>CM034156.1:249884281-251285019 GCA_019776745.2 Taxus chinensis
GTAAACATGGTAAGATACTAGTAACAATTCCTAAAGCATGTAGGAGCATCGACAAGGATAAATTTAGATTTTGGAGGAAAAATTCAAATTCTCACCAAAACTGCCTTTGAGAACTAACCGTGAATTCATAGGAAAATGATATGGGATAGGAAAATTCAGATTGCCTTGTTAAAAAAATCATGGGATATGTTAGAGTATTGATCATGATGATGTGAGAAAAGATTTAGGGCCAAAAAGTGAAAATGAAGGTTGTAGAGCTAAATTTTCCATCACCAAATTTTTGAGGGAAAAAATGAGCTCCTCAAATTCTTTCTAGTTGTGATAAATTGATAAGGACCCTTCATATAAGTCATAAGAAACATTTTTGGAGGAAATTGGGATAAAAATATAATAAAAAAGTTTTGATATCAAAATATGGTGAAATGAAAAAGTTCTAATCATTATTCTAAGCTTGTTTGAAGGCCTCCATAACTCTCTCCTTGAACAATATAAGAAATATGAAAAGTTTGAAAAAAAAATACATTGGAAAAGCTCATATAAGGTATTGAACATGTAAAAGACTCTTTAGGGGCCATAAAAAACCACTTATGTATCTATAGGACTAACTTTACTGGACATAAAAGGATAGGTTTTGATGAAATTTTTAGGTATAGGTGTATGTTAGGTCCTTCATGAAGAAAATTTTGGTGCTCTAGATATATCTTTATGTTCTCTAAGTTCTCACAAAGTGTTTTTAGTAAGGTGTGTGAGAAAAGTTTTATTTGAAGATGTATTTCTCTCTCTTACCACTTGAAGAATGTGCATGTTATTACTAGTCATGGTGGTTTGAGAAAATTATTGTATGTAAACCTGATACTGAAGTGTAAAAATGTCATAAGAACCTGCTACAAGCCTAGGATGACTTGATGGAGTCCAAGGTATGCTCCTATTAATATATTTGAATAACTAGTCTTGTTTACTTCCAACTATCATACTTGATTGCACATGAAGGCTGACAATTTGAGTCAAACTTATAAATATTTCCTATCAGCCAATGCATACAAGTATCTAAGATGGTGTATAGGATCTCTTAGAATTCTGCTCACTATGGATGGTTATGTGAGTAGAGTTGTCTTGATATTAAGAATTCACCAGTTCAATAATTGCATTGGTTACCGTAAGAAATAATCAACTCTATCCTAGATTTATTTATCCTCATGTTGTAATCCTTTAAGGTTATGTGTGTGCTTTATTATGGAAAGTGACTCAAAGAATGTTTCTTTAAAAAAGGGTGTCTTATAAATTTTGATAAAAATGTTTTCATACATTACTCATTTATTTTGTAAGACCGTGTCTATGTCTTTATATCAGTCATGAAGGACTGAAACAATTTATCCAAATATTGAATATCTACCTTCATCTCATTCAAATGAATGCTAAGAACCTATAGTGTGCTCACCCTTTGAAGTTTTCACATATTAACAGTGGCATAAAAATGAAAAAATGGTGGATTTAGCTTCCAAAGAACAAGCTAGGGTTTGGTGTGTCAAAACCCTTAATGTGCAAAATTTTGGGTAAACCAACCTATTTTATATTTTTGGAATGCTCCCTGACAAAATTAGGGATTGAAGAAGTTGTATGGTGGTCATATCATCCTTGAGAGATGTTCCTACTACTATGGTATATTAAGAATGTTTATAGATTCTTACAATCTCTCATTTTTGCGGGCAGTGTTGAGAAGAACGGTGAGTGATTTATCTTAAAGCTTGTGTAATGAAGAATTTTTGATGAATTAAGATCTTGAGGATGATGAATTATTATGAGATCCTAAACAAATATCCTCAAGCTATGAAAATAGTGGAATGTGTGTCCTTCATGCCTTGACAATATTTTTCTTCATTGGTTCCAAATCCTACTATGAATGAGTATATGGTAAAATGAATATGTTATCCATCCAAATGGTCCTTAAGATTTAATGAAGTCACCTTGTAGTCACAATATCCTGAACATGCATCTTGATCATAGTCCTTAACCCTACTCGTCTTTTTTGTTCCAAAACCTATGAGTTGAAGCTCCTATTGCACTCATGTGTGCCTTGATGAATTTTGAATACCAAATGAAAAAGGAGGGTAAAGGTTAAAGGCTAGAAAGGAATTTGAAAAGGTTGTGTAACATCCTATTTGTTTCATTACAATTGAAGATGCCTTATTTTAACTACAATACAAGAGGTATATGGTGGAAGCATATGACAAGTCATAAAAACTTTACAAGTCAAAGAATAAATGTCAGAAATGAAGTTTGTCAACTAAGGGAAGTCTGTGCAGAAATATCAAAGGCCTTCACATGCAACTTTTAGTCTTAATTTTATCTTGAATATTATTTCATACCTTGAGAATATGAAACAAATATGATAAAGGATATTATGTCACCTTAAGACAATTACACAAAAAGTCCTTTCAACTCTTTTTCATGAGCTATCATATGAGAAAGTGTAAAGAGTCAGATAATATGAAGTGAAGATTCATATGTAGGAGTTTTTTGGTTGCCTATAAAGCTCATTTTTTAGTGTGAGGTGGCTTGTTGATGTATATTAAATCTTGGGGGAGCCTTGCATAGGAGACATGTCATCTTGGGTAAAGAAGGTGATATTAATTCAGTTTGGAGGGGATTAGAAATCTGAGAAGATCATCCTTAAGAAGAAAATGATATAAGTAAAACAATAAATTGATGTGTTGAGAGAGGAGTGCAAATAAAGTAGTGAGCTGAAACAATGATCACAGTGATTCCGGTGAGTGGACAAATGTGCTCGTATATGGGCCCCAAAAACAAAAAATTAAAAAATACTCAAAAAGACACAAAAAGTTCGTAAAAGGTACTTACCTCTCCTTTAGTGGGCCTCCTCTACCTTCCAAATCCTCATGTAGCCTCCATATCATAATTATCACTCACAAATAACTCAATTAGAACTATAAATCTCACAAATTGAATGATAAAATTAAAATTATCATGATAAAACCAATTATTTATAAGCCACCAATCTTCCCACCCTAGAATTTCTGATGATTCCTATAATCTCTGACGATTCCCTTAATCACCGATGATTGGGTTAAATCACCTACTATTCTTGATAATCACTCACGATTCCCCCTTAATCATCAAAAATACACATTTTTCAACATCAACAGCTACTCCAACAACATTATCACACTTTCATAACACATTTATTCATATTGTGCCTCATTTTAGGGACCCCAAAAACCCTCACAACTAGAAATTCCATCACAGATTTGTTTTACAACCCCAACATTGGTTAACCATACGTTTATAGGACACGAACCCTTGAGTTCGCTCTTTCACTTGGCTCCCTGGTCTTCAAAATATATATTTACTCCTTATGAATCATACATTTATAGGACATGAACCCTTTGGTTCCCCCTATCACTTGACTCCATGACGACACCCATCTTATTTTGATACCATGTCTTGGGGAAAATTCAAATGAAACATGTTAAAACCATAAAAATAAAATTAATCAAACTTGTGATCCTTACACTTTGTCACAATCACCCTCAGTTTGAGGGGGGATCACCCATCCAAATACAAAAAAAGATATCTTAAACTATTTTTGTCTATAATTTTAACCTTCATAAACCACTAGACAAAAGGGGAAAATATAGACACTAGGTTTTCGTCACCCACCTACCTCCCTTAACACACACATTATTTTATCAAACTATAACATTATAAACATATTCCCAAGGCATATTCCCTCATACAGTAAAATCAAATTTTCACTCCTTTACAAATTACTATTTACCCATTTAATTACCTTAACCTCCCACAAAACCACATAACCATTTTATAAATATCCCTAGCCCATTTACTCCAACATCCTAACCTCCGGAACTCGTATAAATTATTTATAACTATTTCCCCTTGTCTATTTACCAAAAAATCCAGTTTAGGAAGTGGTTTTAACCACTTGTAAACATTTTCCCCATAATTTTTGGATCGTTGGTGATTCTAACCTTCCGGATTGTCAGTGATTCTAACCAATCACCAAAGTTTATAAATAGGAGTTTTCACTCATGTTTCAGGGATATTTAGAATTATTTCACAGTGTTGGTGAGAAAATTTGTTTGGGAAAAAACTTGTGGATTTATTACCAACGCACTAGGAATCTAAGTCCCTCTACTTAACTGGTGCAACTTCCATATATGCATGCATGAGTGAAGTGATTTATCTCTAGGTTGGCCTTACTACTAGGGATCCAACAATGGCACTTCATTGACGCTGCGGAAAATCTTACAGATATACAAGGGAATATTTTGTTAGGAGAGTGGGAAAGGGAGTGAGAATGTTAGATAAGGAAAACTAATGCTACAAGTATGAAATCAAATGCTTACAAACACTAGTTGGAAGTTTAATCACATGAACTAGAATTCAGAAGAAAACAAATATTCATAACAACAACAAGACCAAATAAAATTTAATGAGCACAAAGTATAACTAAAATCCTTAGTCAAAAAAGGATAAAATTACTTCTTCTTGTATTGATGCTTAGAGTATAAATTGTACATGGCTTAAGAATGTAAGACGTTTTAGAATGAGGGAATTAGAAGAAATGTTTATATTTGTTTATTCTCTTCACAAGGAAATCTCTCTCATGAATTCATAGGAATAGCTTAGAATACCCTCAAACAAGGAGTGCATTACAATTTATAGAAGAAGAATAAAACTTCATCTTCCTGGCGATTCTTCATATACCTTGACACTTTTCACATTCCTAGGAAAACATTAAGTTCCCTTTTATAACTGAAGGGTGACTTATTACATTGAAAAAATTAAGGGACGTGAAAAATTACAACCCCAACACAAGATTAGAATATTGAGGAGAGAGAAATTTGGTGGGGATGAGAGGAGAGATAAAGAGAGTAGAGAGAGAGGGAAAACAATGTCGATGAAGAAAAATCCTTACTGATCCAATGTTCTACTTGACCAATCTGATGCAATGCTCCAATGTAGTGAAATTTGGATCCTGAGAGACTTTCCTTGGATGACACATGGACACCACGAACTAAGTGTTTAATTTTTTTTTTCAAATGATTCCATTGGTGACCCATGAGCATCACTTATGAAGATCCTCTCTGAAGAGGTTGAATCTTTGGAACTAATCCCACCCTAAGTCCTTTGTAACACTGCCACACTACTTAGTTGATTTGAACATGATCTTAATGAAACACATCATGAATATTCTGACGGTGTATACTACAAATTCCACCTTACACCTACCAATTGAAGCATGAAATGAGTGTCGAAAGACACTGTTGAGATCCATGTAAGTAACCTCATTGTCATCTAATCCTACATATTACGATGATAGAGAGTATTTTTAGTAAGTGAAAAAATTATTCTCTAAACTCCAACTACAGTAGCCAATTTGACTATTCAACTCTTAGAATTCTCCTTTTGTGAAATTCACCCTCTGGAATGACTTATAATTGTTAGTATGGAAAATCAGCTCTTCTGATCCTTAATTGGATGTTGTAACTTGAATTCCTCTTTCTCCTTATGTTCATCTCACCTTCTAGAACAGTTTGTTATTTTTAGAAGGTGTTCATGAGATATCTTACTATTTTTAATAAGTGTCATTCTTGGACCAAGACAACCTTTTCGATGATTTTTTCCTACAACAATGCTTCTGTGTTCACTTCATCCTTCATAATTTCTTCAATTTATGACTTACCCAAAATAGTAGTCCCCTATGTAAAAGACCTACTATTTTGAGAAAGTGGGCTTCTAAAGGTCAGTTTGCTACGGAATGAAGTTTTTAAATATGGGTTTTTCCTAATATCACCCCTCTAAAATGTTGGACTTATTCGATCTGTGGTTTGGGAGATTTTAATGTTTCAAATTTTCGACTTGACAGTCTCTCTGAACACAACGACCATTAATGGACCTTACAAGTTATAAGCCTAGTTTTATTATTCGTTTGTAACAAAAATTATTATTTTTTTGTGGGTTTTTCCTTCTTATCCTTCCGGTGATAGTTCTCTTTGATTCAACTGCTAGTTTGATAGGAAATCAAATCTTTTCCTCAGTTGTGCAAAGAAAGAGATTTCTTCAATGTGAATACTCCTTTCTATGAATGGGAGGTTTGTTATGGGGGTTTTAATGGTCTCTAAAAATGATGAACAAATAAAAAAAATTCATCTTTATCCATGTAGTGGTTTGCTAGATATGTTATAATCTTCGTTAAATGGCAATGAAGCCCTCTAAAGAATTCCTTCGCTTTTCTCCTTCATTATTTGTTCCTTTGGATATTTTAGTCAATATATTCTTCCAAAGATTTGCATTATCATGGATTTGAGATTTTTTCTAATGTGGTGGAGCTATTTTGGAGCATCAATGATGAACTGTGCAGGTTGTAGAGCTATGGTAGGGTGAAGATGTCAAAAGTAAGAAGCGGGAAAGAAAACGACGAGAAATATTTAAATCATTCAAAAAAAATACAAAGCAGGAGTGAGGAAAATTTTCATGTCCCTCATGTAACTTAAGAATTAATGGATGAGAGGTACATCAATTTGTATGTGGTGCCTAGTCCCTACAGATGGAGGAAATCCAACGACTGAGGGTTTGAGCTAAAAAGCAAGCTAGAAGCATTGGGGGTTGGAAAATGGTCGTATAGAGGACCAGGAGATATTCCTTGGGATGGGTGCATTTTTTATGTCCCTCATGTCCCCCAATATAAATTCACATGTGGGTCATCAATTTATAGAACGTGCCTCAGCTTGACACTTGGCAACGATTTGACAGTCATTTGTTTAGCTCCACTAGCCCCTGGGGCTGAGAAAGTGCACTGGAGAGGGTCACATGGGTGACCTAAATAATCCTAGGGGATGGGTGAATTTTTATTTCCCTCATGTCCCCCATCACAAAGGTACATGAGGGTCATCAATCTGCATGGTGTGCCTCAGCTTGACACTTGTCATAGATCTGACAGTTGAGGGTTTGAGCTCCCGCAAGCACCTGAGGGATAAACTGGTGATCCAAGAGGTTGTATGGGTGACCACAAGAATTATAGGGTCTGGGAAAATTTTTATTTCCCTCATGTCTCTTTTCTTGAGGGATGAAAGGGACATGAAATTACACTAGGCTCCTAGAGCTGACACATGTCCTCATCAAATTTTGACTAACTTCCAAACTCATTCCTAGAGGGAAACTTCAAATGGCAATATCTCGAGCTCCTGATAGAATATTTTGGAAATTTCTATATGATATTGACTTAAAATGATATTATTAATGCAATGGTTGGATTATAAGGTTGTGATTCCTCCATTTAAGCCCTTAAAAATTAGAGTTTTGATTTGATCCTTTTCCCATGCCTGGAAAAAAATAGTTATAAACCTATTGTTCCAAGGTGTTGTGAAAAATATGATTTAACCATATTATATGTCTTATAATTACATTTTATATGATGTATTGTTTGGATCATAACTCCATCTAGAGCTCCCGAAATTACTTTTGGACGCTCAATAACTCTTTTGATCCTATGTACTGCCTAGGCTTGTAAACCCTGTTTTTTATCAAACTGCCCCAAATTCTCCAAATCATTCTTGAATATTACAAATTTTATGATGTTACTAGACCTTCCATTCACCTACAAGTTGGATTTTTATCCTCTATTCTACTCCATGGGGTTTCACTAGTCCTGAGAAATCCAGTGGTAGCCTTTCCCAACATTACCTAAATTTAGCATTTTCTAAGATCTCCTAAAATCACCTAGGGGGATTGAATTGACTCTCATAATTAATGTAGGGGACCAAGTTAACATCATCTAGTAGGTCATTGGGCTGACTAAATAGACCTGGGGTGCCTTGAAATGGTAGGAATTTAAAATTTTGACACAGGGGTACCATTGTTGTGCTGGAATATTGGAATTTTTTATGTTGCACATTTACACGAAAACAACTGGATATAGCTTGGGGACATGACATGGACTGAGCATAGAGGATAAATTAAATGAATAATCCTAGAATCTCAAATTTACACTACAAATACCAGTTTCTTATCTATTGGGCCCTACAGAGTTATGCATAACTTACAAGAAAGAGATAGCGAAGAAGGAAACACACACAAAACAAGGAAAGGAAACACACAACACATATGGAAAGGGAAAGAAACGCACCATAAAAAGGAAATTATATAAAAGGGGGGATATCTACAGAGGAGGGGAAAGAATATACACATGCCCACCAATGAGTTGAGAAAAGTACATGCCATCCTGGAATAGTGGATTGAAGTCTAACCTTTGAAGCATAAAGACTGTTATTTGATTAGACCATGCTTCTTTGATGACCTTGCATGGCTTGAGAAGAAGACGTACCAACACTCCATCTTCATATTTATACTACACTGAAAATTTTCTTATTACCATTGAGAACTTGGTCACCTTCCTTAGACTCTAATATCTTAAGGTTTCCACTTGACACCATGCGATCATGACACACCATCCTTCCACGTCTTCAAGAGTGGGAAAATTTCTCCTATCATGAAAACATTCATATTATTTGAATTGTGACTTCAAAATGATTCTTATATCAAAAAAACACTTGGAAGGAGTGAGAAAAAATTGGTTTTCTTCCCATTCAAGAACTTCCTTGAACATATCACTTTGTTGCTCTGAGAAAGTATTTTTAGATATGGAGGTTAAATCATTGAGCTGAAGGTCTTCATCATCCTTAAGAGCTTGTTGTAGCATGGGAACATGTTTAGGATGAATCAGAGTTTGGAGGATGTTGAACCCAGTCTGATTTTGGATCATTTGGAAAAAATATGCATACTCCAGCTTTGTTCTCTAAATAAATTGTCACCAATATGCATTTGTTTAAAGTCCATCTTGATATTATTATCAAAATTGCAGTTTTTGGTTTGGCCATATAAGCATTCTTCACCTTTCATTAGATTTTTACATATGAAATCTTGTTTTTCATTGATGGAACATTTTGAAATAGTGGGAACATGTTGGTTTTGAAAAAAATCCCAATGTTCTCATGAATTTTAAATTTTTTCTCAACAAATTCCCTTAAGGTGAGTCAGATCTACATTTTCCCTACCATCTTCCTCCATGGTGGAGGTGTTCTCTTCAAAAGTGGAGATGTCTAAAGAAGATTCACAAACTTTTCTTCTTTTGCACTCATGAACTTCTTCACATAATGTGGAAGACAAAAAAATTCTTTCATGTTTACTCTCTTCAACCAAAGAATCAACGAAGACATTAAATTCATACATCCATTCCATTTCAACATCAAACATTGGTGAATCAAAATGAGAAGAAAAAATTGATTCATACTTGTCTTGTATTTCCATAGCCCGAGTTAGGAGTTCAAGACTGAGTTGAGGATCTTCAGTTTTTTCTATAGCCTTCAATATGTCTTATGTAGATGATTCTTCCAAATTCACCATAGGTTAATATTCACTTTTACTAAAATTTAATTTATGTTATTCCTCCAAAAGGTGGTTGAAAATCTGATCCAAATGTTCCCATGATTCATTTGAAACATCCTCATTCACTCCTTCCATGTTTTGTGTTGCTCAAGATTCACTTATTTATAAGCACATGAACACTTGATTCATGAAACCTTCTGACAAGGAGAAGAATTCCATGCTTTGTGGGATTGGTATTCCTTTGGGCTCAAAATCTGTATCATCCTCTCTGATAGGACCATGTTGAAGCAGTAATGTGGGAAGAAATTTCAGCATTATCCTAATCATCCATTATCAAATCCTCTTTATCATATGGATAATGAAAGACTTCATGCTCACTGTGATGATCATTATGATCCTTGGGGGAGAAGAGATTGTGTTCAAAATATTAATTCTCCTTGGCTTTAGAAATTAAGTGAGATTATTCCATCAAATCATCCATGATTGAATCAGGAAGAGAATCTTGTTCTTCGATTGTCTTCATTTCTTCATGAATCATCTCTACATCATTTGAAGGATCAAAATAGGAGGGAAAAACCTCCATGACCATATTAAATTCATCATTTTTGTTCCATGATGTCGGGTGGATATATTTCACTTCTTTGCACATGTTAATTTCATCACTAATTGAAAAATCAAAATTTGAAGGGGGGTTATTCATGCTTACTTCAAATTGGCCATTTTCTTCATCATTGGTGGATTCTTTAGAAAGCATTGAATCATCCATTAAGAAAAAATAATCCTCTATTGAATATATTACTTCTCTAAGGTGTTGTTCCTCGAGTCAAAATGATTTGATGAATGGTGGTTCCACCTCCATATGTCTTTCATCATCATCTTCCCTGATGTTTCTTTGGTACTCATCGAAAGATTTAAGGATAGGATATTCTTCAGGAACATCCAAGAATATCCTAGGGATGAACACCTCGTAGTGTAGATAATCAACAAGATATTCTCAAGATTATTAATTATGGACAACATGAAGTGATTCAAGATATTCATACCTTCTTTGTAAAGCTAGAGCATACCTCCAAATCTCTTGATAGGATTTGTGATCAGAATTTCCTTGTACTATGATATGAAACCTTTCCACATATTCTCTTTTCAATATGTTCATTTATCAATCACCATATGCAACGAATTCATTGAGAGATTGGAAGAAAATGGGTAGTGTTCTCAATTTTATAGTGAGCTATGCGAGAGTGCAAAAATATTCTTTAATTGATCCTGCACCATCTTGTCTTTCGTCATCTTCTTGAATTCTGATTTGATCTTCATCAAAAGGCTCAAGGATAGAATTTTCTTCAGCTGTGTTCAAGAACATTTCGGGGATGAAAACCCTATCGTATGAATGATTTTCAGGATCTTCCTCCATAGGAAAAATCTCCTCTTCTTCTTCCTTGTTATGGGCCACATCAAGTTGCTTGTACATCTCTTGAAATATTTTGGGATATTCACTAGCTTCACAACTTATCTTATGTTTCCTTTAAATACTTTCCAAAAACTTCCTACTTTCCTCTTCATCGGCCATAGGTTCTTTCTTCTTTCCTTTTTTTAGATTCAAATTATTTCGTGAAGTAGGAGTCTCTTCTACCATCTTTGAATTTTCTCTTTTGCAAATACTAGTTTGGAACCACGATAGATCAATGATCTTATTTTCTTGGTTGCGATCTTCTTCTTCTTCTTCGATGTAACTCATTGGTACTTTACTTCGATATGTAAATTTCTTCATGGTGCGGGAAATGAATGTGACATGGGTTCATTCCTTGACAAAGTCACCTTCAAAAATGATTTTCTATTGAAATCTAATATATATATATATATATATATATATATATATATATATTAGTTTTTTGAATATTTGATTTTTTTTTTGGATTTTCAGATCTTACGGTCAAATATTAGGTGCAGATGCTACTAAGTCTTCCCCATGGTGGGTGCTAAAAGAAGTTCATTATACAAAAATTTTTCGGGGAAAAAACTTGTGGATTTCTTGCCAACACTATGGGAATCTAAGTCCCTCTACTTAACCAATGCAGTTTCGGTATATACATGTGTGAGTGAAGTGAGGTTTCTCTTTGTTGGCATTACGATCGGGGATCCAATATGGGCACTCCATTGACCCTACAAAAAATCTTATAGATATCTGTAAGAGACGAGTTTCATAGGAGAGTGGGAAAGTGAGTGAGAATTTTAGATAAGGGAACTAATGCTGCAAGTAGGAAATTAGATGCTTACAAGCACTAGTTGGAAGTTTCATCACATGCACTATAATTAAGACGAAAAAAATCTACATAACAACAAAAATACCAAATAGCATTTAATGAGCACAAAGTATTACTAAACTCCTTAGTCAAAAAAGGATAAAATTACTTCTTCTATTTATGCTCCAACAGAAATTATACATAGCTTAAGAATGGAAGACATTTTAGAATGAGGGAAATGGAAGAAATTTTTCTAGCTCTTTGTTCTCTTTACAAGGATATCTCTCTCACAAAGTCACAAAAAATAGCTAAGAAGACCCTAAAATGAGGAGTGCATTACAATTTATGGAAGAAGATAAAATATTCATATTCCTGGTGATTCTTCATATACCAATGATGCTTCATATGCATTGAAACTTGTCATATTCCTAGGAAAACATTAAGTCCCCTTTTATAACTGAAGGGTGACTTATTGCATTGAAAACATTAAGGGATGCAAAAAAGTGCAACCCCAATGCAAAATTATAATATTTAGGAGAGAGAAGGTTGGGGGATGAGAGGAGAGATAAAGAGAGTAGAGAGAGAGGTAGAACAATGTAGATGAAGAAAAATATTTATTGATCCACTACTATACTTGATCAATCTGATCCAATGCTCCAATGTACTAAAATGTTGATCCTGAGAGACTTTCCTTAGATGACACATGAAAACCATGAACTAAGTGTTTTAAAACACTTTTGAATGATTCCATTGGTGACCATGAGCATCACTCATGAAGATCCTCTCTAAAGAGGATGAAGATTTGGAAAAAATCCCACCCTGACTCCTTGCAACACTGCCACACTGCTTAGTTGATCTGAACATGATCCTGATGAAACACATTATGAATAATTTGATGGTGTTGGTTATGAATTCCACCTTACACATACCAACTGAAGCATGAAATGATTGTCAAAATACATTGTTGAGATCCATGTAAGTAACCTCACTATCATCTACTCCTACATAGTATGATGATAGAGACTGCACTATTTTCTATTTCCTACTCAAAAGCAAAAGGGTTCTGGCTTCTACCCTATCCATTTGTACTTCATGGTTCCTTAGCATGAAAAATAAACTTACTATTTTTAGTAAGTGAGAAAATTCTTCTCCGAAATCCAACTATGGCTGCCAATTTGAATGTTTAACTCTTAGAATTCTCCTTTTGTGAAATTCACCCTCTAGAATGACTTACTATTTTTAGTAAGTATGAAAAATCAGATCATCTAATCCTCAATTGGACGTTGCAACTCGAATTCCTCTTTCTCCTTGTGTTCATCTCACCTTCTAGACCAATTTTCTATTTTAAGAAGGTGTTCATGAGACCAATTACTATTTTTAATAAGTGTTAGTCCTAGACTAAGACGACCTTTTCTATGATTTTTTCCTACAACAATTCTTCTGTGTTCACTGTCTCCTTCACAATTTCTTCAATTGACAACTTACCTAAAATAGCAGTCCCCTATGTAGAAGACCTACTATTTTTAGAAAGTGGGATTTTGGTAGTCGGGTTGGTACGAATTTTTTTTTATTGATATGGGTTTTTCCCAATATCGTCCCTGTGAAATCTTGAACTTAATCAATCAATGGTTTGGGATATTTTGAAGTTTCAAATTTTCGACCTGACAGCCGCTCTAAACACGACGAGCATTAATGGACCTTAAAAATTGTAGGTTTTTTTTTCTTTCTTTGTTTGCAAAAAACATTATATTTTTTGTGGGTTTTTTATTCTTATCCTGTAGGTGAAATTTCTCTTTGATTCGATTGTCAGTTTGATGGGAAATCCAACCTTTTCCTCAGTTGTGCAAAGAAAGAGATTTCTTTGGTGAGAACACTCCTACCTATGAATGAGAGGTTTTTTATAGGAGTTTTAATGGTCTCTGAAATTTTTTGACACATCAAAAAATTTAATCTTGATCCATGCACTTGTTTGCTAGATATGTTTGAATCTTCGTTCTATGGTAATAGAGTCTTCTGAAGAATTCTTTTGCTTTTCTCCTTCATTCTTCATTCCTTTGGCTCTTTTAGTCAATATATTATTCAAAAGATGTGAATTCTCATGAATTTTATATATTTTTTGATGTGGTGGAGCTAGGTTTGAGAAACAATGGAAAACTTTGTAGGTTGCAGAGCTATGACAGAGTGATATTGTGGAAAGTAAGAAGCGGGAAAGAAAGTGGTAGGCAAGATTTAAATCATTCAGAAAAATATAACGTAGGAGTGAGGAAAATTTTCATGTCCCTCATTCCCCTTAATAATTAATGGATGATAGGGACATCGATTTTCATTCAGAGCCTAGTCCCTACACATGGTAGAAATCCAACGGCTAAGGGTTTGAGCTAAAAAGCAAGCTGGAAGCACTAGGGGGATGGAAATTGGTCGTATGAAGGACCAAGAGATATTCCTTGGGATGGGTTAGTTTTATATCACTCACATTCCAAATTATAAATTCACATGTGGGTCATCAATTTATAGAGCGCACCTCATCTTGACACTTGGTAGGGATTTGATGGTCGTCCCTTTAACTCCACTAGCTCATGGGAGCTGAGAAAGTGCATTGGAGAGGGTCACATGGGTGACCTGAAGACTCTTAAAGGATGGGTGAATTTTTATGTCCCTCATGTACCCCATCACAAAGGGACATGAGGGTCATCAATTTATGGTTTGAGCTCCCGCAAGATTTGACAGTTGAGGGTTTGAGCTCCCGCAAGAACCTGGGGGCTGAACTGGTGATCCAAGAGGTTGTATGGGTGACCAGAGGAATTATAGGGTCTGGGAAATTTTTATCTCCATCATGTATATTTTCTTGAGGGATGAAAGGGACATGAAATTACACCAGGCTCCTAGAGCTGACATGTGTCCTCATCAAATTTTGACTAACTCCCAAACTCGTTCCTAGAGGGAAACTTCAAACGGAAATATCTCGAGCTCCTGATGGAAATTTTCTTAAAAATTGTATATTATATTGAATGAAAATTTCCTTTAAAATCCAATTTTGGTAGTCTTAGGTCTTGATTCCTCCATTTAAGCCCTGAAAAAACCAATTTTTGATCTGATTCTTTACTTGTACTTGGAAAAAAAAGTTATAAAACTATTGCGCCAAGGTGTTGTGAAAAATATTATTTCACCATATTGTAGGTATTGTAATTCCATTTATGAAGATGTATTTTTTAGCTCATAACTCCATCCAGATCTCCTGGAATCACTTTTTCAATCTTAGTAGCTCTTTTGACCCCGTGCACTGCTCAGGCTTGTGAACCCTATTTTTGATCAAACGGCCCTAAATTTTTCAAATCATTCTTGAATCTTGCAAAATAAATTTCATGATGTTACTAGAACTTTCAATCACCTTCGTGTTGTATTTGGATCCTCTGTTCCACTGCAGGGGGTTGCACTAGTCCTGAGAAAGCCAGTGGTAGCCTTTCCCAACACTGCCCAAAATTAGCATTTTCCTAGAACTCCTAAAATCACCTAGGGGGATTGAATTGATTCTCATAATTTACCTAGGGGACCAATTTAACATCATTTTGGAGGTTATTAGACTGAGTGAGTAGACATGGGGTTCCTCTAAATGGTAGGACTTGAAACTTTTGACACAGGGGTATTGTTGTCATGCTGGAACATTGGAAATATTGATGTTGCAAATTCACACGAAAACACACACACTTTGGAATCTTTTTTATTTAAACTAGTGAATCCCTACCACTCTAGATATCCTCAAGACAAGTAGAAAATTCCATGGGACTAAAAATATCTTCAAGAAGCCCTCACATATCAATTTTTATTTATTGGTCCTCAACATACCTCTCAGGAGATTAAAAAGAAGTGATATCAACCTCAAATCACCATTCACAATAATTTTGTGCCTTTTTATTACCTCAAGGTAATTATATTTACTTCATCACTATTTTTATAACATCAAATTTAGACAAGTCAATCAATTTTTATCTCTCATTTACATCAACTTATCATTTTTAAAGCAATCAAGATCTTTTGAGAGTGATCATTAGCAATTCCTTTGAATCACCCATGATTGGCTAAATATTCTATGATTCCTATTTTTCTAGCATATTTTCAATTAATCATAGGATTTTTATCATTTTTTATCAATATCCCTGCCTTTAACATGTCTTTTATAAGTGTGTCTTTACTTTAGATAATTGTTCCCTGCCAATCTCACCCCATCACAAACATTTATGACCTTCCAATTTTCCAATAACCTTTATTTTGGGAAAAAATCGACATCTTTCACGAGATGATGTTGTGTGCCATATAATTTGTAACTAAAATATAGGATATTGAAGATTAGTTTGAGTTCCTCCATGAGATACAAAAAGAACAAACAAACTACTTGTACGATTATTTTGAAGCTATTCAGATAGCCTCTACATTAGTCTGAGCCACATATAAATTTGAGCAGGAATTTTCCTTTGATCTTGAGTTCTATCTTCGTATATGAAATTATATATCATTTTCACTATCTATATTTTTATAAAATCCCTTAATTTTTTAAAAACAGGCTGATATCCTCCAAGGAAGTCCCTTTAGATTCCTAGAATTGACCTTTTCTAAGTAACTCATCCATCGTCCTTATCTAATATATTTTTTAGTTTCCTTTGATTGGAGGTTTCTTTGTTAGTGAAAAAAGAAGAAACACTTATTCAATATGACATCTAATCATCCATCAATATCAACATCATTCATTGTAGGTATCAATGAACCCTTCCATCTTTTGACATCAGTTTGATTTTGTTATCCATTTTTATTAATTTAGAATAGAAAAGAAAAAAATCTCTGGTACATAAGGCTTCTCCAAATGGTGGTGTCTTTTCATGTTATGGTGTAGACTTGTAGAATAATGTTGGAGATTTCTTGAAGTATTAGAAAACATGTCTAAGTGGTCCTAGATGTTTGATGATGGTGTTGTCTTCTTAATAACAATCAAATTTGGCAAGTGGGCTATTGAAGTATATTAAGACTTATTGTGTCCTAATGAAGGATTTGGGTATGAAGATGGTATTTCTGAACTATATGGTCAATTATGTGATGTTTCTAGGATGTTATTATATTTATTAAAGTGAATATTCCTTATGATGGTTTACCTAGATGATTTATAATCACAATTCATGTATAAACGCAAGTTATATTGCTCTTTGAGCTTGTTGCTCATGGGCTTATTCATTGACATGATTAGCCATAATGACCTATCTCTTCAAAACCTACACACACTCTAGAACATCTCCACACATTCTTTTCCCTCTCTTGATTGACATAAAGGTATATTTTACTTCTTAAAACACCCTTCAACATTTTAGAGCTGAAAACACATTAGGTGGATTTAGTTTGTTTTGAGTCATATAGGTGGTTGATGCCTCCTTATAGGGTTGGTGATCTACTAAATCTAGGGGTTGGTACCTCACTAAACCTAGGGGTTGGTAATCCTTGTTGATTTTTTGCTAATTTTTTTTATTAATTACTGTAATAAAGTTGTGTTTCAATGGGTTTGATTCCCATTGACAATTTCCCACTTATATCTAGTGATATTGTGTTGATGTGTTCTCATTTTCTCTTCTATGGTTATGGTTCTTTATGCATTAATGCTTAATCATTTGAATGGTTAATAGATGTAAATTGTTTAAGTGATTATAAATTTTTATTATACAAGTATTCACCCCCCTGAGTTACTATTCTTGAAATATAATATTATTAGAATATTCCCTTTTTGGGGATTGGAAGTGTCATTGTAGTTTGTAACTTTACAAAAATTGTAAAACTGCTCACAAGGCCCATACATCCCTAGATTCGTTGAATATTCCTTTTATGGGGTCTGGGATTGTAACTACATCTTGAAACATTGCAAATAATGAAAATTTTCTCATAAGGCCCACACACCCCCATATGTTATAGATATTTCTTTTATCACACTTGAGGGTGAACTTGCAGGATGGAAACTTACAAAATTATAGAGAACTCAATTTAAAAATCATGGTGCCTTATTCTGAATGAGTTATCATATAAATAAGTCAATAGTAACATGACCAATTCCTCTCATACCAGAAAATCATAAAATCAACAAAAGAACATAAGAAACAATAAGGAATTCACAAAAATGAGAAGCTAACCAAGAACATGGCATGGTTTAATCAACTTGAAGGTCGGGGGAACATTGAATAGCTTGAGAGGTCAAAGGACTAATGAAATGTGTAAGGAACACCAATTTCTCAGAGGCGATACAAGATGTGCCATGATTTTCAACAAGATCAAATCAGGCACCAATATTGTCTCTTTCTTGAGGATGGGCACCATAAAATGGTATTAGAATAACCAAAAAAACACTCATGGATGAAGTAGAGAAAATGCATAATCCATTTGGAAAGTATTCATATAATAATACAACCAGTAATTACCAAATCATAACACCATAAACATAAGACTGAAAAAAATTGAACACAAAGGACTCTAAGGGAAGAAAAAACAAACAAAAAAAACTATACGTTATACATAATTATAAGGTGAAACTGATTTAATCCAAAAAATGTTTGAGCTTCTTTCCATTCATAGGTAGATCAATGAATTATACTTACAAATCCCTTAAGAAGAATGTATTTTCTCCAATTCTCATGGCAATGGAATAAGAATCTATCCACAATGGATAAAACTTTCAATGTTTATCTTTATCTTCATGTCTTCTATCCCATAGAGGGACCAAGTCACCAATGTGGAAATTCCTTGGAGTGATTTTCTTATCAAATATATTCTTTAAATTAATTTTTCTCAAGTAGGATTCTCTCATGACCTCATCAAGTTCAATAATTTGGTTGATCCTTCTAACATAAGGATCAAATCCCTCTTCATCTCAAAATTGTTGCATGAATTGGTAAGAAGAAAACTGCAAATGGAGAGGCGATACTACTTAGATACCATATACCATCTAAAATGGTATTTTTCTAGTAGATATATTTTATGTAACCCTATCCACCCATATGGAAAACTTAAGTTTCTCACTCCACTTACTCTTTTTAACTTCTAGAATTCTTCGGTGTATTTTGAGAAAGTTCTTGTTACTTGATTCAACTTTACCATTCCCTTGAGGGTTATAATTAGAAGAATATGTGAGGATTATTCGATACTCATCACATATAGTTTGTAAGGGTTTGTCTCTAAAGCTCATGGAATTTTCAGCAATCAATTTGACAGGGACACCACATTTACAAATCATGAGGTTTAAAAGAAATTCCATGACCACCTAGTTGGTTGCATTCTTGGTGGGGATTGCTTCAATCCATTTAGGAAAATAATTATTTTCCACCAAGATCCATTTATTTCCATCACTGGAAGCATATAACATTTCACCAATAAAATCTAATCCCCATTTCCTAAAAGGAGCCTGAACTAAAATAAGTTACAATAGGAGAGATACAAAAGCTCTTAACCTTCCATAAAAACTTTGACAATCTTCACACTTTATAGATAATTGAGAGACATATTGTAAAAGGGATGGTCACTAATATCCTACTCTTAAAATCTTGTGAGTATTTACCTTGGTAGTATAGTGACCACCACACACTCCAACATTAAACTCATTAATTAATATAGGAGCTTCATCCTTAGTTATACACCTTAATAAGACCCCTTCAAGATTGTTCCAAGATAATAAAAGGTCCATTATGATGTATTTTTGGGAATAATTTTAGTGTCCTTCTATGATTCTTGTCTAGGTCCAAAGGATAATTTAAAATTTGTAAATAGTAAATTATTTCCTCGTACTATATACATACACTCACCTTTTCATGATGTTCTTTTAAATCAACATCAACATTATACACTTCAATAACTTACAATTTTGATTATTTCATTAGTCTTGCTAAACCAAGGCATCTCACCAATTTGGTTGTTTTGAATTCTATGTCATACAATTGGAGTTTGTTAACCCATCTATACCTTTTGTTTGATTCTTCCATTTGTGTCAATATGTCTTTGACCATAGTGTGTGGTATATAGGAAATGATCATTGAGCTCAAAACATAAGGTATGAAAATCTTAGTGGATTTCACCAACACAAAAGCAAGTTTTTCCATGATTTTATATTTCAATTCAAATCCTTGCAAGGCATTTATTAAAAACACAATTGGTTTCTCATGGCCATAATCATCCTTTTGCAATAAGATTGAAGTAATAGTAAATTCAGTTTTAAAGGAGAAGATTTGAATTTCCTTATAATCAAGACTAGCCAACACAGGAGTAGTCTTTAATGTACCCTTTACTCCTTTGAATGTTTGTATTGCCTCATCACACAACTTGATAACCTTATAATTTTTCAACATATTTGTGATAGGTAAAGTGATATCAACAAAATTGGATATGAACCTTCTCAAAAAGTTAATTTTACTAAATAAGAATTGTATACCTTTATTATACTGTGGAACATATACCTTATTAATTTCTTCTACCCTTTCAGGGTCATTCATAAATCCTTCTTGAGAAAAAATGTGTCCCAATAAATTTTTCTTTTACACTATAAAGTGGAATTTTCTTGGATTTAATGAAATACCAATATCTACACCTGATCAATATATTTTCAAGGTGGTGTAGGTGGTCATTTAGCTTTTCAAAAACTACTATTACATCATCTTGATAGATAACAATGAACTCATTTATAAATCCATCAAATACAATATCCATTACTCTCTGTAAGGTATCTCTAAAATTCATCATCTCAAAATGAATTTTGACATAAACATATGTTCCCTAGGGAGTGGTGAAAGTGGTATTATATTGTTCTGATTATTTAACCACCACTTGATTGTACCATAAGAAACCATTCAGTATTGATAAATTATTTGACCTTATTACCTTTTGAAAAAGGTTATTCATATTTGGTAAAGGGTAGTTATCCTTCAGTGAATCCTTTTTCAAATTTCTAAACTCCACGCACAATCTGATGTCTATTTCTTCTTTTTGACTGGGACTAGATTAGAAACCCATGAGGAATATCTTGTGCATTATATGATACCTCCATATCTAAGATTCTTGAGTTATTCTTACATTTAAGTTCCAAGGATGGGATTTATTGGCCTTTTATTTTTCATGAAATTCTTGGTATGAGGTTCCAGGGGTATCACATGTTGAAATAAATCCTCTATATCAAACTTTAACTCAGAATAAGAATAATCCAAGAAATCTAGATATTTTTAATAGTTTGGTATAGGCATGTTTTTTATCTTCACTTAAGTTGCTACCCAGCCAAACTTTCATTGGATCTTGAAAAGTCCTTAAGTTGCATTAAATTACATCTCTATGAGTGTGAATGTACTTCTTTACAAATCTCTTAGCACCATCAAAAGAATATTCAAGGATAGATATCCCTCTTGGGATGGTGTTAGTTGTCAATTGAATCATCTTTTTTGCAAATATGTATACTTTTGATGACATAATTATAGCATACTCTCAAGATCATGAGCTGATTACTAAATTCATATTTGCAACTTAGGAATTTGATTATGTGGGAATCATCATCAACACTTTCCAATGTTGAATTTTTTTAGATGTGGAAGCCTTAAAAAGTATTTCCACTTCAAACTTGCAGTATGGGGATGCACTCTAATTATCATATTGAGAATCCAATATGACTAATCCATCAATTGTTACATTTTGAATCCTTTCATGGTACTCAATATTAAATGAACCAAACTACTCAATCAAGTTCCACACTCCATTCACATACTATTTAAACCTTTGATTAGTAGTTGCATATAATTTTATGATCTTCTTCATAACTAGTTTAGAGTCACCTCTCATAATTAAGTCCTTTATTTCACGCCTCCAAGAAATCCTTAAGCCAAGTATGAGTTCCTCATATTTAGTCATTTTTTTGGGTACTGAAAACATATTTTGAAATAAAAAGTGAATGCCCCTTAGACAAGGAAAGCCAAAACTTCACCTTCTCCATTTCCAAATCTAGAGCACGCTCCATCAAAAAACATGGTCCAAAGAGCAGAGGGGTATTCCAAATTTTCCTCAAGATCAATTGAAACCATAGGATAACACCTTCCATAGGAATTTTTTATCTTTATACCCAACTCATTCATGACTACAAATGACATTTTATTTCATAAAGGGCCTGAGTCAAATATACAATTATGTAAGATCCAACAATTTACAATCAGTGTGGTGTACAATGGGTCTATATATAATTGACTATATACTAAGGATGTTCCCAAATATACTTTAGGGGAGTGATTGATGATCTCTCGAGGTTCCTCAACCTCATTTGTAACAATAATGGGAGGGATTTCCTTGTTTACAATAATAGTCTCATCAATAATAACACCCTCGCTGAACCCCAAATAATCAAATGCCTTCTTTCTATGCTTAGGAATCCTAATAAATTTTACCATAGAAATAATGGTTAAGCTTTAGTTGGCTTAAGATCTAGAGCCATTGTCACAAACATTAAAATTTGGCAAGGGATGTATTGGAAGGTAGAGTGGATTATTTTCTCATATGGTATACACTCCTTCAAAATAGAAATAATAGGGGGAAAAATTATGACCTAGAATCAACAACAGGAGTTTTACATGGTACAATATTTTCCTGGGAGCACATTTAGTGATCATATGGTTAATATGTGAAATCTTAAATTTGGAAGATGGGGACATGGACCTTTAACTTTACACTACTCCTCATATTATACTCCTTTTATCCTGAGCAATAACTGCATTTATCAATAAATCTACCTATCCTCTTTGGAAATGTAATTCTCCATCATTATTATTTAATCATTAGATCTCTAAGACACTCGAAATCACGATTGGGCAATTAAAAAGACCGAGCCATATCCATCTCAGACATTAACTTCAAGGGGAAGATAACACACCTTGCTAACACATGCCCAAAAATCATCTACATTCCTTATACACATAGGAGATTAGTAGAATTAGTACCTTGTTTAAGGTTTACTTAATGATCAAGAACATATATACATCATAAAAATATGATCTAGTGGCATCCTCAGCCAAAATAGGTTGTTTAGCAGGGAGCATGAGGCGAACAAAAATTTATCACACGATTCAAATGATGTGGTCTTATTCAACTGTAATAGCAAATTTTTACCCCAATAGATCAAGGAACTACTCTATTTTCTCTGAATGTATGTTGTTCCTATCATTATGACCCATGGGTCTCTTCCCTTTATCATCAGGCCTATGATGATCTCCTCTAAATTTATTCTAATTTTGATGTTTGATTTTGATGTTGATTTTAGGGGAAAGAAGATAACCCCTTGTCATGCTCTTGCTAGCTTATATGATATATCCTTTAACTAATCCTGCCAAGAGTTTTGACCACCTCTTCTATATCAGTAGATTTACTTTCTCATGGTTTCACAGGATTGACAAGTTTTACCCCTTCCCTTTTTGGAGGTTTACAAGAATTGTTGATGTTATTTTCAATTTAGATAGCCATAGTAAATGTTTGTCTATGACTAACAAAATTCTTATCCCTTAAATAATAGGATTCATTTTTGTCAAATGCATCAGAATACTTGATTAAATAGGATTCATTACTAGGTCTCAAAGTAATTAGTAACCTTTTCAAAGTCTTGTTTACTATTGTAATAAATCCTTTCACACACTCATTGGGATTATTATTTATATTTTCAAATTCTTGAACGAGGAACCTAGGGTCATTCCTATTGTTGTATTGAATCCTAAAGCCATTCTTCATTTCATCCCAAGAATCAATTGACCCATGAGGTAAATCATTAAACCATTCTCTAAAATCCTCTTCTAGAGTGTGTATAAATAACTTCAAACAAACATCCCCATATACCATTTCATAATTATCCATAAAATTCTAAAATAAATTAAGGTGATGATCACCATTAATGAAATTATTACATTTAAATTTAGGCAACCTGTTTCTGATTTCATTGGGCATTTAATTGGGATACCCAATCACACCTTGAAAATTGATAGATGTGAAATCCTTAACTCAAAAAGGAGCATGGGGAGGAGGTTGGTACATATTGTTGTAAACTAGATTTTCAGGAGGGGGATCGACTAAGTTTTGAATAGGTGGTCTATGGACCAGAGGATTATGATTAGTGTTATGAAGATTTCTTATAAGAACAACTTAAATACCAAAGGCTATATCCTCACTTGTGAATAAATGGATATGTTTAAGATAACGTTTACCATATTTAAGCACAAAACCTTGTTGAAACAAAGAGTCAATGTGGTATATTCTAGGATAGTTTATTCTGAACTTGAAATTTTGGATCAAAATTTACACAATTAAACAAAATAATAATATTCTCTTTTATTATTAATCATTCAAATGAGATTACAGTATATAAGAACTTCATGCCCTAAATATGACGAGTAAAGTCTAAAAACTCACAATCCGTAAAATGTCTCCTAATAACAACTCCTCTAAGTTAAGTGAGTTATTGAAACAACTCACGTAACCATATAAAATAATGTTACATAATGTTTCTCACTATTATTAATTTAGACAATATGTGAGAACTAATAATATTCCTAATATTCCCCCCTTAGTATGAACATAGGGGAAATATAATCACACATCCTTCACAACTTTCCGCTCGTGTGTGCTCATGATCTAGATTATTTTTCCAGGAAATAAAACAACCTCAACAAGGATGGTTTTCCAAGGACAACCAACAACCTACAAGGATGGTTCTATACGACAACCAATAACCAAAATATCATGATGTTTCTTTTCCTTGTGATCTCATCTTTCCACTATGTTTTTCCTTTAGGAATTATGTAGGAAAAATTTCTCACTTATTACAAATTTGAAAAGGAATTATATTCAAACATATAAAAAAATTAATTGGAAGATGGAAACAGGAACATACTGAAAAAAATGACTTTGAAAAATGATTCTCACAACTGAAAGGAAACTCACTCCAAAAAATGCCACCATAGCTCCATGCGGTCTCATCATTGGTGACTGACAAGAGGTCGCTGATTTACCTCCATCCTCATGTGCCTTCAACCTCCAGTTTTTTAAAATTAATTAATACAAAAAAAATTCATTAATATTTTGATCATTAGCTTCCTCATCATTACAATGAGTAGAATTAATTTCCTAATCACCATCTTCATATCTATTTTCAGAAATGAAAGCTTTATTCTTCAATTTTACATCAAGTAGATCCTTTGATCTTTGTTTATAATACATAATTCCATGTCCAGGAGTATTATAATAGTAAAAACCTAGTTTTTTATGTGAATCTTTTGAGATTGATCCTTTCTTAAAAGAATATTTTTACCATACATTACACTTTCTTCTGGATCACTTTTCTTGATTCTATTTTCTTCTTTGATCATAGAAGAGATCAAATCTTCTAAACTAGTATTTATTTTATTCAATGTAAAGACCATGTTAGAATAACTAGAAGGTATGTTATTAAGTAATACAACTTTTGCATCATCATCAGGCACATCAAATTTTATTCCAGCTAATTGATTTGAAATAGAATGAAACTTACTGATATGTTTCACCATACTTTCTCCTTCCTCCATTTTGAGTCCAAATAGATTTTGCTTCAGTGCCACTATTGCACTCTCTGCTTACAACCCAAATAGTTTTCTCAATGTCATCTAGATAAAATGTGATGTCTTTTTCAGATTTATTTGATGCAGGTAGGTATCAGATAAACCTAGTCCAATAATCGTTATTTATTTTCAATCCTTCCTTTCCCATTTTACTTGCTTCATCTGCATCATTTGGTTTAATGATTTTTCCTTCCACAATATCCCATAGATATTTGTTGATCTCAAAAAATTGATTTCTCACTTTCTACGTATGAAAATATTTTCCTTTGAATTTTTTAATTTGATTCAACTTATCGATATTGATTTTTAAAAATGGACGTCAGTTTCAACCGAAAACACGTCTGCGAAGCAATTTTCTTTATTTTTATAACTTTTACATTGAAACAATGGCAATTATAATACCATAAGAATAATTTTACGAATTTAATGAAATTTAAAAGACTCTAAACACAAAGACTCAATTTTTAATAGTTGATTTTATAAACAGACAAGAGGACTATCACACACATTGACTCTTTTGACACTTGACACTAAACAACATACAATAACTTTTGTATGGATTGAAAGGGGACTTCATATTTTGATAATTATGAGACTTCACTATTTAAATTCTAATATAGGTTTTATAATGTTTGGCCTATACAACTAAACTTTACGGACCTTAAAAACTACAACATAAAATTTTGAATCAAATCATCTTTGCATGGATTTGGATGACTAAACCAAATGAATCAGAATTTGAAAACAAATTGTATATTAAAATACTATGACCATTTGACAATTTTAACTTATCTTCCAGAACAAAACTATATATAAAGTTGCATGGCAATCCAGAAGATGGATTTTAATCTTGTTTAATAACATGCAACTAAGTGTAATACGAGGCAATTTGATTGAGGCCTAACCAAGGTAAGAGGTCTACAAGCTTCGTTAGACTTAATGTCAAACATTTGAGTTAGATATGTATAGCCATTACAACATGGAAAAGAATGATAGTTAGTGGAACCAATTTCTCTTCCAAAACCAATGCAATCACATATCTAATTGCATGAAGTATTTAGGTGTTCATGTTGACAAATAATCATCAATATTTTAGAAATATTATATTGAACAGTGTGTTACATTATCCACAAATTATACGCATGCTAAGTGCATGGGATGAATTCTATTGTGTGTGACACAGTTTGGATAAGAAAATGCGATGAGAGATATGATATCCAAAATCCATAACAAAAAGAATGGTGATGAACCATTTATAGATTTAGTTAGATTCCTTTTAATGATCTAGCTGGTTGAGTGCTAGATACTAAGTATAATTTGGGCCAATAAATAGCCATAAATCCTTTTAGATAATCTCATAAATTCATGACATTGTCTGAGACAATAATCTAAAGCTCAATGTATACAACACCTAGACAATATAAAATATGATTCACATACTGCAGAGAAGAAACATTAAAAATCAAAACTAGTATATTCATTTTCAATCTGGTATGAAATGAAAATTTGGATCATATTTTACACAATTAAACACAATAATAATATTATCTTCTATTATTTGACATTCAGATGATATTATAATATATAAAAACTTCATCTCCTAAATATGAGGAGCCAAGTCTAATAACTCACAATCCCTAAAATTGCACCTAATAACATTTCCTCTAAGTTAAGTGATTTGTTGAAACAACTCATGTAACCATATACAAACATGTTACATTATATTTCTCAGTATTATTAAATTCTATAATATGTGAGAACTAATAATATTCCTAATAGAACTATAAGAAGAACTAGAATAATCTTTAATCAAAGGGAAATAACCAAACTCATAAGGATGAATGCTCTTACCCTTTATACTGTGTTGATCTGTAATAATAAGAAATGTAAAAAAAACACCTAAAAATGCTTTAAAAAATATAATTTTCAGATGAAATTTTAACGTTACGACATTTCTATAATTTTAATAATTATTTAAATTTTGTAAGTAGAATGTGGAATTAGAAAAAACACAATAAAATGCAAGGAAAAATGACATAATCATTTGATAATGGAATTTGGCGTAAAGCCTACATCTCTGAGTCCATTTTAATGGGACCGATATATTAATATCACCTTAAGAAACACTTATAATGGTAAAAAAGGCAATTTATACCTTCTTAATCTGTCACAATATTCCTCTTGCAAAAATAACCTTGGTATCATTTGAAAATTTTCCTCCAAAATGTCTCTAACTGCCAAAAATGCCCTTTAATCTTACACAGACATGTAGAACTTACACTTCAAATAACTCGCCCCTTATATAACTTGACCAGCCCTTGTGGATCAATGATGCCTTATATTTTTAATATAGTGTTGGTTAAGGTTTTGATCCCCCTTAATACCTTCCACTACATTGTTTTCCAAAGTGGGGAAAGATCCCACATTATTTACATGGTGTAAGGGTAGTGGGTTTAAAATTAGGTGGATAGTTACTATAAGATGGTATTGGGACCACTTTTTCGTGGCCATGTTGGTAAGGCTAGTGAGTGTATGGATAAGCTGGGTGTGGAGGCTTTCGATGGAGCTATGATTGGCTCAGTGGGAGTTGACGAATGAGTTAGAGTTAATGGAAGTTGACAAGTGAGGTGGAATGATGGGTCTAAGAAATACAACAAGGTAAGCAGTTGAGATAGTGGTTAGGTAGATAAGTAAGTGAGCTAGTGGTTTGGTTCTAGGTAGGATTAGTTGGTTGATCTAGAAGGAGCTCAACTTATTGAGTTGGGCTACTAAGAAATACAACTCGATCACAATGCAATACATAGTATAATTACAATACAATGTAATATATATCCCACATGCACCATGGGTTAAAAAACAAAAGCAATTATATACAAAATATTTAATATAGTGATATGAAGAAATGGAGGGAAAGGTACCCCTCTACAAAAATATTGTGTCGACCCTAGATGAGGGCCCTCAGCTAGCAAATAACGGTGCCCACCCATCTAAAAATGAGTTTCAAAGACTAGAGGCACAAAAAATATTTCTATTCCATACCACTTTGCCGTTTGTCACTATTTTATTTGTACATATGGAAGATGTACGCATCCATGTCATCAAAAACATGTGCACAATCCTTTTTTTTTCCAGTTTTCTAAAATTTTAGCATGCAATAACTTCTAGATATGATCTTTGTTTTCAACATATAATATACCGCCAAAAATATCTTGATTTGATCTATGAAGTGTAACTAATTAAAATAGATTCAGAGAAGATTATAAACTGATGTTTCTCAATTAGGATCATATGGATCAATCCTCCCCAATGAGAAACTTTTTGACCTCAAAAAGCACTTTCAATTAGTAATGAGGTGAGGGTACTTCTCCTTAACCTTTCTATTATCTATCCATTTCACATTTTTCAGATGCATTCCCTTTAAACACACACAAATATACTCAGCGTCACCCATTCGCGAGGTTCTCACCTTGTTGTCTAGAATGATTCTTTCCTACACATCATCTGAATACTTAGGAGAAAAATCATCAACATAAGGTATAGAAATATTAACATCATGATATATAATCTTAGGAGGTTCGTACAACTTCAAATTTTTAACATTCATAACTAAAAAAATCTACATTTAAAGAGGTAAATCTAACCGAAAATATATTACCAATATTTTCCAAAATGTGGAATGGACCATATCGAATTGGTTTCAACTTTTTACCTTCATATGTAAATATTTCATTACTGATGTGGATCCGAACTGAATGGCTTACTTAAAATTTTTGATTATTTTTATTTTTATCATGCCTAGCCTTGTATTTTGCTTGACTTTTCTCCAATTTTTCTCAGAAAAAACTAATGGACTAGATGTATCTTCTGTACAAACTTCTTATATTTTTAGAATCATTATGTCCATTAAAAAAAATTATTTTCTAAAAGATATATCTAATGGAGATCTAGGTAGATAACCAAAACAAGTCTCAAAAGGAGACTTCATAGTAGAAGAATGAAGTGCATGGTTATAAGAAAGTTCCACATAATACAAATTCATCCCAAAACTAAGGATGTTTTCCAAAATAACCCCTGAGCATATGTATCAATGTGTATTTTACAAAATTTGTTTTTCCATCATCCTCTGGATAAAAAGTAGTACTTTTCTTTATCTTGGTGTTCATCAAATCCCACAATGTTGATCATAATTCCCTAAGAAACATGGAATTCCGAATATAAGTACTGTAGGTGGGCATACCAAAATGAACCCATACATACTGAAAGAATAAGTGTGTAGTTCCTTCACCAATACTTTATTTAGTATAAGTAATCAACACACACATTTTGCTAAATCTATCGATAACCACATATAAATAGTCATGGTTCCTTTGTGACATGGGAAAACATCCTAAAATATCCATAGAAATACTTTCCCAATAGAATGTAGGGACATGAAGAGGAGTGTCAAGTCCTAACTTCCTATTAATAGGATTGTTCATGGCACAAAGAACATATCCTTTTATATATCGGGTTACATTTTCTTACATTTGAGGATAATAATAGTACATCTATAAATGTGCAACTATTTTACAAACACTAAAATGACTAGATATAAGATAAGTGTGAGATTCCCTAATAATATGCACTCTTTCACCATGGAAAATAAATTTTTTACCAGAATGATACAATATTCCATCATACACATGATAATCCTATTTTCCTACATGTTCCACTCATAAAATGTTCATACACTTCTTTAAAATTGTCATCATTAACATATTGTTCCTTGTAAATTTCATGAACTAGATAACTATGTTGTAAAAGAACATATGCAAAAACAACTAGAGGTCTAGATAGCATATCAACAACCTTATTTTTTATGTCTTTCTTATACCTTATCACGAGATAGAACTGTTGTAGGAAACCCATCTAGCAGAAGCATCTAGATTGTTGTAAATTGGTATGTGATTGGAGATACTAGATGGGCTGATGATCTGTATGTATTATTGTTTCCTTTCCCATCAAGTAATTTTTCCATATTTTACTCTCTACACTAAAGCATATAAATCTTTATCATAGGCTGGATAGTTTCTTACCACACTCATGAAGTTTTCATAATGGTAACAATCAAGCTTCCTATTTTGCATCAAGACAAACCCCATTTCATATTCACTAGCATCCATATCTATCTCAAATTATTGTTGTGAAATTTGGAAGTGCTAAGACAAGAGTAGTACTTATTTTATTTTTTAGTGTATAAAAATCTCTTTAATGTTTTCCTACCCACTGAAAGAACTTTTTAATGCTAGTCAAATATTTCAAAGGAGATGTAATAAATGAGAAGGTAGCAATAAATTTTCTCTAGTATTGAGCTACACCAAGAAATCTTCTAACCTTTGTTACATTATTGGGTTTAGGAAAGTTAAAAATGAATTCAAATTTTTCAGGATTAAATTTCAATTTACCATGTCCCCTAATATAACCCAAAGAAATCAAATTTATTTTCCCAAATTCACATTTAGACATCTTCATAAATAGTTTCTCCTTTTCCAAAGTATCTAATAATTTTTAATAATGAATGACATGATCATCCCTAGATTTACTAAAAATTAGAATATCATCAAGTAGACTATCCAAAATCATAAATTAATGGCCTTAAAGCATCATTCATCACACATGTGGATGTAGCTGGTGCATTGCACAATCCAAAGGCATAACAAGCCAATCAAACAAACCTTGTTTTATTTAAAAATCATTTTTCCAAATATCACCTTCACTGATTATCACCTAATGATATCCACTTCTTAAGTCTAACTTAGTGAAATAAACATCATTTTTCAATTGATCCAATAAATCATCAATGTGATGAAGAGGGTAACAATTTTTAACTGTGATCTTATTCAAAACATGCAAATCAACACACATCCAACATATGCCATCTTTATTAGGAACAAAAATGATAGGTAACAATAAGGAGATGAAATTTTATAGATAAATCCTTTCACCAACAGTTCCATCACCTTCTTCTTGATTTCCTCTTTTCTAACCATGGAAAATCTATACATAAAAAATTTATAAATAGGTATATCCTGCAATAAACATATCTCATGCTAAACCCTTATTTTAGGAGGTATAACTTGTGGATATTGAAAAACATCATCATAGTTAGAAACAATTTTAACCAATTCATTAAGATATTTAGGATAACAATCCTCAAAATCCTTGACATGATCTTTCTCTTTGGATTTGATCACCATGAGTACAAAATTATTGCTTGAATTTACTAGCCTTTTCATCTTCGTTATAGTAACCAAAGAAATACTTGTTTTCACATGATGAGCTCTAACATTATATTCAATACCATCTTTAACAAGCAATTATTTATCCTCTTCCTTGTGGAAAATTACATTATAATCATAAAGATAAGGAATTACCAAAACCATACCACAAATGTCCAATGGAACAAAATCCAAATCAACCTCATCAATGAACTCGTCAATAAAGGAAAATACGAATTTACAAGTTTTTATTACCTGCAATTTTGCATCATCATAAACCCATCCCAAATAATAAGTCTTAGGATGTGGTTTGGTTTGGAGTCCCATCTTCCTCACAACCTCCTCTGAAATAAGATTATCTTTTGATCCACTATCAAATAGAGTGTCAATTTGTGTATGCTTAGAAACAACTCTAAGGAGGAAAATCTTTTTTCTTTTATTTTCTTTTCATCATACATAGATTGTTTCTTAGAAGAAGATGCAACATTAGATGAACTAGTGCTAGAAGAAGAGTAATAATTACAACCTTGTAAACCCATGGTCGTGATCTTAGTTTCATCACCATAACCAGATCCAAATATCCTACACAATGGTGTTGGTTTTAGTATATTTTCCTTTATTATTGTTAAACCATTTAGAATTTAGCTCCAGATGTAATTTCCAGCTCTTAGATTCATCATGATTCTTTTTGTAATGATTACAAAATGGTTTATCATCTTCTTTCTTAATAGTATAACTATTATTTTTCTTACCCTTTCATTTACCTTGTTCTTTCAAACCTTTCTCTTTACTGTCATATTTCTTATCCTTGTTTTTTGAGGAGGAATACTCTTTGGTAATTTTCTCTCTTATTTCCAAATGAGTAGTTTACACACACAATACATCAAGGTTAGTAGGATTAAGCATGAGAAACATATATATCAAATAAATATGTAATCCACCAATATATTTCAGTATTATTTCTTATGTATAGAGAGAAATATGAAGAAATATATCCCTTTTTCTAAACTCTTGTGTATAATTTTGAACATTATGTCCCTTTATTTTCCTTCAAATTTTCCAATCCATCATAGCTTGTTGCATATAGCCCAAAGGATAAATATTTTGTCTTAAATTAGAAACAAAATCATTCCATAAAGAGATTACTTTACCTTTTTTCTCGAAAATCTAATGAAGCTTAATCTCCCACCAGATGATTTTTTCCCACCCATTCAAAGAGTTTCCAAATGAATTTTTTGTTCATCATCAATAATTTTCTAAACCTTGCAATATAATTTAATCTTCTTGATCCAGCTATCAAAATTTTCTACATTAATTTCTCCATTATACATTGACAATTTAAACTTAATATCCATGTTTAATGAAGGAATAAAATCATAGTTTTATTTTTCACCTTTAGGAGAACCAGATTCAGATGAAGAAGAAAAATCTTCTTTCTTTTTTCCTTTCTTGACTTCTCTTTCGATAATTTTTCTCCTATCCTGGTACAGTTCCTCCACCATCTCTTTCATTTAAAGGAAGGATTTATGAAATTCTTCTTCTATATCCTCATCCATATCTGGGATTCATGACCATCTTGATCCAATTTTCATATCAACACCTGCCAATTCTCCTTCACCTTTTCTAGAGTGGGACCTTGTCAACATTCAACTCACACTTGAAATGCAAAACAACTATTAAACTGATCATAGACCGACTCTAATACCAAATGATCATCATAATAAATTTAAAAACACACACCAAAAATTGATTTATAAAAGAATATTTTTCTGATGAAATTTTAACATTATGAATTTTCCTTAGTTTTAATAATTATTTAAAATCTACAAGTAGACTGTTGAATTAGAAAAACCAGAAGAAAATGCAAGGAACAATGACATAATCCATTGATAATAGAGTTTGGAATAAATCCTACATCTCTGGGTACATTTTAATGGGACTGATTTATTAAAATCACCTTGAAAAAACACTTATAATGGTGATTTTTTTTAAACCTTCTCAATCTGTCACAATATTCCTCATGCAAAAATATTCCTAGTATCCTTTAGAAATTTTCCTCCAAAATGTTTCTAAATCCCAAAAATTCCCTTTAAGTTTACACAGACATGCATAACTTACACTTAAAATTGCAACTCACCCCTTTATAATTTTATCACCACTTGTGGCTTAATGGAACCTTATATTTTTAATACAATTTTGGTTAGGGGGTTGATTACCCTTAACCTCCTCCATTAATTCATTTTCCAAAGTGGGGAAATATCCCACCTTCTTCACATGGTGTGAGGTCAGTGGGTTTGAAATTAGGTGGTTGGTTATAGCAAGATGGTCTTCGGAACACATTTTATTGTCCATGTTGGTAAATCCTCTGAGTCTTTGGATAATTTGGATGTGAAGGGTGTTGGTGGAGCTAAGATTGGCTTTATGGAAGTTGGATGATAAATTGAATTTGGTGGGAGTTAGCAAGTGAGGTGGAAAGATGGATGTTAGCGAGTGAGGTGGAAAGATGGATCCAAGTGGTGTAGCAAGGTAATAAGTTGAGATGGAAGTTATGTGGATAAGGAAGTGACCTAGTGGTTGGGTGGCTTTTTGGCTTGGTTTTTTGAGCTAGAAGGATCTCGACTTGCTAAGTCAAGCTGCCACAAAATACAACTTGGTCATAATACAATACATAGTATAATTACAATATAATGTAATATATATCCCACATGTACCATAGGTTGATTAAAAAAAGCATTCATATACATAAGATCCAATATATTTTATAAAATATAAGCAAAGCAACCCCTTTCTGAAAAGAGTGTGTCAACCCTGGCTGAGGGTCCCTATCCAGTAAATATTGGGGCCCACCCATTTGAAAATGAGTGTAGAAGACCGGAGGAAAAAAACACAATTTTCTTCCATACCACATTTCCACTTATCATTGTTTTATTGTTCCACATGGCAGATGAGCATGCATCCATGTTATCATGAACATGTGTGTTGTCCTTTATTTTTTATAGTTTGCCAAAAATTTCAGCGTGCAATAACTTCTTCATACGTCCTCTATTTTAAGCGTATAATATACCACCAGAAATATTTCAATATGATCTACGTCGTGCACCTACTTTTTAAATATTTAGGGAATATTATAGATTGGTGTGTTTCAATTAGGATCCTTTGGATCATGTGACCTCTGATTGGCTTCTAAACTTGCTTCCTTTTTCTTTATAAGGAATTTAACTTAGGAAGAAGTTTCTTAGTAGGATATTATTTAAATGATGATCTTAGTACTTCCATCTTTGGAAATCCTTTAATACCAACAACATAAAAAATAATACAACACTTGTTTGACCCAAAATTTAGGATGGAGTCACCACTAGAGAATTTCACTCTAGAAATGATAAATCAACCTTGAGAATGAGCTTAATAGAACTTTGATAATATAAAACAAGTAATACTTGATAAAACTTTGAAAACTCCATGCATATCAAACAAATTCCATATAAATTTAATATCAGGAAGATGCTAAATGTATAAACCCATCTAAGGCCCTAAACTCAAATATCTAGTGGAGTCACCTAGAAATGATATAATTGGTGAACAAATGAGTCATGTAAGAACCATTAAACTCATATAATTTGGGGAATCTTAAGTATAATTTAGATACATTCAGATAAATATTTGATAAATATTCTATAAACCTTAAGTTTATGAGTCAAAACCATGGCAATGGTCTCAGAAACCAAATGAGATACTCAAGTCCCCAAAAACGGTGCTAGTTTTGTGTTGGTGAGAAAATAGAGCATGTATGAATACCAATAAAATCATATAACTTGAATAATATGATCAAAATCCTAGTGATTGTCTCATAATTAATCTGAGAAATTTTAGTCAATAGTAATGGAGCTAGTTTCATTTTAGATGGTTACATGCACATTGAACATGTAAGAGTAGCAATAACTAATGAAATTTGAGAAAATATTTACTCAAAATATGATATAATGAGATAAATATTGTATAAACCTTGGATTTATGAGTCGGTAACCCTAAAAATAGTCTAAAAAAAGTGATACACTTACGTCCCTTAAAATGGAACCGGTATGTATGTTGGTTCCCAATCCAACACCTCAAACAAGGAAAGCAATGATGAGGGAATAAAGGAGAAAAGAAAGACATCTAGGTGTGTCATTTTGTATCCAAAGAATTGTCTATCTATCTATATTGGCTATGCCTTTTTGGAATGATATAGAAGCACATGACTAAGGATATGGTTTTTATCATGATACTTTATGGCTCTCTTATAAGCAAGGTGAGAGAACAAGAGAGTGGATTAAAAAATCAAGGGATATATTATGTTTTTCTCATACTTGTTGGAACCTCAATATGAGATCAAATTCAATAACTAAATACAATGCTCATTTAAAATAATGGTCACAAAAAAATTGTAGAAATTTGATGCATCAAACACAAGCCATTGAAGATAGATAAAATGTGATCTCATTCATCATCTCTAAATAAATTGTTCAAAAATTTGGGTAGGATGATGTTGAGATATTAAAATATATGGATCATAGAAAACACACTTGAAATATGCATAATGTGCATGTTTTACAAGAAAAAACATGTATAATAGGAAAACTTAATGTGATTTTCCAGGGTAAGATGGGATAATACTTAGTTAAATGAAGTGGGTGGTGGTGTATATAATGGGGAGAGGTACTAAAAATTTCCATCTTAGCTTATTACTTCTAAAATCAAAATAAGAAAAAAGATCAAAACAACATAATATTTGAAGGGGAATTTACATTCGTTGATACCAAATTCATGAAAGAATTACCACATAACCTCTTAAATTTGAACACAAACACTTGTGTATGAAACTTCAATATATATATTAAATCACTTACACAACACCTAAGATACACTTGAAGGTTGTAAACATCCACCTATGAGAAAATTTTGTAGAAAGGAATTTTATAACCAAACATACATTAAAGGATAACACTACAACACAATATTTGTTTCATAACAAATCACATGCAATAATCAAAAGGAAATGCTTCATATTTCTTGATTTAAAAAATAAAAGATTACATCAAAGATTACATTCCTAAACTATGATCTTACTTATAATCTAGAATTTTTGACTGAATCATGGTAAATGATTCAATGCATTTGGATTTAGATAAGGGATATATATATAAAATACAATCTCAATTTATTCTAATGACTATACCATGTAATCACCTTAGAAAAAACCCAAGGCTAGAGATAGAGCGCTCCAAAAGTTATAACTAGGACACCCTTAAATTAATACATTCCTTCATTCTTATCAAAAAAATCCCAAAGATTGAATATAAATATAATGTTACCAAGAAACCCTTTGAAACCATACAAAAATTTCAGGAAAATACCCTCAATCTGCCAAGATGAATGGAAAGACCAATCCAACTTAATAGATTTGACATTTATACACTAGGATGGAACAATTTTGAATCATTATTGAGCTTGTGGATAAGTGGAGAATATTAATTTTCCTAATAAATGCCTTTTTGTGTTTTCTACCTTATCACAATCATGTGTACACTCACATGGAGAGTTTGTTACTCACTATCACCATCTAATTTGATATTTTTCTCTTGGAAAAATGACATGGATAGAAAATAATAAAGAATGAGGATGAAGAATAATGAATGGTTGAATTGTTGAATAAGGGTCAAGATAAATGTGTTCACCCTCTACCTTATTTTCCAACTTACCTATATTCATCAAGGTGTTTAAACATCCCCAAATGGGGTCTTCATCTAGCCCCTCATGATAGAGAAAGATTTTTATTTTTTTTAGACAACAAAATTTCCATATAATCAGAAAATAGATTTCTTGTTCTTTATTCTTTTGGATAACTTATTGATGCAAACTTCCAAATTTTTGATGCAGACTTCCAACTGAATAAATTTGTGAATAAAAGAATAATTAAAATATTTTTGAGCTTCAAGTTCCACTGCAACATGCTTTCTTAGAATCTCAACTAGCTTTTATACATATGCAATTCTTGCACTGTATGCAACTTTGAGGGGAAGATTTTGTTTACTTTTAGTATCAATGTCATTAACATATTATCTTTCCTTTTCTCTCATGTTTAAGGTATCTCTTATGCAATATCCCAGAGTCTCAATTCATATCTTGATATCCCCCTCATAATCATACTGTCATCTTTTACATTTTGGGGGTACTATCACTTCCTTTTCTACATCTTCATCATTCATGACAATGCTGTTCTCAATCTTAGAAAACATGCCATCCCAATACTTCACTTCATCTTGACATTTTTCAATTAATTTTTCCCTTCCTTTATTTTCTTAGAGACCTGGTTATAGAATTCAATTACTTCCTTGAGAACTTGGATGCATTTACTACCAGTTACTCATCCCATTTTTTGGTGGCATCTCCCCTTTTATTTAAATCCTTAACATTCTTAATCATTTTAGGGGTTATGGTAGTGGAAATATATTGAATTTATATGGGAATTTTTAACCATTTATGTGCATATGTTGACAAGATGTCAACCTTTTCCCTTAGTTGATTTTTGGGTTCTTTTTCCTTATCCATATTTTGGAAAAGGCCTCCCTTTTCCATTGTGACCTCATGATTGAGCCCTTCTGTAGTAGGTTTCCCTAATGGGAATTTAGAAATATAGTAATAAGAAAGGGAATATTTATCTCTTAAGAAATTAGTTTTTGGGGTGGAATCTTCCACAATCTTTCTCCTTGAGAGCCCACCATTTTTCTTGATAAAATTTATTCTCTTTAGTTTTTTAGATGATCTCAAGGAGATATTAGTCTCTATGTTATATTGTTCTACTAACACTCTCAATTTTTTTTTCCTTGGGATTGTTTCTCCCAATAATACTTCACCTAGATTGATGCCTTCCCCTTGTGCTTTTTCTAGGAAGAACTTTGTATAATCACAAGTTCTTGTGATTTGGAGAGTGTGAGGTTGGCGTCATGAGCTTAAATTTTTGGTGTTTCCACATATTTAATTAATTACACTTGTGTTTCATCTTCCTCTACCCATTATATTTAATTTATTCTCCTACCTCATCTGAAGGGTATGAGGCACATGTATTTATTACTTTAATCACAGTAACTTAAACTCCTTCCTTCATGGATGGAAAAGATCCCTTGGTTGGTTCAATCTACTTTTCTTATTGATTATGAGCCTTATTTTCTGTATCATTATCTATAACTTCATGAGCTACAATAAATGTTTCTATTATTTTTAAATTTTATTGGAGAGGATCCATAGTTTTTCAATCTTTTTCAATGATACTTCTTTAACATTTGGTTTCTCAACTTATGTTACCATTGTTTTTTCTTCCATGGTGAATTCCTCATGAGATGTTGGGTCTCCTTTCATAAATTCAATTGGTGCAACTTGAGTAGGTGTAACTTGAACATTCTTAGAGTGAAGGTCTTCTATAGTACCTTGACCCAAGCCATGCAAAAAAATCGGTGAAGAATTTTTCTTGAGATAGATCTTGGATCTTGTAGTTTTTTTTCCATGACTTCAACAGATGCATCTTGTTATTCAGGAGTTTTGATTGAGATAGGGGCTTATTGTGAAATGGATACAGGGTTGTATTAAATACCTTAGGAGTCTTTGTAACTTGAGAGATCACCTAAAGCCCTAGGGAAGCTCCTTATATGGATGAACGTAAAGTTATTTCTATTGCAGGTGTTTCCACCTTTTCTCTTTTTTCTCTAAAAATGATCTTGGTTATTGGTTCCTCCTCCAGCTCCTCATGAATGGGTTCCAATGATGGACTCACCCTTGGTTGCATTGGTAAAACACTCCCCCTCATCATTTTCCCCTTTCTAGATGATCCCTTTGGATCAAAGGATTATGTGCCTTCTTGGGCCTTCCCATTAGAAACAACTACTTTAGGAATTAAAGTAGGATGGGGTAAAACCTGGATTGGAGTTTCATGAGGAATAAGAGCATATTTCATTTCTCTCTTTAGTATTTCCACAAATTTTTGTGTCAATCAAGACACATCGATCTCAGTCTTGCATACATCAACACTTAACTTGTCGAATACATTTGAGGTTAGTCCTTTGATGGAAATATGTGGAGATTTTCCATTCAGTAGATACAAAATTTCTACTTCTTTCCACAGAGGTGGTAGACCATCCATAAATAAAATTCTAGATCTGTATCCCCTTAAAAGTGTAGTGTTTATGATGGAAAAATAAATTCCCTTTCTTATGAGGAAAGTGAGAGTTCTTCTGGTGAAATCATTTTTCCTCTCATTGAAGTAGATTGGCTATTCCATAGTCCAATAAAGAGGTGGTATTGGTTGAGTTGTAACATTATTGTCTATATAGTACTTTCTCACCAATATTTTATCATCTACCAAACCCTTGGGTGCAATTTGGTAATAAAATATTTGAGAGAGATTTATTCTTGAAAATTCCCTAAGTCTCACCACTTCTTCATCTCTGTAGTATATCCAATAGTCCTCATAATGAGGTTGATGTTCATATGGATTACTAAGGGATCCTTGGATTATCCATTTTATATCATAATTGGGTATGGCCTAAAACTTTTACATGATGATTCCATTCATTTCATCTTTAACGATTTTGTATTTGACTACTGTGTGGTAGGTTTATCTCCAAATAGTAATTTAGATCTTAAAATTTGTATTGTGTTTACCTGTAATTAGATTATGGACATCCACAAGTTGTCTTGACAACTCAAGAACTACCCACTTATAATTAAAATACATGATCAACATGTATGTTATGTGTTGGAATCCACTTACCTTGATGTATGTGAAGGATCTGAATTGGATAAAGTAACATCAATATTCATCGATCATTTTATTAGGTTTGGATGACATCTTGTACTCCCCCCATTCAAGTTTTAATAAAAAAGGATAGGAGAAAATAACGCATTCTGATTTTCCAATTTAGGATGTGGGTATACATAATATACCATATACTGAGAAAAATCCTTGGCCATTATCAATTCAGGGAATGGAATATGGTATGTAATATTGTAAACCAAGTAGGAAGTTATGTAGAATTCACACTATTTTTTGGACCCCTTCTAAATTTTAAATACCATTTTGATGATTTGTTGATGGATGGAGTCACTTTTCAATTCCTCCTAATGAATATGTGATTTTTTAATGATAATTATATGAATAAACCTAAAAATCCAATCATGGTAGTGATATGTATATTAGTTTCCCATAATCATGTTTAATGTAATATCATGATATGTGTAGTTAAGAATTGAATACATGCAAGAAATTATTTAATATGGATTATTACAGTATTTTATTTATGTAAATGCTAGATGGAACAAATTATTAGGTAAGGATTGGATCTTATCATGCTTAGTTTGCATGAGTTGACAGATGCTAACATGTTTTGCAGATGGATCTCTATAATTTGGAAGGAAGAATAAAGTTGATAGATTTTATTATTCACTGTGATTGATAAAGGATGTTTATACTATAGCTGAAATTCTTAATTATTAAAGTACCACTGTTTGGTCTTATATTTGGAAGGGGCAAAAATAGACACTTTTTTCTAATTGTTCATAAAATAAATAAATAAGATTTATTCTTAAATTGATTGAAATATTCATATATATCAGTAAGGTTGATTGAAGGTTCTTATCTTGATTGAATTCCCTGATTGAAACATATGTTAAAAATATACTATGTGAATTAATATGATGAAGATTGACGAAGAAAATTAGTACTCAAGATAAAAACGGATCTACCGTAATAACCAAAGGATCAACATGATTTAATACTCAATGATAGTATTAATGTTAAAATGTATATGATCATATCACCAGATAGAAATTTGAATACCATAATAAGACACTTTGACAAATATGAATTCTTGAGCCTAATGGGTGCATATAATGAAATGCTAAGGAATCTACTTGATAGTTATCACTTATTATAATAGAGTAGATATTTCAGTAATTATATAATTTTGGTATTATATGGCTATATAATATGATGTATTACCATATATTATTGGACTTAATCATTGTTAAAATAAAGAATATTTTATAGAAGAATTATTGGGAAATATTTAAAGCTATGTATGAACTTGTGTGCCATTGCATTAAAAATTGAAATTGAGAAGGTAAGGTAGACTTTATAATGCATATGGATTATTTGCAAAACAAATGATTCAAGTGGATCAGGAGTATACCGTTGTGACCTTAATTGATTATAGTATATTCATATAAATAAAGTAATAGGTGTAAACTGAATCACTTGTATGTAGAATAAGTATTATTTATTCATTGTGATACTAACCCTATCATGCACTATTATTGGCTTGATGCATTGATAAAGTAAACAAGTAAAGTTTTGGGAAATGAATTAAAGCATAATAATGAAATGAATCTACAACCAAATTAATGTAATGTTATGATGAAAATATTTGGCATGTAAATATTATCCTTAAGTACTTGTTAAAAAAGTACTACTAAGAACTACATTGACCTATTAGGGTATTTGTGAAATAAAACCATGGGTTGAGGTATAAATTTGGAATCTATCATAATGTTCATGTACCTAGATCTGGCATTAGTTCAGAAGATTGAATGGTGAACAATATAGTTTAAATTATTAATCAATCTATAAAAATAATTGAATGCTAGGTTTGTAAGTTGGAAAGGATTTGTGATGAATCACTCGGAGATGCAAATTACTAGTTAGGATTCTTACAATCACAATTTTCATAATTGGTATGGAATTTTATGGGAGTTGGCGTTACTTGAATACTAACTATTTAGAATAATTTTTATTACAAAAGGATAAGAAAGGAAAAATTACTTGAAGAAGAGGATAATGTATGTAAAGCTTAAATACATTATATATTGTTTGTTATACTTATTAACTCTATAAGAATTGTAAATGAACCTCATAACATGTAAGACTGGGAACTAGGTACGTGAACATTTTTAAGGAAATTATATTCATTATGTGTGAGGACAAGACAAATTTAGGGCTCTTACCATAAAGACCCCCTCGGGTGGTATGGGACATCCGAGGAGGTAGAAACTACATGAGTCATTATCATGGGTTGTTTTGTATTGTTAAGACAATCTTTTGAATGAATGTTAATGATTAATTAGGAAGATTAACTACGAAACCAATACTATATTAAATTAACCATAGAAAGGAAAAGAATGTTAATCCATATAACTAAATAAGTGATTAAGATGAAATGACAAGTTCCCAATGACGAGTGTGTCGTCATGAAATTGAGCATGTCATACATGTCTTTGAAACTTTGTGCAAAGTAGTGTAAGCTCTTGATTACACGGTCGTGATTTCATCAAGGATCTAAGTTATAAAATGTTAGATGGGAATACCATGGCAGAACCCAAGTAGACAATTAGAGAGCATCACTTAATTATCATATCGTAAAAAAGGAAAGAACAAAGGATACATTTAATGTATCTTCTCACAAATAGCATTGAGGGGGATCGAATAGGATATGTATACTCTCATGTAGCTACACATGTTTTATGACAATTATTAGAATTGGATTGCATTAAGGTTTATGTTGGATTTAAATATATGGGTATTTAGATTGTGAAGCATAAATTTTTTATTTAAAAAAAATTCCCTTGATGAAAAGTGAAAAAAGTGGTTGGTACAATGTGGAGACAATAAAAATTGGTAAATAGAGTCCTCTATGGTGATTTTGAGTATAGTACCATAATACGTAGTGTAATTATAATTTGGCACATCTCATTAAAAGTATCACAAAAAACCTCCTCGATTATCAAAGCATCTTTCGTATCATGATGAGACACCTATTTAAGTCTCAAAAAGTTTTGGGAGTTTATAAATGACTAAAAATAGGACACAAATATATTTTGTATAGCTAGACAATCCTAATGTATATGCCTAACCTAGATATGAAAAAGTATAGATGATATATGGATCTTTTATAATATATTGAGAATTCAAAGATCTTTCTTTATAAAGGAAAGAAAGAAAAAAGAGCTTGTAACTCAACAATCACCTCATTTTCCATAAAAAATATGTAACCAGATTGAAAACAAGGTTGATCATGGATCCTATTAAATATTCCTCTTGATTCATTTAAGTTCCATTTTAAAGTATATGTATGTTATCTTATAAAATAGTTAACATGCAAATAGAACATTTTGAAGCAAGATAATTAAGCCCCTCATTGAAAATTAGGCTTCCCAATCACCTTGCATCATTACTCTATCCATCCTACCCTTAGTTTGACCCTCACCTCATCTTATATGAAAGTAATAACAAGATTTTCAAGTTTGTTTCAGTGTGTAGGTGTTGTGTTACATTCTAATATGTAACACAAATTTGTTCTAAGAACTTCCACATCACCCAAGAACAACCTTAGTGTTCACCTAAAGGATACACAACTTGAGGTAGAATGTGAAAATGGGAAGCAAGAGGATCATGTGGAATGGTGTGATCATAAAAGGTGGTACAAAACATAAATGTGAAGAGGTCCCATGAAGGATCGGGCATCAACTATAACGTACATGTAAATATTCAAAAAGGGGCAGAACCTCATAACAAACTGAACATCTCAATTATCTCATAGATTTGAAGTGGTGTATATACATAGGGTGTTGAGTAACCCCAGTTCCATAATGATAACCTCTCAAGTAAAGAGGTGGAGTTAAATTCCCATAATAAGAAGTAACTCCCATGACACATATGGCAAACTAACACATTGACACATAAGGGAATCTCATGATGACCCTAAAATAACACCTAGACCTATGATCTCACCTAAGTGAGATGAACATCTTAATGATGTGGAAAATTAAACACACCAATACCCCCATCATCATAAATTAGGATTAGGTGGAAAGTTAGAAAAGAGAACGATGGGTCCTGACACTAAATCCTAATCAGGTACCCATGAACAACAAGGAACTGAAGAAATGGAGGAAACCAAATTGGAAAAAAAATCAAACACAAGAGAATAAAAACACTCTCTAATATAATATAGATTTCAAGAATGGGTCTCAACCACTGAAAAGTGTGATAAAATTCACATGTACAAAAGGGAAATCTCTTGGAAATAAGAAGAAGAGATAAGAATAGGGAAATGAGAGGAACGAGAAGGTGCCATGGATGGATATGAAATCTACAACTCTAGGAAGTCTCCCAAAAGAGTGTCAATGACATTTTCCTCTATCCTTGGAATGAGGAAGAGATACCTACATTGAACCATGTGCCTTCCCTTAGGAAGGACAAAAATGGAGTGCTATAAGTTCACAAACTCCATGAAAGAAACTGAAGGAAGTAACATGAACAAATTTGAGTCTAGTCCATGGAAGTGTAACATAGGTCTAGCAAGAAGGTACCAATGAACCAAAGGTAATTCCCTGAGTGCAAAACTATCAGAGTGTGAAGAAGGAACACTCACATAAAAGGATGTCCAAGTGATGTGAAGGAAAAACAACAACCCCCACAATAGAAAATTGGTCACCAAGCAAGGTGATATATATAAAGGTATCCTATAAAGTGGAAGTGATAAGAGTCCCATAAGAAGGATGATTGAATCCTCACAAACACCTGACGAAGGATGAAGAACCTATAGTGCATCACAAGTGGACTCTACAAAAGATGACCAAGTTCAGGTATATACTCGTCCCAATAAGGGGGCTCAAAAAATATAATATCGATGTTAGACATGTATAATTCATCCATGTAAGAAGGTAGAGGAGTGAAAATGGACTTGTACACAAGAAGTGGTAATGAGGCTAGTGTAATGTCTATATGAGGCTTATAAGGAGACTCCTCAATGTATGATGAGACGTGGGAAGTGTTAACACTCTTTGGAATAAGGAGAGGAGGAGAGGAGTCCTATGTGGTACTCTCAGCATTAGAACTGAGATCAAAATTATCATCATCAAAAGAAGAACCAAGTAAGTCTATGTCAGTGGAAGTTCCATCATACAAAGATGAAGAGGAGACAAATGAATCAACAACAGTAAAAAAGGTGGCAATGTGTGAAGGGTCTAAAAAAAGACTCAAAGATGTTAAAGATGTAGTGGGGAGGATCTAATTCTTTCACTTGAATGTGGAGAGGGATAGTGATGGAAAACATAAAGTGACCAATAATATGGTTTCATGTGTCGAGAAAGTCCTCAAGATGACTAAAATCAATGGGTGCAAGAACTCACCCAATAAAGAAGTGTGTAAGATCCTTGTAGGTGAAGTAGAATTCCATAGAATCACACCATAATCTATAGCTCTCTCTCCCAAGAAGAAGTGGTGGAGGATGTAAGGTAATCCTGCGACACTCAAGTATTGAAATAACATCCTCTATGACATGGAAGTGGAACAAATAAGTACAAAGGTATACAATAAGAAGGTTATAAGAATGCAAGACATCGGACTCAACTGATAATGTGTCTACATGAAATATGAAATCGGATAAGAACAATGATAATCCCCCTATCTACAGTACTTTATAAGTAGTGTGTGATTATAATAGGGTGTGTTCATGTGATGTCAGATAGTTGACCACTCACCTTGTAGTAGGGGATGAGTCGTGTGAGAGTGGATGTCACAATGATGTCCTAGTCAGAAATAGAGGAAAATAAATAATCAAGAACATAAGGCAAAATAAAAATCAATGGCACATTACTCAACATGAGAGAAAATGGCCTCTCACAATGCAAAAAAGAAGGATCTCTTTCTACAAGGATGTCATGAACGTGCTCACTAGCCATAGGTGAAGAGGAGAACTACAATGCAGTGATCCAACAAATGTGTCCTAGAAAGCCCAATAACCCTATACAAGAAGCCCAGAATAAATTTCCTCCCCCTATACAATGAATTTTTAAAATTAATTTTCCTATAATTCTTGTAAAATGTTGAAAAGGTGGGAAAAAGAAAAAAATCAGAAGTCAAGAGGAAGGAAGGGTCTAGTGAAAAGAGTTGCACAGGGGCTGGTCAGCTCGGCGAGCTGACTCAGGAATCTTGGTGAGCTGGCTGAGATGACTCGGTCTAGGGAGATAGTTAGGTGTGGTCATCAAGTTTTTCAAATTACTTGGTAGGCTTGTTATTGAGTTGGTGAGTGAAGGATCATTGAGCTTAAATGGATGCATAGGATGTAGTGGTGAGTAGATCGATGAGTTAATGCCGAGATGGTGAGATAACTTGTTTCCATTGGGGAGGAGACAAAGGTTACTGAGAGGACACCAAAAAAGGGACGCTAACATGGATGACATCGAGATATTCTGTGTTTGAGTTGGGGTGGCATGGATTGCAGTGTTGAGCCAAGAATATTCTGAGGTTAGGTCACTGAGCTGTAACTGTTAGAAGGGACAAGGATGACACTGATGAAGGAAACAACTAAAAATAGATGAAATAGATTGTGTAACGGATTTGTGATAGCACGTAATGGCTGAAGTAGATTAGTGAGGATTGCGAGTGATGAGTTCAGACAAAGGTAGGAACACGAAAAACTAGATGTAGGGGTAATAAAGGATGTGGGTGGGAGCGTCAAGTAGGTGTGTAAGCCAACAATGGCATCAAAGATCAGCACAAGCACAAAGCGCCAAAATGGAAGGTGTAACTAGTTGTAGAGATAAGGTGGAAACCAAACTAGGGGCATGAAACAAAATGGATACTGAGATCCCAAGTCTAAACCAATGAAAGTCATAATGTACACCACGATATTGGGTGAGGTTAGAATCAATGAAGAGGTTGGGATGAATGGAATATCCATTATGAAGAATGCATGTGAGACCTATATATCATGAATGAAGAGCTAAGAGATAAAAATGGAAGATTTGTATGGATCCATACAATGTGTGCTCTAATATCATTAGAGAGAAGGTGAAAATTTAAAGAACAAGGATCATGCAGGATGGTGTGAACATCGATCCTAGTGCAAACTAGTAGTGTGACGAGGTCTCGTGAAGGAGCAATCATTAACCATAATGTGTATGCAAGGATTCAAAAAGGGGAAGAACCTCGTTACAAACTCAAAATATCAACTATATCATAGATCTAAAGTGGTGTACATATAGAGTGTGTTGATTAACCCCTAATGCTATAATGATTACCTCTCTAGTGGAAAGGGGGAATTACATTCTCATAATAAAAATTAACTCCCATGACACATATGACACACTGACACAATGACGCGTAAGTAAATCTCATGATGACCCTAAAATGACACATGGACCTATGACCTAACCTAAGTGATATGACCTACCTAGTGATGTGGAAAATGACACAAACCAACACAAATCTACTAGGTGCCTCTTTGTGTACAACTATAAAGATGTGTTCCTCTAAAACATGGTTAACCCTAACATAAAAATATGTACCATATGAAGGTGACATCCTATTGCAATATGCACAAATATATTTGATCAACCATAAGATCTTGTATTCATTATGTTCATGATGCATGACTCATACATGGACTTCGATCAATTCCTACACACACATGTATCCTCTCCTTCACCCCAATCATATGGATAACTATACTTATATATAGGGTGTGAAATTTTCCTTCACGACTTACATGCTTTAATCTATTATTTGAATACCCATATACATATCTTGTATTATTATCCTTTCTTATATGTAGGCACCATCTTGTGGTTGTCCATGTATAACCTACTTTAATATGGAAGTTCTATATTTATCCTATGCGTTCTAAATAGCTTATGACGCCTTTGCTATAATTATCTATGTCCCTATCCATTCATAGTTCATGGCTATTCATATCCCTACATGTGCTTTATCCTATTTTGGTCGTGCCTTATCAATAATTTTTTATATTTATATATTTTCCTTTTTCATCACATAAACCCATGTTTTCTTTTCATTTTTATAACATGTCTTTGAAGTATTTCTAACTCCCGAGTCTATTGTCCCTATACAAAAACCTTCATGCATCCTTTCCTCATACATTCATCTATGATTCTGTAAAAACCCTCTCCCTCCCTTCTAAATTTTCCCATGTCTTCATACTTAGTTGTTTCTTCTATCCAACATTACCCCAAACTAGGGATATTATCCATCCTCGGTAATACAAGGATCAATGAATCGAAAAATAAAGAATCACCGTTGAATAAAGAATATAGAAAATCCACAAAATAATCCAAGGAATAAAGGATTTTTACCATGTGCACTCCAAAAATAGGCTCAAGGTGTTGGTAGGAGTTAGGGAAATTCTAGGTTGATGGATACCTTTAGTTGCTTCCATTCTTCTAGCACAATCTCTGACCATCCTAGTGTTGATTCAAAAATGTTGGGAATCTTCTCCAAGGTCAAATCTCTATCCTTCTCCTATAACTCCTTCATAATTATATCCCATTCAGCAACCATGCCTTCCAGGATATCCACTCTTCTCATTACCATTTCCTACGCCTCTGCTAGCCTTACCTTTACATTGTCGCACTTGGATTTGTCATAATTTTTCTTAGCCCCTACCTCTTACAAAAAAAAATCACATGCTACCCTATATCATGTATATAATGAGGCTTCTAAACTATTTAACTCCAGTTCATCTTCTGCAAAGGAACAACATATTATTAAGGCGTCCTTAAATCTGCCAAATATTTTCTAGGCCCTCTACGCAACTTCCTTTATCTCAGCACCCAATTCTTCATACCCCTTTATTATTTGGTCAACCTTTTCCCATTTTTATTATGCCAAGTCTTCTATCATTGACCCATGCCCTTTATTTAGTTTCTCTATCAATAAATCAACCAATTCCTCTAGGGTGTCAATTTCCACTTCTTTTATTCATTTCTGCTTCTAGAGGCTATATCCGGACAATAATTCATAAGGTCGTGTAATAAATTCTATAGCCTTTGTATTTACAATAGTTATTTAGGATTTGGTCTTACCTAACTATAAAACTAGCTTCTTAGTTTTTCCAACTAACATATTCAAAGGTTTCCTATGCATTGCGTAGTACCTCTCCTTTATCAATGTTGTCTATGTATAACTTCATTCACCAAATTTATTAGCATGTTTCTTGTTTGTGCATCAAATAGGTGTGTTAAAAATAAAATTGGGAGTTTATTCATGGGATATTTTCTCCCTTGTAGTTCACTGATGGCATCCTTATTCAACTCAAACTTTGGGTCCTCCATGTGCATTTGCATTGAAAAGGAACAACATTTGCGCATGTCTTTGGATGGGCTTGGGATTTATCCAAACATTTCCCAACCATATAGCTTATCCACTCTATTGAGATTTGGAAAATATCCCTTATTACATTTTATGGGGTCATCAATGTAGGAAATTTGTTATTGGGGGGTGCTATGCCTTTCCTTTTAGCTCTAGTTAATGACTCTGGGTGTTGTCACACACATATTCTGCTTGACTCCTTCTCTTCATGTTTCCCTATGTCTTTCGACTCCTCCCATGTGCATTTTCTCCTCCCTTCTTCATGTTCTTGTTGTGCCTCCTATTCTTGAGATGAATCTTCTTGTTCATTGCTCAGAGTGTGTGAGGTCTCTTCTTCATCTATAACATGAATAACATGAGGGTACCTTTCCTTTGAGTCCTATGTCCTTTGAGTTTCTAAATCTTGTGCCTCTTACTTAGGGCATGGTTCACGTACAATATCAACTAGGATTATCGAGGGTGTTTTTGAGGGGCTGCACTACAGCTTCTCATTCCATCTGCCTCCTTTTTAAAGCTTTGGTCTAGATGAATCTCTTCCTATTCTTCTTTTCTTCTTCTGTTGATGTTGGACCGGATCAGGTTTACACTTCATTACATGCATCCTTGTTTTCATTCTCCCTTGATGGTGGAGAAGTGAGATTAGTGTCGTGCACCTCAACTACCTTTCATCCTTCAGCTTTGACTTGAGATATACATATACTTGTCATTCCTCTTTTCCCACTGCTAGAGTCATGATGGGATTGAAATCCATTGAAGTAGAATCCACTATTTCTTGATAGGGGTGCCTTATCACATATCTAGAGGTCTTGCATAGTGTATGGAAATATGTTTTTACCTTTTTAGTGTTTAAATTCAAGGGATATGTGTCATTGATATGACTCACCACTCTTTTGAAATATATGATTGTAAATACAAATGGAAGTTTGTACCAAGGCCCCATCTCTCCATTGACCAAGAAAATATCGCAAGGAAAAAATGTTTCATAACAACAAAATATGCATGGCCATGTAACTCTTTGGGTAGCTACCTAGGTATACACCATTCATTCTCAAATGTTTCATACACTCCCTTATACCACACTTCTAGGCACACCTTGTATACATTCATTAGTTATTGTCATCACATGTATACTTGGAAATATTTTTTCCAGTGAACTCTTCTTAATGGGGTGATCCCATTTGTTCCCATCTAGACCATCTAGAATGCCTATGTCCCAGAACACAATCAAAACTAAGATGGACCCCCATATTATCTTTTCTCCTTTGTCATGATGGGTATTTTCTCTTTGATAATTCCCTCTATGATGTACAATGTAATGTTTTACTTGCTCCTATTCACCATTTTGTGTACTATGATTTTTTTTTTATTTACCTCGGTCCATCTTTCTAAGGCTCTGAGTTTACAACTTACTAAACATGTAGCCACTCTAGTGCCAGGGTCAGAGATATGTGATACATTGAACACGTGACTTCTCCTTTAATAATGCAAGGAAATGGTTGTTTCCTCTACAACTTTCCTCATCATACATATCCATCGCAATTTCATCCCCCCTGTTGTGTAACCCTATGGTTTTACCAATCAATTTGTGGTTGATGCGAATTATCTTGCTGGTAATGTAAAAATAGTCCTCATGGACTTGTGACATCAACCACTAGAATAGTCACGCGGGCTTGCAAAAAATAGAAACTCAAAGAGTTGTAAGAATATGGCACTTTCTAGGGTCATGTGCACTTTATCATCCAACACCAACTAACCTTCTAGAGTGCACATTTCTTTCTCATTCAATGTATTGTTCTTTATGTCCTATTTCATGCCTGATGCATGATGATTATACTCACTTATCTTGCATCTCCAGAATTATGATGCCCATGACATTCCCAACAATTACCTCTTATGGGTACTACATTTATGAGAACAAGTCATCAGGTGTGTCCTCCATGTTCTTCCTTCCCTTGGGTACTTTCTTTACTGGTGCCATTGCTTCATTTCAACTTAAAGTGTTGCAAAATTTCAATCTTTAAATATTGAACTTACATTCCCTAAATGAACAAAAATATTGTCTCCTCCAACCCTTACTCTAACTATTCACCTTGTACCCTCCTGATATCAAGTTCTCAATCCCCCTTTGATTTATACTCTTGAATCTGCGTGCCCCAACTCTGCAAACAAACTACGTGCCCTAACTCTATAAATTTCTCTTCACTTGGCCTGTAACCCTAATTCATGATTTTTTCCAAACCCTTCTACAGCTTCTACTCATCATTTTCTTAAACATAAGGAGATCTGATCCTCGCGCCATTGTTTTTTGGTCACCTTTATCATCACCTTTTATCACACTAGTTTCTAGAGCTCTAAATCACACAAGTTTTCAATTCACAAGGTGAATTATAACTATCACTCACTCTTATTTATAGATTTCCATTTTTTTTAGGAATTTAATGTGGTAGGTATGGTAGGTAGAAATTTCCCACCAAAGTTTCCTATTTCCTACCTTTTTCTAGCCAACCATGGGTCTTCCAAGTTCTTCTTCCACACGGGGTAGACATAACCTTCTGTCACGCACAACTACTTTCTTAGGCTTATGATCCTCTTACACACGCCCTTCCACACCTTGTACTTGTCTATTATAGAGCAATGATCCTTTTTTGTGTGCCTCTCCGCACCATACTTTTCATCTCTCTGTGCCATAAACCAAGTAGTTTTATTTCTGTGTCACCTTCCTCATGTTATCTACATGCACTATCAAAACTCGTACACCTTTGAGTAATCTGATCCATCAATGAGAAAATACACACCATTATTGTGCACACCTATGCCATTCATCATATCGAGAAATAATAATAACCAGTTAGCCTTTCATCATTCTCTAATGCACATGTGCACACTTACACATTTATCCACTTTGTGCTCTTCTCTTGATACCCCGACACTAAGAGTATGTGCAGTCATCTGTGCATCATACTTCCACAAATACATCAGCTCCTGCACATGAACACACTTATTACAAAAAAAATAAAATAGAAATGAAAATATAAACTAAATGGAAATATTTCCTTATTAGAGAGACAATGAAAGGATAATTATTTATAGTAGGGATTCAACCTACTTCCATTAAAGTAACTAGGAAACAAGCGCCGTCAAGCGGCCTGTAATTGACATACACCTAAATCCATTAACATCTTTGTGTTACTGTAAAGGGTCCTAACCAATGGAATTTCAATTTTCCTGGGTGGTGCATAAAATTTGAATCATATAAAAGCACCATCCCTCCTACTAAAAAAAACTTATTCTTAATGTGTCTGTCATGTTAGGCCTTTTATCTCACCTTCTCTGTCTTCTGACTACATCACACAATTGTACGTTGTTCATCCAATTGCATAAATTTTTCAATGTGATCTTCTACTTCCTGTTCATCTACAATTCCTCATGTGCAATATACAATGATGGTAACATGAACTTAACAATGTAATACAAATTTTGCTCCAAACATCAACTAAAAAGGTGTTACTTTGTTCAACCTCCTATATGTGGTTCTGTATGCCCATAATACATCTAATATTTTTTCATCACAATATTTTCTTCCCACATCATAGATTTTAGTCAATATTTTTCCCAAGATCTTGTTGAAATCCTTTGTAGTACCATTTTCCTATGGGTGGTAGGGAGTTTTCTTGTGATGGGCTACCATGAACTTGGTGAGCAATATCCCAATGATCTCATTAAGGAAACAAGTTCCCCTATCACTGGTAAGGCCTAATGTGTAGCCATATATACTAATAATATTCTCCCACAAGAAGCACATAACTATAGTGGAAATACAATCTTTGGTAGGTGTAGCTTCCACCCACATTGTTATGTAATATGTGCAAGTGACGATGTATCACACATCTGTTATATGTGTGGCTGGTGCAATTGGTCCAAAAAAATCAACTGCCCATTTTTCAATTGGTTCTATGCTTATTATGGGCCACAATAACATTTCATCACATTGACATGGCTTTCCCATCCTTTGACAATGATCACATGCCTTGAAAATTCCTAGGTATCCTTTTAGAGCATCTCCCACCATAGTCATGTGAGGAGTATTTTGTGCGTAGTGTCTTCTACAACATAATGGCCTCCCAAAATTCCACCATGTGCCTCTTCCATTATTTCCCCATGCTCATGCTCCAACACACACTTCTATAATACCTCATCTCTACCCATTTTATATAGGTCTCCTCCCACCAACTGATAAGGCACAACGCATATAGGTAGTTACTTCTTCTCCATTGTCTTCATTCCTTTAGGAACAATGCCTATATGTAAGAATACTATTATATCATCTGAATATTATGGTACGTGCTGCAACCTAAACAATTGTGCATATGGCATAGGTTCATCAATACTCTGTGCATCTTATCTATAATTGATGCACGAAATATGGTCGTGTCCCAAATTACTCTTTCTAGGATTTACTATAACAGAAAATACAAACTCTTTGGATAAGAGAACCATCTATAGATGAAAATATGTAAAACTAGATTATTAAGCAAATAATATAACACCATATGATCAATGTAAAAGATAAATGGTGTTTCCAAAAGATACTGTCTAAATTTTTGTCGTACATCATTGAAAATGCCTCATGCTTAGTTGTTGTATAGTTTTGCTCATTAACTATTAACTTCCTACTCACAAAGTAAATTGGAAATTTACATTCTCTTCTCATGAATGTGTGAACTCAGATCTAATTGCTGTCCCTTAGGTATCCTCATGAACACGGAATGGAAAGTTTCATGAAGGAAAGTGTAAGATGGGTGCAATAGTAAAATTTCCTTCAATGTCTCATATACCTACTGTTGTGCATCCATCTAATAGAATTTCCATTTCACATTTAATAGCTTCTCTAGTGGTTAAAAAATATTAGCATAACCTTTGATGAAATTCCTATAATACCCTATAGGTCCAATAAATCTGCGCACCTCACTCTGATTCGTTGGTTCTTCTAATCCCAAAATAATTGTAATATTTTCCAGGATCAACCAAAATAACTTACCTTGCATATGATGTGCCTCAAATGTGTGCCAAAAGGTGTTAGAAAATGTACTTGATATTTAAAGATATAATCAACCATCTACATATTTCAAACATTAGTCTTAAACAATCACAATGTTATTTTACCGTCTCATACATTGTCTAGTCATCAAGATAAACTTGCAAGAAATTTTGGATAAAGTCTTCAAATTCCAAGAAAATGATGCACAAGAATACCGCTAGAACATTCTTAAGTCCAAAAGGCATAATTCAATAGGCATAATAATCCCACTCTATTGTAAAATTTATCTTAGGTTGATCCTTGCACACTATTTGTACTTGATGGTATCAGGAGAAACCATATGTGAAAGATTAGATCTAGCGCCATGCTACACCTTCAAAAATATATTCAGTAAAGGGTGTAGGGAAGGGATCAATAACAAAAGAGAAATTTAATTCTCTATAGTCCACACAAACTCTTAATCAACCATCCTTTCTGATGCTGTTGACCATTAGACTTATCCATTTTAATTCTTCTATTGGCTCATATGATACCTGCTTTGAGTATCTTATCTATTTCATCTTTCAACTTGACGCTCAAGACATGATTCATTCTATAAGGCCTCTTTTGTATTGTTCTCTCACCCTCCATTATTTTTATTTTCATTTTCTTGAGTGAGGTATGAACACCCTTCAACTCATGGTAGCCTATAGGAAATATATCCTAGAACTCGCGCAATAACTCTATAATCTTTGTAACTTCAGACTCCAACTAGTAATCATCAATTATTACCTCTTTAGGTGTATCCTCTATTCCAATGTTAAATTTTGTTGTCTTCAAAGGCTGGTGATATGCAACACATGTGCATCATCTATTTTAGCAAAGAATTCATGCTCTCCCTTAGTGTGCTCAATATCTATATCCTCGACCTCTTCATCATCAATCATATATGCTAGTTTTCCTTTATCTTTTTCCTTCCATGCACATTCCAGGAGGTACTCATAAGAATCCATCACTGTCATAGGTGTTGGTGCACTTCAGTCAAAAGAGTATCACCTTGTAACTAAGTTAAAATCTCCTCTATGTCTTTGTGTTATCTCCCAAAGTGATGTGACTCCATCAACTGCAAAGGTATATGCATAGGAGGATTTAGTAGAAGAGTAATTCAAAGACATATATCATATTTGAAGTCTTTTCCTTCCAATCTATGGTTTCCTATTTCAACTCAGTACATGTATGTACCATATGCGTGCACACCCACATGTAATTTGGAATAGAACTTATGTACCCATAAATATGGTGGTAATGCATAATGGGTCCCATAAGACAATTATTTTCATAACTTTGAATGTGAGATAGGGGAGAATTTTCTCCATCATAACTTGGTATCTTTGAAGGAAGGTTACTGTTAACAAACCAAGGTTAAGAAAACAACCCTAATCTTGCATGTCATCCTAGACAAGTTGTCTTTATGCGTATCCCACCATTTTGCACTTGTCATTTCCCTAAGTGGGTAGACAAGTAGATATCTCTTAGATAACCCTCATCATGCATTTGGTCCTCTATGGTGTGCAAGAGTACTTCTGGATTCTCTTCTCCAGTACACTTTGATAGTGTAATGTTTTACAATCATCTAATTTTCTATGGTATGATCACACATGTGACTCTTGCGTGACACTCATGACTAGTCATTTCATATGTATCATAAGCCTAATTATCACAATAAATGCTAGTAGTGTCAGTGATAGAATACACATCTACCCATTTGAGAATTCCTTCCTTTGTTGGCTCAACATACTCCAGGTCATGCACCATATATGCATAGATATAATTAAGATCTTAATTTATGGGCTCGATGTAAGGTAAAATATTTGTACTATCCATAGGGATCACCACCCACTCATATGTATCCTCAAATTAGATACACCAGTTATTAAAGTGTAGGTTTTTGTTGTTTATATAACACCAAGGATGACCAAGTAATATAGGGAAATTTTATGTTACTTCCAACTCCGGAACCTCAAAATCCCTTTCGATTTTTTCTCCTTGAATCATGATGATTTCATCCTTTAGAACATCAATGGGCATATCCCTTATTTTATTTTCCATATAAAACACACTTTAGGTTGGATGTAATGGTGGTCTACTCATTTTAATCTAAGAATCAAAGGTAATCATGTTAACTTATGTACCTGTATCAATAAAAATATTACTTACCAACCAACCATCTATAACCATATGTAGGGTAATATCCTTTTCATATTCATGTTTATGAAGTGGTAAATTATCATGTAGGATCTAACATTCCATTTCTATCTCTACGTGTGGTACCTTATCATGTAACCATTATCTTAAAAGGGGTATCATATTTTCTTGTTTAAAAATATTACATACTTACCTTAGGTTATCAACATTCTTATCAGGTAATTCAATCTACTTGACATGTTCTATATCCCATGATTTTTCCTTCAGAAAAAGTATCTCCCCATGTAATTCTCTCATTAATACCATGGTATCTTAGAATACTTCCTTTCGTTTCCCTATTTACAGATTCTTAGTTGGTCATACATTCTCATCTTGTCTGATTAGCAGATTTTATCTTCCCTACTCATGCACACGTGAAGCTTCTCTGTGTGTATTAACTAATAATGTTTATTTCTCTACCATAAATAAATTCTTCATCTTTCACTACCCCTTCCTAGAGTGCTTAACCTATATTATTTATGTACTAGGGAAAATTTTAAGGGTCCCTAAAAAAAAGCCTTAGAAAATATTTAGGGAATCTAGGAAAATTAGCTTTCATACGAATGGTGAATTTTACGACATCACGACATCATTATCAAATGCTACCATATGGTAGCTTTTTTAGATGCTACTAGTCAGTAGCATATTTTTATGCCACCGTTCGACAACATAAAGTAATAATGTCATCCGCTAGCGTAAAAAATGCTACCAACCAACAACATTTATATCCTACCAGCTGACAACATACCTATATGTTGTTGGCTGATAGCATAAAATTGTTATCTTCTAGTAACATTTTTTATGCTACCATTCGACAACATACTTTATGTTATTAGCAGGTAGAATAAAAATATGCTACCGACTGAATATATTTAGGCAAATTTTGGGAATTTTTATTTTTTGAAATGGTGAATTGACCACTATAATTAACTTGTACCCAGAAAAGTTTGGTGAACTAGTCCAAACTTGTGCCCCAAAAATTTTCCAATTTAAAATTTCAAAAATTAGAATATTTGTGAATTAAAGAATATTTTCCCCTAAAATTTTCCCTGTTCTATACCCCTATCCTTATTTTCTACACATGTGTACTTATAAGTCTAGGTAATATTCTAATTTGTGCCCTTTTCCATAATACATGGAAGATTGGATCTTTGATAACTCATGTTGATAATGGTCCAGTGACCAACATATATAACATGTTCCTCAGTTGAACATGCCTCCATGACCTCTCCCATGATATCCTCCCCTATACCCTCCTTTTCTATTATTACCTATGTTGTTATATTGTCCCTCACATGCCTATGAACTATTTTTTTCACTGGAATAGTGTAACCCCATCTCATAATCCTCTTGGATATGGTCAATCAGCCAAAAATTAGATGTATCATGTGTATTAGTGTAAAATATATTATAATGGAGTGACACATTCTTTTAGGCCATGCACTAAAGAAGTGGGAAATCTTAGACATCATGATTTTTATGAAAAATCTCAAAAGATGAGAGTAATACACATACATTATTGCATGGATATGTATCCTTAATGTACCCCTCTACATTACAATATATACACAATAGTCCAATATGAGTGTCATATGTGGAGTTAACTGATAGCTTCCCCAAACGAGTTTTCCATAGCTACAATCTATGCTTCAAGGAACAGACTTACATCAGTATCTACATTCCTAACTACATCTATGTATAATACTGACTCAAGATATTTACACGGGTATATAATTTTTTTATGTGATAACACCCTTCTAAAAGGTTAAGTATTCCACCCACAAACCATTGTGCATGCTGAATTTGATGGATGTCATATGAGAGTTTAGACAAAAGAGTCTTGAATCATGCATCATATTTCTAGACACTCTTAAATAGTCCCTATTTGATCTCATTGAGTTCCCTAATTCTTTATTACTTGAACTCAAGTATGTGAAATTTTTCCAGAAATTTGGTGCACAATGTGTCATAGTCCACAACCATTTTATGTGGATCATACTTCTTATATTAGTTATGCTTGCATCCTTGTAATATAGTTACGAACTGGCTAGCCTTCTTATCTAAAGTAATAATTCCATTATCTCTCCACAAGAGATCAAATTTGTGTGCATGTTCCACAGCATATTCTACCCCTATATACTCAGGTAAGTGCAGTGAAATTTTAAATAAAATTTGAGGAGTTTTTTTGGTGAGGATTTACTTCATTGTTCTAGATTACTTCTTCTTGTTATAGGAAAATATCTTGACCTAGAACCTCCACCAGGGTTGCCTCCACTCAAGGATGGAACAAAGCCTCTTGAGCCTCATGTTCTTATAATGAACAGTGGTTTTAATGATGAAATGGTTTGAATTTCCATAATAGAAATGAAATTTGAACCAAAAATTTGTCTTGGTATCTCACTAATGGGACTATTTCAATTGAGTAGAGTGACAACACTTTATCCTGATGTTGCACCTACCGTATTTCTTCCAAAAAAAATTGTTTTCCGACTATAGGATATCATTGCACTACTATATACACCCACTTTATCTATTGTAATTCTTGTGATGATACTAGTACGTACCTACTTGTGCATCCATTCTAATGTGGTGATCCTTGATTTCCCTCTTTATCACTATGATGACACTCTACATGAACTTACAATTCTTGAGTACCTAGCTCAAGGGACAAGGGTCTGAGACATTCCATATGCACGCAAATGTTGTATAAATATTCACTATACTTTCTTTCCTCTGATTTCAAATGGGTCCTCATACCACGGTTTTCCAATATTAGAGGGACATAATTCTATGACCCCTTTCTTTATGCAAGGTACTTAACACTTCCGCTTGACTCTATTCCTCTCTTCTTAAATAATTTTTCAACTACCTTATCTCCCACATCACTGTATCTATGTATTATTTATTCTCTTTCCATTTCCATCTAGACTAGTGCAATTTTTCCCAATCTCCTTCTTTTCCCCTGGGTGTAGCGGGGTTTTATCCATCCATCAGGAAATTTTCTAATCCAAGTTTAACCGTTAAGATATTTATAGCTAAACGTAGTGCACATTAAATATGATCCTATAATATTTCAAAGGAACTAGAGCTTTACTTCCTCTTGACATAAAATTGTTGAGATCATGTACTCCAAAGAATAATTCCTCATAAAACCTTCCCACCAATGATTTATTGTGTGTGTCTATGGCACATCCAAGTTAGCCAATACCTGATACCTACTCTAACTCTAAATATTATTTTTTCATATCCTACATATTTTTTTCTCCATATACACTACTAACCATTCATATAATTCTTGCGAAAAGAACTGAAGAATATCTCATAGAGAAAAACATACAAGTTTTATTCAACCCATTTATGTGGATTGAAATTATCACTGGTGTTGTATCACTACGTAAATTCATCTTCTTTATTGTGTATCCACCTTTCAATGTTCTCCAATGATACATATAATCCCTTAATATTTACAAATATTGAGATCCTGATTGAAAGGTCTTTATAATGGAACAAAATGTCTCTTTACATTCTAGTATACAACACAAATTTTTTAGACACACTGACACATTACCCAAGCACAACCTAAGTGATCACCTGAAGAAGACATAACTCTACCAATTCCATCTTTGTGTCTGGATGTAAATATGTATTATTATAATACTTGGTTAACCTGATATGTAAAAATGTATCATATGAAGGTTACATCCTATAGAAATATGCGTAAATATATTTGTTCACATTACAATATGATAGGCTCAACCAAACTCCATTATTGACTCATGCACATGTATTTAGTCACACCTAGAATAAGATTTATTCCCACACAAACACATTCACACATGTATCCTCTCCTTCACCCCCATCATACAGATAATTATAACTATATCTAGGGGTGAAATTTTCCTTCATCTCTCATATTAATTAATCTATTCTTAAACTACCCCTATACATAACTTGTATGATTTTTCTTTCCTATATTTAGGAATTGTCTTTTGGTTCAACATGTGCCACCTAATTTAATCTAGAAGTTCAATCTTTATCCTATGGATTATAAATATCTTATAACACATTTTCTATAATTATATATTTCCATGTTCATGCATAGTTCATGTCTATTCATTGCCTTACATTTGTTTTATTTTATTCTAGTTGTGTCTTATCCATAATTTTGACTATATATAGATTTGAATTATTCATCACCTCAACCAATGTTTTTTCCTATTAATATCGTGTCTTATAAATATGTCTAACTCCTGATTCTGTTGTCCTTGTGTGTAACCCTTCATGCGTCCTTTCCTCATACCTTCACGCACTCCTTTAACTTATGAAAATCCTTCTTTGATGCTTTGGCACACACCCAATGGCTTCCTTATAACTTTTTTAATGTATTCATACTTATTAATTTCTTTTATCCAACAATAGTGATTACTACCCAAGATGATAAATAAATTTAGTAAGATTTAGTGAAAGATAAGTTCCCCTAGAGGCGTAAAAATTCCATTTGTATCCATTTTACATCTGGTAAACACTTTTCAGGAATTTTTATGGAAATTATAAATCATCTAAGGGTGATTTTGGGGATAATTTAAGGTTTTTAAATAAATTTAAGAAATTTTAGGGAAGAAAATCTCATTTAACAACAATTTATGCAAGAGTGGGTTTCTAGGTGCATGGAATAAATATTCCTCACTAAAAGGATGACTTGTCTAGATAATTATGGGAGTTCCAAAAGGATTTAGGAGGAAATAAAATAATTATTGGAAATATATGAGAAGCCTATACAAGGTGGAAACATCATATTTTATTCAAGGCTCAAGGACTTCCTAAGGTATTTCAAAACTCTACAACTACCCCTCTAAGTTCAAAGTGAAATAAGACCTACATTTTTGAGTTTTAGGAAGAATTGGATTTTTTTAGATATTTACTTGATTTTAAAATGTAATTTAGAGTCAAAATCATATAATATTTTACCCCAAAATAGTATTATAATCCTCTGAAGTGAAAAAATAAAGTTCAATATCTTAAAATGGACATTGAAGGAAAAACTGACTTTCCAAATCAAGTATTATCACACTTTGGAAAATATTTTGTCCATTATGTCCCACACAAGACAAGGGGGACACCAAAGAGAAACTTCTTTATCCTCTCCATGTCACACTTTGGATACCAAGGTGTCCTAGGTTTCTCGATTGTCCCCTTTGTCCCCATAGTACAAGGGTACAATAGACACACACAAGTGCAACCTCACTCCTTAACCCATGTCATAGTTTTGTATATTTGGTATACCATATGTCTTTTATATCTTTAAAATTAAAATTGGGACACAAAAATGCGTTCAAGGCATGCATGTATTTCCTAGACCCCCATACAATCACCTCGAGCTCCTCCGGTGCCATATCCCAGTCCCCAGACCTCATTTTCAACTCCCTAAAAGACCAGGTAATACTTTAGATAACCAAGTGTACCTTATGTCCACCAAGGGATATATAGGACACAAAATTGCAACCTTACCCCTCATAAATTTTTTTTTAAACTTTAGACAAGCTGATATGGCCACAAAAAAGTTGAAAACTACACTTAAACTAGAATAAATATTCCTCTCATAAAACTTTGGTTTTTTTCATGTAAAGTTCTATTGAAACCTCTCAAACCTTTATTAATGTTTGGCATGCCATAGAATTTTTTTATAAGAATTTACTTTCTTTAGTCTACAGAGATATGACAAGTGAAATCATCTAAAACTTGGATTGATTATTCCTCGTAAAATATAATTTAATCTGAGCCATTTTTTACATGATGCGATGGATAATTTTTGGAGATATCCATGGAGGACCAATATTTTCTTATTATTTTTCCCAATTCTATTAAATTCTCATTTTCCACAAATTTGAAAAAGAAAATCATTTGAAATTTGGAGTAGATCATCCTTGAAAAATCATGAAACTTTTGAGACCCATTTCATCTCAATCTGACACCTTTAAGTATCATTTCTAAAAATAGAAAGTAATCAAATACATGAGTGTATAAAAATAGTAACTTTGTAAAATAATAATTTTTGGTAATTGGTGACACTCTGAATGAACAGGAAACATCAAGAAGTAAAAACAAAGAAATTTTTATAAAAATAGCAGTCATGGATAAGACTTCTAAAAATAGTAAGTATTAGAATTGAGTAGTGAAAGAAGTGGAAAATCACATTTTTATCATCTCAATTATTTTTTCTATCAGGATAAATCCAATAACGTATCTCATGGTCCAAATAGGAATGAAAATCCCCATAAGATCTTTAAGCATCAGTCTAAAGGTGATTTGTATGAGGCACAATTTTATACAAAGGGGTTTGATGGTCCAGATCATCCTAATTATGGTATACGAGAGTCATCACAAGTATGTTTCCATCATGAATGATACATAATTTTCATGAACCCTCTCCTAAAATGTGAGGATCATCTTATGAATCACATTATGACGAGAAATGGATCGGAGTGAGTCCTTGTGTGTGTGAAATAAAATCATTTGGATAATATGTGAAATTAAGACCATCATGAGGCTTGTGTAGCATATCCAACATAAATAACTCCATCATAATTCAAGCCATCAAGGAAGTGGTCTCTAGTATCATGATAATGAAATATCACTAGGAGTGAATGGTGGTACTCATATGAGAGTCAGAAATAATGCATATTCAATGAGAAGCATCTCTAAACACTTGATCAATTCTTGATAACATCCTCACATATTACAAGTTAGAAAGGTGGTATTTGCAATTTTTCAATGAGTTTGGAGGTCAAAATCACTTAAATCAAACTCAATTTTTCATTCAAGGATCGATCTTTCTATCTGGAGAAGGAAATCCATTTCCATGAGGAGAAAATTGAGAAAAATGGTACCCAAATACTACAATCATATTTCCAATTAGGTGAAATATTTTTCAGGGAAGTTAATTATAAAGTGGAAAAGGGTGTCGTCAAGTTAAAATGTGAAATGGGAAGATCATGGATTACATTGAGGATTATCATATCCCGATTCTTCAATTATTCCCAAATCTCTTCAAGGAACATGTCAAAATGGTCTAGTCAAACTACCAAGGCCTTCATGACCATCATGTGTGATGAATAAACAACTCATATATTCCCATGAGAGGTGTATGAGAAATAAATTGAGGATTCTGGATCCAGGAAAGGTAAGGTAATGATATTTGTTTGGAGGAAAATGCTTACAAGATTGAGAAACCATACCTATTCCAATTGATGTTATTCATTTAGTGGTGTTATTAAAAATCCATTCAACACCTTGTAGTGTGATCAAAACAAGTAATAATTACCTTGCAATCACCTCATTTTATTCTGATAGATGATCATAAGACAATAATCTCATTTAGAAAGAAATCCTTCTATTTGAAAAATGAAGACAAATCTCAGTAAGTGTCAGAAAATCATCAAATGGTTTTAGCATCTTGGAATTGATTTTTGGTCATTGGGGTAAATTTTGAAATCCTAGAGTAGTAAGAAAGTGAACCTCACTCTTTACTTATAATAATAAGAGATTTTCATGTTCCCATCACAATGCAGACCTCATAACATTATTTCTGAACACTTATTTGATGTTATGGAATGTTATTATGTCTCATAGAAGATGGATATTATTATCATATTGATTCAAGATAACAAGCTCTTCATTAGCGAAATTTTCATCTTAATCAAATTGGTCAACCCTCACTCTCTCTCTTTATCTCTCTTCCTCTTTCTATCTCTATATTCTAATTCTTCATTGAAAAATGCACTTTTTCCTATTTTGTAATATTCAGTAAAGTGACATTCAATTTAACATTGTAAGAGTCCCTTTTCATCAATAATAAAATGACTCATTTTTATTTCCTAGGAATATGGAAGGTCACAAGTGATGAGGAAAGGTGAGAATTCATGTGGGGGGAGATGAAAGGAAAATTTGTAATGATCTAAATTGGAATGTATTTTGCATTCCAAAGGGTTAAAAATTGTTGATTTTTGTATATTTTTTATATTTATATCACTAATACATCAAGAAATAAGACCTAAATTTAATCTAATATATATACTTATGTTCCTCTACTCTCTCCCTCTCTACTTTCCAACATTATAGTCATGGTGATCTTGTATAACCAAAAAGGAATTTTGTGTCCTTGATTAATGAATCTATATAATTATGTCTCTATTTTTTAAGTCTTGCTAATTTATTACATTGTTGTGTTATTTTAATTGAATTTATACCTAATATGGTTTATGCATGTGAATTCTGTAAGCCTACTCACAACATTAACTCTCTCTCCTTATCTCTCTTACTCTCCTCTACATCTCCTTGTACTAAATTCCCCATTTGTACTCTAAACAATAATTTTTCCATAGGTTTAGTGGAGTACTGTTGTGTGATCCCTGACCTAACAGACACCCACTATTTTTTAGTTAGTGTAAATTCAATAACAGGATCCTCCCAATATCAAATAAGGAAGAGCTTATCCCCATGGCCATTGGTGAAATCCACATTATTTCACCAACAATTTTTGACGACTCTGGTGGGGAATATTTTTTCCTTTGTGAACCCGTAAAAGATCTCTGAAAATATAAAAAAAGTACATATTCAAAAACTCTATAAAAACTTAAAAACTGAAAAAATACCAAAAATACCATCTGAATGTTCAAGATAATTATTGTGATCCTATTAAATAAATTGCATTTTTCCAAGTTGCACTACTATCCAAAAGTGTGAGAAAACTGGTAGAAAAGAGATACACTCAATCTGATCTTTCATGTGGTATAATTGATATGGTATTTAAAGAGAAATAGAAAGTTGATTTTAGGCTCCCCATTATCCAAATAATAAGGGAAATGAGTTAAGATTACTTTTCTAAGTCTGATCCTGAATTTCCTCTTAGATATAATGTTACAGAAGCAGTTCTAGAACCACTAGACCTTATTCTTCCTGAGGAATAACTATAATAAGAACCAAAGGAATAAGGATAACGAATGGTTACAACTCTTCCATAGGGACAAAACTCCATTCCACTAGCTTTGCTCCTCCACTCCCTAAAGTTCCAAAAGGATCAAGAAATATATTTCCCAAATTCTATGGAGATGGAAAGCATGTCAAGATGGTCATATCAAAAAAATTATCATAACATGTGGTGTTCTTGGAGTACAACACAATGGTTTTTCCATGTGGTTTTTCATGGATTCATTGTATGATGTTGCAGTGGACTAGTTTTAATACTTACCATAACACTCAATTACCGATTTGGATGACATAAAAAATAATTTTAAGGAAATATTAAATACTGTAGAAGACTCTCATACCCTCCATGCTCAACTTACTCATATGAAGAAAGAACTATAAGCTCCCATGTGAGAATTTGTAGTGAAGTTAAATAAACTAATAAATAAGATTCCAACTGATGCTTTCCCTACTGCAGATAATCATAAAAGTTTATTTTTTAATTATCAATTTCCCGAAGTTGGTTTTATTCTACAGAGAGTGAAACTAAATAATTTGGACAACATCAAGAACCTTTCATTGATGTGGAAGATGATCTTATCATGTCACGAAAGGCTGAGAACTATTAAATGAAAGATAAGGCCCAACATTTCAAAGATGAAAAAGATGATCCATTAGCGTAAAAGGTTTTCAATTAATTGAATTCATTAAATAAATAAATATCTCAATGTGTCTTGCATCAAAATAAGAACATGAAGTATATTTCCGGAGCAACCCAAGGGATTACCTTGGAAAATCTACCGGTTACTGCAATTTATGAAACTAATGAAGATAAAGAAGAAGAAATTTTTGAATAAGAAATTAAAGAAGAAGAAAAAGATGGATGTGATAGGATTATGCATTTTAAATAATCAATAGATAAATATCTTCAAGAATCCATGGATAGTTATTGTAGAATGAATTCTACATTGTGTCGAGGCTCTTCTATTTTTGCTATCTTTTGTTACCCCGGTCCCTTTTCCTTTTGGAGTGCGTTTGTGTTTTATAGGGACTGAATTTTTCCTAAGTATGGAACTGAAGGTAGAGGGTATCCATGTGTCCCTTTGGTGCAACTTGGAGAAGGCACAAAGAATTAGGATCCATTGAACAAGAAGAATCAACCACGTGGCCAAAGCACAACAATGCAGCCCAAGTGGGCTCAAAAGTTAAAGATAAAGGGGAAGAAAATGCATACCTCCATGTGTTTCTCAGGTGAAACTTCAAGAAGGGAGATAAAGGGAGAATCCATAAAGAAGTGCAAGGTCTCCACGTGTCACACATGCAGCTACCACCACTGAAAGGACCAATTAAAGAAGTGAAGGGCTCGAGATTCAACGGATAAAATATGATCTCAGTCCCCAAAGCATGTAGTTGATATTTTTCTCCAAAGGTTGAGGATTCCATAGGTGAAAACTAAATGTGGATGGTGGAAACCTTAATGGAGGCACGTTGAAGCAAGATCCGCAAAGATCTATAAGAGGGTTTTCTTGTGCTAGAGAGAGACATACAGACGGACATACTTAGATAGAGAAAAAGAGGTTCCAGAAGATTAGAAAGGAGGGATTTAGTTCAATTATGTTAAGTTCATTGGCCTTACCAAGGATCTATTGTAAATAAGTTTTGTAATCTGTGCAATTTCGACCTTATGTACTGTTTTCTATATAAATAAGAGTTCTTATTCTGTACACTGAGAAGTTAACAATATTCTGTGTCCTTTGTTTCTTCATGTTTTCTCTTATTTCAGTTCTTGATGAATATTTAAATATCTATCATGCTACATGCCCTTAGATATTTAACATGAATTTGTTTTATTGTACACGTAGTTTCATATTTCCTTTTATGATTTGAAATATCTTCACAATAGTTGATCATGCTCAATTCTCTTCGACTAACCTAGTAGTTATTTTGATATCTATCTATGTGCTTCTTGGTAAAGTTTTGGTGCATCACATTAGATAAGATTTACATATTGTTTTGATTTCTCTCTAACCATTATCTCAACCAAAATTAGAGAAGAGACAAATTATATAAAACATGGAGGTTATCTTAGGGCCTAAGTCTCACATCTCTAATATTTCCCACAACTTTGGCAATTTATCTACAAAGATAATCGTAAATAGTTTTTCTACCATGCCTGGTGGGATAAGAAGTGAAAGATTAAACTTCAAATATTGCTAGGTTTGGTGTGTGATATAGAAATTTACATCCTTTGGATGCTATGTATCTACACATATGGTGACTCCATTCCAAATATCTACTAGTTTCTGCAATATTGGTGGTTTAATCCTCTCTAGTTCATGAGAAGGATTCAAATAAGGTCGAGAATAAGAGAATAAGGAAAATTTGAATACCTACATCTATCCCCACGTAGCGGTAGAAGAGGTAGATAAATTCAAAGATCTCCATCTCCTCTAAATTGAACTCTTTCATCACCTCCACCTGGTAGACCCTTCTTATAATCTACTAGAGTTATCAGACCTATCATAATGGTTCACCAAATGCCACCTCCTCTGAGATAGTTCATCTCATGGAATCAGGGAAGTCCGATCATATTTTTAGTGCATCTAGAAACATGGAATACCATCCTATTAAATGCACTGAAGGAACTACCTAAGTTTAGTAGTGAATACTTTAAAACCCCGGAGGAGCATCTTCAAGATGTGGTGGAGATCTACATAGTAAATTACATCAAAAACCAAGATGTTTCCTTAAGGTTACTAGCTAACTCATTTAAGGTAAAATCTCTCGATTGGTACAGATCCTTCACTCATAACTCTATTGTTACATGGGATCAATGTGGAAATGTATTTTTCAAAATATTCAGCAAAAAGGGAGATAGATCATCACTTCCACAATAAATTATCAATATAAAGAAATCTCTGCAAGAGCCCATAACTAATTTCAATACCGAATTCCATAAGATATGGCATAGGATTCCACCCCTAGATAGTCCACCAGTAGGAATGTCTATTAAATTTTATCTAAAGTCCCTAAATTTAGATATCCCCATCATGGTTCAGTAGTCAGGAGGAGATTCTCTACCACAAGCATATGATATTCTGGTCCAGACTGAGAATAATTTGATAGATGCTAGTAAATTTCCACCAAAGATCACCGTGCCTGTATATCCCTTGATAGACCCCTTTCTTAGGTGAAAATTTCAAGCTATTCCCAAACTCCTACGTCCATATATAGCTATTCATACTCTAAAGGAGCCACCACTACTACAACAACATTTTCATCTTCTTCAGAGATGGAGGAAATAAAGAATATCCTTAGAAGTTTCTCTAATGAGATAGTTAATCTTAAGAGGAGTCAATCACGGACCCAAGACATAATTATATAGGCCACCAAGGGAGTAGGCCCACTTATCCTCCGTAATATAAAAATTCCCTGAGACCACCACCAACACAACTGTTTAACCAAATTTTCCCAGTACCGACACCACTCCTGGCCTACACACCAAATAGTTCAGGAGAGAGATGATTCCAGGATAGAATAATTTAGTGAAAGATCCTAATGCTTGGTTTTTTCCTTTCAATAACCCTCGTATTCCAAGATATCTCCCCTATGGGAACTTATAACAAAAGGTAGTAGAGAAAAGAATGATGGAGGGCTATGAGGTCAATACTTGCGGACCTTACCAATCCCCTAGAATCAAAACATAACCTTAGTTGCACAAATACGAGGAATGTCACTAGAACAGGAGGAAAATATTGCACATAAACATGTTCTTTTCTCTTAGATGGAAGGAGAATAATTTTTATTCACAAATGATGCATCAACTTCTAAGAATCTGGTATAGTTAGATTACAACACTTACTCCAAGAGGCGGATGATGGAAGCCATGATCCCTATTCCTACAAAAAAAAATAAAGGAAAGAATATTTGACATTCATTTCCCCTCTACCAATAACTAGATAAGTGACTCTAGAAGCCACTCAGAATCAAGGTACCTTCCACCTAGCTGCTGAGAGGGTGAAATACCAGCAAGTCTCCAAAGCACAAACACTCGAGCCAATGAACATAGTCAAGAAACTTAAAATAACACCAATCAATTTATCCTTGTGGGATATCTTGGGAATTTCAGATTAAAAGGAGTTGCTTCAAGAAGAATTGAAATCCAAAGGCAGCCCAACTATGACCAAGAAGTGGAAAGAGCAACTGAAAATAACTGAAGCTAAAATGGATTCAGTATTGGTAAACAAGTAAGAAGTGGTGGGTAATCCAAGACCCCAACCTTTCTTCATGACTCTTATAATTGGTAAGAAATTATTACATAACTCTATGATAAACTCTAGCATAAGCACTACGGTTATGCTTAAAGTAATAGCGAATGCCTTAAGAATCAAATATGAGCCCCTAAGAAGAGGAGTCATGTAGCTAGACATGAAATCAGTTCAAACATATGGTGTTATTAGAAGTCTCCCATTAAAGCTCTATTCCTACCCAAACATTATTGTTCCATAGTATATAGTGGTTATCGATGTTCTGCTAATCTTCGAGATGTGTCTATCCCACGATTTCACAGCTAAAATTAGAGTCTATATGTCCCTTTATTGGTCTCATCTAATTTTACAGACTAAGTATGGATCCAAAATGAAGGTATTATCAAAACCCCTCACCAAGTAACATATAATAGATCAAATAACCTTAGGTTTTAAATCCTCACATACAATGATCACCTGAGAAGAAGAGTCATATATAGATGAAATCAACCATCGAAGTGGAAATTATTTGGTTGACTTGTCAACTAGAGACCCCTTCAAAAACTTTGAATCCACTGGGTTAGGTACTTATGTGATCTTTGATGAGAATCCCAATATTCCAAATATTATAAGGGAAAATAGTAAAAATTAAAATCATATCATGAAGGATTCCCAAATTTGGACTATACATTTCAATGGGGCTAGAAGTAAGAACGACTCAGGAGCCAGAATATGCTTATCTTCACCAAGCAGAAGGAAGCTACTCCAGGAATTTTTCTTCTACTTTACTTGCACCATCAACCAAGTAGAATATGAGGCTTTATTCCATGGTTTGACATTGGAATGTAAATAGGGTGTACAATAATTGAGAGTATTTGGGGACTCTAAATTAGTAGTGACATAAGTCAAAAGTGTTGTCGTAACAAAATATAAAAGGATGAGGTCCTATCGTCATAGGGTATGGGATCTTATTGAAGACTTTGAGACCTTTAGTATTAGGGTTATTCCTTGGGACCAAAACATGGAAGCAGATAGAATGGCCCATATTGGTTCAAAAATCAACCAAACAAAGGATCTAATAACAAAAAAGAATGTAGTGAAACTAATCATCCGCCCATCTATAACTGATAATGTGAATCATTGGAAGGTATTCTAAAGTGACCAACATATATTTCTATTCTTATATAAATATAAAGAGTTTACACACCAACTCCAACCCAAAATTTAATAAGCATATGGAGATCAAGTCATCCGGTTCAAAAAAAACAAGCTTCTAAAGGGCCTGCTATCATTGGAAAATCTCTTTAACTCTAATGATGTTAATAGAGATAGGAAGAAGTTCGTGACAATCAAGGAAGACTATGTAGAGCTAGAAGTAGCCAATGGGAAAAATATAAAGGTTGGGAGGTTAGTCATTCCGAAAGAAAGAGAAATAATTTTGGCTTTATGCCATAAGTATGATAAGGTAGTAGCTTGGAATTATGATGACCTACATGGTGATAATAAGGATATCATCCAACATAGTAACATCACAAATTTAGGAAGACACTGAGATAAAAATATACCTTATTAGGATTTTTTTTATAGCCAAGGAAGGGATTCGTCTAACCCTTTGTCACTCAAGCATCAGAGAAATAGATAGCACCTTCATTAAGGATTTGATCTATCCTCACTGCTTTAAGTTGTTTCTGTCAACCAGGGTGAGAGGACCCATTTTGTAACCTCTGTCAGTGAAGGAGAATGAAGATGTCCTTCTTTGCACAAAGTTGAAATGATACCCTAAGAAAATATGATCAATGCACCACAATTTAACTCTCACAAGTTTTCACTTCTAAAGAATGGTGATATTTTCTAAGAAGGGCTAAGGTTACTAGAGACATTATGCAATCTTTATTATTTCTACATATTTTGGTAGTAGAATTTATTCATTTGTTGACATACATGGAAAACATGGGTAGTTTAAGTGGGATTCATTGTTTTTGAATAATTTTGGTGGGAGATTAAGCAGGATAAACTTGATTTTGCTAGATATTTGAGAAACTACATAATAATTGGAAACCTAAATGATAGAATGCTTTAGAACAACTAAAATATTCCTTCAACTAGAAGGTGTGCAACAATAGAGGCCAAATTTTTCATTATTTCACACAATCTCCAAGAATTTAACACGAAGGCTCAAGATAAACACTCAATTAAACATTAAATACCCCTAGTTCCTCATGCCTAAGATACACTCAAAGGCTTATAGACAATTTGTATCAACAAATGACAGTAAAGTGATTTGAAATTGTTTATCTCATTACAGGATGAAGGATCTTCTCATAATGAAATTGTAAATGCCACTAAACTATCATAGGGACGAGATCCTGTGTGATTTAGAGGGACTTTAACACAAGATTGCAATAGGAACAAGAAAAACTACTTGTAGACATTCTAAAATAAAGAAGACACAAATTGGCCCAAGATTAACACAAATTAATTTGAAGTTGATTAGATTCATCAGTAGGGGAAATTTTATTTGAACAGTCTTAGATCTTGTCAATGGATATACACTCGCAACCAACTTGACATGATTAAAATTTAAAACATAAGAGATTAACATATTTTTCAGATGGTCTCTCAGGAAAATGGGATTTCTCAAATTTTCTCTTAAGAATTCAACCCCTAAGCCTTGTAAGAGTATCCTCATTGAATTTATACAATTCACTCACTCACTCATCCCAAATTTTCCCCACAAAAATAAGAATATTCGATGAATCCTTTTCTTGTTACCAATTTTCCTTAGAAAGTGGTGTTTAATAAATTTACACCTGCAGTTTCTAGGTGGAAAAATCATGAACTGATCATGTTTCTTAGACCCTCGACTAATGACAGGGATTCCATGACACTACTTTTTGACAGTCCTTCTAATCATTTGTTTATTATGTCATGCGAGAAATACCCATTTTAATCATTTTCCGGTGGCTTTGTATAGCTGGATCTGACAGGTTATCCTTATCACCCTCAAGGCAACACCTTTTTCATCTTTACACCTACAACCCCATCATTTCATCCTTTTCCCATTCTTTCCTCTGCAAATTTTCTTTATATCTATCTTCTCTGGTAATTCTTTTTTTTGCAAGTGCTCGAGTAATTCCAATTTCAAAATATCGACCTTTACAATCCTTGGACTCACAAATTAATCTCTAAATCCATTCAATTACACTTTGTAGAAAAACACGACATGGAATTTCATCAAAAAATGATGAAAAACTCATTTGATAGCAAAGGATTTATCATGGTTTGAGCATGGGTAGGGATACCATTTCTATTTGGGGAAACAAGGCCTTTGCCATATTTAATTTTCTTAGGAGTTTCTTTTGAGATATTGGTGAGAACTTGAGTTTTTGGTTTGGACTAAGGCCCTGCCCCTTTGACAACTTTACTCCTAATGCTATATTCTTTTTCTTGGGAAACAACAACATTAATTAACAATGTCTATCCTCCTCAGAAGGGATTCCTCCATCGTACTTTTTAATCATTAATGCCCTTAAGTATTTAAAATAATTATTAGGAAATTCAAAAGCTTGTACCATATCTATTTAAAAAGCATGAGAGGGAGGAAGGGGTAGTACCGGGTGGATGTAATCCGAGAAATCTATAGTAGTTCTAGCACTGATTAATTCAATCAAAGTTGCTCCTTATAGTGTTCTTATAGAGCACCCCATCATTCACACATCATCATTAGCTTCCTTAACTTCTTTGTCTTCATCACATGGGGCATGTGGTAAGAAAAATATGTCACACCACTCAATTTTATTGGATTCTTCCACAGAAGAAACTCTAGTAGTTAAGAGGATCAGGGACGATTCTATTCTCATAGGCTTGGGGCTATCTATTTCTTGGCCCCATGGGTCCTTTTCTTCTATCATCAGATCTTTGATCACCCCTAGGATGATTTACAAATATTTCTTGACCTTTTGTTTTATGCTGACCTTGGGAACTTTCTCCAATCCCCTTCTCTACTTTGGCCAGTTTATAGGATATTTCCTTAATAGCCTTGGACAAATTTTTCGCAACCTCCTCCAGATCCATAGACTTACTTGATTGAAGCTTCTCTAGATTTATCATTTTGATGCCTTCTCTCTTAGGAGGTTTACCAACTACCTTGATATTATTTTCAATCTACAAAGCCATGGTGAAGGCCTACCTCAATGTTGTTGGGTTCTTATCCCTCAAATAATAAGTAGCCTTCTTATCAAAAGCATCAGAGTATTTTATCAGATAAGAAACATCACTTGGCCTCAAAATCACAAGTAGCCTATTCAGGGTCTTATTGAACCTTACATTGAAGTCATGAACAGACTCATTACGATTCTTCTTAATATTTTCAAATTATGATAAAAGAAACCTAGTATCTATTTTATCTCCATACTGTAATATAAAATCATTCTTCATTTCTATCCATGAATCAATGGAGTTGTCTAGCAAATATTTATACCAATCCCGTGCATTCTCCTCTAGAGTATGAATAGACAACTTTATGTACACATCCTCAAATTCAATCTCAAAGTCTTCCATCATATTGACAAAAAACTTTAAGTGATAATCATTAGTAATATCATTATTTCCTTGAAATTTAGGTAGTCTATTTCTAACATCTTGGGGAAAAACATTTGGATATCTAGCCATACCTCTGAAATCTATAAGACCAGAAGTGTTCACAAAAAATAGAGATTTGGGTGGGGGCTGGGCCATATTTTTTTAGGGAGGTGATCTTATAGGAGAAATAAAATGATGAGGAGTGAGGGGTCTGTAAGGCACATGAATGCATTTCTTGGAATTAATGTTCTCTAAAAAATTTGTTTCTCAGAAGTTCCTATCAGCTTTGGAAAACATAGGGACAAAATGAGACGTAAAATTTTCAAATATAAATGAAGGACCCTCTCTAGTTGGAGAATTTAGATGTACAAAAAGACTACCTGATTCAGAATCACTTGGGAGGTATGGAAATATTCAATGACAGGCTAATCATTTTCCACAATTGATAACTCTTTTCTTAATTTATGATCTCCAATAACTTTCCATATTCTTCTTCCTTCAAAATTTGTCTTTTCCAATTTTGGAAACAACCTTTTAGTAGGTTATTTAACGAAGAAAGATCTTCTTCCTTCCATATTTGCAAATATTAATGATAAATTTCAATTGATAGAGGTTAAGACACTAGCATTTATCAAAAATTAATTCAACACAGAGTCGCCACTAAGTATTTTAACCTTAGTTGTGCAAATGCACTAAAATTGGTCTGTCAAATGTCTTTCAACACTAAATTCATGCAAATATCCACAAATATGACCTTCCTTTACCCACATTTAACATTGATGATGTAAATTTAGTGTAAAAACCAAAAAATAGTAGAAATATTACACACAAAACTTGTAAATTTGCAAAATTCTTATAAATATGGACATAGGATGATGTTTCAACAACATATTTGCACTTTAAAATTTTTTTATGGTGTTCAAATTTTTCACACACGTTCATGTCCCCGGTAACAGTGCCACACAGGTGTTGGTAACCAAATTGATTCTCCTTTTGAAACTGAGTAGCATCAAAAATTTAGCAAGACACTGAGAGACAGATAGATCATATTATGAGTCATTTTGTAGCCGGGGAGGGGATTCGTCTAACTCTTTGTCACTCGAGCATCAGAGAAATGGATAGCACCTTCATTAAGGATTTGATATATCCTAATTGCTTTAAGTTTTGCCTGTCAACCAGGGTGAGAGGACCCGTTTTGTAACCTCTTTCGGTGAAGGAAAATGAACATATCCTTCTTTGCATAAATTTGAAAGGAGACCATGAGAAAATATGAGCAATGCACCACAATTTAACTCTCATGAGTTGTCACTTCTAAATAATGGTGATATTTTCTAAACAGGGCTAAGTTTACTAGAGACATTATGGAATCTTGATTCTTCTACATATTTTGGCAGTATAATTTATTCATTTGTGGAAATACATGGAAAACATGGGTAGTTCATGTTGGATTCATTGTTTTTGAATAATTTTGGTAAGAGATTAAGCAGGTTAAACTTGATTTTTCCATATCTTTGAGAAACTACACAATAATTGGAAAAATAAATGACAGAATACTTTAGAACAGCTAAAATATTCCTTCAACCAGAAGGTGTGCATCAATGGAGGCCTCTATTTGTACGGTTTCACACAATCTCCAAGAATTTAACATGAAGGCTCGAGGTAAAGATTCAATTAAACATTAAAGACCCTTGGTTCCTCATGCGTAAGATACACTTAAAGGATTATAGATAATTTGTATCAAAAAATGACAGTAAAGTGATTTTAAATTGTTTATCTCATTACAAGATGAAGGCTATTTTCATAATAAAATTGTAAATGCCACTAAACTATCACATGGATGATATCCTATGTGATTAGGAGGGAATTTAACACAAGATTGCAATAGGAATAAGAAAAAATACTTGCAGACATTCAAAAATCACGTAGACACAAATTGGCCCAAGATTAACACAGATTAATTCGAAGTTGATTAGATTCATCAGTGGGGGAAAGTTTATTTGGATAGTCTTAGAGCTCGTAAATGGATGTACACTCATAACCAACTTGATGTGATTGAAATATAAAACATAAAAGATTAACAAGTTTCTCAGATGGTTTCTCAGGAAAATGGGATTTCTCAAATTTTCTCTTAAGAATTCAACCCCCAACCCTTTGCAATAGTATCCTCATTGCATTTATACAATTCACTCACTCACTCATCAAAAATTTTCCCCCCAAAAAGAAGAATCTTTGATAAATCCTTTTCTTGTTACCAATTTGCCTCAGAAAGTGACTTTTAACAAATTTACAGTCGTAGCTACCAGGTGGACAAATCATGAACTAATCATGTTTCTCAGACCCTTTACTAATGATTGGGATGCCATGCCACAACTTTTTAACAGTCCTTCTAATCATTCCTTTAATTTTTCATGTGAGAAATCCCCATTTTAATCATTATCTGGTGGCTCTATATAACTGGATCTGAAAGGAAATCCATTTCACCCTTAAGGCAACACCTTTTTCATCCTTTGCACCTGCCACCTCCATCATTTCATCCTTTTCCCATTCTTTCCTCTACAACTCTTCTTTGTATCAAGCGTCTCTAGTAATTCATGTTTTACATGTGCCCCAGCAATTCCAATTTCAAAATATCAACCTTTACAATCCTTGGACTCACAAATTAAGCTGTGAATCCATTAATTTGCACTTTGCAGACAAAAATGACAAGGAATTTCATCAAAAAATGATGAAAAACAATGCGTATTTTCATCTCCAGGAGCCTTGGAGAAAAAATGGTGGCCAAATTAGATGTAATGCACAACTGTTGATTCTTCCCTTTATCAACTTTAGATTAGAGTCGTCCACATGTTTCCTTAGTGCAACTACAAATGTAAAGTAGAGAGGCAAGTTTCCAAACAAGCACGGGCCTTCCATGTGCCCTTTGCCCAAGAAAATTCCCTTTTGGCCTTTGAAAAGTATCAGTATAAAAGGAGGTAGTGGAAGCCTCAATGTGTCTCCCTAGTGTAACTTTGATATGGTGCCCAAAAGTGGACACCCTAAACAAGCACGGGCTCACCACGTGTCTCCTTGGCACAAATTTTAAGGTAGGACCCAGAGGTAGATCCTCAAATGAGCATCAGCCCTCCATGTGTGTCCATGGTCCAAAAAATCTACACCAGCCACATAAAAAATGTCTAATTCTAGGTAGGGCTAATGGAAACCTCCACGTGTCTCCCTGGTGCAACTCCAAAGGTCAAACCAAGAGGATAATTTTTAGATGAGTGCTGACCCTCCACATGGACAAGACTTGAGTTGAATTATGCATTAGAGTTTCAAAATACCCCACTGAGCCATACAAAATCAGAAAGGACCACGTTTCCATATATGTTGAGATATAAATTGATGGGGAAAACACACCCGTTAAACTGTAAAATGTAGGGAAATCACCATTTACGCCCAGAAATGAATCTTTCTTTAAGGAAAATGAATTTGTAAATGATATAAGGCCAAAATTTGATCCATGATCATGGAGAAGGATATTTCAATAGTATACAAATGAAGAAAATATTTCACGCATCAATATGGGGAGATAGAAAAAAAACAACAAAGCCTGCAAACTAAAGAATTTCAAGGGTAAATGGGGCGATATCAAATTGAGCACCAACATTGGCTCCAACTCAGGGATGGGAACTCCCAGTGAATGCCACAGGAATAAAAATTAGACCAAGTTCCAAAAATAAACCATTGGGTAATAGGGTCATGAGCCAACCCTCTAGGAACAAACTGAGAAACCAACAAAAATGGTTGTTAAGGACTAGGATGAACCAAAACAAAAAAACATGAAAGCAAAAAGAAACCAAAATACTATACATTGTACAATGGTGCATACCTTGATTCTGAGAAATCAATCAAGGAAATGTTTCAAATGCCTTCCATTAATAGGTAATTCAAGCAACTCCCCATCTAGGTATTTTAAGAAAAAGGTATGTTCACTAATTCGAATGTCAATTGAACAAGGGCCCATCCAAAATGGATCAAAATTTCCATGTTTTCCCTTATCCTCATGCCTTATATCCAATAATAGCACAAGATATCCCACACTGAAATATTTTGGAGTCACCTTCTTATCAAACAATTTCTTCAATTTATCTCTAAATTTTACATGCGTCTAATGGGATGCCCTTCATTCTTCATCTAACTCAACAATCTGATTGATGTGAGCATCGTAGGGACTAACCTCTTGATCTTCAAGTTGTTGAAGAAATTGAAATGAAGATAATTGCATATGCAAGGGCATAAGGGCTTGAGTTCCATACACTAACTCAAATGGGCTTTTTATAGGAGCTAATTTAACAGTGATTCGATCATCCCAAACAATAAACTTTAACTACTCACCCCATTTCATTTTGTTCAACTCCAAATTTCTTCTAATTATCTTCAACATATTTTTATTATTGGACTCTTCTTTTCCATTTCCTTGGGGATTATAATTAGAAGCATATGTCAAATTGATCCCATATTCATGGCACATGGCCACCAAAGGTTTAGCTCGGAAACTCATGGCATTATCAATAACTATCTTAGTAGGAACTCCAAACCTACAAATGATATGATTCAGAATGAAATCCATGACAACTTGGTGAGTTTCTTTCTTGGTGGGTATTCCCTCCACCCACTTGGTGAAGTAATTATTGGCTACTAAAATCCACTTATGGCCAGCACTTGAAGGATCAGAAATTTCCCCAATGAAATCCATTCCCCATTGCCTAAATGGGGCTTCAACTGATACAGGCTGTAAAGGAAGGGAACCGGAAGCTTTTAGTCTTCCAAAAAAGCGTTGGCAACTTTCACATTTTCTTACCAACAAATTTGTATCTTTGAAAATATTTTTCCAAAAATAACTAGCCCTTAAGATTTTATGAGCTGTGACTCTTCCAACAAAATTTCCATTTTAATCATTATCTAGTGGCTCTATATATCTGGATCTGAAAGGAAATCCTTTTCACCCTCGAGGCAACACATTTTTCATCCTTTACACCTACCACCTCCATCATTTCATCCTTTTCCCATTCTTTCCTCTGCAACTCTTCTTTGTATCAAGCGTCTCTGGTAATTCACGTTTTACATGTGCCCCAGCAATTCCAATTTCAAAATATAAACCTTTACAATCCTTGGACTCACAAATTAAGCTGTGAATCCATTAATTTGCACTTTGCAGACAAAAATGACAAGGAATTTCATCAAAAAATGATGAAAAACAATGCGTATTTGCATCTCCAGGAGCCTTGGAGAAAAAATGGTGGCCAAATTAGATGTAATGCACAACTGTTGATCCTTCCCTTTATCAACTTTAGATTAGAGTCGTCCACGTGTTTCCTTAGTGCAACTACAAATGTAAAGTAGAGAGGCAAGTTTCCAAACAAGCACGGGCCTTCCATGTGCCCTGGGCCCAAGAAAATTCCCTTTTGGCCTTTGAAAAGTCTCAGTATAAAAGGAGGTAGTGGAATCCTCCATGTGTCTCCCTAGTGTAACTTTGATATGGTGCCCAAAAGTGGACACCCTAAACAAGCGCGGGCTCACCACGTGTCTCCTTGGCACAAATGTTAAGGTAGGACCCAGAGGTAGATCCTCAAATGAGCATCGTCCCTCCATGTGTGTCCATGGTCCAAAAAATCTACACCGGCCACATAAAAAAATGTCTAATTCTGGGTAGGGCTAATGGAAACCTCCACGTGTCTCCCTGGTGCAACTCCAAAGGTCAAACCAAGAGGATAATTTTTAGATGAGTGCTGACCCTCCACATGGACAAGACTTGAGTTGAATTATGCCTTAGAGTTTCAAAATACCCCACTGAGCCATATAAAATCAGAAAGGACCACGTTTCCATATATGTTGAGATATAAATTGACGGGGAAAACACACCCGTTAAACTATAAAATGTAGGGAAATCACCATTTATGCCCAGAAATGAATCTTTCTTTAAGGAAAATGAATTTGGAAATGATATAAGGCCAAAATGTGATCCATGATCATGGAGAAGGATCTTTCAATAGTATACAAATGAAGAAAATATTTCACGCATCAATATGGGGAGATAGAAAAAAAACAACAGAGCCTGCAAACTAAAGAATTTCAAGGGTAAATAGGGCGATATCAAATTAAGCACCAACATCGGCTCCGACTCGGGGATGGGAACTCCCAGTGAATGCCACAGGAATAAAAATTAGACCAAGTTCCAAAAATAAACCATTGGGTAACGGGGTCATGAGCCAACCCTCTAGGAACAAACTGAGAAACCAACAAAAATGGCCGTTAAGGACTAGGATGAACCAAAACAAAAAAACATGAAAGCAAAAAGAAACCAAAATACTATACATTGTACAATGGTGCATACCTTGATTCTGAGAAATCAATCAAGGAAATGTTTCAAATGCCTTCCATTAATAGGTAATTCAAGCAACTCCCCATCTAGGTATTTTAAGAAAAAGGTATGTTCACCAATTCCAATGTCAATTAAACAAGGGCCCATCCAAAATGGATCAAAATTTCCATGTTTTCCCTTATCCTCATGCCTTCTATCCCATAATAGCACAAGACATCCCACATTGAAATCTTTTGGATTCACCTTCTTATCAAACAATTTCTTCAATTTATCTCTAAATTTTACATGCGTTTGATGGGATGCCCTTCATTCTTCATCTAACTCAACAATCTGATTGATGTGAGCATCGTAGGGACTAACCTCTTGATCTTCAAGTTGTTGAAGAAATTGAAATGAAGATAATTGCATATGCAAGGGCATAAGGGCTTGAGTTCCATACACTAACTCAAATGGGCTTTTTATAGGAGCTCATTTAACAGTGATTCGATCATCCCAAACAATAAAATTTAACTGCTCACCCCATTTCATTTTGTTCAACTCCAAATTTCTTCTAATTATCTTCAACATATTTTTATTATTGGACTCTTCTTGTCCATTTCCTTGGGGATTATAATTAGAAGCATATGTCAAATTGATCCCATATTCATGGCACATGGCCACCAAAGGTTTAGCTCGGAAACTCATGGCATTATCAATAACTATCTTAGTAGGAACTCCAAACCTACAAATGATATGATTCAGAATGAAATCCATGACAACTTGGTGAGTTTCTTTCTTGGTGGGTATTCCCTCCACCCACTTGGTGAAGTAATTAGTGGCTACTAAAATCCACTTATGGCCAGCACTTGAAGGATCAGAAATTTCCCCAATGAAATCCATTCCCCATTGCCTAAATGGGGCTTCAACTAATACAGGCTGTAAAGGAAGGGAACCTGAAGCTTTTAGTCTTCCAGAAAAGCGTTGGCAACTTTCACATTTTCTTACCAACAAATTTGTATCTTTGAAAAGATTTTTCCACCAATAACTAGCCCTTAAGATTTTATGAGCTGTGACTCTTCCAAAAAAATTTCCCCCAGAAACTCCTCCATGGAGATCAAAAATTATTTTAGGGGCTTCATCTTCAATAATGCATCTTAAGAGAACTCCCTCAAGGTTATTTAAAGCTAACCCAAAATAAGTAATGACATATTTTATGGAAGCTAACTTAAATGTTCTTTTCTGATTCTTTCTCAAATGTTCATGGCATTATACATGTTTGAGATAAAAAAATGATGTCCTTGTACCATTCAGAATTTATTAGTTTTTCAAGTAAACTCATCCTTTCTTCTTCAACTTCATTTACCTCAATTGTCTGTAGATTACTCTCTACCATAAGTTTTTCTAGGCCAAAACCTCTGACCAATTTTTTTGTTTGGATATCCATATCATACTCTTGCAATTTGTTTACCCATCAACATATTTTTCTTGAAACCTCAATTTATGATAGGATATATTTCACCATGGTGTGGGGAACATAAGATATACTCACAATATTATACTCACAATAGGGGGATAAAGTACAATTTTCAAATCTAGACCCCAATACGGCCATTTTTTCTGGTAGAGTATTTTACTTTCTATCGTGATGTATTATGTTGAAGGAGTCAAACATCTCAATGAAATCCCAGACTGCATGCTTATATTTCTTCATTCTTTGATTTTTTGCTTGACAATTAGCTCTGAATCTCATTTAACAATGATGTCTCTAACACCATATTTCCATACAATCCTTAGACCCAATAACAGTGCTTCATATTCAGCAATATTGTTAGTGCAGTCAAAGTTGAGTTTAAAAGAGAAAAAAAAATCTTCCTAGCATGGAGATATCAGAACAATACCAACACCATTTCCAAATTTAGAGCAAGCCCCATCAAACAACAAAGTCCAAGGAGAACCTACTTGATTAAGAGACTTGCATTGATCAATTTTGTGCTCTTTACCATTAGAAAATCCTACAAAGTTATCAACATCAGTGTCAGTGTATAACACTTCATGGGAAGCATTATTGGGATCCTCAATGAGATGTAGAATATTTTTTTCACCATACAACTTTACAAGGATTCCCTCAATAGGTATAATGGAAAAATACATATCCATTTGCACACTCCCACCCACACTAGTAGCACATTCTCTTGATAACAACATTCCCCATTTAGAAGGGCAATCAACAATAACAACATCTAGTTTCAAGTTCTTTCCTGGGTAGGCTACAAGTTACACTATCAAACCCTTGACACATCCAACCACTCACACTTATCAGGAATCCATGGTAGTGCACTTCCCATAAGATGTTTTCACTCTGATATATAATTCATTCATGACCTCAAGAGGCATAACATTGCATAATTCTCTAGAATGAAACATACAGTTTTGTAACAACCTTTCCTTGATAATCAGAGTAGTGAAAAATGGATCTACATTCATCTGAGACTCAACCAAGGATGTTCCCAAATATAATTTAGGTGGCTCACCTAGTTCTTCCAGCACTTGGGGTTTTTGTAACTCTGCAATGGTAGGAGGAGTCTCAATATTTTTTAGATTTCTGCCTTGGGTAATCTTTTCTTCTTTCAATCCCAAATACTCAAAGGCCCTTTTCTTATGCACAGGAATCCTAAGAAGCTCAACAATTAGAACAGAAATATTTATCTAACTCAAGACTTGGGAAATGTCATAAGGAACGTATTTGGGCAAGGCAACATTTGGAGGAATACTGACAAACTCATCTGATAGCAAAGGATTTTTCATGGTCTGAGCATGGGCAGGGATACCATTTCTATTTGGGAAAATAAGGCCTTTGCTAGATTTATCTTTATTAGGAGTTTCTTTTGAGATATTGGTGAGAACTAGAGTGTTTGGTTTGGCCTGAGGCCCTACCCATTTGACAACTTTACTCCTAGTGTTATATTATTTTTCCTGGGAAACCATAACATTAATTAAGAACTATCTATCCTCCTTAGAAGGGATTCCTCCATCATACTTTTTAATCATTAATGCCCTTAAGTATTCAAAATAATTATTAGGCAATTCAAAATCTTGTACCATATCTATTTAAAAATCATGAGAGGGAGGAAGGGGTAGTACTGGGTGGATGTAATCCCAGAAATCTACATTAGTTCTAGCACTGATTAATTCAGTCAAAGTTACTCCTTATCGTGCACTTGTAGAGCACCCCATCATGCACACATCATCATCATCTTCCTCAACTTCTGTGTCTTCATCACATGGGGCATCTGGAAAGAAAAATATGTCACACCACTCAATTTCATTGGATTCTTCCATAAAAGCAACTCTGGTAGTCAAAGGATCAGGCACAATTCTATTCTCATGGGCTTGGGGCTGTCTATTTCCCGGCCCCATGGGTCCTTTGCCTCTTTCATCAGATCTATGATCACCCATAAGATGATTTTCAAATCTTTCTTGACCTTTTTTTTTATGCTTACCTTGGGAACTTTTTCCAATCCCCTTCTCTATTTTGGCCAGTTTATATGATATTTCCTTAACAGCTCTAGAAAAAGATTTCACAACCTCCTCTAGATCCACAGAATTACTTGACTGAAGCTTCTCTGGATTGATCATCTTGATGTCTTCTCTCTTAGGAGGTTTACTGACTACCTTGATATTATTTTCAATCTGCAAAGCCATGATGAAGGCATACCTCAATGTTGTTGGGTTCTTATCCCTGAAATAATAAGTATCCTTCTTATCAAAAGCATCAGAGTATTTTATCAGATAAGAAACATCACTTGGCCTCAGAATCACAAGTAGCCTATTCAGGGTCTTATTGAACCTTGCATTGAAGTCATGAACAAACTCATTAGGATTCTTCTTAATATTTTCAAATTATGATAAAAGAAACCTAGGGTCTATTTTATCTCCATACTGCAATCTAAAATCATTCTTCATTTCTTCCATGAATCAATGGAGTTGTCTGTAAAAGATTTATACCAATCCCATGCATCCTCCTCTAGAGTATGAATAAACAACTTTATGTACACATCCTAAAATTCAATCTCAAAGTCTTCCATCATATTAACAAAAAGATTTAAGTGCTAATCAATAGTAATAACATTATTTCCTTGAAATTTAGGCAATATATTTCTAACATCTTGTGGCAAAAATTTGGATATCCAGCCATACCTCTGAAATCGATAGGACCAAAAGTGTTCACAAAAATGGAGGTTTGGGTGGGGGCTGGGCCATATTGTTTTGGGGAGGTGATCTTACAAGAGAAATAGAATGATGAGGAGTGAGGGGTCTATGGGGCACATCAAAGCATTTCTCAGGAATGAATGTTCTCTAAAAACTCTATTTCTCGGAAGATCCTATCAACTTTGGAAAACACAGGGACAAAATGAGATGTAAAATTTTCAAATATAAATGAAGAACCCTCTCCAGTTGGAGAATTCAGATCTACAAAAAGACTACCTGATTCAGAAGAACTTGGGAAGTATGGAAATCTTCAATGACAAGATGATCAGTTTCTATAATTGATAACTCTTTTCTTGATTTCTGATCTCCAATAACTTTCCAGATTCTTCTTCCTTCAAAATTTGTCTTTCCCAATTCTGAAAACAACCTTCTAGCAGGTTATTTAATGAAGAAAGATCTTCTTCCTTCCATCTTTGCAAATATTAGTGATAAATTTCAATTGATAGAGGTTAAGACACTGGCATTTATCAAAAATTAATTCAGCACGGAGTTGCCACTAAGGATTTTCACCTTAGTTTTGTAAATTCACTAAAATTGGTCTGCGAAATGTCTATGAACAAGAATTTCATGAAAAGCTCCATAAATATGACCTTCCTTTACCCACATTTAATATTGATGATGTAAATTTAGTGTAAAAACCAACAGAAAATGGAAATATTACACCTAGAACTTGTAAGTTTGCAAAATTCTTACAAATATGGAGATAGGATGATGTTTCAACAACTTATTTTCACTTTAAAATTTGTTGATTGTGTTCAAAATTTTCACAGACCTTCATGTCCCTGGTAACGGTGCCACTCAAGTGTTGGTAACCAAATTAATTCTCCTTTGGAAACTGAGCAACATCAAAAATTCAGCAAGACACCGAGAGACAGACAGATCATATTATGAGTTGTTTTATAGCCAGGGAGGGGATTCATCTGACTATTTATCACTCGGGCATCATAGAAATGGATAGCACCTTCATTAAGGATTTGATATATCCTAATTGCTTTAAGTTGTGCCTGTCAACCAGGGTGAGAGGACCCATTTTGTAACCTCTGTCAGTGAAGGATAATGAATATATCCTTCTTTGCATAAATTTGAAAGGAGACCATGAGAAAATATGATCAGTGTACCACAATTTAACTCTCATAAGTTGTCACTTCTAAATAATGGTGATATTTTCCAAATAGGGCTAAGGTTAGTAGAGACATTATGGAATACTGATTGCTTCTGCATATTTTGGCAATAGAATTTAATCATTTGTGGACATACATGGAAAACATGGGTAGTTCAGGTGGGATTCATTTTTTTTTAATACTTTTGGTGGAAGATTAAGTAGGATAAACTTGATTTTTTCATATCTTTGAGAAACTACACAATAATTGGAAAAATAAATAACATAATACTTTAGAACAACTAAAATATTCCTTCAACCAGAAGGTGTGCATCAATGGAGGCCCAAATTTGCATGGTTTCACAAAATCTCAAAGAATTTAATATGAAGGCTTGAGCTAAAGACTCAATTAAACATTAAAGACCCCTGGTTCCTCACACCTAAGATACACTCAAAGGATTACAAACAATTTGTATTAACAAATGACAATAAAGTGATTTTAAATTGTTTACCTCATTTCATGATGAAGGCTATTCTTGTAATAAAATTGTAAATGCCACTAAACTATCATAGGGACGAGATCCTATGTGATTAGGATGAAATTTAACATAAGATTGCAATAGGAATAATAAAAACTACTTGCAGGAATTTGGATATAAAATAGACACAAATTGGCCCAAGATTAACACAGATTAATTTGAAGTTGATTAGATTCATTAGTGGGGGAAAGTTTATTTGAAAAATCTTAAAGCTTGTAAATGGTTGTACACTCAAAACCAACTTGACGTGATTGAAATTTAAAACGTAAGAGATTAACAGGTTTCTCATATGGGATTTCTCAAATTTTCTCCTAAGAATTAAACCCCCCACCCTTTGCAAGAGTATCCAAATTGCATTTATATAATTCAGTCACTCACTCATCCCAAAGTTTCCCCCCAAAAAGAAGAATATTTGATAAATCCTTTTCTTGTTACCAATTTGCCTCAAAAAGTGACATTTAACAAATTTACACTCATAGCTGCTAGGTGGAAAAATCATGAACTTATCATGTTTCTCAAACCCTTTACTAATGACTGGGATGCCATGCCACAACTTTTTGAAAGTATTTCTAATCATTCCTTTATTCTATCATGTGAGAAATCCCTATTTTAATCATTTTCCGGTGGCTCTATATAACTGGATCTGATAGGAAATCCTTTTCACCCTCGAGGAAACACCTTTTTCATCCTTTGCAACTACCACCTCCATCATTTCATCCTTTTCCCATTCTTTCCTCTACAACTCTTCTCCGTATTCAACTTCTCTAGTTTTTCACGTTTTTGCAATTGCCTGAGCAATTCCAATTTCAAAATAGCAACCTTTACAATCCTTGGACTCACAAATTAAGCTCTAAATCCATTCAATTGCACTTTTTAGACAAAAATGACAAGGAATTTCATCAAAAATGATGAAAAACAATGTGTATTCACATCTCTAGGAGTATTGAAGCAAAAATGTTTGCAAAATCAGATGTAATGTACATCAAGCATTGATTCTTCCCTTTCTCAACTTTATATTAGAGTCATCCACATGTTTCCTAGGTGCAACTACAAAGGTGAAGTACAGGGGAAAGTTTCCAAACAAGCACGGGCCTTCCACGTGCCATGGGCCCAAGAAAATTCCCTTTTGTCCTTTGAAAAGTCTCATTACTAAAGGAACCAGTGGAAGCCTCCACCTGTCTTACTGGTGCATTTTTGATATGGTGCCCAAAAGCAAAGACCCCAAACAAGCATGGGATCACCACATGTCTCAGTCTGGTAGAGTTGTTGAAAACGTTTAAGGACCAGTGGAAGGCACCATGTGTCTAGGGTCCGAGAAAGTTTCTTTGGCCATTGAAAAGTATAAGCAAGGGTAGAGTGAGTGGAAAATTCCACATGTCCTTTTGGCACTCTTTCAAAAATAAAATTTAGGGGCAGGTCCCCAAACAGGCACGGGCCCTCCACATGTCCAATGCCTTAGAAAGTTGGTTGAAAATTTTAAGTATAGAGAGGAGCCAATGGAAGCCTCCATGTGTCTCCCTAGTGTAACTTTTATATGGTGCCCAAAAGTGGAGACCCTAAACAATCGTGGGCTTACCACATGTCTCCTTAGTGCAACTGCTAAGGTAGGATCCTCAAATGAGCTTTATCCCTCCACATGTCCATGGTCCAAAAAATATGCACCAACTGCATAAAAAAAATGTCTAAGTCTGGGCAGGGCGAGCGAAAACCTCCACATGTCTCCCTGGCGCAACTCCAAAGGTCATACCCAGAGGTAAATTTTTAGATGAGTGCCAGACCTCCAAATGGACAAGAATTGAGTTGAAGTTGACCTTAGAGTTTCAAAATTCCCCGTTGAGCCACATCAAATCAGAAAGGACCATGTTTCCACAGATGTTGAGATATAAATTAATGGGGAAAACACACCCATCAAACAATAAAATACAGGGAAATCAGCATTTGCACCCGAAAATGAATCTTTCATTAAGGACAAAAAATTTGGAAATGATATAAGTCCCAAATGTGATCCATGATCATGGAGAAGGATCTTTCAACAACATACAAATGAAGAAAACTTTTCACGCATCAATACAAGGAGATAGTTAAAAAAATTGACAAAGCACGCAGACTAAAGAATTTCAAGGGCAAATGTGGCGAGATCAAATGGAGCACCAACAATATTAACCTAGAAGAGGGGACTAAACATATGTGTTAGAAGCAAAGGATTGTAAATTTTAAGATAGAATCTCTCATGGCCAAAGAGCTCATGAAACTCCTAGAGGCTAAAATAATATTTTGAATTAAACATTCCACATGGGTGTCAAATTTGGTGTCAATAAGGAAGAAATATGTTGAAATCTGAATCTGCGTGGATTTTAAAGATCTAAATAAAGTATCCTTTCAGGATCACTACCCCTTACCTTCCATGGAATAAATACTATAAATAGTAGCAGGTTTAGAAATATTCTCACTGCTTGATGGTTTTTTGAGTTATAATCAAATATGGCTCACAGAGGCACACCAATATAAAACCACCTTTATAATAAAGTGGGGAACCTTTGCATATGCAAATATTCCATTCAGGCTCACCAACACTAGGTAAAATTTTAAAAGAGCGATGGATTCTGCATTTGGAGAGCTTATTAACAAGGTAATCTTGATATACTTCGATGACCTCATGGTGTTTACCAAAATAATAGAGGATCATTTCGACACCCTAGAAGTTGTATTCAAGAAGTGTCAACAATTTAGAATCTCCCTAAATCTAAAGAAGTGTGTTTTTGGAGTACCACAAGGAAAAATTCTGGGACACATTTTCTCAAAAGACGGAATATCAATTGTCCCTAAAAGAGTCGGGGCCATTCTGTAATTGTCCTTACCTATCAATAAGAAGGTAGTTTAATCTTTCCTAGGAAAGATTAACTTTTTCATTAGATTCATTTCAAATTTTACTGGAATGATCCACCCAATCACATTGATGCTAAAAAAGGATCTAAAATTCAAATGGACTACCAAAGGTTGTGAATCCTTTGAGGAAATAAAAAATGTGATCGCATCTGCTCTAGTGTTATGCAACCCAAACTTCTCTAAATATTTCATCATGTATGTATATAGGAGAAAGAACAACGTAGAATCTGTGCTAACACTAAAAGGAGAGCCACATGGAGAGGAACATCCAATCACTTTCTTTTTAAAAAATCTCCATGATTCAAACACCTTGTTACCAATAGTCAGATCACGACTATGGTCACACACTTCAGTGTTAAGGATAAAAGGGATAATTAGATCACTAAGATCTTAGAGTATGATATAGAAATAAATCCCACAAATATGGTATGAGGAAGAGATCTATACCAATATCTCAAAAAAGACCCAACGACCTCAATAAATGAATAATTTGAGATGGTGCTCCGTATCCAAGAGAACGAATCCAAAAGTAGGGTATCATATAGGATGAATTTCATGCAGAAAAATAAGTATCCAAGTCACCTTCCTCTTAAAAATAGAATATATTACCAACAACAGGGATCCAAATTTATCATAATTGATAATCTCCTTTTCAAAAGGAACTTTGATGGGATCCTACTCGTATGCCTAGAAAAGGAGGAGACTGAAAGGGTCTTACATGAGTTACATCATAGAAGCTCAAGACATCACTTCTCATTCAAAACTACCACCATATAGGTCCTATAGGAGGGATATTTTTGGCCCAAATTGTTTGTGGATTTCTATACGATGGTGATCAAGTGCAAAACTTTCCAATTCTACACAGGTTTCCAGAGGAATGTCGCATTACCTCTTAACCCTATTCTAGTTGAAGATCCATTCATACAATGGGATCTTGATTTTATCAAAATGGTTAATCCATTTTTAAGCATGGGTCATAAATGGATTCTCACATCCATTGATTACTCCACCCAATGGATGGAGGTAGTTCTACTGAAAGAAGCCATAAAGAATATGATCCTAGAACTCCTCTGAGATATCACTACACGTTTTGGACCCCCCCTCACAATCATATTAGATGATTCCAAGGATTTTATAGGCACCAAAGTGTCCTATTTCTCAATGAGGCACGTAGTCTATCTAAAAACATCTTCCAACTACTACCCGTTAGGAAATGGTTTGGTAGATTCTACCAACAAGAATATTGTCAGACTTACAAAAAGAATGGGGGATGAACATAAGAGGTCATGGCATGAGCATGTCAAGATGGCCTTATGGGATGACTAGGTTACACCCAAATAGATCCTGAATGCCTCAACATATGAATTGGTATATGCTAAAAGAAAATTTTTGCCTATCACTGTGGAGATCTAAAAAAAATTGAGATCGAGGAATAGAGACCGATGCAGGTAAGACTCACGAAATTTATAGAAATTCAATAAAAATGGGAGGCATCCCATGAGTCCATGATTGGACATCAACAGTTTATCAAGACTTGGTTTGACTAGAAGAATTCAGAGCCTAATTTCTTAGTCAACACTTTAGTTTTGAAGTGGGATGCAAGAGCTTCCAAGCCTAGCAATCATAGAAAAATTGACCCCCACTAGACATGCTCATTCAAAATTAGTGCATGTAAACAACAAAATGCCTTCAAAATTAAGACTATGGAGGTGAGACCTTGGTGATTTTGGTGAATGGGATCCACCGTAAGCCTTTCCACTGAGTCTTTTGTATTTTAATTTTGTATCATATGTATAGTTCCACTCCTTTTGTATTTTTCTTCATTTCATGGTGTCGTCCCTTCGAATAAGTGTATTTTGACACGTGTCTCCTGCAGAGACCCCTTTTGACCCTTTTTTATTTTTTTGAGGAGGTGTACCTTCATATGTTTCCCTGAAATAAATTATCCAATGTCTGTTTATGATACTTAATGAAAAGGATCGGATAATTAATGAAAAATATCATGGGAAATGAGAAATTAGGCACTAAGGGTCATACAACCAAATTGTCGTTATATGATGTGACTCAATGCATGCGTGAGAATTTATTTCAAATGACTTGAGGAGGCTATTTAAGATATGTTATGGAATCATGAAATATTCATTTCAAAGTGATAAGAGTCTCTTGCCCAAGTTCCTGAGTCCCTAGTAAAAAAAAATAGCCTTCTTCAGTTTTAAGACAGCCATGGCAGATTTCAACTCCTTATCACAATTAAAATCATACACAAGGAAACCTTAATCACATCAATATCTTCACATGAGGATGATATTCCCTGATAAGGGAAAACAATTTAGTGACCCCTCCATGATCACAAATTTTACAGATGGGGTCTTCGATCCTTTCCTCACGAAGAAACTGAAGGCTCTGTGAGAGGCTACTCACAACAAAATCCTAAATTTGGGAGATTATGAGTCTTTTGTCTCCATAATTTAGACCACAATGCTCAAACAGTACATGTTGCCCCTTGTGCACCCATATCTAGAGCTCGTGTAGATGTGTGTACAATGTTTCATCCCTAAGACCAACATCATCATGGGTAAGAACATGTAGGTTTTGATACACCATGGGCCATTAGGGATATGTTGGCCATGCCTTATGGTCAATCGGCCAAATTTTATGATATGACTGATATCCAAAGTGTTTGGTGCAATGCTAGAAAAAATCCTCATTCATTAGTATGGAATTGCGACAAGTAGATTCTAGCAACTCTGGAACCTCGGGAATCCCAATCTCGCTAAAAATGCTCATGGAAGATTCTCAGGATGCCTGCTCCATGTTGGAATTCATTTTCAGTGAGAAATCAAATAGATTTTTCCATGAATGGAATTTTGTGGCCCTTTTCCAGATAATATACATGAAGAAAGAATTGGCATATTGGTTTGACTTTACTGAAGTCATTTGGAATATTTTTGAAATCAGTTGGCTATGTTATCTTTTATCTCCACCTTCAGTTACTCCTCTTATTTGTTCCACCTAATTTTGTATTAGAAATTCTAGTTCCTTACATAATACATGACCTTGAATCTATGGGATGAGGAGGTGGACCCTCAAAATGTTATCTCGATTTCTGCATGGAATCGTGTGTTTTCCCACTCCTCAGACACATATGATTTCACTAACTATTTTTTTAAGCCTCTATTTCCTTAATTTGACCTAGAAGGGGTCAATAATAGAACAAATGATTCAGTCTAGGCCATCCTGTCAGACCCCCTTCATCCTTGTGACTTTTTCTGTAGGGCAGCACATTCAATGATCCGATTACATGGATTCAGAGATGATTCATTCATGCTCCCATGGATCCTCATGTAGCTTATGGTAGGTTTGGAGGTAACCAAATAGGTGGTGCTCATTCTTGCAGAATTCAACTTCAGCTATAAGAAAAAGGAATTGTTTGACATCCCCTTGAGTCAGGGAGGATTTACTATAATTAAACGTAAGGAAGAGCATCTCCTCACGCTGAAGCTAGCTTCTTATAGATTTTCTTTCATCCAAGATACCTGGAGGTATGGCTCAGACAGGTGGATGGCCAACACCCTGTCTTGAAATAGAGTCTTGGATTCCTACAAGCATGAGGACATGAAATTTTTTGAGGACATGAGGTTTCCCCAGGAAGAGACTCCTAAAATTTTTGTTGAGATAAGCAACATCCTGATCCCACCCTGCGAGTCTTTTCATCTGGTCTTGCATAGGTATGACCTCACTATGACCAAGGGCTTGAGGGTGGCCATGCATAGTAAGGAATGGAGAACAGAGAAAATTAAAGACTATTGGAAATATAGGTAAGAAATTGGGAAAACTACCCTTAATTTTGAGGTCGTGCCCACTGATGAGTAATGGGAAGAATTTTTGGACGCTGACCACGAGTCTGACACTGACAACGAGGAGGAAGTGGAGGACCCAAAAACATAGTTCATGTGGATTAATGTGAAGTCTCGTTGCCTCCTCCCTCCATTCCTCAAAAGGATCCCTTGGGATACATGCCGATGGTTCAAATAACAGAAGTTCCTCAGGGTGGGGAGACTATAGTACAAATAGTACTATGACCAGTTCAGGCTTTCACTTTGACCCTGCCATTGGTGTCACCTTCCATAACCACTGGTGAGGTCTCCAACCCATAGAGTTCTCCATGGAAGAAGGTGAAATTGGTTGTTGTCTATTATTCCTCGACCCCTTCACCTCCTCCCATTCATCCATCTCCTCCGACTGTCACTTCTCTAGCTAGGAGTTCTCCCATTTCAGTATCTCCAAGCCAGACTCTTCCTCCTCATAGATCCTCTTGTCTTCCTCTACTTCCCACTACCATTCCCACTTTCTTTCCCTGAGTTATGTTAGGCCCTTCTTCATCTCTTATAACTTCTTATCCACTGCAACAGGTCAAAATCCCCTACAGCATGTCACTAGGGTTCTCATTTGTAAGTAGGATAGTCCCTTCCCCCTCCAAGTTTTTAAATCAATAAGATGTGGCCAAGGTGGCTCAGGATAAAAGGAGGGATAAGAAGAAGAAAAAGGAAATGGAAGTGGGAGAAAAAAGGAAAATGTGGTCATTTTAAGACCATCAAGAGAGTTCCCTGACCATCAGTTAAATGGTCCCTAATGTCTCTAAACCCACCGAGCAGATACATCTTAATGATTATTCCATCAAATTTATTATGTTGGACCTTACATAGTTCTAGCCTCAAGATAAGGTCAAACTTAGGAGTGAGAGAACTACTGTAGTCACCACTGACTACCTCAAAATAAGCAATAAGATGAAGAAAATAGAGGCTATCCTCCTACAAATGCAGAGAAATGTAGCCCACCTAAATTTCAAAATCAAAGGTAAGGGAAAGGAAATAGAACAACTCCATAAGGATTTAAAGAGATGAGGCATCCCAAGAATCTCTTACAACTTCTCAAGTAGAGGCCAAGAGGTTAGTTTCTAAACTGGTAGCATCCAAGGTTGTGGCTAGTTCACTCGATCAAGAGAAAAATATCCTTCAGCATGAGGCCAATTTCAAGAAAGTGTAAGTTACTACACTCCAGGATAAAATACATTCCTCGTAGGAAGAGAAGGGAATCTTGTAAAAAAAGTGTAAGGGAATAGAATATGAGGTCAAGGATTTGACCCAGAAAAATTCTCAACAGCCCTAGAAAGGAGGAATTGTCACGTTGGTACAAGGGTTTTTCACCTCATGCTGCAAGAGAATTGCCTCCAAGGTGATGGACATAAGACTCGCACTCAAATTCATATCTTATGCACAAATCTTGTACACCAACATGGAGTCCTTGGCCTTAACCATCAGCAATGTTGTATCCTCCAAGGTCCCTGAATCATAGGTTTTGGTTCAAAAATTATACGACTCTTTGAACTCTGCCATGTAAGGGTCTAGTATTAAAGATAGGCAGATGGTCACGGTGAAAATTAGTGAGATTATGAGGTACAACAAGGCCACTATCAAGTGCCAAAATCTCCTGATATAGCTCCAATTAGGGATAAAAGAGTGTAAATAGCACATCAAATAAGTAGTTCAATTGGTATTCCCTTCTCCCTTTCACGATGACTCTACCGTCCTAGCATAAGACTAGGTTCAACAACTACTTATGGCTAAGTAACAAGATATGAATGTCTTTCAGTCTTTAAGGGAGGACTCTATTGTACTTGAGGTGGAGGCCATTCTGAACTGAATAGTAAAATTGGAGGTCCATTTGCACACAATGGTACAGGATCTCCAAACATTCTCTCACAAGGAGATCATTGAGATGGATAGATTCTTTCATGCTCTACAATGAAGGACTTACCTGATAAAGACCAAATGGTTTTGGTACCAGGATACTTTGAAGGAATTCTGAGTGGCATATTTTTGAGCCATGTTTTATAATTTTGTGGAAGGATTGTCAGATTCTTCTATGACTCGCACAGATTCCCTAGATGAAAATCCATAATTGTAGAATGAATTCTACATTGTGTTAGGGCTCTTCTATTTTAGATATCTTTTGTCACCCTGACCCATTTTGCTTTCAGAGTTCATTTAAGTTTTTTCAGGACTAAATTTTTCCTAAGTATGGAGCTGAATGTGGAGGTTATCCATGTGTCTCTTCATCATAACTTGGATAAGGTGTAAAGAATTGGGATCCCTCGAATAATGAGAATCGACCATGTGGCCAAAGATTGACAAGGAATCCTGAGTGGGCTCAAAAGTCAAAGATAAAGGGGAAGAACATGTAGACCTTCATGTGTCACCTAAAAAAAACTCCAAGAAGGGAGAGAAATGGAGAATCCCCAAAGTAGTGTAAGGCTTACACGTGTCACACATGTGGCTACCACTAATAAAAGGACCAATAAAATAAATGAAGGACTCAAGATTCGGTGGATTAAATGTGATCTTGATCACCAAATCATGTTGTCGAGATTTTTCTTCAAATGTCAAAGATTATGTAGGTAAAAACTAAATGTGGATGGTGGAAACCTGAATGGAGGAATGTTTAAGAAAGATTCATGAATATCTATGAGATATTTTTCTTCTACCAGAGAGAGACATACAACCGAAGATACTTAGATAGAGAAAAAGAGGTTCCAGAAGATCAGAAAGGAGGGATTTAGGTTCAGTCTATTGCATTCATTGACCTTAGTAAGGATCTATTGTAAATAAGTGTTGTAATATGTGCCATTTTGGCCTTCTGTACTATTTTTTATATAAATAATATTTCTTGTTTTGTGCACTAAGAAGTTCACAATATTTTGTGTCCTTTGTTTCTTCTTGTTTTCTCTTATTTCAGTTCTTAATGAATGTTTAAATATATATTGTGCTAAAATCCCTTAGATATTTACATGAATCTATTTTATTATACATGTAGTTTCATCTTGCCTTTGATGATTTGAAATATCTTCAGAATAGTTGATCATGCTCAATGCTCTTTGACTAACCTAGTAGTTATTTTGATATCTATCTCTATGTTTCTTAGTAAATTTTTGGTGCATCACCTTAGATAATATTTTTTTTTCTCTCTTACCCTTATCTCAACCCAATTTAGAGAAGATCCATATTCTATACAACCTAGAGGTTATCTTAGGAGCTAAGTCCCACATCTCTAATATTTACCTCAAATGTGTAAATTCACCTTCAAAGATAATCGTTAACAGTTACACGTGTGTAGTATTCACTTGATCACAAATAGAGAAAGAAGCCTATTTTTCTACTTCCTGAGTATCCTCAAGTGGTTACTCTACAAAAAAAACAACAAAAGGAGGATCATTGATGTCCTCGTATATAATGTCATCCAAGAAGAATTCTGAGACTACCTCAACCAATAATCCAACCACTTCTTCAAGTAAGTATATTTCATATCCTCTTGACAAATCATTTTCTACCTCTATTTATCCTAAGAATACAAATATTACTAATGGAATGGCTATCATAGTTATCAATGTGTTTACCACTTTAACCTTTTAACATCATTAACCATTACAATAAATCTGAAATTTAGTTTTTTGAGTTTGAGTGCTTGAGAACTCACAGTGACTAATTTAATAGGTTTCATCAATGAAATCAGTTCAAGTTCATGTTCCAAAAATTCCACTTGTAAATAACTACCTATTTCTCCTCATACTACTCATAAAATTATTTCTTCCACTCCATCCACCTACGAGAATGTAAAACCTTTCTACCTCACATTATTAGTCAATGGATATAAACTGAATAATTTCATTATCAAATTTGGAGACTGTGAAAATTTCATTCTTGCAAAAGTTTCTAAATCCCTTGGTGTATCTCTCATTCATGCTATTATCTATTGAAAATCCATGGAAACCAAAGAATTACCTTTTATTGGATACATCAAGGATGCTCATGTGGAATTTTTTATATTTTTGTGATAATAAGATCATGACGAAAATACTTGTAGAAGACATGTCATCCTTGTATTATATGTTGTTGACATATAGGTTCTATAGAGATGTCAAAAAAAAAATATATGGATTGGTCATATGCCACCATTTCATTCAATGGTAAGATGAAGAAGTTTCTTCCCATAAGTAAAATTAAATACACTATCCAAAGATGATATGACCTAAGAGTGGATATATTATTTCAATATTTAAGGCATTACAACTTCTTCATAGCTTCATAGTAAGATGTTGAGCTACCCATGTTGATGGAGGAGTACCCACATATGACAGAGACAGTCTGAAAAAATTATGGTGATTTAATGGAATTTGAATTTGAAAGCATGAAATTCCCACTGGAGGTGAGCATGAATAAATTTCCTTTACTGGGTAATGATGATGGTCATGAAAATATTAAATTGTAATAAATCAATCCTGAGGTGGTGAGACGTGTGTTCCACGAATGTAAAATGATGGAAAAAAACTTCTTGGCAGGTGAGTGCAATGTTTCTAATCATGCTCTTAAAACTCATCATGAATATTTTTTCAACAAGTATGATTTTGAATCCAAATATTTCTCTTTCCCATTGGGAGAGAATGACTCTTGCAACAAGGAATGCATGAATGAAAAAATGCTTTATCTTATTAAAGTTGAGTCTACTAGAGAAGAGGATGAATTCATCATAGAAATGGACTCCATATTTCATGGTGATCAAGATTGGGAAAATCCATATATTTCATCCCTAATCTTGTGCACATTCTCCTTTCATGAAGATGGAAAATTTATCAATAAGGGACATATGAATAAGAACAGTTTTACGTATTTTAAGGTTAGCTTCACTCAAGAAAATGTTTCTTTCATGATGAAGCTAGATTCCAAGGCTTGAAATTACCAAGATGGGGAAGGTGATGTTTTTCATTCATCATATCTTACCTTGTGCTCATTTTCATTTCAATATGATGAAGCAATGTCCACACCACACCATATAGAGGAGTAGAACAAAAATTTAAAAAATTATGTGAAGGATAGTTTCTTGGAGTAATTGAGAAACATAGAACACTAAGAAGCTTGTAATAGTGTTGAAATTCCTAAAATATATTCTAAGAATAATCTCATGGAAATAGTGGTCATAAAGTAGATGACAAGTGAAAGCATAATTCCCATCAAATATCATGAGCCTCATTCTGTGAGTAACAAGCCTAGTATGAAAAACACTCATGATTGTAACACTGAAGGAAAATAGGAAATTGGGATGAACCAAGGAATCGATCAGGATAAAAGAGAAGAATGTAAAAGGAACAAAGGAAATGGACTGATTAAGTGGCACCTCACTTACCAAAAACTAAAAAATGATTCATATTTCAATGATCTCGTTAATGGATTTACAGAATAAATACATTTGGTGATATCCATATATAGGTAATCATTCACTAAGAATTGGTTTTATCGTTAAAATGCATTATCCCTCACATCTACATAGGTTATTTAGGGGCTTTTTTATGGTTTCCATTTTGTTGTTTGTTTCCCTTGTTTCCCTATTTTTCTATCCTTGTTATGTGTTATCATGTTCATTTCTTGGTTGTGTCAATAAATTTTATTGTCAATCAGTATAATGAATTTATTGCCTAATGTAATAAAAAAATCATAGGTCTACTACCCCATGAGATTCTTGAGGTTTTCTATTTTACCTTATAGTCCAATGTCCCCAAACTAGAGCTAGTTGTTGTCATTCAGAATAACTAGCACGAAACCTAAAATTTTTGAAGCATGAAAACTAAGTCCCTAATTAAAAATTAGGTTTCCCAATCACTATGCATCCTTCCTCTAGCCATCCTTCCCTTAGTTAAACTCTCACCCAAAATTAAAGGAAATTAATAACAAGGATTTAAAAAAAAAATAGTGTGTAGGGATGATTACCTGAGGTATTAAATGAATTCAATAATATTTAGTGAAAGATAAATTCCTTCGGAGGATTAAAAAGGCCATTTTCCCATTTTGTAGTAGGTAAACACCCTCCAAGAATGTTAAGGGAATTTATTAATCACTTCAAGGAGATTTTGTAGAGAATTGAAGGTTTCTGAAGTAATTTAGGAAACTTTAGGAAAACAAATCTCATTCATGAGAAATTTTTGTTAGACTTGGTTTCTCGGTGCATGGAATGAATGTTCCTCAATAAAAGGATGAATTCTCTAGATTTTGGGAGTTTTGGAAGGAGTTAGGAGGAAATAAAATAAGCATTAGAAATATATGGGAAGTTTTTACAAGGTGGAAACATCATGTTTTATTCAAGTCTCAAGGAATTTCTAAGGTATTTCAAAAATCTATAGTTGCCCCTCTAAGTTCAAAGTTAAATAGAAGATAAATTTTGAGTTTAAGAGAGAATTATACTATTGGAATTCTTCCCTTGATCTTAATATTTGATTTGGAGTCAAGTTCATATACTATTTTGTTAGGAATTAATATTCTATTGATCACATTATATGAGCTATATATATTTATGACATGTTAAATAAGTCTTACTAGTTTGTTAGTTCACCTAGGTTAGTTGTTTTATATTGATTTGTTACAATAAATAACTTAATTTTTTTTGTATTAAAGGTTTTTAAAATAAATTCTATGTATTGACTTGTAAGTGAGAATATTATGGGATATCTCCTAATTTTGAGTATAAGCAATGTCCTATAAATTTTTATTATGAAGAGCCATATGAAGAAAATTCAAAATGGATTATTGTTGTGTGTAAAATTATTGTAGTCTAATCCAAATCAATATTTGGTATTAGAGTGTATAATAGATCATGTTCATATGATGGAGTAGAAAATTTATTTTTATGGTACAGTCGGCATGTGCTTTTCCCATGAGGATGAAATATACAGGTACCTGTCGTTTAAGTATTCAAAGTGAAAAAATTCAAATGTTCTATCATTTTTGCTTGCTCGTCCCACATTCCCATGGATATATTCATATATTTGATCTAAAATTGTTATTTCTTTTGGTTATTTCAAATGGAGGAATCTAAAAATAATAACATAATTTTTGGGCATGAATTTTCAACATTCCAATCTCTTTTATGGCATGATAAACCTATGAAGATCCGATCATAATTTGTCATGATTTTTTTAATTTTGTAATGTTTAGAGCAGGTATCTGAAGAAAAAGTTTTTTTAGAGGATTCAAAATAATAAATCAAGCTCCAAGATTACCCTCTTCTAAGCTACAATGTATCAATCACTTTTTCATACAATGAAAAAAATTCTTATGGAATGAAATGGTTTAATTTTTAGAGGAGTTGAATCTGCATGCATTAAATTCCTTGTCAAATTTCTCAATTTGGAATTCAAGTTTCAAAATCCAAAATTTCCACCTCAACACCACTTATATCCCATGACCAAGCTTATAAATTGATAGTGCTAGTAAATTTAAATTCCATGCCCTCAACACATGTTTAAATAGTGAAAGGTGTGCAATTTTTAAAAAATCCATAAGACACATGTTTATAATAAAACAATGTATGTTTTCATAGGTGATATTGAAGTTGATTATAGATCAATTGGTGTCTGTTTGGTCAAGAAATCAAATCCCTTAAATCATTACATTTTGGTCAAAGGGTCCATTCAAGTAGTATTGTGTGTCAATATTTTGTTATTTGGTTGTTTAGTCCAAGTATTAGTGATTAATATATAGATTTGTAATCATATTTTATTGCAAATCTTGTAATTAAAAAGTTCATTAGTTATGTCATTACTTTATCAAAATCCAATCTTTAATTATATTTTAAATTTTTATTATAGGTTTCAATTTATAGCGGATCAGTGTAAAATTTTATTGTCTCATCAAAAATTATCTTTTTTACATTCAGATTCAAACCATTGAAAACTAAAAAAGAATAAACAAAAATTGATTCATTGTAAAAGTTTTTAAAATAAAATAAACTACTGCACTTTTCAATAATTGGAAAAAAAAATTCTTGTATGCGACATTGATCTTGTGGGGATGAATTATATAATGAGATCCATGATTAAACCTGGCTGAGTTAGTAACACATAAATTGGAGGACATAGAAAAACAAAGGTTGGAGTTTGATCAACAACCTCTCATTTTTCACCAATGACGGGGCTGCATAAAAGGTTTGGTGGCACATATTATTTCAATTATGTGTTTTCTTCAAGTTGTGCTTGGTGTGTTGTAGTTTACAGTGTTCACTTGTGAATAACTAGATATTTCACATGGATGGGGAGAACATAATCCAAAGCTCCATTTCCATTACTCTTTGTTGTTGGTAAACCATTTGCAAAACTATCACCTTTTTGTTTGTGGTACTCTAATTATAAAACCACCATTTTTGGTTTGTGGTAAAATGTTTGTAATACCATTTGTCAGGTTTGTGATCATCCTGTGAAAATTAGTAGATCATGAGTAGGTGCAAGTAAAAAGGAAGGTTTTCCCCATGTTCACACTTGGGGGGGAATGTTAGGAATTAATATTCTAGTGCTCATATTATATGAACCATTTATATTTTTCTGCGTGGTAAATAAGTATTAATAGTTTTTTAGTTAACCTAGGTTAGTTTTTTATAGTTATTTTTTACAACAAATCACTTAATGTTGTTTTGTATGAAAACTTTGATTTAACAACTCTACGTATTGTTTTGTAAGTGAGAAATTCTATGGGATATCTCCTAATTTTGAGGAGAAAGAAATTCTATGTGATATCTCCTGATTTTGAGGAAAAACAATGTCCTATAAAATTGTATTGTGAAGAACCATATGAATCAAATATAGAAGGGATTATTGTTGTGTCTAAAATACTTGCAGTCTGATCAAAATCAATATATTTGACCCCAAGACATTCTTCTATGCCTCTGATGTGAAAAAATCAAGATTTTGGTTTAAAATAGACATCGAAGATAAAATTGGATTTCCAAGTCAGGAACAGTCACACTTTAGATACTCTTCTATCCCCTCTATGCCTAAGGGGAAAAAGAAGAGAAGGGGGACACCAATGTGTGACCTCCTCCTCCTCCCCAAGTTTTAATTTGAACATCCAAGTGTCACAAGTGTCCCTATTGTCCCCTTTGTCTCCATATTTCAAGGGGACAAGATGGATGTTTCACCAATATGTTTTATGCTTTCCAGGATGAAACCGATAGAAGGTATATGGTTAAGGAGGAATACCTGTGAGGTGAAGGTGGAAGTTAGAATGCATGCGTTGTTTACATTATCCAATTTGATCGTAGAGAACTCCTTTTTTTCTAGGAAGGACTACCTATAGATGCAAAATAAGACCAAAAATGAGTATTAAATAGCATTAGACAGTGGATTGCCTAATGTATGCTAGATCTAGGAAACATGGTGCTTCTCAGAGAGGTTGTTAATTTAATATTTAATAATAATTCAATGTGAATAATAAACTGAAATAAATAGGTCATATTGCAATGTAATGATTTAGGTTTCTCATACACACAATACACTAGATTTTATGTTAGATATCAAAATAACACTAAATATAATTAAAATCGGGGTTTTTTTTAGGTCAGATAAGTCTGTCAAAGGTTTTGGTAAGGGTCTGGGGCTGATTGGTTAAGGTCTAGGTTGGTTTTGGGTGAGTGGGAAGCTTGTTGGTATGAGAATATAAAATGACACAGAGACTGATATCAGTCAGGTGACCGATGTTGGTTCAGGGATGAAATGATGACAGTGATAGGGTAAACCGACAGTAGGGTCAATACGTTGGTAGGGGGTAATTGCAAATAACTTAATAAAAATGGTTTTTAGGATTCTCTGTGATTACACAAAGAGTGATGAGGGTGTGGTTAGGTTCATAATATAACTGAGAAGACTCAGAGAATATAGAAGGGAGAGGTCAGAAAAGGGTGGAATGGCTTGAACTGGTTGGGTTGGTGGATTGGTGAGAAGATGGAGATATCCAGACAATAGTAGAAATTGAAAATAATGAAAGAAGAAATATATCTACAATAAAGGAAGCACAAATGATTGATATCATGTTTACTTACTTTATTGCTATGAAGATCTCATGGCTAGATGGAGGCTGGTGATTGATTGGTGAGGTGGTAGCTTGTTTCAGTGTCGCAGGAAGTATGACCTGTGTGTTCCCAGTGAATGCTCTAATGATCTTAGAAGGGAATTTTTGGTCTAGGTACTTCTCTCTAGGTGGTGTGTAGACATAGTTTAGATGAAGACAATGGCTCTAGATCTTCGCTTGATTGTAATATCACTCTCAAAACTCAAAATTACCAACCTGGGGTAAAGGGTTGTAAAATTCTATATAAAGGAACTGATGGTGGTTTAGGTGACTAACGTCGAGCCAAGGGATAAACTGACTTTGGTTAGTGGTGAAATAGTCTTATTTACCAAAAATAGGTAGATCTTCCCAGATTTGGTGTTCTCTCCTTGTTATGTCCACTTAGGGAAGTAGAGTTCAAATGTTGGAGAAGGTAGGAAGATCTTAGAAGAAGTCCAAGTTAGGTTTAGGAAGAATTCTTAGTTAGTTAGGTCAAGTAGTGACTCAACACTGGGAGTGATGACTCAATGCTAAGAGTGATGATTTGGTCACTTTGAGTTAAATACCCTTAGAATGGGTTCAGGGTGAGGTGTCATGATGAGGTGGAGGTGTGAGGATGAAATTAACTTAATTAAAATAATTAAATTAATTAATAATGTGAGGATGAATATTAATATGGGGTAAAAGGGTCATGATTAGTTAAATGTGTTATGTTAAGTAATTGAAGGGGACCAAGGGGAGTGTGACCCAAATTTGGGTGTCTACATTTTCCCCTTTTTTTCATGTAGCTTGTATTGATAAGCGACACTGACAAAAATAGGAAGTCAGTGCTCTAGGTATGAGTGAAGGTTAGGTTACCCCAGCTATGGGTGGAGGTGATCCCCCCTCAAACTAGGAATAGATGAGGGTGTTTAATGGAGTTGGTGAGTGGTTTAATAAATGGGTAATTGAATAAAATTAGGGTAGGTTAGTTTTAGGTAAGGGTGATTTTGGTTTGGGTAATAGATAGTGACAGTATAATGCACACACACGTATAGAATACGATAAGGTACCCAGGTTGAAGAGCTTAGAAACTCTACATTGTCAAAGGTTGATAGGTTTATCCAAAAATTGTTAAAGTGGTTTAGGTACCCAAGGTATAGGATATGGTCTTGAAACACCACTAGGCCAAGTGTAGGAATAGGCAATAGGTTTTGTTCTAGGGCACCAAAGGTATGGTTGGGATAAAAAACATGACATTTAGGAAAGGTAAGGTCATTAGGATGAACAACATGAGTATCACATTGCAAAAGGTATAACGAGTACATAAATTCGAGTGTCACAAAAGGTGAGTTTCGGTTAGGTAATTTAGGTAAGGCTGTAGGTAAGACCACATCAAGGGCATAAACATGCCCCAACTGATGGTCAAGTTGGGTGATAGGTAATAAGGTCATGAGGGTGAGGTGTAAGGTTAGGTTCAATGTTGGTTTAGGAAAAAAATATTTCAGGCAAGCAGATGTAGTGCAATATGGTGCAATGGGGCAAAAGGGATAACCAATAATGGTTACGGAAAACTAATTATGGTCTAGAGAAAATGACCATGGTAAACTATGGCACATGATCGATGTCAGTCAAGATAAAATTATGTCAATTAGGTCGGGGGTAGGGTAAAAAGTGAAAAATTGTATGTTATGGATTCACTTTCCTTTCTACATTTAGAAAATGAAAAAACAAAGCGCTTTTAGAATTTTCCATGGAGAAAAGGACAAGGTTTTGTACCAGGCTGAGTTATAACTATCTTAGTGGCTGGAGGAGTCAGGTGGATGGGTCCATAAGATCATTCAGAGTGATTGGATTGGTCAGAGGACCGAGAGTTTTATTGTAAGCATGGCTATAGTAGGTGGAGGTGCTAGAGGTCAACTAGTTCAGAGACCAGAGGTGCCAGCAAGGGGGAGAAAACATGTTGAGGTAGGAATCAATCCATATCATATTATTTTCAATTGAAATTTTAGGTAAAAAGAAAAAAAATGAGGTGGGAAATTAAAAAATTGAAATGTGGGAAAAAATGAATGAAACTGGATGTTGGGAGGGTGTAATATAGATTAAATAGGTGGGAAAATGAATTGGAGTTGGGTTAAGGTGGGATGGGGGTATAATTTAGGTTGTTTTTCAAAAAATTTGAAATTTAGGGTATCGTGGGTTTGGTCTTAGAGATGAAAAAGAAACCGATGTCAGTTGGGCATACTATTTTTAGTGGTTAGATAGTTTACCAATACCGGTTAGAGTGATTGGTGTCAGTTTACTGTAACCAATGTCGATAACTGTGAAAAGTGACCTAAGGTAGAAAATGGTAAATGATGGGGAAAAATGGATTTAAAAAACAAATAAGTAGTTGAATTTAGAGATATGAGAGGTGGATTAGATTAGAAGTATGTGGGTTGAAGGTAGATATATCTAGGAATAAAAAGTATGGGTTAGGTCAAATATCGAAGGAGAGAAAATGATGAAATGGAACATGGGGACTTGTTTAGGTGAGATAAAATGGATGGTAGCTTAAGCAAAATAATTAGGAAATAGTTAGGTAAGTAGAGAAATGTGGGTGTGTGGTGGGGGTAAGTAGGGGTGAATAATTGAGTAAAGTAGGTAAGTACTTGACATTGTTGAGTTTTCCTAGATGCAGACATGACATCAGTTGATGACGCAGGACATGGTCCCACCATTGTTAGTGGAGATGTAACCCAACATCACTGAGGATGAATGCACACACATGTGAGAGGATAGATTTTTTGGTATTAGGCGGTATAGGAGGATCTGACAGGATCATAGTCTTATGGTCTCTCTCATCGATAGATGGGATGTAGTGACCAATACCTTCCACCTACTCACCGATAAGATGATGATCACGCTGGAGGATGTTTATAGGATTTTGTGGCTACTGATTGTTGGTGAGCCTATTTACTCAGTGTCAATAGATGGGGTTTTTTGAGGTGATGATTGTAGTATTTGGGAGATGATGAGTGACTTGACTAAGCACAATGCCAGTCTTATTTATGGGGCTTTATATATGTACACATCACAGGAGACGTGGTTAGTAGTACTGATGATGGTTGTGGTGGAGTGTTATGCACTTCTAGATTTTGAGGGTGGATGATTTCCCAGAGGATTGATGGGATTTTTGTGAGATATGATCAAGGATCAAGTCTTCTTTACATGGGAACCTACATGTTTAGTGCAACTATTTAGGGAATTGTGGGCTTACCAGAGGATGTGATACTACAACATCTATTGTATGTTCCTACTACACTATTGAGTGTATGAGCATATTGTTGTAGTGCCGCCATGAGGACTATGAGTACAATATTGGTACTATGGGAGAAAAAGGGTAGGTTACAGGAGGTGGGTGGTTGTAGGTGGTCATCCTTGAGTAGAGGAGGAAGATCATGACATATTATATTACAAGTGGGAGCTGGAGGGCTTGTATGCGATGGACATAGATTGGTGGCCCTATGTCAATTTTCTAGCTTTTAGAGCGTATGGCTCAGGAGCTACAAATTTTTATAGTTATTACGGTGGATAAAAGGTAGATGTGCCAGTGAGAACATGAGATGAACTCGGTCGATAGAGTCTGAATTCTAGTTTGATATTACACATAGGATGTTACCACCACCCTTCCCAAAGTACCGTAGGGATGAATGTGGAGATACCTTTATCTCCACCTTGAGCGTACAGACCCCACAAGACAACAGGAGGTACCAAGTGGATATGAGATTAGATGATGTAGGGACCACTATGGCATATAGACAAGTGGTGGGAAACAGAGTTACAGGAAGCACCACCAAAGCCAGGTTAGCTAGACTTAGCCACAATGTTGGTTTAAAAGGATGCCCTATAAGGACATAGGTGACCACGTTGGGAGTTTAGTTGATAGTGGCACATGAATAATGGTAGTTACTTTAATAGGGAAAGGTGACTACATTACATAGGGTCATCTGGACTTCTGGCTAGACATAGGTACATGCACAGTTATAGGCTCCTGCAGGGGATGGTGCATATGTAGTTGTGCTATAGGTGTAGGTCACTAGTTTACAGGGATAGTTGGTAGTTACGCAAGAACATGTTGTGGCCTTATAGGCCAAAGTAGCTCCACAGGTAATAACACAAGCATTGAGAAAGGGTCCCATAGTATAGGCAATGACACCAAGACAGGGTCCTCCATTGGTAGGGTAGAGCTCACATGTGGCAATTCGGCTGAAGGAACCACCCTAGACTGTATCAATGGTGAGGTTAAGATATTCCCTAAATGAGGACCACTATTACTAGGAGCATCTAGCCATTACAGATATTTATGCTCCCTCCTATGAAAAACACAAGTTCTAACAAGAAGTTAGTGATCAGACCAGATCTAGGACTCATAGCTCAGGTAGCAAAGGGGGTCATTAGCCACAGAGACAGGGTTAGGGTGAGGTTACCAGCTCTTGAAGACTGGGCATGATAGAGGGAAAGGAGGAGGAGATGGATTTTAGTTAGGGACCAGTAGAGGGTGGAGAAATGTTGGTAGGGTGATTGATATGGAGAGAGAAGGAGACAAGTGAGAGTTGAGAGGAGGGCCCCAGGTAGGGCTGAGTGGCCGTGATATGTGATACTATATTATAATTTTTATTTTGATGTATATATTGGCCTGCATGTTGAAGATTTTGTGAGATTGTATATGAGAGTTTTTGAGACACTTGTATCCCTGTGTACATATGTATTGATACACTGGCATTCCCCCTTATATAGTTAATTATTATTAATGGATGGATAATGCAATATTTTTAATTTCCATTGTTATTGTGTATCATGGGAACTAGGTGAGTTAGGCGTGATTGAGTCGAGGTATTGTAGGTAAGATGAAGTCAACTATAGACATGGTGGAATCAGGTTTAGGCATGATGGATTTAGGTATAGGTATGGTTTGGTCAGGTATAGGTATGATTTGGTTAGGTATAGGAATGATGGAGTTTAGGTAATTTCCAATTTACTGATCTTATGCAAATAATATGTTTTATGTATGTTGTGTTTAATTTTCTGAGTAAATAATATCTTGGAAATATGAAATGATTTAAGTAGACTATGATTGCTATGATAAAATGGTAGGTATGTATGTTTTTATGATATATTAATTTCACAATTTTTTGTATATGGAAACTAACTAGGGTAGAATGCAAATGGAAAGAGGGAAAAATTGTTAAGGATAAAAGTAGCTAAGCTAAACTCTAAGGGTCCCATGCCCTTGAAGTGCTACCTACATAGCCCCAAAGAAAAGGGGCCTCAAACTGATGAAGTTCTCCAATAATCTAGGGAAAAATATGATAAGGGAGATGAATGGGTTGTTAGGTTTTAGGCATGATTAAGTCGAGGTCATTTAGGCATGGTTGAGTTTAGGTCATGTAGGCATGTTTGATTTTAGGTTGAATAGGCATGGGTGATTTTTGTGCTAGAGGAACTCCTAGAATGTAGGTGTCAAAGGTTTGGTATTGTGTATCAAAATAGTGAACCGTAAGAGGAGACAAAAAATCCACCTAATTGGTAAGAACCATTATGAGTCCATCATACCAAAGATTCGCTTATGAATATAAGACCCTATAGGCGTTGCATGACTAACTGTTCTAAGGGTGAAGAAAGTCACATGATCATGAAATGTCACATTTACAGCATGTCCCTTAAGTAGGTAAATTATTAGAAAGGAAATACAGTGAGGCCAAATGGGTTTTTTTGGTGTAACCTTTGTGGGAGACAATATGCCTCTTCTGCAAGATACCCATGACAAAAATAGGCAAGTCCATAATGAAAAAATTTATCGTTTTCTTTTTTCTTTTTTTTTGTATACTGATCAATGTGGGAGTTCTATGTGGGATGAATATAATATCTCCTTGAGGTATTTGTGAAGTTGATCGATGATGGAATATTGAGAATATTTTAATTTTAATTTTTGTAGAAAATAGTCTTCTTTTTGTGATAGAATATGTACAATAGGGATAGATTTTTATAGCTTTCCTTCAAAGGCGTAGTCTACTTTTAGTTGTAATATGGAAAGATAAATGTCCTTTTGGAGGGAGTCATCTATTTACAAGAATTTTGACTTAAGGAGTTTGAATTCGAAAATCCCGTGTATTACTTTTGAATTTTTTGGGACTTTTAGGTCATGGACAAGACTATAAAGGAGTATAGGATTATTTTATGAAGACAAAACCATAGCACATAGAGGTTAGCTATGAAAGAGAAGTTTTACGTGATGAACAACCATGGGATTCCATCCTCAAAATGATGAAAAGTATACATGAGAATCATGCCATGAGTAGATCCATGGTACTCATATTTAAGATAAGGCTGAAAGGTGATAGAAAATCACACAATTTTGGTGTAGTCATTGGTCCTTAAAGGAGATAGATGATAGGTGAATGTTTCTCAAGGGATGATAATTCAGTAGACATAAGGTGATATAGGACTTGATTCAAAAATATAATGATTGAAGATGCAAGGCTTTAAGGGACTCAAGTTCAGGTTTAATTTTGAGTGAAGATAAATGATAATCACTCGATCCATAGGCATGAGTAACGATATAGGGTCCAAGCCAATTAGGAGTAAACTTTCCCCATTTTCTTTTCTTCACTTTTATTACATGTTGATTTTCCTTCAGGATGAGGTTTCTGACCTTGAAGGTTCATTATTAGACACGTTTATCGTAGGCACGTTTGATATGTTTTTTGTAGATTTGTAGGTGATCAAGAGCATTTAGATGGCATTTGTATACTAACTCAAGTTATGCCAAAAAATTATGGTGAAAATCATCATCATTGAGCATATCTCTGAGTCAGATATGAAGAGATGGAATTTGAACTTCAAGGGGTAAATGACCTCTTTACCATAGACCAACAAGTAAGGTTTGACAGTAGTTGAGGTACGAATACTAGTGCGGTAATACCATAAGGTGAAAGAATGTACATGTGCCAATCATTACCAGTGTCATTAACCACTTTCATAAGAATTTTGTAGGGTTTTATTATTCAATTCAACTTGGCCATTTGTTTGAAGATAATAAGGTGAAGAAAAATTGAATTAAATGCCAAAGGCATCACATAATTTCCGTAGGGTTTTTGGTTTTGAATTTTTTTTGTTATCAGTGATGGGGAATTGAGGAACACCAAAGCAAAAAACGATGTGATGGTTAATGAATTCACATATTTTCTCAACTTTCCTAGGAATAAGAGGTACAAATTCCACCCATTTAGTGTAATATTTGGCAGTGGTAATAATCTATTGATGATGTTGGGAAGAATGAGGGTTAATCTCTCCAACAAGATCTAAACCCCATTGAGAGGAATGCCAAAGGTCTCGTGTGACCTGTAAGGCATGACTGGGGGTGTGATGAATATTATCATGTTGTTGATGTTTCACACAAAGCTTGACATAGTCACAAAAATCACAGTTTAGGGTTGGCAAGTAATAACCAAGGTGAAGGATGCACTTAGCGACAGCTAAGCCACTGAAGTGACCCCCACGAATCCCATTGTAAAGTTCCTTGATGGTGTATGGAATTTCAGAACTTGTAAGGTATCGTAAGAGGATACCGTTAAAGCCACATTTATAGAGAAGACCACCCATGATGAAATAATGAGAGACACTTTTTACAAAGGCTCATTTTACATTACGATTAAGATCTTGAGGTAAAATTGAAAGGGAAAGGTAGTCAACAAAATTCTTATACCAAAGGTCACGTGGTTCAATTTCAATGTGTCATACAAAGTTAACATTTTGGAATATGTAAGAGGGAGTTTACAACCTTTGTACTGTGAAAAATATTATTGAGTTAGAGGGAAAAGCGGGTATTTGAGAAGCAAGACATGCCATGGTGTCCACAAATTTATTATTAGAACATGGGGTGGTTTTAAGTTCATAATGGTCAAAGGTAGTAAAAAACATGTGAACATGATGTTTATAATTTTGAACTATCTCATTATGACACTGATATATACCATTAACTTGGTTCACAACCAGTTGAGATTGACCAAATACATTAATTTTTTTAACATCTAAGGCTATGGTGGTTTGAAGATCTAACACGAGTGCTTATTATTTGGTGATATTGTTAGTATAATCAAAATCTAGTTTGAAAGATAATGGCATAGGCTCACCATCTAAACGAATGCGGATAAATCCTACACCACCCACACGATGAAATTTGGAACTATCAAAGAATAAGGTCATCCAGTAAATGGTATTTTCCAGGGGGAGGGTAGTGATGAATTCATTAGGGAAGTCAAAGTTAAAATATTGGTTTTCAGAGAGATGTGCTTCTACGAGTTGGTCAGCAATGGTTTTTCCTTTGACATATTTTTATGGATGACTTCAATATATAGGTCTGAAAGAATCATGAACCAACATGCAACATGTTGATGTTGGTTGGGATTATCATATATGTAATGTAAGGGGTCGGTATTGGTGACAATGAAGGTTTTTAGGTTGAGTAGGTAATGGCAAAGTTTAGTGGTAACAAAGACTATGGCAAGGTAGAGTTTTTCAGCATGAGTATATGGATTTTCGTAGTCTAAAATATTACGAATTATATAATAAACCACTTGCTCCTTGTGTTGCTCATCACAATGAATGAGCATGGAACCCAAGGAATGATTAGTAGAATAAATGTAAAGGTAACATGGTTTGTCATTATCAGATGGAATAACCATAGGTGGTTGGAGCAAGTATTGTTTTAAGGCGTCGAAGGATTTTTGGCATCCATCATAACATTTGAAGGAGACATCCATTTTGAGAAGATGATGAAATGGATGGCAGTAGTAAGAAAGCTAAGAAATAAAGTGATGAATAGATTGCAACTTGCCTTGCAAACTATGAAGTTGATGAAGGTTAGTAGGTAGAGGCACCTCGAGAATATCCTTGATTTTAGTGGGATCAACTTTAATACCACACAAAGAAATGATAAAACCAAGGAGATTTCTTGAGAGAACAACAAAGACACACTTCTTAGGTTCAAGGTGAATGTAGTATTTGATGAGATGGTCAAAGACAAACATAAGGACTACAAGGTGTTTGACCCGATGTTTAGATTTGGAAAGAAGATCATCAACATAATATTCCAATATGTTATGCATGATGTCATGAAATATATAAGTCATAGCCTGTTGATATGTATCACCAACATTTTTAAGACCAAAGGGCATGACATAATAACAAAAGGTACCCTAAGGAGTGATGAAGGTGGTTTTTTGTTGATCCTCCGGGGTGAGTAATATTTGGTTATAACCTAAGAAACCATCCATGAGTAATAACATCTCATGGCTAGTGGTGAGATCAACTATTTGGTCAATACTAGGTAGGGGAAAGTCATCTTTGGTGCAAGCTAAGTTAAGGTTACAGAAATCCATGCAAATATGGAGCTCCCTTTATCACTTTTGTGACATAAATGATGTTAGAGTTACATTGGGGATAATCTATGGGTAGAATGAAGGAAACCGAAAGGAGGCACTAAAGTTCTTCTTTGACAAGAAGGGCAATGGGAGGATGCATTATTCATAGATTTTGTTTCATATATTTGGCATTAGGAATGGTTACGATATTGTGGACCACAATGTTTTGTTTAATACTAGGAATATTAGCGTAGCACCAAAAAAAAGTGTTGTTATGATCCTAGAGAAAAGAATTGAAAGCTTCTTGTTGAGAAGCATCTAAAGATTGTCCTATTTTCAGAATTGACGGGCTGTCGTGAGTGTGAATGTTGATTTCAATGATCAATTCATTCAAAAATTTTTGTATCTTAGAAGGTAACGAATGGTGAATATAAGAATTTTTTACAACAAGGTAGGTGAGAATAGATTCATCATCCTAACATTGAACAACATTAATAGAAGGTACATCATCATTGATCATGTTCGGATATAGGAAGGGAAGATAAGAGGGAGCCTTTCCATCATGTTGATAAGTCAGAGGTCCTAGGGAAACGGTGTTTACAAGAAAAAATTCCAGAGGAATGGGTTCTAGATCCATAGACTTTTTAGGTGAAGGTGGTGAGTTAGGTGAATGGGGTGGAGAATGTTTATCATCAATGAGTTTGAGTCGGGCATTCTTGGAAGGTGGTTTGGAAAATCAAATACAACTATGGTCATTATGCTTACAAGTGGTGTAAGGAATGACAATATGGTGACCTTGTTCATAGAAACCAAAGCCAAAGCCCTTCTAACCAAAAAAATGGGGGAAGGTGTGGGTGAAGCGGTGGTTGGTGAGATATTGAAGGTCAAAGGAGAATGGTTTAGTTTGGGAAGGTGGCTCGGGCGAGTAGGTATAAGCATCAAGTCACCCATATGTTAAGTTGGTGTGAAGTTGGGGAGGACCATAGGGGAAAATTTTTCCTACATAGTGATCATAACGGGAATGTTAGTAAAGGTTACCATACTCTTGAGGAGTAAGGAATGCATAAATTTTATACAGGGGGTACTCACTGAGAGTGAGGCATTGAAAAACCCCTTCTAAGGGATCAGTAGTTGGTATATTTGTAGCAAGAATGGATGAATCACTGGGAAACTGGGAAGAATAATCATTGAATGTTTGAGAAGTAGATGGGTTGACTAATGGATCAGCTACAGAAGCCATGGAAAAAATGGGAATAGAGGAGTTAGTTGTGCAAGATGTAATGGCAGAATTGATGGATGAGGAAACAACTAAAGAAGAAGTGGTAGTGATGGTATATGCCTTAACTAGTATAAGGGAATCATTGGGTTGATACAACATGTTACAGGTCTTGAAAGGTAAAGGGTCGGCTGGAAGTGTATAATTTTTCCCTTCATGTTTGAATTTTAAATAGTGGTGTGAGGTTGAAGGAGAATAACCCATGGCACGAATCCAGGGTCGGCCAAACAACATGTTGTACTTGACTTCCCCCTTTAAGACATATAATAACTCAAGAATGGTACGGTCACCCATGCAAATGTGGAGAATTATGGTGGTGAAGGTAGAATTCTTGGCATCATTAAATAAACATATCATAACTATTTTATTATGCTTGCAATTCACAGGGATGTTTATTTGGTTGTATGCATGGGAGGAAATGATGTTGATACGTGCACCGCCTCTGATCATAATGTGTCTGAAGCATATATTATCAACGTAGATGGAAATAAATAGGGAGGGGCCAGGATCATCCAATTGGAGAGGAACAATCTCATCATTAGAGTAATTGAGAGAGGTTACTTGATGAGTGGTAGAGGGAGTTGAGGAAGGGGGCGAAGTGGTGAGAGAGGCCACATGGTGATGAGTGATAATGTATGAAACATGCATAGGATCATTAGGTAGAATCTCACTATATTGCAGGACCTCAATGAGGGCATGACAATGAGACTCAGAGGTTTAGATGAGGTCGTACAAATAATTTTTGAGAAGATACTGGTGCAATTATTTATACATTGTATGATGGGAAACCCTATCAAAAATAGGGTATGCAAGTCCATGGATGGTGATTCTAGGTGTAGGTGTAAATGGAATATTGATTAAAAGAGTAGTAGATGAGTTTATTGTTTTCTCCTTTCCTTTGTCCTTCTAGGATCGAGTGGTAATTTTAACCATATTGATATATGGTAAAGGAGAAGGTGAGTTGTGATAGGTGTAAAAATAGGATGGGTAAAAATATGGTGAGGGAATATACTACTTTTGTGAAAACAATGTAGCACATTGACATTTTGGTCGAGGTTTAGCTAACTCTCTTATGCAGACCATATTGATCTCAAATCTTGGCGAAGGATTAAAAAAAATTTAAAGTGGAGGTGAATGTCGCTAAATAGATAAGGGATGAGGATGTGTGGTGATAGGTACATGTGGAATAGGGTCCTCATTTAAAAGATCATAATTGTTAAAGTTTTCTTCGAGAGGACATGGTTGGAGAAGAATAGTATTAAGAGCCTTACAGATTTCCACATCATGCCCTGACACATGATTATAAGCACAAATTTTGGTATCATCAAACCCTTCTAGTTTAGGTTTTAGTGGGTCTTAAGGTCTAAGCGGTGGAAATATGATGACAAAGGTTTCCAAAAGGTTAGCTAATATGTTAGCGTAAGACCTTACCAATGGATCACAATGTGAAGTAAGTGTGGGTCTGGATGGAAGTCTGGGTGAATTTGGTGGGAGAGGCATTACTGGAGGTGGAATTTGAGGTTGAGTAAGTTTGACTACTTTTTTGGTAGATAATATGGTTTTAGGTTTGGATTGCACCTTCTTGGGTAAAGGTATAGCAGGTGAACTAGTTGTTGAAGGTGGTTTAGGTTTAACTACCTATTTGGAAGGTAGTAGGTTTTTGGGATTTGGTGTCAACTTCTCTGGTAAAGGTGAAGACTAATTTCATGATATAGAAGGGAAGGAAGATACCGGAAGGGGACCAGTTAGCTAAGGTGATAATGGAGGTGCAGTGAAGGTTTTGGTAAGAGGAAATGTGGAAGGGATTGGTTGTGGAGAAGGGAATGACATGGGTAATGATGAGGTAATGGAAGTGGTGTAGGTATATGAGGTAGAAAGGATGTAGGTGATGGCGAAGGTGTAAGTTGTGTAGGTAATTTGGGTGTAATAGAGGATCATGACTAGGTGGGCTATTATGTTTTTGTTTTAATCTGGGTAGGACGATTCTTGGCCAAGCTTAATGGGTGGGAACCTAAGATAGATGGAAGTGGTGAAGGTGACATAGGGGTAGTGGGTGAAGCTGGTGTATGTGGCCTAAGGGGTTGGGTATTCCTTTTTTGTGGGGGAATAGTATTTACAATAGAGTTTGAGGATGTGGCTAAATCTATTTTGATAGGAGTATGGACTAGACTTGACGTTGACATGAATTCTAATGTGGTAATGGGTTTGGATGCAGAGGAAGGTATAGGTGTAGGTAAGGTTTCAAGCATAGGTAAAAAAAAATTTTTAATAAAATTTTAGGTGTGGACAAGAGTGATAAGAATGGGCTACTACAACATGTATGGGCATGGTGGGTTTGGTTGTCTGAAACACCTTTGGATAGATCGTTGAAGTGTCAGCAGATAACATGTGTATTTGATTCAAGACAGGAAGTCGAAGACGTCCCCCAAGTTTGGAATTATCAACATAATCCAAGTGGTCAACCAAACTTTTGAATGGAACCGATGTAGCAGAGATGATGTTGATTTGGTAGTAATCCCTATAAATAATTTCCGTGAGATAGGGAAATGGTTGGCTTTAGACTCTATGGGTAGAAGATATGAGAGCATCTCAATAGGATCCTTGAAAACCAATGGAGAATTATCACCAATATGAATGGTTTCTTCTAATGGATCCCTTATCAGTAGGGGAGATGGAAAGTTGGATAAGGTAAGTTTGTCTTTTGGCAAAGAAGAAAGTAAGCATGAATCTCCCGTGGGTAGAAGAGTAAGTACTACGGGTTGTTCATCAGGTTGAGAGGTAAGTGGGGAAATTGGATCGACAGATATGATGGAATCCTCCATGAATGAAGGAGAAGATAAGGGAGACTCCTATGTGGGTAAAGGAGAATATGAAACAAGTCCCACTGTGGAGCAAGGAGCTTGTGTAATAATCTCCTCGATAGATGAAATATGAGGAAATTGTGCAGGAAAAGCTGGTATGATGTCAAAAATAGGATGTACCTCACCAATGTTCTTGTCATTGGTCAAGGTTTTACCAGTTTGGTTAGATGTTGGGGTGTGATTTGGGAATGGATTCTTGAAGATGTGAAGGTTCTAATTAGCCAGTGAATTAGGATTATCCAAGATAATATCTCCATTATCTAACATTTCTTGGACAATGTTTTTAAATTTATACAATTACTGTCACTATGACCTTTAACATGATCATAGTTATAGTAATCATTTTATTTCTACCATGTAGGCATAACACGAGAGGGGTCAAAACAACTATGTGGTTTGACGGGTGGAAGATTGACTGCTCTGGATTTTAGAATTTTTTCTACAACTGACGAGTAGGGTTCTCCTATGGGAGTATATTTTCATTGCTCCTACTTGAACTGAAAATCCTAAAGAAGAGAAATATTAGAAGAAGGATTTTATTGGTTGGATGGAAGAGATGGGATGGATTTCAAAACTACTGCAATGGGAGATCCATTTTCTTTAGAATAATTATTTTTTGGTTTGGAATAAGAAGACGTATCATTTGATTCAAACGTAACATTCTTATTACATAATTATATCTTCTTCTCTTAAATGGCGTGAATCTCAAGTTTCTAGGCCATGGTGAATGCCTTGTCAAACATGCACAAGGTTTGAACTTGGAGAGTTGGTGAGATTTTTCTAACACAAGCTCTAGTGAACAACTCTATTCACTCAGTTTTAGGTAGTTGGAATGTGAGCTGGTTGATCAAGCTCCACCAATGAGTGACAAAATCTATAATAGATTCGTCTTCATATTGGCATGTCATATACAAGTATTTCATGGTGACCTTCTTGATAATGTTGATGTAGAAGTGGTCTAGAAAATCCTAGGATACTTGATTAAATGAAAATATGGAATGCTCGAGTAGAGCACTATACCAATCTAAAGCCATTCCTATCAAGGACATTGGGAATGTTTGTAAGAGTAAAGTGTCATCATGAGAAATCATATAACACACATGTTTAAAAGACCGCAAGTGCTATTACAGGTCTTCTTTGCTGTTGAATTAGTTTAATTTAGGAATTTATCAATGGGGGGGTATGGATAAATCAGAATGGACGAGTGACTAGGATCACTACAAATATCGTCGTATGTCAGAGAGTTATATGGGCTAGAGATAGATGCCTTTAATGTCTACATCTTTTCCATCATCATTTTGATAAGATCATTAATAGGTTGTGATGGCAAGGCACCCCTTGTAGTATAAGGAGTTATATAAGGTGGGTATGATGTGGTAGGCATCCTAGTATGTGGTGGTGTTGAGTATGAAAAATGTGAGGAAGGAACATAGGCCGGAATGGATGTAGATGGAAAGTATCTTGAATAAGCGGTAGATGAAATAGGGGGATATTGGTATAAGTGTAGGTAGGTGGAATGGACGTAAAGACTCTCATAACAATCAGAGGAAGAGAATGTGGGATGGAGAGGACAATTTTTTAGAAGGGAGTGTGGGATGCCGACACCAATGGTGGTTAAGATGCAATAGATATATGAGAGGTGGCTGGTGCATATAGACCTACACTCAAGGCAGTTGATAAAGTCATGGTATAGATCATAGGAGTGATCCAAAACCAAGGGGCTTCAGACTTAAGGAACAGATTAACAAATGTGCCAAATGAATTGCAAAACAACTATCTCTGAAAAGAGATGTAAATTACTCAAAGACTTCGAAATACATCAATTATCTCTGCCAAGAGATGTCTATCTCTTCTTCCAGTTACATATGTATTTATAATACTTTATAAATATGAAAGGACACCTAGAAAGATGTGGAAGGTCACCAGTCTCGAGGTAGACGAGGTGTTTCATCTTCCAAGACATACATGTGCACAAATTTTGCGAAACATACTATTTTTAGAATTTACTATTTTTAGACAGCAGTACAAAAATCACAATTTGGGCCCCTTAAACGCGGATTTCGGGGTTCCAAACAAAGTTCACACCTTCTCATCACATTCTACACATTCCAAGCTTTCCGTTGCTTTTTGAACGGAGTCAATCGGAGCTACGGTGCAAAAGTTATGGTCTCTGGAAGTTGCGCCACTAGAATTGCTGCCTGAATCAAGGAGTGATACACATCAAAGGTGCAACAGATGTCATAGTTACAGTATATATCAATGATGTAGGGTCAACCTAGTAAACCAAAAGTGGTAAGGTGGAAGAGGGTAATGTTGGTCATTCAAATGTCCACCTGTATCTCGGATCTTGAAGAACTGAGTTATTTGTGACAACAATGGAGCCATCCCCAAGTTGTGGGACCTTGTGGGCTTGGGATGGATCTCTGGAGAAGGTCGGTTCCTCTACCTACCTCTAATGCTAATGTTACTCCTAATGCTAAAAGAAAATCCTAGACTAAATATGCTAAGGGACCAAGGATAAAAGGATGCGTAGAAAGGGGAAATACTAAGCTAAGGAAGGTGATAGCACCAGAAGAAAAGGGTCGATCTCTCACCATGAGTGGCGAAAAAAATAGATAGGGCAAGGGAGAAGAGGGAAGGTGATGCATGCCATAAATCAATATGTGAGCTCAACATTCTAGCGCATACAACACATGAACATAGGGATTGCAGGCATATGAGTATGCACAACATGCCAGAAAATGCAAAAAGAGATGTGAGATGTAATGAAAATGAGAGAGGGAAGACAAGAGTTCCACAAAACATGATTTTATTGTTCAAGGGATCCACATTTATTTACATTCACCGTAGGAGGTGAGAATAAATTACAGAGACTACGCCAAGGTCTGATACTTTTAGGAAGTCAGCCACCATTTTGGTACGGTACCATTACATTAAGGAGGGATCCTTTTTACATAGCAGAACTCTACTATTTATAGAAGAAGAAGGAGAGACGAGAAGGAGAAGATGAGGGAAAACTGGATTCAAATTTTCAACCACCAATAACCAATGATAAATGCCTAAAAATCCACCTGTAAGGATTTCAGATGCGCTTCCCCATGTCTTTTTGGTGTGTAGAAGAAGGAAGAAAGAAAGATCTTATTGAAATCTGGTGGTTGAGGTTGATTAGATGTGTGCATTGATGAGTTAAGAGATATTTTGCTGTTTTCCACCTACTAAATCCTGCCTTCATTTGAATTTGAATAGTCTAATGTGTTGCTTTTGTCAGTAACTCTCTGACAAGTCTCAATGTGCATTGATTGGAAGATTTCAGAGTTGTTTGAGCATGTAAGGCACGTGGTGCACGTGGATTGACTACGGATATTGGCCAACTGTTCATTTTTTTTGTCTTTTCTACCATGTGTCATGCACAAGTTGGTTGTCAGGATTTGGTGCCCTATTGGCACGGTTTGATTGGCTATATATTACAAACTCATGTATGAAAGAAGACAAGGCACGATGACATGCATAGAAGAAGGTGCAAGGTGTAGAAGTAAAAGGTGTAAGACTAAAAAAGGCAGGTGTGCGGAGGGGAAACAGAGGGAAGGTGAGCATGTAACATGTGTGGCAAGAAAGAAAGAATACTTACAGAAGGCAAGTATGGAAGTATGGTGCGAGCATTAAACTGAGGAAGGCAATGTGACGATAGAAGAAAAAGTGGCGCATGGGGGATGTTAGTGCAGGCAAGTGCAAAAGAGGAATTCTAGGGACTTAGCCATTTTTGAAGGCAAGTGTGTAGATGTACACACAAGGAATGCATAAAAAGATAAGGAAGAAAGAAGGAACACAAGAGGGAAGATGTAAAGGGGAAATGGAAGGAGATAGAAGAATGTAGAGGGAGAAGTAGGAAGGAACGCAAGGGCATATAGAGGAACAAAAAAAATAATGAAGCAATACATGTGAGGCACACAGAAGAGCTACAACCAAGAAAATTGTAGCAAGGGATAAAACTTGAGTGCGTGCAACCTGAAATGTGAAACATTAGAGTTAGAATGAAAACATAAGTTATCCAAATAAATATGAGATTTATTTGGATAAAAAGTAATTCCAAGATAGTAGTAGATGATGCAAAAGTGGGTGTGAGGGTAGGAGGAATCGACACAAGAATGCCATATATAATCTTCCCTGATGAATCACGAGAAGATGAATGAGTGATATAATATTGCAAAGCAACGGGATGGTGATCAAGGAGTTTCAGGAACTACTAATCACTAGTGGGTATGGTAAGAGCCTGATTGGGGTGCATATGTGATGAGATGGAATGGGAAAATGGACTAGGTGGGAGAGGCTGGTGGCTAGCTTGAAACACAAGAGAGTTGGTTTGTCTATGAGTCAAAACCATGTGACTGACAATAGAACATGTATTCTAAGCTTCACTGATAATGCAAAAACACGGAAAGAATGGAGAAAAATGGGTCTAAAATGTGTGATTTTATTGTTGTTCTGATTTGAAAATTAGAACACAAAGACTAATGTTAGTTTAGGTAATCGATGCCCATATGAGGGGGTAACTGCCACCGTTTGGATAGACCGATGTTAGTGACTGTAGAAAATTTTCATATTGGTAACTTTGGAAATAAATGGTGAAAACAAGATAGAACTAGACTTTGAAGGTAATATCAAAGACTCAGAGACTAGTAAGATGACCAAGGGAGTCACAAAAAGAAAAAAATGGAGATTTGATGCTATTTTTGAAAAAAAATGACTAAAAATTCCTAAAACCAACAACGGTCAGTGAGCTGATGGTGGCTAGATGATGAAACCGATGACGGTCACTGGATTGACACCGGTTACTGTGAAATTTATGATAGCTTTAAAAAGTTATTTTTTGGCGATTTAGGTCAAATATCAAGACCAAACCAAGGACTGAGAATGGAAATGATCAAGCCTAACACACTCAGAAACAATAGGAATAAACCAGCTATGATGGTGGAGTGTGTAGGGAGAAAAAAATGAATAGAACAAACTCGTACCTCAAAACAGAAATCAATCAAAAGATAGCAAAACACAAAATCCTATTATGTATATTTTTTTGTTATGGCTTATGCCATCTAGAAATGACTTGTGAATAAATTATATTTTTGGTTACCAAAGGTATGCTATAGAAACTGACAACTATGGCTAGTTTCAAGTAAGTTCTAGCGTGTGAGATCCTTCTCTAAATATGATAACCAGTGTGAAAACCAGCTGGACCGCATTGGCAATCCTCTGATCGTGTGATCATTGATAGCTTCTTATGGGAAAGATGTTGTTTAAGAAATGTGTATTTTGTTTTGAATGGTTTGGTAGAAAGAGTGTGCAAAATGTGAACTATGGTTTAGTTTGTCAACCATCAGTTGGGCATGACTTCCAGCATATAGGTGGCCCATAATTTATATGATCTAGAATGCAGCATACAGAAATGAGATGCAAAAATTTAAAACCCAAATCCACAATGATATTTGATGAGAAAAATAATGAATAGGCATAAGTATGTCTTTCACTAATGTAATAAAAAATAAAAATAAGTGTTCTTTTTAATCCAAAATATAAGTTTCGCTGAGATCAGTAGGAGAAGAAGAATGTTTCCAAGGGAGAGTATTTTAATGTGAACTTTCATTCAAAAATAAGTTAACACACAATGATTCCCTAAGAATTAATAATTCAAATAACCCTAAATGGGTCCCAACAGGTGTGCCAAAATGTTCACCAATAATTTTAATGCATTCCAGGATGAAACATATAGAAGGTAAATTATGAAGGAGCAATACCTATGAGGTGAATGTGGAAGGTAGAATGTGCATGTTGTTGACGTTATCCAATATGATCATAGAGAAATCCTTTTTTTCTAGGAATGAATACCTGTAGATGTAAGACAAGACCACAAACGAGTATTAAATAGCATATGACATTGGACTGCCTAGCGTATGCTAGATCTAGGAAGCGTGGTGCTTTGTAGAGAGGTTTTCAATCACTGTTTTATAACAATTCAATGTGAATAATAAACTAAAATAAATAGGTCATATTACAATGTAATGATTTAGGTTATCATACACACAATACAATAGATTTTATGCTAGATATCAAAATAACACTAAACCTAATTAAAACTAGAGTTTTTCAAGTTAGATAGGTATGTCAAAGGTCTGATAAGGGTATGGAGCTGATTGGTTGAGGTCTAGGTTGGTTTTGGGTGAGTGGGAAGCTTGCTAGTTTGAGAATATAAAATGACACAAAGACCGATATCAGTCAGGGGAATGATGTTGGTTCAGGGATGAAATTAACGGTGGTAGGGTAAACCGACGTTGGTATGGGAAATTGGAAATAACTTAATAAAATGGTTTTTGGGATTCTCTGTGATTACATAGAGAGTGAGAAGGGTGTACTTAGGTTTGTAATATAACAAAGAAGACTTGGGAGTACAAAGGGAGATGTCACAAAAGGTGAAAGGGATCAAACTGGTTGGGTTGGTGGATTGGTGAGAAGATGGAGATATCTATATAACAATAGAAACTTAAAAAATGGAGGAAAGAGATATGCAATAAAGGAAGCACAAATAATTAATATCACGTTACTTACTTTCTTATATGAATATACCATGGATGAATGGAGAATGGTGATTGATTGGTGAGGTGGTAGCTGGTTCATTGTCACAGAAGTATGACCGATGTGTTCCCATGAATTCTCCAATGATCTAGAAGGGAATTCTTGGCTTGTACTGCTCTTTAGTGGTGTGTAGATATCATTTGGATGAAATAATGGCTTTGGTATCTTCACTTGATTGCAATAGCACCCTAAAAATTGAAATGAACAACTAGGGTAAGGGGTTGTAGAATTATATATAAAGGAACCAATGGTGGTTTAGGTTATCGACGTCAGCCCAGGATAAATTGGCATCGGTTAGGGTGAAATAGTATTATTTATCAAAAATAGGTAGATATTCCCAATATTGACATGCTTTCCTTGTTGGGTCCACTTATGGAAGTAGATTTCACATGAGAGAAGGTTGGAAGATCTTAGAAGAAGTCAAATTAGGTTTAGGAATAATTCTTAGTTAGTTAGGTCAAGTAGTAACTCAACACTGGGAGTGATGACTGAGTGCTGAGAGTGATGACTTGGTCATTGTGAGTTAAATTCCCCTGGAATGGGTCCAGTGTGAGGTGTCATGATGAGGTGGAGGTGTGAGGATGAAATTAACTTAATTAAATTAATTAATAATGTGAGGATGAATTTTAATATGTGGTAAATGGGTCACAATTAGTTAAATGTGTTACATTAAGTAATTGAAGGGGGCCAAGGGGAGTGTGACCCAAATTTGGTGTCTACAAGGGACACCAAAGTGAAACCTCACTCCTTTACCCAGATTTAACATTAATTTCCCTAGTGTACCCTCTATCCACCAAGTGTAAAGTGGAACAATAATATTACCAATAAATGCATGTAACTCCTAGACCCCCATACGACCACCTCGAGCTCCATCGGTGCCATTTCCCAGCCCCATACCTCATATTTAGCTCCCTCAAAATCCCAGGTCACAATTTAGAAACATAAATATCCCCTCTATCCCTTCTATTAATATGGGGCATAGGGGTCATGATTAGTTAAATGTTATACATTAAGTAATTGAAGGGGAGTGTGACCCAAATTTGGTGTCTACATTTGTCCCTTTTTATCATGTAGCTTTTATTGATAAGTGACACTGAAAAAAATAGGAAGTCGGTGCTCCAAGTATGAGTGAATACTATATATCCTATGTGTGGGTGGAGGTGATTTCCCTCAAACCAGGAACTGATGAGGTGTTAAACGGAGTCAGTGAGTGGTTTAATAAATTGGTAACTGATGAAAATCATGGTAGGTTGGTTGTAGGTAAGGATTATTTCAGTTTGGGTAATAGGTAGTGGCATTCTAACACACGCACATGTATAGAATGTAATAAGGTACCATGATGAAGAGCTTGCAAACTCCATGTCATTAAAGGTCGATAGGTTTATCCAAACAAAGTTGAAGTGGTTTAGGTATCCAAGGTTTGGGATATGGTCCTGAAACACCACTAGGATAGGTATACGAACAGGTAATAGTTTTTTTTTCTAGGCCACCAAAGGTATGGTTGGGATAAACAACACGTCATTTAGGAAAGGTAAGGTCATTAGGCTAAACAACACAAGTATCATATCACAAGGCATAACAAGTACACAAATTTAAGTGCCACAAAAGGCAAGTGTCGGCTAGGTGATTTAGGTAATGCTGTAAGTAAGGCCACGTGAGGGGAAAAAACATTCTCTAACTAATGCTAATGTTGGGTGATAGGTAATAAGGTCATGAGGTGAGGTATAAGGTCAGGGTCAACATTGGGTTAGGTAGAATATATTTTAGGCAAGCAAATGTAGTGTAATATGGTGTAATGGGGAAAAAAGGCTAGTCGATACCGGAAATGGCAAACTGATACTGGTCTAGAGAAATTGACTGCGGTACACAAGGGCACATGACTAATGTTGATCAAGATAAAATGATGTTGGTCAGGTCAGGGGTAGGGTAAAAGTTAAAAATCTGTATGTTACATATTCACTTTAACCTTTCTACATTTAGAAAACAATAGAACGAATCGTTTTTAAAATTTTCCATGGAGAAAACAACAAGGTGTTATACTAGGATAAATTGTAACTAACTGAGTGGATAGAGGAGTTAGGTGGATGGGTCCATGAGATCATTCAGAGTGATTGGATTGGTCATAGGAATGAGATTTCGATTGGAGGAATGGTTGTAGCAAGTGGAGGCACTGGACGTCCACAAGTTTAGACAACGGAGGTGCCAACAAGGAGGAGGTAGTGTGTGGAGGTAGGAATCAATCCATATCATGTTATTTTCAATTGAAATTTGAATTAAAATGAAAAACAATGTGGTGGGAAATTTACAATTTGAAATGTGGGTAAAAATAAATGAAACTGTGTACTGGGAGGGTGCGATATAGATAATCTAGGTGGGAAAATGAATTGGGGTTTGACTAAGGTGGTATTGGGGTAGAATTTAGGTTGTTTTTCCAATTTTTTCAAAATTTAGGGCATGGAGGTTTGGCTTTTGGTCCAAACCAGAGACCGGCGATGGTTTGGCATCAACTAACATTGATTAGGCATACTGGCATCAGTGGTTAGATGGGCAACTGGTACCGGTTAGAGTGACTGATATCAATTTAAAGTAACCGATGTCGGTCACTGTGAAAAGTGACCTAATGTAGAAAATGGTAAATGATGGGAAAATTGGATTTTAAAAAGAAATAATTTGTTGAATTTAGAGATATGAGAGGTAGATTAGAATAGAAGTAGGTAAGTTGAATGTAGATATAGCTAGGAATAAGTGGCTATGAGTTAGGTAAAATATCGAAGGAGATAGAATGATGAAATGGAACATGGGGACTTGTTTAGGTGAGATAAAATGGATGGTAGGTTAGCGAAATAGTTAGGAAATAGAGTAATGTGGGTGTGGGGTGGGGGTAGGTAGGGGTGAATAATTGTGCAAAGTAGGTAAGTACCTGACATTGTTGAGTTTTCCTAGATGCAGGAACGACATCAGTTAATGATGCGAGATAAGGTCCCACCATTGTTAGTGGAGATGTGATCCAACGTCATTGAGGACGAGTAGACCCACATGCGAGAGGTTGGAGTTGTTGGTATTAGGAGGTACATGTAGATATGATGGGATCATAGTCTCATGGTCTCGATCATCGATATATGGGATGTAACGACCAATACCTTGCACCTACCCACAGGTGAGATAATGATCATACTGGAGGATGTTTATAGGATTTTCCGGTTACTGATTATTAGTGAGCCTATTTACTAAGTTTCAGTAGATGGGGATTTTGAGGTGATGATTGGAGTATTTTTGGAGATGGTGAGTGAATTGACTGAGCACAAAGCAAATATTATTTATGGGGATTTATATGTTGCACATCTGTACAAGACGAAGTTAACAATACTGATGATGGTAGCAGTGGGGTGTTATAGACTTCCAAATTAAGAGGGTGGCCAATTTCCCAGAGGATTGATGGGAGTGTTGTGAGCTATGATCGAGGATCGGTTCTACTTTTCATGGGAACCTACATATTTAGTGTAGCTATACATGGAGTTATGGGCTTTCCAGAGGATGGGATGCTACAACATCTTTTGTACATTCCTACTGCATGGTTGGGCACAAGAGCATATTTTGGTAGTGCAGACATGAGGACTACCAGTACTAGATTGGCACCATGGGGGGGGGGGGGGGGGGGGCAGATGGAAGGTTACAGGAGGTGGTTGGCCATAGGTGGTCATCCTTGAGTAGAGGAGGTAACTCATGACATAGTATATTACAGGTGGGAGCTAGAGGGCTTGTATGCGATGGACATAGTCTAGCGGCCCTATGTCGGTTTTCCATTTTTTAGAGGGACAACTTAGGAACTACACAATTTGTAGTTATTGCGTTGGATATAGCATAGATGTGCCAATGAACACGAGATGATCTCAGTTGATAGAGACCGATGCCAGTTCAGATTATAGTAGGATGTGCCACCAAACATCCCACAATAGTGTAGGGATGATGTAGAGAGACCTTTATCTCCACCCCGGACCACAATTCCCATAGGACAGGAGGAGGTACCAATGTATATAAGATTAGATGATGCAAGGACCATTGTGGCATATAAACAGTGGTGGGAAGTGAAGCTATAAGAAGCACCATTAAGGCCAGGTCAGCCAAACTTAGTGACAGTTATGGTTAAGAGGGATGCCCTACAGGGATAGGTGACCGCACTGGGATTTTCGTTGATAGTGGAATAGGCATAGGTAGTTACACTGATAGGGAAGATGACTACATTATAGGGTCAACTAACTGCTACCTAGGCATAGGCACAGGTATAGGTACATGATCCTACAGGGGATGGTGCACAGGTAGCCATGTTATAGGCACATGTCACTAGTTTATAAGGACAGTTGGCAGTTACACAGGCACATTTTACGACATTACATGCCCAGGTAGCATCATAGGTACTAAAACAGGCACTAGGATAAGGTCTCGTAGTATAGGTACCACTACCAGGACATGGTCCTTCATTGGTAGGGTAAAGCTCATAGGTAACAGTTAGGTTGATGGCACCTCCCTAGACCAAATATATGGTGAGGTTCAGAGATGCCCTAAATGAGGCCTGCTATTACCATGATCATCTAACCACTATAGGTATTGATGTTCCCTCTTATACTGAGCATAGGGCCCAACATACAGCTAGTGAGTGGACCAAATCTAGGATTCATAGCTCGGGTAGAACAGGTGGTTGTTACACACAAAGACATGGTCAAGGTTAGGTTACCAACTCTGGCAGACTGGGCTTGGAAGAGGGAAAGGAGGAGGAGATGGAGGTCAGGAAAGGACCAGAAGAGGGTGAAGAGATGTTAACAAGGAGATTGATAGAGAGAGAGGAGGAGACATGTAAGAGTTGAGAAGAGGGCACCAAGAGGGGCTAAGTGGCCATGATATGTGATATTGTATTAGCATTTTTATTTTGATATATATACCAGCCTACATGTCAAATATTTTGTGAGATTTTATATGAGATTTTTTAATAAACTTGTATCCATGTGTATATATGTATTGATACACAAACATCCCCCTTATGTAGTTGATGTATATTATTGGATGGATGATGTACTCTTTTTAATTTCCATTTTTATTGTGTATTATGGGCACTAGGTGAGTTAGGTATAGGCATGGTTTGGTCAGGTTTAGGCATGGTGGAGTCATGTATAGATATGGTTTGGTCAGGTACAGGTATGATTTGGTTAGGTATAGGCATGATGGATTCTAGTAATTTCCAAGTTACTGATCTTATGGAAATAATGTGTTTAATGTACGTCGTGTTTAAATTTCCAAGTAATTATTATAATGGAAATATGAAATGATTTAAGTAGACTATGGTTGTTGTGATAAAATGGGAGGTATGTATGTTTTTATGATATAGTAATTTCTATTTTTTGTGTAAATGGAAACTAACTAGGGTTGAATGTGAATGGAAAAAGGGAAAATTTGTTAGGGGTAAAAGTATTTGAGATAACCTCGAAGGGCCCCATGTGCTTGGATTTCTGCCTATATAGCCTTGATGAAAAGGGTCCTTGGGCCAATGTATTTCTCCCATAAGCTAGGAAAAAATATGATAAGGGATATGAATGGGTTGATAGGTTTAAGGCATGGTTGAGTCAAGGTAGTTTAGGCATGGTTGAGTTTAGGTTTTGTAGGCATGGTTTAGTTTAGGTTGAATAAGCATGGCTGATTTTGGTGGGAGAGGAATTCCCAGAATGTAGGTGTCTAAGGTCTTGTCATGTGTAGTAGAATCAATAAGTAAGAAAAGAGGTGAACGGTAAGAGGAGACAAAAAATCCACCTAATTTTAAGAACCATTATGAGTCCATCATACCAAATATTTTCTTATGAATGTAATACCCTACAAGTGTTGCATAATTGATTGTTCTAAGGGTGAAGAAAGTCACATGATCATGAAATGTCGCATTTGCGGCACGTTCCTTGAGTAGGTAGAATATTAGAAAGGAAAGATGGTGAGGTGAAATGGGTTGTTTTAGTGTAACCTTGGTGGGAGACAATATGCCTCTTCTACAAGATATACAAGACCAAAATAGGCATTCTATGATGAAAAATTTATATTTTTCTTTTTTATTTTGTTTTATAGACTGATCGATGTGGGAAGCTTTAGAATATTTTTATTTAAATTTTTGTAGAAATAGTCTTCTTTTTGTGATATACTATGTACAATAGGGCTAGCGTTTTATAACTATCCTTCAAGGGAGAAGTCTATTTATAGATGCAAGGTGGAAATATAGATATCCTTTTGGAGGGAGTCATCTATTTAGAAGAAGTTTGACTAAAGGAGTTTTAATTTGAAAATCCCGTATATTACTTTTGACTTTTTTTGGACTTTTAGGTCATGGACAAGTCTATAAAGGAGTATAGGCTTATTTTATAAAGAAAAAACCATAACACACAAATGTTATCTATGAAAAGAAGTTTTAAGTTAAAAATGACCATGGGATTCCATACTCAAAAAGGAAAAAAATTATCCATGAGAATCATTCCATGAGTAGAGTCATGGTAGTCATATTTAAGATGAGGTTGAAAGGTGATGGATAATCACACAATTTTGGTGTAGTCACTAGTCCTCAAAGGAGGTAGATGATAGGTAAATTTTTCTTAAGGGATGATCATTTAGTAGGAAAAACATGATATAGGACTTGATTCAATAATAGAATGATCTAATATGAAAAGAATTGAGGGTCTCATGTTCAGGTTTAACTTTGAGTGAATATAAACAATAAAACCCGATCCATAGGTATAAGTAATGATATAGGGTCCAAGCTAATTAAGAGTGAACTTTCCTCTTTTACTGTTCTCTGATTTTGTTACATGTTGATTTTCCTTTTGGATGAGGTCATAGACCTTGAATATTTTTTCTTGGTAATGTTTATCGTAGGCATGTTTGATACATTTTTGGTATACTTAAAGCTGATCTAGAGCATTTAGATGGAATTCATCTAATAACTCAAGTTGTGCCAAACAGTCATGGTGAAAATAATCATCATTGAGCATATATTTTAGTGAGATACGAAGAGATGGAATTTGGACTTTGAGGGGAAAAATGGCCTCTATATCGTAGACCAACGAGAAAGGTGTGGCATAGGTTGAGGTACGAATACTATTACGGTAAGACCATAAGGCAAAAGGAATGTGTGTGCGCCAATCCTTACAAGTGTTATCAATCACTTTCATAACAATTGTTTTTAGGGTTTTGTTAGTTAATTCAACTTGGCCATTTGTTTGAGGATAATGAGGTGAAAAAAAATGAAGTTGAATGTGGAAGGTGTCAAAAATTTTCTATAGGGTTTTATTTTTGAATTATTTTCCATTATCGGTGATGACGTGTTGAGAAACACCAAAGAAAAAATGATGTGATGGTTAATGAATTCATAGATTTTCTTAGACTTTTTAGGAATAAGCGGTACAGCTTCCACTCATTTAGTGTAATATTCAGTCTGAGTAGCATTGAAGATATGGCATGAAGCTTGAAGACAGATAGATCATGATGTATGTCATTTTGTAGCTAGGGATGTGATCTAACTAGCACTTAGATTTGTGGAGAGATGGATAGCACTCAAATAGGACTTGATCTTGTCCTAACTATTTTAGGTTGTGCCTTTCAACCAAGGTAAGAGGACCTATTTTGTGACCCTCAAATGGTGAAGGAGATGAATATATCCCTCAATTTGTGCAAATAGTATGAAAAGGGCCTTGGGAAAATATGATCAACACTCCAAATCTGACTTTCACAAGTTTTCACTTACAAATTATGGAGATACTTTCAATGCAAGGCAAGGGTTACTAAAGACATTTTGAAATCCTGATCTATTATGCATACTTTAGCAAATGGATTTTGATCTTCTGTGGGTATACATGTCAAAACATGGGTAAAACAGGGCAGGATTAGTTGTTTTGAATGATTTTTGGGTGGGAGTTTAGACTATACAAACCAAGGTCTGCCAGACTCTTTAAGGATTTCAACAAAATATGGAGAAACTTAACAGCAAAAAGTATCAAAATGGTTAAGCATTCCTTCAACCAGGATATGTGCTTTAAATGGAGGCCCAAATCTGCACTTTTCCACACAATCTTTGATCATCTATCACAAAATCTTGAGTTACAATGAACCAATGAAGCATTTAGAAATCGCTGTTTAATCATGACCTAAGGTGCACCCAAAGGTTTACAAACAATCTCTGAAATCAAGGAAAGTAAAGTGATTTTAAATTTGTTTATCTCTTCATCAGATGAAAGCTCTTCTGAATGTGAGATTGCAAATTCCACTAAAATAATCACAAGAAATGAGACCATGTATGATCAAGAGATATTTTAAACACAAGACTACAATAGGAAACAAGAAACACAAATTTGAAATGCTATCTAAAAATATGAAGAGTGTGTCTTTAAACTATCTATAAAAAAAATATGGTAGAAAATAGACTATACCATGGCTAGTAAGCCTAATAATAGGTGAAATGAGAAATGTGTGTTTACAAGAAGAGTGTTGTGAGTTGAGATCTGAAATATAGGGAATACATATGGATTAATAAGGATCCTTGAAATTACTTTCAACTTATTTTGGGTTTCTTTAGGTTTCTCCAAACATGAATGTTTCAAGAATGTTTATCTTAAGGATACTTAGGGGACAGTTAAACAGGATTAGTAAAGGTTAATGTATTTTGATCTTTTAGGGTCAATTTTATGTTGGATCTGAGATTGTTTGAAGTGTGTGAGTAGTAGAAAGAAGGTGAGGGAATTGAAATATTCTTAAGAATTAATTTTTTTCTGTTTGGAGCTAAGTCAAAAAGAAGCTAGTTAAGATTGGTGTAAGAGTAATGGGAGTAAAAAATGAATTTAATTCCTTTTATTATTATAACTCATTGAGTTGGTTGAATGATCGTTGACTGTAGGGGAATAGGAATAGTATGGTGAGTATCAAGGTGGATTTAATATAATTGTGATTTTTTTGCCATTTTGTCTTATGAAGATCCTCAAATTGTAGAGAGATAAGTGAAGTTGGTTGTGTGAAGCCTTATTGGCTGAGTGAATATATGGTTGTTTGTATTCTCTCTACATAAAAACTGCATGGTTAATATGCTCCAATTTGGATCCTTAAATGACACATAGAATATGTTTTTTTGTTGTATGGAAAGTGAGTTCACGTGAATAGCTGGGCAAGGCTGATATGCTTGGTAATATGGTATATTAAATTGGTAATGATCTTGATTGGTATTGAAATATCTCTCCACCAACTAGGTTATGATCTTGGTTCTTAATTTCATTCTAGCTCAATGACCAACTTATATTATAGCTCGATATTTTTATGATGAAAGGCCTCAAGAAATTGTGAGTTCTTAGACATTAGTTATACTTGAGTATCCTCAAAATAGGTCTTTCAAAAGCATTAGAGTTTCAAGCATGCATTTGGAGAACATTTGGACCACGTGAAGCTTCGTTTACCATGTTTTAGTTATTTTTAGGCATGGTTTTCTTATCCCTGTCTTGCATGACTTTTGTATTTTTAGTTTTTCCTTCGTAATGATAGATACATTTAAATCAAAGGAATATTATACTTTTTGTTAATTAAAAATGATTGTTTACATGCAAAGTAATAAAATCTTCCTCGTTTTACATAACATGATGGATTATTTGATTTCCAACCATGCTTTTAAACCATACCTGAAGATGTCTAGAAACATAAATAAAAAGACTGGATAGTCGTAAGCTCTTAAATTAGCAAGTTCAGTTTGATTTTTATTTAAAAATTATCATTTTTTGTGTTGTAAAAGTTAATAAAACGTGATTTTTAATTATGCGTGAAATACCCCTTTAAACCATAAACTAAAAATTCAAGGGTTGACCTTATTCCTAGTTGATGTGAGATTTCACAAAAAATTATACAACTCCCTTATATGATCATTTGATCATTTAATGTATTGCATTTAGGATCCATGTTGAACTTTTTGTAGTGTTGGGAAGTAGTTGAAAGTTAAAAGTTTGGTTTGATTTTGGATCTGTTTAGGCACAAGGTGGAGAAATTGATTTCATTCTTTGCATACCTTTAGTATTTTTTTATGAAAATCACTATCATCCCTTAGTTATGACAAAATCTCTTTGAAAAATATTTTTTTAAGTAGGTTTTGTAGGCCTTCGGTCATTGGGTAGAAAGGCAAATTTGGCACTTTTCTAATAGGTGGCTCTGGAGTGGTAGTTATTTCTCAAACCTTTTTTACAAAAATTTAGTTTCATCAACTCTAACGGCTTCCCTGTATATATGATAATGTATATTAATTGTCTCATCGTGTGGTTGACCTTCTAAAATTGGTTTTTAGATGTAGTTTTATGGCCCTTGGGGTAAAATGGGCATTGTCACAAACTTGTAGAAAAATGTGAAAGATTTTCGAGAGACCCTCATGAAGTCAAATAAATGACAAGAAAACTTGTGTACACTAATATTTGACTTTAAGGAACTTTGTTTTGTTTTTATCAGAAAATTGATTTTACAAAAAATGGTTCTTTTCTCTCTCTCCCTCTAGTTTTGAAATGAAATAAAATATGTATATATAACTCTCTCTCTCTCTCTCTCTCTCTCTCTCTCTCTCTCTCTCTCTCTCTCTCTCTCTCTCTCTCTCTCTCTCTCTCTCTCTCTCTCTCTCTCTCTCTTGTTTTATGGTAAGTATTGTAATAATGTGAATAGAAAACTATGAATTGTGAATTGGGCTAGAGTTTTGGTAGATACCATGTCAACATTTGTGCTAACTATTTGGAGGGTGTAGGTACCAAGACAAGGAAAAAGTAAAGTGTTACTTGTGTCTTCATAATAACATGTTATTATGAAAATAATATAACTATATAGGATATATCAAAAATATTGTTATAAATAGAAACGTTATTTATTATTTTTTGTGATGATAATTAAATTGTTGTATATTGGGAAAGTATAGTATTTTCATACTTAATTATACTTTTACATGTTTGATTAATTTCACATTGAGTCGTATTTTTGTATGTTTGGTTAAGTAAAATAATTTCATTGTATCATGTTGCAATGGAAAATGATGTAAGAGAATATTATATATATATAAGCTAAATCATTATAAGAGGATGAATTTGAAATCTTGCTATTTAAATTGGTGGTACCATCATAATTTTTTATATTTCTTGTACCCATAAAATTGAGGGTAATAACTTGAAAATGATGTATTTTACCTATTTTATAATGTTGTTTTGACCTAGGAAATCCTTTATTTTGTAGAAATGTGGTTGGTAGAAGGAATCTTTGGGGAAATGTTACTAGGGGGAGATCCCTGTTTAAAGATGGTGATTGGATTGTTGGAGGAGACTTCAACACCCCTCTTTCCCTGGGGGGGGGGAAAAAGGTGGATCCATTTCCTATACAGATAACATGGATGAGTTAGCTATTTTTTTAGTAAATAATAATCTTGTGGACCTCAAGCTTGGAGGGCCCACATTCACTTGGGCTAACAAAAGAACTAGACATGACCTTAGACAAATTAGACTAGATAGATTTGTGGTGAGTCATTCTTTCATGATCAATCAACTCTAATCCCTTTCCACCTTGCCCATAATTTGATCTGACCACAATCTTATCATTCTCAAGTTGGGTATGGCTATCCCTAAAAAAGCTAGACCTTTTAGATTTGAAAAAATGTGGCTACAACATCCTGACATCCTCTTGAGAATCCAAGATTGGTGGGAGATCAAGGTCCATGGAGTACCAATGTACAATTTAATTTTTAAGTTGAAGCATGTTAAACAAAATCTAAAAACTTGGACTAAGGAAAATTTTGGGAACTTTATTTAGTCTAAGAGCATAATAGAGGAAGACTTAAGGACTATTGAGGAACTGATGGAGGAAGATGGGCTCAACCAAGTACTTAAAATTCAAGAGAAGGCTCTCCTCATTGAATACCATGATATCTTGGCCAAGGAGGAAGACTACTGGAAGTAAAAATCTAGAGTTAAATGGCTAAAGGATGGTGACAGAAAAACTAAATTCTTCAACTTCTCTACCACCTCCAAGACAAATCATCTCAAGATCAAGGAAATTAGGAAAAATGATGGTACTCTCATAGAAGATGAAAAAGAAATCAATGAAGTTATGGTCAAATATTTTAAGGATCTCTTTCTCCCCAGGGCTGATCCAAATAGAACTTCTTGGGAGAAGGCCCTTGGACTCTTCCAAAATTTCATTTCATAATAGGAAAATAGAAATCTCATGCTCATTCCTAGGGAGGAATAAATTAGATATGTCAGTTTTTACATGGAACCAGATAAATCTCTTGGACCAGATGGGTTCCTAGATTTCTACTTCCAACGGTTCTAGAAAGTCATCAAGAATGAGGTGATTGAGATGATCTAGAATTTCTTCAGTAATGGTCATATTATCAAACAAATCAAAAACACTTTCCTAATCCTTATTCCTAAGATGATAGGGGCCAAGGATGTGAAAGATTTTGGCCTCATCAATCTATATAACACTAGCGAAAAATGGATTACCAAAATTATCACTTTTGGGATCAGAAAGTGCTGGCCAATTTTATCTCTCCTAATTAAGGGGCTTTTGTTCCTGGGAGACAAATTATTGATAGCATTGTGGTCATCCAAGAAACCATTCACTCTGTCAAAATTTTAGGAAGATATGCCATGTTTGTCAATCTGGATATGCACAAATCTTATGATATATTTTCTTGGGCCCTTCTTTGTGCCCTTCTGACCAACTTGGGGTTTGACGCCTTCTTCATCAACATGGTTATGGTCTACATTTCTTTATCTAGTTTCTTAATTATGATTAATGGAAAAATGAGAGGCTTATTTCAAGTTGGTAGAGGTCTTAGACACCTGGAAATCCCCTCTCCTTCTTCCTCTATATGATTGTGGCAGAAAATTTAAGTAAACTCTACAACCAAGTTATTTCCCTTAACCTCTTGCATGGTCTCAAAATTTCTAATGGCCTTCAGCCTACCTATGCCTCAACCAATTTGTGGATGAAAATTCATTGATGGGGAAGGCATCTATAGAGGAATCCTATATCTTTAAAGAGGTTCTGAATGAGTATGAGGAGGTCTCTAGGAAGCTGGTCAACTTCCTCAAAAAAATTATTTTCTTCATAAATGTGGAAGAGCATTTCCAAGAGAGACTGGCCCACATTTTTTGATGTAAGATAAAGAATTTTCCCAGACTCTTATTTGGGAATGCCCCTCATTCACAAAAAACTGAATCATTCCATCTGGAACACTCTACTTGAGAGAGTTTCCAATAAGTTGTCTTCTTGGAACAGGATTCTCCTATCTCAAACTGGAAAACTCAACTCCTCCAAATCTCTCTTCAAGGTGTTCCAATCTATGGCATGTCCCTTTTTCAGATCTTCCGGGTAAGATTTTGGAAGCTCTTCAAAAAAATTCCAAAAAGTGTTCCCGTGGGTTAGGTGCTAAGGAGAAGTTCAAATTTCCTCTTTTGGCTTGGGAAAAAGTGACCAAGCCTAAGGATTGTGGGGGGTTTGGATTAAATAATATGAGACTCATGAATGAAGCTCTTCTGGATAAATCTGGCTAGAGAGTGATAAAGGAAGGAGGCCTATGGATTGATAACATTCAAAGGAAATATTTAAGGAATACTGGTAGAATTGAGACTTTATTTCTGCAGGACAATATCCCTAAGGGATCCTTTTTTGGAATTATTTTCTCTCTTCTAGGGAGATCCTGATTAGGGGTATTAAATGGAACATTGGGAAAAGAGATAGAATTCACTTTTGGAGGGACTGTTGGTTGTCTGATAAACCTATAGTGGAAGAAGATCCTAGGAGAAATATGGCACATTTTTTTGAAGATAATGGTAAATTTTGGGTTAGGGACTATTAGAGCTTCTCCAACAATCTTGTTCTTTCGGAGAAGGTGCTTCCCCCTCCCAAATTCATTGGGGACACTCAACTTTTTGATGACCTCAACTCAAAGTCAAAGAATATCTATATTCCACTCATCCAAAAAAATGAGGATTCTATGATTTGGAAGGAAGAGGATTCTGGAAATTTCTCTGTTAAATCTGCATACCTCCTAAACTTCAAGAATTCTAGCCAAAATAATTACTGGAGTAAAATTAGGGTAAAATATATTCTACCTAAAGTTAACATTTTCCTATGGTTGGCTACTTAGAATAAAATCCTCATTGTCGATAATTTGAGGAAATATGGCATGCTCCTCCCCAGCAACTGTGTTCTTTGTAAAAAAGAGGAAAGTGTCAACCACCTCCTCATCTCTTTTTCTTTTTCTCAAGTGGTGTTGTCCAAGGTGTTGGATCTTTTCAAGGTTCAATGTCTGTCCTAATTCCATTGAGGAATGCTGGTTACAATGGGATTTCCCTTTTAGGTATCCCTTTCTTATGGCTACCTAGAAAATGGACCTGCCCCACTTCATCTGGAGCTTATGGAAGGAAAGAAATGCTCTCATCTTCATAAATCAGAAGGCCAATATTAGAAAGGTCAGTGTTGGTTTGATTTCCTCAATTAAAGAGAACTCCAAACTCATTAAGGTGAAGAATAAAAAGGTCATTTCTAGTATAGAAGAGGAAGTTCTCAAGTACTTCGTGTTCATCCCACCTCAAGTCAATTTCCCATCCACTAAAATTAAGTGGTCCAAACCTGAAAGGGAAAAATTCAAACTTATCTTTGATGGGGCTTCTAAAGGAAACCCTGGCCTGGCTGGTGGAGGAGGCATAATCAAGGATCATAATGGGGACTGGATCTTAGCCTATGTTATTACTTTAGGGACACAGAGCAACAATTTTGCTGAAGATCAGTCTCTTCTCTGGGGTGTTAATCTTGCTAAGGAGAAAGGAATTAAACATATTCTTATTTAAGGGGACTCTCTTCTCATTTTAAATGCAATCAACAAGACTAGTCACAATAATTGGGTCTTGGGAAATATTATTAATGATATTAAAGAGCACCTTAAGTAATTTGATTCCCATATCATTACTCATATCCCACACATTGGCAATACTTGTGTGGACAGATTGGTGAATGAGGGAGTTCAAAATAATGATTACAAAGTGTGGAAAAAAAGTGAGGTCATACATGTCCATATTAATGATATTATTAAACATGAAAAGTTGTAAGCACTTCACCTTAAGTAGCACAAGGGAGAATAATGGGTTCATTTTCCACTATTGCAAAAGTGATTCTAGCTTAAGCTATTATTGGAAAGGAAAGTCTAATTTCAAAAATTATAGACCTCAAAGTGTTGTGCATTGGAGTAAAAATTTGGATGACATGGGCAGTGATAGAACCAGAGTCGAGTCATCCAGTCATGGGCGTATTGTGGAGGATAAGTTTATGTGGAAACTTTTTAGAATTGGGGATTTCAGGAACTCTATCACAAGAACCCAAGGGCATGATCCATTGCTTACTATGGAGTTTGGGATGGTTTGGAAGGAGGGTAAAGTGGTGATCCATGCCATGGAAATTGATACGTCGGGGGAATCCATCACCCATGTTACTGGCATGGACATGGAAGGTCTAAAAATATTCAAGGATAGAAATTGGAGAGATTACGAAATAAATACTTTCTTTGTGGGAAAGGAAATTATCCATTACTTCACCGATGGTATCGATCGTTCTTGTATTCCTAGGTTGTTCATGTATTCCTGGCATGTGGAGAGAGGTATGCCTGCACATATTGAAGTATCTAACTCTGGAGGGTAAATATTGTAAGATATATACCCACCACTTGTTGTTTCTGAACATGTTTAGACATAATAAATTTCACGGTATTCCCTTCTATCTTTTCATGTCTCTGACTACCTTGGTGAGGGATTTCTAATAGAGTAAAGTGGAGTATCCCATCCATGAGGGCCTCATTCTTCTCATGTTTCGTAATGGGTAACCATCCTGGGATAAACAAATGCCCCTAATTGAAGATGAGGAGGATATTACCGTAGCTGAGTTTCTATCCAAGATGAGGGAAGGAAATTTGGGTTTTAAGATGTTTGAGGGGAAGAATGTGGAGGGGATGGAAAATCAGGAAGTTGTTTCGTTGAAGGGGAAGGATAAATTTACCCCAAAAGGAGAGCATGGTATTGAAATTTGGAAGAAAAAACTTTAGTACTTGGAGACGGTGGTCCATGTCCAGGAAGAGACTAACTCGGTGGTGAGAAAGGGAATGATTGATAGTATCGAAGCCACTAAGAAAATATTCTTGGCCCAGAAGAACATTCGATTGGATATCAAGCAGTTGGATTTTATTATTCAAGATTTGGGTGCTTGTATGGATTATGTGGAAAAAGAGAAGTGGAAAAGGAGGCCGATCATTTTTAACAATGCTGAAGAGGAGGAGGAGGATTCTGAGGAGGAAACTAAGGACGATGTCAAGGGACCCCCCTAGAAGAAGCTGAATTCTGATTCTAGCATAAAAGAAGAGACCAAGGAGGTTACACCCTCCAACAAAAGTTAAGTTATCTAATGGAACTTCTTCTAAACTGTATGTGGAGTTTCAGGGAAATTCCTCTATTTTTCTTGTTTAATGGCTTAGTTATCTTCTTCTCATTGTTTCTCACACCCCCTTATCTATTTTGGATTTAATTTTGTTAAACACTAAGGGTCCTATCACTTTTTTGTCTAGCTTTTTTTCTGTCACGATGTAATATTTTTGTACTCGGTCTTTGGGAGCCTATCCCTATTTTTTACCCTATCTAATAAAAAAATTATTTTGTAGAAAAATAAAAACTAGTGTTTGTGTGTTTCCTTTTTTAGTGGAAAAAAAAATCAAACTTATATTATGAACTATTAATCATTATTGTATCGAATGATCCACTTGAGATTGCCCTTTTTATTTTGTTTCTATAGTGGGATTGAATACCTTAGTCAACTTTTAGTCGCGTATTTTCCCAGTGCCATATTGATATTAGGTTATACTATATGTCAAACATTTGAGTCTTACTTATGTTTCCTTGACTGTCTTATATAAGTTAAACATTACACATTTCCCATCCTTCACAAGTGGCTTTTCGATATGTCCCTTATTTCCTTCATGACTAAATTGCCTTCTTCAAGTAAGGAAGTAAAACATTTTCTAGTGGTGTCAAGTTCACATCATGAAGGAAACCTATAACAACATTTCTAAGCCTTAAGTATAGAAGTGTTACTTTGGCAAGTAATAATGAAACACCTTGTGCTTTTTCGAAGGTCTTTCTGAGATAAAGATATTGCATACTCTAGTATTGAATTGTAGGAGGGAGTAGAACCCTTGGGTGTTAATGTATATAAATAAAACCTAGAACCAATTAGAAAATTTAATTTTTGCTTAAACTTGTAATTCGACTTGTAGCTATCAATATTGAATTGTTAAGTTGATGGATCAAGAGAAAATTGAAAATTGAGACTTATCCATTTAACTCAATCAAAAACCTTATAACGTTAAAAATATTTACAATGAATAGTTCCATGTGTATCTTGACTTTTGAAAATAAGGTATTCTAATTTGAACTAAGTGTATTTTTAATCATATTTATATCATGAGCGATGCAAAATAATTAGTTAAAATAATTTGAATGTGAATAGACTATATCTTTGTATTTAAGCATTATAATGAAAAAGGAACATGGAAATTTCCAACTCTTAGACCTAATAATATTCCATTTTACTTCAGCTTAATTTCTATTTTTTCAGTGAAGGTAAAATTCAATACCAAGTAAACATGCTCTTGAAAATCAAATCCTTAGAACAAGTTATATTGGTATTATGTGTGTTTAAAATGTTCCTATTAACAATAAAGTTATATAATTTAATTGCAATATGATAAATGAGCCAAATTAAATGGAACCAAATTATAAGTTAAATGTTAAAAAAAAATAGTCTAGATAAAATGGGAATTTATGTCTTTGCAGGATAATTGTTGTTTAAATCTCTAGGCTAAAAAATTGAGAACTTAATTGCAATAAATATGTAAACCATGATAATGAAGTGTTTTGATACATGCCTATCCCTAAGTTCATATTATGGTTTGGTCATTATTTGGAAATTATTCATTTGAGAAAGTAAGGCATTGATGTGCATATTTTGTTATCATGTTGTATGAGAAGGTTCATGTTAGTACTAGCATCTCATATGATGTGGATTTTTCAAATTAATCCAATGTGTTGTCTTGTAACAAGTAATGAAATTCAAAAAAAATATCCTGGTTTAATTGGTCTTGTGTTTTATTCCCATATGTTTGGGTGCTATACTTAGTATCAGAGTGAAGGTTCAAAATATTGAACCTCTAGGATAGTTTGGTGTTGTGGTGGTTATTCATGATGGTGGAGGAATTGTAAGAGTAATGTGTTATTTTTTGTGATGCGAAAAACTTGGTACTTGAGATAATATGAATACTTCCGTTATGCATACCACTTAATGTGGACTTGTTATGATGTTGATGTGTTTTATGTTGAGAGTATTTTATCTATCTCTTATGAATTAAATGTATATTTCACATGGGTTACCACCTTGTTGTGCGAAGGAAATGTTTTTTGAACCATGAAAGTGTTGTAGTGTTTTATTATCTAATGATATGGTATATGTAGACCTTCATGTTGCATGGTAAAGTGCTTCATAGTGAAATATGTCATATCATGTTAATAACCACCATTTTGGGTTGTAATATGGTGTTATTTCTCCATAATGTGTGTTATTTTTATGTATTTCATAATTGTAAATCACTATATTTGTTGTATATATATATTCATGTATTATGCATAAAATTCAAGTCATGAATTGTGGGAATATGGTGATTTTATAACACTTAATATATTGTGCTTGCACTCTTGGTGTATTATGTGGGAACATGATGTGTGGAAAGTTGTGGAATTTCCATGTTTTCTTACCTAGTAATTATAACATGCATATGACATTTTTGGTTATTATGTGTATACATAATTGTGTTTGTAACATAGTTATGTATTATGCTATGTAGCCTAAACTAACTGACTTGTTGGAAAAATATTTATTCAGGTGGGAAACATTTCATTCTCTCACCATCATTTTTTTGGAATAATTCCTTTTTCTTGATTGGGGCAGCTCCATTTATTGAAAACAAGGAAATATGTACACTATTCTAATTGATTAGGGGTAGTCTTTCAACCATGGATAACATAGTGGTAATTCCCTACACCTTTAGAAAAAATCTTATAGACACTATAAGGGGATAAAAATATTGAGGGAGAGAGGTGTGAAAAGAATAGTAAGGAGGATTTTGTACAATAAATATCACATAAGAGTTTATTGCCTCAAAACTAGAATATACCCATAATTTCAACAAGAAGATACCATTAACATGGAACAAGGAACAAGGCATAAAAATCACAAAGTATCTTTGCATTATATTCAATAACTACATGCTTATGGAGTATAGTTGAGATGGAGAAGAATACATTAGACTAGGAAATGGAAGAAATCAACTATCTTACATCTAGAGAGAAAATGAGAGCTAGAAATCAATAATAACCATCCTCTTAAAGTGAGGAGGTAACCCCTATTTATATGTTTACATTTCAACCCTTCATCTATCCCCCACATGACTCTTCATGTTACTATTGCACTTGTGACTTTTTGTCTTTGTAGGAAGTGAGAAAATAATCCCCTTTTTATAAATCAAAAGGGATATTTACAATGTAACATTAGAAAGTCACTTAAGTGAAAAAGAAAAAAGCTAATAATTACACACAATGAAGAATTAGAAAGGGGGAGATAGGGAAGAGGGAGAAATAGGGAGAAGTATAAGGTATTTTAATAAGTGTTTGATGAAGAATCAACTCCTATAGGATTCCGCAAAAATAATCCAATGATGAGGCTTTGACCTTTTACCATCTTGATGAATCTGGACACTGAAAATGAAAACTTCTCATCTTCTGGGATAATCACATGATTTAAAGTGTTGAGCGAGGTCTTAGGGATAACATTGATATTTTCACATTGATTGAACCATTTTCCATGAGTCCTTATAGTATCATATATAACACATCTAATCTATACAAGGGCTTCTAGAGTGTCACCACAGAAGGATAAAGGACCATGAACCTTATCCTAAACCAATTCTTGAAATGAATTTTGAATATCCTTCAAAGACGTATTATCATTGAGGAAAGGAGTACCAAGCTCCTAATATTTTGTGCTGAGATCTTCAAGAATTCTTAACACATTTTCTTCATAGTATTCCAAATAACAAATTCCATCTTTCAAAGAATCACACATCCAGAATATGGTTTCAAACAAAATGGGAGAAAAGTTATCTGAGGCGGATGAAAACACATTTGAGCTTACCAAGGCATGAGAATCAAAATTATTCATCTCTTTCACCAGCTAGAGATTATCTTCCCAAAGGAACTTCTCTTTCTTGAATTCTATCCTAGTTTTCATGATTTTTAATTTTGTGGCCAAGAGGAATTTGAATAGAGAGATAACCTTGAGAAAGATAGCCTTCTATTTTTCCATGATCATTTTTACCCATTAGTCACATACCCTTCCTTGCATTGTGAATATTTGAATTTTCTCAAGGGACTGATGATTGAAAATGCAAATGGGATATATTACTTCAATCAAAGGTAAGGATGCGGAATTGGGTTCAAGAAATGATTGCACATATGAAGAAAAAGTCCTCACATTCTCCTTCAATTTCTTGTATTCCTCATTTTGTGAAAGGATCCAAGATGAAGACTCTTTGAACAAGTGAGCATCATCCTCATGAGTGGCTTCCCCAAAGATACTCTTGTAATTTCATAATCATTAGAAATCATTTCCTCCACGTGATTGATGAATTTAAGACGTGGAAACTCTATAAAATGAGCTCTGAAAGCCTCAGCAAATAACCTAGAGGTTGTGTGTTCTTTCCTACTTGTCTTTCTCTTGATATACTTTGATAGGTCCTTAAAGTTGGGTGCCACTACATGTTGTACTATTATTGACTCTTCTTCAAGTAAATAATTAATGCATGAGAATGGATCAGAAGGAGTGGAAAGGAAATTGGATACCTCATGTACATAGTAGGAAACCAAAGCATGAATTTGATGTGATAGTTCAACCACCTCTGTAGGGATAATTGAGACTATCAGATGCTTAGGGGAATTCAAAGGATCTATCTCTCCTTGTTGAATATTATCAACATGTTCCCCTATGAATTTATATTTTTTGTACACCCCAATGAGGGAGATGTTTCTTTAACTTCTAAAAGTTTCCTCTTGTTATAATGAGATGATCATGCACCTTCATTAGATGCTTCGTGAGATGCTAAGAAAATATTTCCTTGTAAAGGTACTTATTATACCCCTTTGAATGCAAGATGGCCTCCTCTTTTTATACCACTTTTAGGAAAAATGGGTCACATGTATTGTCTTGTATTTAATGTCTCCAAACTTAGTGATATACCATAGGATGGGAGAAGGAGGTGAAAGTTTCATTGATTCATACTGAGGATCAAAAATCTCTGAGTCATCATCAAGAACATTTTGATCAGACTAATCAAATCAGAAAGAGCTCATTTGTTAAATTGACATCCTCTTGTAGTCCCTTTTCTGCACTTCTCGATCATCAAAATAATTAACCCAATATTATTTAATTTTAGGAATGTGGTGAGATTTGGGAAGCACAAAGGAGTCATGAATTGTTCTGATATCAAAGTTGGCTCTAGATGCATAAGAGTGCATGTTAAAGGAAATTATTTAGGTCTAAATATTTAAAGCATCAACCATATTCTTGCATGAATAAATTCTCAAGGAGATGGGAAAGGAGACACCTTTTTTCTTCACATCCTTGTATTTGATCTAAACATGATCCAATTGCCTACACAACTCAATTAGGAGAAAAAATTTCATTGGGTACCTCAGAAACCAAAGAGGGGAAAGGTAACATCAACTCACCCAAAGATAAGTGAATGTGGATAATTGTGTGAAGAATCCCCCATATCTTGTAATCAATTCCACTGCTTGAGGTTAAATTATCCGTTCTAGATCTCCTTTGAGCAACACGATGAGGAACATAATGAATACATCATTCACCCTTGCGAAATGTGATTTTCTCTCCCTGAAAGTGAGTTATCAGTACTATTCAAACAAAGGGGCTTTTAGAGATAATTTTTTTGTAAGAAAGAGACCATGGAAGGGATTTGTATATGCAAGGGCATACAACAAGTAATAGGTCATGGTGAACATCTTAGTGATGAAAAACTACTCCAATTTCCTATGAATTTTGTCACTGGTGATTTTACCTCAACCAGTCATTTGATCTCCTTAGGTGACCACCAACAATAATTATGCCATTCATTCATGGAAATCCCTTATCTATTATTCACCCATAAATTTGTTCAGAAGAACAATTTCATCATAATATGCCTTGTGGAATTCACTTTTTGACAGTTTCCTGGGCATCCGAGAATCTTGTCTCCCCTACTTGAGCCATCAATCAATTACATTCCCTTGAAGGTAGGAATATGTCTTTGATAATTTTTTGGATGTAAAATCTCGAGTGATGCTTACCATATTACTCTAGGTGGGAATTTTCATGCATTTTGAGATTAATTTTGGAGTGAGAACTGTAAGTAAATAATTGTCTTTGACGGAGATAGTCCTCTTTGCAATATTATAGTGCCTCGCATAAGCTATAACTAGCTCAATAATTTACATAGAGAGTAGATGTCCTCCTCCTTTGAAGATTCCTTCAGTGAAAAATTCTCCTTAATAGGCCATATTGTCTCCTTCACCATTCAGGTCTTCAAATCATCCAAGTCTAGGTGTGCCACATCAATGTATCCTACATTCGGGTACTCGATGACCAAAATGGAAATTAGATCAAATCTGGTGTACTTGATGTTCATGATGGTTGCAAACAGTGAGAGAATGGAGGAATGGAAGTGTGTGTGAATTTTTTTATTAGATTACTTATTATTTGTAATAAGTCACACCTCGCCCTCAGTTTTTAATTTTAGCCAATTTTCCAATGTTTCAAGTTTTACAGTTTTTTTGAAATCTGGACTTGGAAAATGCAAAGAGGTTTCAAACATTTTGTTTATTTTTCTTCAAGACTTATTATTTATAGAACAGATCTAATGCTAACTTACTAAAAATAGAATTTTTCCTTCTACGTGTTAGATTGAGATGATTTTTTTTCATTAGATTAGTTTTTATTATGTGATTTCATGCTCCAATTTTCAGGTATTTTTCATCACTAGAATTTCCAGGATCTGAAAAGGAAAGTTTTTTCTTTGAAATTTTCAAGGGGATGGATACTGTAAAAAATCGAGGGGATTAATGGAAATGAGTATTTTATCATCTTTAAGGAGTTCAAGAATGTAATCTAAGGTAAAATTTCATGAAAAACGGAGCAAGGATCAAGGAGTTATAAGTAAAAATGTGGTTTTGGAAATGGGGTTTCTAGAAAATTTGGAAGCATAACGACATACTAGAAGAAATGGAGGGAATATAAATATGAAAAATGGATTTTAAAATGGCTAAGTGTTATTTTTTAATTCATATCCCCTCACTAACCTAGCTAACTCACCCCTTAAGCCATCAATGACACACCTTGTGTAACCCGGGTTAAATGGCATGAGAGAGTGGGTTAAAACTTACTAAATGTGTTTCATATTTCCCCATGTCCATTAACATATTTATTAAGGTACAAAGGGAAATAAGGTGTGTGAAAATATGCTAAGGGTGGAGGCATCATGAAGAGGGGGGTTAAAACATGCAAGTTGGAGAGTTTGGAAATCAGGTCTAGTGAGCAAGTTAAAGGTCTTAAGTGATAAGAGAGGGGATGATCATGTGGTGACACATTTTGATGTCCTCCATTTCCCTTCAATAATGGTAAAAATTGAAATTATGGGTGTGAAAATGTGCTAAGGATTTGGTTCTCGTGTAGAAGGGTCCAGGTTTGAGCTATAAGTTAAAGACCTGTTTCTAACACTTCAATTTTAGCTTTAAGTGATGCAAACTCTCCCTCCATGTGGTGGAACATTATGATGTCCCCCTTATCCCTTTAGAAAATTTTTAAATGGGGCATCAACCCCTCATAAGTGCACCAAGGCTTTATCCATCATGAGGAATGGGCCAAATAAAGTTGTAGGTGGATAACACCTTCTTAACACTCCAAGTGAGGCTTTAATTGAAGTAACCTTCAAAAATGAATCACTCTCTATGGTGACACATTTTAGTGCCTCCCATGTCACTTTTTCCTTTTTATAATGGGAGAAAGGGAGATTAGGAGTCTCTAAGTATGAAATTACCACTTTTGGAAGTTTGCCTTCACCATTACACTACTAAAAATAGCTTGTCGGAGTGTCTTCTTTCCTAGAGAACTTCCCTAGGTGTTCCATAGGCAAAACTTATATGATTTCACATGAAAAACATGAAATGAATCGATTTACACCATTTTCAGAACCTTTTTATCCATTTTTTAAAAATTTAGGCCCCATTTTAAATCTGGTCACGGGTGGTTCCCAGAAGGACAAACTACAAGCAGAGAGAACTATGTAATTTTGTCTAAATCAAACCATGGAATATAAACATGGTTAAATTTTTATTCACTTTGGTATTTTAATCATCTCTCAACTCCCTTTGGAACTCCTAGAATCCTCAATTGAGTCTTCACTATGATCATAGATCTTCACTTGCACTCTTAGGCCAAAATCTATAAAATTTCTCCTTAGAATCTCTTTTAATCTTTTATAATATGAGTTACCCCTTATTATATTTATAATGAGTAGGTGATTACTTCCCAAATAATCCCAAGTCTCCTAGTACATCTGGAACAATCCAACTATCTTTTTCATTGTTTTCATTTCCTTACACCACATTCTAACTAGCCCAGTGTTACATTACTTGTTCCTAAACCTTGTATAACCTTCCTAAATTACCTTGGATGATTGCATTTTTCTTCCACATACTTATTTTATGTTTTACGTTTTCCCTGTATGCTCCCAACGGGTGCTCACTAGGTGTAAAAAGGTAAAAAATAACCTTTTCGAGCCTTCGTAAGCACTTGTTTTCTCTTGGATCCAGATATCTTCATGAATTAACTTGAATGAAATCCCTTCCACATGAAACACACTTAAAAATTACATTATGAAGTTCCTCCTAGCCATCATGAGGGTTACACAGTGACTGAGTTGGTCAGAGGAAATTTTTATATTGGTCGGGAGAAGGATTTTCGTATGTAGCTTAGGTTGTCATGGAAAAAATGTTGAATTTTTCATGCTACTCATTTAGCATGAAAACACAACCCTAACAGAAGAAATCAATAAAATTGTATGTGTGGAGAGATAAATTCGACCATTGACCATTTGACTTGAGTTGAGTATGACCCATGAAGTGGAGTCTAACACAGACTGAAAAATAAACTTCTATTCATTTGGTATGTATGCAATTTGGTCAATGGGCTTCATTCACACTATTTTACATGTACATCTTAAGATCATTGAATGGAAATCCATACCTCTTTCTTTGTCCTTAACTAGTTGTCTTATAGATGACCTTATCTTATTATGACTATGTTGAGACTTATTTGAGTTTGGATGTGCTAATCCCGATAGAGACCATGGCAGTTACATGATATGACCAACTATTATATGTATTTTATGAGCTGAGGCTTGATATACAAGTTCCAAAAACTTGATGAGTTCTCCTTTGGTGGTTGTAGAAGGGCCACATAGTGACCGTAATGTGAATTTTCTATGTTTTTATTTTATTCGTAATTTAATTTTCTTCTCGTTTCTTTTAAGAAATAGCAATTCTTTTTTATTGATGCATATTTTTTAAAAATTGAAATCTTATTTGATTTTGTGCTAACAATAGGTATTTGCATTACTGTGGTTGTTTATCCATTTATTTATTTTTCTTAGTTTAAAAATTAGTTTTCAAGTTTAAAAGTTTTCTAGCCTATTCCAGGGCTTGGGACTTGATGCCATTTGTGATTGGATTGATTGGTATGTTCGTTATAATGTTGTGATGTGATGCAATAGGGTAATGCGATTCACCATGGAGTGGTAGGACCTATGGACACACTTCTTTGGATGGGGGTACAGCCCAAGTAGGTCATGGGGTTGTGTAGTGTTAGAGTTATATGTTACTATGAAACTTGGATGGAGGCGAATGGCTCTTTGTACCTAGGGCCATAGGGTGACCTAGCCTCATTTAATGGAGAAATAAGGTAACAAGGCTCTATGGTGAGTAATCCGGCTAGGTTTTGATTATATGATTCTTATACACAGGTGACGGGCGCTATACTAAGTGAGACAACTTGGTTATTTCACTATGATTCTTATATTTAGGTGACGAGGCTCTAAGATAAGTGACGAGGCCTTATGTGGGTACTATGATTCTTTTCTCTATTGGGAGGTATATGGAATTGTTTTGGAGGCTTATGGATATTTGGGAGGAATATAGAGTTGTTATATATGATTCATGAGTAACTCATGCGAGTCCTGTTATGTATTGTGATATTTGAGGCTTGATGTTCCTTTTTGTTGATATATGCTACTAGATATGATATTGACATTATGTGAATATAGTAGTGGTTTTGAGTCATGTGAAACATGTTTCATACATATTTAATGATGCCTTATTGTATGTTAGGAACATGAATGTGTTGAGTTCTATGTTGTGTGGACTACATGTTTCTTCCTATGGTTGAGTTAGAGGTCTTGTTTTCGTAAAGACATAAAAATGTGTTAAAAAGTTGTTTTGTGGGTTCTTGGTGTTGTGCTTTGGACCTTGTGTGAGATTGTGATGCTAAGTGTTTTAGGAAACCTGCTAGAGTTTTAAAATTGAAATTATTAACAAGTGATAAAATTTTGAACATTGAACAAGTGAATTGTGAAAATGGTAAAACTAATAAATTGTGAATACACTTATGAGAAACATAAGAGTAAACAAGTTTGCAAAAGATTATAAAATTTGACTTAAATTCATTATGGTATAGAGAACTAAAAATATTCAAAAAACCATTAAGAATTTGAGAAAAATTTAAAATGTGTTTAACCTTCAGGTGGTTACGTCTTAAGCACCATGGCCCTGTTTTCTATACTAGAATTTTTTAGTTCTTGACTTTCCATGTTTACTCATCCCTCTTGCTATCTTGGAGTGTGTCACATTGAGTATGATGCTTTTATAAGGCACAAATAACATAGTGTTCCCTCTGGGTCGTAGTAAATTTTCTTTTCGTTCTACCTTAAATGGTTTTCTTGGAATATTGGAATGTGTACGTTTTGTTTACAAATCCTTGTGTGGCCCGTGGATATTGGGATAACTCCCTCTAGTTTTTTAAAGGTATTAAAAAATTCTTTTCCAAAGGCCCTAGGTGATGTTTTTTTGGGGGTTTTTGAACTATCAATCTCTAACTACCATTATAAATGGTCAATAAATTCAAAATAGAGTTCAAAATAAAATAAATGAAAGAATTTAAAATAAAACATTAAAGTGATTAATATATATAAATATATATATAACACAAAACATTCTTAAATCCCTCTAACTACTTGGGACTTATTCCAACCTCATTTCAAGAAATAATTATGGATTTTTTTTTTGTTAACACGAGGTTGTATGTTTACAGATGGGAGATTTAGGAATTTTATCTTTTTGTGGGTTTTACGAGCATGTCATATGTGCAGGGTTAAAGAAAAAATATTGTTCTCAAATACATATCGTAAAACTTTGGAAATGTTATGTTACACTCGTATGTAATGGTGAGAACTAATGTTGTAGTTTCAAGAACTACCCTTTTTTGGGGGGAATTTTGTGTTTGTTGGTCATTGTTTCAGTGACTGCTATTGTGATCTAGAGTGTCCACCTGCCTTTCTTCTTACAGGATTGTGTGTTTGGTAGAGAATACAGATGAAAAAAGAGGATAGGGGAAATATTTCTGTAGGGTTTGTTTTATGTTGAGAGGGGCTCATGGATAGAGCATATGAGCTATTTGATAATATTCCTTAAAAGAAACGTGGCCTAAAAACCTGCAATGATTGCAGAATATGCAAAAAAAGTGGATTGGTTAGTAAGGATTTTGAAAATTTCAAGAAAAATGCATTTGGCGGGTGTTAGGCCTGACTACAAAAACTGTTAGCTCCTCCACTATCTGGATGCGTATAATGTGTGTTGTGAGACTGAGTTTGGAAGTGGATCTTATTGGAATTATATGTTTACTTTTTTTTATTTTAAGTGTAGAGAGTGGATGCATGCTATAAACAGGTGAAGATCATGAATTCACAACATTTCCCAACATATTCCCTACCTGTACCAATATAGGAGCTTTGATTTGAGTAAGGCATGTGGACTTTTTTTTTAAAAATATGAAGAAATGCGGTTATGTTTGGTTGCATGCTATGCACAGAATCAAGAAAATGTCAACTAACATATGTAAAGAAAAACATCACAACCTTTGCCAACGTTTTTCCAGCCTGTGAAAAATTGGATCCATGGAACAGGGTATAGAATGTCTGCCATAACATTGGAGAGGATTATTTTTTCGAGGTATTATAATTGCTAGCGCACCGGTAAAGATGTATATAAAATGTGGAAGCATTAAATTGGCACACGAGTTGTTTGAAAAAATACCTGGGAGAAATGTGGGTCAGAGACCGCTTCACATTGAACGTGTCAAATTTGGTGTGGACCACTTGAATAATATGCTTCAATTGGGATCCTTGTGAGGCACATAAAATATTCTCAGCTAGTGAATGGAAAGTGAGTTGTCTTGAATAGTTAGGTAAGGCTAATATGCTTGGTAATGTGGTAATTTCAATTGGCAATGAGCTCGATTGGTATTGAAATGTCTCCCTCCACAAACTCAGTTGTGATTTTGATTCTTGCTCACCTTCTATTTCATTGAGAAACTCGTAATGTAACATGATAATTGTTTGATGAAATGCCTTATAAAATTGTGAGCTCTTAGACATTGAGTACACTTAATATGGGCCTTTCAAAAGCATTATAGTTTTCAATCATGTATTTGGTGTAACACCCCCATTGTTTTATCAGTTTGTTGTGGTAAAGGTGTTTGATTTGACATGCTTCAACAATGGACTTACATTCTGCTTTGTTCTCGTTGCAAAGATTGTATGAGAGTGCATTGATGTAGCATGTCGGCACAATGTGACTGTACTTTTTTGATCTAACACACTTGTTTATCATTGTTAATAAGATTTTGTACTTGATGAAATGTTGTTAAATGAAGCTTTATCAAGTACTTGTTGATCATTTTGACAAGTTGGAACTTCTGATACTTATTCAATATGACCCTATCACTAGAGCTAAAATGTTATGACAATAGCTAAGGTGCAAGAAATAATGGATCGAGATATATACCTAGTAAGCCATAAAGTGATTACTGTTGTTTTGTTTAAACAAAAAATGATCTGAGTGAAATTTGGGCTTGACATTCGAATGAATGTTTCTTGTGGTTACAATTATTATTTAAAGGGCATAATATTAATGGAGCCCGTTTGATAATATTGTTAAGGATCGCTTAAGTTGATAAGGCTCTAATGTTATTTTAGTTGATGATCCTAAATCCAAATTGTATAGGAACCTAGCATGTAACTAGTTAGGGTTGTGTTTCCAAATTCATTGGGCTTAGGCCAATTTTAATAAATATTTGTTATATATATTTGGAAGGCCTTAATTATGAAAACCTATGTTTATATGTTAAAGTTTACAATGACCTAAGCTAAAGTCTAGAACCATCATTTTGATGGGGACTTAGGTTCTATGACATAACTTAATTTTATTCAAAAGAGGGTCTCAATGTATTAAGATGGTTATATTATTCTAACCTATCCTACACTAAGTTCATTGCATACTCCACCACACTTGCTCTGTACTAGTTTTTGATATTAATGAATGGTGCAATTACGAAGCACCACTAATCATTTATTGTGGAGGGAAATAACTTAAAATCCCAAATATTTATAACCATATTCAAAATTAGTGACTAGAACTAGTGGTTATTCGACAACGCTAAAATCAAAGAGCTCAAGTCAGTGGCAGAAAAGGTGGCAAGAACTTTGACTTGTACCCCCATGCATTAACTCTTCTCGAAACACCCCTCCATCACTTCGGTGAATGCACAATCAGTTTTGTGGGGGGTTGGAAGATGTAATGGTTGTTTCATTTTTGTTGTTTCATTTGGGTGGCTCATGGAGCTCTACATGTTATGTTTACCCTATTTTGTTGCTCAACATTTACTCAAACCTATGTATGTTGTTATGTAACTGTGAATGAGGAATTTGTGGAAGATATTAATAGACGAGTGCAATAAATAAGTGTGAGGAAGGCTCAGGGGTTTTGATGCTCGGTGGATTCGATTTCTCGAACTGGAACTGCGAAGGAAAGTTGGAACAGAAGGAGAAAGGAGAGGAATCACTGGGCTATCTATACAAGAATGATATATTCATTCTTCTCCTTAAATACTTGCCTCATTTACTTTATGTTTAATGAAGGCATCCGTAATAATATCTTGTGTGATATTGTTGTTCTGGGTGTTATGACTTTGATTATGGATGATTATGTGTGTTGTTCTTCACTTCTTATGTGGTTTGTGCTTTTTATGTTATTATGAGAACCAAATGGATATAAAGCTAGTTTTATATGCATTATGTGGTTTCTGGGTTGTACTAATGTAATACCCATGACCTCTAGGATTTGGTATTTTATAGTGGAATCCTAGGATTGAACCTGAGTGTTCGATAAACTTCTGTTATAAATACTTATGGGATTTTGGTTGAATGTTCTCGGGGGTCAACTCATTATGGTTATCATTTATACATTCTATTCAAATCCCTTCGAGTCGAAGAAAGGAACCAATCTGGATATGGTTGAAGACTCTGTCTCCTTTGTGATGATATTTTCTTTATGTTAACACTTCGCAAGATGTGGTGACCTAGTGAGATCTGGGTTCGAATCTCTATAATCATACGTACATTCAAGGTGAGCTATTATAGTATTAATATTGGTCACCTTTATAATGGAGCTCAAAATGGCATTATGCCAAGCTATGCGTAGTTGATGCTTGTGTTAGGTTGGGTATTATTACAGTGAAATCTATATCTTATTTGGCCAAGTTTGGACCCTTTGTACCTCAGCTATGAGCTCTTATAGATTCATGTCTATTTTATATACTAGGCCTTTTGGGTAGATTGATGTTACATTGTTTGTAAAACTGTAAAATGTTGACAGTATGGTCTTTGGTCTGTTAAGAGTTTTAGATTGACTAAGGTAAGTCTGATTCCTACCTTAATGAAATCGATCAAGCACCTCTAGTTAAACTAGTAATCATGTTTTTAGATAGAAGTGGACCATACTAGAGTCCACATATGAACAATCAGGACTTCACACTGGATTTGAGATTTGTGTTATCTGTTTGTGAATGTGATTTCATACATGAGGTTTAAGTGTGGTATGGGATATGTAATTCTATTATTAAGGATGTCATAATTATTACCTTATTATACTTTGGGTAAGAACGGATACTTGGAACAGTTACAATGACATTTGATCAAAGACTCACCGATGTATCCTTACATATGTGAGTTAGGAATTGCTTAACAACACTGATATATTTACGCCGGAGGCGTGGCTACTATCGAGTTAGATCTTTACGATGACGGTGTGCAGGTTAACCTCCTTGTCATCCTGCTCCTGCTTCCGCCGTTTGCTCCTCCTCCAGCTGCCTGTTTGTGCGTGCATGTGTGTCATGCTCTGTTCTTGCGGTGCCTGTCTTAGATGCAGCTCTGCCCACATCTGTCCATTTCTGCTAGGCCTGTTCATATCCTGGGCATTTGTGGTTTCCCTATTTTTTTAATTGGTCTGTATTGTTCTTCTTTGTCTACTATTGACTTTCTTCTGCAGTCCCTCCTTCGAACTTTCCTGCGCAGCGCACCCACCAGTCCAGCACAGGTTTGTCTTCGCATCGGTCATTATCTCCCTCCAAGCGGTTTTTTATTTCCCTGTGTAACTTTTGTGCTATAGTATCACTCTGATTCACAGTTTGTCCAGACTTTATGCATTCTACTCCATGTATGTCAGCCATTAAAACGACTCAAAATGTCATTGTTTGACCATTGGAGTTTCTCTGTACCTGAAATACCATCATTTTTATTGATTCTTGGCACTAGCAAAATCAGATTCATTGCATATGGTTTTATCTGCTAAATGCCATCTCATACCCCAGATTAACAAGGATGGGATAAATCCATATTGGTTGAGCTCTTTATTGGTTCACTTCCATGGAAGGTTAAACAATATAACCATATATTACATTAAAAATGGACAAAAAGATATAGGCGGACAACAAATTTAAAACTACTCGTTTTTTTAGGTACAAGCACACAGTCTTTATTTGTGGATCCACATAATCCTATATTTTCTATGATATTTGTACCCAGTACTTGTTGGTAATACCTATGCCAAAAATAAATGCTTCTCTTCTTGAGAATTGTCCTCTGAGTTGAACAGGGAATCTTTTGTATCATGATTTTTGACATCAAAAAACAAGCAATAATTTTAACAGACATTTTTCTTCAATGGATTTTTCGGTTAGAACACTTTAGGCACCATCTGTTGGGTTTTTGTTTAAGCTGTTCTTCTATCTTTTATACAGTCTAAAAACTTTATAATCTTTTGAAGAATTTCCAGCATTTTCATTCTTCAGGTATAAATTATAAACAAGCAACTCTTCTTTCTTGGTAGCTAAAGTTCTTCCATTACCCCCAAAATAAGGAATTCTTCTAATACATTCAATTACCCCAATTAAATTTCATATTGCCTCAATGTCAATTTTAGATGTAATATCCAATTTTTATCAATACAATGCAAAAACAACATATTTGCAAATACTATCTTGATTCCTATGAATCTTAGTTTGTGAACCTTCAGGTTGTATTTGTTTTGTAAATTTTTTTCATATACATCATGAAAATAATACTTCTTGCACCATCTTTCTGATCCCGAAATTGTTTTATACATAGCTGAATTCATGTTCTTTCCCTGCTGCAAGGTGTTGAATCACTCGATTTTCTATGTTCTTGTTGAAGTGTATGAACATAAACTGATTGTATATTGGCTTATAGCCTCACCAAGTTTGACAATGTAAAGCTACTTTGATACCCAGTGATAGAAAAAACTATCTATCTATAACCATCCAGAGGGAGCAGAAATATGAAATGAATATGGAAAAAGTAGAATGCAAAGATTGATGGTCGTATATCTTTTGTGATGTTGGTGATGTCTCTAATAGAATGCAATGATTATGCATGTGATGTTGGGAATTTATTCACCTTCTCCAAAATAACAAAGGTGAGCATGACTCCCTGCCCATTTTGTTCAAGGGGCAACTCTGTGCTTAGCTCAGTTGTGATTAAGCATTTATGAATAAGACCGCTTGACCAAATTGCCAGGTATGCTTATTTTATGCAACTGCTGATGCATATGTGATATGTGGTACAGATGTGGCATAGATCTACAGAGGCTAAGCCTCGGTGCAGAATGGCGAAGAGAAACTGATCAGAAAAATTGGCAAAGGGCAGCCATCACCAAAGGCTGATTAGTGCAGCAGGCAGGTGGCTAGCTATTGGTGCTAAGCGAACCTAACATTTTTTGTTGAAGGGATGGTGCTAAGATATCAGTAGATAGTTATCCACACGGATATTAGAAAGACTAGCAATCATGTCAATTATTACAGACTATTTTAATCAACTTTCCTGGTATGAAGATTGGCTTGGATCAGAAGAACGGTTAGTCAGCTAGCAATAGCAAGGAGAAAGATAATGTTTGTGTGCATAAGTAGCATATAATATCAATCAATAGAATTGACAAGAAGTGAACCTATGGGCTAATAATTTGTTACTCAAACTTTGTCAAACAAACAAAATAATATTGTTACTACTGATGTTGGGAAATGACTATAATGGGAGAGGGCCATTTGATGAATGCTTTAATGAGGTCAATTATGAAACATGCATGCAAATGGAGTATTGGCTAGATGTTTCTAGCCATGAGGTTGAAGTCAAAATAAGCACAAGCTTATATTGTCCGTCAACCATAAAAATGATACAGGTATCATACATTTATAAAACTGTCTATGGAGGGCCATTTATCTAGGTAGGACCACTTAAAGCAAACGAATAAGTTTAGAGCTTGCAAACATAAAAAATGACTATGCAATCGAATTTTCTGACTGTCTCAACACAAACATGTAGTAAAATTCAACAAGATAAATCATGAATGCGAATCACCTAAAACTTAGTCTTCCCATGGTTTTTTAGGAAAAAAAAAATCAATCTAGAATTCAAGTTAGGAAATATGCAATCCTGTATTTTGAAGGAAAAGAAAAAGGGAAATACCAAATTAGACTACCTGGAAACAATTTATACAAAACAGAGCTTCAAAATTGGTTTGGGTAAAACTTCCAAGCATACCCAAAATTGCTTGTTTGATCTCAACTGTTATGAAACACCGGAAGGCTCCTTAAGCATGATTTCCTCTACGTATTTACCCTCCTCTTCCTATAGGACATCAAGAGGCGGAACATGATAGGCCTGTGAAAAGAATGCATCACAAAATGAAGGATCATCGTCTCCCAACATCCCTCTCAGCCTGTGAAGTGGCAAGAAAGCCAGAGAATTTGCACCAATAAACCTCCCAGTATCCTGGACACTTAGCCTGTGGGATATCAATTCCTCTTTCCTAGGGGTGTTCACTCCATAATAACAGGACCCAATTATGGGAGGACAGGCTATTTTCATGTGTACCTCTTTTTCCCCTACGTCTCTAATCATTCTCACTATTTTTGAACTGGTAGTGCCCCTTACAATGGAGTCATCCATGACAACGACCCTCTTGTCTTTCAAGACTATCTCCACTGGAGACAATTTTAACTTCACCGAATTAGAAAGAGCTTCTTCAAGGTTTTTTAGGTCCATGTAGGTGTAGTTTCAACTCTACGATGTACGAAGGTAATACAAAGACCTACATGACTGCCAAGTAAGGCATGATTGAGGAGTGAGGAACAATAATTTGAAGTCAAGGTTCACTATTTTCTTTTAAGGGTCTATGATAGTAAGCTTGGTATATCAGTGAAAAGAAGCAAATGTTGATATTGTTTAAAGGATTGAGGGGGAGCAAGTTTTAAAACCATCGCGTGCAAAAGAGAAGCTACATGTCAGTCAAAATATTTAGAGGCAGCGTATTCTTAGCTGTTCAAAGGAACTCAGACATGTACTTATGAAGCATTGAATGATGTTCATCTTCATTTTGGTCTGCAAAGGTTTGATATCAGTTTGAAAAGAAAACTTTTGCATACTACCAGAAGTCATAGGTTCAAAGGCTGTAGATTTGTGAAGGAACAATAAGCTTCTACAGGTGCCTGGGGTTTCTTGTCAAGTGATTTAACTCTCTGACTATTTGAGATTGAGAAAACTAATTGACTCCCTTGTATCCATATTAATATATATATTGTGTGATTGTTTCCTGCATTCTGATGGATCAGTTGGAATCATGTTGCTTGTTCAGTTAATGAAAGTATAGTTCGTGGAACAGGAACCTACAAATATTTCTTCTTGTTTATTAGAAGAGAAGGAAAGCCTTCATGGTATATACTTTGCATTGATGTTCATCTTGTGTATAGGATTAGCATGTGTTCATAGTTAGTTTATGTTACATGTGAATTTGGAACTTGTAGAAAATAGGAGTATGGTTGATTAGTCACACTGTATTATCCATACTTATGATTTTAATAATTTTATGGGGCGACATTTGGAATAAATATTTTAACATTTACCCATTTTCCACTGGATTTTCCAAGGTTGGATATGAATATGTAAATATAGGTAAGACGGTAAGATTTATTGCATACCATCAATAGGTTATTTTTTAAAAATTCTAGCCATAAAGACTATGCATCCCCTGTTAATCTAATAGCTAATATTGATGGTACACTAGTTTTGTCCATGAACTGCCAGATGATTGTTGGGGTGACCAAAATAGAGTTGCTCAGGTATTACTGTTAATAAATTAATTATAAATCCAAGAAGCAGATCTATACACTTTTTCAATTTGTTATATTATATACCAATGTTCAAGATATGTTGACCAATTCATTTCAGAAGCTTCTATGTATCGATGTTTCATAATTTCATTGATAATGAAAGCCAATTTTCAGATGGACTGAGAACCTTATTATATGCTGGCACTTGGCAGGGTAATCTGGTTGCTATAGCTTCTACATTTTCTTCTCGCATTAAGGCTTTTGTGGATTATGTTCACTCTAAGGGACTCTAACTTGAAATATACTTTGATGTTGGGGAAGCATTGAATCATCATACAAAATAAAGAAAATTCCTTTCCTAGATAGATCACAGTATCAATACCCTGTTAAGTAATATTGATATTTGTGTTGGCTTTAAAAACCAGGTCTTATACATGTAGCAAAACCATGCCAGGTTCTCTTGGACATGAGGAACAAGATGCCTAAAAATGTACCTCTTGGGTGCCCTGCTTTAAAAATCATTCCCCTTGATCCGCTGATCAAATTCTTATTTAGTTTGGATGAATTTATCTTGTCCTTGAACCAAAATGCATGGCAAACTTATATGAAACCAGGATTGGTATTTACTGCAATGCTAAAAAAGATATTGTTGTTTGACGGATCGATGTAAGGTGGTTTTTGCAGACAGTAATACATATATTTACGGAAGAATGAAGGGCACTCAAAACCTCAGCTTCATATCATTTATGAAACTAACTACAGGAGACATAGAAGACAAATAGGACATGTAATATACTAATATGTTAATTAAAAAATTAAAATATTTTCCAAAGGATTGGATTGAGAACAAAATATGTATCTATTCACTATTTTTTCATAATTACAACATCACATCTAGAGTTTATCAGAATGATAAGTGAGCGGCTTATGAAGGTCCATGCCATTGGCATAGATTTGCTCCTTTAGGAGCAACCACTAGTATACTTCTCTATGAAGTTATACTAAGAATGAAAGGGTAGTTTTTTTATGAATGATATGAGTTTTGCTTAGAGTAATATAATTTAATACATTTCCCCCTGAAAATTGTGCAAAGAAGGATCTCTTCATGTCCTTCACCAACAAAGGTTACAAAATGGGTCCTCTCACCCTGGTTGAAAGGCACGACCTAAAGTAGTGAGGATAGATCAAATCCTTAATCAAGGTGCTATCCACTTCTCCAACACCCAAGTGACAGAGTCTGATGAATCCCATCCTCGGCTACAAAATGATTCATATCGTGGTTCGTCTGTCTCTAATCATCCTGCAAGTTTCGTGATGCTGCTCGGCCCTCGCTGAAGAATCAATTTGGATACTAACACCGAATTTGGATACATACATTGGACATATATGAGTTTGAGTGAAGGTTATTGTAAACTGTTAAGTGTAAATAATTAAATGTAATTTCATGTATTTACAATATTCAATCCTTGAAAAAGCATAATTAAGTTGTCTTATGGTAGTGTAGCAAGTTTAAATTATTCTAGAGTGAAAGGATATACTGTGTGACTGTTATCTGCATTTATGAGTGAAATTTATTGGAATGCAGCTGTGGATAAATATATTAGAAAGCTTGTGTTACTGTTGTGTTAAATTGTATTATGTGAGATGTCAAATTTTATAGGTAGTAAATTGATTTAAATGGTACAAGTTATTAATATGGAAAAATGATGTATCATGTCAGTTCATTTGGAACTGACCATGTACAATGAAATCTTTTCTATGTAGGTTATTAACATTATAGGTTGATCATGAAGGAAGACATGACTTACACCTTTTCTCACTGCTATGTCTTTTGATGAAATCTATAAAGTTCTTGTTGTGAAAAGATGAGAAGAATTATATTTTAGTAAGGCATGATGCTTGAATCAAGATGTGACTATTTTTATAATCAGTTGTGGACATGTATTAATATTATCTATTGATGATGTTATACTCAATTGAGAAATGCAATTAATTGCATTGTATTTTACTAAGAAGCAAAAGTTATGCTTCATTGTGATATTAATGACAAAAAGGAAGTTTTCTGGTTATTAATAAAGTATTATCTTCGCTAATACATATTGTATTGTAATCATTATTATTTCAATGATGATAATGTTGATAGTTTACTTAGACTATGTAATAAGTATCGATATTGAATTGGCAAGTGATTAATTAAATAAATTATATTACTTCTTTGTTATTAATTGAATACAATATATATTAAATGGAATATGTGTAATTAAAATCACATATGATTGAATTATATGTAATATGGATTGGTGCTATTCATTTGAATACTAATAATAATATGAACTATTCTTGTCATAATGCATTGTTTATGTAAAAAGGAAAAGTATGAACAAGGTATTTAATGTAGAATGTTGATTTAAAACAACAACTAGTAAACATAATGATCATGTTGGGAATGACTCTAAACATGCGATTGATATGCGTGAATCCGTCATTTAGATCCTTAGGTGAATCCTATTGTAATTGGAGTAACACTAGGAATTAATATGTCGAAACTTATTTAAATAACCATAAGATATAATGTTCTCATTTATTGGAACTCAGTGAGCCAACTCGTTATGGAAATTACATCATTTTATCACTTAATTCCTAGTGTCATTATTTGGCTACAACAAAACAATTTCTATGTCAAGTTAACCCGTCAAGCTCCTCTTAATGAGAAGGTTATAATGCACTAAGATGTAAGTAACATCCTGGGTATGAATGTGGATCATACCGCATGGTTAAGTAGCAAAGGTTGTCTTATGCTAACTACAATAAAGGGAGCAACCCGTAATGATGAAAATCATTACGAAGATGCTTACTCTCCCTTAGTCATCCTAATCCTATATTGTGGCACTTACCTACACATGTGGTTCCTGATTGGTATCTTGTACGCAACTTATAACTATCTATTCCTAATTTAGATAACAATAAATAAGAGATAGGGTGAAAGAAAAGTTCCAATTGATGAGTGTGTTATCATAGAACTGAGCATGGAAGACATGTCTCTTAAACTTTGGCTGGAGTAGTGTAAGATGTTGATTACATTGTTTTGAATTCACAGAGATCTAAGTTGTAGGATGTCAGATGGGATTCAATAACGGATACCCAGGTAGACACTTAGAATACCACATTTTTTTAAATATGAAAGATAAAGATGACCACTGGTATACTTAGTATACTTACTCTACGATTAATATATGAAGGATCAGAGTTAAATCGACTCATACAACTACACATGGTCAACTGTTATTGGATGGATTGACTAAGATGATGTTAGTTCTAAATCATGATAATTTAGAACAAGGAAACATGAGATATGAACTTAAGATTTATGCTAGATTTAAATATATGGGTATTTAAATCAATGAAGAATAAAGTGAATTTTTTTTTCCCTTGTATTGAAGTCTTAAAAATAGGTTGTTACATTTCGAGAACATGCGGACTGCTTTGAGTCTCCTTTATCCTATTTCAATTATTTTAGGCATGGTTTTATAATCTCTATCTTACAGGATTTTTTGTATTTTTTAGTTTTTACATTACAATGATATAACAATTCAAATCAAAGGAATATTAAACTTTATGTCGATAAAAAACAAAATTTATAGTGAAAAATAATAAAACTTACCTCATGTTTTATGTAATCCAATGGATTATTTGATTTCCAATTGTACTCTTAAACCACTCCCAGAGATGTTTGGAAACTTAAATAATAAGAGTAGATAGTTTTAACCTCTTAAATTGGTGAGTTGAGTTTAAGTGTTCGTTAGAACTTATCATTTTTGTGTTATAAAAGTTAATTAAATGTAATTTTTAACGACATGTGAAATACCCCTCTAAATCCCAAAACAACAAGTCAAAGTTTTACCTTATTTCTTGTTAACGTGATAGTTCACAACATATGCAATTCCCTTATATGATCATTTGATCATTTAATGTAGCGCATTTAGCAACCATGTTGACCCTTTTTGTAGTGTTGGGAAGATGGTGAAAGTTAAAAATTCAGTTTGGTTTTGGCTTACCATTTAGGGGATGGGGGAAGAAATGGATTTTAACCTATACATGCCTCTAGTATTTATCTATGACAATAACTATCAAACCTTAGTTATGATAATATCTCTTTGTAAAGTAGTTTTTCAAGTAGGTTTTGTAGGCCTTCATTCGTTGGGTGAAAAGGTAAATTTGGTGTTTTTACAATTGGTGGCTCCGGAGAGGTAGTCATTGTTCAAACCCTATTTTCAAAAATTATGTTTTTTCAACTGTAATGGCTTCCTTCTACATAGTATAATTTATATGAATTTTCACATGGTGCATTCGAACTTATGAAATCATTTTATTGAACATAGTTTCATGGCCCTTAGGCTAATTTGGTTATTATTGAGAACTTGTAGAAAAATGTAAAATAATGTCATGGGACTCTCATCAAGTAAAATAACTGACAAGAACACTTGTAAACACTAATATTTGACTATATGGAACTTTATTTTGTTGCCTGTTTTGAGAAAAAATGATTGTGGGAAAAATGGTTCTTTTATCTCTCCCCCCCTCTAGTTTTGAAATGAAATGAAATATGTATATATAACTCTTTGTCTTTTTGTGTGCTAAGTATTGTAATCATGTGAATGGAAAACTATGAATCATGAATTGTTTTAGATTGTAGGTAGATACAATGCCAAATTTTGTGCTGACTATGTTGAGGTTATATGTACTAGGACACAAAGAAAGTGAAACATTACTTGTGTCTTCATAATAAGATATTATCTTAAAAATAATGTAATTGTATAGGATACATTAATACTATTTTATAAATATAAATGTTATTTATTGTTTTCTGGGATAATTATTAAGTTGAATCATATTGGGAAATTATACTATTATCATGGTTAGTTTTACTTCTACATGTTTGACTAATTTCACACTTAGTCTTTTTTCTGTATGTCATTAAGAGTAAATAAATAAATAAATTCCCAATTATAAATATGTAAAAGTGCAATGATATAAACAATTAAGTACATATTTGACCCAAGCAAAATAAGATATAAAATGTAAAACCCTAGTTACAAATGAAGGGGTACAAAGAATTAGTTGCTTTGCAATAATCCTAAAGGTATATCAAGTTGGAAAATCACTAGAACAATACCTCACATTGTCACAATTAGACCTAGAAAAATGCAGTAGTGTCGAAAGTTCCTAGACTAGGGAACCTATGGAGGGTCAGGGGTGCCTGGGGCACTGGAGACCTATTATGGATGTCGTTGACTATTCAAAACATCAGAAAATGATCTTCACAGGGTCACAAGATGTTCACTGGTTGTTACCTTTGATCGCTTGTACTTCACTCGACTTTGGTGTTATTCACCCAGAACTTACAATCAGAAACAAGCACCTGTAAAACCATCAAATGACATCGAATCCTAAAAATGAAATATGCAAAAATGTGGGGTAAAACTTTCCTCGGCTCTTGAACAAGTGAACTTATGACTGAGCACTGCACTATATCTTAAACTCAATGTAGTTATGTGTGTGTGTGTGTTGAAATCATGCCTTATGTGGCTCTTATGTGTGTTGCACTTGATAGCATGATAAATAGCTAGATGTAGAAAATGTAGATAGATGTGTGTATGAAAGAATGAACTTACCCTCTTATTAAGTGTATGCATAAGAATTCAGTCTCATGTCCATTATTCTAAAGTTTGGTTCAAATTTTACAGAACAATCCAAACACAATAATGGTCATCTATTCAACACATTGTATTAGGATAATATATAACCATAGTGACAAAATAAACTTCCTAATAAATAGGAAGTAGAATAAAAAGTGCACCATTAGTAGTTTTATGGGTACAACACAAATATATGAATATATTGTTGTTATAACAATATATTCTACATATAACCATAATATTTATGAAACATAAATATTAATATCCATGTGAACATTAATATTCCTAACATTCCTCACTTAATTTTTACACGGTAGCAAAAGATCTTTCACACTTCCTCTGTAGCCTACCGCATGTGCTTGCTCATGATCTTGGTAAACCAATCGAACTGGAGGTAGAAGAAGGAACAAATAAACTTCTTATCAACCATGCACTATCGGGGACACATTTGACCGAAGAGGATGGCAACACACTCAGGAAGCATCTGCTTATCAACCATTCACTCTAGGGAACAGATATGACCTAACAGTGTGGGAACTCAACTTGGAACACAACTGAATAAAATTTAATGGTTTTGCAGAGGCTAACCACAAACCTAGGTATGAACAGGAACACATCTAATTGTTCAACCTCTTCAAGACTCATGATGATGTATTTCACTGTGTTATCTATTCTTCACTATGTTATTGCATGGGGGAATTATGTAGGAATAGCCACATCTACTATTGAACAAGAAAGAACCTCTGTTCTTATTTCTCACACCATATTGGAAATATGAGAAGCAAAACTGAAAACAAACACATAGCACACATGTGCCACCAAATCATTATGCGTAGCTCCGTTGGTGATGAATGATGATATGTCATTGGTTGACCTCCTTCCTCCATTGCATGTCCTTCATCTGTTGCTGCTAAGCTCAGCTGATATTGACTTTGAGGCTTAATAGTTTCCACATTGGGTTTATTTTGTCTCCCCCCACAATGTGAAATAATTTATTTTGTTGATGATGGGTAACACCGAAAATGCATCTGTGAGGAGTTTTTCTAATTTTTTTTTTGGAATTTTGACAATTGCATGAATTTTGATGACAATATTAATGACAACAAACAAATATCCTAAAATCACCTATTTAATTAACTTAAAAATATAATGACGCCTTTACTAAATTGATGACAAAGACTTAATGATATAATGATTCATACATTTTTAATGTTTATTTAAACGCAAATTTAACATCACAAAATGACTACCATTTTACTATTGATAAAATGAAGACTTAGAATCACAATTTTAACTATATTTACAATGACAACTAGATATTTTAGACTCAAGAATTTGACCATATGAAATTTTTTACTAAACCTAATGACAAGACTCGATGAAATTACTAACAAACTATGACTAATTTGACACTCAAAAATAAAAACTATGAAGGATCGAACTATAATGATCTTTAAATAAAGCACTATTTTTGACATATGATAATGTGACACACACCTTTCTAATGGAAGACTTGGAATCTATGTGAATTTCAAAATATGGCCTGGAGTTTGAGAAAAAAGAAAGGATGAGAAACATCCATGGAAGGATTTTGATCAATGGATAAACATGTTAACGCTACCCCTGGAACTTGTATTTACCCATGACAAGACACCTTAGGTGAGACCAATAGTAGATTTAATGCCTTGTCCCCTTTACTATTGTGTAGCTACTGCAAGTAACCATGTGTAGAATATGCCACTGATATTGGACAAACTGTCAATATGTAATGTGCATGTAATTTTAGTGGATCACAGTTGGAAACTAATTGCATCCCGTCTAAAGAGATAAGACAACACAGAATGCATATGGGGAGTCGTTGATACCGGTGAAATTGGTGCATGCATTCATCAATGTGAGATTTACAAGCTTGGGAACAGTATTGATAACAGAACCACAAATGAATGAAAATTCTCCATATTTGAACTCTATGCATGTCTGTTGTGAAAGGAGCTGATGAGAGTATCTATGAGGATGGGAAATGAGTAGAAATGAAAGGTATGTGTAATGCCCCATTTGCTGTTACCCAGTCCCTAACCTTCCAACCCTATTGCTAAGCCTGGGAGACTGGTGTGTGTGTGTGTGCTTTCGTTGACCGATGTTGACCATGTCCAGGTCGCAGTGAAGATTTTTCACCTTCCCTCTCCTTCTTGCCTTTTGGGTCATTGTCGACACCCCAAATTGTGGACCTTATAGCGTCAAGGACGGTTATACGGTTAAAATAAAATTTGGTTCTCGGCTCTTTGAGTTTGTCGGGTCATCGACATTAATGGGATTAATAATTATTATCATTATTTTAAGTCGTAAAATCATAATAATAATGTTGTAATAATATTATAAACTATATTGTCAATTCTCGCCAATAGTGTTTTGGGTCAAAATGTAGTTTCGGGCAGGCTATAAATAATATACATGGTGTTGTTCCATGTTTAGGGTATTGATTTGGACTATCCAGACCATCATCGGGTTTGGTCGTAAACCCTATCAAATCATTGTTAGGATTTACTTTATGATTCGTATGGCAATATCGCGACAAAATCAAAATATAATAATAATAACAAAAAACATATTAAATTATTTTAATAATGAAATAGATTTTCAAGTGAATGAAACGAGTTAAATGAATTTTGAAATAATAATAATGTTAAATAAAATAAAAGAAATTAAAAATAAAATAAAATAAAATAAAAAGCCGTGATATTCTTCTTAGGGCGAATTAGGGCAAAATGGGGTTTTCTTCCATCATTTTTGGTTGTCTTTTTACTGTGGGGGAGTGAGTGCCGCTGCCTTGGAGGGATTTATAATGAGGCATGGGAAAGGGAAGATCCTGGATGGTAACGACACACAACATATTCGACACCCTTTTGCTAGGAAACTCCGTGTCATTGTCAGTATGCTCCCATTCTGCGCAAAGACAGAACCCCAAATCAAGGCATGAACACTTCCAAAGCACAAAATGTAAAGGAGTTCTGTCAGATGTTGTAGTTGCAAGTGCTTCATTCACATGTAAGAAAATGTGGAAGCATGCGCCTAGTAGGGATGACATTGGCTTTGCTTGTTTTGTATTTTTCTATGGTTGGAACGTGTGCAAAACGTGGAAGTAAAAAAAAAGGGGTGCTGAACTGTTTGTTAGAATGGATCAAAGAAATGTGATTTCATAGAATGCTATGATTTGAGGCTGTGCAAAAAAATGAGTTTGTTGAAAATGCTTTGGAAAATTTCAAGCAAATACTGCTGGCAGGTTTAAAGCCAAACTCCACAACACAGGCAACATCCTTCACGTATGTGCCCAAAATGGGAAGCTTTGGAGCAGGGTTTGAACAATAGAATCTGGTTTGTTTGCAAGATTTTGTTCTTGCAATGACACAGCTGAGAGGTATGAAAAATGTGGAAGTGTATTCAAGGCATGTGATCTGTTCGACAAAATGCCTCAGATATTTCAGTCTCATGGAATGCAATGGTTTCAGGGTATTTGTAGATGAGCTTGTTGTAAAGGCCTTAGAAACTTTGAAGGAAATGGATTTGGCTGTGGTAAAGCAACACTTAACAATTTTTTTAACACCCTCTCAGTTGCGCCAAAATAAGCGTTTTAAATTGGGATATGCGCAAAATGGACTTGTTGAAAAGGTGTGTGACTTGTTGACATAGAAAATGTAGTCTCTTGGATCAGGATGACTACTTGAAAACACGAAATGGTTCTTTTGGATGAGACATGGGTGCACAACGAATGGCTTGGTTTGCACGTGACTACCTGGCATCATGTGGCAACAATGGTGGTCTCGACGGATCACGAGTGTAAACCGCTTGGAGCCCCTTGTACCTCTTCGCTCATCATTTCCAGGCATGGTTCTTCTTCCCTTACCTCTCATAATTCTTGTGTTTTAGTTCTCTTTTGCAACTAAATAGAATTTTAAATTATTAGATTTTTAATACAGTTAAATGTCCCTTTAACTCATTGCAAAACAATAAAATGTCGTGTCGCAACTCTCGAAGCCATTATAACTCGCCTACTCTAAACCATGAAATATCACCCTCGCTTCGAGATGACATAGAAAACTCTTACCTTCTTGATCACTCTCAATATCGTTTTATCGACCAGACGAATTTGACTCTCCATTGATAAAGTTGACCTTCCTACTTAAAATAGTTAAATTTTGCAATTTTCAGAGACTCACTAAGTGCCCTTCGCAACTCTAGAAATGAGATGTGAAGTTTCATTCGTGTACCATGGTATATGAGGAGTCACCTTGATTTTTTGTTTGACCTGAAAAGATCATATGACATCCTTTTAACACCCTTATAGGATCCCTGTTACACCGGTTTACAACAGTAGAGAGCTGTTAAAACTAGAAAGTTGGCTTTCATTTGGGACCACTAATTGAAACCCGGAAAGAGAAATCACGTTCCATCTTCGCAAACCTCTAGCATTTATACTAGACAAATGCATGGAACATTCAGCATAGGAAAGAGCACCTTTCGGGATAGTTTGGCGAAGCCGTTTTGTAGGCCTCCAGTCACAGTTTGACGAGGTCAAACTGGTCCAATTTTGTCTTGTCGCTCCAGAAAACTTGTCGCCGTTTGAACATGGTTTTCTAGTTCTTTGTCCCATCGACTCTGACAAATTCTCCTTATATATGGTAACTAGTATGAAGAGTATTGTTGTGTGCGCATCCATCGAACATCATGTTATGGATGCGGTTTTCTAGGCCACTCGAGCTAACTTTTGCATCTTTACAACTGGGTGAACTGCGACCAGTGGCCCCGGAAAACTAGCCGCCAAATGTAAACCGTGCACTCTTTTTCAATTCCATCAGTTTCTTTGAACTCTTGGTATATCTGGGGACACGTAGAAATTTAATCGTGGAGTGGAATTCTCATTGGAAGATAACCTTTGGAAGCGGTTTCTTAGCCTCTGAGCCCATTTTGTACATCTTTTGTAGCTAGTGAGAAAATGTAAAAATAGAAAGCTGCGGACCCTCGTAAGGTTTCCAAATCACCCTGAAATTTTTTTAACACATGCAAATAACTGTTTAAAACCCTATAGTGTAACTTGTTGTGTGTATTAGAACTTTTGACAAAACGATGTTTTCTCTCTTTTCCCTTCTCTTTCTCTCTCCTAGGTTTCAAAATGAAGAAAAATGAAATGCAATGAATACATGTTTCTAGACCTTTTTATTTCGATTTCAAATTGAAATTATTGTCAGATGTAAATGGGAAACTAAAAAAATGATAATTATGATTGATTAGGGTGGATGCCATGCCAACGATTTATCACTGATATCTTGCTCACATGGGTTTTGTAGGATGGAAGAATGACGATGAAAAAGGCGATGTGTAATTTATTTATTACTATTGTAATTTTTACAGGTCATTGTAAAATGAATAAGTGTGTTATGTAGTCTCTTGTTACTGAAAAGTTATAATTGAGATTTGTTAACATGCATAATATGCTAGTTTTAGGGATGCTTAGGAAATGTGCATCTAATCACCGGTTCAATTTGATTTATTAGTTGTGTATGGTAAAAAGGGTTTGATTTATACATAGTAAATTGAAATTGAAGTTAATATATTGTAGTACTTTCACAGTATTCCATAAATGATTAAATTAATTACTGGGTTATCTTCTTACCTTGCAAACTTAATACATAGTTTTAATGGGAACACTCGACCCTAAATAAAATATTCGTGCATAACTCGCCTGCTTGTGTGATCCTTCTTACCATATAAGAAAATTAAGACTGTAGGATGAACTTAAGCTTTGCCCTCGATGAGACCTCCTAGGTTAGGTAAAATAAAAAAACCCCTAGTCGGAGTTTATAGTCATAGTCATTAGTTTTAGTGACATTGTCATGGACCCATACTTTAGGAATGACATGGTCCAACTTTATTTAGAGTATGCAGTTCCCTTCTAGTTTTGGTAATCGTGAGAAGAATGTCCTCTCATTCAGGTCCGACACCAGGCTGAGTGGTGAAGACCACCTTGGAAGTCACCTTATGAGTCCTTGTTAGAAGGAATGACTAAGCAGTGTAACCTTCCCATCTGTGGAGTAGGTAGAGATATTACTCCCTTGTATCCTATTGGATTTCTAGGCCTTACAAAATTAGATCTAGAAATTAACTTCATCAGTGAATGGAATCCCTGTTGGATCCAAACGACCTAAATGAAGGTCGTGATATAGTTGTTCTATGTCTTGCATTCTCGTTAGTGAACCCTTTTGTCCCTCGTAGAAAAATGTCTTGTCTTGGGCTTGTGAAAATTTAGTGCCTTGATCTTTCACGAAAGGTTATAGGGTAAATACATTTTAACCTTAATCACACCTATGATAGAGATTGAAGCCCTAGGTGAAACTGGAATTAAGCTTAACCATGTGCTTCTTTAATATGTCAAACAACTACTTTCGTAACTCTTACGTTTAAAATGATGGTAATAATGAGATCCTAGTGTGACGTGAAAGTAAATCATATGAGAGTAAAACCAAAATTTGAGGTTGGGAATAATGTCACTGGGAGTCCTTGTGACTTAATTTAAGCAACTTCATGTGATATAAAGAATATGAATTGTCAAATGGTGTGATCAAACTTCGAGAAAGCAAAGGATGTATATATATATATATATATAAATCAAATTTGGAATTCAGCAAGTTATTGTACTATAATAATAATGATAGGGAAATAACAATTTTGTGATCGAAGGATGTTCTTGGAAAAAGGCTATCTCAAATCTATGTCTTCCTTAATCCAAAAATTTCATCTTGACATCACGTTAGATTTTCTTGTGTAGCAAGAGTAAGTTTTATACATTAAATAAACGTTTGAGAAGCAAAATCTTAACATAAGAATGGGAGATTTAAAATCTGGTAGGCATTTTGAAATATGGAAAATACTTATGTAAGTTATGAAGGTTTGTCATAAGGGTAAAGAGCAAAGTAAATGGTTGAACAATAAGTGAACTGTGAAATAAAATTTTCAGAACATGTAGGTGGAAAAATGGAAAAAATCATGCTTACCTAATAATGACCTTGGAAAGTTTGCCGTAACTAAAATACATTTAAAGTAATGATATGTCATGGGTTCGTCGTTCCTAAAGTCACGTTTCTTGTGGTTGGGTCGTTACTAGTAACCTTCCATTGGGAAAAGTGTAGCGTCGACATGCCGATGTCGTCTACATGTGTCTATGTGATTCGATGATTTATGTGATTGTCGCATGTGTATCGAGTCTGTACTTAGAGCCCTTACTGTGTATTGTGTAGTGAGCAATGTAAGTCAAAAAAAAAATTATCTTGGTATTTTACTGTTGTATTTGTGTGTGTAAAATGTGGGCACTACATATGGTATCAGAGCAGAGGTTCATGCTCTCGAACCTCTGGGATGGATTGGAGATTGTGATGATTTTGCATGATAGTGATGGTGTTACATGATGGGTTGCATGATGGTGATAGTGTTTCATGATGGTGATAAATATTGGAAGAGTAATGTGTTTTAAGAGTGATGTGATCTATATTGTAATTGTGATAATGTGAATGCACATGATGTGTATGTCACTTAGTGTGTAATTGTTGTCATGTTGATGTGCTTGTGATGAGAGTGTCGACTCTCATTTTCATGGATTCAATGAGGAATCCATGTGTGATGTACTGCCCTGTTTTGTGTGAAAGGAATTATATTGTGAGTTGTGGAATGTTGAAGAATTTTGACCTTATGTGATGTGATGATGTATTGCGTGAAAAAATGGTGTAGAGTGAATTGAATCATATTGTGATGTCGTCACCGTGTTGTTATGAGTAGTGTGTATCACTGTGTTGTATCGCAAAGGGATTATATGCCGTAATGTTAGACATTGTGTTCCTCATACGTATAATTCATGTAATATGTGATGGTTCATATCGTGATTTAGGGGCATATGGTGAGTATGATCCCTAGCGTACAGTGATTGCACTTTGGGTGCAGGATGTGGTAATGTGATGTATCGTAACCCATGAAAGTAGTGATTGTGTTATACCCTGTATATATATTTACCATGCGTAATACGTTATGGTTGTTGTGTGTGAATTACCATTGTGTTAGTGATGTAGTTATGTGTATGTTGTGGACCCTACACTAGACGACCCTAAGGGGATGAACTGTCAAGAGTGTATGTGTGGAGAGAGGAGGCATGGACCAGGTTTTCATAATCTTGAGCCGAGTACGAGTGAGGAAGTGGAGTCTTATATAGACTGAAAATCCACTTCTATCTATTTAGTATACTTCGAGCTTGCTCAGTATATTGTGGGTGCGCACCACCTTAGGCTCAACTTATGCAACCTTGTGTCCCCTGCTCTTTCCTATTGGATTGTTCATTGAATAATCCTATGTGATTTTGACTATGTTGATCCTTGTGGGAGTCTGGAGTTATGATTCAGGCAGAGATGATGATAGTTACATTATTTGACATACTCATTTCTGGTTACATGTATATTTTCACAGAGCTGAGGCTCGATGTCCGAGTGCCAGCAACTCGATGAGTACCCCTTTGGTGGTGGTATGAGGCCACATAGTGATTGTGATGTGCTATTTTATCATTACGTATTTTATTCGTAAATTAATCTTTCTCTTTTAGCTAGAACCAACCGTTTTCTTGATTGACATGTTCTTATATTTTGGGCATTTATTTGATTGTTGCACTAACAATTGGATTTTACACTAACCATGGCTAATTAGCCACTTGTTTTTCTTGGTTTTAAAACTTTCTTTTCATATTTGAAACGTTTTGTAGCCTAGCCCAAGGCTTTTGATTTGGCCACTTGGCATTTGAATGGATTTTTATGCTGGTTCTAATGTCGTAATGTGTTGGAATAGGGTCATGGGATTCACCATGGAGTGGTTGAACCTATGGACCCGCTTCATTGTATAGGGGTACGCCCCAAGGAGTTACAGATAACTAGCGGGTTGTTGAACCACGAGTTATTATGTCACTTGGGTTTGGGGGTGACGGGGCTCTATGTGCCTAGGGCCATAGAGTGACCCAACCTCATTTAAAAGGAGAAAGGAGATGGGCCTCTATGGTTGAGTGACCTGTTATTCTTTATGGCGCTCTATGGTTGAGTGACCTGATATTCTTGATGGGGCTCTATGGTTGAGTGACCCGACTTGGTTTTGGCACTATGTTTCTTCCTCTTGGGAGGTATATGGAGCTTATCTGGTGATGCTTTGGGGAGGTATATGGAGTTGTATTCTGTACGGAGTTTTACTTTTGGAGATATCTGGAGTTGTTTCGTGATGCCTTGTGATGTGTGGAGATTGGTATAGTGAGTTATGTGTACTCTGTATGAGTCTTTTGATACCTTGTTATGTATGAGGCTTGACTCTCCCTTGGTTGGTATGGACTATTGGATTTTGTCTTGGCACTATGTTGGTGTAGTCATGGATTTTTGGGGCTTGTGATACCCGTTGTATATGTATCAGCGTGTTGATTTTGTTTGTTAGTCATATGTGTGTACTAGATCTATGTATAGGGATGTAATTGTTGGAAATTTATTGTTATGTGGTCTACTTGTTGTCATTCCATGGTTTGGTGAAACCCTTGTGATGTGATATGGTCGTGAAAGTATGCAAAAGTATGCTTGTGAAAATTAGGTGTTGTGTATGACCCTGGTAGGGTGTTGTGACTGTAGTTCATGATGGGAACCCACAGGAATGAATAAAATAAAATTCGACAAAAATGAAAATTTAAAGGACTTGAATTAAGGAAAATGTCAATGGAAAGATATTAATGAAATAACGAATAAGAGAGAATTTCCAATCTTCACATAACCTTGAAAATTAAAATTTCTACCAATTGTTCTTAGGGCCACCCCGTGACAGTGCTTTCATGTCTGAAATCTTAGCCTTAACGCGTGCCTTCACCTTATTTGTTCCTTGTTTTTTACAATTTCTCCTTCTTCATTGTATGTCGCATCGAGGACGATGCTTTCTTAAGAGGAGGATGTAAGTTTACTGTTCCACAGTCCTTGACCTGCCACTAAGCCTTTGGTGCATTTGTGTGCCTTCGTTGACTAATGTTGACCATTTTGAATATTTCACCTTCCCTCTCCTTCTTATTCGGGTCATTGTTGACACCCCAATCTGAGGACCCCATAGCGTCATGGATAGTTTACGGTTAAAAGAAAAGGGGAGTTTGTTGGGTCGTAAACCCTATCATCGAGTTTGGTCGTAATCCCTATCAAATCATTGTTAGGATTTACTTTATGAGTCGTATGGCAATATCGTGACAAAATTAAAATATAATAATAATAACGAAAAACATATTAAATTATTTTAATAATGAAATAGATTTTCAAGTGAATGAAAAGTTAAATGAGTTTCCAAATAATAATAATGTTAAATAAAATAAAAGCCCGTGATATTCTTCTTTGGACGGAATTAGGGAAAATGGATGCATGTGTCCTTCCATTATTTTTGGTTGTCTTTTTGCTATGGGGGAGCTGTGCATTGCCGCCGTGGAGGGATTTGCAATGAGGCGTGGGAAAGGGAAGAGCCTGGATGACAGCGTCACACATCAGATTCGACATCCTTTTGCTAGGAAACTCCATGCCGTTGTCAGTATGCTCCCATTCTGCGCAAAGACAGAACTCCAAATCAAGGAATGAACACTTCCAAAGCGCAAAATGTAAAGGAGTTCTGTCAAATGTTGTAGTTACAAGTGCTTCATTCACATGTAAGAAAACATGGAAGCATGCGCCTGGAAGGGACGGCATTGGCTTTGCTTGTTTCTATTTTTTTTTAACGGTTGGAATGTGTGTAAAACATACAAGCAAAAAAAAAGGGGGTATTGAACTGTTTGTTAGAATGCCTGAAAGAAATGTGATTTCATAGAATGCTATGATTTCAGGTTGTGTAAAAAAATGAATTTGTTGAAAATGCTTTGGAAACTTTCAAGCAAATACTGCTGGTAGGTTTAAAGCCAAACTCCACAAAACAGGCAGCATCCTTCATGTATGTACCCAAAATGGGAAGCTTTAAAATAGGGTTTGAACAATAGAATCTGGTTTGTTTGCAAGATTTTGTTCTTGCAGTGACACAACTGAGAGGTATGAAAAATGTGGAAGTGTATTCAAGGCATGTGATCTGTTCGACAAAATGCCTCAGATATTTCAGTCTCATGGAATGCAATGGTTTCAGGGTATTTGTAGATGAGCTTGTTGTAAAGGCCTTAGAAACTTTGAAGGAAATGGATTTGGTAGTGGTAAAGCAACACTTAACAATTTTTTTTAACACCCTCTCAGCTGCGCCAAAATAAGCGTTTTAAATTGGGATATGCGCAAAATGGACTTGTTGAAAAGGCGTGTGACTTGTTGACATAGAAAATGCAGTCTCTTGGATCAGGATGACTACTTGAAAACACGAAATGGTTCTTTTGGATGAGACATGGGTGCACAACGAATGGCTTGGTTTGCACGTGACTACCTGGCATCATGTGGCAACAATGGTGGTCTCGACAGATCACGAGTGTAAACCACTTGGAGCCCCTTGTACCTCTTCACTCATCGTTTCCAGGCATGGTTCTTATTTCCTTACCTCTCATAATTCTCGTGTTTTAGTTCTCTTTTGCAACTAAATAGAATATTAAGATATTAAATTTTTAATACAGTTAAATATATCTTCAACTCATTGCAAAACAATAAAATGTCGTGTCACAATTCTCAAAGCCATTACAACTCGCCTAATTTAAACCATGAACTATCACCCTAGCTTCGAGATGAAATAGAAAACTCTTACCCTTCATGATCGCTTCAATATCATTTTATCGACCAGACAAATTTGACTCCTCATGGATTAAGTTGACTTTCTTCCTGCTTAAAATAGTTAAATTTTGCAATTTTCAGAGACTCACTAACTACCCTTCGTAACTCTGGAAACGAGATGTGAAGTTTCATTCGTGTACCTTGGTATACGAGGAGTCGAATTGATTTTTTGTTTGACCCGAAACGATCATATGACATCCTTTTTATGCTCTTATAGGAGCCATGTTACACCGGTTTACAACAGTAGAGAGTTGTTAAAACTAGAAAGTTGGCTTTCGTTTGGGACCACCAATTGAAACCTGAAAAGAGAGATCACGTTCCGTCTTCACAAACCTCTAGCGTTTATACTAGACAAATGCATGGAACATTCAACATAGGAAAGAGCACCTTTTGGGATAGTTTGGCGAAGCCATTTTGTAGGCCTCCGGTCGCAGTTTGATGAGGTCAAACTGGGCCAATTTTTTCTTGTCACTCCAGAAAACTTTTCACCGTTTGAACATGGTTTTCTAGTTCTCTGTCCCATTGACTCTGATGAATTATCCTTATATAGGGGAGCTAGTAGGAAGAGTCTCGTTGTGTGCACATCCATCGAACATCGTTTGGGACACATTTTTTGGGCTACTCGTGCTAACTTTGTCTCTTTACAACTAGGTGAAATACGACCAGTGACCCCAGAAAACTAGCCACCAAATGCAAACCGTGCGCTCTTTTTCAATTCTGTCGGTTGCTCTGAACTCTTGGTATATCTGGGAACACGTAGAAATTTTATCATGGCAGGCATTCTCATTAGAAGGTAACTTTTGGGAGTGGTTTCTTAGCCTCTGAGCACATTTTGTACGTCTTTTGTAGTTTGTAAGAAAATATAAAAATAGAAAACTACAGACCCTCATAGGGTTTCTAAATCACCCTGAAAACTTTTAACACATGTAAATAACTATTTAAAACCCTTTAGTGTATCTGTTGTGTGAAATAAAACTTTTGACAAAGTGGTGTTTTCTCTATCTTCCCTTCTCTTTCTCTCTCCTAGGTTTCAAAATGAAGAAAAATGAAATGCAATGAATACATGTTTCTAGACCTTTTTATTTCGATTTCAACTTGTAATTATTGTCAGATGTAAATGAGAAACTAAAAAAATGATAATTATGATTGATTAGGGTGGATGCCATGCCAACGATTTATCGCTGATATCTTGCTCACGTGGGTTTTGCGGGATGGAAGAATGACGACAAAAAAAGGCGATGTGTAATTTATTTATTACTATTGTAATTTTTACAGGTCATTGTAAAATGGATAACTGTGTCATGTAGTCTCTTGTTACCAAAAATTTATAATTGAGATTTGTTAACATGCATGATATGCTAGTTCAGTGATACTTAGGAAATGTGCATCTAATCACCGGTTCAATTTTTTTATTAGTTGTGTATGGCAAAAAAGGTTTGATTTATACATAGTAAATTGAAATTGAAGTTAATATATTGTAGTACTTTCTTAGGATTCCATAAACAATTAAATTAATTACTAGGTTATATTCTTACCTTGCAAACTTAATACAGAGTTCTAATGGGAACACTCGACCCTAAATAAAATATTCGTGCATAACTCGCCTGCTTGTGTGATCCTTCTTACCATATAAGAAAATTAAGACTGTAGGATGAACTTAAGCTTTGCCCACGATGAGACCTCCTAGGTTAGGTAAAATAAAAAAAACCCCTAGACGGAGTTTACCGTCATAGTCATTAGTTTTAGTGACATTGTCGTGAACCCATACTTTAGGAATGACATGGTCCAACTTTATTCAGAGTATGCGGTTCCCTTCTAGTTTTGGTAATCGCAAGAAGAATGTCCTCTCATCAGGTCCGACATTAGGCTGAGTGGTGAAGACCACCTTGGAAGTCACCTTATGAGTCATTGTTAGAAGGAATGACTAAGTGGAGTAACCTTCCCATCTATGGAGTAGGTAGAGATATTACTCCCTTGTATCCTATTGGATTTTTGGGCCTTACGAAATTAGATTTATAAATTAACTTCATAAGTGAATGGAATCCCTGTTGGATCCAAACGACCTAAATGAAGGTCATGATATAGTTTTTCTATGTCTTGCATTCTCGTTAGTTAACCATTTTGTCCCTCGTAGATAAATGTCTTGTCTTGGGCTTGTGAAAATTTAGTGCCTTGATCTTTCACGAAAGGTTATAGGGTAAATACATTTTAACCTTAATCACACCTATGATAGAGATTGAAGCCCTGGGTGAAACTGGAATTAATCTTAACCATGTGCTTCTTTAATATGTCAAACAAGTACTTTCGTAACTTTTACGTTTAAAATGATGGTAATCATGAGATCCTAGTGCGACGCGAAAGTAAATCAAATGAGAGTAAAACTAAAATTTGAGGTTGGGAATAATGTCACTGGGAGTTATTGTGACTTAATTTAAGCAACTTCATGTGATGCAAAGAATATGAATTTTCAAATGGTGTGATCAAAATTCGAGAAAGCAAAGGATGTATATATATATATATATATAAATCAAATTTGGAATTCAGCAAGTTATTGTACTATAATAATAATGATAGGGAAATAACATTTTCGTGATCAAAGGATGTTCTTGGAAAAAGGATATCTTGAATCTATGTCTTCCTTAATCCCAAGATTTCATCTTGACATCACGTTAGATTTTCTTGTGTAGCGAGAGTAAGTTTTATATATTAAATAAATGTTTGAGAAGCAAAATATTAACATAAGAATGGGAGATTTAAAATCTGGTAGGAATTTTGAAATATGAAAAATACTTATGTAAGTTATGAAGGTTTGTCATAAGGGTAAAGAGCAAAGTAAGTGGTTGAACAATAAGTGAATTGTGAAATGAATTTTTAGAACATGTAGGTGGAAAAAGGGAGAAAATCATGCTTACCTAATAATGACCTTGGAAATTTTTCCGTAACTAAAATACATTTAAAGTAATGATATGTCATGGGTTCGTAATTCCTAAAGTCACATTTCTTGTGGTTAAGTCGTTACTAGTAACCTTCCATTGGGAAAAGTGTAGCGTCGACATGCCGATGTCGTCTGCATGTGTCTATGTGAGTCGATGACTTATGTGATTGTCGCATGTGTGCCGAGTCTATACTTGGAGCCCTTACTATCTATTGTGTAGTGAGCAATGTAAGCCAATTTTTTTTTATCCTGGTATTTTACTGTTGTATTTGTGTGTGTAAAATTTGGGCATTACACATGGTATCAGAGTGGAGGTTCATGCTCGCGAACCTCTAGGATAGATTGGAGTTGTGATGACTCTGCATGATGGGGATGATGTTACATGATGGGATGTATGATGGTGATGGTGTTTCATGATGGTGATAAATATTGGAAGAGTAATGTGTTTTAAGAGTGATGTGATCTATGTTGTAATTGTGATAATGTGAATGCACATGATGTGTATGTCACTTAGTGTGTAATTGTTGTCATGTTGATGTGCTTGTGATGAGAGTGTCGACTCTCGTTTTTGTGGATTTAGTGAGGAATCCATGTGTGATGTACTACCTTGTTTTTTGTGAAAGGAATGATATTGTGAGTTGTGGAATGTTGAAGCATTTTGACCTTATGTGATGTGATGATGTATTGATGTATTGCGTGAAAAATAAGTGTAGAGTGAATTGAATCATATTGTGATGTCATCACCGTGTTGTTATGAGTAGTGTCTATCATTGTGTTGTATCGCAAAGGGATTATATGCCGTAATGTTAGACATTGTGTTCCTCATACGTATAATTCATGTAATATGTGATGGTTCATATCGTGATTTAGGGGCATATGGTGAGTAGGATCCATAACGTACAATAATTGCACCTGGGGTGCAGGATGTGGTAATGTGATGTATTGTAACCCATGAAAGTATTGATTGTGTTATGCCCTGTATATATATTTACCATGTGTAATACGTTATGGTTGTTGTGTGTGAATTACCATTGTGTTAGTGATGTAGTTATGTGTATGTAGTGGACCCTACACTAGACGACCCTAAGGGGATGAACTGTCAAGAGTGTATGTGTGGAGAGAGGAGGGATGGACCAGGTTTTCATAATCTTGAGCTGAGTATGAGTGAGGAAGTGGAGTCTTATATAGACTGAAAATCCACTTCTATCTATTTAGTATACTTTGAGCTTGCTCAGTCTATTGTGGGTGCGCACCACCTTAGGCTCAAATTATGCGACTAGAGTTCCCTTCTTTTTCCTATTGGATTGTTCATTGAATAATCCTATGTGAATTTTTACTATGTTGAGCCTTGTGGGAGTTTGGAGTTTTGACTCAGGTAGAGATGATGACAGATACATTATTTGGTATGCTCATTTCTAGTTACATGTATATTTTCACGAGCTGAGGCTCAATGTCTGAGTGCCAGCAAACTCATTGAGTACCCCTTTGGTGGTGGTATGAGGACACATAGTGATTGTGATGTGCTATTTTATCATTACGTATTTTATTCGTAAATTAATCTTTCTCTTTTAGCTAGAACCAACCTTTTTCTTGATTGACATGTTATTATATTTTGGGCATTTATTTGATTGTTGCACTAACAATTATATTTTACACTAACCATGGCTAATTTGCCACTTGTTTTTCTTGGTTTTAAAAATTTCTTTTCATATTTGAAATGTTTTGTAGCCTAGCCGAAGGCTTTTGATTTGGTCACTTGGCATTTGAATGGATTGTTATGCTGGTTCTAATGTCGTAATGTGTTGGAACAGGGTCATGGGATTCACCATGGAGTGGTTGAACCTATGGACCCGCTTCATTGTATAGGGGTACGCCCCAAGGAGTTACAGATAACTAGTGGGTTTTTGAACCATGAGTTATTATCTCACTTGGTTTTGGGGGTGACGGGTCTCTATGTGCCTAGGGCGATAGAGTGACCTGACCTCATTTAAAAGGAGATATTTGACTTGGTACATTTACAAAGTAGTTTTTTCTCTCTTCCCTTCTCTTTCTCTCTCTTAGTTTTCAAAATGAAGAAAAATGAAATGCAATGAATACATGTTTCTAGACCTTTTTATTTCGATTTCAAATTATAATTATTGTAATATGTAAATGGGAAACTGAAAAAAAGGATAATTATGATTGATTAGGGTGGATTCCATGCCAGTGATTTATCACTGATATCTTGCTCAAGTGGGTTTTTCAGGATGGAAGAATGACGACGAAAAAAGGTGGTGTGTAATTTATTTATTACTATTGTAATTTTTATAGGTCATTGTAAAATGAATAACTGTGTTATGTAGTCTCTTGTTATCGAAAAGTTATAATTGAGATTTTTTAACATGCATGATATGTTAGTTCAGGGATACTTAGGAAATGTGCATCTAATTACCGGTTCAATTTGTTTATTAGTTGTGTATGGCAAAAAGGGTTTGATTTATATATAGTAAATTAAAATTGAAGTTAATATATTGTAGCACTTTCACAGTATTCCATAAACGATAAAATTAATTACTAGATTATCTTCTTACCTTGCAAATTTAATAAAGAGTTTTAATGGGAACACTCGACCCTAAATAAAATATTCGTACATAACTCACCTGCTTGTGTGATCCTTCTTACCATATAAGAAAATTAAGACTGTAGGATGAACTTAAGCTTTTCCCTCGATGAGACCTCCTATGTTAGGTAAAATAAAAAACCACTAGTCAGAGTTTACCTTCATAGTCATTAGTTTTAACGACATTGTCATGAACCCATACTTTAGGAATGACATGGTCCAACTTTATTCAGAGTATGCGGCTCCCTTCTAGTATTGGTAATCACGAGAAGAATGTCCTCTCATCAGGTACGACACTAGACTGAGTGGTGAAGACCGCCTTGGAAGTCACCTTATGAGTCATTGTTAGAAGGAATGACTAAGCGGAGCAACCTTCCCATCTGTGGAGTAGGTAGAGATATTACTCCCTTGTATCCTATTGGATTTCTGGGTGTTACGAAATTAGATTTAGAAATTAATTTCATAAGTGAATGGAATCCCTGTTCTATCCAAACGACCTAAATGAAGGTCATGATATAGTTTTTCTATGTCTTGCATTCTCGTTAGTGAACCCTTTTGTCCCTCGTAGATAAATGTCTTGTCTTGGGCTTGTGAAAATTTAGTGCCTTGATCTTTCACGAAAGGTTATAGGGTAAATACATTTTAACCTTAATCACACCTATGATAGAGATTGAAGCCATGGGTGAAACTGGAATTAAGCTTAACCATGTGCTTCTTTAATATGTCAAAAAAGTACTTTCGTAACTCTTACGTTTAAAACGATGGTAATCATGAGATCCTAGTGCGATGTGAAAGTAAATCATATGAGAGTAAAACTAAAATTTGAGGTTGGGAATAATGTCACTGGGAGTCCTTGTGACTTAATTTAAGCAACTTCATGCGATACAAAGAATATGAATTGTCAAATGGTGTGATCAAACTTCGAGAAAGAAAAGGATGTATATATATATATCAAATTTGGAATTTAATAAGTTATTGTACTATAATAATAATGATAAGGAAATAACAATTTTGTGATCGAAGGATGTTCTTGGAAAAAGGATATCTCAAATCTATGTCTTCCTTAATCCCAAGATTTCATCTTGACATCACATTAGATTTTATTGTGTAGCAAGAGTAAGTTTTATATGTTAAATAAACATTTGAGAAGCAAAATCTTAACATAAGAATGGGAGATTTAAAATCTAGTAGGCATTTTGAAATATGGAAAATACTTATGTAAGTAATGAAGGTTTGTCATAAGGGGAAAGAGAAAAGTAAATGGTTGAACAATAAGTGAACTATGAAACGAATTTTCAGAACATGTAGGTGGAAAAAGGGAGAAAATCATGCTTACCTAATAATGACCTTGGGAAGTTTTCCGTAACTAAAATACATTTAAAGTAATGATATGTCATGGGTTCGTCATTCCTAAAGTCACGTTTCTTGTGGTTGGGTCATTACTAGTAACCTTCCATTGTGAAAAGTGTAGTGTCAACATGCCGATGTCGTCTGCATTTGTCTATGTGAGTCGATGACTTATGTGATTGTCGCATGTGTACCAAGTCTGTACTTGGAGCCCTTACTGTGTATTGTGTAGTGAGCAAGGTAAGTAAAAAAATAAATCTATCCTAGTATTTTACTATTGTATTTTTGTGTGTATGTGGGCACTACAGTATGCGAGTAGAAATGAATGCGAACCGAGTAGCTGGCAGAGTTATGATGTGATGCAAGGAAGAACAGTGATATACGAAGCAATAACTAAGCTTCCAACCAATACAAAGGTGACACTCAAATTTAAAGTTGATCAAACGTTGATGAGTGAAGTTGGAGCTCCTAGATCCCAAAACAGGAATTCCGATCTATTGGAGATATCACAAACTAATGGTGAAGAAAAAAAATGCTTAGGAGGACATCCAAACGTGCAATGGAGGTCAAACGATAGTATAGATGAGACACAACTAGGAGGTGAGAAGGAAGGCAACCACATAATGGTGATACATATGCAAATCCAATGAAATAATATGCCAAAATGTCATGTACCTTTTGATGCAAAACATTCTTCCAATGATATACAAGTACAAAGTTGAGATAAAATTCCCAGTGAAAACGTGTACCTTATATGTAGAGTAGAGATATTCCCTACAATATATTAGTCATCTGAGTCTATCATGGAATTGGAAAAAATCACGTGTTGAGGACATGTTGAATCCACAACTCTTATGAATCCATGAATGGAGCACAATAATTAATTGAGGAAAAGAAAGATAAATGTCATAGTATTGGATAATAATGCATAATATGAATTTCCCCTATAGACAAATTAATATTCCATCAGAGGAATAAATTGCGTTTGATACCAAATCTAAAGTTTGGTTAAGATTTGATTAATAAAATCTTTACAAAAAATTTAAGAATAATACAAATATAATAATGTTCATTTATTCAACACATTGTATTCAGATAATAATAGTCATAGTGACAAAACAAACTTCCTAATAAATAGGAAGCAGAATAACAAGTGTCGTGTTAATAGTTTTATGGATACAACACAATTATATGAATATATTCTTGTTATAATAGTATATTCTACATATAACCACAATATTTACCAAAAATAAATATTAATACCTAGGTGAGCATTAATATTCCTAACACTTATTTGGAGCTACATGGATGCTTAAATGATCTTGTAATGGCTCTTTGAATGCAACCTTAGGTGGTGATAGCTAATGCTTAGTGTTTGGTCCTTTATTAAAATCACATACCTTTGTATTTATATTATTCCCTTATTTAAATTTCGTAATTAATCACTAAATGGCTGAATAGTAAAAAATAAAGATGCACAAAAAACTAGAAAAGACCCAAAATATGTGAACAAAGTACAAAGAGCTCAGGGGCACCAAGAGGGGATGAGTGCGCTTACATCCTAGCTAGGCACTGGTGTCCAGAATGAGAAATTTTGAAGTATAAAAAGAAATACTAGGAAAGAAGGAGTGTAATACCAAGAGAGAAAATAGAAATCAAGTAAATATGGCAAAATACAATGGTCAATTAGTATTTTTCTTGATTAGGAATCATATGAATAGTGGTATGTGATGAGGACTAGAAATATACCTAAAATGTGTGATTTAGTGTCTACATTTACCTCAAATTTATGTGGTTGAGTGAATTCTCAATAACATAAAGTAGATAGAATATGCATACTGAATAACCATCAAGATCAATGGAAAAAAGCATTTCAAAAGAGACAAGAAAAAGTTTGGAGTGATAAAAATGTGAAGTGTGAAAGCTAGAGAAGAGGAAGTGAGAAAAAGTGATGATGCTTACCATAGGATAAGAGCGTATGTGTAGATGTTGTATTGTACCTTTTGTTGATGTCGATTGATGCTTGATTGATGATGTGATTGATGTGACTACTATTTCCCATAAGGACAAACCTATAAATTAAAAGAATGAAATAAGTAGTCAAATATGTGTATATATGATCAAAATATGTAAAAAAAAGTGTGTAAAAGCATGTAAAAATGAAAAAGGAACATGTGCATCTAATTTATGATGAGTGAAAGAGATAGAAAGGATCCTAAAGATGTTGTATAAGAATGATTTTTTGGGGTGATCTCATGCCAGTTGCACTGAATGTGAGTTTTTTGGGCGATCTAACACCAATGCGGAAAAAGCGTAGGGAGAAAGGTATAGTTTTAAGATCTAACCTTTCACTACTTCCTAAAGTGTAAACACCACTGTAGATGGTGTATAAAAATATGATCTAGTTCGATCCTACTTGAAAATAGAAAATAGGATGTAGTGCATACATGTCGAGTGTTAAATGACTATGTGTCCTATAAAATTCGTTGTGTAAACTACTAATAATTGTGTTGAACTAAAAAATTATGTGTAACTGCCCCCTTGTCACAAGTATCGAGGAAGAGCTAGTGGCACCTAGGCACTAGTATCTGGTGCTAGGAATTGGTGTCTATGCTATGATGAGGACCCAAGTCAACATCTGATTTGTTTATGAGATTGAAGATTGTGTTGATTGTGAACTGATTTGTGTTGATCTATGATTGTAGAGTGTTGTATGGGGTGACTGATTCACCCAAATGATGCCCCCTCAATTAGGGTGCATGTGATGTTGCAAGGATAATGTGGCCCAAAGGTGTAATGATAGCTGAATTGTGAATGATACCATATAGTGGAGGGAGTGTGCTTAGTAGAAACCAAGGCACACATAAGCAAAGTGCAGACAATGTGTAAGATAACACATAAGAAGAAAATATAAATATGCAAGAAGACAAAGTAAACCCTAAAAATTGGATTATAAACATGGGACATCACTTATGATGTCGCAAGAAAATAGAGGTCGTAGTGGCCGTAAGAATATAGGAAATCAGAGAATAAGAAATACATAGGGAAAAGCCCACAAACAATGGAAAATAAACGCAAATAGTAGCAAGCAGAGAATCAGACAACCATGGAAGCAAGTATACTTGCAAAGAAAATATTGCACATGAAGCACATGTTAGCATGTTATATAGATAGAAAGTATGTCAAAGTGTGTATAATCTGATAGTAGTGTGCTATGAAAAATGAAACAATAACACCTATAATGTACAAAATTGGATGCCCCCAGGAGTTGCTGTGGGATTGGTATGAGGTATTGTGCTAAGCGTTTGTGTTGTGTGTATTGATATGTATAATATGCGATCACAACTAAAAGGTAAGTGAATGTGCATGTTTATATAGAAAGAGATAATGCCATATAATGTATCTTTCCTGCATGTGTAATAAAGTGTACATGTAAGCATAAGTAAGAAAGAGTAAATGCAACCAGGATATGCAGTATGTTGTTAGTGAGATGGAATGGAATGTAGTGTAAGTGCGATAGGAGAAGTGTGCCCCTTGATTGGATGTCTATGCAGGAGATGAGGTTCATTTATACATGCCCCTTAACATTCAATAATAAACCGTAGAACAAGACTACATCATCGGGAAATAGTTTTAATGTGTGTGCTAGAAAGATGTGATAGATAAAGTGTAGAGCGTAGAGATTGTGAGTGAGTGTGGTGAGGTTCATTTTAGATTAAGACCTTCAACAGTCTAGTATGAACTATGAAACTAGAGTGCGTCAGAGGGTAATGAGCACAATATGTAAAAGTAGATGCTAGAAAGATGTATCGTGAATGCATAGCGTGTGCAGTGCATATGATGCATGATAGAAGTTACGAGAAAGAAGCACGTGAATAGTGGATGGTGTGTGAAGTGCTTAGTGTGTAAGGTTCATTTGTATAGAATTCCCTCAATTTTCAAGTGTGAACTGAATAATGATATTTGTTCATCGTGTACTAACAATACAAATGTATCAAGATGTGTATGAAGCGCATGAAAGACTAGATGTGAAGTTTAAAGTGAACAAGTAGAAATCTAACATAGCTGATAGTGCTAGAGAGGGGGAAAGAATAAGCAAGATTCCCCCCAAGTGTATGATCATGAGCATGATCAAGTAACATAATTTAAAATATCATCATTGTGATGGTCAAAACCAAAAGGTAATGCATCCAAGACCTGGTAAGCTATAATATGTGGTTGAATAAGTAAAGAGCCATTACAAGATAAATTATACATGGCCATTACATATTCCTCATCATTGAAAGATGATAATGGAAATCCATTTGCGTACCAATGAGTAAGGTTAGAATAGCTGAGAAATGAGTGATTTCAAATGAAAACAGATTCAAAAGGAATTGGGAATGAGATTTCCATGTGATTAGGATCTAAAGTGCCACCGAGATTGGTCAAGAGTAAGTGGTGAAAAATGCATAGTACGCGCAACAAACACTAAGAGATGAAATACTCGGAGGCCATAAGAAACATTAATGCAAGTATGTTCTTGATATAGATGTGGTCAGTGAGGTGGAGGTAAGATATCATAAAGTTTTAACCCAAACTGACTCAAGCCATCAAACGTGCAAACGAAGTCGGAGAATGTGGGATCAAATGGAATGTGTGATCAGAAAGCATTGTTTATGAGAAGATTTCATGTGAAAGGAGGTATCACAGATGTAGGATACTCCAGAGGAGATAATGAAGGTGGTATGACATACGATGAATGGAAAATCCCCTGATACAGTACCATAGTAGTAGTAGATGGAGGGGGTGATGTTGAAGTAGATGAAACAAAATGTAATGTGCAAAAAATTCCGTTGAGTGGAGGTAAGTTGTTTGAATAGTGTTCAGGTCATGGAATAGAAGCAAGATGTACAATAGAAGAAATAGTATTAGGTAATGTAATTTTATAATCTATGTTGCAATATTGGAATGACATACGATCAGTGGGAATCTCATATTCAAATCCCTCAAGTAGGAAGTGTTATCCAAAATGAGCCCTTTCTTATTTTGGCTAACTTGCCTTCATTCTTTCCTTCCTTGTGCTTCAACTTTAGTTTCCATACATTGCAAGCACTCAAAATATTCTGGAAATGGCTTCAACAAATAGATAATTCCTTCTCCTTTCTAGAAAGGTAAAGAAGTCCTCCTAACTCCTTGTTTTTTTGAGTTATGGCTTGGCGGAGTGTGGAGATGAAATTTTCCCTGGGTGGGCCTGCGGAGGTAAGGAAGAAATTTTGCCGAGGAAAATTGGCAGGTTGGTGGAGGTGCGGGGAAAAACTTGGAATTTAGCCATTTTGGCTAAAAGGTGAAAATTCACAAGGTGGCTCACAGGCTCATGAAGGGGAAGGGAGTGCACTGGCGGGCCAACAGGAAAATTGTTGGCACTTAGCCCTTTTGGGAAAAAAACTCAAAGGAAAAATTCAGCCCGAAAGCCCACAGAGGAAAATGAATTGTTGTGGCTGAAAACCAATAAAGATGCCACGTGTCCATTCATTGGTGGGAATCAGGGCGCCAGGAGGATTTGGAATTTTTTTCCAAAGTTGCGAAAACAAAAAAGGAAAGAATGGGCCGCATCACCTCAACCAATCAGAATATGCCACATGTTCACATCAGCAGTGGAGAATTCACCGGTGGAATACCTTGGAAAAGGGAAAAGGGGAAAAATGATTGTTTTGAAGTCGTGGATCATCTAGAAGGTGCCACGTGTCATGTGGACCTGAGGGGCCATGGAGATTTTTGGGGAATTTTTCCAATTTGAAAAAAGAGGGAAAAATTTCAAGATTTTGACCCTGCACGATCCCCAATTTTGATTCTGTTTTTTACCAGTTTGGCTGCTAGAATCTTCAAAAGGTCCATATATTTTCAATCTAGTGGTCAGAAATTCATCAAATTCAGTACCATTGGAAATATGGTCAACACCTATCTACATGCCATGGAAGCTTCAATTTTAAAATTTTATGGGGAAATTTGGAGGGGGGAATATTGAAGAAACATGTCTCCAGCATGGGAAAAAATGTAGAACCGACCCCCAACCACCAAAATTGATGAAGTATGGCATCCGTTTCTTCTCCAGCATGGCCAAATGCATTGAAAAATGGATTTATGAGGGTGTCCCTTGCTATGTTTTAATGAATCTTTTTGGTGGTTGGAGATGTCGAATCAATTTTCACATGTTTTCTCATCTTCGTTCATTTTGTTTGATCGATAAATGCCAATTTTGGCTCATTTTGTAAACATTTGTTCATCCCCCTTGCATCTGCCTAAGAATTCTTTTCTTTCTTCACAGGTCAAGTGTTGAGTACAAATCACCAGCACCCCTGGATGTTGATCATGACATTCTAGTTGACACTCTTGGACATCCAGTGAAATGATTGCACAACATGTGTAATCTTTTCCCCAAGTTTGGGACTTGTAAAATGGGAAAAGAATCATCTAGTCTAGAGGCATGGTGTCCATCAACTTGCTCATTGATCAGATGTATTACTTACTTTCCTCTATACATTGTAGGTATTCAAACTGCAAAATCATGGACTCTAAATTCCAAAGTTTTGGAGCTATTTTCATGGAGTTTTGCAACATTTTTTTAACTGAAATCTAGTGCTAATAAGGTGTTTGATACACTTTTCAAAGGAGTTGTGAGCATTGCTCACTTACTTCTTGTTTCATGGACACAGTTTTCATAGAAAATGCAACAAAACTTCATGCACAAACTAATAACTGTAATGAAGGGTTTTTTACACGGAATGTTTCGGCTCTGTGGAATATTACTTGCTATCCCTATCCTTGTCATTCCTTTGAGAAACATATAAGGGTTAGGGCTAGGAGGAATACCTGTTCCTATACTGTTGAGATAGCTTGTGCGCAGGTATGTGTAGAGAAGAGGAATCAGATCGACTGTAAAGAACTCCTTCCCCGTCTTGCAAGGAGTACCTGTACAGTAAGAATACAAGACTCACCATGATTGTGTAATTAGACAATAAATGAGGGAACTACCTTGGGCCTAGGAAATCCATAAAACTTCCTTTCGAAGGTGATGTGAATGCTCCCCTGCTAATATGAATTGGCAAAACAAATGATAACAAAGAAAGCTATTGCAAAATCACGATTTTGTAGGTACCTGTGTTACTATGAAGCAATAGAGGCTAAACTATGGAGGCATAATAAAGAGTCACGTTGTTTGTTTGGTTACTCCATCTGATTGAACATTCCATCTCTTGAGTTACAGGGATAAACTAGACTAGACCATTAAGGTTCATTCAGGTGACAAATCCTCTGAGAGGAAGGTTCTTGGGGTATAAGTCACAGTGACCGATGCTGGTCCATTGGATAACCGACCGCGGTTAGAGCAATCATGACTTCATTTCCGATCAGGGGATTCACATTTACAGCACCGGTAGGGTCTACCTCCAATCTAGGTGCTTCTAGATAGAGGCTCGTTGCAGGGTCAACATTGTGAACAAGTTCAAGACTAGTCGGATGGCTAAGGGGAATAGTGAGCAGGACCAGGGAAGACTCAGAGTGGTGATGAAACATGGTTTTCTGGGAAGATACAAGGGTATGTATGTAATGATGACAGGTTAAGTGTAGGGTGCTCGTAGGTGGTAGATCTAGGAGATGAGCTTATAATTACTATCAATCCACAGGCTCAAGAAATGGTGCTAGTCAAAAACATACAAGACACTACTGGAGGCTCGTTCATGATGAAGATGTAGGTTCCAGGGCACATGTGATCCATGAAGACAGGCCCTTTTCAAGTAGGATGATCTGACAATCCTTAGATGAGATAGTCTCCTCTTCTGATGCTCGGATGAGTGTCACTGGGCTCTAGTTATTTAGTTGCACATCTTGGGCTTGATCTCCTTCTCTGCAAACTCTTCTTGTTTCTTCACTTGTCTCTGCTTAGCCAAGTAAATCTAGATCCTTTCGATGATTTCTCCTCTTCTCGATCGAATGAAAAATCCAATCCTTTGTTTTTGGTTAGAGGTGGTCATTTACAGGGAACCGATGGCGGTTACGTAACCGACGGCGGTCGAGTAGGAACCGATGTCGGTCAGGTCAAAACGGGCTATTTTTGGTAAAATAGCCAGCTTTCCCTCCTTTTCTCCCAAGTGAGGGACTTGAAAAAATGCGGGCTTGGTCAATCTCCAGGTTATGAGGCTAATTCCTTAGGTGCGGGCTGAGGAGTAATATAGTCATGGGTGTGGATGTGGACCAAGTTGCATAGGTTCTTGAATTCAAGATCCTACTTTAGGGTTCCAAGACTAGGTCAGAGATGAGGTGAATGCAAAATGAGGTGGCAGGTAATGGCTAATGTGGATTTATTAATTATAAGGTAATGGTAATAAATTAATCGTGTAAGGTCTTAGGTAGATTGAGGTTATGTTGCGAAATAAAGATGCGGGGCATAGGGTTTCGTAATGCACAAACTAATGACATGTCTATGAAAGGGTCAGAAATGAAATCAAACAACATAGACAAAGGATTAAAAACTCATTCATAAAGCATGTATTATCATTTCCAACATCAAAATACCACTTGCAATACAGCACCTGAGAGGCAAAAAATAGGTTTCAATCTTAGAAAAAGGTATGATTTTTCCAAAAAAATCACTTTCAAAGTGACAGAGGGATCCTTGCAATACATAAAAAATGTTCAAACCTTTGAAAAATGAGCCAAATCTGGCTTTTACAGTGTAAGGGATGAGCCCGGGAGAGAGAAATGTGAGAAAACGTGGGAGGGCTTTAAACATTGATAAAAAACATACTAATCAATAGCATGTCCATCCTTACAATCCCATCCCTTGACATTTTTCCGCCATGCTGGGAAAGAATACGAGTCATTCTTCATTAAAAATGGTGGTTGAAATGTCATTTCTATCCATGACCATATGCCAGAGGCATTTTTTTATTTTCTCTGTCTAAAATCCATCAAAATACAAAACTAACCATAGAATCTTATAGATAATTTCACCAGCTTTCCATTTATATAAAGAACATGAAAAACTGAAGCTTTGGGTCGAAAGATATGGCCTTTGGAAGTTTTAGGGCAAAACAGGGCAAAATCGGATTGACAGGTGAAAATTTTGAATTTTTCAACCTTTTTGCATTTGGAAAATTTTCCAAAAATCCCCCATCACTCCACCATTCCAGGTGCCACATGTGGCATGTTATAATTAGGTGCGGGCCTTTAATGCTTTATTTTCCATTGTTTTTTCCCTTTGGAAAATTTTCCGAAAATTCCCCGCCGGGCCAATGATCTGAGGACATGTGCACGCATGCTGATTGGACGTGTACGCCTTTCCTCCAAAATTTCCCATCGTTGTTTGACCCATATTTCTTGACGTCGTACACATGGAAAAATCTGATTTCCCATTGCGGGACTTTCCCCTTCAAATTTTCTGTTGTGGTCTTGTCTTGTATCTTTTTCTTCCACCACTGGACACATGGTGAGATGTCCATTGGCTTGCATGTTTGGGGGGGGTGATTTTTTCCTTTGAAATTTCCTTCCTTTTTCCTTTTAGAAATTTTCTCAAATTTTCCCCGTCTCCCGCATGTTTGAGACATGTGGTGAGATCGGATTACTGGATGCAGGGCTATGGGCCAATACATTTTTCCTTTTGATTTTAGCTTTTGGGAAAAAATCCCAAATCTTCCCCCGCACTCTGTCATTCCCGCGTGCCCGGGGACACGTGTGGCCTAATATGATTGGTTGGTGGGGCCGTGGGCCAAATAAACTTCCTCTATTCCCTTTTGCCAAAACACTTCACCAAAATTCCAACCTTTCCTCTACCCTCCGCTGGTCTGATGCCAAAGGACACGTGGGATAACCCCATTGTTCATGCAGGCCTTCCTCTTAAAATTTTCCATGGCACTAACACTTAGTCGATTTTTCCAATTTTTTCCCCCTTGGACACGTGGCATAATTCTGATTTGTCAGTGGGTCTATGGGGAAAAGTCTCCCTTTTTTTGAAATTTTTTCCAAGCACTTGGTTAGAAAACCAAGTTCTGTCCTCCGACTCCTGCCACTTCCTTGGACACGTGGCATCATCTCATTGGATGCGTAGGCCTTCCAGGGGAAAATTTTCCACAAAAAACTCCATCGAGCCATAACTTCAAAAATACATGGAATTAGGAGGAAAACTTTTACCTTTTTGGAAATATGAGAAAGAGCTCCATCTAATGGTGCCATTTATAGAAGGTTTTGAGTGCATTAAAAGCAGAAAATTATGATTGAGGCACAAAAGAGGGAAGAATGAAAGGAATTAGCCAAAAAACAAGCAAGGCGTACATTTTGGATAACAATTTTGGTGACTCAAACTGGTCATCTACCTATTGGATGAAGTTACCAGTTGCCTAAAGCAATCCATTGGGCATGGAGTCATCAAATTATCCATTTGGTTCCCCAACTAACTAGAACACTGCAAGGAGGAAGGTGGAGGCGTGGAACATCATCTGATTGGATCAAGGCCTGCAAGACACATTTCCAGGGACAGTACAAGCCTGTGCCAAAGCACTTAGGGAAAACAAAGACTAATATTTAGCAAAAAAATGTGCAAAATCACTTAGACGAATAAAAAACTAAGCTAATATGTAAAAGGTTGGAGAATTCCCTTTAGTAGCAATACTTTAGATAGATCCCATTGACTGGAATCTATAATTCCTCGCCATCTAATGAAGACAATTAGAAAGTGTTGTTGCCCTTACACTTTGTGACCATGTATGGGCCACTCCAAATGGCATCAAATTATGAGTGCCTTCCCCAAATTTTCTCTGTTTACATCCCATTTTAACACTATATCTCCAACTTGGAAGGATCTATTCTTGGCCTTTCTATCAAAGGTCTTCTTTATCAAAGCTTGATCCTTCTCCATTTCTTGGGATGCCTAATTTCTTGATTTCTTGGAGCTCCATAAATTCTGCATATCTGACTTCCATGGGCCCATACTCTGACAACTCTAACTGTTTCATGAGTTTTCAATGTTGGCAACTCAAGTGACATGGGCAAAATTGCCTCTCTTCCATAAATAAGCTTGAATGGAGAGTTACCTGTAGATCTTTTAGGAGTTATCTTATCAGCCCATAAGGCTAATTTCAACTTAGTATGCCAAGATGTCTAATTTTCATGAAGAGTCCTCCTGATGATCCTCAAGAAGTTCTTATTTGTAGATTTAGTCTAGCCATTACCCCGAGGGTAATAGTTTGGTGAAATGCTTAGGTAGATCCCATTCTTGAAATCCCATTCAGTCACTTTGGACCCAATGAATGCCAATGAATTATTTGATATTATTATAGCAGGTATGCCAAATTTGGTTGTTATTCACTCATAGAAGTCCTGGATGCTAGATTTATTTACTTCCTTGAGTGCTAATGCTTCAAGTCCACTTGGTGAAGTAATTTGTGGTTGTTAAAATCCATTTGTGCCCTTGGCTTGAATTGGGATTAATAACTCCAATGAAGTCCAAACCCCATTGCATGAACAGTTGGTCAACTGAAATTGTATGCAATGGAAGGTTGGCTAGCCTCTCTTTACCTGTGAAGAATGGATAATTCTTGCACCTCTTGATCCATGGATAAAAATCACTAAAAAATCTTGGGCCAATAATATCCAACCCTCATTATCTTTAGAGCTGTCACTCTTAGTGCAAAATGACCACTAGATGATCTGCCATGGAACTCTTCTAACACCCTATGAAATCTGATTTGTACCAATTCATCTCAACAGCACTCCATTCACATCCCTTCTGAACAAAACACCATCAACAAGGGCATATGGGATAGCTTGTAACCTGAAGTGTCATCTTTTGGTCTTTTTCATCTCTTGGAGGGCATAGACCTATGTTTAGGAAGTGCATTATGTCTTGGGTCTAGCAAAGATTGAGGACACCATCATTTTCCTTTTGAGTTCTTCCTTGCTCATGGTTTTCATGTAATGCCAAAACAGCCTCCTTCTCATTGCATGCTTCATATTTGTTTGCTCAAAATCAGCTGCTCACACAATCATTTCCCTCTCACCAACTTGGTGACTTTGATCTTAATTTCCTACTCCATGACATGAGTACTCCAACCTAATCTCTTTTCATTCAAGTCTTTGTTGAGGAGGAAGTCTTTAACTCCCACACAAGAAACCAGCAACTTAACCTTGTTGTTTGAAACTAGATGATTGAATTTATTCAAGCTTCTGATTACTATAAGGACATGCTTTTCAATGAAATAATATCTCACCTCATAATCCTCCAGGATTTGGCTGAAGAAAGTAATTAGCTTGCTCATCGTTGTCTTTCTTATGTTGTACCAAAATTGTAGAAATAGTATCATCACCCCCAAATGCATAGAGGATGAAATCCTTGGATTAATCTGGGTTGATAAGAGTTGGGGCTTGAGAGATGGCTTCTTTGATTGCTTCAAAACTTTCCTTGCCTTCTGCTGTCCATTTGAAAGCCATGCTTTTCTTTAACATCTTGGTGATAGGCTTGACTAGGGCTGCAAAATTTGGGACAAAGCTCTGAACAAAATTTATTCTTCCCCAAGAAACTTTGAAGGGCCTTCTTGTGGCTTGGTAGTGGTAGTGCTCTTATGGCTTCAACTCTTTCTGGATCAATTTCTAATCCTTCTTTGGAGACAATGTGGCCAAGGAGTTTTCCTTCATGGGCTAGAAAAATACACTTTTTAGGATTCAAGGATACTCCAAATCTTCTGCACCTTGTAGAACACTTGTCTCAAATGAAAGAGGTGGTCTGCTACATTTTTTGAAAAAACAGTGATATCATCAAGATATATCAGCACAATGTTGTTAATCAAATCCTTGAACGCCATTTCCATTTCTCTTTGGAAAGTAGCTCCAGCATTGGATAGCCCAAATGGAATTTTCCTGTATGCATAAGTTCCCCATTTGGTTGTAAAGGCTGTCTTGAACTGATCCTCTTCTTTCACCATAATCTGATTGTACCCCGAATAGCCATCAAGTAATGAAAACCTCTTCAGAGCCAGCAACAACTTGCAAAATCTGCTCCATGGAAGGAAGTGGATAATGATCCTTGAGAGATGCTCTATTCAAATCTCTGAAGTCAACAGCACAATCTGATTTCCCCACTCTTCTTTCTAACTGGAACCAGGTTGGCTACCCAGCTAGAATACTTGATAGGGAATATGATTCTTGATTCTATCAACTTATTCAATTCCTTTCTCATGAGGAGCTCCATGTGTGGATTGACTGGTCTTTGCTTTTGCCTTATGGGTTTAGTACTTGGATCCAATTCAATTGTGTGTTGAGCTAACTTGGGATTGAAACCTTTCAAATCTTCATAGCTCCAAGAAAAAACATAAAGGAATTCTTGACAAAGTTGTATGAACTCATACATTTCTCGCTCATATTGTCACCTTACAAATTTGGAGTGATTTTCCTTCTTCCACCAAGTTGGACACTGAATCTTCTCCCTTGACTTGAATCTTTACTTTCTCCTTCCTAAACTGATCATTAGGATTGAAAATGGACTCCAAAGTAGTAATTCCCTTTGGTAGTTTGTTGGTTCTCAGCTGTACCACTTGGTCACCATACTGCTGCTCCCAACTTTTCTTGATTTTTAGCTGAGAACTCAGCTTCTTCCTGCAAGAAATGGATGGTTTGCTGATCATTTTCAAATACTTTCCAACTTACATTGTTGTCTGGTACTGAAGGCCTCACAATCACATGGATGTTTAGCTACACCTTGTATCCTTTTGAATGCTTTGAACAACATGTCAAAGGCCGCCCCAATTGCTGCAAGCCTTGTCAGTAGCTTGTTTCTCTTTTCTAGGAATGGATTTTATGCCAAAGCCCTCAAAATATTCAATGAGGTCCCACACCCTATTTTTATAGAACTTGAGTAGATCAGTCTTGATATCATGTTTCCCCTTAACTTGGTTGACAATTAACTCACTGTCACCAAATAATTGCAAGTTCTTTATTCTTCTCTTGATTGACCAATGCAATCCTTGTATCAAAGCTTCATATTCAGCTGTGTTGTTAGAGCATGCAAACTGGAATCTAAAAGCTGAATAATAATTAACTCCTTGAGGTGAAATAAGAATATCTACCCCTCCTTCACCTTGTCTACTCCTTGATCCATCAAAAAACAACTGCCATACCTCATTTTCATCCTTTTGGTCTAGCTTTGTGATGCTAGGAATGGGCTGATTTTCTTCATGCATGCAATAGACTCCTAGCTCAGATTCTTCTACCTCTTGATAAGGATCAAAAGCATGCACCTTGTCTTACCCATTCATCAAGAGTCATATCTTGGATGCTTCTAACCTTGGTGTTCAACACCATCAGTGTTTGGATAATCCTCTTGATCAAACACTAAACAAATGGTATTGATCTTGACTTGGAGTGTAAGGCTCAATGTGAAAATTTGCAATAGGTTCAGATCTCATTGTGGCCTTGGTTCCATATCTCATTCTGAACAACATGTGTGTCCAATTAGCAGATAAGTAACCTCCAATCTTGGTTGTGAAGTCCCTTGAAAAACATAAGGAAAAAGAGTGGTGGAAGGTCTATTACTAAGACATCTTGCAAAACAACCACGTTGGGGCATGCATGCAAAGTAATACTCAAGTTTTTTATCACTCCAACCATGTTGTTACTATTGTCCCATCCAATTGCACTACCCCTTTGGATATGACTTCATATTGCAAGCCCTAGCTGATTAGCTATTTGCTTGGGCATTATTGAATTACTTGCCCCGGAATCAATCATGCAATTGTGTACTAATTGGCTCTCCAATGATCAATGAAACATATAATGGAGGGGGATTCAACATTTTACCTCACTTTCCTCTATGATTCCCCTTCAGGCTGGGTAGCATTTGTGAGCACCTTCTCTTGCATCTGGACTTGCTGATTTGAAGGTTGACTAGTCCTTCATGGCAGCTTGTAGCAAATCTCTTTGGCCTGAGATAGAGAGTGACTCCCACATTGATATGTTTACATTTTTCTTTTTCATTTGATCAATGATGTTGAATGGAGATGGAGAATCTCTTTTTTGTCCCTTGACCTACACATTCATTCCTTGCATATGGGCAGCAACAACTAGTGCATTTGAGTTGGCTTAAGAGCTGTTTTAGGTAGCCCTTGTGTGTTTGGAACTGAATTTTGTCTTGTCAATAATTTGTGGAGTAGTAGGAGGTTGTGGATTATTTGGAGCCAATGGCTTTTCTTCACCCAAAGTTCCTCATTTTTGACCTTGTGTTGGCTACAACACTTTGGGAAATTGTTTGATTCATGCCACAAAAATCTTCTGTCTACATAGTTTACAAGTGTGGTATCACTTGGAGACTGATTCCTATTGGAATGTGTCTGGTTGTTGGTTATTTCCTTAATTACCTTCACCCTCCACACCAGTAGTTTTCACCATTAATGTTTGATTCAAGGCACCGTTGAAGCACATAGACTAGTTGTGAGGTTCATTTCATGGGAAACACCAATCATACTCTTGAGCTATGTTGTTTTGCACTGGTACTAATGCCTTCGAGGCAGATATAGCATTGAGAATTATAGGGCTAAAATGGTCTATTGGCAGGAGGTCTTGCTTGATTTAAATTTTCAGCTAGATTGGTTGGTCTTTGAGGCTGGTATGACTTCCTGTTAGGCTGAGCTTGAGGTTGTAAAGGAGGTCTAAAACCTCGGGCTTGCTTCCTCTTGAGTGTAACCAGCTCATTACCTAGATTTTGTAATTGCTTCATGAGTTCTTGAAGTTCATTTGAGGCACTAGAAGATGAAGTAGAAGGTTCACTTGAATTCTGATTCCTAGGAGTGGGAATAGGAGTTAAAATAGGCACTTGACTAGTATTTGGGCTCTCTAAACTTGGAAACAATGGCATTGGAGGCCTAGGAGCTAGCTTTCCAGCTTGAATCAAACAATTTTTAGCTCTAATGGCAATGCTATATGCAACAGGGATAGTTGTGCCTCCCATGGATTGAATAAGCATAGAAATATCAGAATTTAAAGCTTTAAGGTAATATAGAAAAGGACCTTTTGCTGCTGGCTTTACTGCCACTGGAATTCTCTCCCAAGTCATTTGAAATCTGAAGTTGAAGTTAGTTAGCTACTCATTTGGAGCTCTCTTGATGGTTGTCAGCTGTTCCAAAAGGGACAATTTATCTCCCTTTTCTCCAAACTGCTCATGGAGGGCTATACATAGCTAGTTCCAATTTTGAATAGAACCTGAGGCAAGACTCCTGAACCATTGCAAAGCTTTCCCTTTGAATGAAGATGCCAACAGTTTGACAGCAACTTACATCTCATTGATCTCATGGATTGCACAAATATTAGCAATATCATTAACATGATCACCAGGAGTGGTCTGATTCTCTCCAGTAAAGTATGGGATGTTCTTTAATGCTGCAACTGGGATTAGATTTTGTGCATTGAGAGAAAGTGGGCTGCTACCAGTGAAATTGACATAGGGGTTGTTTTGTGCCATTCTGATTGGCCTTAGAACCCTTGTTGATTGAATGAAAGGCCTACCAAGCGGAGGAGTTGATAGAGTTCTATTTGGTGGAGATGGAGACCTTTGAATTATCCTCCCTCTTTGCCTTCTCCTTGGAGATAAATTCAGATACTCAAACAACACCTCTTTTTCTCCAACTCTTGACCTTGTGGTGATTCTTCTTATGATTTTTTAGGTCTGCATTTCTAAAAACAGCTGATTCTTCTTCCTTGGAGTCACCAGATGTGTAATTTAGGGATCTTTTAAGCAAGAAACATGTAACAAATGCACATCAATTTGTTGTAATTAAGATGTTGACCTCTAAGGTCCCACCGGGCATGCCAAAACTGTTGTTGCAAATCAGCAACACCCCTGGATGTTGATCAGACTTCTAGTTTGACCTCTTGGACATCTAGTGTGATTGCACAACATTGAATCCTCTCCCCAAGTGTGGGACTTGTAGACATGGGAGAGGAATCTCTAGATTAGAGGTTGGTTCCTCAACTCCTCTGATCAGATATATTACTTACAAGTTGCAGAGGTTTAAATTCCTAGTTCCTATTCTAAATTCCAAGGGGACAGAGATAGGGAATGCAAAAAAAAACTGAAACTAATGCTAATGAGGTGATGCACCATAGGAATCGTGAACATTTTTCTTCTATAGATTGACACAGATCATGGATATGCAAGAAAAAATCATGCACAAACTGATGACATGTAATGAAAGATCAGAAAGAAAACAAACAACATAAGCAGAGGATTGAAACCCATTCACAGATCTTGCATTGTCATTTCCAATATCAAAATACATACATTACAACATCTGGGAGGTAGAAAACACATTACAGTCCTAGAAGAGGTCTGATTTTTCCACAAAATCACTTTCAAGGTGAAAAAGGGAGCCTGCAATACATAAAAAATGTTCAACCCTTCAAAAAAATGAGCCAAATTTGGCTTTTACAATGCCATAAATGACCCCAGGAAAGAGAAACGTAGGAGAACATGGGAGAGCTTCAACCACTAACCAAAAATGTAGTAAAATAGCATGGGCATCCTTACAAACCCATCCCCTGACATTTTCTGCCATGCTGGGAGAGAATGTGAGCCATTCTTCATTAAAAATGGTGGTTGAAACATCATTTCTGTCCATGACCACGTGCCAGAGGTGTTTTTCAATTTTATCTCTCCAAACTCCATCAAAATGCAAAAATGACCCCAAAATCTTGTATAAAATATCACTAGATTTCCATTTATATAAAGAACGTGAAAAACTGAGCTCTGGATCGAAAGATATGGCCGTTTGAAATTTTAGGGCAAAACAGAGCCAAATCGGATTGGTGGGAATTTTTTTAAATTTTTTTCACTCTTTGGTCATTTGGAGAATTTTCCAAAAATTCCCCACGCTCCACCATTCTAAGTGCCACATGGCATGTATTGATTGGGCACGGGTCTTTAATGCTTCATTTTCCATTGTTTTTCCCTTTGGAAAATTTTCCAAAAATTCCCCTCTGGACCGATGATCTGAGGACACGTGGCACAATGTGATTGGGCATGGGCCTCTCCTTTTAAATTTTCCATCGCTGTTTGATCCTATTTTTGACTCAGACACATGGAAAAGCCTCATTCGATGCAGGCTTCTCCTTTCAAATTTTTCTGCGGCCCTGTCCTAAGTTTTTTACTGCCACCTGGACACGTGGCACAATTCCATTGGCTCGCGCTTGGGGGGGTGATTTTTCCTTTGAAATTTCCTTCCTTTTCCTTTGGGAAAAATTTCCTAAATTCTTCCCGCCTTCTGCCGATCTGGGACACGTGGCACCACCTCATTCACTACGAGCCCTGGGCAAACATTTTTCCTTTTGTGTAATCCCTTTTGGGAAAAATTTCCACTCCTCCCGTGCTCCGTTGGCCCACGTGCCCATGGACATGTGGTGGGATCTGACTGGTCGGCGGGGGTACGGGCCAACAATTTTCCTTTTCCCTTTTTTCCAACACTTTACCAAAATTTGAAGTTACCTCTGTGCTTCGAAACTCCGGCTCCCCAGGGACATGTGGCAAAGCTTGATTGGGTGTGGGCCTTCCTTTTGAAAATTTCCATGGTGCTAACACTTAGTCAATTTTTCCCATTTTTTCCCCTAGACACGTGGCATAATTTGATTCGCCGGAGGACCTGCGGGGAAAAATATTCCTTTTGAAAACTTCGCTAAACACTTGGTAAAAAAAACCAAGTCTACCTCTGACCCCCACCACTTCCTTGGACACGTGGCACCATTTCATTGGCTACAGGCCTTTCAGGGGAAAATTTCCCACAAAAACTCCACCGGGCCATAACTTCAAAAATACATGGATTTAAGAGGAAAAATTTACCTTTTTGGAAAGATGAGAAAGAGCTCTATCCAATGGTTCCATTTCCAGAAATTTTTGAGTGCTTGAAAAGCAAAAAATTATTACTGAGGCACAAGAGAGGGAAAAATGAAAGGATTTAGCCACAGAATGAGCAGGGGGCACATTTTGGATAACAACACCATCTCAATTTGGGATTCTATTTCCAAGCGTCCTAGTTGCTGCCCCAAGTGTTGATTCCATTTCTCTAATCCCTAGTCTTCCACCTCATCTCAATTATTCTGTCCTTTTCCATTCCAAACAACCATTCCCTCCAAAGAAACAAGAAGTTCTACCTCCACCACCACCACAAATGATTGCAAAACCGGTTGAAACCCAACCCATCCCTCCTCTTGCTTTCCTAAATACATGTTGGGAAGAAAACAATCAAAAATCCAGTCAAGGAGAACAAAAAAAAGAAGAGCCAAAAAAAGAAGAAATATCAGAACTTTAGTAAGCTTGGCTCTCAAATTTGGGATAAAAAAGATCCCCTTGTTGGTTAAGCCTACATAGGAGGTAAAGGTTGAAGAAAAAATGGTGGCCAAGGCTGATTTTATAGCATAAGAGAAGCAAGAAGATCAGTGATCAAGTTTCTCAGAGTGTAGTGTACATGTTGGCACTCTGCTGGAAGAAGATGCTAATCCAATAGAAGTTGCACAATCAATCATGGAAGAGGAAAGCTCTAAAATAGATCTTGCAGTCCTAATTAGTCCTCAAGAACAACATATTGAAGAGTTTGATTTGTCAAAATTCATGCTAGAGGAAGAGGTCATTCAAGAGAAATATTGTCTTCAAGCAGCAGAGGAAGGAGAAGCTGCTCCAAATCCAAAAGAAGAGGAGCACATTCCAGCTGTGGAGGAGAAAAATGCAGAACTAAAATATTTGAACACAAAGCAGGCTATAGAAGAACCTTCAGTTCTTCCTCCCACTTCATCTCCTTCAATATCTAATGTTGAGGAGGACTTTTATCTTTCAAACTTCATGTTTAAGGATGAGGAGAACCATGGTGATCAAATTGCAGATCAGGAGAACACCATGGAAGAGGTTTAACATTTGCAGTAGGACAACAATGAGGTAGTTTTTATGTCAGATTTGGAGGACGGTTTTGATGGAGAGGAACTAGTTGAAATCACATTGTTTTCTCCTTCATCATCCATCTTCCAAACACAAGAACCTATTGCCATGAAGGAGAGCATTAATTTATAGCATCCTACACTTTATAATAGATCTTTCGAATCATGGTTGAAAGATATTAATATTCCATGTTCTTCAAAGGAGGAGGAAGAGAAAAGGCAGGAGTATGTCATCATCTCTCTCACACCATCCACCCAAGTAGGTCTACAAGAAGACTCCAGTTTTGGATTTGAATTTCAAAGAAATGGGCACATCCAAAGGATTAGACCATGCCCAATCAGGTACTTATCTTCATTGGAGCTAAGGGAGAAGCCAAAACTAGTCATGCTTACTTCTAAGCATGAGGATGAGCATCAAAGTACCAAGGATCAAGTACAATACCTTTTCAGTCCAAATGTAGAGCAACTAAAAGAGGTATTTGAGTTGTTTTTAGTTGAATCCTTGATGATTTGGGTGGAGGACCAGATTCTTCTTAGTTTTCCACTCATACTAACAGCCATGATCAGCTCCAAATCATTTCCATGGCTGCCAATTTTGAGGCAAGACAGATATTTTGCACAACCAGTTGTAGGGTTTGTTTAGCCCACCTTTGCTTCCAGTTAGAGTAGATTAGGTAGGTTTTCTTTCAGTAGAATAAGTGCTTTTTCACACTCTGCATGTTCCATTTGGAGCATGTATGATTTACAATTTTGTACATAGTTGTTTGGTGCTATTTTGGTTGCTCTTGCACAGTTCTTTTAGTAGATTTTGGTGAAGATGAACTCCAATTTTCTGTGGGTTTCCAAGTGGCTCAGAGGTCAGATTTTCATAGTTCAGATCAGATTTGGTTATCAGGCTTGACTCCATGCCCAATGGATGCTTTAAAAGGCCACTAAACATTCATTTAACAGGTAGATGACCCCTTCGAGTCACCAAAATTGTTATCCAAAATTAGCCCCTGCTTATTTTGGCTAACTTGCCTTCATTCTTTCCTTCCTTGTGATTCAAATTCAATTTGCACACATTACAAGCACTCAAAAGATTCTGGAAATTACTTCAATAGATAGATAATTTCTTCCCCTTTATAGAAAGGTAAAGAAATCCTTCTAACTCATATTTTTTGAGTTATGGATCAGTGGAGTTTGGAGGGGAAATTTTCCTTAGGCGGGCCCGTGGAGGTAAGGAAGAAATTTTACCAAGGAAAATTGGCAGGTTGGTAGAGGCACGGAGAAAAACTTGACACTTAACCCTTTTGGCTAAAAGGCACAAAGTCACATAGCGGCGCACAAGTTCACGGAGGGGAAGGGAGTGCACTGGTGGGCCAATGGGAAAATTATTGGCACTTAGCCCTTTCGGGAAAAAATCTCAAAGGAAAAATTCAGCACGAAAGCCCACAGAGGAAAATGAATTGTTGAGGTCAGAAACTAATAAAGATTCCATGTGTCCATTCATCAGTGGGAATCAAGGTTCCGAGAGGATTTAGGAAATTTTTCCAAAGTTCTGAAAACACAAAAGGTAAGAATGGGCCACATCTCCTCAGCCAATTAGAATGTACCACGTGTCCACATCAGCGGTGGGGCATTCACTGACAGAAGACCTTGGAAAAATTTTCCTTTGTGGGAAAAAGGGGAAAAATGATTTTTTTGAAGCCACAGATCTTCCAGAAGGTGCCACGTGTCATGCAAACCTGAGGGGCTATGGAGATTTTTGGGGAATTTTTCCAAAAGGGAAATATTTACCGTTTGACCCTGCCAACCCCAATTTTCACTCTATTTTTTACTAGTTTTTCCCTAAATCTTTAGAGGCCCATATATTTCGAACCAGAGCTCAGTTTTTCATGATTTTGGTATCATTGGAAATCTAGTGAAATTCTCCACACAATGGACACTTCAATTCTAAGTTTTTATGGAGTTTTTAAGGATACAAATGGGAAAATGCCTCTGGCATGGGGAAAATGTAGAATCAACCCCCAACCACCAAAATTGATGAAGTATGGCATTTGTTTCTTCTCCCGCATGGCCGGATGCATCGAAAAATGAATTTGTGAGGGTGCCCTTGCTGTTTTAATGAATCTTTTCGGTGGTTGGAGTTTTAAAATTGATTTTCCCATGTTTTCTCATTTCCTTCATTCTGTTCGAGCGATAAAAGCCAGTTTTGGCTCATTTTGTAAAAATTTGTTCATCCTTCTTCTCTACCTCTCCCTTCTTTTCTTCCACAAGGTTGAAAATGGAGTTTGAACCTCCTCCCCTTCTCTGTAATGACATTTTTACCTCTTGCCCATGAAATGATGCTATGTGCAAAATTTTGGAGCAATAAAAAACATGTTTTGTGATGCATTTGTCCATCCTTGCTTGTTTTTTGGTTGTTTTCTTATTTCCTCTCTTCATTGCAGGTATTTGTGCTTGTTTGGATGTTCATTACAGGTTTTGGAGCTGTGTTCATGGAGTTTTGGAAAATTTTTGATGTGAAATCCATATTTGGTCTATGATGCACTTGTCCATCCTTTCCATTGCTCACCTGTTCTTGTTCCATGATAGTTTTGATAGATAATCAACACTTTCCTTCTCTGGTGTATCACCGTTTTAGTGTAGACTCTATTTTTTCTTTTTTCTTCCTCTCCTTGGAAGTTAGATTAGGTTAGATGAGCTTTCCTACACTGGAATAGCTTGTGGCAAGTAGTTTAGGAAGAGGAACCAACCTTCTCTGGAGAGCTTTCCCCATTTGCAAAGGTCCCACACTTTGGGAAAGCTCAATGTTTTGCAATCACACCAAATGACTTTGCCTTAGAAAAGTAGATCCATAACTCATTTGGGGGTGCTGTGAATTTTCACTAACAAGAACCTAAAACATCGATGAACTATAGATGAAAATTCTTGCATTCGATGAATCCATGGCCTACCAAGTAAGAAATTATATGAAAGGGGTTGATCAACAACAAAAATGGAACTAGGATAGTCTTAGGACCAATTGTGTGTGGCAAGGTGATAGTGCCTATGAATGGATGCACAATATAAGCATATGCTCAAACAAAGAGAGATGTTAGGTTAATATTAGCTAATAAAATGCCGATATCCTGAATGAATGATAAAGGAAAAGGATTAAGTTCAGATCCAATATTGACTAAAATGCTCTAGACTCCTAAGTTATTGATGCACACTTGTATCTATAGAGGAGGATCATTATCATATACAACAAGATCTTCACCTATTTCATTTAGAAAAGTAATTTGTTGAGAAAATTCATTAACGAATGTTTTATAAACCACATCTAGATGAGTAGTGACAGGAATAGGAGGGGTAGCCAAAATTTTAATTATTTTAGGGTAGGACTTGGGATGTGCTAGCAAGAAATCATGAATAGAGATACCCGTGATAAGATAATCCTAGAAGAATGAGAGGAGTAGAAGTATGAGTACCCTAAGAATGTTCGAACAATATGGGTTCACTAAATGATTAAGAAAACATAAATAAATAAATTCCTGATTCTAAATATATAAAAGTACAATGATATACATAATTAAGTATAGACTTGACTTAAGAAATATAAGCTAGAAAATATGAAACCCTAGTTTCAAATGAAAAGATAGAAAGACTTAGCTTATTCACAATAATCCCAAAGGTATTCCAAGTTGGAAAATCGCTAGATCAAGAATTCAGAGTGTCATAATCAGACCCAGAAAAATGTGGGAGTGTCGAAAGCTCCGATACTATAGCACCTATGGAGAGTAAGGGGCGTCGGTGACTGCGCAAAACCTTAGAAAATGATCTTCGCATGGTCACGAGATGTTCACTTGTTTTCTCCTTTGATCACCTATACTTTGTTGAACTTTGTTGTTATTCACTTGGAACCTACAATAAAAAAGAAGAACCTACAAAACCCTCAAACCACATCAAATCCTAAAAAATAAATATTAGAAATGAAGGGTTAGAATATCCTTGACTTTCAAACAAGTGAAATTAAGACTGAGCATTATACTACATCTTAGACCCAATGTAGTTCTATGTGTATGTGTTGAAATATTACCCTAGGTGGTTCTTTTGCGTGTCGCACATAATAACAAGAAAGAGATAGATGTATAACTATGTGCATGAAATAATGAACTTCCCCTCCTATGAAGTGTACACAAAACAATACGTGGATCTAGATGGATGCTTGAATGCTCTTGTAATGGTTCTTTGAAGGCAACCTTATGTGGTGATAGCTAATGATTAGTGCTTGGTCCTTTATTATGATGACATATCTTTGTATTTATATGATTTCATTGTTTTTATTCTTAATTAATCACTAAAAGGCTGAATAGTAAAAAATAAAGATGCCCAAATGGCTAGAAAGAACCCAAAAGATGTGAAAAAAGTACAAAGAAGTTAGGGGAACCCAGAGGGGATGAGGGTGCCTAGTGGTGGCATCCTCGTTGGGTTCTGATGTCCTACATGAGAAATTCTGAAGTTTAAAAAGACAGACTGGGAAAGGAGTGTAAGACCAAGAGAGAAAATAGAAATCAATAAAATGGCTAAAGACAATGGTCAATTATTACTTTTCTCGCTTTGGAATCATATCAATAGTGGTATGTGATCAGGACTATAAATATACCCAAGGTCCACCATTGAGTGTCTACAATATGTTTGGTTGATCAAATGAATTTTATTGTATCATGTTGTAATGGAAAAGGTTGTAAGATAATCCTATATATATTATATAACTTGTTATGAGAGGGTGAGTTTAAAATATCACTTTTTAAAACTATTAGTACCATCATAATTTTGGATGTTACTTTTACTAGTAAAATTGAGGGTAATAATTTGAAAATGGTGTATTTTACCTATTTTCTAATGATGTGTTGACCTAGGAAATCATTTAGTCTTCAAAAAAACAATAAGTAGTATTTATGTGTTTCCATTTTTGGTGGAAAACAACAATCAAACTTATAGTATGAAATATTAACCCTTTTTTTATGGAATGTTCCCCTTGAGCTTATCCTCGTGCTCTTTTTTCTATAGTGGGATCAAACACCTTAGTCAACTTTTATCAATTTATTTTACCATTTCTATATTGATATTAGGCTCTACAATATACTAAACAATTGATTCTTACAAGGGTTTCCTTAAAGGTCTTGTAGAAGGTGAATATTGAACCATGTTTTTCCTTTACATGTGGATATTGAGGATTTACCATATTTCCCTCATGGAAAAATTTTCTTCTTCAAGGAAGGAGCTAAAATATTTTCTATTGGTTCCAATTTCACATTATGAAGGAACCTTGTTGCAACATTTCTAAGCCTTAGGGATAAACATGTTACTTTGTCCGGTAAAAAAAGAATACCTAGTTCTTTTTTAAGCTCTTGTGAGTTAAATATATTTCACACTCTAGTATTGAATTGTAATAGGGAGTAGAACCCTTGGGTGTTAATAGAAATAACTAAAACCTAGGACCAATTGGGAATTTTTATTGTCGTTGAAGCCTATTATTCATCTCATAGATATCAACATTGAATTCGTAAGATGATGGATTAGGAGAAAAGTCAAAGTTGATACTTATCTCTTTAAATCTATTCAAACCTTTATAACATTAAAAGAGGTAAAAATAAATCATTTCATGTGTATTTTGACTTCTAAAACCAATGTATCCTAATTGGGAGGAAGTGGATTTTAACTCACATTTATATCATGAGAGATGTAAACTAAGTAGTAATCACTTAGTTGTAATAATTTGAAAGTGAATAGAGATTATCCTTTGTTTAAGTGTTATAATGAAAAAGGAACATAGAAATTTCCCACTCTTAGACCTACTACTCTTCCTTTTTACTTTATGTGAATTTCCCCTCTTGAAGTGAAAGTAAAATGCAATACCAGGTAAACATGCTATTTAGAAACAAATCCTTAAAATAAGTTCTAGTAGACTCATGTGTGCTTAAAATATTCCAAATAAAAATCGAGTTAGATAATTTAATTGTAATAAGAACAACAAGCTAAATTAAATGGAACCATTATAAATTAAATGTTAAATGAAATAAAGAAAATGTAGTCTAGAGAAAATGGGAATTTATGTCATTACATGATAATTTCTCTTTAAACCTATAAATATTCACAATGAGAAATTAATTGAAATAAAGAGGTAAACCATGATAATGATGTGTTTTGGTACATGCATATCTCCAAGCTCATATTGCAGTTTGGTCATTCTTTTGGAATTCTTCATTTGAGAAATTAAGACATTGATGTGCATCTTGTGTTATCCTAATGTATAAATGGGTTCATTTTAGTACTAGTGTCTCATGTGATATGGAGTTTTATGAGTAATCCTATGTGTTGTCTTGTAACAAGCAATGAAATTAATTTTTCTATCATGGTTTAATTAATCTTGTGTTTTGGTCCTACATGTGTGGGCACTATAGTTCTCTATCCTAGAATTGATATAAAATAATTTATAGTTTCTAATTTATATTTTCCACCTATCTACATATTTACATCTTCTTTGTTCTTGCATGCACAACTAAATATTCATATCCTCTTTTATGTTTAAAAAATTATTTATCCTTTATCAATTTTACGAGTATTAATGAAATATTATTGTTATGGATGGTTTTTGTAAATGGATTAAATAAATATTAGAATAATATCCTATAAAAAATAGTAAATCCTATAAATTTTGGTCCACTTTCCATAACATAATTTAATTATGGTCTAAATAAGCATCCCGTGCAACAATACTTATTCCCTACTTATGCATACCATATAGCTAGTTAAGTGTTTTGTTATACATGGAACTTAAGAAACTCAAATGAAGTTTGGGAAAATATTGTATGTCATTAGTTATAGGTTTTTGATGTTTGCTACTATCAAATCACACATCACCAATCCACATGACTTACTTGTGCATCCCACATAAAAATTCAAGTGATTGGTTTCACATAAAACTCAATAAGGTAAATTTGAATTATAAACAATAATATATATTATATTAACTAGGTCCTAGGGTTTCAATAATACCTATTGAAATTATAGTTGAACCAACAAATAGGCCCTAGTTGAATGAATGATGTAACCAAATGAGTTATTAGTTACACATGACACTTAATAAGGAGGAATCGAGTTTGAAAGAAAATTGTAACTTATCATGATTATGTCTAGGGTATTGAAGGCTTATGATGAGGAAGGATTCAAAATAATATCTGAATTAGTTTCTAAATGAAGTTAAATGTCATCCAATATTTCCTAGATTAACTAATAATTATAATAGTTTTCTTGATTGTGACATTAATCACATATTATGTATTATATAAATTCAAATCATGATTCAAAATATTGTTAGTTTTATTTTTAATTAACTAAAAATAAAAATAGAGATTGATTTAATTTAATTTGAATTATATCTGATTTCAGAGTAACTATTGTAATATGTGATGTACAAATGCTAATGTATAGTAAAGATGCAAGCAAACAAGCATATATAATGTGAAACCCTAAGCAAGAGAGGGAGACATGAAGACTTAGCTAATTTTTGAATAGAGTGGAGGTGATATATGTAGATGAAATACTAAAACAAAATGTAGGTGACATCAGTTATGGTCACTAGGAATTCTGGAACTTAGAAATGGCACATGAAATGGCTAAAAGATGGGGGTTAATTAGTAATTTCTTCACTCAAAAACCATATGAATAGTATTATGAGACAGAGACTAAATAATACCCAAAGTGCGTGATTTTTTTTCTACAATTACAAAGATATTTCCACATAAGAGAGTTCCACGGTGGTCACCACATGGATACCCTACTTAGTATAGGCCTAGATGATGATGGATGGTATGTACTAGATAGAGATAGTCTACAACATGTAGCAATAATGGGGGAGGTTCCCCCAAATATCGATTTTATCACCACATTGTTTAACTAGTGTGTTGGTGCCATTTTTGAGCTTGCACCATTTTGCCCTAATTTTTCCTTCATTCTGCGTGCTTCAAAACATTTTTCTATTAAATTAGTGGTTTGCAACTTTTCCCCTCTAGGTCTTGGATGCTTTGAAATGCTCACAAACTTTTTGTTTTATCCCCAATTTGAAATGAAATCATGCATGTGTGCCCTATATTGTGCTCTAATTTTTCCAAAATTTGCATGGGCTCTGTCATTTTTCCTTTTTTGGCTTGATCATGGAAGTTTGAAATTGATCGATTTGCACTTGTATGTCATTGAAAATCCAATTCCATGATAAAAAATTCTTTAAAAACATGTTTCAGTTGGTTCAATTTTGAGAAATTTTTCGTCCTTAGCAAAAAAATCAAATTCTAGGGCATCCCTGGCATTTTCTATGTTTTGACGGTCAGATGGGCATCATTTGCCCATCAATTTCATCTTCAACATTCATGGGCGTCGCTGGCAATTTCTGTGTTTTTTGAAGGTCATACGAGCATCCTTTTCCCGTCAATTTTTAGCTCAAAAATCTTCTCCTTCGTGGCTTGTTCTAATTGGACAAGGATCAGTGGGTCATTTCTAAAAACTTAACATTTTTTTGTTTTTTGGAAAAAAGTGCAAGTTGCCCCCGCAGCTCTGCAGGCCCCAGAGGAGGTACAGGTGTCATAGGCAGAGTGAAGGTGGATCGGATGGGTCTTTTTGTGCCTTAAGGAATTTTGGAAAAAGAGTTAAAAAGAAAAGAAAATCCCCTAGGGCCTGCACATCCAATCAGGAGGAGGACACGTAGCAAGATCCGGGTGGAGGGAGATGCAGATTGACAGAAGACTTAGAGACTTTTTTGTCTTTTTTGGTAGAAGATAGTGCAAATGTAGGAATAATTGGACTGAAAACTTGCAACCACATGGGATGAAGACACGTAGGGACATTGTGGTCAGAGGTGAGAACTTTGGGCCTCACGGAAAAATTGGGATATTTTTTCCCATTTTTGGCATAAAATCATAAAATTAAAAGGAGGAATGCAAGCCCGTGCAGCAAATCAGACAGGTGACCACATGGCAAGGAAAGGTGGAGGTGTGGGAGTGGTGGAGGAAATGGTGAAAATTTTCCTTTGTGGAAAATTTTGTTAAAATATAAATAAGAGTGCTACCCCATAGCCAATCAGGTGAGGACACGTGTCCTGCGGGAGGGCAAAGCCATGCCAAGGAAAAATGGAAAAATTTACTTTTTCCAAAAAGAGGCAAAATGTTTTAAAATTGAGCCACGACTCCGCATCCAGTCATATTGTGCCACATGTCAAGGATAGAATCAGAGATGCAGGCCCGCGGAGATAATTTTTAACAATTTACTTTTTCCAAAAAAGGTGGAAATGTGTAGAAATGGTCTACAGTTCCAATGGGGCCCACTTTTGGACACGTGTCAGGCCCATTTTCGAAGGGCGGAGGGGCAGTAGAAAAATGTCAAAGTTTTTACATTTTTCCAAAAAGTGTTAAAATGTCAAAAAATTGATCCCAAGCCCATTTCCAATCACATTGTGACATGTGGAGGGCTCAGATTAAAGAATAAAGGAAGATCAATGGCAATTGTGCATTTTTCAGTTTGGCCGCCATTTAAGCTCCAGGAAGCTGTGGAGATGCAATTTTTGCATCAATTTTCATCAAATTTTTGGCAAATTCATGTTGTTTGTGCCTGCAAAGACCAATGTAATTGGTTTTGAGGATCAATTTGAAGATCATAGATGTTTTTGAAGTGATTTTTTGCACCATAACCCATCCAAAAATGTAGAAATATCAAATCCTGAAGTTACAGAGTCAAATTTTGGAGGGATAAGTATGAAATAATGAAAGGAAGGGTGTCTTCATGCTTTGAAGATGAAAAACATGCCTCCACAATGGATAATGATGTGAATTTTGCAATGATTCATCTCTTTTTGAGACAACTGGCAACTTTTTGGACGTGTTTTGTTAAACGTCCCTGTCTGTGAATCATGATGAATGTTTTGTAACAAATTTGATCCTTTAGCATATTATTTTCTTGGGAAAGAAGGCTAAAATGATATTGAATGCTATATATTGCATGAATTTGTCATGTAAAGGGTTGGAAGAGTTTAAAAAATCCCTGGAAAACTAAAAATTTTACGGGAAAATCTAGGAAAAAGCCCATTCTCTAAGAAACCACCTGAGAAACTCATTTCTAATTCCTTTTTACATCAGATTTCAAATCATGTTGAGTTGGTTTTAGTTGTAAAGCCATCAAAAATCTCTGATATTATTCTTCAAAACCTTCCCCTACTGATAAATTTGATTATTTATAGAGTTATTTTGTGTTGTCTCTTGGGCAAAATCTGTGCATACACTTATGTTTCAAAATGCATTTCAAATTTGTGTTTCTTGTTTCCAGTTACAGTCTTGTGTTTAAAATATCTCTTGATCATACATGGTATCATTTCTTGTAATTACTTTAGTGGCATGTGCAATATCACATTCAGAAGAGCTTTCATATGATAAATAGATAAACAAATTTAAAATCACTTTACTTTCCTTGATTTCAGAGATTGTTTGTAAACCTTTGGGTGCACCTTAGGTCATGATTAAATAGAGATTGCTAAATGCTTCATTGGTTAATTCTAACTCAATATTTTGTGATAGATGATCAAATAATGTGTGGAAAAGTATAGATTTGGGCCTCCATTTAATGCACATATCCTGATTTGAAAGGAATGATTAACCTTTTTGATACTTTTTGCTGTTAATTTTCTCCTTATTTTGCTGAAATCCTCAAAGAGTCTTGTGCAGACCTTGGTTTGTCTTAGTCTAAATTCCCACCTAAAAAATCATTCAAAACAACTAATCCTACCCCTGTTTTACCCTTTTTTTGACCTGTATACCCACAGAAGATCAAAATTCATTTGCTAAAGTATGCATAATAGATCACAATTTCATGTCTTTAGTAACCCTTGCCTTGCATTGAAATTATCTCCATAATCTGGAAGTGACAACTTGTGAAATTCAGATTTGGAGTGTTGATCATATTTTCCCAAGGACCTTTTATACTATTTGCACAAATTGAGGGATATCTTCATCTCCTTCACCATTTGAGGGTTACAAAATAGGTTCTTTTACCTTGGTTTAAAGGCACAACCTAAAACAGTTAGGACAAGATCAAGTCCTTTTAGAGTGTTATCCATCTCTCCACAAATCTGAGTGCCAGTTAGATCACATCCCTAGCTACAAAATGACATACATCATGATCTATTTGTCTTAAAGCTTCAGCCATTTCTTTGATGCTACTCAGACTAAAAAGGAGAACAAATTTGGGTACCAACACACTACATTTTAGAATCCATGTAGTTTTGTGTGTAAGTGTGTGTAATGATGTTCTAGGATGCCCTTATGTAAGTAGCTCAATGATAGTGGGTTAGATCTTTAATGTAGAATATGTATAAAATGTGTGAGATGGAATAGAATAAAATCCCCTTCCTATGTTGTGTATGTATAGGTGATTCAACCCTTGTACCTTGAATGATTGTGCTAGATGGATGGTTCAAGATGCTCTTTATGCCTTTGGATGCAAGATTAGGTAATAGTAGATAATATTAGTGTTTGGTTATTATTTTTGAGAAATACCTAAGTATGTATATGATTCTTTTGTTTGAATTTCATAATTGACAACTTAAAGGCTGACCCATAAGTGAAAAAGATGCCCAAAAGATAAAATAGACCAAAAAAGAGTTAGTAAAGGTAAGAAAGTGCCAGGAGCACCCAACTTGTTGATGGTGTCCTCACTAGGAGCCAGTGTATGAGGTCATAAAATATAAATCAATTTGGTTTTGTCAGGGTTATAGGGTGTTTCAGACCAAAGAGATAGTAAGAAATAAAGAAAATAGGCCAAAGATAGTTGTAAACCACTAGTTTTCTTATTTAGGAATCATGTATACACTAGAATGTTTTAAGACCTAGAAATGTACCAAAGTGTGTGATTTTGTGTTGATATTTTCCCCCAATTTATGTTGTTGAGTGAATAATCAATAAATAAATTAGTTAGAAGATGTGTACCAAATGATCTTATAGAGAATATTGTTTCCGATAGTGTGCCAAGTGGACAAGTGAAGCATGGAGTGATTGCAAAGTGAAGCTTGGAGAATTGGAATGGGGTTTGGACCCTAGGGGTGAAGCATATATATTGTAGTGTTTTGTTGTATCATGTGTGAATTGCCTCGTGTTGCATATAAGGATTGACCTAAAAAATAAGAGAAATAAATTAGTCAAAGTTTTGTATATGAAAAATTAGAGTAATATGTGTAAAATTATGTAAAGATTGTGTAAAGGAAATGTGCACTTGATACGTAAGAGAGTAAAATGATAGAAATTTTTCTTATTGTTTTGAGTTGCTGATTTGAATGTTGAAGGTGGGGTTTTTTGGGTGATCTCACACAAGGAGTGAGGATTTTAGGAGATCTCATGCCAAGAGTGAGTTTTTTGAGCTATCTCACATGGAAGGAAAGTGTTTTTGGAAATCTCACGCCAAGAGCAAGTGTTGGGGATAGAGTTATAGTTTTAATCTCCTTTCATGAATTTACCCAATAAGAACCACAATAGATGACATGTCTCGATTTTTTTTGTTTGTCCCAAAAAAAATTATTAGTTCTTAATTGCTCTAATTTGTTCCAATTGTGGGAGATAGAATGCATTGTGTGACTGTAGACTAATGCCTGCTACTGTAGAATTATATCTAAGATTGTGTTATATTGATAAATTCCCTATTTATACCACCAGGACATTAATGCCCAGGGGAGGATAAGAGTACCCAGGTGTTAATGTCTTGGTATTGGTGCTAGTGTTTTCTATATATGTGGGGTCCAAGTTTGTTTCTAGACCATTATATGAATATTTTCCTATAGTGTTTATGTACTATGCTTATTTGAAATTTAACTATGAGATGACGTAGGGATGATTTGTTCACCCAATAGATGTTCCCTCATTTGGGGTACATGTGATGATTGTAGGAGAATGTGACCCAAAAGTGAGGACCTGTAGCTGATCTGAAGTGGATACATGTAGGGGGTAGGGGTTGTGCATGGTAAAATCTAAGTCACATGCAAATAAAGTAGGCTGGTAAAAAGTGTTACTATAAAAGCTAGCATACAAGAGAAGAAAAATGTAACAAGCAAGTAGTAAGACAAGATGTATCATGAAAATTGGGTTCTAAACATGGGAATTCTCTCAAAATTTCATAGGTGACAATTAGGGTTGAAACAACCAAAAGAAAACAATGATAAGACAATACATAGGGCTTAGCCTGCAAAAAATAAAAATAAAAAATTGACTGATAGTCATGGTTGTATATAGTCTAGCAAGGAAAATGCTACACATGAAGCACCAAAACAAAGTTAGAAATAAAAATAGTATGTCAAAGTGTGTATATAGTAGTGAAAACTAAAATGATAGTGTTGGTATCCAAATTGATTCTCCTACGAGGGATGAGAAACATCATAGATTTAACAAGATACTTAGAGACAGATAGATCCTTATAAGTCATTTTGTATCCGGGGAGGGGATTCAACTGACTCTTTGTCACTCAGGCATTGGAGAAATGGATAACACCTCACTAAGGGCTTGATCTACCCTCACTACTTTAGGTTGTGCTTTTAACCAAGGTAAGAGGACCTATTCTGTAACCCGTGTTGGTGAAGGACATAAAGAGATCCTTCTTTGCACAATTCTCATGAGAACCTTGAGAAAATATGATCAAAACAACACAATCTAACTCTCACAAGTTATCACACTAGAGAGTGGAGATGTTTTCTAGGCAAGGTTCAGGTTACTAAAGAAAATAATTGAAACCTGATTGTCTCTGCATATTTTTGGTAGTGAAATTTGTTAAATATTTGAGGATACACAATACAAACAAGGGTAGTTCATGTAGGATTCATTGTTTGAGAATTTTTTGGTGGGAAGTTAAGCAAGATAAAGTTGATTAGACCAGATATTTGAGAGCCTTTACAAATATTGGAACACTCATAGACAAAATGCTTCAAAATAGACAAGACATTCCTTCAACCAGAAGGTGTGTATCAATGGAGGCCCAGAGATGCACGGTTTCACACACTCTTCAAGAATTCAACACAAAGGCTCATGTTAAAGACTCAATTAAATTTTGGAAATGCCTAACTAGTCACGCCTAAGATACACTCATAGGATTACAAATAATATTTATCAACAAAGTGAAAATAAAGTGAATTCAAATTATTTATTTCATTACTAGATGAAAGCTCTTCTCATAATGAAATTACAAATGCCACAATACTAGCATATGGATGAGATCTTCTGTGATTCAGAGGAATTTTAACATAATTGTAATAGGAACATGAGAAACTATTTGAAGACATTCTGAAATAAAAGAAAACACAATTATGCTCATGATCAACACAAATTCATTCTAGGTTCAATAGATTCATCAACATGGGAGAGTTTCTTAAAAAATATCAGATCTTGTCAATGACTGTACACTTGTAACCATCTTGACATGATTAGATCTACAAACATAGGGAAATAAACTGGTTTCTCAGATGGTCTCTCAGGAAAATGGTTTTCTCAAACTTTTAAGCAAAATTTAACGTCTCAACCATTTGTAAGATTATTATCATTGCATTTATACATTTTCACTCGCTCACTTATCCCAAATTTTCCCCCGAAAATAAGAATATTCGAGGAATAATTTTCTTGTTACATATTTGTTCCAGAAAGTAAGATTCAAAAAATCTACACCCAAAAACTACTAGGTGCATAGAAGATAAGATTTTTCAATTATTTCGATCGGTTGTTTTAACTGGGTCATCCGGTCATCTCCTGTGGTAGCATGTCCATCCTTTTTCGAGCCTGTAGCTTCTTTCTCCACATCCTTTTCCTTTGCATCTTTCTCTACTGATAATTTATTTTTTGTAGGTGCTCGAGAAACTCTACTTCAAAACTTCAACCTTTGTATTTCTCAGATCTACAAATCGGGCTTCACAATCAATTAGATTGCACTTCACTGACAAAAATGATGAGAGACCATGAAATTAATGAAGAAGGATGAAAGGAATCGAATCCGTTAAGGTCCCTGGTGTGCATAGGAGAAAAAATGGTGGCAAAACTAGATGCATTATATCAAATTCATTAAATTTGTCTTTCATAACTTCAAATTTGAGCCATCCACATGGATAAGATTTGATTTGAAGCAGATCCGGGGGTGATTTTTCACATTTTGCATCACTTAAAGAAAATGAGCATTTTTAGACAATTTGGCCTGGCCACCCGTTTTTAATATAGGCCCTACACATGCATTTCTTGGGTATTGACAGGGCTGCAACTTACTTTATGACTTTTACTTTATTTCAAAATAGATATTTAAAACTCAAAATACCCTGGTGACCCGCCTCTCCACTTTTAACTTTTGATGTGGGCCCTAAAAGAGTTGCGGTTCACTTTTATACTTTATTCCTTTTTCAAAACAAAGATAAAAGATTTAAAAACCTCCAATAACCTACCTCCCTGCTTTGACTTTTCAATGCTGACTCAAATATGTGACATTAATTGGTCCCCCGCGGAGTCGTGGCTCATTTTAAAACTTTACTCCTTTTCACAAAACGAAGCCAAAAAATTTCAAAGTGCTCCGATAGCCCGCCTTCCTACTCTTGAATTAAAAGCGGAAAAATGTCCTCTTATGGGCCTTTGACATTTATTTTACCTTTTTGCTCTTTTTTCCATAACGCCTTTAAAACACAAAAAATACCTGTTTTCCCACAACTACTCAGTTTACGACACGTGTACAACTTTGGGGGAAAAATAAGAAATTTGCTCTACCACCTCATAATTTCGACTAGCCAATTAGAAATCAATGGAGCCGCGGGGCCAATTTAACTTTTTTTGAAAAAGTGACAGAAGTGACAAGTTCACCAAATAAACCCGCCATCCCCTATCCAATTAGAGATGAAAACATATATGTAGCCGTTGAGATAAAATTTAACAGGGAAAACATGACCGTGGAAAAATAAAATGCAGGGGAAACTTCACCATTCGTGCCCAAAATTCAAAATGTTCTTCATGGAAAGAGAAAATGTGAATAATACATGGGTAAACATGATCCATGACCATAGAGAAGGATTAACAACGTCATTCAAGAAATTTTTCACACATCCATACAAGGAGAAAAAAAATACTTCAAACCAAATGGACTGAGAAATTTTTTGAGCAACAAGGTGAGATAAATCAAGCACCAACATTGGCTCTGACTCAAGGATGGGAACTCCCAGCGAGTGCCTCAAGAAAAACATAACAGAACATGTGCCAAAAATCCATTGGGTAACAGAGTCAAGAACCAACCTCAAGAACAAAGAAAAAATAACCAACTTCCCAAGAATGAACCAAGAAACCATCAAAAACTAGTCACCAAGGACCCAGACAAACCAAAAAAACAAAACATAAAAAACATAACAAATCAAATGACTATACATTGTATAATGATGCGTACCTTGATTCTGAGAAATTAGTCAAGGAAATTCTTCAAGTGTCTACCATTAATAGGAAACTCAAGAAATTCCCCATCTAGTTCTTTCAAGAAAAAGGTGTGCTCACCAATCCAAATGTCAATAGAATAAGGGCCCATCCATAATGAATCAAAAATTCCATGTTTTCCCTTATCCTCATGTCTTCTATCCCACAGTAGCACAAGATCTCCCAAACTGAAAGCTCTTGGAGTTACCTTCTTGTCAAATAATCTCTTCAATTTCTTCCTAAACTTCACATGTCTATGATGGGATTCTCTTCTTTCTTTATCTAATTCAACAATTTGATTGATACAAGCATCATAGGGACTGACCCCCTGATCCTCCAATTGTTGAATAAATTGATAAGAAGATAATTGAATATGTAGGGGAAGTAGAGATTGAGTTCCATACACCAACTTAAATGGGGATTTTGTAGTAACTCTTTTAATAGTAATTCTATCATCCCAAACAACAAACTTCAACTACTCACCCCATTTTATTTTATTTATCTCTAAAGTCCTTATGATTATCTTCAACAAATTATTTTTTCTTGATTCTACTTGTCCATTTCCTTGGGGATTGTAATTGGAAGCATATGCTAAATTGATCCCATATTCATGACACATGGCTACTAAAGGTTTAGCTTGAAATCTCATAGCATTATCAGCAACTATCTTAGCAGGTAATCCAATCCTGCAGATTATATGATTTAAAATGAAGTCCATGACAATTTGGTGAGTTGATTTCTTGGTGGGGATTACCTCCACCCACTTGGTGAAGTAATCCGTGGCCACTAATAGCCACTTGTGGCTTGCACTTGAAGAATTTGAAATCTCACTAATGAAATACATTCCCCACTCCTTAAATAGGGCTTCAATGACACATGATGCAAAGGGAGGGATACTGAAGCTTTCAATCTTCTTGAAAAATGCCGACAAATATCACACTTTCTTACCAGAAGAGTTGTTTCTTTAAAAAGAGTTCGCCACCAGTAACCAACCCTTAAGATTTTATGAGCTATGACTCTTCCTGCAAAATGCTGCCCACAAACTCCTCCATGGAAATTATCAATTATTTTTGGGGCTTCATCTTCAGTGATACATCTCAAAATAACTCCCTTAGGGTTCTTCCAAGCTATCCCATAATAAGTGATGATGTATTGTTGGGAGGCTAACTTAAGTGCTCCTTTTTATTATTCTTACTTAAATAATCAGGGCACTGTAGATGTTTGAGATAAAAAATAATATCCTTGTACCATTCATAATTTATCAAATTTTCAAGGATATTCAACCTTTCTTCTTCAACTTCATTTACCTTAACTATTTGTAGGTTGCTCTCTGCCATAAGCTTTACTAGGCCTAGACCTCTAACCAATTTTGTAGTTTGGATATCCATGTCATATTCTTGCAACTTATTTACCCATCAACATATTTTTCTTGAAATTTCCATCTTTGATAGGATATCCTTAACCATGGTATGGGGAACATAAGAAATGACTTTAGAGCTCAAAATATAGGGCCTAAATATTATTGCGGATTTGACCAAAGAAAAATCCCATTTTTCCATGATAGTGTATTTTAATTCTGCCCCTTGTAATGCTTACTAAAGAAAGAGATTGGCCTTCCAGCTCCTTCATCATCATTTTGTAATAGGATAGATGCATAAGTATTTTCTGAAGAAAAAGAAAACATTTGAAAATCCTTATTATAGTCAGGAGCTAGTAAAACAAGGACATTCTTCAGTGATTCCTTAATCCCAGTAAAGGCTTGAATAGCTGTTTCTTCCCATTTGATACTCTGATCCTTCTTCAAAATATTAGTGATTGGGATATTCAATTCAACAAAGTTAGAGATAAACCTCATAATAAAATTTATCTTCCCCAAAAAGGATTGAATTCCCTTTTTGATTATTGTTATGGGAACTTTTCTAATGGCTTCCACTCTCTCAGGATCAATCATGACTCCTTATTTTGACACTATATGTCCAAGCAGCTTAGCCTTTTGAACCCCAAAATGACATTTCTTAGGATTCAATGAGATACCATATTCCCTGCATCTTAACAACATATTTTCTAAATGTTGCAGGTGATCACTTCTCTTCTCGGAGAAAACTATCACATCATCCTGATACAAAACAATGCATTCATTTATATATCCTGAGAATACTACATCCGTTGCTCTTTGAAAATTATCTCCAACATTCATTAGGCCAAATGGTATCCTTACATACACATAGGTACCCCACGGAGTAGTAAAAGTAGTTTTGATTCTTTTTGATTGCTTCACAACTACCTGGTTATAACCAGAGAAACCATCCAAAGTAGATAACAATTTAGAGCCAGTAACTAGTTGCAACATGTTATCCATATTTGGAAAGGGATAATTATCCTTGATTGGTGCCTTATTTAAGTTTCTAAAGTCCACACACAACCTTATGTCCCCATTTTTCTTTCTAACAGGCACTAGGTTTGCTACCCATGAGGAGTACCTTGTAGGCTGTATAATTCCTCCATCCCTTAACTTTTTCAATTCTTCTTGCATTTTTGAGGAGAGGAAGGGATTAATTGGTCTTTGTCTTTTCTTGAATGTCTTGGCACTAGCTTCCAGTCGTATTTCATGTTGAAAAATTTCTTCCCTGTATGCTTTCAGTTTTGAATATGACCAAGCTAAGAAGTCCTGGTACTTTTTTAGCAATTAGACATATGACTGCTTTTCTTCTCTATTCAAGTTGTTGCCTAGCCATATTCTCCTAGGTTTATCCTTTTTGCATAGGTCATATTATTCAACATCTCTTGAGGATGACATGTTCCTGTTCACAATGTAGTCAACATTATCAAAATTTGATTCAAGTGCAACCAACCCTATGGGAATAGTATTAGTCTTCAACTGAATAATGTCCTTACCAAATAAGGTCTCTTTTCCTTCAGTTGCACAAACCATTAGTTCCCAGTCTATAATTTGATTGGAAAATTCTCCTTTATTTTGTAAAAACCTTTGGACCTAAGCATTATATTCAAATACCTACCAGTGATTGATATTGTTAGGGACAAATGGCTTGGTCAATATTTCAGCATCATATTCGCAATAGGGAGGCATTGTAAAATTTTCAAACTTTGATCCCAATACTGCCAATTTTTTTTGCTACAGTATTATAGCTCCTATCATGATGTATTATATTGAAAGAGTCAAACATTTCAATGAAGTCCTAAACTGCATGCTTATAGTGTTTCATTCTTTGATTCTTTGTAGCATACAACTTTCTGACTTTTTTGACTATCAAATTTGAATCTCATTTAACAAAAATGTCTCTAACACCATATTTCCATGCAATCCTTAGACCTAAGAATAGTGCTTCATACTCAGCAATATTGTTTGTGCACTTAAAATTGAGTTTAAAAGAATAATTAAAATCCTCTTGGCTTGGAGATATCAAGACAACACCAACACCATTACCAGATCTAGAACATGCTCTATAAAACATTAAAGTCCAAGGAGAACTAACCTTCTCAGGATACTTGCACTCATCAATTTTGTGCTCCTTGCAATCAACATATCTCACAAAGTTATCAACATCAACATCTGTGTACAATACTTCATAAGAAGCATTATTAGGGTCCTCAATGAAATGTAACATTTTCTTCTCACAATATACCTTCACAAGGCTTTCCTCAATTGGTATGGTGGCATAATACATGTCCATTTACACACTTCTACCCACACTAGCTGTCCATTTTCTAGATAATAGCATCCCCCATTTGGCAGGACAATACATAATAACCACATTCATGGTTAAGCATTTTCTTGGATAAGCTATTAGTTACACTACCATTCCTTTGACATATCCAATTACTGGTACCTCTCTTGAATCCATGGTAGTACATTTCCCAAAAGCCTCTATTACCTTGATATTTAACTCATTATTTACCTCAAGAGGCATTACATTACATGAGGCTCCTAAATCAAACATGTAGTTATATACTAACCTATCTTTAATAATCAAAGTGGTGAAAAATGGATCAACATCCAATTGAGATTCAACTAGAGAAGTTCCCAAATATACCTCAAATGATTCACCCAATTCCTCTAATGCTTGTGGTATTTTTGATTCTACAATAATAGGAGGAATCTATACATTATTAACACTTTTTCCTTGAGTAATATTTTCTTCCTTAAATCCCAAATATTTGAATGCCCTTTTCCTATGCTCAAGGATTCTAAGTAATTAAACAATAGGAGCAATGACATTGATCTGACTCAAGATTTGGGCTATATCATAAGGAACATATTTGGGTAGGGAAATGTTAGAAGGGAGATTCACAACTTCATTTGATAATATGGGAGTCTTCATTACCTAGGCATGGACAGACGTATAGGTTTTATTTGGGGTAGTTAGGTCTTTTCCAGATGTATCTCTCTTAGGGGTTTCCCTCAGGATATTGGTAAGAACTATAACTTTTGGCTTAGTTTGTGGCCCTCCCCTTTGAAAACCTTACTTCTATTGTGATATTATTTCTCCTAAGCCACTACTGCATTCATCAACAACTACCTGTCTTCTTCAGAAGGGATCCATCCATCATACTTTTTAATCATTAAAGCTCTCAAATATTAAAAATCATGATTAGGTAGATCAAAATATTACACCATATCAATTTCAAAAGTATTAATAGGGGGAAGAGGATATACTCGATGGAAACAATCCCAGAAATTTTCAACTGTTCTTGCACTTATCAATTCAGTTGAGGTTCCTCCATGAGTGAGTTTGCTGGACATTCCATCATTCAGACATCATCACATGAATCATAATCATTTGCTTCCTCAAATTTTTGATCTACATCATATGGGGATTTTGGTAAGAAACATTTATCACACCACTTAATTACATGGGCTTCTTCCACAACAACAACTCTAACATTCAAAGGATTAGGCACAAATCTATTCTCCCTGGGTTGAGGCTATTTGTTTCCTGACCCCATGGGCCCCTTCCCTTTGTCATCTAGTCTGTAATCACCTATGGGATTATTTCTAAATCTATCATGACCGTGTGACTTGTGTTGACCTTGGGAACTTTGGCCTATCCCTTTTTCTACTCTGGCCAGTTTATATGATATCTCTTTAACTTCTCTAGCCAAAGTTTTTACAAACTCTTCCAGATACAGAACTTTGTTTGATTGAGGCCTTTTAGGATTGATTAACTAAACACCTTCCATTTTATGAGTCATTCCAACTACTTTGATGTTATTTTCTATTTGTAAGGCCATGGTGAAAGATTGGCTTAATGTTGTCGGGTTCTTATCTCTTAAGTGGTAAGAAGCCTTTTTATAAAATGCATCAGAATATTTTATCAAACATGACACATCACTTGGCCTTAGGATTACAGGTACCCTATTCAAGGTCTTCTTGAACTGAGTATTGAAATCATGGACAAATTCATTTCAAATTTTCTTTATATTTTCAAATTCAGACAAAAGGAACCTAGGGTTTGTCTTATCCCCATGTTGCAATCTAAAGGCATTTTTCATCTCATTCCATGAATCTATCAGATTATCTGAAAAATACTTGTACCAGTCACATGCATCCTCCTCAAGAGTATGAATAAATAATTTTATATACATTTCTTCAAACTCAATTTCAAAATCTTCCATCATATTGAAAAAGATTCTTAAATGGTGGTCATTAGTGATGGCATTATTCCCTTGAAAATTTGACAGCCTATTTGTGACATCTTGTGGCACCATATTTGGATATCCATTCATACCTTTGAAATCTACAGGTCCAAAATTGTTGACAACAAAGGGAGGTATAGGTGGAGGTTTAGGCATACTTCCTTGAGGGGGTGATCTTGCAGGAGAATCAAAATGATAAGGGATGAGGGGTCTTTGGAGCACAGGAATATGGATTTCAAAATAAATATTCTCTAATGACTCAAATTCTTGGAAAACCCTATCAATATTTGAAGAAACAAGGGAAAACTGGGAGGTAAGCTTTTCAGAACCAAATAATGGCCCCTCTCCAGTTGGAGAACTCAAATTTATATAAATATTACCTGATTTATAATAACTTGAGGACGTATGGTAATATTCAACCACAGATTGATCACCTTTCAGAACTGATATTTCATTTTTTGATTCTTGATTTTTAATAACTTTCCAGACTTGTTTTCCTTCTGAATTTGCTTTTCCTAGTTCTGGAAATAACTTTTAGTAAGATCCCTAGTGAAGAAATACCTTCTTCCTTCCATCTTTGTAAATAGTGATGAAAAATTTCACTTGGCACAGGTTAAGACACTAGTAATCATCAAAATATCAATTCAACACGGAGTTTTCACTAAGGATTTTCACCTTAGTTGTGCAGATGCACTATAAGTAACTTTCTATTTGTCTATCAATGCTTAATTTTTGTAAATATTAACAGATATGACCTTCCTTTACCTATATTTATCACTATTAATGCAAATTTAGTGCAATAACCACTAGAAATTGGAAATACTACACAATGAACTTGTAATCCCGTACAATTATTACAAATCTCAACAAATGATGATGTTTAAACAATGATGTAAGAAACATTACCAGGGTCTGTATGTGTATGCATTTATAAAAATAATCCCCGGTAGTGGCACCACTTCGGTGTTGGTATCCAAATTGATTCTCCTGCGAGGGCTGAGAAGCATCACAGATTTAGTAAGATACTTAGAGATAGATAGATCCTTATAATTTGTTTTGTAGCTGACGAGGGGATTCAACTGAATCTTTTTCACTCAGGTGTTAGAGAAATGGATAGCACCTCACTAAGGGATTGATCTACCCTCACTACTTTAGGTTGTGCCTTCAACTAGGGTGAGAGGAAACGTTTTGTAACCTGTGTTGGTGAAGGACATCAAGAGATCCTTCTTTGCACAATTTTAATGAAAAGCTTGAGAAAATATGATCAACACAACATAATCTAACTATTACGAGTTGTCACACTAGAGAGTGGAGATGTTTTCTGGGAAAGGTTCAAGTTACTAAAGACAATAATTGAAACCTGATTGTCTCTACATATTTTTGGGCATTGAAATTTGTTAAATCTTTGTGGATACACAATAGAAATAGGGGTAGTTCATGTAGGATTCATCACTTGAGAAGTTTTTGGTGGGACGTTAAGCAAGATAAAGTCAATTAGACCAGATATTTGAGAGCCTTTACAAATATTAGAACATTCACAGAAAAAATGCTTCAAAATAGCCAAGACATTCCTTCAACCAGAAGGCATGTATCAATGGAGGCCCAGAGATGTACAGTTTCACACACTCTTTAAGAATTCAACATTGAGGCTTGTGTTAAAGACTCAATTAAATGTTGTAAATCACTGACTAGTCACACCTAAGATACACTCATAGGATTACAAACAATCTTTATCAATAAAGTGAAAGTAAAGTTAATTTAAATTTTTTATTTCATTACCAGATCAAAGCTCTTCTCATAATGAAATTGCAAATGCCATAATACTAGCACATGGACGAGATCTTGTGTGATTTAGAGGGATTTTAACATAAGATTACAATAGGAACATGAAAAACTATTTAAAGACATTTTGAAATAAAATAAAACACAATTATGCTCATGATCAACACAAATTCATTCAAGGTTCAATAGATTCATCAGCAGGGGAGAGTTTCTTCAACAATCTCAGAGCTTATCAATGGTTTTACACTTACAACCATCTTGACATGATTAGATCTACAAACAAAGGGAAATAAAATGGTTTCTTAGATGGTCTCTTGGGAAAATGGTTTTCTCAAACATTTTAGCACAATTTAACCTCTCGACCATTTGCAAGAGTATTATCATTGCATTTGTACAATTTCACTCACTCACTTATCCAAAATTTCCCCCCTGAAAGAAGAATATTCGAGGAATACTTTTCTTGTTACATATTTGTTCCAAAAAGTGAGACTCAACAAATCCTCACCCAAAACTGCCAGGTGTACAAAAGATTAGCCTTTTAATTTATTTTCACTAGTTGTTTTAACTAGGGAATCCCTATGGTAGCATGTCCATACTTTTTTGATCCTGTAGATTCTTTCTCCACATCCTTTTGCTTTGTATCTTGCTCTGCTGATAATTCATTTTTTACAGGTGCTTGAGTAACTATGTTTCAAAATTTCAACCTTTGTATTTCCTAGATCTACAAACCGGGTTCCTCAATCAATTCGATTACACTTCACTGACAAAAATGATGACATACCATGTAATTAACCAAGAAGGATGAAATAAATCGAATCCCTTAAGGCCCTTGGTGTGCATCTGAGCAAAAATGGCAGTTATTGAATCAGATATGGGGGCGCTTTTCACATTTTGCATCACTTAAAGAAAATCAGCATTTTTAGACAATTTGGCCCACCCACCCGCTTTTAATATAGGCCCTACACATGGATTTCCTAGGTGTTGATAGGGCTGCAACTTAATTTATGACTTTTAATTTATTTCAAAACAGAGCTTAAAAACTCAAAATACCCCGATGACCCCCCTCTCTTCTTTTAACTTTTGATGTGGGCCCCAGTGGAGTCGCGACTCACTTTTATAATTTATTCCTTTTTCATAACAAAGCTAAAAGTTTCAAAAAACTCCGGCGACCCATCTCCTCACTTTGAATTTTCAATGGTGACTCAAACATGTGACATTAATTGGTCATCCGTGGATTCGTGGATCATTTTAGAACTTTAGTCCTTTACACAAAACGAAGCCAAAAAACTTCAATTGCTCCTATAGCTTGCATTCCCACTCTTGACTTAATAGTGGCCACGTGTCCTCTTGGGATCCTTAGACATTTATTTTACCTTTTTTCTCTTTTTTCCATAACACCTTTAAAACACAAAAAAGGCCCTCTTTCCCGCAACTGATCAACAATGAACCGGAAGAAAAAAACAACCATGAAAAACCCCTCATGCATTTTCCTAGGTAATTTTTCCAAATTCAAAAAGATTAAATGTAAAGGAATTTCAGTTCCCTCATTTTTCCATGTCACTACCATCTCCACATTTAGCGGTGTCTAATTTTAAATTTTACATGCAACAAAACTCGGTGGGGGTGCCAACTCAGCTTTCCCAAAATTTTCCCAATCCCCATGTTGAAGTTGGCGGTAGGAGGAGATAAGACTAAATTAAATCTTATTTAATACCTAAAAATCGATGCCAATGTGTTGGTTGGATATTTTTTCAATACAAAATATGAGGTTCAACCATAGTACATGGGATTGAATCCATCCTTAAAGATAGGTGAGGATGCCTGTTTATTACTAATCTAAAACACAACAGAAATGATACGTACAATATTTACACTAATCTAACCATTGGGGTTGGGATAGAATCCAAGAATCCATATACAAAGTAAATGGAAATATTGCATCTTTTGAAGTAAATGGATTAGAAAGAATACACAATGGAAAGGAAATGACGGCAACGTATTTTCTTTTGGGAAAACATAGATCACAAAATAAACATATGACTTCTAGATAAAAAATGTAATGTAATATTTGAAACAATTTAAAATGATTAAGAATGCTAAAGAAATAATAGCTTAAGATCCTGAACATAAGAACAATATCTTAAGAGAGATGAATCTCACATCACAAAGTTTGCAAAAATAACATCGTTTTCTATTATTTGAATGATTAAAATAAAACACAAAGTTCTTCTTCTTCACAACACTTCTCAATATTCCAAAAATCTCAATCCTTTGGAATGCATAAGCATCGCTTATTTATAATAGAAAGAGTAGAGAGAAAATAGGATAAACCCTAGGAAATAGTTTTTCAACAAGAGTCCTATTTTTCTTGACTCTCACACAAGAGACCAAGTCAAAATATGCTACCTACGTAACGAAATAGAAATGAAAAAGACATCGATTTCAATATTGAAATGACATGTTGCATTATCCCTATTTTGAATCATCATCTTTCTCTTCTTCTAACAAATCATGCTTGTTCTAAAATTCTTGGAATTTTCAGATTATACCTTACATTTCATTTTCATCTGGTGCAGTGGAATGATCACTCAGAACTTCACATGTTTCTTGAGTATCACTAGGGTTTCTGGGAAGCTTTTTCAATTTCTTGTTGATTTTCCTCATGATCTCCAAAGAATGCTCAAATTTTACAAATCTATGAATGAATTCCATGCCGAATCCGTAAGTTGGCTCATGATGAATTGATTCTTGGATCTATTCATAAATATCATCGACAATTAGAATACCTGAGCCTTCACTCAACACTTTCACACAGATCTTGACAAGCTCTTCTTCCAAGTAGTTCTTGCCATCGACCAATTGGTCTCTTGATTCTCTCAGTTTTCTGCAAGCTTCGTTGAGAATATTTATTTTTAATCTAATGGCTTTGGTTAGCTCAAAATGTTTTTCCGCATGTGGGATGATGACATCTTCGACCAAGATGTGGGATGGAATTTGTGTCAGTGTTTGGAGAGATTCAAAATTCAACTCCAGGTTCTTGATTTCTGAAGAAAACTCATCATCCTTTTTTCCTCCATCTTTCTTTATATCTTACAAAGATTGATAGACTTCCACAGTATATTGGATTACTTCTTTTCCCTACAGGAGCAGCCTTTGGGTCCATTCATCAACCACTCTCTCCTTTTGGTTAATCTTTTCAATCATGGGTACTGATGAGAAATCAAACCTGATAGGAGTATAGGATAATGGTGCTGACTCAGGGGGCTTTGATAGCTTAAGTAATACTTCAGTCAAAAAATCCACATTCTCTTTAAGCTCATCCCTGCTTTCCTTTGTTTCTTTTAACTTCTGACATAACACATTCATAGCATCTCATGCATCTTGTTGTGATCCTTCTGCCATCACCTTCCCTAGATCGACCCTGGTTATCTGATAGTCAGAGGTTACTGTCCTCTTTGGTCTTGTTAGTTGCGATAGTGGTAATCTCTGCAAAATTATACCCCGAAGCATCCACTAAAACCCTTGAAACTATTTTTGGTTTCTTGGCTGATTTAGCAGTAGAATCCTTGAGTGAACTGAAATCAAAGGTTGGTATGGGAACTACCACCTTCCTTTTCCTATTAGTCTTATCAAGCAACCATTGAGGCATGCCAGAGGAAGTTGCTATTGTTGCAGGGGTTTGGGTCACACTTGTAGGTGGAGGAAGACTTACTGGTGGAGTGGGAACAACCACAAGTGTGGTAGTGGATTCAGTGAAAAGAGGTGTAGAAGGAGGGGGCATATCTATAGTCACTTTGGTTCTAGCAGAGAGAAGTGAGAGTCAAGAGAAAATGCTGGCCATGGCTGATGAAGAAGATGGAGAAAGAGGAGGTGGAAGTGGTTGTGAAGGAGGAGGTGTAGATCCTAAAGCCAAAGCCTGGGAAGCAAGGGATAAACTTACTTCTGTTGGGAAATCAGCAAATGGTGAAATCAGAGGTTGACTCACCTCTACCTCTAAATATATTTCCCCTATTTTTGGTGGTGGTGTTAATTATGGTATGTTCACCGTTTCATTTGGAGTGTTAATTGAAGGGGATTCTTGTTCTCCTCCCTTCTTTAAAAAATTGACCTTTATAGGCCTCTTAGCAGAGCTCTTGTCCTTTTCCATTTCGGAGGGTACCACTTCCAAATCAACCAACTTTGAAAAACTATATTCTTTGTAAATCATTCCCCAAGAGGTGAGCCATGCCTTTATGTGTGCAAGAATAAGAGCTGGTCTATGTGCAATAGAAGCTTTTTCACCGATAGACAAATCAATAGTTGGGAAAACGTATTGATCCTCATTCAGTCTGTTTTATGAATGATCCAGAAAACTTTCATTATCACATGTACCCTCTGGAATGTCAGTGAGCCTGAGTATCTAAATTTATTTAAGTGTTAACCTACTATTCTCTTTTCTGCAGATAGAAACTTCATCGTGAAGATCAACTCAGATGTCTTCTATGCTAGGCATGTGCAGATAGAGGGTCCCATATGACTTAATAACTCCTTGAAAATTGAACCCATCTCTTGGCTTCATGTGCTTCTTTAACTTTTCCTATAGCTCATGAACTACATTCATGAATTTTACCGCCATTGAGCAGGTATACCTTCCAATAGAAATTGGGAAGGATACGATGGCCTTGTGCTTACTCTGTTGAAACTTGTGAAAATCCAATAATTTCCTAACCAACTCCATTAGGACCAACTTGTCTCCTGGCTATCTGGGCAATCGGAAAGGATCACCCGGGTACATGAGCACTCGAAGATAAGTTAACTTCTTGAATTATAAGAAGACACAACTCCATTTTGAAACTTCAACCCATGCCTAATTAGAGACTCTTGTTTTCCTCAGTTCAGGGTTCATCCTGTAGATGTTCTCATAAAAGAAAGCATCATTTACTCTTCTGAATTGGTCCTCGGAACCCTTCTTTATTAGTTGAGGAAAATATCGATAAATCTGTTCAGCTACCTTGTTCCCCTTTGTGTCCAATCCGGGATAATTCTTCATACCACCTGTTGCATAAGTGACATATGAGGACATATAAAATTTTCCTGTACACAAAACCATTTTCATCTGGGAGTCTATCTCGTCACTGATAAGACTACCCCAATCAATCCCTTATTGATTCTTCTTAATGATGACCACAATTTGTTACATCCATCCTTGGAAAACATTTGACTCAGGGAATCCAAAAACCTAGCTCAAGAAAGTAATGATATCATTGATCTCTTGGATGAAATCACTTCAAGGAACAAATCTTGGAAACTTAGAGACAGCTGGCTTGGCTTTGATTAGGAACTTCTTGTTCACATGTTTAATACAGTCTTCTTTATCTTTGTCACAGGCTTTCTGGGATGACTTGAGGTCTACATCCCCATACTCTTAAAAGTTAGGAAGTCTGTGAAGGTCATCGAATTAACCTCCGTCTAACTTGACTATAACTTCTCCCGCTTGATTTCTCGCTGAATGAGAAGTAGAGTCATAATTCGAAGTACAGGCCAAGATAAACTTGGGGCACTGAGTAGACATGGGGAATCCTACTTCAAGAGGGAGATCACTACCGACTATTGCTGTCATCCAAGAGGTTTGGGAAGAACTCTTGACTCTATTCCAAATATCTTCCATGTCTACATTTTTGATTTATGTATCCCGGATGACATAATTGCAATCAATGTAGGAAGGACACTCCACCTTCCTGAATTTGTAATTCATCTTCCCTAATTTATCAGACTTATCCTGTGATGAACAAGGATCCGACATGAGGAATATTGGAGGAGGAATGCCTTGATCACCTCTAGTTTGAACACTCGGGTTTGAAAACTTGTTATACAACCTCACAGACCTGATGCATTTCTAAATGTGTTTGAGGTTAGGCTTTGTCAGACACTATGCAAAACCTGATAAACTAGAGAGAATGTTTAGGAAGTTAGGTTTTTTTGGACATTATGTAAAACTTGATAGACAATTGAGTGTGTTGGAAGATATTAGATGTTGGACACCTGTAGAAACCCACCACACTCCGGAAAGTGGAAGATGTCAGACACATCGGTAGACCCAACACAAAGGAAAATGGATGTCGGAAGATTTTATATGTCTAGCAAGCTTCAAGACCTGACACACTACAGAACTTATAAACTATAAAACACCCTGCAAAACCTGAAAGTAAGGGATCAGGTTTTTGAGATGTCTAGACATGAAATTTTGCTGCCATTTCAATAGTTAATATTTTTTTTATACTTCTCTTTTTATTTAAAATACAAAAGGTATATTCCAAGGAATATAATAGGAAAACACCCTAAGGGTAAAATTTTAATCAATGAATTCAATTGGAATATAACTCAAAAGAAGAAGAAAAACCCAAAACCCAAAACCTAAAAAGAAAAACAGGAAAGGAAGGAGAAGATGCAAAGAATATCACAAAAACATTTCAACAAAACTTCACAAGCAAAAGGCAGAGTAAATACCTTCAGTAAATTTGAAAAAATTTGAAAACGGACCACACAATTGAGCACAAGATCATATCAGGTTCGGAGGCCTAGAGAGCATGCAAGAGAAAATCTAGACAACCAAAAGCACAAAAGATAAAAAATGACGTGTAAATCCAGCTATTTATAAAATCCCTGCATTTAGTACATCTCACTTGACATGTGTGCCAACCACCCGACAACTCGGCATGAATGCCATGTCATCATGTTAGGAGTGTTTGGAAACCTGACATGAAGCAAAGTATGTTTAAATGCTTGAATGTTCTGCAAACCCAACACAAGGCATGATATGTCAAGATTCTTGAAGGTTCCAAAAACCTGACACAAAGGAAATTGATTCGGGTTTCAGGTTTCAGAAGTCATGTGACATGAAGCATGTTTTTGATCACACATGTTCTGATGCTCACGAGTTCCGAAAACCTGACACAAGGGAGTTGAATCAGGTTTCTGGTTTCAGGAAACAATTAGCATCTTACATTTAAATAACATGTTTGCATGTTGTTGAAACCTGAAAACCTGAAATACTCTTCAAACAGGTATTTTAGTCAATTTTTTCAAAAATTTCTATGGCTATCCTCATTTCAGCTAGAATCACTAAAATGGTATAACAGTTGGCTTCAGTTGGGGACTTTCTTTAAAATGACAAAGGAAGAGAATTCAAAATTTCTTGCTTTATCCATTGGGCTATGGAGAAGAAATAAGAAAACCAAAACAAATAAAGAAGAAAAGAAAACAAAAGCAAACACATGACAAAAAATAAATTATGTACAATGCAAGAGAGCATCTTGCATTACTGATGTAATAACTTCAGATGTTGACCACTGAAAGGTAAAGGGAGCAGCTCTCCATCTAGGTATGATAGACAGAAGCTATTTTCACCATTCAACTAATGAATCTTAAAAGGTCCTTTCCACAAAGAATCAAACTTTCCTTGCATTCCTTTCTGCTCCCTTCTCATATCCCAAAGAAGCAACAGATCTCAAATTTTAAAGTCACATTGCTTTGATTTTTTTATCAAATATCTTCTTTACTTTGCTCTAATGATCTGCAATGTGATCAAACACCTTGTTTCGTTCCTCTTCCAGCCTGGCTAGGTACATTACCCTTTTCTTAATAGAATTTTGAAAAGTCTCATCTTTGACTGCTTTGGCCAACTACAAGGCTGGTAGTTCTACAGAAATGGGAATTTTAGCATCAATTCCATACAACACTTAGAAAAGGGACATTCCAATAGCTCTATTTAGAGTAATCTAATCTTCCCATAATGCATCATACAACACTTTGTGCCATGTCCTCTAGTTCTCATCCACTAGATTTCTAATTATGGTAACTAGGTTCTTGTTGTTGGATTCAGCTTGACCACTACATTGGGGGTAATAGTCAAATGAGTGAGCTAGGGTGATCCCAAATCCATAAAAAAATTATGTCAACTCATGTGACAAGAAATTGGAGGCGTTATCAGCCACAATCTTGTGAGGCACGTGAAATATGACAATTATATTTTCTTTAAGGAATTTGCACATGGCTTCTGAGGTTTCCTGCTTGATTGGCATAGCTTCCACCTACTTGGTGAAATAGTCTATAGCAGTGAGCATGTAATTGTGTCCAACACTAGAGGTATGATTCAATGTTCCAATGAAATCAATTCCCCACTAGCGAAAACGTTCTTCGATCGCTATAGGCTTTAGGGGAAGAGTTGCTAGCTTGGGGCGACCAACGAAATGTTAATAAGCTTCACACTTGGATACCCATTCTACTGAGTCTCGAAAGAGAGTGGGACAATAGTATCTGGCCTGTAGGATCTTATGAGTTGTCATGGAAGAAGAGAAATTTCCTCCACATGCTAGACTATGGAAGGATTCTAACAACCTTACCTGCTGAGATTTTTCAACATAATGAAGGAATACACCATCAATACCTTTCTTGTATATTCCATTATCCCACAGGATTTATCTTACAGATCTTAACTTAACTATCCTGTTCTCCTTTTGGCTTAAATGTAGGGGGCCTTCACCATAAGTCAGAAAGAAAGCAATATCTATTTACCATTCCTCAGTTGTGCTCATAAAAAGCACCATGGGCAACTCTTAAGAGGTATCTTCGGTTCTTTCGCATTTTGTCTCAACATTTTTTTCTGCAATCAATTGGCATAGGCCCCTTCCTCGTACCAACTTGGTAGGTCTAATGTCCAAGTCATACTCTTGAACTTTAGCTATCTAGTTACCCCATTGACTACCCAGCTCTTGTTGAGTCAAAATGGATTTAACTGCAGTATCAGGAACAAGAACGAGGGTATGAGAACTTAACACATAGTATCTAAAATGTTTCACCACTTATACCACCGCACAAGCATGATTTTCAATTTGTGACATCTTTAGTTCATGTTCTTTAAATGGGCAGATCATGAAAGTGATGGGAGCTTCAATGCCTTCTTTGTTCTCCTGCATCAGGATGGATGACACTATGTGTGCAGAAGCATAGCTGTACATGATGAAATATTTCTTGAAATCCAGACATACCAGAATAGGAGCATGAGCAATTACCTTTTTGACTTCATGGAATGCAAGCTTCCCTTTGGTACTCCATCGAAAAGGAGTTTTTCCTTTCATCATCCTGAGGATATCCTTGGTTTTATCAGCGAAGTCAGGTACGAACCTTCTTAGGAAATTGACCTTTTCGAAAAAGGAATGAACTCTAGTTTTGCTTGTGGGTAGGGTAAGGGTTTGAATGGCCTTCACCCTCTCTGGGTCGATCTTGGTTCCTTCTTTAGTCATAATATGACCCAAAAATTTTCCCTCTATCACTCCAACCACGGAATTCTCAGGATTTAATTAAATCCTGTGACGTCTACATCTCAAGATTACTTGCTCCAGATGATCATAATGATCACTCCATTTTTTAGAGAAAATAGTCAAGTCATCCAAATATAAAACTATAAATTTTCCCATCATATCTCTGAATGCCAAGTCCATAGCTCTCTAAAAGGTGGCTCTGGTGTTAATCAAACAAAAAGGCATCCTCCTTTAAGAAAAGGTCCCCCATGGGGTTGTGAAGGTCGTTTTATGTTGATCCTTAGCAGCTACCTCAACTTGATTATACTGTAGAGAATGGATAGCATTTCTAATCCAGTAATGATCTGTAACACCTGATCCATGATAGGTAAGGGATAGTTGTCTTTTAATGAAGATTGATTTAGATTCTAGAAATATACACAAATCCCAATTTCACCATTCTTCTTCTTGACGGGGACAATGTTAGCAATCCAGGTAGAATGGTGGATTGGGAAGATAATCCTTGCATCTAACATTTTCTAAATTTCTGCAAGAATATTCCCTAAGATCTTGGTGTTGTAATGTCTTTGCTTCTTCCTGTGGGGTTTAGCTTCAAGCTTCAAGGGAATGCTATGTTGCACATCTTTGGGCTTGAAGGATTTTAAATCTGAATAAGACCAGGCCAAGACATCCATGTATCTCTTCAGGAGTGAATTGAATTTTTATTTCTCCTCAGGGGAATAGCATTTCCCAATATCCACCATCCACGGTTGATCCGAAGAGCCTAGATTAACTTGATCTACTTCTGATGAGGAGGTGCCTTCAGTTTTCCTTTTATTCTAGATAAAACAATCATGTTTATCAAATAGACCTTCCAAAGAAACCAATCCCTTAGGAATATTTTTTCCTTTTAATTGAATAAACTCACCATAAACCTCTTGATATGAATTCAAAATGGATTCATGGAAATCTTATTCTGACCCTTCAAAATACAGTTCATTAAAATTATCATCTTTCTCTAGAAAAGACAATATCTGTTGATCATCGTTAAATACTTGCCAATTTACTGAGTTATCCAAAACACTGAGATGATATACAATTTCAATGGTGTACGTGTCCCATTTAAACTGTGGATGAGGAAGGAGAAGAGATGTAGACATGGCTAAAGAATCGGATTTTTCATTATGATCCCTCAAAACTGCCTTGATGGAAAAAGCATCAAAGCATTCTATGGTATCCCATACCTTATTCCTATAATGCTTTAGGTGATCATTTTTCACTTGATAGATCCCTTTTACCTAGTTAAAAATCATCTCTACATCTCCTTGAACCTTGAGATTTCGAATTCCCTTTTTTCTAGCCATTTCTAATCTTAATAACAAGGCTTCATACTCAGCTATATTATTAGTGTTATCAAACTGTAGCTTGAAGGTGAAGGGAAAGATTTCAAAGTATGGAGATATAAGAACTACACCATCCCCCGATCCAGTAGTTGAATAGCTCCCTTCGAATTCAAGGGTATAAATATCATTATAATCCTTTTCTTTAATGTCTACAGCTGGTACTTCTAATGTCATGAAGTAATTTCTGAAGCCAACATCTTTAAAAATAATTTGAGCCTTAGAGTTGTCTGATTTAGTGACCAAATACTTTGCTTGAGGTTCAGGATGGAGAATGCGAGATACTCCATTAACTGGGATTTTAGCCTTGGTCCAGTCCATGTTGATCTCTCCCCCAACGTCTTTACAAAAACCTCTCCCTAAAAGAATACCGTAAGCAGCCGGAATATCAACAACCAGAATGGTCATTTTCACTCTCTTCTCCGGGAAGGTGACAAATGCAAACTATGCATCTTTGATTTGACCAATCAAGGGGACTTTCTTGGTTTCCATGGAGTAACACTGTCAATATGATTTAGTCAAAGTAAGTCCAAGGGCATGAGATACCTTTGTGGGCATCAGATTATCAGAGCCTCTTGAGTCAATGATGCAATTGCTGAGTTTGAATCCATTTATGAGTAATGATAGATAAAACGGTTTGATCTTTCCTAAAGAAGAAGTAGAGGCCATATTAGTAGAAGGTGAAGATTGATTAGGACTTGGAAAAATTCCTTTTAAAGGTGAAGGAATAGCATCCTTACTTCTAATGAATTTGGCAAGTTTCTCAAATTGTTCTGGGTTTGATTGAAGGTATTCTGCTTCTGACATTTGGATCTTGGTTCCTTTTACATGGTCAATGATGTTAAAAGTAGTGTATGAAGGAGTGATGGTAGGTTAATTTCTGATCACATGGGCTTGAGTTGTGGTACTGGCCTTAGGAGAAGGAGAATAGGAGGAAGTTGTTACTTTTTTAGTCATCTCCTTTTCAGTTTGTGTTGAGATAGGAGAGCCTCTCTTAGCTATGACCGTGGGAGCATCTTTACTCTTCTCCTTAGAGATTTCCACCAGCTTTTTGGGATTCTAGGATTGAGATCGAGTGAAGACCATGAAATACTGACTGGTAGGTTCACATCCATCTTCTTTGTATTCCAAATACCCATTACTGGAGTTTCCATCTGAATCGTCATAGGACTCATCAGCGTATCCCAAAGCTTCAAAATATTTGTGAGAATCTTGTTCTTTTTCTTCTTCATCTTCTTCAACTATCTCCACTGCAGCATTAACAGAAGGATATTCAATAGCTAGTCTTGGTTGAGCAACAGTCGACTGCGGTCTATCTCTTATGGGAGAACTGTTAGTGTTATTGAAATTTTGTCTAGGAATATCCTGATATGGAATGTTGCTCACTTGTTGAGACATTTGATTTTTTAAAGAAATCAATTCGTTAGCCATCTTCTGAATCATGGGATCAGTAGTACTCTGAGAAGAACTTTGATTTTTGGGCTTGGATGATTCTTTTTTTATTTTTCTGGCCAGAATAAGATCATCCTCTATTTCGGTGGTCGTAGCTTGAGTAGTGGCCAAATCAGGGATAACAAATCTTCTTAACAAAAAGCTCACATCTAGAGGTTGAGCGTTGATAAAGAAACACTTCTGATTTTCAAGAGTAGGAATAGTAAGATCTAGAATCTTGTGGATCAGCTTGTTGAATTTGGCTATGAAGTCCCGCATAGGTTCATAAGGCTCTTTCTTCATGTGGTTAAGTTGTGCCAACAAGGCATGAGAATCTTTAGCTAGTTTGAACCTTGCTTCAAATACATATCTCATGGTAGCCTAGTTGTTAATGCATGCATTTGGGAGATGGTAAAACCATTCCGCTGCTACGCCATGCAATGTTTCGACGAAGAGTTGAATAGAGACATCTTCGTGAGAAACCCCAAGAACACCGCATGAATTAAATAATGAGGCAATGTGTTCATTAGGATGCTATTTTCCATCCCCATTCAACTTAGGAATATTCTTCCATGATCCATGAGGTAGGTCATGCAATGGTGGAGTAAGGGAAAGAGGACCAATAGATGCGCCCCAAGGCACAGGTTGTGCTACCATTATTCTAAATGAAGTAAAAACAAGAATATAAATATCTAGCAAGAATAATGCACAACAAGTTGTAGAGACTTTTGGTTCTTGAGGAATCTGATTCCTTTGAATGGGTGAAGAACTTCTTGCCTGGCTAGATTCAACACTATTGGGTGAAATTCTTAAATTATGCTATTGAAGCAGATCAATGAACGGATCAGTTTCACCCTGGGCTCGGGTTGACCGAGTGAAGATATTTCTATCCAACTTGAACTGGAAAATATATCTTGTTGAAAATAAGGCAAATACAGAGTCGCTAGACACCAAAAGGATAAGATTTATACTATTAATCTGTATTCCTCAATGGAGTGACCAAAAACTATTGGTTGGATATTTTGTCAAGACAAAATATGAGGTTTAACCACAGTACATGGGATTGAATCCCTCCTCAAAGACAGGTGAGGCTCCCTATTTATTACTAATCTAAAACACAATAGAAATGATATGTACAATATTTACGCTAATCTAACCATTGGGGTTGGGATAGAATCCCAGAATCCATATCCACAATAAATGGAAATATTGCAACTTTTGAAGTAAAATGAATTAGAAAGAATACACAATGGAAAGGAAATGACGGCAACGTATTTTCTTTCAGGAAAACACAGATCACAAAATAATCATACATGTTCTAGATAACAAATGTAATGTAATGTTTGAAATGATTTAAAATGATTGAGAATGCTAAACAAAGTATAGCTTAAGATCCTGAACATAAGAACAATATATTAAGAGAGATGAATCTCACAACACAAAGTTTGCAAAAATAACATTGATTTCTATTATTTGAATGATTGAAAGAAAACACAAAGTTCTTCTTCACAATAGTTCTCAATATTCCAAAAATATCAACCCTTTGGAATGCCTAAGCATACCTTATTCATAATAAAAAGAGTAAAGAGAAAATAGGATAAACCCTAGGAAATAGTCTTTCAACAAGAGTCCTATTTTGCTTGAATCTCACGTAGGAGACCAATTCAAAATCTGCTACCTACGTGACGAAACAGAAATGAAAGAGACATGTCGATTTCAAGATTGAAATGACATGTTCCATTGTGCCTATTCTGAATCATCATCTTTCTTTTCTTCCAACAAAGTCTGCTTGTTTCGAAATTCTTGGAATTTTTGGATTATACCTTGCATTTCATTCTCATCCGGCATGGTGGAATGATCACTCAGAAATTCACATGTTTCTTGAGTATCACTAGCATTTCTGGGAAGATTTTTCAATTTCTTGTTGAGTTTACTCAGGGTCTCCAAAGAATACTCAATTTTTACAAACCTGTCAATGACTTCCATGCTGAATCCGTAAGTTGGCTCATGCTGGATTGATTCTTGGATCTGTTCGTAAAGATCATCGATAGGCAGGATACCTGAGCCTTCATTCAACACTTTTACACAGATCTTGACCAACTCTTCTTCAAGGTCTTTCTTTCTGTCGACCAATTAGTCTCTTGATTCTCTCAGTTTGCTACAAGCTTTGTTGAGAATCTTTATTCTGAATCCGATGGCTTTGGTCAGTTGGAAATATTTATCCACATGTGGGATGATGCCCTCTTTGACCAAGATGTGGGATGGAATTTTTTTCAGCCTTGGAGAGTTTCAAAAGTCAACTCCATGTTCCTAATTTCTGAAGAAAACTCATCATCCATTTTTTTCTCCATCTTTCTTTATATCTTCAAAATATTGATAGACTTCTATAGTATCTTGGATTGCTTCTTTTCCCTATAGGAGCATCCTTTGGGTCCTTTCATCGACCACTCTCCCCTTTTCTTTAATCTTTTCAATCATGGGTACCGATGAGAAATTGAACCCGATAGGAGTACAGGATAATGGTGCTGACTCAAGGGGCTTTGAGATCTTAAGTAATACTTCATTCAGCTGCTCCCCTTTCTCTTTAAGCTCATCCTTACATTCCTTTGTTTATTTTAACTTATGACATAACACATTCATAGCATCTTGTGCATCTTGTTGTGCTCCTTCTGCCGTCACCTTCCCTAGATCGACCCTGGTTATCTGATAATCAAAGGCCACTTTCCTCTTTGGTATTGTCAGTAGCGGGAGTGCTGATCTCTACAAATTTGTGCCCCAAAGTGTCCACTAAAACCCTTCAAACTATTTTGGGTTTCTTGGCTGATTTATCAGTAGAAGCCTTGAGTGAACTTAAATCAAAGGTTGGTATGGGAACTACCACCTTCCTATTCCTCAGAGTCTGATCAAGAAACCATTGAGGCATGCCAGTGGAAGTTGCTACTGTTGCAGGGGCTTGGGTTGCACTTTCAGGTGGAGGAAGAATTACTGGTGGAGTGGGAACAACCACAAGTATGGTAGTGAATTCAGTGAAAAGAAGTGTAGAAGGAGGGGGCATATCTATAGTCACTTTGGTTCCAGTAGAGAGAGGTGAGAGTCTGGAGAAAATTCTGGCCATGGCTGATGAAGAAGATGGAGAAAGAGGAGGTGGAAGTGGTTGTGAAGGAGGAGGTGCAGATCATAAAGCCAAAGCATGGGAAGCAAGGGATAAAATTAGTTCTGTTGGGAAATTAGCAAATGATGAAATCATATCTTGACTCACCTCTGACTCCAAAGAGATTTCCCCTATTTCTGGTGGTGTTGGTGATTCTGGTATGTTGACCATTTCAAATAGAGTGGTAATTGAAGGGGCTTCTTATTCTCCTCCCTTCTTGAAAAATTTTACCTTTATCTGCCTCTTAGCAGAGCTTTTGTCCTTTTCATTTTTTGAGGGTCCCACTTCCAAATCAACCAACTTTGAAAAACTATCTTCTTTGTAACTCATTCCCCAAGAGGTGAGCCATGCCTTTGTGCATGCAAGAATCAGAGCTGATCTATCTCCAATAGAAAAATTTTCACCGATAGACCAATCAATAGCTGGGAAAACGTATTGATCCTCATTCAGTCCATCATATGAAGGATCCATAACACTTTCATTTTCACCAGTACCCTCTGGAATGTCAGTGAGCTCAAGTGTCTAAATTTCTTCAAGTGTTAACCTGCTATGATCTTTTCTTTGGATAGCAACTTCATTGTGAAGATAAACCCAGATGTCTTATATGCTAGGCACGTGTAGATAGAGGGTCCCATATGACTTAAGAAATCCTCAAAAATTGAACCCATCTCTGGGCTTCATGTGCTTCTTTAACTTGTCCTGGAGCTCATGAACTATGTTCTTGGATTTCACCACTATTGAGAAGGTATACCTTCCAACATAAATTGGGAGGGATACAACGGCCTTGTGCTTACTCTGTTGGAGCTTGTGAAAATCCAATAATTGCCTTACCAACTCCATCAGGACCAACTTATCTCTTGGATATCTGGGCAATCGGAAAGGATCACCCGAGTACATGACCACTTGAAGATACGTGAAATTCTTGAATTTCAAGAAGACACAATCTCATTTTGATACTTCAATCTATGCATCATCAGAGACTTATTTTCCTCAGTTCGGGGTCCATCATGTAAATTTTATCGTAAAAAAATCATCATTTACTCTTCTGAATTGGTCCTCAGACCCCTTCTTTGTTAGCTGAGGAAAATATCGATAAATGTTGTCAGCTACCTTGTTCCCCTTTGTGTCCAATCTGGTATAATTCCTCATACCAGCTGCTGCATAAGTGCCATATGAGGACATATAAAATTTTCCTGTTGACAAAACCATTTTCATTTGGGAGTCTATCTCGTCACTGATAAGACTACCCAAATCAATCCCCTATTGATTCTTCTTCATGATGACCATGAATTGGTACATCCATCCTTGGAAAACATTTGACTCAGGGAATCCAAAAACCCAACTCAGCAAAGTAATGATATCATTGATCTCTTGGATGAAATCACTTCTAGGAACAAATCTTAGAAACCTAGAGACAACAGGCTTGGATTTGATCAGGAAATTCTTGTTCACATGTTTAATATAGTCTTCTTGATCTTTGTTCCAGGATTTTTGGGCTAACTTGAGGTCTACATCCCCATACTCTTCACAATTAGGAAGTCTAAGAATTTTGTAGAAGTAACTTCCATCTAACTTGACTATAACTTCTCCCGCTTGATTTCTCACTGAATGAGAAGCAGAGTCATAATTTGAAGCACATGCCAAGATAAAATCGGGGCATTGAGTAGACGTGGGGAATCCTACTACAAGAGGGAGACCACTTCTGGCTATTGCTCTCATCCAGGAGGTTTGGGAAGAACTCTTGACTCTATTCCAAAAATCTTCCATTTCTACATTTCTGAGTTCTATATCTCGGATGTCATAATTGCAAGAAAAGTAGGAAGGAGACTCCACCTTATTGAATTTTTTCATCTTCCCTGATTTATTAGACTTATCTTGTGATGAACCAAGATTGGACATGAGGAATCTTGGAGGAGGAATGCCTTGATCACCTCTAGTTTGAACACTCGGGTTTGAAAACTTGTTGAACAACCTCACAGACCCGATGCACTGCTAAGTGTGTCAGAGGTTAGGATTTTTCAGACACTATGAAAAACCTGATACACTAGAGAGAATGTGTTGGACGTTAGGCTTTGTCAGACATTATGTAAAACCTGATAGACAGTTGAATGTGTCGGAAGATATTAGATGTTGGACACCTATAGAAACCTGCCACACTACAGAAAGTGGAAGATGGCAGACACACTGGTAGACCTGACACAAAGGAAAATGGATGTCGAAAGATGTTATATGTCTAGTAAGCTTCAAGACCCAACACACTATGGAATTTATAAACTATAAAACACCTTGCAAAACCCGAAAGTAAGGGATCGGGTTTTTGAGATTTCTAGACATGAAATTTTCCCGCCATTTCAATAGTTAATATTTTTTGTATTTTTCTCCTTTTCTTTAAAATACAAAAGGTATATACGGGTAAGTGCAGGAAGTTGATGGACAAATATAGGGTCATCCGTGGACATCATATTGCAAATAACAACATAATATCAACTTGTAGGGATTATTAGCAATACATACACTCAAAATTAGACAAAATTATATTAATATGAATCGTAGCATCCGAAATCTAGTTTCTAAAATAATAATTTTTGTAAAAAATGGACAAGATTAACTATATTAAACACTCAAAATTCAATGACTTGGTATTTTTCTTTAAAAACGCCGATAAGATTATAGTCCGTTTGCCCACAATTTGGATGACCAAAAATTGATATATATTTTTTTCCTTTTTTGAGAAGTTATATGCCACTATCTATCTTGGGATGGATTTTATTTTATATTTTTTTGAGTAATATTTTATTTTTTATGATTTTTTCCGTGAAAGTGGTATGAAAACATAAAGAAAACAGAGCACTTTCCGTTTGCCCGCCATAACTTCATCAAAAAATATTGAAATCAAATAAATTTTTTTTTGAACATGTATATAATTTCACCATGGTTGGGATGGTATAATTTTTATCACATTTTGATAAGTGAAACAAATTTTGCAGTCTTAAACGTAGACATAAAAATTCACAGGAAAAAGTGTCTTAAAGACCTACTATTAGTAAAAAATTATAAAATGATATTTATCCTCTTCTATTCACTTTAAAATCAGTATTTCTACAAAGCTAATAGTCTCCCCTACGCAATGGTACCATTTTTATGACATAGTTTTTACTTTTCGGCATGGTTCAAGTCCGCGGAAGACTAAATTTGATGTTTTGCTGTTTTTAATGTAAAATTTAGGATTTGATGTCCACTTAATTGTCCCCCAACTTGGTGCACTTACCCATACCAAGGAATATAATAGGAAAACATGCTAAGGGTAAAATTTTAATCAATGATTTCCATTGGAATATAACTCAAAAGAAGAAGAAAAACCCAAAACCCTAAACCTAAAAAAAATAGGAAAGGAAGGAGAAGATGCAAAGAATATCACAAAAACATTCCAACAAAACTTCACAAGAAAAAGGAAGAGTAAATACCTTCAGTAAATTTGAAAATGGACCATGCAATCAAGCACAAGATCAAATCGGGTTCATAGGATGAGAGAGCATGCAGGAGAAAATCCACGCAACCAAAATCACAAAAGGTAAAAATGACGTGTAAATCCAGCTATTTATAAAAGCCCCGCATTTATTACATCTCACTTGACACGTATTCCAACCACCCGAAAACTCGGCATGAATGACATGTCATCATGTTAGGAGTGTTTGGAAACCTGACATGAAGCAAGGTATGTTTAAATTCTCGAAGGTTATCCAAACCTGACACAAGGCATGATATGTCAAGATGCTTGAAGGTTTTGAAAACCCGACACAAAGGAAATCGAATTGGGTTTCGGGTTTCAGAAGTCATGTGACATGAAGCATGTTTTTGATCATGCATGTTCCAATTCTCAAGAGTTCTAAAAACCCAACACAAGGGAGTTGAATTGGGTTTTGGGTTTCGGGAAACAATTAACATCTTTCATGTAAATAACATGTTTGCATGTTTTTGAAACCCGAAAACCCGAAATACTCTTCAAACGGGTATTTTAGTCAATTTTTTCAAAAATTTCGATGGTTATCCTCATTTTAGCTAGAATCACTAAAATTGGATAACACAATGACCACTCAATCCCCATGTCATTCCATACATCCCCTTTAGGTTGTTCATACCTTAATTTAGGTTAACATTAGTTTAGGAAAACAACATAGGTCCAAAGTTAGGTCTTAAGTTTAAGTCACAACATCTTAATTACAAAATATTGCAAAGGCATAGGTTAGAATTTTCTTTAGGCTAAATTCCCTTAGTATTAAAACACATAGTTAAAAATAGGTTACCATTTAGCAAGCATTGCAATCTACAAACCGAATAAGGACCAGCCAAATATAAAAATTCAAATATGTTTCAAGGTCTAAGGAATTCATTCCTTTCCTTAGAACATTCTGAATCCATAGATCACCTAATCTATCTTACTCGATCGTTATGACCTCAAAGTCATGAATTAAAAGCATACCTTGGATCAATGGAATTGATCCAAGGTAATTTTGTTTCAAAATAATAATTATGAAAACAGAGCCCAAATTTCTCAATTCAAGTAGTGAATTAATTCTGCATAAAGGAGGTGAATCTCTCCATTAAAATTAAGAAAAATCATGAAAGAATGTACCTGCTCCATAGATGAATTATTTTACACTACAAATATGATTTCCAAATTCATAAGAGTACACCATCATTATGAAAAAATCACCTGTCAATGTTTTTACCTTCTAAAGTAGAAATCATTGTAGGTACTAGTCATGTTTGGAGGTGTTACATACCTATTGAAACAATGCTAAGGGTCATGGGGCGTCTCTTGTAAATTCATTTTCCCTTTCTAACTGGTCTACCTAGCTATACACATATCTACCCCATATTAAACATTAAAATTCATGGATGCCTCTATCAAAGGTAAAAAGATATAAAAAATAGACTACTCCCTCGAAGGACATCCGTTCATGTAAAAAAATAAAAAAATCAAAATCAATAGACTGATCCCTCGAAGAACGTTATCATTTATAAAGTAGACCATACCCTCAAAGTATGGATACTCTTTTGTATCATGGCATTGAAGGCTTCCCACATTGATCAGCCTTTTATTTTATCAACATCATGAGAAAGCTTCCCACATTGCACAACTTTCTTCTAGTAAACATCTTGCATTGATCAATTTTCTCTCTGCCCTTCCCAAGGGTAGGGTATATACTTAGGGAACTCTACTTATGGATAGATATCTTCCCTCGTACAAGTTACATCAAAATACCATTTTTCATGTTGACATTAGGTTTAAGAGTTCATTCCATATAATTTTCTTTATGATCTTTGGTATACGTAACTATCCTTGGTTATATGCTAACATTTTTTTTGGTTGCATGTTCCTTGTGTTACCTAGATTACCCTCTTGTTTATCTCTAAGGTTATTGGAGGCATATTTTACTTGCAAATTCCTTGATATGATGTGGCATAATTTGTACCCATGGGTCACCATCATTAGGTTATGTTTTATTTTACACCTTTCCACATCTATATTTTATCTCTCCTTGGTTTTATTACAAGCACATATTTATTTATGTAAATCCCATTTATGAGACCCATCTATGATATCACATCAATTTTCCTACCCTTATGAATACCTATCATTCATCAAATCTATATTTAAACATCCTACATTACATATTAACCATCCAACTAGGAATATACATTCATAATCATGATCAAATGTAAATAAAACACATAATCATCACCATAATCAATATAAAACATTTTATCATCATAACCATCATTGAACATCATAATCATAAAATAAAACAAATCATCCTATACTTTTAACATAATCATCAAATATAAGTAAAACCTACAATCACATCATCATGAATTAAATAATCAACATCAAACAATATGCACATGCTAAACTAGGGCAAAATCATATATTATATATATATCATACAAATAAAGTGTATCAATACATCATTGACCTCAAAGGTCCCTCTCTCGAAGCAAAGATGTCTGTAAACCTAGTAAATTTCACATCATAAAGCCTAAACTCTTTCTATTATGGGGAAAGTCCCTCCATCTCTCCATCATCCTTGTCACCTCTTCCCTGGCCCTCTCCTCGATGCATTTGAGCCACAATTTTTGTGCTCTCAGATGGCCTAGCTCTAGCTACCACTCACCTCTGCACATACTCCTAATATTGTATTGTCTGTAGCAACTTATTGATCACAATCCCCTCATAATACTTAGCCTCTATGGCTAAGGCTTTATATCGATCCATAGAAATTGTGCCAAGATGTGCCATCTCTTCTCCTCCCTGTGATGCTTCATGTCCACTAATCACATCCTCCAAAGCTATGATCATTGCCAAATCTCTAAAAGAGGCCCCATAGGCCTCCCTTTGCCTATGGTAACGGTCCCTATCCTGAGTGACTTGGTCCCTCTCCTACTTGACTTCATCCCTCTACTATATTATTGTGTCCTTATCCACACGCATATGCTCTATGTCTACACATAATCGTGTCACCTCTGTGGAATCCCCTTTATCCTCATCTCTTCTTCCTCTTAAATCTTCCTGTACATAAATCTCCATCTCCTCCTCCTACTCATCCTCCCTCTCTCCAGCCACCAAAGCTTCCCAATATGTGGTCATCCAATCAGCGAATCCCACTCCAAATCCTACATGATTTTCATCATCCAAAGGGGTTACTTTCTCCCACAATGGATCTGTAATGTTTGGACTAAGAAAATACCTATCAATATCCACTCACCTATATGAGATAGGATCTATGAAAACATTCTGTATGAGCCAAAATTGTTGTCTCACTCTATCAAACTGAATGATCTCGATTATCTTTGGCTACCTAACCTACACCCACCTCATCTTCCGCATACCAAATTTTCATCCACCTTATGACATACATGGAAGTCTCTATATGGCCGCCATCTGATCTGATCCATATCAAGCTCTGTAAAATTTTCCACATACCAATACACATCCCTCTCTCCCCTCTCTCAAAGATCCCGATCGACCTGCCATCTTAAGAACCCTACTGTGAGCTATATGTGGTCCCAAGTGAACCATGGTAGCCCTAGTGGCTAAATCACTACAATGTACTCGTAGGCCCAGAAATGTAGCAGGAAGCCTACATACAACCCTAATCTTCTCCCTGGTCTGTACATAGCTATCTCATGGTACGCATGTGTTAGAAAAGTAGTGCCAAATGAAAACACTATTTGATGCTCAATAATAACTACTATAACACCTTCTAGAGCCCATAGAAACCTACCTCCTCTCGACTTAGGAAATGTATAACAAGAAATCACCGTCATTACCAGATAAATTAATCATCTCTATGGTACCCCAGCCTTTTATCTCAACTCATATGAAAAATCACTTGAAGAGAATCTAATGTGGGGCACAATGGCTCTAAATAGTTGTGTCAATACTGTAAGTATGTTATCCATTGTAATGGGGACTATCTCCTCCCCTTGAATAGGCAATCTAAAGATGTGAAACACATCCTATAGGGTGATGATCATCTCACCCATCCTAAAATAGAAGGTGCATGTATTCTTGTTGCATCTCTAAAAAAATCTATCATCAACCCCACATCCCATGGGATCCGCTCATAATGTCTAAATCCTCCTAACCCCACATCTACCAAGTGATACCACTCGATGTTTCTCACATCTCCTCTCATATACTCATATAGAGCTGGGAATAGATCTCTCAAATACAAGGTCTCTCTAGTCTGTAATCATCCAAATAACACACAAACATTAGTTTTCCCATCATCATCTCATCAATCTATCAAAATTGTCCAATCTAGCCTTGGTTGACATTGATCATGGTCGGGTCGATGTGTGCATGGGTTGATCAACACACCTTAGAGCCAAGTTGATGGTGACCCATTTGAGTCATAACCAACCATAAAAAATGTAAAAAAAATAAAAAAATATAAAATAAATTAAAACAAAAGCACGGGTTTCATTACTCACCATCCTACGCACCCTCTAACATTTCCTAGCCATCTATCAATCGTCAGTTGCATGCCTCAAAAGAACATTTTTGGCTGACTATTGGACTTAGTTAGCCGTCAAAAAAAAATCACCATCGACCCCCTTGGGTCACCATCAATGGGCCTTAGTCATCGTCAAATTTCTTTGAGAACCCTTATTTTGGATTTCCCTCCTCCTTTTTGTGTCCTTTTCTAAGGCCTCATATATTTTTCTCTCAAATTCCACATTTGTGGCCTCATTTATTCCCCCTTGGGGAATTTTAATTCAACATTCTATTTATCCTTGTTTGCTCTTAAATTCCATGTTTATGAACATATTTACTCCCCCTTGGGGCATTTTATAGCATCACTTTTTCGTATTTTTCATATTTTTCCATTTCCATGCCCTTTTTGGGGTACCATTACTTCCATCCTCATCCTTTATGGATCTATGAAGGATTTCACATTATTTTCACATTTGGTTGTGCATAGGTTGATGTCTACCTATGACCCATTGGTCTTTATGGATTTCATCCATTCAAGAGGTTTCCCATTGGTTTCCCTCCATTTCACAATCTTTATTTCCCACTCACTGGTCCATAGAATATTGTCATCATCTCCATTAAGATCATCCTTTATTCCCTACCGATGTGATATCAAAATAAATGCCATAAGTTCTATTATTTTTTAAATCCTTCTTTATTGGCGCATCTTGCCTCACTTTATCATTTTACCCATCTTTATTCTCCCACCCACCCTTTATCATCTACCTCTTTCAAACTCATCATCAATTCCCCTTTGCATTATTGATCCCTCATTTGAGGGGGAGCTCATCATCAACCTTCTATTATTCTTCATCCTAATCTTTATCTCTCACCATATTTGTCTCATAGCTTGCTAGAAAACACCATGTGACAAAAACGGCATCAATACCCTTGATTAGTGTCATGCACATCTTTCACCATGGTCCTATATAGACCCATTTTAATTTAACTCATTTAAATTCCCATCTATTAGCCTAAAACTTTTAATTTGTAATTAATCTTCATTAATTACCTTAATTAATCTACATTAGCTATATATATTTAATTAGATTTATTTTTACGATGTTTTTATCCCTAACCACCTAAATACACATCCCTACACTTTTTGTAGCTTTTATCTAACCCATCTTTATCTCCTACCTACTCATGAAACTTACCTAGGAAACCCTTACCCACCTACATGCTTTAAAACACTTATCCCAATCCCTAAAAGCCTCATATATCAAATAAATCAACCATTCACCACTCTAAGGAATGTTTTCCCGCAATCAAGGTTGACCCAATCAGGTCGTCGTCAACCCTATAAGACTGATTTCACCCCCTTCCAAAATGAGACACAACCTGAGATTTCTTTTGATGTGTGAACTCATCTTTGAATATAAGCATCCTTGCAGCTGTGTCAATCCTCTTGGAGTTCATTTAAGATTTTATTTCATCACTTACACATAATTTGGGAGGTTTATTTTGATTTTGTTTTATTTCATGCTATCATATGGTATCATTGTTATTATCTATTAGAATCTAACATCTTGTAGGTTCAACTACTGTTGAAATTCCATCCTCATCAAGTTATTGCAGTCATTCTACTTACATGTTTCCCATTCATCTCATCTACCCTCAACTTTGTTTTACACTATCCAGGTCACCATCGCTCTACCCAAGTCACCACCGACCCAGTCCTATGTCATCATACTTCATGTTTCTAGATCCATCTTAATGTATGCTTCTATTATTTTACTGCTTCCACTTCTCATATCTATCATCCTGACTCTCTATCATGCCAAACTATTATATTTGTATTCTGTTCATTACCAACTGAGCCCAATCGTCATTGACCCAAGTCTTGTTTCCATCCAATTCATCCCAATATCTATTTTTTCCATCCTTTTTGTTTCCTTTTGGTATTTCAAATTCAAGCACAACATTTCAAAGATCCATGGAGATTACCTTCAAATGATATATCAATGATTTCATCCTAGTCTACTTGGATGACATAACTATCTTTTCCAAATAGAGTGTAGATCAAATTATGCATCTGGAGAAATTATCTGAGAGGTGTAGAGAATTTGGGGTATATCTCAATACTAACAAGTGTAACTTTGTTTTGTGCAAGGAAATCTATTGGGTCATGTAGTTTCAAAGGATTACATTGATATCAATCTTGAGCATGTCTTATCCATCCTCTTTATGTCGTTTCTAGAACACAGAAAATTCATTTTTTTAGGAGATTAATTCCTAACTTTATAGGACTGGTTAGGCCCATCACTTTTATGCTAAAAAAAGACACAGTCTTCAAGTGGATAGTAGAAGTAAAAGAAAACCTCAAGAAAAACAAGAAAGAAATTGTTTGCATTGTAACACTCATCAATTAAGATTACTCTATGGATGATATCCTTTATGATTATGTAGCATATACTAATCACACTAGGGAAGTACTTACTTTATGAGAAAATAAAGTAATTATATCCCTATCTCAAAGTATGTAACTTATTATTGATTATTTTCTTGTGCACCCTGATAGTAACATGTAACTGAGTACATGTTGCTAGATTTTGGAGAACCTTGTCACTAAAAACCTATTGATTCCTTACTATACATATTTCTTCCCCCAGGATATAACCACACATGTGGGATAGTAGCACGTACCAATATTATTTGTATTGGGTGATTCTATACCTAATATATTTTTGGCCCAATTATGATTTTTCACCTATTTTTTAGCTCTTATTTATTATGAATTTGTTGTGTACCAATATGTATCTAGTTTGTGGACTACTAAGATGGTTAAATGATCACTTGATGATTTCCCCCACTCATTTGGGGTATGTGAGATGAACCATATCAAGTGCATCCCAAATGAGGAAATATGAAAATAATGTGCAAATCTGAAATAGAATTCCTATAGGGGGAATAGGTAATGCACATGGTAACAACCATGGTGCATGAAAAAAATTGGAAAGTCTTACAAACAATGTTATTCACAAAAAACATGGAATGATATAATAGAAACTAATTAAAACACATAGTAACATGGAAAAAGACACAAGTATGAAAATTTTTAATATAAAGGTTTGAAAGAAAGCTAGCTGGGTGGGAAACTAACCTCCTTTTTTAGGCTATAAAAATAAAAGTTCTTAACATTTAATTAAAAAACCTACAAATATATTTCTTAAAATATTTAAGAATACAAATATTTTCCTAGTAAAATAGATCCATTATGTGTTTTTCATCTATCTATTTATGTAAATCACTTCAATACATGATTTATATAGTGCATGTGATGCATGAATGAATCTTGAAATGAGACACAAGATACAAAGGAAGGTTGTTAATATTAATCTTGATAAAATACAACATTTCATGTTTAATTAGTTGTAAACATGAAATAAATCACTTACTAGTTACATCATGCCTCTAAGTATATTATTATACACATAATTCCTAAGTAATAAAATTAGACATTAACACCACTTGATATTATTTTACATTTCTCTATCCTATTGATATACTCTTATCATTTAATTTCTTGGAATGACCAGTTTACTTGTGAATATTTGGCAATCTGTGAACTGACTTTGGATTATCTATTTTATCCTCTAAGCATCCCAAACATTAATTCCCTTTAGGGAAAGAAGATCCTAGATGCTACTATCCCCTTTGGGTGCTTCTGTCATTTTCCCTCCTTTTCTCAAATTTAAATTTCTACATCATTTGTTATCTTTTCTATAATATTATCCATCACATTATGTAATTTATCTTGTTGTTTTTGACAAAATTCAATCAAGGAAATCATATATATACATGACTTACTCACTATTATTAGAGGCAGGAAAACTTGGCTTATTACTTACTATCTACTACATGGGTTTAGTGAAACAATCAAGGAATATATTTGGGATGCATGTTTCACTACATAAGAGGGGATATTTTTGAATTCTTGTTCACAAATTCATATTTATGGAGAATTAGTTATATCCCAATATCTCGATGTGACTGGAAAAAGGGAAACCTAACATCAAGGGAAAAAATTCAATCAGAAACACACTAAAACTATATAGAGTCTAAAATGTAGTATAGTTTTCAGTGATGATCACATTGGGGTGAATGCTGAGGTCAGTCAATCATATGCATTGTTTATTTCATCTAGTGTTTACTTGATCCTTGTGCAAATAACTAAGGTTTTTTTATAGGTTTAGGTGCGATAGTGAAACCCTATAATAAAGCTAGAGTGATAAGTAAAAAAAGGAAGAATACAAGTTCAAACGCTAAGAAGAAAAAAAATAAAGCATTTATGAGGACACTAGCACCTAGTTTAGAAACTAACACCTAGGAGTTTGTGTCCTTATCTAGTTGTTCCCTTCTGAAATATTTTTAGGTTCTATTTTTCGAGATGAAGCATATCTATTTTAGATCTAGCTTGCTCCACTCGATTTCTAGACCAAAATTAGTCCAGATATTTGGATATAATACAAGTTCCTCTTCTCTCACTATTGTTTACACTTGGTTGTTTCCTTCATGATAGATATATATTACTAGTATATATTCATTTAAAATCATTTCTCTGATTAAGATTTGATTTCACTAAATCATTTGGTGAACCTGATACTTACATGCACATTATCAGATCTATATTTCATGACCATCACTTGTAGTGGTCTCTTTGGTTTCCCACAACATACAAATCTCCTCCCACAAACCCATAATTTTTCCAATAGTATGGATAGCACCACACATGTTAACCTTACTTAAATTCATGTTAGATCCCCATCCTCGACATTGAAACTAATGATAAAAAAAAATATTATGATAAATAAACTTATTTGGACTAGGCACAACTTCATGGTCTCACTACTTATTGTTCTATAATACATGAAAACTCTACTCATGTACCATATGTCCTCAATACTTTATTAGAAGACTAATATTCCCATGAAAATTCTACTTATGTTAGTACAGTTTGTACCTTAGAGCTCTCTACTATTTTTCACCTCTTTTATTTGACCTTCTTATTCCCCTAACACTATGGGAATATTCATCATTCATATGCCTATTTATATACCCACTACTCATTTTTATTCCCCCATCATTTCTCATATCCAACATAACTCTTATTTAGGTCTCAAATTTGTCAATTTCAACATGTCTCTTCCTCTTCATCTCCATCTATTGATTCTTTCTTCTTCTTCATAGTTCTCTTACACCCAAAGTTTATTCTTATCCACTTCCTTCCAAGGATTCATCAAATAAGTTTCCTCTCTTTGATGGCCATCGATTTCCCAAATAGGAGCATTGATCATTTCATGTTACATTCTTGGATTCTTCTTGCGATGAAAGACTATTAACCAAGTCATTTCATAGGACCTTACAAGACTATTCCTTGTAATGGTTTTATAATTTTCCTTTGCACTGTATTATATATTTTACTCATTTATAAACAAAAAATTCTAGCTCATTTTTCTATGAATATTAGAACAAAAGTATCATAGGCATAAATGGAATAAATGAGGCTATGAACTAATGAAAATCTTAGTGAATATGTTTTACATTATAAGACTAATCTTTCTAAAATGAAAATTATCTTAGTTGAACTTCAATTGCAAGATATTTTTATCCAAATCATATTACATATTTTGCAAGAATGTGTGCTCTTTGTCTATATTCAATTTTTTTTATCATCTATGTCATAATCTCAAAAATCGTAAAATCAACTTAATTTCTTTAGAAAAACATATATGTGGTGCTAACATTTGTGATAAATATACTAACAAGTTCCCAAGAAAATATTCCTTTAAGGGAAATACTAGTGAGTTTAAGCCTAATGTCAATTATATATCCCAACCTATGAATCTCCAACTCAAACCTACATTCCACACCTTTACTATATTTCCATACCCACCATATATGTTATTTCCTCAACTCATAGAAAGCAATTTGATTTCTCTTCCATACGCTTTTAAGATAAATCCTAATACTATGAACATTGTGATTACCATAAAAGCAATGGATATTATATTGATAGGTGTTTCAAGGTTAAACATTTAATCTAAGATATGATTCAAAATCATGACATTGAGTTGTCTAAATCTATTATTTATATTTCTAAATCTACTAATGACAACGAAAAGCTTAAAATATTCAATAATCCACTATCAAAGAACAAAAAATAAGCTCCGAAATCCTCTTCAAATCATGTTTTATTAATCCTCCTTCATCTTCAAATCATCTTATTATATTTCTTTTTAGTACTACTGATATTCCTCCATCTATCATTTCTTTTACTGATGCCAATTTTCATGCCTCTTTTTCAGCATTATATTAGACATTGATGCTTATATTGGTCCTCATGTTATTAAAAATGATATGGTGTATCCTAATTACAAGTGGAATGCATGTTCAATATATTTATTGTAAGCTCTTGGTTTTCCATTATCTCAAATGACCCATACATCACCCACTTCTCATGGGCATGTCATTCTTCCTATCATTTTTGGCCCCCTCAGTATCTCCATGTCTTTCATTGTTAGATCTATAATTATTCATTATGACATAGTCTTAGGAATACCTTGGCTTAGGGCTACCAAATTTGTGCCATCTATAATCCACTTATGCTTTAAGTTTGTACATGCACGTCATGTTATCAATATTCAAGGCATCCCACCAAAAACTCCTCTGTCATTATCTCTTATCACTGATATACCTACAATTAATTTTAGAATTTTTTCACCTAATTATTCACCTCCTCATGATTTCACTATGTATTTGACATACTCCTTCAAAATTTGGAGATCTTACTATTGCTAGTGCTACGTTTATATGTACATCTTCATCTCCTCCGCATGTGGCTTCTACTTCTCGCTCACTATATAAACACCAGTCTCATAGTCAACCTCATAGGGCCAGGTCTCCACTTAGGAAACACACTACAAATGTCACATCTAGGCCCACTTTACAATATATTTCTCCACATATAATTCCCTATAGTCATCAATTTTTTTATCATGTTCACATTTATACCTCCCTCAAACTAGTAGATAATGGGACATCGACCCCTATCCTCATGGGATAGATCACCGTGGCATTTACAATTAGGGCATATTATTCCCCTTGTTACACAATGTTGCATCCCTGTTATAGGTTAAAACATAATTGTCGAGGGTGTAATTACCTACATAGACCTAACATTACCCATACATTGGGGAAACCTTTCTCCCCTCTCCTAGTCATTTCATTTTATATTCTAATAATTCAAAAAATTCAAATATTTTAACAATTCAAAAATACTAGCTTAGATCTTGATTAGATGTATTATTTATTTCTTATACTATTCTATGTTGTACATTTATTACTATGTTACTTTGATTCATAATATGCTCTATCCTTTTTCAACACACACATGAGTGTTCACATGGTACTCTTGAGGTGAAATTAGGATACTTTCAGGTTATCCTATGATGTATGAATGTTGACACCATTCTATACCAATCCAACTAAGGATCATAGGGCATCTACCATTCTTATTTTTCTATATTCAAGTTATATCATTACAATTTCTACTAGTTTCATTCCTACTCTCAAATTTATACAATTGTACATCCTATCAATTTTTTTAACATGTAAAGGGCTTCAACATGTAAAACATTTATCTTACAGGATTACTTATAACCATAGTTATCTTATTTTCTTGTATCTTGTCTATGTTTTTATATTTATTGGCATTTTTATGGGAAATGCCCTATGTTTGATTGTCTGTTTTATGGTATAGAATTGAAGGCTTTGAGAGCCTTTTTACATCCTAAGTGATGTCCCATGTATTTTTTTCTTATTATAAAATTAGGGTTAAGGGGACCCTACCCCATACAAAGAGGGAGAAAAAATATAAACAACCATGGCCAAGGGTATAACCATTGAAGCCCACGAAAACCAACAAGTAAAAAAAAAGTAACATCATAAAAAAACCAAACAAACAGACAAATAATCTTGCAAATAAACTAATATCAGAAATCCTAACTAACATGAATCTAAAAAAAATAACTCATAAATTATTCGTTTACAATATCATCCATTGTTTTCATGTTTTCTGTTCACTCCTTGACTAGACTAGAAAATTATCACTCTCCATCTCCCATAGTCAAGATCTATCATTTACTTTTTGGGAGTGACACCATCCTTATTTATCTGTTTGGCATTTTTCATTGCATTTACCAATTTTTCCATCATTTTCAAATGCCCCATTGTGCTCTTCATAATCAAAACATGTCATATTTTTATTTGAAGCATAAATTCCTTTATTCCAAGCATTTCTCTTTCCATGATCTCACATATTTTGTTTGTATTTTACATTTTTTCATTAACCAGGAAAGAGGTAATTTTTTCTAACCTTTCCTATATCTCCTTCAACTCCCTAGACACCATGTCTAGCTTGTGTTTATTTACATCCATGTCTAACCTACATTGTTTAAAATATTTTCTAAAAGCATTGGCTTTAACCATTGCATCTTGTGTTGCGAACAAGTCATTTTGAGTGTCTTTCAAACCTTTTAGGTTTTCTACTTCCTCCTCCACATTTTGAGTTTCAGTTTCCAATTCAAATTCCATTTCTTTACATGGGGGGAGCTCTCTTTCTTCCTAATAGATTAGTTAAATTCTAGATCTAGACTTATATTCTCAACCAGCACTTCACTTCCACTAGCAGTGTTCCCCGCATTTTCTTCTTACACATTTTCCTTCTCTTAATAATTAGGATATATGCCAATTTTCCTCTATTTTTCATCATTACTTCCTTCTTTGTATCCATATGGGTTTTCTCCCATACCTTTTGATACCCATGCCTTTTTCCCATGATCTTCCACTTTTTTTTGGAGATTAGGGTTCACCTCCCTTGAGACCAATTTTTCATCCTTGCACACTAAAGGAGTCCTAGTGCTAATCAAATATTTAATATGGACTTGGTGTAAAGGGACCTTGAATCTCCCTTTCTTCACTTGCTCTATATATTTTGTAAGGGATCTGAATAAGAAGTTAGGAAAGAAAAATTATTTCCTGTGTCTAAAATGGTTCAACATCGGAAAGTGGTAGGCATACTCAACTTTGAATATTCCTTCTAAAGTCACATAATGCATCAGGATTAATGTTATATCGTAATATGGAGAGGGAAAATGCTCTCTTTAATATCCAACAAAATGTTCTCTCAAAGATTCCTTACCTTGTAAAAAGTTGTCAAATTCCATGTTATAATCCGTTTTGCGGCTGAAGATCATCCTTCCCTCAAAAGGGAGTTATGTGACCTTTGTAATGAGCTTGGTGATTATTGAGAAAGAGAATCCCCCATGAAAACTATGCTCTCCTTTCTTGTTTCTGAAACCTCTAATGTTAGCTTCTTGTTATGCGCTTTGAATTATTGAAAAAATATCACATTCTAGCTTTCTCAATTATCTACTTTGTATTTTTTCTTATTGACATCATAGTTTCTTTCTAAACCCTAACAAGATCCCCTTCCCTCCCATTCTTAAATTATGAAAAAATTCCCCCAAATATTTACCTACACGATAGGAAGATTAGAGATTCAAACCCTATGCCTCTCATAGGTTCTAAATTCCAACAATCTCCTTTTTCCACACAAAAATATTAGCTCGTAGTTTTAAAAGATCATTCACATGATCCAAATCAAGATTATAATTAATAGTAGAGTCCACCATGTGATCCTTCACCTCATTCCCTTTTATTAGGATAATAATCCTCTTCGCAAAATCATTTAAGTATCTTTTGGGAATGACATCCTTCCTCCTATCAAATTTATTATTACACTTCATAAAAAACATAAAGGGGTTAAGGTTAAAGGTCTAATATCCACATTAAATATAGATTTAATTTGATCATCCATTACCCTTATATTTTTAACAATATTAATATTTTTGGCCATCACTCCCTTATTGGAAATTTTTTCTAGGACCATATTACCTTCACGATATACATGTTGGTAGGTGATAGAGTTAAAAATGGAGATACAATACTTTATTCCCTTAATGAAATACTTTATGGTTATTGAAACTCTATTTCTCCCATACATGCTAGAAATTATGTTTTGTGAGTCACCTTCCATAATTAGGGACCTTAACTCTCTTTTCGTAGCAATCTTAACTCCCCTAAACATTGCAATCGCTTCAACTACATGGTTGCTTTAGTTTCCAAGGTTAAAGAAATAAGACATCATAAAAATTTTGTTTAGAATCCCAGGAAACCCCTCCACCCCCATATTTTCCTATATTTCCTTTCACATCACTGTCAAAGTTAAGTCTAATGAAACCTTTCCCCGTATGAGTCCATCTCACCTCTTCTATAGGATTCCTTTGCTGAGTTATCAATTCATTCAAAAGACCCCATATTTGTGAAATATTAATTTCTACATCTAATATCTCAACCTCTTTTTTTAGAATCGAGAAGTTTTTCATAATAAATTGAAAAAAAGTTTTAGTTATTTGTTTAGAAATATCCTTTTTCCCTTTAAAAATCCTTTTATTTCTCTCTTTCCACACTTCCCATCAAAAGTGGCATAGACTAAGGATCCAAAGGTTTTTTATGCCTTGAATTTTGAAATGACATTTCCATTATGACCATAAATTCTTTAGATTTTGTAGACTAACCCATAATACCATAAATAAGAATAGAAGAGATATAATAATCAACAAAGAGTAAGGGCATTCGACAAAAATATGATTATCAGTCTCTTAGAAATTTTCTCATAAAACACACCGATTTACAAAGTGATAACCTGTTTTAGTTAAATTATCGACATTCAGGATCTTATTTAGCAAAGTTAACTAGCATAAAAAATTTAATTTAGAAAATATATTTTTGTTCCATACCTTTCCCCATAAAATTACCTTAGAAGGCTATTCCCCTTCAAAAAAAGGGAATGATAAGATTTAATTGAAAAGATATATGTCTCTTCTTTATCCAAAATTATTCTATCTTGTTCACACTAATTGTAGATGAGCTGATTTATTAATAAATCATATAAAAAGTCCATTGTTTGGTGTAATCCATGCCTCTCCACCAAAAGGTTTTTCCAATTTTTGAAATTTTCTTCGGCAGCAAGAAAATTTCTAACCAATGTGCTATATTTCCCTCCTAAGATCTGAGAGAGTGCTGGAAATGTTTCCTCCATAGAGAAATGCCCATCCCATTTATCTTTCTAGAATATGGTCTTGGTTCCATTTCCAATTTTCCCTTTACATCCCTTACCTATTAGATCCTTTTCCCAGTTCATTACCTTCCATATGCCCAATCCATTAATGAATGGGGGATAAAAACCCACCTTTCATCTTGAGCATCTTTCAAATACTGCCTTTTAAGGATATTTGTCCATACACTTTCTTCTGTAATCAATCTTCACCTAGTTTGTTTATGAGGGATTTATTAATTTTTACCCAGTCCCTTAATCCCAAGCCACCTAATATTTTGGGTCTACATACATTCTTCCAAGACACAAGTGGTACTTTCTTTTAGTGCCACTCCATAGGAACCGATTTTGTATGCTTTTTATTTTATTCACCACCTTTGTAGGGAGTTAGAAAAGAGACTTCCATGGCTCTATTTTACTAGGAAAATATTTGTATTCTTAAATATTTTAAGAAATGGAATTAAAAAATTAAACTTGATGAACAAATATCTCTTAAATAAAATTATATGGAGGTTTATAAAATAATCTAACTAAATGAATAATATTCTCAAAGGTAAATATCTAGGTAATCATAATACAAAAACAAATAATTGGAGGATATTCTTTCTACTGAATGGTGCTTCTAAATTTTACTATCTAGGAGTATAAATCCTATCTAGAAATGATTTTAATAAAATTTAAGAATAGGTTAATGTACTTTTTTCTTTGAGGACACTTACATTGTAGCCTCTTTGTTAATTGCAATCACCGCATGGGATATAAAAAAATCATTTGAAGATAGATATGGTGGAAAGATTTTTTGGATTTGGTTAGGTTAATGAATTAGGAAAATAATGGAAACTTATTTCTTTGGAAGGAAATAAAAAATAATATAAAATCATCCTATCATATTTAAATCAACTTCTTCATGGGTATCCTATGCAAAAAATGGTAGTGAAGATAATATTATTTGGAATAAGACTCAAGATGGGGAGTATAGTGTAAAATCTTGGTATATAGCATTATTAGAGGCTACTAATGATGAATTCCCTTTTTTTGGAATAATCTGGTCAAGAGCAGAAATTTCATCAATCAGGGAAGTAAATGGAAAGTGGGGGATGGTAGGGACATAAAATTCTAGGAGGATAATTGGTTTAATGGCAATCTCATGGATAGATTTGGGATTGTTAAGGACAGTCTTATAAGCAAGTATGGCATTAAAATCAAGGACTATATTGAGGGAAATGGTATCAGCAAGAATTGGAAAAAACTTACTGTGGAGAGAAATGATCTGATGCAAATTACTTCCTCCCTTCAAGATCAATTAGATATTATTGCATTAAGTTATATGGATTCCAAGGATGAGCTGGTATGGAATAATTCCAATGATGGGAATTACTCTGTCAAAACTAGATATAATAATTTCTTCCACAGTAGTCAAACAAAGTTCAATTGGAGTAAGATTTGGATGACTGAATTAACTCCTAAAATAATTTTTTTCCTTTGGTTGGCTACTAGAGGTAGGATTCTTACCACTGACAACCTGAATAGAAGAGGATTTATAATCCCTAATAGGTGTCATCTTTGTAAGAAATATTCTGAGGATATCAGCCACCTGTTCATACATTGTGAGTATGCTACCAGAATATCGAGTTTTTCCCTCTCTAAATTTGAAGCTCTCTGGGTGGTGCCAAAGGATCTTAATCAACTATGGACTCAATGGAACCCACCCTTTAGGCATTGTGTTTTCAAAAGGATCTGGAAGCTGGTTATCCCTCATTTAATCTGGAGGATATGGAAGGATAGAAATGATATTATCTTTAGAAATAAGAAGCAAAACTATAAACTTAGTATTGGTAAAAAATTTAATGGTATCAAAGAGAACATTGCAAGATTTAAACCCCCTAAGAACAAGAGATATCCAGAGAATGAAGAATACATCTTATCCAATTGGCAGGTTGGAGCTGTCAATAGTCGGAGCAATCCTGGGAATAGCATTGATAGATCTTTGATTAAATGGCATCCTCTTGATTTTAATTGGTATAAGTTGAACTTTGATGGGGCCTCTAAAGGGAACCCTAGGATTACGGCAGGGGGAGGAGCGATACGGGATCATAAAGGTAATCTGATTGCTGCGTATGTTGGGAAAATGGGAATTCAAAATAATCATTTTGCTGAAGCATTATCTGCTCTATGGGGCCTGAGAATTGCCCAGAATCAAAATATCCAGAACCTCATTATTGAAGGGGACTCCTTGAATATCATTTATCTCCTTAAACAATGCTCATCTCTAAGTTGGAGCATCAAAGATTTTATCTCAGAGTCCATAAGTATTTGTCAAACATTTAATAACATCAGGATCATGCATACTTACCAGGAGGGTAATAAATTAGCAAATGCGCTAGCTAATTATGGCATTAATGTTAACCACACTGTTTGGGATAATAATAGCATCCCTAAGCAACTTCAAAAAAAATTCATGTGGATTTCTATATGCACGCAATATCTTGAGCTGAGTTATGATTATTGGGTGTGGATCAACATCAATAAAACTCCCACACGTGTTGACTTAAAAAATATGATTATGTAAATCATGTCAAATAATCAAGATAGTGTGAATTATATGGGGAATTCCAAGTGGAGTTACATTGATTTGAAAATCGCGCATGTGGGCTAAATTACGTCTACTAAAAGTTGGATACAAGGCTCCACGTAAACCGAAGATAGTAGTAATGTGATTGATGACAGGGAGCAGGCTAACAAAAAGGTCATTATTCCCACATGTGATTTTCTGCAGGCTCAGATCAGCAGGCACGCAGACGTTCATGGGAAAAGCAACGGCTCTCATTTCCAACATTGTGCGGATTACAACAGTAAAAAGCAGACTGGCTTCAGCGCTCACAAGGATTTGGGAATTTGTTGCAAACAATTAAGCATAGTGAAGATGGGGGGTCCCCCTTGCCAAATTGAGCCTAGTGCGGACCCGGAATGGAAGGATAATATTGAGCTATGGAGCATACTCAGCAAGGGTGGCATCACCAACCTCATGGAGAAGGTTCAGGGGCATGATCAAAGCATATCAGTGTGTTTTACGAAGGATTGGAAGGAGCGGACTGTGGAATATGGGGGGTAGAAGATCTTGGTCATTGAGGAACTTATTGCTGAAGCGACCGGAATTGGCTTAGAGGGCTACCATTTTTTTAACAAAAGGGTCGACAGAGATGTTGAAGAGAGGAGATTTATGGAGGGATCTGAGAAGCTAATCTACGTTACAGTGGGCCTACTTATTAGCTCGATCCCTCCACCTTATGATGAGGTTACTCACATGATGATACGGTTCATTTCCTTGGAAGGAAGGTTTGTCACTGTACCTACTAAGCACCTTATCTTTCTTAACCACTTCCGTAGGAATCACATGGTTTGTTTCCCCCATTACTTGTTGAACTCTCTTTAGTGCTCCATTTTGGAGTTTCAAAAGCATACCCGGGTGGTTCCTTTACACCAGGGGCTTATTTTACTACTGCATAAATGCTATCTTCTTAAGTATCCTGGTCTCCCATCCTCTCCTACCTTAGTTCCCCCTCTGCCGGGTTCTGCTGCTGCTAGCCCCATTTTTCCATTCTCTGCCCCTGCCATCGCTATTATCACCCCCTGCTGGCCATCTAGGATTCTTCTTCCATTCCCCCTACTACTGCTCCCACCCCCCACTTCACCTCCACCTCGGCCAGACCGGTCACCAGGGCTTCTAGAAAGCTTAACCTTGAGAATCTTGCTGTGGGGAAGGGTCCTCATGAAATTGAAATTGCACATGACCTACTGAATATTAGTAGTGCTAGTCCCTGGGATGTGCATATGGAAATCTCTTCAAAAAGGCTAGAAGCCTTTGAGGCTGATATGGAACTGTTGAAGGATGAGGTTAAGAACTTGGCAAAACAAAAAGGTAAGAGGAAGAAGGAGGAGGAGGTGGATATTGATAATAACCAGATTGATGATATCTACAAGAAGCTGAACTCCTTAGACTCCCATTTAGGGAAGGCCAAAACTCGTCATGATTACAATATGGCCATCTTTAGTGTAATTGAGGAGTTCATTGAGCAACATGTCAAAAGTGTCTCCAATCTCAGCAGAGTTTCGGCAACACTTTGGGGCAATGATAAGGAAAGCAAAAGGACCATTGATCAGCTAGATATGACTGACGCTACCCACATGACAACTTTGGGTATGTTCAAATCCTAGAAGAATATCAAGACCAGCATCGACAAAGCTTCCAAAAAGTAGTTGTAGATGCTTTAGCTGTTCTTGTCTGTTTTTATGTTGTTTTTTTGCGGTCTCTCTACTACTTTTTTGCAGTGTTTTTATTGTTTTGTCTTGTTTGGGTAGCTGTTTTTTGGCTACTTTGGGCTTCATTGTCACATTTGGATTATGATCCTTTTTTCTCTGGTTTTCATTCCTATTCTGGCTCCTAGGCCATCTTTTGTACTCAAGGGTATAGTCCCTTTCAAAAAACTATTTGCCAATAATAAAAAAAATGATGAATTCCCTTAAAAAAAATTTGGGAAAAAATATTAAACTCCAAGTATAGAATTCTATTTAAGGATTGTTGTTAAAAAAAAATTTCATATAGTTTAGAATTTGGTGAAGATAGGACTCATAATCCATAATAGATGTTTTTTATGTGAAATAAATTATGAATCTATGGTTCACCTTCTTAAATGTTTTTTTTCCTATCAAAATCTAAGGATGATTCTACATATTTTTTACTTTAGGTGGGTTAGACTAGATAAAAAATTTGATTTTATATTACAATAAAATTCACCTTTAGTCACTATGAATATGATGAAACTTTAGAAGTTTTTTTATTCCCCGAGTGTTTTGGGGTTTATGGCGGGAAATGAATCTCTTAACCTTTGATGAAAATATAAAATATGTTTCTAGAGTAGATTTAAGAGTTTTGGATTCCATGAAAGAGAAATTATTGGTCAAGAAAGATAGGAAAAAACAAATGTTACAATGGAAGAAGGAAATATAATTTCTAAATGGAAGTTCTCATTTGAGAATGCTATGGAAATTTATAAAATGAAATAGAAATATTTTTTGTTAGATAGAAATATACTCTTTTGGGATGGTACAAAATCAATGTTCATGGTTCTTATAAAAAAAAACCTAAGAAGGAAAGATGTTAGCAAGTTAATATTTGTTAATACATTGTTTATTTTTGTGTGTGGTCAGTTGAATAACCGTTTCTTCCACCGCTGCCTCCCTCGCTGCCTATTTAAAGGCGCATGCTTTGTATTCTGAAGCAATAGCAATATATATTCTTCTTCCAGCATCCATCATTGGTATCAGAGCGTGGTTGTGCGTGAGAGGAAGAGAGCAGACTCCCGCGTGAGTTCCCTGTCCCTGGTTTTGGAAGCTTTTGCTGTGCGTGCCCTGGTTGAGGCGTGAGGAGGAGGAACCTGCGTTTTTTTTTTGGCCGTGCGTGCCCTGGTTGAGGAGGTACGTGAAGGAAAAACGTTGCTTGCTGGTGCAGTTGCTCATGAATGCATGAAGGAGTGTGCCTGTTGGTCTGGTGCGTGAAGAAAACGTTTTTGCTGGTGCTTGAGGAGGGTGCAAAGTTGCCTGTTCCCGCGTGGAAGTGCCTGGAGCATTTCTTTGCTGCTGTGCGTGAAGGAAGTGCCTGGAGCGTTTCTTTGCTGCTGTGCGTGAAGGAAGTGCCTGTCCCGCTCACGAAGACTGTCCTGTGCGTGCGTAGAGACTGGAGCAAACTCTGGTGCGCTGTGTGTGAAGGAAGTTACCTGTCCCTGCGTGCCTGTCCCTGCGTGAAAGGAAGAATTGCCATTTCTTTTGCTGAGAGGAGACTGAGCCTGTCCCTGCGTGAAGGAGGAGTGCGCCTGTCCTGCGTGAAGGAGGAGTGTGCCTGTCCCGCGTTTGCGAGGAGACTGAGACCACCATTTCTTTGTTGTGGAGACTGAGACCACCCAATTGCTGTGTGTGCGAGCTATGGAGACTGAAACTATCCCGTTTGTGCTATACGTGGAGATTCAGAGAAGAGACTCATTGCTGGAGCAACTGTCTGTCCTCTACTCACGAAAGGAGACATTGCTAAGCAAGATCCGTGCTTGTGACTGCGACGTGTAAGCAAAGTCGGCAAATTACAAAAATGTCTGCTCCAAAAATATTGCTATCAGATGCCCAACTCTTGAAAGGGCCAAATTTCGCCGCATGGAAAACCAAAATGCGGACAATTCTTCAATTCGAAGACCTTTGGGGGATTGTCTCTGGCAAAGACGCCCCTCCTGCAGATGATGATCTGTTGGAAAAATATGAAAAGGCTGATGCGAAAGCACTCATGCTCATCACCCTCAGTCTTTCTGATGAGGTGCAGCCATACATTCGAGAAGCAACTGCTTCTTCTCAGGCATGGAGCGCATTGTGTACCATCTACGAAGCTAAGAATCTGACGTCAAAGTTGCAACTTCAGACAAAGCTTCATACGATGAGTATGCATGAAGGCGAATCAGTAGAGGCCTTCTTGCGGCATGTAGCTGAGTTACGTGTAGAACTCTCTACACTCGGTGAACCAGTGGACGACAAGTTGCTTGTCCCGCTCACCCTGCGAGCTCTTCCGTCACGGTTTCAGACACTGATCACCACGTTGACAATTACTCAACAGGAGGTGAGTTTTGCAACCCTGGTGAATTATCTCCAGCAGGAAGAAGCCATGCAAAATGTACAAGAAGCCTTCGAAGACAAGGCTCTTATCACGAGGCAAAAACATAAGCCTCAGAAAGGGCAATCTGCCCCCCAAAATCAGAAGCAGCATGCTCAGCAGCCATCTTCACAGCGGCCACCACAGCGGCCACCCCAAAAGCAGCATAATCACAAGGCGGATCGGTGGTGCCACATTTGCTCCACGGATACGCACACGATTGCGAACTGTTATTACAACGGTCGCAAGTATGGAAACTCTGGCAAAGAGAGCACTTATGGCCGAGGATATTCTAAGAAATCCCGATGGCATGCTCGTAATCAGAGGCAGAAGGGCCACATTACTGCTTAGCAGGATGCCACCTCAGATGAAAAGGTACCAGATACAACTCATTCTGACATTGTTCTAGTCTCACAGACTTCGCAGCCGTCAGAAGATGTCTGGTTGATTGATTCAGGTGTCAGCAAACACATGACTGGCAACAAGAAGTTGTTCCATACTCTGAGTGACCGGCCCACTGGAGATCGGATCACCATTGCAGACAATCAAGAGTATATTGCAGCAGGGATTGGTGATGTCATCATTCCTCTTGGAACACGAAGATGTACACTGACAAAGGTGCTCTATGTTCCAGGTTTGACTTCAAATCTTTTGTCTGTAAGTCAACTTCTTAACCATAGAATGCAGGTTGAATTCTTTGTTGAAAAAGGGGTCAAGTCCTGCATCATTTCCCAAGGAGAGTCAGTCCTTGCTCAAGCATTTCTGAAGGGCCGTCTATTTGCACTGGATGTGGTCACTTCATCTAGCGTTGCTCTCTCTGCATCAACGGCAGAGTCCACTGCACTTTGGCACTTTAGATATGGTCATCTTTCTGCCGGGGCTCTGCATCAACTCAGTGCGAAGGAAATGGTAAGAGGGCTTCCTCCACTCTCCCATTCCTTACCTGTTTGCTCAGGCTGTCTTGCGGGCAAACAACATAGAGGTCCATTCAAACAGAGCTCTTATCATTCTACAGAGCATCTTCAGGTCGTTCACACCGATCTGTGCGGACCCCTGCCAGCTAGCTTTCAAGGTTTTGTGTACTTTCAGCTCATCATTGATGATTACTCACGGAAAATGTGGGTATATTTCCTTCGGAAGAAGAGTGAGGCACTTGCAAATTTTCAAACCTTCTACCAGCAAGCCACCAGGCAGTCTGGGAAGCCTCTTCTTCTCCTCCGCTCAGATCGAGGGGGGGAATTTGTGTCAAAGAAGTTCTTAGCATACCTGAAGCAGCATGGCATTCAACAACATTTGACTGCTCCCTACACGCCCCAACAGAACGGGATTTCCGAGCGCCACAACAGGACTGTCATGGAGATGGCTCGTTGTATGCTCTCGACTGCCAAGTTGGAGGATCAGTTTTGGGCAGAAGCAGTCCAGACAGCAGTGTATTTACTCAACCGGGCACCCACGAAGATCTTGCAGAACAAGACACCGGAAGAGGTATGGACTGGTCGTAAACCTTCTATTCATCATTTAAGAGTTTTTGGTTGTATTGCATATATGCATGTTCCAGATAAAAGAAGGAAGAAGATCGATCCAAAGACACTGCCATGTCTTTTCTTGGGGTATAGTACTACCTCAAAGGCATATCGTCTCATGGATCCTGAGACGAAGAAGATCTACGAGAGTCGAGATGTGGTATGTGATGAGTCGTCCTTTGACTCCTTGCCACACAATGGAGATCCAGTACCGACCTCGTCACATAGATTGCTCACACATCCAGATGATGAGCAAGATGATTCTTCTCAGAGAGAAGAAGAGCTGAGTGGAGATTTGTTCGTTGATCTTGGCACACTGGAAAACACATCTTCACATCAGCAGCGCCAACGTCCGAAATGGGTCCAGAGTACTATCAGGGATGCACACCTGAACTCACTTCCTGGTACGTCTACGGGAGTTAGAACACGAAGTCAAGCAAGACATGAGGTAAATTTTGCACTCATGAGTTCAGTTGTTGAGAGAACCGAACCTGACACTGTTCGTGAGGCATTAGACCAACCACAATGGAAACAGGCTATGGATGCTGAATATGATTCCCTGATTCAGAATCGGACGTGGGAACTTGTCGATCTGCCTCCAGGTAAGAAATCCATTGGCTGTAAATGGATTTTCAAAACAAAATATAAGGCAGATGGTTCAATCGACAAACACAAAGCTCGACTTGTTGCAAAGGGTTATGCTCAGCAAGAAGGAATTGACTATGACGAGACCTTTGCACCCACTGCGAAGATCAAAACCATCAGATTTGTATGTGCATTGGCAGCACAAAATGGATGGAAACTTCAGCAGATGGATGTCAAGAGTGCTTTTCTAAATGGTGATCTGCAAGAAGAAGTGTACATGGCCCAACCTGAAGGGTTTGTAGACGAGCATCAACCACACAAGGTATGTCATCTGATAAAGTCTCTTTATGGACTTAAACAAGCACCTAGGGCATGGTATATAAAAATTGATGATCACCTATTGCAGCATGGATTCACTAGTAGCCCCTCAGATACAAATTTGTATATCAAGAAGGTAGGAACAGAGATTGTCATTCTGGTTTTGTACGTAGATGATCTTGTGATCACAGGAAGTTCTGACAATCTTGTTGATGATGTAAAGAATGATCTAAAGAAATCCTTCGACATGACTGATTTGGGGCTACTTCACTATTGTCTTGGCTTAGAGATATGGCAGAAGAAGAATCATATCTTCGTCTCCCAGATGAAATATGCCAAGACACTCCTGGAAAAGTATGGGATGTCAGATTGTAAACCAATGTCCACACCTATGGAAAAAGGTTTGCAACTATCTAGATTCCAGGATTCACCACAGGTAGATGGCACTCACTACAGGCAGCTTGTGGGGAGTCTCATTTACTTGACTTATACCAGACCAGATCTTTGCTTTGCGGTGAGCTATCTCTCCAGATTTATGCAGGAGCCGAAGAAATGTCATTGGATAGCAGCAAAGCATGTGTTGAGATATGTCCGAGGTACAGTTGACTTTGGTCTGGAGTATCAGAAGAACACTCAGTTCTTCTTACAGGGATATACAGACTCGGACTATGCAGGATCCATTGATGACAGGAAATCCACTTCAGGATATGTTTTTCATCTCGGGTCTGGACCTATCTCGTGGATCAGCAAGAAGCAAACTGTTGTTGCTCTCTCATCCACTGAGGCTGAATACCGCGCTGCACGAGGAGCTGTGTGCGAAGCAATTTGGTTACGTCACATTCTTGCAGATATAGGGATTCCTGAAGAGAAACCTCCCATCATTCACTGCGACAATCAAGGTGTGTTGAAGCTTGTGAAGAATCCTGTTTTCCATGAACGAACAAAGCATATTGAGGTCGAATGTCACTACATTCGTGAACAGGTCTTGAACCACCAAATTCAGCTCCAGTACTGCCCTACTGATTCTCAGGTTGCAGATATTCTCACCAAGCCTCTCGGTAAGGTGAAGTTTGATTTGTTTAGGGGGTACATTTGTAAGAGCAATGTATTAAGGGGGGGAATGTTAGCAAGTTAATATTTGTTAATACATTGTTTATTTTTGTGTGTGGTCGGTTGAATAACCGTTTCTTCCACCGCTGCCTCCCTCGCTGCCTATTTAAAGGTGCATGCTTTGTATTCTGAAGCAATAGCAATATATATTCTTCTTCCAGCGTCCATCAAAAGAGGAGTATTCTTGAATAATCATGGAAATAATTTAGCAGCCTATGTAGGGAGTTTGGGTACTCAAATAGATAATTTGATAGAAAATAAAATTTATCTCTGGGTTATTAAATTGGTTTGAAATTACTTACCTCTTATTCTAATATAAATTGATTCTGTATGATAAATTTAGTTTACAATTTTTAGTAAAAACGATCTCAAACCTTCATTATTAATATATTATTTAAAACAATGATTAAATATATATTGGAATGTAACTCCTATTAACAAGTAACAAATACCAAAAAATTCTCTAACAACAAATATTTATGTGGAGTGATTACAACTCACATAACCCACTTAAAATTCATAATTATAACACACACACACACACACACACACACACACACACACACACACACACACACACACACACACACACACACACACACACACACACACACACACACACACACACACACACACACACAAAATATTAATTTAATCTACCCACATAAAATTATCTCACAAAATTTAATATCTAATGTTCACACTAAAATTAAATATCCATAACATTCCCCCTTTAGTGTGAAAATTGTAGAAACGATTTCACAGTATCAACGAAAATATGCCTGAATCTTGTGGCATTCATGATTCTTTTGGTTCATTATATTAATCCAAATGAAATGATCATATTATCATCCTTCAGTGGTTTCCTATAAGATTACCAAAAATCTGGATATGAACGAGAACCCATCAATTATTCATCTCACATGGTTTTCTAGACTAACAGTAACATTTTTAGGATCTATGGTCTAAATTTCACTTTTTCTTTTGCTCTCTACAAATTTTTTACATTAGGAGGTTACATAAGGAAATGATGGTAACTTAATAAAAATTCAAACATGAATAATACTTATATTCTTATTCACTGGAACATCACAATGGGAAGCAAACACATAAATGAAATATATGTCACCAATGTTGTACACAACCCTATCATTAGAGAAAGAAAAAAGGACGTTAATTATCCTCCTTCCTCTAGTGTCTTCATATTTTTATGGACATGTTTCTTACTCAATGGATTAGAACCTGAAGCTCATTGGTTTCCATATTGTAACTTATTTTTTTCTCCCCCCACGATGTGATTATTTTTTACACTTTGAATTTTTTTCTATTTTGACGTTGACTAGACCCTTTATTTTCATAATGAAAATAGTATTGAAAAGATCACAGTAACACTATGATGACAAAAAAATATTAAATCAATATATACGACAAAAGTGGACTCTATTTTTGACAATTGACACTAAACTTTGATAATGCATAAAAACTAATGTGTATGATGAATCAATAAATTATTGGGATGTTAATATTAAGTGTAGTTATAAATTAATTGGAAAACACTTTATTAAATATTTAATTTTTTTCTTATTATTGACATGGTTATTCATAAAATTGGATAGTAAGGTATAAATATAGAGGAAGCTACAAAAGATTGTAAAAGCCACATAATACTACAAAATCCATAAAACACTATAAAATATGCCAAATTCTATAAAATAAATATAATATTTTAAAATCCTCCAAAGACTACGAGAAACTGTAGAAGCCTACCAAAAGTCGTTGAAATAATAAAACAAAATAATGAGTAAGAAGAAAACGTCGCCACCAAAAGAAATGCATTTTATATAGTCAACATAATAAGATTCTTATTTTAATTGAATGTAATAGTAAGATATATAATATTATGAGGTTGTAAAGAGATGGAGAAAGATAGATGGATGGAAGATAGAACTGAACAAGTAAGATAATATAAGAAAGTGGATAGAAAAAGGAATGAATGAATGATGTAATAAGAGCGCATGAGATAAATGTGAATGACATATATAATATTTGTATTGAATGAATAAAAGAGATATATTTGATGCAATGATTAATGTTTATTTCTATTATTTGATTTCTTTATGTTTTACCTTATTATCTAAACTACACTCCTACATCCTTAATAAAATGAAGAACTACTTAAAATTCACATTCACATTGTGGCCTAAGGTTAACATTTTTGTGTCTGATCTAAGGTTCCTTTTGTTATGTGGATTTCCAGGAAAATTTCACCACAAGGGTATTTGAAACATGTGCTAACATAGCTGAAATTTTGGAATGTGACTTTAAGCCCTTTCCAACCATTTATTTGGGCATACCCCTTGGGGATAAAAGACCTATGAGTGGTGAATGGAACTTTATTATTGAAAGATTCAAAATGAAGAAGCTCGCGGGGTGGAAAGCTAATATACTATCTTAGGATTCGAAAATTATTTTACTCAAGAGATATCTTCAAATCCTCCCATTGTATGCAATGTCTATCTATCAATTCCTCACGATAATAGTGGAGAAAATGGAAAAGATCCGAAATCTTTTCTTATGGAGTGGAAGTGAAAGCAAAGAAACAATTCCACTAGTGGCTTGGAATAGGGTTTGTAAAACTAAGAAGATAGGGGGACTTGGTATTAGAGATTGGACTAAAATTAACAAAGCCCTTCTAGTGAAAATAGGTTGGAGGCTAACTCAAGAACATGGGGTATGGAATAGAATTTAAAGGAAAAAATATTGGACGGATGCAAATGATAAATGGTGGATATTCAAACAAGAGTCTGTCAATGGGTCAAGTATATGGAAAGATATTAATTGGGAAAAGGAAATAGTTGCAAAGGGAAATAGGTAAAGGTAATGAAATGTGCTTTTGGACTGACAAATGGGCTGGTTAATTTATACTTGAATAAAAATTCCCCCAAATTTCAAAATTATTAGAAGATAAATATGGGGGGGGAATAAAAATTATATGGATAATCATGAGAGATTTCAAACTTGGAAGCGCATAGAATTAGACAGGAAGGAACTCACTGGAACACATAGTTAACCTCAATGATTTCTTAAAAAACTTTGTGTCTTCTAACAACAAGAAACAAGATAGAATTGTGTGGCATAGAAAAAAAAATGGAATTTTCTAAGTTAAATCATCCTATGCATTATTCTTTGAAGAGGAAACCAGATAGGAATATCTTGTAGCTGGTAAGATATGGAACAAGAATATCACCCCCACCCCCAAGGTCAATGTTTTTAGTTGGATTTTGGTGATAAATAAGATTATAACAGTTGATAACCTCACCAAAAGATGTTTCCATATAGTCAATATATGTGTTCTATGTGAAGAGAACTTAGAAACAATTAATCATTTTTTCTTGGAATGCTCCTTTTCTTATCATATTTTTTCTTCTATTTTGTGTTTGTTCTTGGTTAACTTGGTTAATATTAAGGAGATGTAATCTGCATGGATTCAATGGAAATGTCCTTTCATCATTCAAGGCATGAAAAACCTATGGATAATTATCCTTGAACATATGTGGTGGTAAATATGGAAAGAAAGGAACGAGAGGATTTTCAATAATAATAAACCTCCCCAGCAGGTTGATTATTAATAAAATGTTTACAAGCTATTATAAACAATTTTTCTATCCTAAAGAACAAAGAAGTGGAAGTCATGTAAAGTGAAAAACATATAATAAATAAATAAAACCTAATCTATGATCCTCAATCGAAGAAGAGAAATCCTAGAGAAGGGGTTAACTAGACTTCTCCTAGAGAAGGTTTTATTAAACTTAATTTCGATGGTTCCGCTAAAGATGACCTGGGTAAGGTGGGAAGAGGAGGAATTTTTTGATATGCTAAAGGTATGTTTCTCCTTGCTATATAAAGTGATTTATGGGTATCACTTTCCTATGTTGAATCATGTTAGAAATAATAGCCCTGCAATTTCCCCAATTTTTTGTATCTTTCTTTGGCTAGATCGATAGCTTAGGTCGGGAAATGAAATTTTATCCTTCCTTTGCATCAAGGTATCGTCAAAGTCATGCTTAAGATGGATACTCCCCTCATTGGCAAAAATGAAAAATTGGGGGCTTCTGGAAACCTAAATTAATATTGTTTAGGGGAAAAAAAAGAGATCTTGTAAGATAATGTGGCTACTCCTAGTATGGAGGAAATGGAGAAATTGGTGCCTAAAAGAACCAGGTCTCATTTGGCCAAAGAAAGTGTTAAGAAGATGAGGTGGGAGAGTGGGGCTTTAGAGCCTCAGTAGAACTTGGAAGTTATCCCTAATTTAGGGGAATAAGAGGAAGAAGAAGCTTACCAATCTGACAGTAGTGAGGAGCTAGAGGCTAGGAAAGATCCATAGAACTCTGAGGGAAAAAGATAAAAAAACACAGAGGCTATTGAAAACTCTCAAATTTTTAAACTCTCTCATGAAAACTCCTCAAAAGAACTTGTTGAAAGCCTAACATATGACGGTCAAATTGAATGTTTTCATGAGAGAGTTTGAAAATTTTAGATTGGATACTGACATCAAAAAACATAATATAAACATGGTAACCATAGATCTGAGGTAACTATAGGAAAAATTTGAGAAACTCACGTCTATTGTTATTAGTGAACAATTAAAGAATGTAAATGAGAGATGCCTGGCCATGGAGAATGATATGTTGAAAATGAAGGATATTATTCTGTAGATCAAGGATGTTCACATCCTCAATGTCAAAATAATTATTCACCATCTTAAACTCCTTGCTGAGATGATCCACTCCATCAAAATTGTGAAGAATAGAGAAAAGTATGGGTCTAGACCTATAGTGGAAGATAGCTGAACCTGATTACCAGTTCTAGAAATAAACTATTGTTGGCTTGGTGAAGGAATGGAATGGGTGCACATGGTGAGATATTTGATTAATTAATGATGGATTATATGCATTTTTGGATGTATGGATTCATTTATTTGTGTCTTGTTCTTAGTTCAATAGCCCTTGTTGTTAATTATTTTACTTTGGGATTTTAGGCTAATGTTCTTGTTTCAAGCTTTATAGTTTTGGTTCTTGGGACTGTTGGGGGTAGAATGGATACTCCCTTGGCCATTTTATTTTGATCTTTCATACTTTGTATGGGGTAGGGTCCCCTCAACCCTATTTTACCTCTCGTAAAAAAAACATGTGCTAACAAAGATCAAATATTAGTGGGAAGATAAAATTAACGTATTCATTAAAATGGAATCAAAGAGACTTAAAGAATTAGGTGTGAGCTTGTTAGAAAACAATTACCTGTATCAAAATATATGGTCAAATTTAGAGAGGAAATTTTTTATGAGTATGCATGCAAGGCACACACATAGAGATTGATGGTTGAATGAACAATTCAAGTTAAGAAAGGACAAATTCCCACTTGGTACTATTGTTTCAGGAGTTGACTTTGCATAGAATTACACATTGCAGCCATAGATGGAGGTTCAATTTCAATATTATAACTCAGTGCAAGTTTCTATTTTCATGTAGTTAGCATTCATGCACTCTCCTGAAATCACTGAGCAAGATAAAAAAATATTAAGAGAGTATCATTTCTAAATCAGTGATGATCAGACACATTCTACAAAATATGTACAAGGGTGTTTCCAGGTGTTTTATGTGAAATTGAATGAGAGGAACATTAGTTTCGATCGACATTACATTTGGTCAGACAACTGCACATCACAATTCAAGAATGCATGGATTTTTTATTCGCTAATCAGGATGCATAAAGAAAAAAATGTACAACATATCTAGAGTTTTACTAAGGAAGGGCATGATGGTACATGAGCATGTGTGAAAAGAGCAATTGCAAGAGAAGAGTTAAAGTTCAAGGATGGTGCTAAATTTACAGATGCAAAAAACATTGCTGATTGGTGTGTCAAGAATATGGGCGATGAATCTCAAGAGAGATCAATGGTTCATAGATATTTTTGGTTGATAGAGGAACAACCTCTGGAAAACTTTGAAGATTGTATGATAGTTACAGGATCAAGTGATATGCACTCATTCCGTAGTTCAGATGCAAATGCTTGATCTATTTATATTAGGTGCATGACATATTTTTATATATCATGCGCATTGATCTACACATTCTATGAATGTGAGTCATATCAGTGGGTTGATTATTGTACTAATACACATTTATTTTCACTTGACACATATGAGTTTAATTAGAAATGCATCTAAAAATATGCTGGGTCTTTAGATAACTTGACAACATAGCCTAACTTTGACCATAGTATTAAAAAATAGTGCACACAATGCACACACAGACATGCACAATTAGCCATGTTTTATATTTATAAGGGTTATTGAATGGTCAACTCCCTTAATGTATTTTTACAATAAGCCATGAAGATATTCAATTTGTGATGCACTAGGGCAAAAATAGGACAGTTATTCCAAAAAGGAATTTAACGAAGAGGGAACAAACTACTTCCAATATGGTTAGTGAATAGATAGGACAATTTTTTTAGTGAACATCGACAATACCAAACCAAGGATAGACTGACTCAATATGAGGATAAACAACATCGATCAGTGAGTTAGTCACTGGAAAAAGGACTTTGATTGTCAAAACACGAAATAAAAAAATAAAACATATGGTTGCTAACAAAACCAATAACCAAAAAATTAGTCAATGAGATAATGTCACTATGAAGATATGAGCCTTGACAATGCCTTGATATTTAATTGATCAAATATCAATGGCAACCATCAGAGAAGAATCCAATAGAAGGTTTGTGAATTAGATAGGGGAAACCATTCTTCCTCAAGCTATTAAGAATAGAGTTAATCTATAGTAGAACACCTTGGACCCCACTATTTGGAACAGGTATGAACTCTTCATCCATTTGGAATTTAACAGATTTACTTAAATAAACACTTTTGTTTAAATTTTGTATGATTTAAAATTAGGGGATTTGAATTGCTTACTAACATTGTTAATGTACCTCCCACAATGCCCAAAAAATCTTCCACCTATCAAAATATTTGAATGTAGATTAATACCAATAAGAGCCAAAAAATTAAACAACACATCGAGCCAAGTGTTTCCACACACATACAGACAAATTAACATATTAGAATGTGCTCAACAAACAAACAGAAATCATGCCTCGAGTAATATATACAACAATGATATTGTAAACTAATCATCTTGAATCAAGCTCCCTAAAAATTTCAAGACCTATGATTGTGTCCACAATCTTCATATTAAAACATGTGATTGACAATGGATAACCTCACACTGATTTGGACAGCAGTCTTCTGCAACCCATTCTTCACCATCAGTAGGACATACGAGAGAACTAACATGGACTATGGTGAAAACCATGAGAGGCTTACAATATGCATGTCCTTCTAACATGGAGGTAGCCACACTAGTTAATATATCTCTAGGTACCATATTGTCTAAGACATCACCCTTCTAACACACTGGCCACACGTAGTTAGTCCACCTCCATATCATCTTAAGGGACTATGCGCAGAAGAGGTAACTTGTTAGTACGGTTCTGTCTCAATGAGTACTAAAAAAAATTATCCACTAGTGTTCACCAAGCCATTTGGACATGTTGGCCCATACGGTTCAATCCCACAAGCTACCATTTTTGAAATACAACATCTAACAGCCTTACACTGACTCAGACTACACTATTTCGAGCTTTTGCAAACAATATAACAATGAGACAACCGAATGGAGATGGAGAAAATTACGATAGGATTTTGTAGAGGGATTCAACATGGAGGTTTTGGATCTGACGAGACGTCTCTAGGTGCCACAAAATCTGAGAAATCACCCGTCAAAGATATAGCATGTTTTGGCCTCAGGGATCTTAAGCGACTATGCCCGAACGAGGTAGCCCAAAAACATAGGCAGTGTAGGGAACCAAAAAAATTCCTCCAATAGTATTCACCAAGCCATCCAAATGTGTTGGCTCAAACAGTTTGGTCCCACAAGATAGCGTTTGCAAAATACAACATCTAACAGCCTTACATTTACTGAGACAACACTATTTCGTGTGTTTACAAAAAATAGGACAGCAAGATAATTGAATGGAGATGGAGAAAAATGTGAGAGGATTTCATAGAGGGATTCAAAATGGAGGTTTTGGATCTGATGAGACATCTCTAGGTGCCATGGAGTCCAAGATATCACATGTCGAAGATATAAGATGTTTTGGTCTCAGGGCTCTTAAGAGACTATGCCCGAACGAGGTAGCATGAAAGCATGTGGAGCGTAGGGAACCAAAACAAATCCTCCACTAGCATTCAACATGCCATTTGGAAGTGTTGACCCATATGGTTATGTCTCACAAGCTACTATTTGCAAAATTCAACATCTAGCAGCCTTACACTGACTCAGACTACACTATTTCGAGCATTTGCAAACAATAGGACAGCAAGAGAACCGAATGGAGATGGACAAAAACGTGAGATGATTTTGTAGAGTGCCTCAACATGGAGGTCTCAACTCTAATGAGATGTATCTAGGTGCCATGGAGTCTAAGAAATCACCTATCAAAGATATAGCATATTTTGACCTCAGGGCTCTTAAGGGACTACGCCCAAATGAGGTAGCCCGAAAGCACGGGTGGAGGAAACCACAAATGTTCAATGATTTTTCCATAGGATGCAACTATGTAGAATATGAAATTATTTTTTTTGGGGGGACCACCAATGTTCCAACTGTTCATTTTGAAAGAATGAATATCTTAAATCAAATAGAGAATGAACAGCCTAAATTTTTTTAGACATTACAAAAGCTTGTTTGTGCCCAAAAAGAAGTTGAAGGCCATATGAATTTTCAGTCAACTTTAGATGACAATGAACATTATGAAGAAAAAAAAAGGTGAATATGTCACTATGATTCAAGAATAAATGCCTCCTGAAAGTCATAAAGAGTCAATTTTATTACCCAAAAACATCTGGAAGAACTTTAAGAGAAGAACTTTAAGAAAAGAAAAAGAAAATTGGGAAGCATGGAAGGATCACAACTTAACTATAATGGAAGATCTATGTGATGTTTTCTATATAATCATGGATAATCTTAAGGACAACATGCCAAGTTGATAATTTTTATTAATCCCAGCTACTTCAACTTCACAAATCAAACCAGGTCATTCCAAAAGTAGCACACTGGCAAGAAAAACTACAATGAAGTATTGATAATTGAGCCTAAAACTCATTTAGAATTGTAATTTTTTTTAATGGAATAGTCTATATTACTTTATAAAATATTACAACCTATCCACAAAAAATATGGGTAGTAAAGGGAAAACCCCATGATCAAACTAGCCGACGGCTAGGAGACTAAAGTTTCAAGCCTAATGGGCAACAACAAACATAACAACAATGCTAGAAAACAGAAGAAAAAATAAACTAGGCCACCATAGAAAACATAGAGCCAGGGGGTGATGGAAGCCCCTTATCCTCTAGGTTATTACTAGGAAGATCATTGCCATCAGGAATGGGCAGCCAACCTAAAGAAGCTTCTTCATCTTTGTCATCCTACTGATTAGGAGAAATGGCAAGAGTCAATCTGGGGACTTTGTTAGAATCCCACCCATCCCTCTACACAGGAGGCAGGGAGTGGTGGTAGGAGCCCCAACCACTGTGCTACTCAGAATGATGTGGGGACCCCCAATCATCGTGGTTGATAGGGCTACGCTGATGCTCGAGTTATCACCTCGGAGAGTGATGATGATGAGCATAGTTAACCAACCGGCCACAACCATGAAGCAATCTTGAACAAACACTCCCAAAACAGGAGGTATGGGGCTCCTACGCCATAATGAAAGGTGCATTGGCCCAATGATCCATAAGGGTCTGAAGGTGCCGCACTTCCAACTCCAGCTTGCGGGCCTAGTCCTAGATCTGTAAGAACACATTTGAGATAAGCATGGCCTTGTCATAATGTAAAAGAATGCAAGAAACTACAGAATTAGCAAAAATAGTAGAATTGCATTCTTTCCACATAAAAAAAGGATCTCCACTCTGAAAGTATGCCACACTTGTGTAAAAGAATGGGGAATGGAAATAGAATCCCCCATCAAAGCATGTTGCCAAAGAAATGGAGTAGGTCTAAACGACCGCAAGAAATCGTGGATCCAATCTCAAATAGCTTGATCTTTTGGGCAGTACCAAAATAGATGTATGAGTGTCTCAATTTTCCCACAAAAAGGGCATAGCTGAGGAGCAATCATGTAATGAGCTAATATTGGCCCAAGACAGAGACCTTGATAAAGTAAACACCAAGAAAAATATGATAGCTTGGGATGAATGATGGATTTCCAAACGGTATGAAATCTAGCTTCCCAAGATGACCATCCAGAATTGATGGACCATCTAGAGTTAAACAAGGCCACCATCGGTAGCTTGGGGGTGAGAAAAGCATAACCTTTTCCTGGGGAGTAATTTGAAAAAGGGGTATCTAGAAACCATTTACAATCCTTCCACCAAGTCCTGAGAGAGATAACACCAACTTTGTGAAGCATCTCGACAAGAATGGAATTAAGAACTTCCTGATAAGACTCTTTGTCAGCCGAAGCAAGCCGAAACTTGGCCTTAGCTTGAGGCCAAGTGAGAAGTATTATGGTCTTCCTGTAAAAGATGTCTTTAAGAGTGCACAAGCCTCGATAATATAACTTAAGAGCATGAACCCAGGGCAATTGCGTAAGTGGAACATAATGAAAATTGATGAGAGGAGACCACCAAATGTTGTGGTCATTAATAGATATCCCATTTTTGAAACCATCCCCTTCCTAAATTAAAAAGGGTTTGAGTAACTCCCAAGATTTCCATATGCTTTTGACAACAAAGGTGCCCACAACCTTAACCGGGGATTTGATAATGAGCAGAATGTGAAAATCTAGCCCTTGCCAAGTTTTGCGCCCTTGAGGGGAGCCTTGAAAAATACAGTTGCGAATCAGCACTTTCTAAGCTTCATTACTAGTGTAGGCCTGAATGATCCACTTGGCTACCATCACAGACCCATGGTGGCCAATGTCAGTCAGACCAAGACCTCGAGAATCCCTGGGGAGACAATAATATTCCCAGGAAACTCTGTGAAATCCTTTGCCAAGCTCCGAACTAGCCCAAAGGAAATCTCTTAGGAGTTTCTCCAATTTCTTGTAAGAGGCTTTAGCCGGAACCTAGCATGAAGAATAATAAACATGTTTGGTGGCCAATACCTTGGAGAAAATATGAAATTTTCCTTCCAATGAAAGGGGTTTAGTAATATAGTATTCCAACTTGTGTCAAACCTTGTCAATAACATATTGCCAAAGTTGGCTGGGAGAAGCATCAAAAGCAAAGGGTATGCCCAAAAATTAAAAAATTTCTCCATGCTGCATATATTTCCATTCATAATGATTCAGCCAACCAGGGTTGGGGAGAAAAGATTTCATGAAGCACCGGGTCTTTCTCCATTGGATATTGGAACCTGAAGCTAAACAATACGTGTCCAAACATTACATGACATTGTTGATATTTGCTTCTTCCTCTAGGAGCATGAGGAAAGAGTCATCCAAAAAATCCCCATTGACAAGCTGAAGGGGAGTCATAGAAGGGAGTTGAACACCCCTCACAATCCCTTGATCCTGAGCATGGGCCAGGAGGAACCCAAAACCTTCAGCGGCTAGCACATAAAGAGTAGGTGCTGAAGGAAAACCTTGTCTAATAGAGTGAAAGAGCCCAAACTACCTAGAAGTATTACCATTAATAGATAGAGAGGTCGTGGCATCTACAAAAAGCATTTTGATACAGGAAATGAAAACCAAACTGAAGCCCAGTGCTTCAAGCATCGCTAAAATGAAATGCCATTCAATCCTGTCATAAGGTTTTTCAAAGTCAATTTTGACAAAAATGGCTGGCTGTTTAGAGGTTCTGGCCCACTCCATACCTTCCCAAACAACCAAAATATTATCTAGAATGTACTTTCTTTGTATGAAACCAGTCTTCTCAAGATTTCTGATAACGGGAAAGATGGGACGAAGCCAAATAGCTAAAGCCTTAGCTATGATCTTGTATGAAACATTGAATAAGGTAATCGGCCACCAATTGCAGATGAGCTCTGGGTCTCTTGCTTTAGGGATGAACTTTATATGACCCTAATTAATAAGGGCTCCAAGGGACCATGAGTGGAGAGCCTCGAGGTAGACTTGCAACAAATCTTGGACAACCATGTCCCAAAGGGATTTTTAAAACTCGCAAGGGAAGCCATCCATTCCAGGAGCTTTATCATTGGCCATAAGGGAAGTAACTTCATATAAGTCCTCAAGAGTAAGCAATCTCTCACAGATAACTCTGTGAGCCAGTGAAATCTTGCAAGGAACTACCGAGAGGCATTCAATGAGCACAACTTTTTTCTCAGGAGACTCTTCATGCACTTTCAAAACTTAAACATAGTGCCTAACAAAGGCTTGGACCATCTAAGGATTGTCTAAAATCCAAACACTAGCATCAACAATGGTAGAAATTTTTTGGTTCATGTGCTTGGCTTTGAGCCGCTGGTAAAATTCTTTGGTGTTACGGTCTCCAATTTTAAGCTAGTGCAGCTTAGCTTTAATTTGGCCCCCCTGAGCTGTGTAGTCATCAGGAATGTGGATTTTTTTCCACAATTTAGCAACTTGGAGCTGCAGATCCACATTGAAAGGATCATGTTCAAGTGCCACCTTCGAGTAACTCAGGTCAATGGAGGTGGTGGAAAAGGCCTGCTGCCGGAATTTAGTGAGATGAACATCATACATATGGAGAAATTTAATGAGCCAAACTATAACGTCTTTCCACCAACTTATCCAACCTACCTTACCAAGAGGGCGAGGTGCAAGGTTCCAAATTTGGCGGATGTGTTCCAAAGTGGGGTCATGGTGTAGTAAAGTATTATTTAAATAAAACTACATATCTTTAATTTTTGACAGTTAAAAGTCCATTTAATATGAAACCTAATTGGAATGTGATCGAAAAAAACAACGGCCGACAATGCTTCCACCTGAAGAGAATAACAGCTGAAAAATTTAAAGAAAGGATGTAAAGAGATCATGACACGATCAATCCTTTTAAAAACTAGATCTTGGTAATTTCTAAGATGACACCAAGTGTACCATGGTAGTGTGCTGATGTGACACGAAAAATTAGGGTCATAAAATCCAAATTTATTATGCATGTAAAACCAAGCTTCCATTTCACCAGCTAGCCACCTCATGGGTAAAAGGACCATTTTGTTGTTGGGATGCTCCACCATATTAAAATCCCCATTGATCAACCAGTGAGCATTTGGAAGGTCATTAGCCACCCACCGCCAAAGAGATGTTCATTTCTGATGCGTCATTAGGTGTGCAAACATTTATAATCCCAAAGGAGATATTTTCAATATTGAGTGGTACCCAGAGAATACAGTTGTCAGGGTCACATCCATGATTGACGTAATGCAGCTGCCACTTTGGAGAAATAAATGTGATCATTCCACCTCTACCAGTAGCATGGTTGCTAAGGATAGATAAACTCCCAGACCATATAGTCTTTATGACATAATCAAGTAAAAAACCTGTAACTTTGATTTCCTACAAACATAGAATATCCATATCCAGGAATCTTTTCCTAAAATATCGTACTATGTATTTCCAAGTGGAATATGTGAGACCCCAAACATTCCATTAGTATCAACTCATGAGGAAACATTTTCCAGATGCATTTTTGAGTCTAGCTCACTCAAACCATCAAGGGCCCCAAAACTGTTCTGCAAAAACCGTTGTTGGTTAACTAAAGAAAAATCAGACATTTGAGTAACCCACCAGCTATTAGGGCTATACTCCCCTTCCTCGTGATCATGAGGAGGGCTGCGAGAACGTAGAACCACCTACTTTTGTGGAGAAACCACTTTGTGAGAAATGAGTAATGGTTTAAGACCACCCTAATTTTGTAACAGAGCAGGCTGAGTGTTTGAGGCCAAAGGTGCTAATTTTCTTGAAGAACCAACCATACTACTAGCCATTACCTTCGTATGAGCTAGATGCAACATGGTATCCGAAGGTTACTTTGCAAGTGAGTTGGAAGCATTTGGAATTGCCTTTCTTTCTTGCATATCTGAACCATGTTGCAAAGACCCAACAGGAGTGGCTTTGTTCTTGTTGGAATTTTGGCCACCCACTATGTGCTGGCCCTCCTCTTCAGGATGAGGGTGAGGATGGCCCAGAGGCTTTGAAGTGGCTCGGCGAGTGGCCAACAAGGGACAATCCTGAATTTTATGCTAAGAATATTAGTAGTGAAAGTAAGTATTTAGAAGATTGATGTATACCACCTTCTGAGAGAAATACACATCACCAACCTAGATAGCAATGAATGCTTTCAGGTCCTTCAAAATATCCAGTTCTATGGAAACCCTCTTTTTCAGACGAGATGCAAAGAACCTATTAGGCTCTGTGTATATAACATGGCTGAGAGTGACAACAATACACAGTAAAATATGCCAGTAAGGCATAGAAAGCCCTAGGAACTCAACCCAAATGGGGACCTTAAGAGTCATCTGGTCAAAGACAACAAAGTCTTTGGTCTAGGGTGATAAAACCAGCAAGGAGCTTCTTACATAGTAGGTTTGCTGCTTATGCAAGATAAGGTAAGCATGACTAGGATCAACAAAATGAAGGAAAAAAAAAACCATGGGTTAGGTTCTGGATAGAATCTAGTTTAATACCATGTGTCATCCAAGTAGTTTGGACTCATGATTTAAGAATAATTTTAGAGGGATTCCTTCCAATAAAATACCCTATTAATCAGAATTGTCCTAGCCATTTAAATGCGGAATCAAATTCTAAAAGCAATAAAACAATATCAGGGGAAGTGTTATTACCTCGTGGAATAATTTCAGCATGAAATTGCGAGGGCATTTCGCTGGAGCCATTTTTCACAGAATTTCCACTCTCCATTGCAGTTGAAATAACTGGACTAGAGTTGAGAAAAGTCATATTTAAATCCCACAAAGTGGCTAGGCTCTAGCAAAGCGGTTGAATAAATGCGTTAATGGCAATAGATCTCTCATTGCAGATGAAATCACTGTTCTTGGCATGCAGAACCCTAAGAGATTTTTGATCTATCATAATTTATTTTTTGATTGATCATTCACCCTTAGTTTCTTTTTTGAAGGAAGAAATTAATTTTATATGTGAGAAATAGAATGTTGATTTAGTTTATTACTCTGACTATTTAGGTTAGATTTTTGTATTCGTTCAATGAAATTTTGAATCTCTTCATTACTAACATGGAAAAACTATAAGATCCCTACGAAATCCTCTTGTGGTTTTATCCATATCCATCTGGATCTCTCGTTGTCCTATTGTTTGCAAATGCGTGAAATAGTGCAGTTTGAGTTAGTGTAAGGCTGTCAGACGCTATATTTTGTAAATGGTAGCTCATGGGACCAAAATAGCTGGGCCAACATGTCTAGATTTCTTGGTGAACACTAGTGAAGTTTTCATGTTGGTTTCCTATGCTTCCCGTGCTTTCAGGCTACCTCGTTCGGGCATAGTTCCTTAAGACCCTTGAGGCCCAAACACGCTATATCTTCGATGGGTGATTTCTCAGACTCCGTGGCACCTAGAGATGTCTCATTAGATCCGAGACCTCCATGTTGGGGCCCTCTATAAAATACTATTGTGGTTTTATCCATCTCCATTTGGTTCTCTCGTTGTCCTATTGTTTACAAACACGCAAAATAATGTAGTCTGAGTCAATGTAAGGCTACTAGATGTTGTATTTTACAAATGGTAGCTTGTGGGACTAAACCAAATATGCCAACACATTGAGGTGGCTAGGTGAATTCTAGTGGAGGATTTTTTTGGTTCCCTATGCTCCTCATGCTTTCCGGCTACCTCATTTGGGCGTAGTCTCTTAAGAGCCCTGAGACCAAAACACATTATATATTTGACATGTGATTTATAAGACTCCGTGGCACCTAGAGATGTCTCGTCAAATCTAAAACCTCCATGTTGAAGCCCTATACGAAATCCTCTCCTAGTTTTCTCCATCTCCATTTAGTTCTCTCGTTGTCCTATTGCTTGCAAACAGGTGAAATACTGTAGTTTGAGTCAGTGTAGGGCTCCCAGACACTATAGTTTGCAAATGGAAGCTTGAAGGACCGAACCAACTACACCAATAAGTCGGTGTGGCTAGGTGAATGCTAATGGATAATTTTTTTAGTTCCCTAAGTTACCCATGCTTTCAGGCTACCTCATCCGGGCATAGTCCCTTAAGATCCTTGAATGACTAGATTGGCTTAAGAATGAATTTTATAGGGGTATGTCTAAGAACACACGGGAGTTATCAATCACCTAGTAAATATTTCTTTTTTATTTCTTAATGGGAGTCATCTAGCCTATGGTTTAGTGACCTTCCATTCATTGATAATTTATGCTATGATAAACCCATGGATGCTTTCAAAAGCACCTTCAAAAGGATAGGGGTAGTCATCAAGCCTAGTGAAGGGTGTGATGTGATTTCCAAATAACTTGAAATGCCTATAGATTTAAAGGTAATAACATGAATTGGACAGGATTAGACAATCAAGAATCATTGAGTGTCTGAATTAGAATTTCATTACATCTAGAGACATTCTCAAGCATTGGAGTAATGTATATGGAGAGACATTCTCAAAATATCAATAAATGAAAGGCATCAAATTGTGATGACTCTCGGGTGTTTTAACAGGGGAGAAGACTAAGAAGCATAGAAGAATGTAGTAAGTTCATGATAAGATAAGAACCAATACAAAGATACCATGAGCAAGAAGAAGTGCAAGTAAGGTAAATACACATATACACATTGATAAATTGAATGAATAATTACTTAGATTAGGTAACTCTTTATATACATACATTATATAAATATTGATTTCCAAAGTTTGATGCATATTATAGATTAAAAATGCTACTACATGTACATCACCAATAAATGAAAAAATAATCCACAATGTCTTAAATATTGTCAAGTGCACATCATATTAGTTTCATGCAAAAATAATCTCAGAAATATAAGGGCCCATACAAAATCATCAAGTTTCAAATAGTATTTTAATGTGCATGATAAATACAAAAATTGCCAAATAGGTCATATACCATCAAGTTCAAATGACATATAGGCATTTATACAATGCCATGCATATAGGAATACAAAAACAATGTCATGTAAGACATATATATTTACTACTCATCAAAATATATCCCTCTCTTGGCCTTCCTAGAAGAAGGCTCTCCCTTAGATGAAGATGGAGATCTATGAGATGACTTTGGATCGTCCGAGCGTATGCTTCAAGTCCTCTTCCATTGAATACTCACCTGAAGATGAGCCTGTAAATACAAAAAATATTTTTTTCTCAAAACTTAATTTATATATGTTTTCAACATGTATTTAATACCATGCTAGAATGAAATTATTTACATAAATACAAAAACATATTGCAAGTTGTTAATCACGTCAAATTTGCATCTCACACTCAGATGAGTCATCAGGAGCTCCTACAGTATGAATGAGGGTACAAAGATGATGAGATGGAGGGGGTTGAAGTTCCCTACATACACATAAGATCATAAAATCTAACATCAAAATTATCGAAAATAGAACCAAGTACATCTATGTACATAATGACAATATTTTATCTAATTTTATCAATATAGAACTATTTTTTTTACCCTTCCACGCCTGTGAATCAAATGAACAGGGCTGTTACCTATCACAAGTAACTCTTGCATATACACAATGAAGGACATTATTAACATAATTTAATAATTCTACAATGAAAGACATTACTAACATGTAATTTAATATAATATGAATTACACAAGAAATTTAACAAAATTTATGTGTTGTTTGAATACCTCAGTGAGTTGCTGCATAGATGAAATTGTAGCAGCAACACCTTTATTTACTTGTCACAGAGATAGTGGGGTGTCTTGTGAAGTTAACATCTTTATCAAACCTGTATATCACGTGAGCTAGATGGACATAAAAGGACATACATATATTTGAATTCAAAGCTAATACACACACACACACACACACACACACACACACACACACACACACACACACACACACACACACACACACACACACACACGTATGTGAAAATTTTACATAATTAACATTCTAAATTACCTTTATGAATGTATGTGTACACATGGTGCTCACCACCTATGGTCGAGATGAATATGCACCTCTCGCGCACTGTAATATCAATGCATGTACATGTACAAATACAATTATTTCAAAAATTTAACATATATAAGTAAATCATGTACTCCAAACTTTTTGTAACACACATAACAAAACATAACAAATTTACCTGCAAAGGTGACGCCAATGAATGTAATCCAAATGTCTCACTCAAAAGGACATCTGACATAGTGACATTATCGTGTTCACCCCTAGCACCTGGTGCACCAAAATCAGTACGCATGAAAGTATCGTCCTCCGCGGGCCCCAAACATATGCTACCACATGACGAGCAAAAATGTGGCCTCATGCTAGTACTCTTTGAGGGAATACTCTGTGTACCTCCACGAGCATCTGGCTTAGAAATCTCCCTCGTATGTCGAACAAGGGTCGTAGATAGCCCCTGAAGCGCGTGGAGTGTATTAATCTCTACTATCTCCTTCACTACTTGAGGGACAATCTCAGGGTGAGGGGGCTTCTATGTGGGGAATCTACCCTGCTAAATAGGTGCACGTTGTGCACCTGGTCGATCTTGTGCAAATCCTTTTCCTCGGCCCTGGAAATCTCAAAAATCAAAATAATATGGGATATCGTTGAGGATAAACTTGCAATAGAGTTTCCTTAAAAAGTATAGTGGCACCTCGTTGTTATTACAAGGTGGAAAATCAAATACCATCCACCATCAATCCCAAAAATTATTTTTAATCAAATTATTATTGCACTAGTGGATGGGAAATCGTTTACATATCAACAGAATAGGAAAATCGTACGAGGGTTCGTGAAAAAGGCGCATATGAGTTCTTTTGAAATTTATTTTTTCTTTACATCCACATATGACAATTTGTTGGAATAATAAACCCTATAACCCTCTTTATAAGTTGTCCAACGATCAATTTTCCCCGTTGTCGCATCAATTTGAACAAGTAATGCCTTCAATGTGTTTGTAAGAGAGGCGTGGTGGGGGTTTGTAGATTGTGCATCCCTCATTGTTTTGATTAAATCCTAAATTTCAATTTTGTTTTCAACTATTTGGGCTGCTAAATCTTCTTGACTACCCAAGGGATGTTGAGCAATTGTGGGAGTGTCGGGAGGGATGTAAGGAATAATAGGTTTTTGGTTGTGGTTGATTCCCTCGACCTCTAACTGTAACAATGAAAAATATGCATTCAATTCAAATTTTAATCTATAATTATCATATTTCAATGCAATTTTGAGAAAATAATTGTGCTTACGTCTTCTCCGTGGCACCATCGTCGATTCAGATCTTCCCAACGATCTAGAAACAATCCTTTGAGCTTAAGATCCAGCTGGATGAAAAAACACGAGGGCATGAACAAGCTCTGAAACTCACGTTTGAGGGAGGTAAAATGATAGAGACTCGGGCCTCTTTTTTTTGTTTATAGTAGGCATAACGTGTACGGGTTATGTAACGCATATGCATTATAACATGTACGTGTGATTCCTCGGTAAATCCCAAACCTGAAAAATTAAAACGTGAGCGCGTTTTAACAAAACGTGTACGCATTTTGCTTTTTTCAGATTCTTGTCCGCTTTTTGGCTCCCAAACTTCGTGCACTTGCCATTCAACAAAAATCACAAAAATATAATGTTGAACAATATAGAAGTTCTCATTACCAAGAAAGTATTAAGCTCAAACTTCAATATTTTAATAATTATGATCATAATTAGAATATGTGTGTGTGTGTAGATATGTATATATGTAGATATATATTATTATAACCACAATAAATACCACATCACTTTATCCTATATCCTATATATGAGGGTATAATATATATATATCATGGTATATATGATATATATATTCAAATTGTCCATATTCAAAAATTAATTTTGTAAATAATTGATCTATGTTAAACTTACTTTGACATACCTCACCTTTCAAGAATTAAGAAAAGACATGACTCCACTTAGATTTATGTGAAATAACAACAATCTCTAATGAAGTCTCTAACTAAACTCTCCTTTTTTCTTTTACTGTCACTAATGGCGCACTTTCACAGTTTTCTAACATACGTTTGTAAATTTAACTCTCCAAAAAAAATTAGCTCATATAAACCTTTGCAATGATTCTACAATCACTATTATAATATGTTCTTGATAATAATAAACATTCACCACGAGTTATTAAAATAATTCATTCAAAATCCTCATAAAGGAAAGTCATGCAATCTCATAGACATGTATAAACATGGATGTTGTCTACTAATTTTTTTTTTAATAAAATGCAAACCTTCTTGTAATCTCCTATGAAGGATTAAAAAATTTCTCTTAGGCATGCAAGGAAAAAAATCAATATTTGAACTTCCAATCATTCATGTTATAAACAAGATTTCGAAAAAACAAAGTCTTTCATTAGGATTTGTGTATTTCTTATAAATATTTAGATACTTTCTTTCTCCCCCTCTCTTTTTTCATCCTCCTCTCGAGGATTTCACTATGCCTCTAGTTCTTACCTTCCCTTGGAGGGATAACTAACTCTTTTTTTCACCCAAATACATGCACCCTTTAATATCATAATATGTCATTTCTTTCAAAAACATAATTAAATCTTCCTATGCCTCTATACCCTCACATGGAAATGTTTCACCATTTTTGGATCTAAGACTCATAGGAACACCTAATAATTCACTTTAGGGCCATAACCACTCACTTAAACACTCACATGCTCTTAAAAATTTATTAGACTCATTTTAATTGTTTTGAAATTTGAATATCCCTTTTGAAGGGAAAACCTGCATTTGAATTTTCCAAGCTTTATACTTCATCTAAACTCTCCTTCATGACTTAGGATTTTTCTTACACCTTTACTCTGAAATTTTTTAATCATTATTGAGTGTAAATGTGCTTTATTTATTATATTGTTATGATGCTCTTGTATCGGGAAGGTCCCTTTAAAGGTAAGGGAAAAATCTAGGTTGAAGGGGAGAAAAAAAAAGAGGACCTCTACCGCAAGATTCAATAACTAGAAACGATAGTGGAGACCATGGAGGAAATGAAATCTATTATGAGGGATAACATGATATATTATATAGAATAATCTTAAAAGATATGTATTTCTTATTCAATGATGAGAGGGGATATGATGAAGTTAGAGAATGTTGTTAAGGAGTTCCAGAAGAGGATGGATACAGTGGAATTAAGTTTAAAGAATAGAAAGTTCCAAATTTATTTGAACAACTTAAATGAGGAATATGGTGGGAAGGATACTCAAAAGGATCTACCTTGTGACCATCTGCAAGAAAACTCCACTAGTACCCAGGGCGGCCATCTAAATGTCACAAGAATAATTAGTCTCTTTTCTGCATGATTATGAATTTTTGCTGACTATATGTGAATTGTGTCTGCCTTTCTTGCAGACTGTTGGTTTTGGTTTGATATTATTGTTTGTTTTGTGGACCTGTTTTCCTCTTGAGTTAATCATGTTTAACTCTATTTCTGGTTCTATATCTCTCTTTTTCTTTTGTTTTGGTGTTATCACGATGTATCATTTTATGTAAGGCCTCTTGGAGCCGATACATTTTTATAATCTTATCTAATAATAAAATATAAATGATGATTTTTCATAAAGACTCTCTGTCTTAGTCACTTTTAAAATATCAAGACATTGTTTCTCTAAACTCTGAATTGAAAGTGGAAATAATATATTTATTTTTTACATATCAAAGTATATAATTATGTCCCACTTTTTGTAGTATTTATACCTTCAAAAAAAATATGTTCGATAACCATAAGATGTCCAAAAAAAATTTAATCTAGCAAACATTTATTTTTAGGATATTATAACTACCAAGGTGCAGGGAATCCATAATTTACCTAATTTTTTAAATTATTAATATTATTTAAAATACTTATTTACCAGTCATATTTTAAAATATTTTTGGGCACCAAGTGGGAAACTCTTATATGATTTGAACCTTTAAAAATAAAAACAAATTTTAAATTTTAAATAAAAATGCATTTAAATAAAATTTTATTACCCTGCACTTATCTATCTTTGCGTTCCCCACTTGGTGTCCCCAGATTTCACCCTAAAATTTGAGACTACCCCATGTTAAAAAAATAAATCATACTTTTAAAATAATGGGTCATTTTGTGTTTTTATTGCTATAAAATGTCTTTATTGCATCAATATATTCCCAGAGAGTCATATAAGCCAATTTTGACAAATACCCAGATGCCCAAACTCGTTATATTCTGTCATTGGGGTTTGCCAACGGGAAATTTTTATTTAATTATTTTAAGCCCTATTTGAGGTAAATTGTGCTCATGTTTAACCCTTTTGAGGTTTTACATGTAAATATTCCCATATGCCAGTAGGGTTTCTACAAGGAATGAATCTTGGGCTTTGTCTGTTACTTCTGGCAATGTTTTTTCATTTTTACTTTTTTGTTGTGTTTTTCTTTGAGAAATTCCCCTAGGTCAATTCCTTTTCTAGTTTAGTTTGTTTTCTTTCCTATAGTATCTATAAATCATCTACGGATGTCATGCCAGAAGGAATTTTCCACAGGAAGTCTTCTTCTCTCTAAAAAGACAAAGTATACACAAAAAAAGGACTCTTCTGGGCAAGTCACATTTTTTTGGAAAGGAAGGTTTTAAGTTGCAATGGGATTTTTAGCAGTAGCAGGCAGGTGGGAATTTTTTACCTTCCTGGAGGGGTAATTTTTTCCATGGAAGAAAATTCAATTAAGTCATGATGGGAAAATTAGAGGCAGCAGACAGGGGGGAATTTCTTACCTGCCTTACAGGGTGAAAATCCCCATTATGAGATAAAGAAAAATCACTTAAGGAATTGATGAGAATTTCTTACCTGACTTGCATTGTAAAAAATCTCATTATGAAATTCAAACAACTTAAGTGGACCATGGGATTTGTGGAGCTGCAGTGCACAGTGAATATTCCCATCAAAAAGTGACTTTTAAAAATAGAAATCAGCCATGGTAAAAAGTGCGACCTACCTAGAGGAAGAATAATACTTTTAAAAGTATTAATTAATCGTTTCTATTCCTAAAATTTGTGCCCAAGCATGAGGAAAATGCAACACATGATGAAAGGATAAATAATATTGGAAATATAATGCTAAAATTAAATAAATTAAATTTATTTCATGCAGCCCTATATCATGCAAAAAAGTGTGACCCACCTAGAGGAGAAATAATACTTTTTAAAGTATTTATTGATGGAATTAATTCCTATTTTTGGCACATGAGGTCAAAGCATAGTATGAAGTCAAGGAAGACTAAAGAAAGAAAGATAAAATTAAATAAATTTAATTTATTTAATGCAGCCCCAAAACATGCAAATTTTGGCGCCCAAGTTTAAAGAGAAAAGCATGATTTTTAATTAATTAATTGCTGTAAATAGAAAGGAAAATTATTAATTATAGAATGATGAAGGTTATATAAGCATGGGCTGCCATATTAATGGAGTTATTGATTATTTAGCAAAGGAGTGCAGCCCAGGCAATTTTGGTGCCCAAAGAAGGAGGATTTTTGCTCACAAAAGGTGTTTTCACTACCGGAAAGCTTCAAAGTTTGTCGCCTAGGTTTGGAAGAGCTTGTTTTATGCCTGTGTAATTATCTACATATTGGTATAGGTGCCAAGGTGAAGTTGACAATATTTATGCTTTCCTTGCATGCAAGCAAAGCCTCAAATTTTAGGGCAACGGGCTTTATATGCCTTTTTTATGATAAAAATCAAGTGTTCATGTTCCAGTTACCGTATTAGTCTGAATTAACTGCATGTATTCATTATAGGTTCTTATATAAGAGAAAGGGAGCTTAAATAATTGTTATATACATTGAATATATCTTTTGAATCTAAATAAATCCCCAGATCTGCACCAATTGTAAAGAATTCTGACCAAATAAAAAGAAAAAGAGTTGTTGAAACAAAGATTTCTCAAGCCATGAAAAAGTGGGGTAAAAGGGTAGGCTCTGTGGAATCATGCATAGCTTCCAGATTTTCTGAAGTTAATGATACAAAAATAAGCCATGCACCTATCACTGATTCAATTTTCAGATCTGCACAAATTGATCCAATTAAAAAAGATTTATGGAAAATATTCATCCTCTTGTTTCTAACGCAGCCCATATATAAGTTAGTGCATGGAGAATTACTTCCTAGATCTCGTGCATGTGCTCCCAATCTTCCATTTGAAGCCTCCATTGAATTTACCTATAGTTTCCTTCACTCGAAGTGTGTTGTAGAAATTTTAATTGCTCATATGTAATTTAAAAAAATAAAAGGTGATGATTTTTGCCTGAATTATTTACGGTAAACATTTCACTGATGCATGTACTGGAGAATAAGTGTAAAATATTCAAGGATAATAGGTAAGACATGTTAAAAGAAAAACCCATAAGAAAAATCATAGTTAGCCACTTCTAGATCCAGTTTGGTGAGAATCAAAGGCAAAAGAATCAACTGCATGTAGAATATGGAAAAAGGAAAAAGACCAGAAGTGTTGCAGCTTTATTCTAAAAAATTAATGGAACGATCAATTAAATTATAAAACTTAAGTGATCAGTTTAAAAGCCATTACTTGAAGAAGTCAATTACTTGGAAATAGGTGGCATACATGAAAAATAGAAGGTTATTTTTTCAGTTATAAATCATGCATGTCATGCAAAGAGGAATTCAAGGAGGGAGATTTCTAGTCATTTCCTTTCTGCCTTCCACATGTGCCAGTTCACTAAAGGCTTCCTATTTGTAATTTCCCCTCTACATGCTATAAGTAGAGGAAGAACTTGTTATCCAAAATTCACCCCCAGAGTAAATTTTGATAACATGCATTGAATTCTCAAGCCCCAAGCAAATTGATTGATTCAGGGAAAAAAAACCATGATCCCAGGGTCCCCTTAGATTTTTTCTAACTCTCCTGTCCAGGTTGCAAAGAGCAAGTTCTGAGAAAAGGTGAAAAAGTTGCAAAAGCAAGCTTGGGCTAGAAAAAATCATGAAAAACGTCTAAGTCCTAGTTCTCTCAATAGTCGGGACGTGAGGGACATCTGGGCATGAATCGGCCGAAAGGCCACCAGGCAGTCTGCAGAGCAAAGGAACATCCGGGCCGAAGGAGAAGAAAATCGACTAAATGCTCTATGACATTTGGGACAAGAAGACGCGAACGACGCGAACCGGCCGGTTTGGCTGAAACGGGAAACTTTTGCACTAGGACAGTTGAGACAAAGGGACACGTGGGACATGGATAGCCGAAGGAGCCGAAAGCCAATCAAGAAACGCTACGTCATTGGCCAAATGAGGGACAAGGAAGCCCATTTTGGGTGGATCGGAGGTTTTTGTCCCAAACAGTCTTGGGACATCCGGGACAAAAAGATGCGGGAGATGTGAAAGAGCCGGCAGACCCATGGACCAAGCAAATCATGACACGTGTCACAAGGAGAAAATTCCAAAAGTTCAAAGGGCAAGGTTTCATGCACTAACCTGAGCCAATAAAAAGAGGACACGTGTCCAATGAGGAAGGGAAGCTCGGAGTCCGAGAAGGAGTTAGAGAGTTTAGCAAGAGTTTTGGCCAAAAAGCTAAAAGCAAAGGTCTGCCCTGTACCCTTGTTGACCAGTCAATGCATGCCACATGTCGTCTAGGTGGCGGAGCGCGGGAAAGATTTTCAAAACACATCTTCACCTGTTTTGTTCCCTAAATCTTCATATCTCCATATCTTTTGATCCAGAGCTCAGATTTTCACGTTCTTTATATCAACAGAAAGCTGGTGAGATTCTCTACATGATTCCTAGGTCAATCTTGCATTTTGGTTTAGTTGAGAGAGAGAAAATTGATAAAACGTCTCTAACGCATGGTAATGCCAGAAGTGACGCTTCAACAACAAGTTTTAATGCAACAGACAGTTCGTTGCTTCTGTTAGACAGTCCGCCATTTTGCTAGAATTCACCACTTTTGCCATAATGAAATGAGTTAAATGCAAGAAATAAGTGGTTGGGGTAGATCTGACCTTCCTCTCTCTTCCCTCTCTCATTCTTCCTATATATTGTAAAGAGGGGATTCTTCCAAAAGGTCAAACATTTCCTATTTTTCTCCTCCCTTCTTCTCTTTATCAGGCGAATTTGTGGAGTTCGAACCTCCCATTTGAAACTGTAATGCGACTCTGCCTCTTGGAATTTTGTAGTGTATTGTATCAATCTTTGGAGAAAGTAATGCATGTATGTGGATGATTCTCAAACCTCTCTGTGTTCATTTGCATCCTTCTGATCTTTCACTACGAATTTTGTTATCTGTGCACGATCTTGCATCACATTTGAATGGTTTGTGTTTATTGGCAAGATAGATGTTCTTCATTCCTCAGTGCATCACCTCTGTTAGCGTAGGTTTATTTTTTATGTATCTCCTTACCCTGTCTCCTTGGCAGATTAGATTAGACTTTGAGAGAACCCTCTGCATTCTTTGTGTGCATCTGAACAGAGGAATAGGAACCAGCCTTCTCTAGAGATTCCTTTCTCATTCTTGCAAGTCCGACACTTGGAAAAAGAATTCAATGTTGTGTAATCACACTGGATTCTAACATGATCATCCTAGAAGCCTGATATGCATCTAGGGGTGCTGTGAGTTCGCATCAATAGTTTTGGCACGCTCGGTGGGACCCTAGAGGTCTCATTTTTATTGCAGCAAGGTTGATGTATATCTGCTGCAATTTTCTTGCTTATAAGAGCTATTATTTGCATATATGGCGACTCCAAGGGGAAGAATCAGCTGGTTCCAAGTGCAGTCCTGAAAACTTATGAGAACAATCACAAGGTCAAAAGTTGGAGAAGAAGAAGTGCTGGTTGAATACCTACAATTATCTCCAAGAAGAAGGCAAAGAGGAAGAAGGATTCAAAGGTCTCCATCTCCACCAAACAAAACTCTCTCAACTCCTCCACCTGGTAGGCCTTTCATTCAGTCAACAAGGGTTTTAAGACCAATCAAAATGGCTTAAACAATCCCTACGTCAACTTCACAGGTAGCAACCCACTTGCCCTCAATGCGCAACATCCAGTCCCTATTGCAGCCTTGAAGATCATTCCCTACTTCGCTGGAGAAAATCAGACTACTCCAGGGGATCATGTTAAAGATATTGCTAACCTTTGTGCGATCCATGAAATCAATGAAATGCAAGTGGTTGTCAAGTTGTTGGTATCTTCATTCAAGGGTAAAGCATTGCAATGGTTTAGGAGCCTTGGAGCTGGTTCTATCACAAACTGGAATCAGCTATGTATTGCACTTCATGAGCAATTTGGAGAGAAGGGAGACAACTTGTCTCTTTTGGAGCAGTTGACAACCATCAAGAGAGCTCCCAATGAGCAGCTGACCGATTTCAACTTCAGATTTCAAAAAACTTGGGAGAGGATTCCAGTGGCAGTTAGGCCAACAATAGAAGGTGCTTTTCTCTATTATCTCAAAGCTCTAAATTCTGATATTTCTATGTTAATTCAGTCCATGGGAGGCATAACTATCCCTATGGCTTATAGCATTGCAATTAGGGCTGAAAATTATTTAATCCAAGCTGGCAAACTTGGCCCTAGACCTCCCATGCCATTATTTCCAAGTTTAGAGAGTCCAAACACTAGTCAAACACCTAATTTGGCTCCTTCTCCCACTCCTAGAAATTAGAGTTCAAATGAAGCTTCAACTTCGTCTCCAAGTGCCCCAAATGAGCTTCAAGAAGTCATGAAGCAATTACAAAACCTAGGCAATGAGCTAGTTACTCTCAAGAGGCAACAAGCCCAAGGTTTCAGACCTTCTTAGGAACCCCAAGCTCAGCCTAATAGGCAGCCATACCAACCACAAAGACCACCTAATCCAGCTGCAAATATGAATCAAACAAGGCATCCTTCCAATAGACCATTCCAGCCCTATAATCCAAATGCCATATCTGCCTCTAAGGCATTAGTGCCAACACAAAACAACATTGCTCAGGAATATGATTGGTGCTTTCCATGCAACAAGCCTCATAACCAATCCATGTGTTTCAATGGTGCTCTCAATCAAGCATTGATGGTGACAACTACTGGAGTGGAGGGCGAGGGTAGTCAAGGAAATAACCAACAACAAGAAACATTCCAACAGAAATCAGCCCCGAATGACACCACATTGGTAAATTGGTAGGCAGAGGATTTCTATGGCATGAACCAGGTAGTTTCCCAAGGTGTTGCAGCCAACACAAGGTCAAAAAGGAGGAATTTGGGTGAAGAGTAGCCACTAGCTCCAACCAGCCCACAACCTTCTATGACTCCAGAAATGATTGGCAAGCAAAGTCCCATTTCAAATGCATAAGGGCAGCCAAGAACAGCCCCTAGGCCAACTCAAATGCCAACTGCTGCTGCCCGTGTGCAAGGAATGAATGTGCAGGCCAAGGGATAGCAGAGGGATACTTCATCTCCATTCAGTATCATTGATCAGATGAAGAAGATAAACGTCAATATATCAATGTGGGAATCCCTATCTATCCTAGGCCAAAGAGATCTGCTACAAGCTGCCATGAAGGACTGGAAAACTTTGAATTAGTAGGTTCAGATGCAAGACAAAGTGCTCACAAATGTTGCCTAGCCTGAGGGGAATCATGGAGGACAGCAAGGTAAAATGTTGAAGCCCCCTCCTTTCTATGTTTCATTGATAATTGGAAATCAGCTAGTGCACAATTGCCTGATAGACTCCAGGGCAAGTAGCTCAGTAATGCCTAAACAAATAGCTGATCAGCTAGGGCTCTAGTATGAAACATTATCCAAAGGGGTAGTGTAGCTAGATGGGACAATGGTAACAACAGTTGGTGTAGTTAAAAACTTGAGCCTTACCTTGCATGCGTGTCCAAATGTTGTTGTTTTACAAGATGTATCGGTCATAGACCTTCCACCACTCTTTTCCCTATGTTTGTTAAGGGACTTCACAGCCAAGATTGGGGGATATTTGTCTGCTGATTGGTCACACATGCTGTTCAGAACGATGTATGGAACTAAGGCTACAATTAGATATAAAACTATTGCAAACTTCCATATTGAGCCTTACACTCCAAGTCAGATTAATGCCAATTGCTCAGCATTTGATCAAGAACATCACCCCAACACTGACGAAGCTGACACCAAGGTTGGAAGCATCGCAGATCTAACTCTGGATGAATGGGTAAACAAGGTACATGCATTTGATCCTTATCAAGAAGTGGAAGAATATGAGTTGGGAGTCTATTGCATATATGAATAAAATCAGCCCATTCCTAGCATCACTAAGCCAAGCCAAAAGGATGACAATGAGGTATGGCAGCTGTTTTTTGATGGATCAAGGAGTAGACAAGGTGCAGGAGGTGGAGCCATGCTTTTTTCACCTCAAGGAGTAAGGTACTATTCAGCTTTTAGATTTCAATTTGCATGCTCCAATAACACTACTGAATATGAAGCCTTGGTGCAAGGGATGCATTGGGAAATCAAGAAAAAAATAAAGAACTTGCAAGTCTTTGGGGACAGTGAATTGATTGTAAATCAGGTCAAGGGATAGCATGCTACCAAGAATGATCTACTCAAGTGCTATAAGAACAGGGTGTGGGACCTCATGGAAGATTTTGAAGGTTTTGGCATCAAATCCATTCCTAGGAAAGAGAATCAAGCTGCTGACAGGCTTGTAGCAGTAGGGGCAGCCTTTGACATTGTGGAAAGCATTCAACAAGACAAGGTACAGCCAAACATCCATGTGATTGTGAGGCCTTCAGTGCCAGATAACAATGTCAGTTGGCAAGTGTTTGAAAATGACCAGCAAATCATCCATTTCTTGCAAGAAGAAGTTGAGTTCTCCGCTAGGAATCAAGACAAGCTGCAACAGCAGTGTGGTAACCAAGTGGTGCAGCTGAGAACTAACAAATTACCAAAAGGCCTCATAACTTTGGAGTCAATCTTCAACCCGAATGATCAGTTTAGAAAGGAGAAAGCAAACATTCAAGTCAAGAGAGAGGATTCAGTACCCATCTTGGTAGAAGAAAACAAACCATTGCAAATTGGAAGGATGACAACTGAACAAGAAAGGTATGAGTTCATATAGCTGTGTCAAGAGTCTCCTGACGTGTTTTCTTAGAGCTATGAAGACTTGAAAGGTTTCAATCCTAACCTGGATCAGCATACCATTGAATTGGATCCAAATACTAAGCCTGTCAGGCAGAAACAAATACCAGTCAACCCACACATGGAGCCTCTCATGAGGAAAGAATTGGACAAGCTGATTGAGTCAAGGATCATCTTCCCCATCAAACACTCAAGTTGGGTCGCCAACTTAGTCCCAGTCAGAAAGAAAAATTGAGAGATCAGGTTATGTGTCGACTTCAGAGATTTGAATAGAGCCTCTCTCAAGGATCATTATCCACTCCCTTCCATGGAGCAAATATTTCAAGTCGTAGCTGGTTCAGAAAGGTTTTCACTACTTAATGGCTGCTCAGGCTACAATCAGTTTATGGTGAAGGAGGAAGATCAGTTCAAGATAGCCTTCACAACCAAATGGGGAACATATGCCTACAAGAAGATGCTATTTGGCCTATCAAATGCTGGAGCCACTTTCCAAAGGGCAATGGATATGGCATTAAAGGGGTTGATCAATAAAATAGTTTTGATATATCTTGATGACATCACTGTATTCTCCAAAAATGCAGTGGATCACCTTTTTCATCTGAGGCAGGTATTTCAAAGGTGTAGAAGATTTGGGGTATCATTGAATCCCAAAAAATGCATATTCCTAGCTCATGAGGGGAAACTTCTAGGCTATATTGTCTTGAAAGAGGGACTGGCAATTGATCCAGAGAGGGTTGAAGCCATAAGAGCACTACCATTGCCAAGTCACAAGAAGGCTCTTCAAAGCTTCTTGGGAAGAATCAACTTTGTCTGCAGGTTTGTTCCAAACTTTGCAGCTCTCGTAAAGCCAATAACGCTGATGTTAAAAAAGAGCATGGCATTTAAGTGGACGTCTGAAGGCAAGGAAAGTTTTGAGGCTAGAAAAGAGGCTATCTCTTAAGCACCAACTCTCATCAATCCAAACTTCTCCAAGGATTTCATGCTATATGCCTTTGGTGGTGGAAACACAATTTCTACAATCCTGGCACAACAAAACAAGGAAGGATTAGAACAACCAGTTGCTTTCTTCAGTCAAGGCTTGGAGGAATATGAAACTAGGTACTCTTTCATTGAAAAGCATGTACTTGAAGTGATCAGGAGCTTGAAGAAGTTCAGACATTTGGTCTCAGGAAATAAGGTTCAGCTACTGGTGTCTCATGCTAGTGTCAAGGACTTTCTCCTAAACAAGGATTTAAATGAGAAGAGGGCAGGTTGGATCACTCGGGTGATGGAATTTGATATTGAAATCAGGGTAACCAAACTGGTTCGTGGTAAAGGTTTGTGTGAGCAGCTCGCTTCCAAACAACTAGACGGCTCAAAATGTGAAGAAGATGTTGTCTTGGTACTACAGGATGGTCAAGAATAGGAAAATGATGATGTGCCCACTTCCTGTTGGACTCAGAATATGATACACTTCCTACAGACAAGCCTATGCCCTCCATAAATGAGCAAAGCGAAGAGGAGATACTTCAGGTTGCAGGCCATTCCGTATGCCATTATTGATGGAGTTTTGTTCAAGAAATATGTGAATGGAGTGCTGCTAAGATGTATTAGCACAAATCAGATTCAAAGGGTGTTGGAAGAGTTTCATGGTGGACCAGCTGGTGGCCATTTTGCACCAAGAGTGACAGCTCCAAAAATCATGAAGGCTGGTTATTATTGGCATAAAATCTTCAGTGATTTCTATGCATGGATCAAGAGGTGTAAGAATTGTGCATTCTTCACAGGAAAAGAGAGACTTGCTACCCTCCCATTGCATCCAATCTCAGTTGACCAACCATTCATGCAATGGGGTTTGGACTTCATCGGAGTCATTAATCCCATTTCAAGCCAAGGGCACAAATGGATTTTGACAGCCACAGACTACTTCACCAAATGGACAGAAGCATTAGCACTCAAAGAGGAAAATGAGTCTAGCATCTTAGACTTTTATGAGGGAATAACGACCAGATTCGGTGTACCTGCTACAATAATCTCTGATAATGCATTGGCATTCATTGGATCTAGGGTGACTGAGTGGGTTGTCAAGAACGGTATTTACCTAAGCACTTCATCAAACTATTACCCTTAGGGTAATGGCTAGGCTGAGTCTACAAACAAGAACTTGTTGAGGATCATTAGGAGGACTCTTGATGAGAATTAGAGGTCTTGGCATACCAAACTGAAATCAGCCTTATGGGCTGATAGGATAACTCCCAAAAGATCCACAGGTAACTCTCCATTCAAGGTTGTCTATGGAAGAGAGGCAATCTTGCCCATGTCACTTAAGTTGCCAATGTTGGAACTCATGAAGTAGCTGGAGTTGCTAGAGTTTGAGCCCATGGAGGTGAGGTATGTAGAGTTGATGGAGTTGGAAGAGATCAGAAATCAGGCATCCCAAGCAATGGAAAAGGATCAAGCTTTGATCAAGAAGACCTTTGATAGGAGGGCCAAAGATAGATCTTTTCAAGTTGGAGATCTAGTGTTGAAATGGGATGTGGACAAAGCAAAACTAGGAAGGCATTCAAAATTTGATGCCATTTGGAGTGGCCCATACATGGTCACAAAGTGCAAGAACAACAATGCTTTCGAATTGGCCTCATTGGATGGTGAAGAACTGCAAATTCCAGTTAATGGAATCTATCTCAAGCGTTGCTTCTAGAGGGAAGTTCACTGCCTCTATAAATATTAGATTAGATTTTCTTTCCTCCAAGTGCTTGTGCACATTGTTTTGCTGTAAGTTAGTTTTGTTTTCCCTAAGTGCTTTGGCACAGCTTGCTGTCCATGGAGATGTTTTGCAGTCTTTTCTCCCATTAGGTGATATTCCATCTTCCTCCTTACACATTCTAAGTCAGTTGGGATTCTAAACTGAATGTTTGATAACTCCATGCCCCAATGGACTGCTTCAGGCTACTGGTCTTTTCACCTAGCAGGTAGGTGCCCCCGCTGAGTCGCCAATTGTTATCCAAAATTCACCCCCCAGAGTAAATTGTGATAACATGCATTGAATTCTCAAGCCCTAGGCAAATTGATTGATTCAGGGCAAAAAACCATGCTCCCAGGGTCCCCTCAGATTTTTTCTAAGTCTCCTGTCCAGGTTGAAAAGAGTAAGTTCTGAGAAAACGTGAAAAAGTTGTAAAAGCAAGCTTGGGCTAGAAAAAATCATGAAAAATGTCTCAGTCCTAGTCCTCGCAACAGTTGGGAAGTGAGGGACATCTGGGCGTGAATCGGCTAAAAGGCCACCAGGCAGTCTGCAGAGCAAAGGAAAATCTGAGCCATCGGGATGCGCGGGACGCGGAAAGCCGGTTCGGCCGAAGGAGAAGAAAATCGACTAAATGCTTTGGGACATTTGGGACAAGAAGACACGAAGGATGCGAACCAGCTGGTTCGGCCGAAACGGGGAACTTTCGCACTAGGACAGTTGGGACGAAGGGATGCGTGGGATACGGATAGCCGAAGGAGCCGAAAGCCAATCAAGTAATGCCACGTCATCGGCGGAATGAGGGACAAGGAAGCCCATTTCAGGCGGATCGGAGGTTTTTGTCCCAAACAGTCTTGGGACATCCGGGACAAAAAGATGTGGGAGACACGAAAGAGCCAGCAGACCCGCGGACCAACCAAATCATGACACGTGTCACAAGGAGAAAAGTCCAAAAGTTCAAAGGGAGAGGTTTCAAGCACTAACCCGAGCCAATAAAAAGAGGACACATGTCCAATGAGGAAGGGAAGCTTGGAGCCCGGGAAGGAGTTAGAGAGTTTAGCAAGAGTTTTGGCTGAAAACCTAAAAGTAAAGGTCTGCCCCGCGCCCTTGTCAACCAATCAATGCATGCCACGTGTCGTCCAGGTGGCAGAGCATGGGAAAGATTTTCAAAACACATCTTCTCCTGTTTTGTTCCCTAAATCTTCAGATCTCCATATCTTTTGATCCAAAGCTCGGATTTGCATGTTCTTTAGATCAACAGAAAGCTGGTGAGATTCTCTACATAATTCTAGGATCAATCTTGCATTTTGGTTCAGTTTGGAGAGAGAAAATTGAGAAAACGTCTCTGACGCATTGTAATGCCAGAAGTGACGCTTCAACAACCAGTTTTAATGCAACAGATAGTTCGCCGCTTCTGTTAGACAGTCTGCCGTTTTGCCAAGATTCGCCACTTTTACCATAATGAAATGAGTTAAATACAAGAAAGAAGTGGTTGGGGTAGATCTGACCTTCCTCTCTCTTCCCTCTCTCATTCTTCCTATATATTGTAAAGAGGGGCTTCTTTCAAAAGGTCGAACATTTCTTTTTTTCCCCTCCCTTCTTCTCTTATCAAGTGAATTTGTGGAATTCGAACCTTGCATTTGAAATTTTAATGTGACTCTACCTCTTGGCATCTTGTAGTGTATTGTATCAATCCTTGGAGCAAGTAATACATGTCTGTGGATGATTCTCAACCCTCTCTGTGTTCATTTGCATCCTCCTGGTCTTTCACTGCAAGTTTTGTTATCTGTGCATGATCTTACATCACATTTGAATGGTCTGTGTTTATTAGCAAGACAGGTGTTCTTCATTCCTCGGTGCATCACCTCTATTAGCTTAGGTTTATTTTCCACACATCTTCTTATCCTGTCTCCTTGGTAAGTTAGATTAGGTTTTGAGTAAATCCTCTACGTTTTTGTGTGCATCTGAACAGAGGAATAGGAACCAGCCTTCTCTGGAGATTCCTTTCTCATTCTGCAAGTCCCACACTTGGAGAAAGGATTCATTGTTATGCAATCACACTGGATGCCTGCATGATCAACCTAAAAATTTGATCAACATCCAAGGGTTCTATGAGTTCGCATCAACAGAACCTATGGGTTAAAGCATAGGAATTTTTAAGCAACATTCTTGTGTTCCAGACTTTGTGCTGAAACCCCTGATAGCTTTTTGAAGCAAAGGGATAGAAAAGAGCATATTTCCAGAGAACTTTGTGTCAATGGTGCATTTTGTTTCTAACTTTTTGTCTTAGATCTATTCATAAACTTTGTGTTATTCTAGATCTAGATTTGAAAGTTCCCTTTACTTGTAATTTTGTATGTTAATATCTATCTGGTTTATCTATGTGCATGCAATCAACTCTGTAATCTATTAATTGGGTTGCACATCTTCCCTCTTTCTTTTTTGTTTTCTACTATTTTCTTCTTCATCAGATATTTCCTTTCTTTAACAAATGCTTACTTGCTAAAAAACTATATAGCTATGGTTCATGAGCTCCATGGTTAAAGTTATACCCATAAATAAAGACTAGCATATTTAACTGACAAATCTTACACGAGAGCCTCATTGGTGAATGAGGGAGATTTATCTCATGACTGCCTAGGTTTTCAGATATGCAAAAAATCTAGCCAACAATTTTTGGCAACTCCGCTAGGGAACAACTATCTTTGTAGATCTAAGCTTATCTAATGTAGATCAGAGTATTTTCTCATTCAACTCTCAACCTAGTTGAACGTCCATTCACACGATCTATGATGTCACAAGGAAGGACCGATCATTTCTATAGATTGTAGGAGCAATTCAATTTTAATCATCCTCCTCAAGATAGAAGCCGTAGATGTAGTCTCTCACCAAGAAGAAGGGTACACATTCATCTAGATCCATATCATCTTTAGCATAATCCAGCAGCTGGAATTATCTATCAATTCTACTCTCGAAGGAGACGTGTTCCATTCATCATGCTAAACTGAAACCAACCTGTTCCATGGGGTGCAACCTTTGGACCTTTGAATTTGACTCCTCCTATGCATGATCTACCTAAAGGGACAAGAAAGAATTTTTCGAAATTCTTTGGAGATGGAAAGCAAAATCTAGATGACCACTTGGCTATGTTTTTCATATCCTATGGAGTGCTTGTAGTCAAACATGAAGATGTATATGTCAGACTCTTTATAGAGACTCTGCATGACTTGGCTAGAGAATAGTTATACTAGTTATCTCCTAGCACCATAACCAACTGGGCTACTATACGCGATGCATTCCTGAAAAAATTCAAACCTAGATGAAGATTCTAGTACCTTGATAACTCAACTGACTCAGTTGAAGATGGAGCCACGTGAGCACATGCAGGATTTTATTGTAAAATTCCAAAGATTACTGTACAAAATTCCAGCTTCTTCTTCTCTGAATGATAAGAATCAAAAGGTATTCTTCATCAATGCTTTACTTCTTAAAGTAAGCTATCAACTATGAAGAGCATGTCCTACTGATTTGTTCACAGCCCAAAACATGGCAGTTGAAATTGAAGATGACCTCATCATGGCTGGAAAGATAAAAAGCAACACTTCTAGAGATGAAAGTTCATCCTCTTCTGCTACCTTCGATTCACTATTGCAAAAGTTATAAAATGAGATGATCACAGATGAAGAAACAAATGGCTCAAATGGATCAGGGAAATAACACTGCCCCTACTCAAAATTTCAACAACAACCGAAACCGCATTCTATGTTCCCAAAGATTAGCAATTGAAGCTTACTCCTAGAAACAACATAGAGATGAATGAAGAAGACTAGGAAGATGACATTGATCTGTTTGAGAATGATGATTTTGTAGGTCTTGCTGCCAACTCCAACATTAATTACCCAAACTATAAATCTGAACATAATGATGAGAGACTTCATGAAGATGATCATGGTCATACATATGCAGTATTTACAAGATCACAAACTCATCAAGCTGAGAGATTAACTGATGAAAAAGAAGGGGCAAGCCCTTTACCTTCTTCCTTAGCTCCCAAAAATAAGAATGTAAGTTCTTCATGTCTCAACCATAGAAAGTAGCTCAGGTATCTGAATCCATTCCTTCTTTTGACATCATTGATCATGTCAAGAAAACCAGAGTTCAAATGTTAGAAGCTGAATACTTGAGAACATTTCCTGAGAAGTTAAATAGGCTAGTAAAATATGTACAATCACTAGCACAATCCAATACATCAAAAGGCCTTTTTTCTAAGCCCAAAGATACTCCTCCCCAGAACAACACTATAGTTGTTAAATCCTCATCATATTCTAAAAGAGTGGAACCATTCTATGTTTCCCTATTGTTTAATGGTTTCAAGTTACGCAACTACATTTTAGATTCAGGTGCTTCTGATAATGTCATGCCAGCTAAAGTTGCAGATGCTCTTGGGATTACCCTGACAAAGACCATAGGAAGGTGTTATTCCATGGAGAGACAATTCCCTTTAATTGGAAAAATCAAAGATGCACAATTTGTTCAGGAAGATTTTTCTGACAAAAGATTAAATATGACAATCTTAGTTGCAGATATTCATGTTTCCTACGGGATGTTGCTGAGAAAAAACTTCTGCAAAGAGCTGGGAGGAGAAGTAAAGATTGATTGGTTTTGTGCTCATATGCCTATCAAAGGAATAAATCAGAAGCTAGAGCTGGAAAAGAATTCCAAGTACATGGTTACAAAATCTGAGGATCCTAGATCTCAGATTATTTTTCAGGAATCTGACCATGGGGTCTATTACTTAGAAATGGATAAAGACATTCTAGAGTCAAAACTGTAACTAGACCCAGAACTAGAAGGAGATGAAAAAGTTTGGACTATCGAGTTTAAAGGCACCTATTGTTCTTTTGGATCAGGATCTGAAATGTTCTACTAATATCTCCAGATCATGAGATATTCCCATACTCCCACAAGCTGATGTTCAAGAACACCAATCATATGGCAGAGTATGAAGCATTGCTGCTAGGAATGGAGCAAGCTAGAAAGAAAGGAGTAAAAATTCTCAAAGCCCAAGGAGATGTTGAACTTCTAGTAAAGTAAGTTCGAGGGAAAAATCAAGTCAAAAGAGATGAGCTAAAGCATTATAGAGATAAAGTGATTTCTGCCACATTGGATTTTACATCCTTCTCTATCAACTTCATTCCAACCAATCAAAACTCCAAGGTAGATTCTTTGGCAGTCACAACTGCACTATTGAATCTGGATAGACCACCATCCATATTCAAACAAAGAAACTATAAAGTGGAGATGGTATACCGCCCCAAAGTCCTTGATAATGTTGAAAAGTGGAAATTTTTTAATGAGGATAAACAAACATCTGCATTTCTGGAACAAGGCAAATTTGACAAGTTGTATGTTGAAGGGAGTAAGTCACTACCACAAAAAATAGTCATAGGCATAATTGATCCAAATTATGGTGATAGTAGTGGAGTAATCCAACCAAAAGGTAACAAAATCCCCAAGGGTTTAGTTTCCTTCGTGGATACTTTCAACAAGCGTGATCAGTACTTGAAGAAGAAAAAATAATATGGTGATAGTTCTTCCTCAGAAATATAGCCGGTAAATCTGAGTACGAAGGAAGTTGATGAAGACTTACTAACCATAGAGAGGAGAAAGGATGAGCCACCACAAGATGAAGTTGATGAAGACTTGCCTAAAATATTCAACAAAAATTCCAGAGAAAGGAAGTTCAAGATGGAGACTGGGTACTTAGTGGGACAAGAGAGATGAATCGAAGGGCATGCATGATAAATCTGATTCACTCTGGAAAGGGCCCTTCGTGATCAAAAGAGCTACAAGAATGGATACTTTCTTCCTTTCCTACCAGGATGGAATTGAGTTACCACTTCCTTTCAATGGGTAACATCTGAAGTTGTTCAGGAACTGAGATACATGGTAAAACCTATATGTATATAAATAAAATTTTATTTGTTTATTCTTTGTTTTTCTGTGTTATCTTGATTTTGTTTTCCTAGCACTGTGCCCAATAAACAAGACATGAAACTAGAGATGCTGGGATCTCACCTTCAATTATTTCATTTTGATAGAAGTAAAGATGTCCACAGATGGAGCCGACTGGTGTCCCTAGATTTCACCCTGAAATCTGAGACTACCCCATGTTTAAAAAATTTCATACTTCTAAAATAATGGGTCGTTTTGTGTTTTTATTACCAGAAAATGTCTTTATTGTGTCAAGATATTCCCAGAGAGTCATATAAGCCAATTTCGACAAATATGTAGATGCCCAAACTCGTTATATTCTGCCGCTAGGGTTTTCCTGTAGGAAAATTTTATTTAATTATTTTAATCCCCGTGTGAGGTAAATTGTGCTCTGGTTTAACCCTGTTGAGGTTTTAAATGTCAATATTCCCATATACTAGAAGGTTTTCCACCAAGAATGAATCCTAGGATTTTTCTGTGACTTCTAGCAACATTTTTTATTTTTATTTTTTTACGTGTTTTTCTCTGTGAAATTCCCCTAGGTCAATTCCTTTCCCATTTCAGTCTGTTTTCTTTCCTGTAGTATCTGGAAATCATCTACCAACGTCAAACCAGAAGGAATCAACCTACAGAAATGCATAGTTCTCTCTAAAAAGATGAAGTCATACACAAAAAAACACCTCTTCTGGGCAAGTCACATTTTTGGGAAAGGAAGGTTTTAAGCTATAATGGGATTTTTGGTAGCATCAGGTAGGTGGGAATTTTGTACCTACCTAGAAGGGTACTTTTTCCCATGGAAGCGCAGTCACTTAAGTCATGATGGAAAAATTAGAGGCAGCAGGCAGGTGAGAATTTCTTACCTGCCTTGCAGGGTGAAAATTCCCATTATGAACTAAAGAAAAATCACTTAAGGCATTGATGGAAATTTCTTACCTGCCTTGGAGGGTAAAAAATCTCATTATGAAATTCAAATAGCTTAAGTGGACGCATGGAATATTTTTGGAGCTGCAGACAGATGGTAGGGTGAAATTCCCCTTATTCACCAGTCTGTTTAAAAGCAGTGACTTTAAGACAAAATAGAAATCAAAAGCCATGACAAGATGAAGTGCACAAAAATCCCACCAGGTAGAGGAAGAATGTAATACAATGGGATTTTTGGTAAAGTATTTCTTAATTAATTATTTCTATTTAAGCTAAAATTGGCAGCCCATGCATGAGGGAAAAATTCTGATTATAAAATAAAGCATGATGAAAGGATAAATTTTCTACCTGATTGGAAATAGAATGCTAAAATTAAATAAATTAATGCAATTTATTTAATGCAGCTGCTATATCATGCAAAAAAGTCTGACCCACCTAGAGGAGAAATAATACTTTTTAAAGTATTTATTGATGGAATTAATTCCTATTTTTGGTGCTTGAGGTCAAATCATAGTGTGAAGTCAAGGAATACTGAAGGAAGAGAAAGAAGTAAAATTAAATAAATTTAATTTATTTAATGCAGCCAGCGAAGCATGCAAATTTGGGCGCCCAAGTTTAAAGAGAAAAACATGATTTTTAATTAATTAATTGCCGATAAATAGGAAGGGAAATTATTAATTATAGAATGATTAAGTTATATAAGCATGGGCTTCCATAATAATGAATTTATTAATTATTTATAAAAGGAGTGCAGCCCAGACAATTTTGGCACCAAAGAAGGAGGAATTTTGCTCACAAAAAGGTGGTTTCACTGTCAGAAAGCTTCAAAGTTTGGCACCTAGGTTTGGAGGATCTTGTTTTATGCCTATGTAATTATCTACATATTGGTATAGGTTCCCAGGTGAAGTTGATAATATTTATGCTTGGTTTGCATGCAAGCAAAGCCTCAAATTTTAGGGCAGCGGGCTTTATATGTAGTTTTTTTATGATAAAAATCAAGTGTTCATGCTCTGGAATTCCGTCTTTGTTTGAATTAACTGCAGGTATTCATTACAGGTTCTTATATAAGAGAAAGGTAAATTAAATCAATGTCAAATACATTGAATATATCTTTTTAACTTGAAGAAATCCCCATATCTACACCAATTGTAAAGAATTCTAACATAATTAAAAGAAAAGAGTTGTTCAGACAAGAATTGCTCTAGCCATGGAAAAGTAGGATGATAGGGTAGGATCTGCGGAATCATGCATAGCTTCCATATTTTGTGAATTAAATTATACAGACACAAGCCATGCACCTATCACCAATTTAATTTTTAGATCTACACAAATCGATCCAATTGCAAAGGCTTCCGGCAAAAATTCATCCTCTTGTTTCTAATGCAGCCCGTGTAGAAGTCAGTGCATGGAAAATTCCTTTCAGGATCTTGTGCATGTGCTCCCAATCTTCCATTTGAAGCCTTCATTGAATTTACTTGTGTTTTCCTTCACCTGAAGTGCTTTCCAGAATTTAAAATTGCTCATATACAATATTAAATAAAAGATGATAAGTTTTTTCTAGATTATTTACGACAAACATTGCACTGGTGCACATACTAGGGAAGAACTATAAAAGCTTCAAGGATAAGAGGGAAGACATGTAAGAGGAAACACCCATAAGAAAAATCACATTCAACCTCTTCCAGATCTAGTTTGGTGAGAATCAAAGGCAAAAGAATCAACCGCATGCAGAATATGGAAAAAGGAACAAGAATGGAAGTGTTAAATCTTTCTTCTAATTTCTTTTCCTCTTTCTTCTTCTTTTCTCCTCCGAAAAAGTTATTGAGCGATCAATTAAATTATAAAACTTAAGTGATTGGTTTGAAAGTTGTTACTTGAAGAAGTCAATTACTTGGAAATAGGTGGCAGACATGCAAAATACAAGGTTCTATTTTTAGTTATAAATCATGCATGTCATGTAAAGAGGAATTCCAGGAGGGAGATTTCTAGTTGTTTCCCTTTTCATAGCTTCTGCATGTGGGGATTCATTTAAAGCTTCCTATATGTAATTACCCTTTATACACTATAAATAGAGGAAGAACCTACGGGTTAAAGGATCAAAATTTGTAATTAGCATTCTTGTGTTCTAGAATTTGAGCTAAGACCCTTGATATCTTTCTGCAAGTAGAGGAATAGAGAAGAGTTTTCTGAAGAACTTTTTGTCAACAATGCATTTATCTCGTATTTATTTCTAGATCTATTCATAAAATTTGTGTTATTCTAGATCTAGATCTGAAATTTCCCTTTTATTTGAATTCTATATTTCATTACCTATTTGTTTTAATCTATGTGCATGCAATTAACTCTATAAACTATTGATTGGGTTGCACATCTTCTCTCCTTTCTTCCCATTTCCTATTATTTTCCTCTTTTGCAGATTTTTCCTTTCTTTTAACAGCTGCTTACTTGCTACAAAACTGTACTAGCTATGGTTCATGAGCTACATAGTTAAACTAATACCCACAAATAGATATTAGGATATATAAATGAAAAAATATTACACGGGAGCCTTACCAGTAAATGAGGGAGATTTATCTCATGAATTCCTAGGTTTTCAACTGTGTAAGAAAATCTATCCAACAAGTTGCAAGTTGGGTGCATTTAAGAGTTGGTCATGGGTAAATAAAAAGTGGCTACACATATCACAAAAAATGGCATAAAATAATATGTACAACATTTCATGATTTATTGTTGACGCATAGTAGAGGATGCACACATCCAAGTAATAAAATGTGAGAATATAACTTAGGGTGATATCTTGATTTTAATAGTTTTTTGAGAGATAGGTGTGCTACCATAAGGGCCTAAGGACAAGATCTAGATATATCTGATGGAGAAAAATTCCCCCACATAGAGGTTCAAAAATTACACATGCGATGGAGGCATCAATAATGTATATTAGCTCCGGGTGGACAAGTGCTACAAAAGAATGCGTGAAGCATTTGAGGACAAGTGACGGGTACTGAGGGAGATACCCTTGATTTAAGATGGAAAGGTGGAATTTGTAGTACATCAATTTTTTTTTTTGGTAAGGTTCTACATGAGTAATGTGGAGAAAATCCCATGGTGCAAACTGCCATTCACCTTCACAAGAAAGTACTTCCAGACATCGTTGAACATGATCAGGGATGCATAAAAGTTAATCCTTTTTATGCAGATAAGGTAGATGTTGAATGCCACACATTGCGCACAAAGTTTGTGTATCATTCCAAGTCAGCATACGTGGAGATGATGGAGTCTGTCAATATGGAAATTACTCCTATAACTATTGTGGCGGGGAAGGACACAACAAGAGTCTATACATATCTGAGGCTAAGAATGAAAAATGGAAAGTACTTGATGGATTGTACCTTAGCCTCTCTAAAATTCCTAAGGGAAAAATAATTTTGGGCACAAAAATAATGTGTAAGGAGACCCCTCTCAGAAAAGAAGAAGAAGAAGAAAAGGAAAAGGAGGAGGAGGAGGAGATAGAAGAAGAGGAAGAAGTCGTGCTAAAACACATCCATAGAATAAAATTGCACAAGCAAAGCATAAGAGAAATCCAAGGTGCAGAGACTTTATAGGTGACAAAGAAGTAACCAAAAGTCACCCCAACCAATCTAAGACCAGAAAAGAAAAAGAAAAAGAGGCGACAGTTGTTCCATGTTTCAGATAGTGAATAAGAGAAGTCTAAGGATGAGGTCACGCAAAATGAGGATCCCTGATAATTCCACAATTTAGATGAGGATGAAGAAGAGATAAACGATGAGACTCTCCAACATGAGAAAGGCCTTAAGGGGAATGAAGAAGAGGAATATGGGAGCGATGAAGATTAACCTACTGGAGAAGGCCTAAGAGTTACAGGCGGAGTTGGAAGCAACACACAACTAAATGTTGAGACAAGGATGCCCAAGGGAAAGCACAGTGGTGGAATGATAAAGGAGGAGATCCTGTGACCCCACTAATGAGCTATATTAATGACCAGACAAAGGTGTTGTGTGCGAGGTTCTAGAGTATGATACAAAGAAAATAACTCTATGGATGGGAGATAATTAACCCTGAGGGTGTGAAAATGCACACTAATAAGATGTTTTCGTCGAGCATGTAGAATCATATGGAGGAGCATGAGTTCGAGATCAATAATGAGGTGTATGCCAGGTGCAAAATTAAGAAGGAACCAGGTATAGTCCTTAGTACAATCAACCCCATGGAGCTAACCGAAAAATAGACTAGAAATGCGCTAAACAAAATGGTAGCCAAAGTTATGTGCCGTAATCTAGACAAGGGGGCCACAATAAGAGTTTTTCTAGAGGAAAAGAAGAATAATGAGGAGGTAGTCCAACGAATCATTGAATAACTTGAAGAAGCATAGAAGCATACGAAGTATGCCTACGTTAAGGATGAACAAGTAATAAATGTAGTTACAATTGCACACCCCGACTTGGTGGATAAAAACAAATATCAATATCCATCTGAATTGCAATACTTAGAAGATTTAGTATGCATGATATTACATGAAAAGAAGTATGTACTAGAGCAATCAGAGGAAGAATTGACTACACATAAAGAAAATAATAAGAAAGAATTCATGCAAAAGATAGTGGAGTATGAAGTATTAAACACCATGATAAAAAATTCTATTGTTATGGCGAAATCACAACACCCTTGATTACTCGCAAGTGAGTGGTTGAGGCAGTTAATGTGATTCATCAAACCTGGAGTTATCCCAAAGTGTGGGACTTTGCAAACGGGACAACCCTCCGGAGAAGGCTGAGTTCACCTAGTGCCAACTACTCCAAAGTGCATAGAGTTATAGATCTAACCCTAATCTAAGGTTTTCCCAAGGAGACAGAGTTAGAGAAAAATGCATGAAAATTAAAATCTACTCTAAGGGAAGGTGATGCACTAAGAAGGATGTTCAACAACCTACATAATAAACACAACACTACCATAACCCTGCAATGAAAATAAAAACAATACATAATAACCTTGCATGCAATGAAATTTCTGAAAGATGTAATAGAACACAAAATAGGGTGTGAAATAGCCACAAATATTATTTTATTGCTCTCAAAGTTGATACAATACATCACATTTTAGGGCCAAAGGCACAAATTTTTCATTACAATGTCCAGTAGGGAGGTTTGAAATCTCCAAAAATCTCTTACAGACAAGAAATATGGGAGGGGCATATACAAGGTGTCCAAAAATTTGAATATGGTCCCTCCTTATAATATATATGAAGAATGAGAGAAGGGAGAGAGAGGAATTTGAAATCTTGCTTTAACCACCCAAAAATACATTAAAATCATCTGAAAACAATGATGGGTGCCACTAAAAAACCCATACCTCCATGTAATTTTCCTTGTTGGGGAAGAAAGGAATCCCATACCTTCATCATTTGGGTAGGTGAGAAATTCAGAAATATTCCTCTAAAATGGCGGACTATATTTGGGTAAGTGCACCAAGTTGGGGGACAATTAAGTGGACATCAAATCCTGAATTTTACATTAAAAACAACAAAACATCAAATTTAGTCTTCTGTGGACTTGAACCATGCCGAAAAGTAAAAAATATGTCATAAAAATGGTATCATTGCATAGGGGAGACTATTAGCTTTGTAGAAATACTAATTTTAAAGTGAATAGAATAGGATAAATATCATTTTATAATTTTTTACTAATAGTAGGTCTTTAAGACACTTTTTCCCGTGAATTTTTATGTCTACGTTTAAGACTACAAAATTTGATTCACTTATAAGAATGTGATAAAACTTATACCATCCCAACCGTGGTGAAATTATATACATGTTCAAAAAAAAATTATTTGATTTCAATATTTTTTGATGAAGTTATGGCTGGCAAAAAGAAAGTGCTCTGTTTTATTTATGTTTTCGTACCACTTTCACGGAAAAAATTATAAAAAATAAAATATTGCTCAAAAAAATATAAAATAAAATTCATCCCAAGATAGATAGTGGCATCTAACTTCTCACCAAAGGATAAAAATATATATCAATTTTTGGTCATCCAAATCATGGGCAAACGGACTATAATATTATAGGTGTTTTTAAAAAAAAATACGAAGTCATTGAATTTTGAATGTTTAATATAGCTAATCTTGTCCTTTTTTAAAAAAAATTAGTATTTTAGAAACTAGATTTTGGATGCTATGATATATATTAATATAAATTTTTCTAATTTTGAGTGTATGTATTGCTAATAATCCCTACAAGTTGATATTATGTTGTTATTTGCAATATGATGTCCACGGATGACCCTTTATTTGTCCATCAACTTCCTGCACTTACCTAGCCACTAAGTGGATTGTGACGTAGGGGTCAACTTGGATGATTGATTAGAGGAATTTTGAGTAACACATATCTTTAAAGGAGGAATATTTCATTGAGGAGATTGATAACATGGGTCCTATGAAGAAAGGGAGGACTGCAACTCAAGAGTTGAATTAGATGTTTGATTGGAGGAACTTGAAGTTACATGGATATTCAAAGGAGGAAGACGTTGTTGAGGAAAATTATAAAGGGGGTCTTTTGAAGAAAAGGAGGAACGTGACTTAGGAGTCAAATTATAGGAATGATGAGGATAATATTTGGTTACACAAATCCTTAGAGGAGGAAAAGGTCGTTTAGCTAACTAGTTATTCCCTAGAAGAAATTCAATCGGATGAGGCCCAAGAGATTGAGAGGAATACAAATAATAGAATGGATCAGATTAATTAGGAAATTGAGGGGAATCATAAGAATAACATGGATTAGAATCATCAGAGGATGAGGGGAATCAGAACAATAACATTTATTAGAATCATCATAATCATATCATCGACTATGAGATGAAGGTGGGATATTGGTAGCCAAACGGGTTATCTACCATGAAGAACCAATTGATGTTTAGTCATGATGGGAATTTTTTATGTGAATGCATAAAAATAGGTTCCCTATTGTTGTAAGTGTGAGGAAATATGTGATAGTCATTCATTGTTAGCATTATTGACTGAAAATTCCTAGACCTAGATTATATGATTGAACTCCTTTAAAATCAAGGATGTTCCATGTTGATTTGGGCAATGTAATGATGACCAATTAAAAATTTTCCAAAAAAATAGGGGATGATTGTGTGATTTTCCAAAGGATATCTAAGGAAAACAAACATATTGATGACACAATTTTGACAATCCAATAAGGTTTGGACAACAAGTCGCAAGTGTAAATGTCAAAATGGTTTATAAACATTTAGCAATATAATGGCTGCAAAGGAAACTTTTTCAATGTTCATATTGTCTCAAGAGTTTCTTGATAGGAAATGTTATTGTTAAGGTTTTAAAAATGTGTACAAGGAATACAATGAACCTAGGAAAAAATCAAGGAGTGTGATAGCTGAAAATGTCACAATCAATGTCAAAGAAGGAATGACAAATAATTGAAAAATAATCACAAGGACAACACAAGCATATTTCAAACCAAAGACAAATCAAATATGAAACTAACTCCCTAATGTTTTTACGTTTGTCTCAAATTTTTCTTTTGTAGATGAAAAGAAAATTCCAAGACTTAAATAAAGTTTTAGGAAAACAATATTTATGTATTAGAAATTGGTTGAGGTGAATTCTGACTCAAGATATACTAAAACAAGTTTAGATACAACCAAGGCCTAAATCCCAAAAAAGTGGAAGTTACAAATGCAAGAAATACAACAATACCACTTGGATAAATTAATCGAGATTTGCAGAAAAGTAGGATATTAGTATCAAAATAATATTGATACAATTCGAACAACATAACAACAACACTCTTCAAAGCTCAAGGTAATTTTTCAATTAAAAAATGGTCGAAGTATAATAAGGAGTTGCTAATATGTTAGAAGCGTAACAATATTGTTGGTACCCAAATCGGTCCTCCCTTTGTGGCCGAGCAGAATCAGTAGGATGAAAAAGATTCATAGAGAATGATAGATCTAGATTATTGTCGTTTTATAGATAGGGAAGGATCTCATCATCTCTCTAGCACTCAGGGTTGGGGGAGTCAGATAGCACCGTGTTGAGGGTATGACTTACCCTCCTACATAAGGTTGGGATTTTAGCTAGGGTGAGAGGAACCTTTCTGTAGTCTATAATTGTGAGTGGGGCGGATGTATTAACAATATTTGGGACTCCTTTGTAGAGTAATTGAAAAACTTCTCTCGGGAGACATGGTCAATTCAACAAAGGCTAACTCTCACGATTTCTCACTTCTAGATAGTAAAAATGTCTTCTAAATAAAGCTCAAACTACTAAAGATAATATGGAACCAACTTGCTTTAACATATTTTTATATTTAATGAGGAAATCATGGGTAGTTATTTTAGGATTAGTTAGTTTTTGTTGTATTTGATTTGGGGAATTAAATAGGATAAAGTTGATTATACATGATTTTAATGAACTTTTAGCAAATGTTGGGATATCTACCAAGTACAAGATAAATACACCTCAAATAACTAACAATGAACCTTCAACCAGAAGATGTACATGTTATCTCTCGAAAGTGCACTCTGTAGAGAGATGGTTGCAAGTGTTCTAATCTTGCAAGTTTTATCTCTCTCTTTTGTAGATACAATGGAAACACCTCAGGTTTGTGGGTATACCTATTTTGAGGTGAGTCTCTGGTATCAAGGCCAGTTCCTTATTGATGTATCCTAAACTAATTTTATAGGGTTTGAGGGTAAAAGAAGACTGTAAAAAGGATTAAAAATAAACTAGGGTGATACTCCAAACTAGTATGAGGTCTTTGACTGAGTACATGCACAATTAATATGCAAATGAATTCTTGATGCACAAGGACATAGTTTTCTCCAGAATATTAAAGGCAAACACTTGATGTATTGAGGGAAAGTATCATAACAATACTACTAAGTTAAACATACACATTAATATCATGCAAAAATTAATTAATTTGGAATAGGGTAAGATGATTAATCACGGAATTCAACATTCACAAGATTAATGGAACATACATAAGACTTCAAATAATTGGAAAAGAAGAAAATACTTCTCATTGAGAGGGAAAAACTGGAAAAATTTGCTTCAGCACTCATGTATCTAAAATTCCTCCTCTTTCATTGCCAAGGCACGCAAATATATATAGAAAAAATAATTCACCCACCCTTACTAAAAATAGGCTAAAATTGTACTTGCCCATGCATCCTGTTTTTATCCTTTATCTATTAATAAATAAAGGAATAAAAATAAGGAATTTAATACAAAGAGGCATTAATAGCCTTTGGTTACATCTTAGTCAAACTGTAGTTGATTGTTCTATTTTTAAGAAAAGTATGGGTGAAATAATTTGTTAATAATAAATCTTGCTTGATGAGCAGGTCTCCTTCCTAGTGCATGCAAATTTGTCTTCTTGTCTGTTATGTCCTTTTGCGAAGGTATGAAAAATAATCCTCTGTAAGAAAATAAATAATTTTTATCTCAAATACTTTGAAAAAATCATTCACCTCAATGTGGGAACCACTTGGAGCACATGTGTAATCATAATCAACTCTTATTTGTGACCATAATCAAGCCTTCAGAAGGTTGCTTGCATTCTGATGTTGACCCCTGCTCAATCTCCTTGTGATCATATGAAAAATTGCAATCCAAGTCATGTTCAAACCATCACATCAGTGGGGACCACCTGTGGTTGTGAGCACTTGTCTTCGTTGGGTTTGGCCACTCTTGTGGACTTAACACATCACCATGGTTTTAGATACACATGGGGTCACTTTGTAAAGAGTTACCATACCATATTCGGCCACCTTTGATTTATTTGTGACATAGACTATAGTAGGTCACCATGATTACAAGATTCACTTGGTTTGATTGGAAATTTTACCATCTTCGCATAACATATGGTCATACTATAGTGCGCGACCAATTTTTAGATATCATTACATTGTATAGTTTTTCGGCCCCCTTTGATTTATTGGGACATAGACTATGGTTTATACTTTTGAAATTCAATATGCAATGATTTTTTAATGGATATGGGTTGGCCCACTCGTGATGATGACTCACCCCTTTATCATTGTGTCAGTGGCATCGTTTACTCAGTTTGATTTAGGTCCTTTTGTTGGAGACCGTCGACCTCTTTCCTTGATGGACTCATACCATTGATTTATAACCCTCAGTTAGGGTTTCTAACCTAGAAATTAAATGGGGTAGGTGACATCTAACCGTAGTGGTTTGCTTCAAAATTTGGTGATGAATTCTTGAGCATTGATTTGTGTACTATGTCTTATGTCTGATATTGATCCTTGAACCTCGGTTAGGGTGCTCTCATCTAGCATTGAATGTGGCACTTGTAACCATGGTGGTTTGCTTCGAATTTGTTGAACATCTCTTAGCCCTTTTATCTGGTACTTATCGATTTTGGAGATTTTGATCACTAACTGATGGGTGAGTTAGGTTAAGACACGGTTAAGGTGGGTGAGTTAAATCAACTCGAACCCCATTAATTTTTTCACTTTACATCGAGCTTACGGGTGAAGCCCTGGAAATATTTTCACTCGACGCCGTTATTGATCTCTGTCAAACTTGTTTCCCTCTGCAGATTGGTATTATGAAGCTTTCTTGCATTTGCATTTCATGGTTGTTCTTTGTCGAGCTCAGAATTGTGTTATTCTTTCATATCGAGCAAGTTTATTTCGAAGCGGCCACCATTTCTTGTTCTTTCAAGATCTGTTAATTTTGATTTACGAAGCCCTATGCATGTATCTTTTGTATTTTTCTCTGTTAGTGCATTTTAAGCAATATTCAATTGATTTTCATCAATTATCATCTTCTTCAAGCTCATTTTTTCTGCAAAACATGGTTCTTTGTCTTCTACGAAGCTCTGTGAGTTCTTTATGGACACCATTTCTGAGTATTCCAGTTCTGTACGGTTCTATCGTTCTTTGACGTTACATGGTTGTGAGGGTTTTGATCTAGATTTCTTATGAAACCTGACTAGCGTGGAGCCCTATATTCCACAATGGCCTTTATTTTCCTTCATTCTGATGTTTATGCTTTCAATGCCTCTGGATTCACATTCTCAAGTTGGCTCTATTTTGTGGAAGCTCATGAATCCCGATTTGAGGAAACCGATGACCACAATTTCTTGTTATGGTTCATCAGCACTGTTTGCATAAGGTAAAGGCTCAATATTTCTACTTCATCTTGGTTCCTTTATTTTGACTTTGAAACTCATTTTGGGTCCCTTTGTTTTAGCTCTGAACTTGATGGATGCCTTCATCACCTTATCAACTGGTAAGTGATTTCAATTTACACACCATTTTATGAATCCTGGGCAAATATTATTCTTTAAACAAATCTGTGATTATATAGATGAATCCACTTATTCTTCATTCTGGGTATAACGTACTCATAAGGTTAGTGGGCAAAATCTTAAACTTGATAATTCTGTGTGTGGATGTCATTCCTTTAAGCTTTGAATTAGACTTGATATGAAAGATGATTTCCTCAAGCTATTGAACTTGATGATTTTCGAGGGTTTTTTAGGATAAATTGCTCTCTGAAATATGTATCCTTCCTTAGTTGGATAAGCATTTGATGTTCTTGGAGCTCTGAGAAGATGATTTCGTGCTTGATTTTGTGTTCTAAATGCTGAATGGGCTATGTTTATTTGCTAATTGAATTCATTCCTTTGAGTTCTTTGCAATATTTAGATGAAAATGTGGTGGATGCTCTGACCCATTTTCTAGATTTTTATTCCTCCAATCTCATTTTCCTTTTTGAGCTCCAATTGGGTTCTTTTTCCAAAATGGGTAATGGGTATTCACCATTCTTTTCCCATCCTTCAGAACTCTTGAAATGTTCTTAGGTAACTTTGACTATAGTTTCCTCGACTCATTGCATTTCTTCTAGACTATATTGACTCAAACTCAGATTTTGATATGTTCTCTATTTCAGCTTTGTTGGGTTGAGCCATGATCAAGTTGAGATCTTTGACACTTTGATGAGAGTTTTTTGTTTTCATTTTCTATGGCTATTGCATTTAATTGGGCTCTGAACTATAATTTAGCATTGTATGCACTTCCATTTGTCCACTCCTTTGTCTTTATGATGTAATTGATAGACTTGATCCTTTTCTAGCTAGTACAATTATGAAGATAGCATTTAAAACCTCTTTGATTGGATCCTATTGATGGTTGAACCTTCACTTTTGAAGTATTCAACTTAGAAGACCTTACTTTAACAATAAGGTGATTTCATCCTTGAACCAATGATATCTTCTTGATTCAAGATACCTGATTGTTCCTTGACATTCTGGAAATTACAGTATTTTGTACTTTCAGCTGTTGCATTTTATTTGTCATGATTCTTTAGGAAATCTTGTATGTCATTTTCTGGAAGTTGTAAACATTATTTATGAAAAACTTCCTCTTTCCATTAGAAGGCATGAGCCTTGATTCAGAATTTTGTTGAGATATTGACAGTCTCATTACTTTTTGTCTTAAATAGTTGCAATTCCTTTTTATTACAGTTTAATGTTTACATGCCTGAAAGATATTAAAATGTTATTTTACATGGCGAAGCCCTATCAAAATTTTCTCAATTTCCTTCTCATTTTGTTTCAGCTGTAATCCTATCTTTCTAGTTAACTTCAACCTTTATATTCTGATTCTTCTACTTCACCTTTAAGTTGTATTCTTCCTCCATACCAGTATGTACTTGTGACTTATTCCAATCTAATGTATCATAGGATAGAAGTCATTGAACTCTGCAATCTTTATCTAATAGTGAGGACTATAAGACATGATTTATTTTCTTCTTTACTGCAACCTGTACCTGCACTTTTAAGAAAATAGTTATAAAATATTTAGGCTTTTTGGCCTCTCTTATGTTCCATAGTTTTCTTTTCTTCTCTCTCCTCCTTATTTATGAGTAAATAATCATGTGTGCTGTTATAGAAAAGTAATTTTATCATTTGTGCCTTTGATCCTCATGTAATTTATATCTCCTGTTGTTAAGAGATCCACCTGCACGAATTTGGATAGTATAGGAATATGGATTAACCCTAAGCTCATAACTGATAGTTTTCTCTTTTCTATTTTTAGGTACAGTTCTTTTGGCAGTGAAGATGGAGATGGAACAAAGCTGGAGATGGAGATGCATCAACTGAAGAAGAAACCCCCAAGGAAATGATGGGTTCATTCATACTCCTCTATTTCCTCTTTCATGCATATGTACCTCTTACTTCAGTAGCTGTATTTTACTTTTCAGTTACATCCCATGGCTTGTGTGGGAACATTTGAAATTCCTTATGAATAAAACATTGAATTCTAAAAATTGAGTTGTGTATTTCTTTCTACATTTCAGCTTTCTATATGGATTGTATGATGAATTAAACAACTCAATAATATAATTGAATGTCTTAATCATGAAGGAAAGAACCTTAAAGAATACCTGTAACATTTAGTAATGAACTCTGATGTCTGCAATCTACAGTTATGATTGTTGTTCCAAAGCTTAACAATTCATCTATTCTACAATTCAATGTCTTCATCAAGATAACACATCTGTCCTTCGGGGCTTTGTGTTCTTTTGTTGAAGATAGTCATGAAATAGAAGACTATGTGACATGTTACATTTTGTAACAACACACATAGCTGCAGATTTCATGTAATCATTAATTAATTCAACAGAAACAATATGGACTGAAAAAAATCTCCCCTAGCTTAGGTTCACTTCACCAATGCCATCCATCGTAATGAAGTTTTGAGTTGCCCATTTTTGCACAAGTACAAAAATTGTCAACATTTCTGGTGATCCTGTGGGGAAAGCTTCCTGCTAGCTTGTAAACCAGTGCCTTGCTCTTGTCCATTGGGCATGGAGTCCAAACATGTAACCAAAATCTACCTTTCTGAAGGTCCAACCCTTCCAAAATGAACTAAAACTGGAAAGGATCTAGTAAACCAGATCACGTGCACGAATGCACTTATTGAATTGAAAAACATTGCAATGTGTAGGAACTGCACTTATTGAAGGGAAATCCTACTCTAAACAAACACTGTAGGATTTTCAATAACAGTGTTTGAGAAACATACCATTCATAGGAATGGGAAGTTCCTCTCCATTCAAGCCTTGAGAGCTGAAAAAGCATTGTGTTCTTTGCAAGCTGAAATCATGTAAGGACCACTCCAGATTGTATCAAACTTCGTGTGTCTTCCTGGCTTTGCATGATCAACATCCCACTTCAACACAATATCTCCTTCATTGAAGATTCTGAACTTAGCCTTCTTATCAAAATTCTTCTTCATCTATTTCTGATTCTTTTCCATGTTCACATGAGCTTGATCTCTTAGCTCTTGTAATTCCATTAATTCTGCATAACAAACCTGCAATGGTTCATTCTCAAGTAACTCCATTTGATGTAGTAAATCTAGTGTAGGTAACTCAACTGAAATAGGCATTCTTGCTTCTCTTTCATAAACAAGTTTGTATGGTGAATTGCCAACTGATCTTTTAGGAGTCACTCTATCAGCCCAAAGTGTTGAATTCAACATTAGATGCCAAGCTCTTTGGTTATCTTTGAGTGTTCTTCTGATGATCCTTAAAAGATTCTTGTTAGTACTTTCAGCTAACCCATTACCTTGTGGGTAATAATTAGATGATGAAATTAAATAAATTCCATGGTTGACAGCCCAATCTATTACCTTTTCACCAAGAAATGCTAAAGCATTATCTGAAATGATAGTTCTGGAACACCAAATCTGTAAACTATACCTTCATAAAAGGATAGTATCAAAGTTTCATTAGCATCTTTCAAGGCTATTGCTTCAGTCAGCGTGTAAAGTAATCTGTAGCAGTCAAAATCCACTTGTGTCCTTGTGATGAAGGTTGGTTTATCATGCCAATAAAGTCAAGACCCCACTGCATAAAAGATTGATCAACTGAAATAGGTTGTAAGGGTAGCGAAGCTAAACGTTCTTTGCCAACAAAGAAAGCACATTTCTTACACTTTTTGATCCATTCGAAATAGTCCTTGAATATGTTGGGCCAATAGTAACTGTCTTTCATAATTTTTAAGGTTGTGGTACATGCTGAAAAATGACCTCCTGTAGGTCCTTCATGGAATTCTGATAATAATTGCTGAATTCTATCATAATCAACACATCGCAACAAGATTCCATTTATATCTTTTTTAAATAACACACCATCAATAAAGACATAAGGTACAACTTGTAACCTAAAATACCTTCATTTATTCTTGTCCATACCTTCCGGATAAATACCATGTTATAGATAGTTAACTAAATCAGTCATCCATCTTGATTCCTGAACTTCTTGAGCAAGTTTAGGTTATTGATTTTTTGGTTGTACCATGATGTCTGATTGTTGATACGTAACTTCAGCATGTTGTTTTGGATCTTCTGATTCTATAGCCTGTTATTTTTCCATATCAACAATTAGATGTTCACACAAACCTTTACCTTGAACTATCTTCGCAACACAGATATCAACATCATATTCCATGACCTTCGTTATCCATCCTGCTCTTTTCTCATTCAATTATTTATTTAACAAGAAATATTTCACACTTGGATGAGAAACAAGAACATGAATTTTGTTGTTTGAAAGCATGTACTTAAAATTATTTAGTCCTCTGACTACTGAAAGTACTTGTTTTTCAAGAAATGTGTACCTTGTTTCATAATCATGCAAACTTTTTCCAAAGAAAGCAATTGGCTGCTCAATATTTTCATCATTAACCTGAGTTAATATGGCTGAGATTGTTTCAGCTCCTGCAAGTGCATACATTGTAAAATCTTTATCAAAATTTGGATTTGCAAGAGTAGGAGCTTGAGAGATGGTTGTTTTAATTGCTTCAAACCCTTCTCTCCCTTCATTGGTCCAAGAGAAAGTCTTCTCTTTCTTTAACATAGTTGTCAATGGTTTCACCAATGCTGCAAAATCTAGAACAAATCTTCTAACAAAGTTGATTTTTCCCAGAAAACTTTGTAATGCCTTCTTGTGATGAGGTAATGATAGTTGTGATATGGCTTCAATTTTGAAAGGATCAATTGCTAAACCTTGTTTAGAAACAATATGACCAAGTAATTTACCTTGATGTACTGAAAAGATAGACTTTAGCGGATTCAAAGATATTCCAAACTGTCTGCATAACTGAAAAGTCTACCTTAGATGTATTAGATGCTCATCTAATTTTTTTGAAAATACAGTAACATCATCTAAATAAACAAGGATGCATTTATTTAACAAGCTATGAAAATCCATGTCCATTGCACGTTGAAACGTTGCACCAACATTTGAAAGGCCAAAAGGCATTCTTTTGTAAGCATAAGTACCCCACTTGGTGGTAAAATTTGTTTTGTACCTATCTTCTTCTCGGACTAGAATCTGATTGTATCCACTATAACCGTCTAGAAGAGATAGTCTATCTGAACCAAAAATTGTTCTTAAAATCTTGATCCATATTTGGAAGTGGGTAATGATCTTTTAATGAAGCTTTATTAAGATCTCTAAAATCCACACATAATCTGATTTCTCCATTCTTTTTCCGAACTGGAACAAGATTGGCTACCCAACTTGAATGCTTAACTGGAAAGATAATACCTGATTTGATCAACTTAGATAACTCTTTCCTCATTAGAGGCTCTACTTTGGGATTTACAGGCCTCTGTTTTTGCCTAACTGGCTTGGAATTTGGTTGTAATTCAATAGTATGTTGTGCCAAACTGGGATCAAACCCTTTCAGGTCTTGGTATTTCCAAGAAAAAACATCTTTAAATTCCTTGCAAAGATTAATAAAGGAATGTTTCTTAGCTAGAGAACATACCTTTCCGAGAAACAAATTTTTTTCCTTCATCAACTGAGATCTCTTCATAGTTATTAGCATGTGTTGACATCTTAGTTTTGTCTTTCCTTAACTAATCATCAGTGCTGAAGATGTCTTCTAATGTGACCAAACCTCGAGGTAGTTTATTTGTCTTTAATTGAACAATCTGGTCACCATATAAGTGTTGTAATTTATCTTGATTTACTACAGAAAATTCAGCTTCTTGCTACAAAAACCTACAAATCTATTCATCATTTTAGAAAATATGCTAATTCAAATCATTATCAGGTATCGAATGCCTTACAATCAACTTTATATGAGGCTGAATCTCTTTGTTTTTAATCTATTCCAGCATTTCAAAACTGGCACCAATTGCTGCAAGTCTATCTGCATGCTTATTTTTTGTTCTAGGAATGGACTGAATATTAATAGCATTGAAATCTTCCATTAAGTCTGAAACTCTATGTCTGTAAGACTTCATTAATGGATTCTTACAAACATTGAAATTTCTTACTTGATTGATAACCAACTCAGAATCACCAAAAATTTGTAGCATGCTAATACCTCTCTTTCTGGCCCAAAGTAAGCCATGAATTAATGCTTCGTATTCAACTATATTACAAGTGCATGAAAATTGGAGACTCAAAGCTGAAAAATACCTTTCGTTTGTTGGGGAAGTGAGCATCAAACCTACTCCTTGTCCTTTCTTGTTTTTAGCTCCATCAAAATGAAGCTTCCAAATCCCTTCTGCTGCATTTTCTGTTTTGGACAACAAGGGAATTGGTGTGTTTTCCTCATGAAGACAATACACACCAAAGAAATGTTCTTCAACTTATTTGGATCATGAGAATGTTCTTCATGTGTCTTTTTCATCCATAAATAGGTTAGAAACACCATCTAATGCTGAAACATGAGTTGTATTATCAAAATCAGACTGGTCTAAGGCTGCATAATTAGCTAATGCATTAGAAGTGTGAGGCTCAATGTGAAATCTGACCAATGGTTCTAAATTGATAGTAACTTTGGTTCCATAATGTGTAGTGAAAAACAAGAAGGACTAATCTGAAGAGAGACAATCTCTTATTTCTGCTATGAAATCTCTAGATAAACATATAGCAAAGTAAGGAGGTAAATCCACAACAGTAATATCTTGCAAAATGGAAACATTTGAGCAAGCATGCAATGTTACCTCTAGATTTTTATGACACCAACTTTATTTGTTGCAGTTCCATCCAACTGTAGAACACTCTTCTCTGTAGGTTCATAATGCAAACCCAATTTTTTTGCAATTGCTTTTGGCATAACTGTGCTACTTGCACCACTGTCCACCATACAATTATGAACAAGATGTTCTCCAATAATCAGTGACAAATAAAATGGTGGTGGTTTCTTTATGTCATGAGAATTTAAAACCTTTTGAACCATCCATTTAACTTCTTTAACACGGTCTTGTTTTATTGTTCCAAGGACCATATCTATTTTCTGAACTTCCTTTTCTGTTGTTTTAGAAGAAATCTGCAGCTTAGCAAGTTCATGAGAAAGTAAATCTTCCTATCCTAGAATACTTAGAGCATCCCACATTGAGATGTTAACATTATGCTTTTTCATTACATCAACAATGTTAAAAGAAGCAACAGTTTTAGAGACAGATTCTATTGTTTTAGCATAGGCTTTAGTGAAAACTGATTCCACTTCAGCTGCTTTTGATATCTGAGGTATAAATAACCTTCTTGGATCAGGTTGTAGTTGTTTTTGCTACTCTTTACCAGCTGAAACACTTTTTTTTTTTAGGAACAACAGAACTGTTAGCTGGTTTTGGGCCTGTAGTTTCTTTTTTTCAGTGACAGTGGGTAGAACAGGCCTATTTTGTTGTTTTTTACTTTCTGCAGCTTTTTCTTGAGCCCTAGTAGTAACTGCAATGAAATCATCCTCACTAAAACTGACTAAGTTCTATTCAGGTGCCTTTCTGAACATGATTTTCTTGCTTCCCACCCTCCATTTGAGGCATGAATAATGTCTCAGATTGAGGTTGTGCAACAAGACTTATGTTCAGAAAAGCATTTGGGAAACTTGCAGCTGAATGAGGTTGATTACAAGGTTGACACCACTCTTCTGTAGCCATATTAACTGGGACTAAAGCATTAGATGGGGTAGGAGCCTTTGGATCAAACTGCCTTTATGGATAAGGCTACCTATAATTCTGATTTTACTGGTAAGGCTGCCTATTTTGTTGGTTTTGCTGATAAGGAGCTTGATAAGGTCTGCTAGGTAATGCAAGTCTATTCTCAATTGAAGTCAACTTATTCCCCATAGTCTACAAAGCTTTAAACACGTCATCTGATGGGGCTGCAATAACAGGTTCTATAATCGTGATAGGTTGTGGGATAGGTGCTAAATCTGCCAAAAAAGGCATTGAAGGCCTTGGTGCTAATTTTTCGGCTTGAATAAGGTTATTTTCAGCTTTTATAGCAATATCATAAGCATTCGGAAGAGTTTCACCTCCCATAGACTGAATCATAGTTGAAATATCATTGTTTAATGCTCTAAGATAATAAAGAAAAGCATGGTCAGCTTGAGGCTTAACACTTGCTGGGATTCTTTCCCAAGTTCTGGAAAAATGAATGTTGAAACTAGACATAAATTCATGAGGAGCTCTTCTAATGGTAGACAGTTGTTCTATAAGGGATAAATGATCTGAATTATCTTGAAATTGTTTCAGCAATTTACCACCTAAATCATCCCAAGTTCTTATGCTTCCAATCTCTAAATTTCTATACCATTGCAAGGCTTTTCCTTTAAAGGATGCAACTAAAAGTCTTAAAGCCACATCTTCATGAGTAATGTTATGGACTGCACATATGGCTGCAACATCTTTGATGTGCTCTATAGGTGTAACCTGATTTTCACCCGTGAATGTAGGAAAGCTTTTCATGGCAGCATTAGGGATATCATGATAAACTGGGATTACTAATGGGCTACCATTAGTAAAGGTCACAAAATTCCTAGGTGGTTGAATAGCCATTTGAAAAACTGGGATCTGAATAGAAAAATTGATACATGGTGAAGGAAGATTAGGAGGAGGATTACCAAATCCAGGTCTATTATAAAGAAAAGTATTACCAACTCTTCTCCTTCTTGCATAGAATTCAAAGGTAAATAAATAAACTCAGAAGGAATTCCTCTTACCAATGATCTTGTAGTCACTTTAGGCATAGAACATGTTGCAATACTGGTCTGAAATCAGCCTAATGGAGTTGCCAAATAGATATTTAAATCTTTAGAATAAATTGTTGCATCTTGCTGATCCAAAAGTAACTTTTTCTTGTTGTAAATTTGTTGTAATTTTACTGTAGATCTGATTCGTTGTCCCACCGAGCATGCCAAAAACTGTTATCTCTCGAAAGTGCACCCTGTAGAGAGATGGCTGCAGGTGTTCTAAGCTTGCAAATTTTATCTCTCTCTTTCGTAGATACAATGGAAACACCTCAGGTCTATGGGTATACCTATTTTGAGGTGAGTCTCCGGTATCAAGGCCGGTTCCTTATTGATGTATCCTAAACTGATTTTCTAGGGTTTGAGGGTAAAAGAAGACTGTAAAAGGATTTAAAACTGAGGTGATACACCAAACTTGTATGAGGTCTTTGACTGAGTACATGCACAACTGATATGGGAATGAATTCTTGGTGCACAAGCCAACAGTTTTCTGTAGATTATTAAGGGCAAACACTTTGATGTATTGAGGGAAAAATCACAACAATACTGCTAAGTTAAACATACACATTAATATCATGCAAAAATTACTAAATTTGTCATACAGTAAGATGATTAATCAGGGAATTCAACATTCACAAGATTAATGGAACATACACAAGACTGCAAATAATTGGAAAGGCAGAAAATACTTCACATTCAGAGGGAAAAACTGGTAGAAACTACTTCAGCACTCTTGTATCTAAAAAGTCCTCCTTTGTGCTTTTCCAAGGCACACAATATATAGCAAAATTAATTCACCCACCCTTCCTAAAAATAGGCTAAAATTGTACTCGCCCATGCATCCTATTTTTATCCTTTATTTATTAATAAATAAAGGAATAAAATAAAGAAAACTAATACAAAGAGGCATTAATAGCCTTTGATTACATCACAGTCAAACTGTAGTTGACTGTTCTATTTTTAAGAAAAGAATGGGTGAATAATTTGCTAATAATAAATCTTGCTTGATGAGCAAGTCTCCTTCCTTGTGCATGTAAATTTTTGTCTTCTTGTCTGATGTCCTTTTGTGAAGGCACGTAAAAATAATCATGTCCAAGAAAATAAATACTTTTGATCTCCAATACTTAGCAAAATTATTCACCTGACTATGGGGACCACTGGGAGCACATGTGCAATCATAATCCACTTCTTATTTTGTAAAAATAAGGTAATCAAGTCTTCAAAAGGTTTCTTGCACTCTGATGTAGACCTTTGCTCTATCCCTTGTGATCACATGAAAAATTTACATTTGAAGTCATGTCCAATCCATCATAATTAGTGGGGACCAACTTTACATTTTACCACTAGTCTTCATTTGGTTTGGCCACCCTTGTGGACTTAGCACATTATTATGTTTTGAAATAAGACAAGGGGGCAGTTTAAAAAAGGTCACTATATCATACTCAGACACTTTTGATGACCATGAAATTCAAATGGTTTGATCGACCACCTTTGCATAATAGATGGTCAATATAGTGTTTGACCACTTTTTGGGTTATTATTGCATTGTATAGTTTTTCGGCCACTTTGATTACTTGGGACATATATTATGGTTTGACTTTTGAAAGTCAATTTGCAATAATTTTTGTAAATTTAATCATGGGGTTAAGCCCCCCTCGTGATGATGAACTCACCCCTTTAGATTTTTAGTGACATGGTTAACTCAAGTTCTTTGGTATTTGGTGGTCATTCATTGTACTGTTGAAGTCAATTTATTGATGATTAGGTTTCAACCCTGTAATTAAATGTGGTCAAGCCTTTGATCTACTTTATTGATTTTAGGGATTCAATCTTGACTTGTTGTCCTTTTAAATTAGGATGTTTATCCTTGACCCTCGATTAGGTTTTCTTGATCTAGCATTGACTGTGGCTGGTAAGTATGGTGGTTTTCTTCAAATCTATTGAAATTTTCTTATTCTTTTGATCTGGTACTTGTTGATTCTCACCCTTTGATCTTTACTCAATGGTTGAGTTAGCATTTAATCCATGGTTCAGGTTGGTGATTTAAAATCAACTCGCTTACCTTTCACTTGATCCTCCATTTTTGATTTACTTGTGGGCATGTGAGCCATGTGAAATTTTTTGTCTTAACACTTGTTGAACTCTTTGAGCTTGATTACCTCTGTATGTCATGATCTCTCTATCGCTTTTTTTAGCTAGAGCTCTTTGTGAACCATGGTTTTTCTGGTTGTTGTAACTTTAACTGGTTCACCATGTGATTCATTGGTGTGCCATAAGGGCTCAAACACTGGTATTTTTTGACTCTTGTTTTATATTTGGTTTTATCTTCTATGGAGGATTTTCATGAGCTTCACTTTTGAGTTTCTATGATCTGCCTTAAATTTTTATTGATGCATGATTTTTCCTTTGAAGTGGCCGCCATCTCTTATTCTTTCAAACTCTGTTAATTCTTTCTGAGCAAGATTCGATCTTAGATTTTCTACAAAATGTATTTTCTTGTCTTCTGTGGAGCTCTGTCAAACTCTAATGTATCACTGGGTCATTTCTTTTTTGATTTATGGACTTTCTAGAAAAATTTAAAACCCGATGTTTATTTCTGAAGTTGTATTCTTGAGTTGTATTCTGATTTCTTTACAAAAATGGTTTGAGTAAGGTAGCTTTTCTTTCTTGCCAGATCACTTTGCAGGGTTTGAGTTTCTGATTATTTTCTGATGGTATTCAAAGCTCCGCCATTGATCAACCTCTTTGTGAGGTTCTTGTGCTTTTTGGCTTGAATGTTTGATGAGGGGATGTCTCTAAGTCATTTACCTCTACATATATGTATTTCTTTGTTTCATGCCATTTTGAATTTCAAAATGCTGATTTTAATTCATTATTTCTTTGGGCTTTCTGTGAAGGTCTTTGGTTCCTTTGAGGATTGAGTTGGAACTCATTAATGGGTTTTCCACTTTCTTTTTCTATGTCAACTTGATATCTTCAAAAAATTTATGAAAGACTTCTACTCAATTGTAAGTTCTCTCAATGTGAGCCCTATTTTGAATCATTTGCGACATTAATTATTAAAATGTATTCTTCATATCAAATTACTTGAGATCTGTGCACTTTAGATTTCAACTCTAATATAATTGCCACCATTTCAAGTTTCAGAAGCTTAAATTTTGATAAGACATAAGTATATTTCCTTAACCTTGGATATGAAACTTATTCTTCCTCAGGATTCTTGTAACTTGAGTGACTGATTTTCAATGGGTATGCATAATTTTCTGATTCCTTAATTGAATCCTTGAGCCTTAACTTGGAATGCATTTTGGATATTCTTATTAATCTTTGCATTTTGAGTTTGTGTTTGAAGTTTCGGAATGGGATTTTTTTACCTAAGTACTCGTACTCCATATTTCTCTGAGTTCTTTGTAATATTTTAGATGAACATGTGGTGGTCATGGATGAATGACCCATTTTCTAGATCTGTATCTAGACATATATATTTTCCCTTTTGTGGCTCAAATCGTTGCTTTTAAAAAACCCAGATCTGGGTATTCCTCCTTTGATATGGGTATTCACTCCATTATTTTTCTCCATTATTTTTCTTGAAGATGGTCATTCTGTGTTCAAAAACTATAGATTCCTTCTTCATTGGCTTGTTCTTCTTTTGTTCTGACTCAAACTCAAATTGTTTTGTTCTCTATTTCATCTTTGTTGGTTTGAGCCATGGTCAAGTTGAGATCCCTTTGACTCTTTAAGTTATAGTGTTTTTGTTCTATTTAACTATGAATCTTACATTCAATTGTAGCTAACTAAAGTCATTATAATCATAGCATCATGTACACTTCCATCTATCCCTCCTCATTTCTCATGGTGATGTAATTGAAAGAGCTTGATCCTGACTATGCTAAAATATAAGTATGAAATTAGCTGCTTTAAAACCTTCACTTGATTGAATACTATGTGATGGATATGAACCACTCCTTTGATAAATACTATGTAATTATAAGACCTGTAATCTTGTCAACCTATGACTATGTCCTCTTTTGATTCATTTAATATCTTCTTGTTTGTACATTGATAACCTTGTAGATTTAAAATGCATTCTTGGAAATTACAATAGCATTAATGTATTTTGACTATTGAGTTATATTTGAAAGTGCACACTTGTACTTAATCTGGCACTATAGTAGTTCATTTAGATGCTTCATGGCTTGTTGTTGGGGGTAGAAATCTGATAACTGATTATCTTTTATCATGCCATGCATTATGTAGCTTTATCATTACTATTTGATTTACATATTCTTTTAAAGCATTATTAACTTTAAAATAACATGATGGAAAGATGTAAAATGTCCATTTTACATGGCAAAGCCCTGTCAAAATTTTCTCATATTTCCTTCTCATTCTGTTTCAGCTGTAATCTTATCTTGATTTAACTTCAACCTTTAAATTCTAATTCTTCTGCTTCACCTTTGAGTTGTATTCTTCCTCCATACCAGTATGTACTTGTGACTTATTTCAATCTAATGTATCATGGAATAGAAATTATTGAATTTCTACAATCTTTATCTAACAAGTGGGGACTGTAAGACATGATTTTATTTCTTCTCGACTGTAACATGTACCTACACATTTAAGAAAACAATTAGAAAATATTTAGGCTTTTTGGCCTCTCTTATGTTCCATAGTATTTCTTTTCTTCTCTCTCTCCTTATTTATGAGTAAATAATCATGTGTGCTATTATAGAAAAGTAATTTTATCATTTATGCCTTTGATCCTCAGGTAATTTATATCTCATGTTTTTAAGAGATCCACCTTCACGAATTTGAATAGTATAGGAATATGGATTGTACCCTGAGCTCATAAACTGATATTTTTCTCTTTTTTGTTTTTAGGTACAGTGCCTTGAGCAACGAGATGAAGAGGGAGCAAAGCTAGAATTGGAGATGCATCAACCAAAAAAGAAACCCCCAAGGCAATGATGGATTCATTCATACTCCTCTACTTTCTCATCTATGCATATGTACCTCTTATTTCAATAGCTGTATTTTAATTTTCAGTTACATCCCACGGCTTGTGTGGGAACATTTAAAATTCCTTATGAATAAAAAATTGAATTCTGAAATTGAGTTGTGTATTTCTTTATGAATTTCATCTTTCTATATGGATTTTATGATGAAGGAAACAACTAAATAATTATAATTGAATTTAAATAACCTTAAAGAATACATGCAACATCTAGTTCTAAACTCTGATTGTTGTAATCTGTAGTTATGATTGTTGTTCCAAATCTTAACAACTCGTATGTTCTGTAATTCAATGTCTTCATTAGGATAACACATCTGTCCTTTGGGGCATTTTGATCTTTTGCTGAACATATTCATGAAATTGCAGACTATGTCACATGTTACATTTTGTAACAACACACATAGCTACAGATTTCATGTAATCATTAATTAGAATGCATGGTCTCATACAATCTTTAAGGATTCAAACAATAAATCTCATGTTGAAGACTTAACAAAATGTCATAGATTCATGATTTATCATCCCTAAGATACAGTTAAAGGATTATAAGCAACATTTAACAAAGTGGAGACATAATGACTTTAAAAAAATTTATTACAAAAATGAAATGAAAGCTCTTCTCAACAGTGTAATTGAAATTTCCAGAATGCTACCATAGTGATAAAGTTTTTTGTGACTTAAAGGATCTCTAAAATAAGATTGCAATGAGAGAATGAATAACTATTTTAAAGTATATTATCTTGATAGAAGATACAAAAATGCTTATGATTAACACAATTAATTCAAGGCTTATCAAATTTATCAGCAAGGGAAATTAGATCTACATTCTTAGTGCTTTTCAATGGCTGTAAACTTGTAACCATCTTGACATGATTTAATTTGAAGGCTTAAAGAAAGTAACAGGTTTCTTAGATGAGTTCTTGGGAAAAACATTTCTCTCAGTTTTCCTTTCTATTTGAAAAAATATTAGAAAATCTTACTCCCCCTTATGTGAGATTCTTCTCATCTCCTTTATACAATTCTATTTTCTCACTTACTCACCAATTTCCCCCCCCCCAAAAACATGGATATTCAAGAGAATATCCTTCTTTACAATATACAATTCAATTTATGTCATCCTCAAGGAGATGACTTATCAAATGCTGTCAGGTGTGAGAAATATTAGATTTTCATCTTTTTGTTATGTTTATGTATGATTGGGATGTAATGTCATCACTTTTGGCCATTTATTTAATCATTTTTCCCTTGGTGACTGGACATCCACTTTTGGGTACTTTCAAGCACCTCTAGGTGATTTGATTTGAAAGATAATCTTATTTACTTTTCTAGAATCTATTTTCAATGTTCTACATTTATTTTCATGCCTTTTGGATTAGTTATCATGCATGGTTATTGTCAAATCAGATCAATTCACCATTTTTTCTCAATGCCAATTCATTTCAACTTTAAATTTCCTTGTGTTAATCTCTTATCAGGATTTCAAGAGTGATTTTCACCATGACTGCACCCAACTCATCTCATATGCTTCAAAAATCCTATAGAAACATGCCATCAACTTAATCAGTTCTTACTTTCTTCTTTTGTGTATAGGATCTTTGAAGAAATTAGTATCATGGTGGGGGAACCAGTACCATCTATTTTGAAGAAAATTTACCGTGAAGAATTGCATTCCATTTTTTATTTATCAGGTCAGGATGAAGATTTTTTTAGGATGATTTTTCAAATTAATGACCATGAGGATTATACCGCACCCTTGAGACCTCCAAATTTTCAAGACACATTACTTAGGAGACTTGTTAATATAATTCTCATGGTCTTTGCCTTTCAAATGATGTCTTTTCACCTTTTTAATCTTAAACTTCAGAGAAATCTTGAGTCACTGAGGAAATTTTTACTTGTGAGCAGTCCTCATATGCACTTGTTTTCCAATCATGTATGCCCATACATTTCTAATGAGGCATACATGATGGATATATTTCTTTAGACATAATAACTTCCCTCTATCATCAATTGAATGCATTAGAGAAGTGTGTTTTAGTATTAGAGGTAAAACAACCAGTGAGCACACCCCCGAACCCCTGAACCATCACTTCCTTTTGTGAAAAAACATAAGGGTAAGTCTAGCTCCAGGAATTCTTCTCTAATTAATACCTTTATGCCTTCTAATCCAGTTACTACCTACATGCCTTCTACTTCAATTTTTCCACAGTTAGTTATGGTTGCACTTCCAGTTAAATCCTCTCAACTAAATTATTCTACCAAAACCAGATGGAAAAGGGAATTTTCTAAAGGTGGTTTGGATATGAGTGAATGGGTCTTATCTTACAAGAAGTGGTCAAAATTTCTTAGTTTGTTAGATAGTCCCTTGTCTAGTATGGATGAACTTTTGCAAATGAGCATGTCACGCACACTATCAGGAGATATTATTTTTGTTTAAATGGTACTAGGGAAAAATGAACATGGGCTTAGGAAAAATAAATTAGTGAAGGAACATCCTCTTTTTGGAAAGGATTTTGTAAAGGATTTTTTGGTATTGGATGCTTAAAGTGATAAAACTCTAAAGGATATATGTAATATTTATTTTCATGGGTTGGGGCCCCTATAGATCCTTATTTTGCCTTTTTCAAAATATAGAAAGTACAAACACCTCACTAGTTTATATGCTTTCACAATGGACATAAAAGTTCATCCAAACACTATAAAAATCTAATCCATTGTATCAGATTACAACTTACGTCAAATAATAACAAGTTTTAAAAGTAATATCAATTCTTTATGAGGAAATAGTATCAGATTAATCCTCAGTTACAAATTAAATATGAAAGTAAGATAAAATTTTAAGAAATTACAATCCTAAGCTTTTTCATCGTCTTTCATGTCTGCATCATTTTCTTCTTCATCTTATTCTCTTGCTTCTTCATGTAACCTTGCCAAGTATTCATCATACCTTCAAACGATCTCATTGATTTCTTCTTCATCCAGCCCTATATGGTGTTAGAAAATCAATAGCTTGGACTATTTATTGCATCCACATAAGGATCCATTTTTTTCTTGAAATCCAATGGTTTAGCGCTCAACTTTGTAATTCAGGTCTCAATTTTCCTCATTGCTTTAATAACTTCATAATAAAATTCATCTTTATGAATTATTTTCTCAAAAGAACTAAAAAAAAGTCAGTCATTAGATCACCATAGATTTTCTTGAATTTTTCAAATACCATATCTTCAAGTTTTAAATGAATATCATTTAAGGTATCATCAACCCATTTCCTTTTAGCTTTTATTTTTTCTTTAATCCCATTCAAAACATCCATCCTGATCCTTGCTAATTCCTCCATAGCATGACGAGTTCCTTTGAATTCCCTTGGCACAATACCTTATTTTTCAACCAATTCATCACTGATTCAAGTTATAAAACTTAAATTGGGAAAAATTCCTTCAAAAAAGATGATTTTGTTATCATATTGCTCAATCATTTCATCAATTTCATTAATCCTATTATTAAGGTCTTCATACTTTGTCATGTATTTTTCAATTACTTATTATCCCTTTTTTTCAACCTCTCAAGCCATGTGTCCATAGCTTGAACTTTCTTAACACCCTTATCAATATTTTCCCTCCCTTCAATATTTTTCGTAGATGTACTTTCTTGAGTCTGACTAGACTACCCAATTATTTATTACAGACTAGAACTCAAAGATTTGACTTGTTATTTCAATTGTTTCTTAGTTAATCTATCCTCATCAACCTTTTGTAACAAGTCACTTACTGCCTCTGATACTCCATGTTTTAGTTTGTCTCTTGAAGGATTTCCTAAGGGAATAATTTGGACACTATAATCATTGGTTATATTTTCTCGTCTTTCCCTCATACAGGATTTCCACTTATAAATTTTTAGATCCCAGTGGATCAATGTGAATTTTGGTGAGAACTCCATCCCTTTTGGACGTTTTCACTATTTTTTGAAAAGATAGAGCTATGAGATCTATAGCCTTCACAGGGATAATTTCCCCTTCTTCTTTTGATATCACCTCTCTTATCCATCTTTTTGTAAGATTGATCCCAATTTTTATTTCATGTAGTTCGTGTTGGGGTTTCTTGGGGACAACCACCAAATGATTGGACACTTCTTGTACCTCTTAGACTGATGATTCTGCTTACTTTTCTTGTTCAACTCCCAAAATTATCTCTTTGTTCTTACTTTGTACTGGAACTTCCCTTGATTTTTTTCCTTCTTGATCTTCAGTTTGGGACTAACCAGTATCCTTCAGAATTACATTAGTGATTACACTTTGTTCTTTCTTTATTTCCTTAGTTGATGTAATATTTTATTCAATCTTTTCCTTGGGAGATTTTTGAACTTGTACCTCTCTTGTAGGCATTTATTTTCCTTCCATGATTCCCATATCTTTTGGAGGCTGCTGAGTTTACACATTATCATACTTTTCCCCTATTGATACCTCATGTTGTATCAAGGTGGGTTGGATTTCCATTATTGGTTCCTTATCCTTACCCAAATATTGTACATCTAAACTATCAATAAGCTTATCCTCAATAGTTACATCTTGTGTAACCTCTGCTATAATTTCATCTAATACCTCTCATCCAATACCTCTCTACTTACACTTTTTCCACTACATATTTATAGCTTGCTCAACTCTGGATCTTCCTGATCTATAGAGACCACCTCTGATGTTTGAATTCTAGTTTCAGTAGTTAGCACTTAAAGTAGTTTTTTCTAATCCTATACTCAATTGAGGATCACTTACACCCTTTACTATTTGTTCATAAATAGATATAGTAAATGCATCCAATGTGGAAAAATCCTCACCAACATCAACATCCATTATCTCTACTTGACTCTTTGCTGACTCTTTTAATTATTCAAACAAAGGTACATTGATATTTTCAATTGAAATGGTTTGAGATGTTTTAACACCTTGATTCAAGATATCACTATTTACTGGATTAGATAACACATTACATTGAGTTGTTTGTTCCTGAGTGCTCCCAATTGTCACTCCCTTTGAAGACAAAGATGAAAATAAAGGTACTGATGCTACATGTTATACCTGGGAAACATAAATTCTCTCATGTTCTGGGGGATCGATTACTACATCCATGTGCTTATATTTATTGTGTGTATGAAAAAATTCTCTTACTAGGATTGTCTCATAAAAAAAAATTGTCTCATGTGTGCCCTTTCAAACTTCTTAAGGTTCGGTGCTACTCTCGTTTCTTCACCATGTGGCTTAGGTTGTGCATGAGAACTTATTATGGGCCCACTCATTAACTTATCAACATATTGGGGTTTTGGGAAAACATATGGAGGATTCCTATGAGAAGTCATACTTTTTCTTTTGATTATAGGGGAACTACAAAAGTGATAATATAATTTTGAATTGATTTTAGGAGTATTTCTTTAGTTTCCTACTTTAGATTAGACATGGAAGTACTAGTCCCACTAGTAGCAGAAGTCTATTCATCTACAAGTCCTGAAATAGGCCTTTTCAAAGGAAATTGAGGATACTTTCATCCCAAGGGATCCATTCTAAAACCTCCTTATTTTAGGGGAGAAAGGTCATATTTCAATTTTCCCAAATCCTTTAACTTATTAAGAACTCTTGTTCTTTGAATTGATAAATCAATGTTTTTCTGGGCCATCCAATTCGATGTTCTTCTCATTACATAAATTATTTGGGCATATGAGTCATCCGACTCCTCTTCATTCCAATTCAAGGGGACCATTAGTTTTCCCTCCCCCTTTTGATCAAGAGAGTATTTATTCATAGTATGTGGATCATCCAAAAATCCCTCGGGGATAACGACAATATTAAAATCTATAATTTGAGTAAGGTTCATTCTTGAGAAATATCTTAGCTTGACCTCCTCATCTCTACAATTCATCCAATAATCTTCAAATTGAGGCTTATGTTCAAAAGTGTTTGCAATATTATTAAATACCCAACTGAAGTAATAGTTGGCCCTTGTCTCAAACCATTCCATTGCATCTTCCATTAATTTGGCATTTATAATTAAAGGGAAGGAGCACCTTCTAATCTTGATGGGGAACTTAATGTTTTTCTTAAGTTTTCAAACCATTAGTTTGTTAATTGGTGTCAATTGTCTTTCCAATTCACATAAGGCCATTTTTTCATATAGATATTAGGGAAACTTCTATGGTTGGCCTTCAAATCCACTAATCATGATGTGTGTAAATTTCCTGTAATGAATGAAATAGCATCCATAATCCATGATTACTTATCTATCCTCTTCATAAATCATGTATTGTTCCCATTTTGGCCTAAATAAGGACATGATTGGTGTAAAGAAGATATCATTAACTAATCTCACATTCTCTCTCCAATTACTGAACTGTAATTAAGGGAAGATCTTATGCATTTGGCACTTCTTAAAGTTAGCACATGGCATAAGGCCAAGGAACCACCTATGGCCTACATTCTTATAAATCAAGTAGGTCATCATGTAAAATTCCAATTATCCACTTTCATCCATCTGCATTTTTACTATCAGTGCTATCATGTGGTCATGAAGTGCTTCTGTAATGGAGGTTGCCCAACAAATGTTCCCCTTATTCTCAAAAATTATCCACATATAGGTGCACATCCACTCCTGGAATTCAATCGTTGTCTCTAAACCAACCATTCAACTCAAAAATACAGTCACATCTTCTTCTTCCTCAATGAATTATTCCCTAACAAGTCTTTTAGGGATTAGAGTGGTTGTTTTCTACTCTATTAAAAGTCATTTGGTATTTATAAGCTGAGCATAGTCATTTTTCTTAGCTTCATAATCTTGTAAGGCTAAGTCGATACCCAGGGTTATCAGATTTTTAATCACAGAAAAATTTAGCATTATCCTAATGGTTATGAGTGTCAAATTTAATACCAATTCACCACTTCCATACAATACTTCCCTCTTCTCTAGGTTGTAATTCATCATGCAAATTCTTACCAGTTTTGGGTAGTGTACTAAGGGTGGAATAACACCAACTAAAGAAATTTTACTGGCTTGAATCACTTTCATTAATTCACTCTTGTTTGGGCTATTGAATCTTTGTAGGAATTCATTTAGGTCAACATTCATTAAATATGTATCTATGATTTTGTCTAGGTTACTACTGATCCTGGAAGTAACAGGAAAACCTGCTGGCATGGTCCTCATATTTAATGCCCTAGTTTTACTTCAAATTTCCTTGCAAAGGAATAAGAGTACGAGATTATCTTAATTCTTATCAATTTTTTGATGAATATTCGTGCAATTTGGCTCTAGTTAAAATTATCTTCAATCTCCAGTTCTCTACTTGTACTCCGCTATCGATTTCACATTGTTCCTCAAGGAATTTTGCTAATAATGACATCCATATCTCAAAAAATGATAGAAAAAATATCAATGCGTTTGAAGAGTTCAAAATTCCTACATAATTTGTGTGAAAATGCATTAATGGAAATAGTCATAAATGCGTTGTATCATGGTTGTCCATTTCACCTTTCCCAATTTTAAATATGATTCATCCACATGGAAAATCCTTATACAATGCGGGCTCGGGGAAAATTTTTACACTCTTGCATCATTTTTTAAACGCGTGCATATTGATCTATTTGACCTGATCACTTGCCATTGAATTTTATCCCAAGTTTGAAACATGGTTGCATCCCAACGGTGGTGGAGCTACAGGTCTTTTTTGAATTTTTTTTCTCGTTCCATTTGAACTCAAAGTTACCAATTTCCTCCAAGGACCCACTTCCCCTCTCTTTTCATGAAAAAGCACCACATGTCCTTGACCGGTATCGGGAGCTTCTTTGCACTATTATATTTTATCACCTTATTGCTAAGAGATATAATCAATCCCTGAACCCCCACATTCAACCAACTTGTGACACATGTACCTCTTGGAGGTGGAGTAAATTTCTTTTTCTACACTTTTTGACTACGAATATTCAAAGGAATATTCATCATGCCTCGGGGATAAGTTATAAAATTGTTAATATTATACGATTGGTGTAACTTTCCAATTTTAATCCTCCATACCATAACCAACTGGAGAAAGATACGTATCATTGGGCAATGGATCCAAACATGCAATTTATAACATGACTAGGAATGGTATAAAAAGGCATTTTTCACAATTTAAAAGTGATTCATGATTAAGGTTTTGTAGGGATCTTCAGAAACAACATGTCTAAATGACCCTTGACTGGAAAAGTGGACAAAATACCTAAACACAAGATTTTTAAATGAATTTAACATGAATGTAACATTTTAACTCTCATTTTCACCTGGAAAAAACAAACAACATAAAATGTTTTTGAAGGCTTGTTCAATACAAAGTGGAGAGATCATTACGAGCACCAACAAATACAATTTAGAAACTTATATCATGTTTTATAAAAACAAGATGTAAATATCAAAATTTTATTAATATGATGTGAGATGTGTAACAACTCAAGGGAAGGTCAATGATGAGGATGTATAACAACAATGAAATGTTTTGATTTGGTTTTATAGATAAGGTTTCCAAAAATATGAAGACGTACCAACACACTTTCAATACTTACTTTCACAGTCGCAATTAAGAAGGATGTAAGAGGGTATAAAAGTGGAGGAAACGATTTTGAGTAACACTTCGTATGTTGCTCCTCTTTTGATAAAAAAATATAAACCAGATAGAAACAGAGATAGATCAAGTGGGGATGAAACAAACTTATTGAAACTTTGACAGAGTTTCTCCTTGTTTAAAGAAAGGTAGAAAATAAGAAAAAGTAATGCATAGTAAGTTTTATAATGAGTAACATATGGCTCCAACTTTGATGGACTCTCCCTTGTTCCACAAACAAGGTTTCGAATCTGAAGAAAATTTCACTTTGTAAGAGTTATTCAAAACATGATTGGTTAAGGTAATGTTTTCTCTAATGCCAAATGGTTACCTATGGATATTTTTTGTGACACTCACCAATTATTTCCTAAGAGCGGCACACACTTTAAGGATTTATCCTAGAGAGGTGGACCGTTACCTCATAATCAAATGAATGAACAAGGCCTAATATGGGTAACATGAAGCTTATCTCACAAGTGTTTTTTCACTAGTCAATTAGGTATGCAAGGTGCTTCTCATTTCATCCACAAGTTTCCTCAAGGTGTGGACTACTTTGGGGTTCCTAGGGTAATCCTCACAATGATTTTTATGGCTTATGCCAAGATACTTCCCCTAGTTAAAGTGGACGATCCATATCTCTTGTGTGAACTTGAAAATACAGTGTTTTAAATAGTATTATATTTTTTTAATTCTTTTTTTTTATTTTGGTTTTGTACACCATTGGCATCCTGCAACTAACTTTAGTAGTATTTTTTCATATTCTTTTTCTTTGACAAGAAAATATTTGGTCCTACATGTGAAGGTTAATTATTTTCCATAAGATCTAAACATCATGAAAAATGATTAAATTTTTATTTGTATTCTCAATATCATCATAAGACACAATAGACGAGCATACACAATGAATAACCCAACTATTTTACAAAATTAAAATCTTGTGAATCAAATGACTAGGCAACTCATTTTAATTATTATTTTTCCATTCCCTTAACCATGAATTTAGTGAAGTTTTTATAAATTCAAGAAGGATTAGAATTATTTTTATTCCCAAGATCACCTAAGAGGTACGAGGAAAGAGCATACATAACTCTATCATAAGATATGAAAGCATGAAATTCATTAAAAACAATTAAACAAGTTAGCAAAAAAATAATTCAAGATACACCCTGCAAAAAAAAATTGGAACTAAAAACCTGTAAAATGTTAGAAATATCAAAGACTAAATCCTGCAAACCTTAAAAACAAAGCCCAATTTTAACATATCACAATAACGCGGGCCTTTTAACTATAGTTTTTCCATGATAACAATATCACAACACTAGTAATATTAGCATGACCCAAAAAAAATTAACGCGGGTTTGAGGAAAAACAAAAACTGATGGAAAGAAGAATGACACCAATGTGGCCTACGAAACACTAACATGGTCCTAGTTACACTAGCGTGAGTCTGAGAGAGAACATAGAATGGTAGAAAAAATGTGACACTAATGCAACTAGTATAACAGTAACGCAGGGTAGGGTTCACACTGATGCAGGTCCAAAACAGAGAATCAACTAAAAGAAAAAAGCATCATAAAACATATCCATAGTGATGGTAGCATAACCCTAGTGATACTAGCACCTCCAACATAATAGTAATGCACCACTTTTAACTGTAGCACGTGATAACTTCACATTGACATGGGGATCTAGTATGACATCATGAACATGTAATTATGACATGTAAAAACTCAAAAAGTTCAAAAAATTTCCACTTTAACCCAAATTTAGTAATAACCCATCTCGTTTGGACCTACAAGAGAGACTCAATACATGTAAAGTAAACAATATATGTCAAGGAATTCAAGTTATTTAACATGTGGAAAATAATGGTTAGCCAAAATAAGAAAAAACTAACAAATTTTAAAATCAAATGCATGGGGTAAGTCTCACAGGGTGTGCCAAATGTATGCATGCCAAAACTAACCTTGTTAATTGAGATGAAACCAAAACCTAGTAGTTTCAAAGAAAATTTAATCAAACAAGAACATCATGATAGGAGATAAAAGGAAAACAACTTATTTCATGCATAAACATGATAAAACAACTAAATGCTAAGCCATTGCTACTTTTTTTCATTTGTACTTGAAGTATGAACCTAATTAGATCACCTAGAAATCAAATTGTTGTTGTTTGGCTCAAAAATTGAGAATGAGATCTCAATAAGAAATGGCTACAAGGCCATCTTTTCATCTTACCATTCTCTTCAATTTGAGAGAATGAATGTAAGATGGAGAAGCTATTTCCAACAATAGAGAATGACTCAAAATCAAAATGCCTATAGTTTTCACTAGTGTAAATGAGGTTTCTTTTTGAGAGGAAGGAGCTTGGTCCTTTAAACAACTTTCCAATTTGGGAGAATATTTCAAATTAGTGAATGTGGGACAAATGATAAAGTGGATTTAGAATAAATAAGATTTATTAGGGGAATTAACAAGTGATTAAAAACTCATGAGAGTTGGAGATGATTTAATTAATCAACCAGGATTAATTAATAGGCTTAAATAAGCTTAGAAACTTATTTGGAGACGATCTGGAGGAAAATATGTAGGATTGAGATGATTTAAAAGGGGCATTTCATTAATAAGAAGGTTTACTAATTAAAAATAGGGTTAAAATAATAAGTAGTTAATTAATTGAAATTAGATTATAACTAACAAAGTGTTGCTAATTGTCATCCAGAGTGGGGTAAAGGATAGTTAATTAACAAAGTATCGTTAATCGAAAAAAATGGAGGGAAACATTAGTTAATTTGTGGGAAATCACTAATTATTATGGAAATCAGGGGAAAGTGGGTAATTAGTGAAATTTTAGTATTAATACTACATAAGAAAATTTTAGGTGTCTACATTCACCCCTCTTTGGGGTGGAGTAAGTGACGCCACTTCAAAGATAGTAGACAATTACAGACAAGTATAAATTTTGAAGGTATAGTTGAAAAATTAGTATAATGAAGGATGATCCCTTGAATGTCGATGGGGTGAGGAAAGAGTTCGATCGACGCTCAAAAATATGAAAGAAATGGATAGAGGAAATGAAGATAGGGAGGGGGGATAAGTATAATCCCTATTTCCCCAAGTGTTTTTGAAGAAAATTATAATGACGAACATGATAATGAAGAAGAATGAAGATGAAGATAATGGAAATAGCTTTCATCTAACTTAGCTCAAGAGAAACTTTGTTTCAACATTTTGCTTTATGATCTACATCATCGTCCCTTTATTATAATGTACGCATACAAAAAAATTATATAATAACATGAAAAGATATAATAATAACATTTTTTTATTGCTAAAAATGTTGAAATTCATGCAACATACATAACAAAATGCAATATGAGAAAGTAAATAAGCTAACATGGAAAGGAAACAAGTAAAAACACACATACTTAAATAAACAATGTTCAAGACAGTTACACCATTGTTTTTGTTATCGAGCTTCAGTTCCTAGATGTTCAAGTTAATGAAAAGGGTTAAAAATGGCACCCTAAGCAAGGATACATGTGAGGAGAATATCCATAGGATACAATGGTCCTATGGAACAACAATCATGCACTATGAAATAGTACCACACAACTCATTGTGCAAGGGAGTACATACATAGTAAGAAAACCAACTTTGTTAATGGAGGTAGATCTAGATGATCCGCGAGTCATTTGCAAGAAAAATTGAGGACTGAAGAAAGATGTTTTGTAGGATAAATTTCTATGTTTGAAGACAATGTGTTTGATAAATGCTTCAACTATGTGCATCCTTCTTACCATTTTTTGATTTTTTTTTATTATTTTACCAATGTTTTGGATTTTTGAATGTTTTATAAATGTTTTGGATGTTTGAATGTTAATAATTGTTTGGATTTTTACTCTTTTTTTTTTTGAAATTTACCAAATTTTTTTTTCAGATTTTGGAATTATAATTTTTTTTTGTATTTATACTAATTTTTTATGATGTTTTTAGGGTAATTTTGATAGTTTTCCGAAGATGTGTACAGGAAAAACAAAAATGTAAATATTCCCCCAGCGAGAGATGGGAATATACAAGGTAAAATCTTTGCACATATATACAAGAAGAAGATATGTTGGATCGAGGCCATGAAGGCTAGGTTCAACATGATGATGAAATAAAACCAATGAAGTGCTAAGGAGTTAGCATGCCCTCAGTGCAATATGGCCAAGAAATATATGATAGAAAATAAGTACAAGAATATTTTATTAAAAGGGGACAAAGGTTCCCACAAACATGGTAAAAATGCAATATTATACACATATATGTTATGAACAAAGCAGAAGAACAATGTGAATGCTATGGAAGGATATGGAAAATGTAGCTATAATCCTTGCAATTAAAAGGTGATTAGCCAAAGGCACACATCGTGAGTCAAAATATGGACTAAATTAAGAGTTTCAACAAGGTCCAAACAACACTTAGTAACATACTAATATTGTTTTCTCATAGAGACCGAGTGTGTGCACTTAAAAATTGCTTACTTCTTGAAGAGAATATTTGATAGACAACATGTGAAGACAAATTAGCCAATGTGTAGGAATGATTTATTTTTATAGGTGATTTGTGAATGGAGGGTGGAAGGAGGGTTGTACATTGCTCTGCTGCCATCCAGTAATCCATAGCTTCGACGAAGTTGTATTTTATTCAAGTTGCAGCATTGATCTACTACCATCCAGGTGTCCATAGCCCCAATAAAGATACTAGAAATACCCCAAGATATAGTTATATATTGATTTAATTTTTTATTTTTGATATTTTGATTTATTTTGTTTAATTTTTGAAATTTATTTCAGCTCTCTTAATTGTGATGACGACATTAGCTAGTGTCAACAAATACACCCAAAATTTATTTGCAACATGTTTATTATATATAGATAGTGAGAGGATCTCTAAGAGGTTGGTCATTATTTAATTTACTAAGGTGATAAACGACCAAGGTCAAATGGATAATATAAATATAAATGTCACACAATGAGTGTGAATAGACTAACCAAAAGATCATCAAAGAGATGAACATGGTGGGAGACTTGCAGAGAAATCTAAAGAAAGGGAAGAAAGAACATCCATGTGTATTGAATACCTGATTGTAATGTTTGATCATTGTACCTTTGATTTTTTAATTTATTTTAATGTTTAATTTTTTCTCATTTTTTTTAATTTTGAAATTGGGACCAACAATGCCACTCAACGTGATAAGATCCAACAAAAATATTTGTGATTTATTTGATAAGGGAGACTAGGAGTGTTATTTTATTAAGAGTCATATTATCTCCAATCTCGATGATCGTGGTGAGCTCATATTCAACAAATTACTGTGAATTATCTTGAATCATTGATTTTGTATGTGGGAGATTGAGTTCCCTATCCATAGATTTCTGTACTTTTTTCCATACATGGCATTTGTATTAGTGTGCATTTTTTAATGAAGTTTGATTTTTTTTTTAGTGTTGGATTTTCTTGGATATTTAGAGATCTTCATATTTTTTATCTTAGTTTGATTAAGAAAATGTAGGTGTTTTGTACAAGCTAATGTGTTATTTTGTTGATCTCGAGAAGTGGGAGAAGAAATTGGATGTTTGGGATTGATGATAAGAATTTTAGGAATGATGGTGGGCTTACCACTAGTGTTGATATAAGGATGATAAGATGGGAAAAGAATATCAGGTCAAAAAATTAAAGATGATGGGATACCAGGAGGTGAGCCATAGATAGAAGATGAAGGGCTACCGGGATGTGGCCCCAAGAAGGAAGATAATGAGCTACTAGGAGGTGAGCCATAGATAGAAGATGAAGGGATACTAGGATGTGGTACAAGTATAGAATAAAATGGGCTACCAGGAGGTGTCCCATAGATAGAATATGGAGGGATTCTAAGATGTTTCCCAATTATAGAAGATGAAGGGCTACTAGGATATTTCTGACAAATAGAAGAGGGAGGGCTCCTAAGAGGTGGCCCACATATAGAAGAAGATGAAGAGATACCTGGAGGTTCATTAATGAGAGATTGTGATGGAGGAATTGTGATATGTAAATAACGATGGGGTGATGATAGAATAGAATATGGATCAAGGATAAACTTGTCTGTTTTGTTATGAAATGAGGACTGAGAAGATGGAAGAACAAAAGGAGGATCAAGTTTTATGATATTAGGATCTTCTTCTATTTTTTGAAAAAAGGAATCAACATCTTCCCCATAATACGTGAATTCATCAAGGTCAAAAGTGAATCCTTTCTCATAATCCTCTCAAGGAATGTCATTGTGTGGCCACAAGAATTCTTTGATTCCTTCTTCATACTGAAATAAATTAATTGTTATGGGTTGTTGTTGGTTGCTGATAGTAGGTTTATTGGAAGAAAGAGGTCTAACACGTTTGGAATATCTAAAAGATGTTTGATGATGCATATGAGGGGAAGGTTTGAACTTTCTCCCACATGGGTACTAGATAGTGCTTTCAAAATATATCTTAGCATATTATTTCTTGTTAATTGTTTGAGATGGACACAAATATTGGTCTTTAGAAGATTGATAAGGATATGCTAAGATATAGTTGAAAGGGCTCAAGGGCCAAAGATGGATTAGATTTTAATTGATAAAGGAATATGACTCAAGAGATGAAGTTGATTTGGATTTAGAATCCTAAAAATTTGAAGAAGATGTGGATTTTAAATAGTTTGGTATTGGTTCTCCTATAAGAAAACATAGTGCAGGTATACAAAGAGGATTGTGTAGCAAGTAATTGTATTATGACATAGGGGTCGACTTGGATGATTGATTAGAGGAATTTTGAGTCACAAGAATCCTAAAATGATGAATATGTCATTGAGGCAACTGGTAAAGGGGGTCCTATGAAGAAATGGATGATAGCGACTCAAGATTTGAATTAGATGTTTGATTGGAGTAACTTGAAGTCACATGAATCTTCAAAGAAGGAAGACATCATTGAGGCAACTTATAAAGGGGGTCCTCTAAAGAAAGGGAGGACCATGACTCAGGAGTCAAATTAGAGGAATGATGGGGAGAATTTATGGCCACACAAATCCTTAGAGGAAGAAATGTCATTTAGGTGATTGGTTATTCCTTAGAAGAAATTCGATTGGATGAGGCTCATGAGACTAAGGGGAGTCTCAATAATAACATGGATTAGAATAATCAGGAGAATGAGGGGAATTAGAATAATAAAATGAATTATAATCATCAGAAGAGTGAGGGGAATCATAAGAATATCATGGATTAGAATCATCAGAATCATACCACTAACTATGAGATGAAGGTGGGGAAAGGGGTAGCCAAATGGGTTCTCTACCATGAATAACCAATCAAGGTTTAGTCATGATGGGCATATTTTGATGTGAATGCCTAAAACTAGGTTCCCTATTGTCGTAAGTGTGAGTAACCTTCTGATAGTCAATCAAGGTTGGAAATCTTGGGTCCAAAAGCCTAGACCTAGATTGTTTGATTGAAATCCCTCAGATGCAAGGAAGTTCTACGTCGATTTGGGTAGCGTAATGATGACCAACTAGACATTTTATAAACAAATAGGGGATTCTTGTGTGATTTTCTAGAGGGGATCTAAGGAAAAAGAACATATTGATGACTCAATTTTGACAATCGAACAATGTTTAGACAATAAGTTACAAGTGTAAATGTCAAAATGGTTAATCAAAATTTAGTACCATTATCGGTGCAAAGGAAAATTTTCCAATGTTTAGATTGTCTCAAGAGTTTCTTGATAGGAAAAATTCTTTCTAAGGTTTTAAAAATGTGTATAAGGAATACATTGAACGTTGGAAAAATTCAAGCAGTGTGATAGATGTAAATGTCACAATGAATGTCAAAGAAGGAATGAAAAAGAATGACAGGGACACCACTAGCAGGTTTAATTGTAAAGACCAATAAAATATGAAACTAACTCCCTAATTTTTGTACATTTGTCTCAAAGTTTGATTTTGTAGATGAAAACACAATTCCAACACTTAAATCAAGTTTTAGCAAAATAAGATTTAAGTATTAGAAAAGGGTTGAGGTGACTTTCGACTTGAGGTATACTAAAACAAGTTTAGATACAACGAAGGTTTAAATCCTCAATAAGTGAAATTTACAAACATGAGTATCACAAATGTTAATAAGGATTTGTAGAAAAGAAAGATATTAGTAACAAAATAATATTGATATGATGCGAACAACGTAACAAAAATAGTTTTCAATTTTCTTTTTGAACACTCCTATGGAAAGACAACATAGAATTGCTAAAATAATGGGGTGTAAAATCAATTCACTTCCCACTACTTATTTGGGGCTCCCCCTTGGTACTAAAAAAGTCTCTATCAAAGTATGGAATGATGTATAGGAAATATTCCAAAAGAAAATGGCCAGATGGAAAGGGGCCATTGTTTCTAGTGCTGGTAAATGTCTACTTATCAAAATCACTCTTCAAAATCTTCCTATCTACATTATTTCTCTCTATAATATTCCTTCTGCCTTCAGAGAAAAAATTGAAAGAATCAAGAAGCACTTTCTATAGCAGGGAATGGAGGAAAAATTCAAATATCACCTAGTTGCTTGGGATCAAGTGTGCACTCCTAAAAGAATTGGGGGACTAGGAATAAAAGATATAAGAAAAATGAATATGGCCTTAATTGCAAAAATGGGCTGGAGAATGCTCTCAGAGGAACAACCATGGATTTATCATATTAAGGCCAAGTATCTTGAACAACAAACAAATTTCTCTTTCCTTCATGATGAACAACTTCCCCAAGATTCCATTTTCTGGAATAACTTGATTCAAGTCAGGAATTTCATCAAGCAAGGATGTAGATGGAAAGTGGGAAATGATAGAGACATCAATTTTTGGGGGGATAATTGGTCTAATTTCATCCTCAATGATAGATTTGGTGCATTCAAAGATAGTCTTGAACAAAAGTATGGTACTAAGGTCATTGATTACATGGAAATAGATGGTAAAAAAAGATGGAAACAACTATCGGTGGATAAAATTGAACTGAAATCCATGATGTCCTCTCTACATGAACAACTGGATAGAATAAGAAATATCCTGAGAATGAAGAATATATTCTTTCCAACTGGAAGATTGGAGCTGCAAATATGCAGATTAGGAATACTTCAAACATTGATAGGTCTTTGATTCAATGGATCCCTCCTAAGATTAACTAGTATAAACTAAAATTTGATGGTGCCTCCAAGGGTAATCTTGGAATTGCTAATGGGCCAGGTGTAATTCAAGATCATAAAGGTTGTTTAGTTACTACTTATGTTGGTAAAATGGGGATTTAGACGAATCATTATGCAGAATCTCTTATTTCTCTATGGGGCTAAGCATTGCTAGAGATTATAACATTCAGAATATAATTTTGGAAAGAGATTCACTAAACATTATCTATCACCTCAATCAACTTTATCCTCATAGTTGGACTATTAAGGAATTTACTATGGAATCCATAAATATTTGCCAAAATTTGAAGAATATCATCATTAAGCATACTTATAGGGATGGGAATAAGCTTGCAGATACCTTGGCCAATTTTAGCATCAATAATAATCTAACCATTTAGGATAATGAAAATTACATCCCTAAGGAGGTGCATAATAACATTAATGCAGATAAATATGGGAAATCAAGCATGGAGTAGGAATAATAATGAAATGGTGTGGGATTTAGTGGGTGTGAAAGATCACACATGTGTGAAATATCATCCTAACAATGACCATATTAACTCCCATGATCCTCGAATAGGTGGGTGGGTTCTCAAAAATTGGATAGACATAAGGAAAATAAAGATTCAAATGAGGGTTTTGAGTAGAATAATTGCAAGAATAGTAGGGAGAAGGAGATGGGAGGTGCCCCATTCCAATTGGAGACCTACAATGCCTCACATTGGAAGAAAGTGAGGAGCTATGGAACCTCCTACAAAAGGGACACATTTCCAATTTTATAGAATGTATTCAGGGGCACAACCAAAATATTTTGATTCATTTCAAAATGGACTGGAAGGAAAGAAAGGTGGAGTATGGTGGTGACCAATTTATTATAAATGAGGAATTTATTGTTGAGGCAATAGGCCTCGAGTTGGAGGGATATCATTTTTTCAAAAAAAGGATTGACAGGACCGCCAAGGCTAAGAAATTATCTAAAGAAGGAGAGGATCTCAAATTTGTTTTTACGGGTGATCGGGTAAGTTCTATCCCCAATACTTTTAATGAAGTTACAAAAATGATGGTTAGGTAAATTTCTCTAGAAGGGCACTACAAAACTATCCCTCTCAAGTACCTGGTCTTTCTTAACCATTTTAGAAGACAATTTGTGGTCTGCTTCCCACATTACCTATTAAATTCCCTTCAATGCTCCATTTTAGAATTCCAAAAGCACTCTCATGCTATCCCTCTTCACCAGGGCTTTATCTTCCTACTTCATAAGATCTGTGTCTCTAAGTTCCCCTGCTTCCAGCCCTCTCCCAGTGATCCGCACATCACTACCTCGACTACTCCCACTTCCATTTTGAATACCTCTTACAAACTCAAGACTAAGAACCTAAAACTTCAAGAAATTGACATCCCTCACTCTTTCAGGGTTCTTAGAAGCACCAAAGAGATGTAAGTTGCACATAATTTACTACATATTAGTAATGCTTGCTAAGATATGGCCGTACAATAAGAGGGGAATAATATACCTCATAGGTTGGAATCTCTGGAGAAAGAGATGTTGTAATTAAAGGACCTTCAGTGCATGGACAAGTAGAAAGGAAAAAGAAATATTGATGATGATACTAAAAATAGGAAGGATCATATTGCTGACATTTACAAGAAATTTAACCCCTTGGACAATAGTTTGGGGAGAGCCAAAGGAAGGAATGATCATAACATGGATATGTTCAATTCCATTAGTGACTTCTTAGAACAACATGTTCGAAGCATTACCATGCTTAACATGGTCCCTAAAACTATCTGGGGGACTGACAAGGAGAGAAGTCAGACCATATTGAAATTGAACACAACTGACCCCATGCACATCACAATTTTTGCGTTGTTCACATCACTGAAAAAAATCAAATCCAGGATAGAAATAGCTTCCAAGAAGTAATCTCCCTCAGCCTGGAGGGCCTTGCTACTTTTTTGCTTTCTTGTTGTAGTTTCTGTTCTGTTTAGCTTTCTTCTGGTAACTATATTTTGGTTACTGTTGGACATAATGTTGTATCTAGATTTTGATCCTCTTTTTTTTCCCCTTTATATCTCTACTTGGTTGTTGAGCCCTTTTTGTAATAGGGTATAGTCCCTTCAAAACTATTTACCAATAATAAAAAAACAACAACACTTTTCAAATCTCAATGAAATGTTTCGATGAAAAAAAGGTCAAAGTATAACAAGGAGTTACTAATATGTGAGTATCGTAATAATACAATTTATAAACTTATATCAAGTTTTATAAAAACAAGATGTAAGTATCAAAATTGTATTGATATGATGCTATCAGTGTAACAACTCAAGGGAAGGTTAATGATGATAAAGTCTAGCTACGATGAGACGTCTTGATTTGGGTGTCAAAAAATGGTTACGCAAAATATGGAGATGTACCAACACACTTTAAACACTTACTATCATAGTCACAATAAGGAAGTATGTAAGAGGGTACACATGTGCTGGATGTAATTTTGAGTAACACTTCATATCTTGCTGATCTTTTGATTAAAAATATCAACATGAGAGTAAAGGAGATAAATCAAATCAATATGAAATAAAATTAGCCTAGCTTTGAAAGAGTTTCACCTTGTTGAAAAAAAGGTAAAAAATAAGAAAAAGTAATGTGTGGCAAGTTTCGTGATGAGTAACATGCGGATCCAACTTTTATGAACTCTCCCATTATTAGGAAAATAAGGTTTTGACTCTAAAAGAGTTGTCACTTTGTGAGATTTCTTTACATGTGATTGGTTAAGGTAAATTTGACCACAAAGCAAAAATTTTCCCTATGGATTTTGTTCAGAACACTCGCCAATTATTATCGAAGAGAGGTATGCACTTCTAGGATTTCTCATAGATAGGTTGACCGTTACCCCACAATCAAATTAATGAATGGGGCCTTATACTGGTAACACGAAGCTTATCTCACAAGGTTTTTTTCACTACTCAAGTACGTAAGCATGGCACTTCTCATTTCATCCACCAGTTCCCTCATGGTGTGGACTACTTTGGGGTTCATAGGGTAATCTTGACAATGTGTTTTACGGCTTAAACCAATATACTTCCCCCAGTTAAAGCAGAAAATCTGTAGCTCTTATTCAAACATGAAAATACATGTTTTTTTAAATAGTGGTGTGTTTTTTATCTTGTCTTAGTTTTGTTTTGTACACCGTTGAAAACTTGCAACCAACTATATTTTTATTTGTTTAGATCCTTTTTCTTTGACAAACAAATATTTGGTGTTACATGCGAAGGTTAATAGTTTTCCATGAGATCTAAAACATCATGAAAGAGGATTAAATGTTTCTTTTGATTCTAAATATCATCCTAAGAAGCAAGAGAAGAGCATACATAATGAATAACCGAACTATTTTTCAAAAGGAAAAACTTGTGAATCAAATGACTACGCAACTAGTTTTAACCATTTTTTGTTCATTCCCTTAATCATGAATTTAATGGAGTGTTTGTAAATGCAAGAAGGCTTAGAATTTTTTTATGATTCCCAAGATCACATAAAGGGTGCAAGGGAAGAGCATACACAACTCTATCCTAAGATATGAAAGAACGACATTCATTAAAAACCATTAAACAAGTTAGAAAAGAAATGATTCAAGATACACCCTACAAATCCAATTTAACACTAAAAACTCATAAAATGCTAGAAACATAAAAGACCAAATCCTGTAAACCATGAAAATAGAGCCCAATTTTAACAGATCATAGTAACATGGGCCTTTGAATAGTAGCACTTCTACAATAATAGTAGCGCCTCCCTAGTAACACTCGGGAAACCCAAACAACAATAACATGGGTATGAGACAAAAACTAGAATGATGGAATGTCACTAACATGTCTAGAGATATAATAATGTATCCCTACTGACGATAGTGTGGGTCTGAGAAAATAGAGACTGGAAGAATACTGAGTGACACTAATGTAGCTAGTATAATAGTAACACAGGGTAGGGTTCACACTTACGTGGGCCTGAGACAGAGAAGAAATTGATAGAAAAAAACATCATAGTAATGCACCCAAAGTGACTATAGCATGGCCCTAGTAACACTAGCATGTCCAGGATAACGGTAAAATGACACTTGTAACACTAGCATGGGGTAGCTTCACACTGACATGGGGCTCTAGTATGACATCATGAACACATATTTATGACATGGAAAAACTCAAAAAGGTCAAAAAATTTCTTCTTTAACCTAAATTTAGCAACATTCCAACACCTTTGGACCTACAAGAGAGACTCAAAACATGTAAAGTTAACAAGATATGTCAAGGAATTTAAGTTATTATAACATGTGTAAAATTAAGGTTAGCCAAAATTAGAGAAAAACTAACAAATTTTGAAATCAAATGCATGGGATAAGTCCCATTAGGCATGCCAAATGTATGCATGCTAAAAATAACTATGCTAATTGAAATGAAACTAACACGTAGTAGTTTTAAAGAAACGTTAATAAAAAAAGAACAAAATGATAAGAGATTAAGGGAAAATAACTAATTCAATGCATAAACATGATAAAATAAATAAATGGTAAGCCATTCCTACTTTTTTTTATTGCTAATTTAAGTATGAACCTAATTAGATCACCTAACAATCAAATTAGTGTTGTTTTCCTCAAGAATTAAGGATGATATCTCAACAAGAAATGGCTATAAGGTCATCTTTGGATCTACCCATGATCTTAAATTTGAGAGAATGGATGCAAGATGGAGAAGTTATTTCCAATAATGGATGATGACTGAAAATCAAAATGCCTATAGTTTTCATTAGTGATAATGAGGGGTCTTTTTGAGAGGAAGGAGTATAGTCCTTTAAACAACTTTCCAATTTGGGAGAAGCTTGTAAATTAGTGAATGTGGGACAAATGATAAAGCACATCTAGAAGAAATAAGATTGTTTAGAGGAATTATCAAGTGATTAACAACTCATGGGAGTTAGATATGATTTAATTAATCAACTAGGATTAATTAATAGGCTAGAATACACTTAGAAAGCTATTTGGAGTTGATTTAGAGGAAAATAACTAGGATTGGGATAATTTAAAATGATGATTTAAGTAATAAAAAGATTAATTAATTCAATACAAGGTTAAAAAGTATTAATTAACTAATAAGTAGTTAGTTAATTTAAAGAGGAATATAATTAACAAGGTGTCATTAATTGGCTTCCATATTTGGGTATAGGCTAGTTAATTAACAAAGTGTCGTTAATTGAACAAAATGGAGGGAAACATTAGTTAATTAGCGGAAATCACAAATTATTATGGAAATGAGGGGAAAGTGTGTAATCATTGTAATTTTAATATCAATAATATGTAAGAGGATTTCAGGTTTCTATAGCAGTCACCGGGCTACATAGTTTCTGGTTTTAAAAAATATCAACCTAATAAAAATTCATTATCTACCTTAGCAACATAAATAAACATTAGAAAATAGTAATATAAGTACATAATTTAAACCTAAAGAAGTATATATTTCATCTTGGCCCTCCATAGAAATTTTTTATTGATTCATCTTACCAATTTACATTGTGACGTGATAGTTATGGAGGATGCGAGTGATGGAGGAACAGTCAACGTTGTTTCTGTTGTTTTGGCTATAGAATGTATACTTTTTTGCTCAAATCTGACTAAGAAGGGACTACATACTAACTTGAATTGGATGGTTGATAAGCCGCAAGAACAACCCATGTGGGAATCTACACCTATAGCTTAGAAAACAATATTGCTACAACAAAACCCTGCGATCAGGAATGTGGGTCCACAATCTCTAGCTAAGGGGAAGTTCATGTGGGAGAAGGAAAAGGAAGGTGTGACCTACCTGAACGTTTCAGATGTATGTCTTCATCGGGCTCTAGACAAAGAAAATATTTCCCTTGTTGGTAAGTTTCTCACCTCTAGACCTAATATCGATGTCATTAGAAAATGGGCCTGTAGAAAGTGGGAACCAAAAGGGGATCTAAGCATCACCATTATGTCAAGGGGTTTCCTGGTCAAATTTAATAAGTAGGCTGATTTGGAATCAGCGATTCTTAGAGGCCCTTGGTGGTTTGGTAATATGGGTCTCTTTCTGAAATGATGGCATCCTGGGTTTGATCCTAGCACTGATAATATTCATATCATTCCAATATGGTGTAGGCTTTTAGGGATACCCCTGCAATTCTGGGATAATGAGATTCTTTTAAATATTGCCAAATATCTCAGTTCTCTGATTGAGTTGGATGGGCCTACGAGGAATATATCCAGAATAGATTTTGCTAGATTCTGTATCTCTTCTGAACTAGAGCAAGAGTTACTGAATCTAATCATTCTACCTTCCAAGTATGGTAGTTGGTCTCAAAATATTGAATATGAAACTTTTCATTTGAGATGTAACAAATGCCATAAAATAGGAAATTTTACCAGTAGATGTCCTAATAAAGAGATATCTCAAGAGGAAAAAATAGGAAAACTTGATAATCCTAGTGGAGAGACTCTCGAGAAACAGGAAACTTGGCTTGATAACAAGGAGGAGGGAAAGACTGAAGATGAAGGGCAGGGGGAAGGGCTACCCCTCCACCTTCTAGAGATGAAATACAAGAAAGGAAAAAAAGTTTTAGAACTCTAATCAGGAAACCACTGATTTGTAGAAATATATGGCATCCCAAAACCCCAGTGGTGGGTGCTTCAATAGGCCTTCCAACCTCCACATAATAATAAGATCGTCAAAATCTATGAAAGTGTTTCTGGAAGTTGATGAACTTGCTGAAACAGTAACAATAAATCTTTTTCCCAAGGAGATTGATCAGAAAGAGACTCGGGTTAAGGACATTACAGTTGTTTTAGCTGAGGACAATGCCTTCCCTGATCCTCTAATTACCATTGAGGTAGTTCTAAATGAGGAAAAAGAAATGGATATTTATGAATCTTCACTTAAGAGGGACTCTTCACTGCTAAAGATCCACTCTCCTAAAATTAGAAACCCCCTTTTCCTTTCTAACTCAACATCTTCACAACTCTTGGATAGTGAGAAGGGAGAGAAAGAACAGGGGGAATTTACGCCACTCAATGAAAAAAGGATGGAGAATGAAGATCTAGATCCCAATGGTTTTCTAGAAGTTAAATCCAGAAAAAAGAAAAGATTGGAGGGGTTTAAGAAAATCCTAGATTCATTGTATAATAAGAAGAAAAGGAAAATTGATGAATGGGGAGATTCAACATCTATAACTACAAGATCTTTTGTTATAAGAGTAGTGGATTTTGGAAGTAGCTCTAAAAGAGGTAGACCTTCTAAGAAGACTCTAAGAACCAAAAGAATAGAAGAAGATATTGCTGATGGCACTCAAAGCCAACTGAGACATCAAGCAATTACATTACCTCTATCTTTTTTATGAATATCATCTCTTGGAAGATTTCAGGTTTGAATGGAAATTATAAACATATAACAATCAAAGAGTTAAGAGTTTATAGTAGACCGGGCATTCTGCTTCTATAGTAAACAAAGATAAATTCTAAGATTCTTGCTAATTGTAAAAGTAATTTTTGGGAAAATTCAGACATGGCTGTAGTGGACTCTCGGGGAGCTTCAGGGGGTATAGCTACCTTCTAGGACAAGAAGCATTTTATTGGTATGATTCTCTCTGAAACTAGTAAGCATCTTGCTATTAAATTCCATGCCATTGATAATAATAATACTTGGATCCTTTCCAATATCTACATGCCCAATACAGTTAGTGAAAGAAGGAAGCTCTGGAGAGATCTAAAGGTTTTTAGAATTTAGCATAGTAATGATAGTTGGCTCATTGTGGGGGACTTTAATTACCCTTTAAATCCTGGAGAAAAACAAGGAGAAAACTCTTGTTTCTCTAAGGGTATGGATTATTTTGCTGACTTTGTGGCTGATCTTAATCTCATGGATGTGGACCTTCATGGCAATCAGTACACATGGAAAAACCAGAGATTGGGAAGGGATATAATTCAAGTCAAACTAGATCGAGCCCTTATCTCAGCTATTTGGATCCTTCATCAAGATTTTCATCTCACATCTTTGCCCAAAATCGGGTCTAATCACAACCCAATCATTTTAAATTTTGTAAAATAGGTTAAACCTACTAGAAGCTCCTTTAAATTTGAAAATATGTGGATGGAGCACGATGACATATTTGATAGGATCAAGGATTGGTGGATTCAAGGGGAGGAGGAATTGCTCAGTATAGGCTCATTCAAAAGCTTTAAAATGTTAAAAAATAGGTTAAAATCTGGAATAAAGAAGTCTTCGGGAATGTTTTTGTGAAAAAATTAGCTAAAGAAGAGACTCCAAGATCTGGAAAATAAAATAAAATTATAGGGGAGATCTGGGGAGGATCATTTTGTGGAGAAAAAACATCCTCTTTGAGTTGCACACAGTTTGTGGCAGGGATGAATCTTTATGGAGACTTAAATCTAGGGTATATGGCTGAAAGAGGGTGACAAAAACATGAAATTATTTCATATGAACACTTTGAAGCATAGAGCCTGTAATAGGATTACGGAAGTATCCAAAGGTAATGACAATATCATAAAAGATCCATGGATCATCAAAGAAGAGGCTCTGGGATTCTATGAAAAATTGTTGACTGAGAAGAGTGCTACTAATGAAGTGGCTGACTCTTTTATGTTTGAAGCTATCCCGCATGATAAAATTGAGGAGTAGGGATTCGAAGATATTACCAAATCTATTACGGTGGATGAGCTTCAGAAAGTTGTTTTTTCTCTAGAAGGAGATAAGGCTCCAGGACCTGATGGCTTCTCTATCAATTTTTTTCAAAAATTATGGGAAATTTGCTCGGATGATCTCCTAAGAGTGGTAAATGAATTTCTTAGAACTAGATATTTATTGAAAGAGATTAATAATACCCACATAGTTTTGGCTCCAAATTAAAATGGATGCTAAAGATTTCAAATAGTTTAGATCCATTAGATTTTTTAATGATGTTTATAGAATTTTTACTAAGATTATTGCCACCAAGTTGTAGGTCATTTTGAATGATTTAATCTCAAAGCATCAAAGTGGGTTCATCAGAGGGAGGATTATTCAAGATGGTGTGATCATGGTTCATGAGATTATTCATTCTATGGATAATAATAAAAAGGATATCATGGTCTTTAAACTGGACATGAATAAAGGATTCGATAAAGTTTATTGGGCCTTTCTTGACAAAGTTTTGGCCAAATTTGGATTTCTTGACAAATTCAGAAGAGTTATTAAAGCTTGCATTTCAATAGCTAGATTCTTTGTGGTGGTCAATGGTGAACCTATGGGGTACTTCACTAGCAAAATGGGACTACGGTAGGGGGATCCTATATCCCCTCTTCTCTTTATTTTATTGGTCAATTGCCTCAGCAAGACAATTACCAAAGCTATTAAAGATGCTGTTTTAAAAGGCACTAAACCTACATCTACGAATCAAAAAGCTTCTCATCAGCAATTTGTAGATAACACCATCTTGCTCTTAGTGGCATCTATTCTAGAAGCTAGGGAGATCAACTCCATTCTAAAATTCTATGAGACTACTTCTGGAAAAGAGATCAACTTTGACAAAAGCTCCATCTTCTTTTTCAATACTCCTTTTGAAAGGTAGAATAAAATTGCTAAAGTATTGGGTTACAAAATCAATGTGCTTCCCACTACTTATTTAGGGCTTCCCCTGGGTACTAAAAAAGTTTCAAACAAAGTTTGGAATAACTTACTAGAAAGATTCTGAAAGAAATTGGTAGGATGGAAAGGAGCCATTCTTTCCAGTGTTGGGAAATGTCTGCTTATCAAAAGCACTCTTCAAAATATTCCTATCTACATTATGTCTCTATACAATATTCCCTCTTCTTTCAGAGAAAAAATTGAAAGGATTCAAAAACACTTTTTATGGTAGTGAATGGAGGAAAAATTTAAATATCACCTAGTTTCCTAGGATAAAGTGTGCACTCCTAAAAGGATTGGGGGCTTGGGCTTAACATACATTAGAAAAATGAATATGGCCTTAATTATAAAAAAAGGTTGGACATTACTTTTAGAGGAACAACCTTGGATAGATCTTATTAAGGATAAATATCTAGAGAAGAAAACTGCTTCCTCCTTCGTACATTTTGAATTGCTTTCCCATGGCTCCATTTTCTAGAACAATATGATTCTTACTAGTAATTTTATTAAGCAAGGTTGTAGATGGAAAGTGGGAAATGGCAGAGACATTAGTTTTTGGAGTGATAATTGATCTAATATTAGCCTCAATGATAGATTTGGTGCAACTAAGGAGAGTCTAGAATAGAAATATGATACTAAGGTCATAGATTACATAGAAATTGATGGAAATCAAAAGAGATGGAAACAACTCTCTATGGATGGCTTAGATTTGAACTATGCTATCCTCTCTTTAGGAGCAGCTGGACCTCATCCCCTTGAATTAGGTGGATATAAATGATGAAATTATTTGGCACACATCTAGAGATGGGGACTATATGGTTAAATCTGGGTACAATTATTACTTTGAGAATACCCAGAGTGATTTTAATTTGAGAAAAATATGGATGAATGAATTAACCCCTAAAATTAACTTTTACTTTTTTCTTGTTCTCAGATGAAGAATTATTACTAATGACAACATGATCAAGAAAGATTTCATTATGCCTAATAGGTGTCATCTTTGCAAGAAATATTATGAAGATATTAAATACCTGTTTATCCACTATGATTATGATACCATGATTTAGAACTATGCCCTATCCAAGTTCAATGTTCTCTAGATGGTACCTAAGGACATCATCTAATTCTAGACTGAATGGAATCCTCCTTTTAAACACTGTGTTGTGAGAATACTTTGTAAACTAATCATGCCCGATATTATCTGGAGAATGTTACAGAAATATTGTGTAACATTATTATATTAGTGTGTGAAAATAATAAGTTGTCTTGTACAACTCAGAGATAAAGAATGGTTGAGTGAATAATGGGATAGTTGAGTGATCTTAGGAGTGTGTTGAGATGTTATGGATTGATGTTGAATCCTTCATTATAGGATCAAAAAAAGATATATATGTAATACTTCTATAATGAATAGTGATCCCAAACATTTTCAACTCTAAATATATTATTTCGGTGTATTGTTATTTGGTTTTCCATGCTTAAACTATGATCAATTTAACATTCTGGTATCCTCTGACGACCTTCCTTCTTTATGAATATGATCTGCCAGTGGAATGCCGAGTGCATTCTTTTCATGGATTAAATTCAGGATGTGTTCTATCGCATAGTTGTGGTCATATGCAGCAAGACAGTTAGCCAGTTGAAAGTTTACGCGCCTTTCTTTTGATCTAGATTATGAGGAAACCTCGTGCAACACTTTTTAGTATAAGACAAAGTTATATTGTACCATGTCAACATTAGGGGAGTATGTGTAGGGAAATAATAATGTTAACAATAGGGGAGTGAATGTTATAGAAATATTGTGTAACATTATTATATTAGTGTGTGTAAATAATGAGTTGTCTTGTACAACTCAGAGATAAAGAATGGTTGAGTGAATAATGGGATAGTTGAGTGATCTTAGGAGTGTGTTGAGATGTTATGGATTGATGTTGACTCCTTCATTATAGGATCAAATAAATCTATATATGTAATACTTCTATAATGAATAGTGATCCTAAATGTTTTCAACTCTAAATATATTATTTTGGTGTATTGTTATCTGGTTTTCCATGCTTAAACTCTGATCAATTTAATAGAGAATATGGAAAGATAGGAATGACATCATCTTTAGAAATAACAATCAACATTGCAAGCTCATCTTTGCTAAGATTGGGCATGATGTTAAAAATGATATTGGGAGATTTAAACCCCCTAAAAATAAGAAGTATCATGCTGAAGAAGAATACATTCTGTCCATTTGGAAGATTGGAACTAGTAGTTTATAGATTAGGAATAACTCAAACATTGATAGGTCTTTGGTCCATTGGATTCCTCCTAAGAGAAACTGGTATAAACTCAACTTTGATGGTGCTTCCAAGGGTAACCCTAGTATTTTTGCTAGGGGAGGAATTATCAGGGATCACAAAGGCTGTTTAGTTATTGCTTTTACTAGTAAAATGGGGATTCAAATGAATCATTATGATGATGCCCTTGTTGCTCTTTGGGGGCTAAGGATTTCTGAAGATTTTGATATCCAGAACTTATTTTTGGAAGGGGAATCTCTTAATATCATTAATCATTTAAACCAAACTTCTCCTCCTAGATGAACCATCAAGGAATTTATTATGGAAGCAAGAAATATTTGTCAAAATATCAAGAATATCATTATTAGACATACCTATAGGGAGGGGAATAAGGTTGCAGACACTTTTGCCAATATGGGCATCAATATTAATCTTACCATATGAGATAATGCTAACAACATCCCTAAGGAGGTTTAAACTAGTATTAATGTGGACAATAATGGAATTGCAAACATGGAGTAATTTTAATTATGACATGGAGCAGGTCTTAACGGAGGTGAAATATCTCATTTGTGTGATTTATCCTCCTTTTTATAGCCACATTAAAGCCATTAAACCTCACACAAGTGGGAGGTATTTCAAAAATTAGGATATCCATAAGAAAATTACAGACTCTTGCGAGGATTTTTAGTAGGTTATTTACATAATTGGTAGGAAGAAAGAGAAAATTGGAGGGGCACCGTGTCAATTGGAGCCGAGTTGCTACCCAACCTGGAAGAATAAAGAGGTACTTTGGAACCTCCTGTAGAAAGGAGGAATCTCAAATTTCATTGAATGAATTCAAGGTCATGACCTAAACATTTCAGTTCACTTTGCTATGGATTGGAAGGATAGGAGGGTCAACTATGGTGGGAACAGGGTTATAGTCAATAAGGAGCTGATTGCTGAGGCAACTGGCTTAGAGTTGGAGGGCTACCAGTTTTTCAGTAAGAGGATTGACAGGGTCACTGAGGCCAAGAAATTCTCTGACGAGGGCGACGAGTTAAAGTTTGTTGTTGCGGGCATAAGGGTAAGTTCTATTCCCACACGTTGTATGATGAAGTGACGAATATGATGGTCAGATATATTTCTCTAGAAGGGCGTTATAAAACGGTCCCTGTTAAACACCTTGTGTTTCTTAAACCATTTTAGAAGGAATTTCGTGGTTTGTTTCCCACATTACCTTCTTAACTCCCTTCAACACTCTGTTCTAGATTTTCAAAATCACTCCGTGCTATTCCTTTGCATCAGGGCCTTATATTTCTGTTGCACAAGATTTGTGTTGCCAAGTTCCATGGCTTCCCCATTACTCTTAGTGAGCTACTCGCTACCACCTCCTCTGCTCCCACTCCCACTCTTGCCGCCCCTTCCAAGTCCAAATACCAAGAACCCCATGAAAATAGACACCCCTCTCACTGGCAGGATTCTCAGAAGCTCCAAAGAGATGGAGGTTGCTCAAAACTTGATTCATATCAGCAATGCTCGGTATTGAAAAGGCCCTGCATCAAGAGGAGTCTCAACTGCCTAATAGACTGGAAGCCTTGGAGAAAGAGATGAAACATATGAAGAAGGACCTTCAGCGTATGGAAAAGTAGAAAGGGAAAAGAAATTTGTTGAAGAGAATGACAATGGCAAGGATCGGATTAATATATATATATATATATATAAGAAGTTGAACTCTCTAGATACTAGACTGGGGAGAGCTAAAGATAGACATGATCACAACATGGCTATCTTTAAAGCCATAAGTGAATTTATTAGAGAAGAAAGTTTCAGAGCATTTGCTATGCTAAGTGGGATCCCTGCAACTATTTGGGGGACTGAGAAAGAGAGGAGTATGACCATTTCACATCTGGACGCTTCGGAATCAATGCACATAACCACGTCTGGCATTTTTTACCTCACTGTAGATGATCCAGTCCAAAATTAAAAGAGCATCCAAGAAATAGGGTCACTTGGGCTAGCGGGATTCGGTAAATATGTATGTTGTTTTGTGATCTTTTTGTCTATGACGTTACTACTTTTTTGTGGTTTTGTTGCGGTCTGTGTCCTTTTTTTGCTTCTAGTTGTAACCTGCTCTTGGTTACTTTTGGAAACACTTTTATATCTGGATTTCAATCCTTTTTTGTTGAATCTTCATAGGTCATATCCAGGCTGGTGATCCCTTTATGTAATAGGGTATAGTCCCTTTAAAACTATTTACCAATAATAAAAAAAAAAATTGGCCCTCCATATTTCCTGAAATTAACTGCTAAAGAAAATAGTCTTAAATGATTTACGAAACATATAGGGTGAAGATGGGCATGAATCTTGCTCAGGAATAAATTATGTGAAGGTATCATGAACAACTAAGTTCATGTTTTAGGTAGTCTTTCCAATTACTCTTGCATCTAATGAGGAAGGATAGTAAAAAATCGTTAGCCTATACATTGATCCTGAATCCATTTTAATCCTCAGCGGGGTGTATCTAAAAAACTTTGATGGATAGTTGCTTTCATAGTCTCTTTTTGTGTTGATTTTCATGACCACTAAGAACACATTACGGTTTATCCTTGGAAGGAAATACTGGGGATTGATCACCCTAATCCTTCAATAGTTTTTGGATATCAACAATGCAGACATTTTTAAGTACAATGTTAAATAATAGTAGGGAAACTCCCCCTTTGTAAACCTGAAGAAACATCGTGTCCAACTTGGCCTTCCACATTTTCTTAACATCATCTTTCCATTTCATAGATTTATGCAAGTCTACCAAATATTTTGTGTTACAGATTTACAGGGTTCTCGCTTAGGATTAAAGTTCAATTAGCTTCTATTGCATGGATCTAATCTTGTTGACTACACTCCTGATGAATTGTAGGTTTCATCATGTTTTCTATTGCCAACACTGACCACAATGTGTGATTGATCTACAAAACAAAATTATTCTAAGCTATCTCTAGAAAGGACATGTGTCTACGCACTCAAGAAAATATCTTTTCCTTTAAACATGTAATTTTACATTTCACTACTTAAAGATTATGGAGGAGCAAAGTAGACACTCAATTATGGAAAATTCAAACTCTGGATCTAAGTGCTACCTAGTTTTGATAATGCACTCTTTTTTAGATCAAAAAAAAATGTATGGCAAGATATTCCCACTTAACACATATCCAAGATCCTCTTCCAATGGCTATGTTTAAATCATTACATAACTTGACTAATGTCATCAAAATTCTAGTATATTAATAATGCATAAAATCCATATACAAACATCAATTGTCCCAAGATACAAACTTCAGACATGTTTCCCATCCCTAGTAAAGTTCGTATAGTTTAGAAAGGGTGTTATATCTGGTCTTGGTTGACTTGTTAACGATCTCGTACCAACATAAAGTTCTCTAACTTTTCTGGGAAAATCAATCTTGTGTGAATAAAATTCCTTTTTATGGGTATTCATTAATCCCTCTAGGTTGGCATTTCTTTGATCAAATCTACTCGTGAGAACCCTAATATAGAGGCGGATTTTATAACTCTAGCTCGATTTGACTAACCTTGAAATTCTATGGCACTAACATTGGTATACGCTCACTTACTACACTTGGACAAAAGGCACCACATTCTCCAATAAATCTTGATATTAAGATCGCATATACAAGTCATTGGTGCAACAATAATCATAAGTATGTGACGGTATAGTCACTACTAGGACATTTATCGAGTCAACCCATCTCATCTACAAACACTCAAACATCCCTTCTCCAAGTGTTTTAGTCATTGTATTTCAAACTCAACTCTCAAGTCTTTGTGAAAGATTCCTTTCATGAAATTCTCCACTTCAGTGCATTAAATGTCATTTAGATACTCACATGTTGAGTGGATTGAATGGAAGTGTAGTTTATAGGCCTGGATTCAGAGAAAGATGATCAATGTCCTGGAGGTACACAGGTGTGCTCCGAAACCCAACTATATTTCTTTGTAAGGTATCCCATCCATGGTTAGGGTTTCATTCATAGAATGTTTAGAGGGCTTTGAAATTTGGGTGATCAAAAATTAGGATTATGACATCGATAAACAATTTTAGGATTGGTGACCATATTAGGATATGGGCTGTCAGATGGATCAAACCAGCTATATAGAAGGTTGGCATGGAATCTTATAAAAGGGGAAAAACCATATGGTATGTGCATCTGGTAGAAGTATACAATCCCGCATGAGGTCTGAGTTTCTTGTCATAGCTCCAAAAAATGAAGCATCATCAGTTATATATCTCCTTTGTTTCCAGACATTATATGCACATCGGTTTGACTTCCTAGAACCATATCTAATGTATCTAAATACACTCATCATATTTTTGGCAAGGGCTCGACGATGGAACCCAATGCGGTTCACTTAGCCTACATCAGTTGTATGTATTAATGTGTTCTCCACTATGACATTGGTAACCAAATCATTGAAAGTCTAATTAATCAAAATAAGCTCCTATAGGAATATGATTTGTTAAACAGTCATGTTTTAGTTGGTACTCATTTCACTAATTTCTATTTCACATAATCTTACTAGGGTGTAAACTAATATTCCAACCTTGACATCTATATCTTGAGGTTCAGGACTTGTTTTTTAATCTCAAATTCATTGTTGTGCTCTAAAGTTCTTCATTACCACTTCATATCTGTTGGTTTTGAGATTTATTACTCATAGAATTTAGACATTAGTACTAATATTCTCTAATTTGATGAAGTCTTATCATTATTTGATAATAGTGTTTTGGAGTTCATCTTTGGCATGCTTAATCATCCCAATAACTTGTATTTGTAACATAGGCTCACTCAAGTATTTTCATCAAATCATTTTCTGGATTGTATATTCTACTTTTCATATTGATGCATCTTGTTATGGGTGATCTTTACATGTACAGGGAAACCTACCATTTATGACGATCCTTTCATTATAAAAACACTAGTCTTCATTAGCTTCACCAAGTTTCTGGGTTATGCATGACAATGAGTAATATCCCTCATCTAAACAATTCCACTTGCTCCATCGACCATCGTAGGCACATGAAGTCTCATTAGACCACGATGCTCTCATTCAAATGGAGCAAACTACAATTCATTGTTTATGTAGGTAATTAATTGCAAATAGGATCAAGGGCTCGATACATCATATTCTAGTTCTATGCTGCCATGAAGACACATGAGAGGGATAATGCCTTATGTTGAGTCTCATGAGAAAGGAGTGGTATAACACATATGCCATTACCATGGTTTACCTTTCAAGTTGATGAAGGATTATATGGGTAAGTAAGATGTAAGACTTGCGAAAAACTAGCATCTATATAGCCAATAGACATGATATTTACACCAATGTAAAATATATAATTATAGATTGCGACTTAACCCTGGTTGATGGGATCAAGGATTTTGGTTGTTGTCATAGGATAGATTGAATATAGACACATAATTCAAATGGACTCTTACAAAATTTTCATAATTTTTGTAGCAATGAGGATAAAAGGAACATAAAAAAACTTATTCCGAACAAGGTAAGATGAGGTGATAGAGCTTACGGTCTCAAGGATCGAACATTTATGAATTTTCAACCTCTTAGATGATCGAATAATAGAACAAATTAAGAGACTAACCTAACATCTACGAGGTTAATAGCGGTTACTAATTTTCAATGCTCAAATTTGTCTAGGAGATGAGTTTGACACAATGAGAAATAAATCAGTAAGTTTTAGACAATCTAAATTCTACTTGAAAACACTCTTCTAGCTATGCATACTAGGGTTTCTATGCCCCCAACTCTCTTGGCATTTCTAGTTGGCTATTTTTATAATCTCTAACTCCTCATGCCTTGATAAGGGGGCATGATCTTCTACACCTATATGGAAAAGTTGGTCCTAGACATACATGTGCACTCATTCCTTGTTATTTTTTAAATTATGAATTAAATATCAATATAATAATGGATCTTAGTTTATTTTTTAGTCGATTCGTTACTATTTATCTTATATGCAAGATAAAAATTATCCTAGCGGCCACTAATTTGAAGTCTTTATTATGTTACACTGAAAATATTTAATAATCTTCAATCGTAACGGCCGCTAGAATTTGAATATCATATTAAAATCAGTGGCCGCTACACTTAAAATTTCATTTTGGAATACATGTATTCAGGAGAATCATTAATATTTGTCTTATCTTGGAATATTTGATGCCTTGTCTTTTCTTGTCTTGGAACATCAAATAAATGTAGTAACCGTCCACCCTAGTGGTCGCTAGTATTTGAATATAATATTGTAAAATATAAATATAATGATGGAATTTAACTAGTTTTTCAATCAAGTTGTTACTAATTGTCCTGTATATAAGAAAAAACTATCCTAGTGGTCGTTAATATGAGGTATGTGTTATGTTTCACCAACATTATGTAATAATATTCAACCTTAGCAGTCACTAGGATTTAAATATCACATGAAGGAATTCAAATATCATGTTGTCCTAAGAGGAAAATAGGCTAGCAATTTTGTGTTAGAATATTCGTATTCAAGAAAATAGTTAATATTTGTATGCAAGAAAACAATTATTCTAGTGACCTCCAATCCCAATTCATTGTGATTTTGTGCTAACTCTATATAATAATATTCAAATATAGCACCCTATAGGCTTCAAATATTATATGATAGACTTCTAATATCATATTGAACTCAGCCTCCGCTAGGCTTAAAATTTCATTTTGGAATAAGTGTATTCAAGAAAATCGTTAATATTTTTCTTGTCTTGGAACATCAAAGAAATGTAGTAAGCATCCACCCTAACGGTTGCTAGTATTTGAAGATACTATTGTAAATTCTAAATATAATAATGGAGCTTAGTTATTTTTTTAGTCATGTTGTTAATAATTGTCTTATATGCAACACAACAACTATCCTAATAGCTTCTAATCTCAAGTCTTTATTATATCACACCAATGCTATGTAATAATATTCAACCTTAAAATCCACCAGGATTTAAATATCATGTTAGGATTTGAATAAAGTGTGATAGAATTAAAATATGAGGTTGTACTCATAGGCGGCTAGGCTAAAAATTTTGTGTTGGAATATGCGTATTTAGGAAAATCGTTAATATTTGTCTTGTATTCAAATATTTTTTGTCTTGTCTTGTCTTAAAATATAAAAGAAATGAAGTAAACATCCACCTTAGTAGTCGCTAGTATTTAAATATTGTATTATAAATTCTAAATATAATAATGGATCTTAGTTCAGTTTTTAGTCAATTCGTTACTGGTGTGAAATTGATAGATTATCTAATATAAATAAGCAACAATTACATTATATAATTGTATAAATCAATAAGATACAATGTTGTAGAATGAAGATAATAACATAAACACAAAATTAGAGCACAAATATATAAGTTAAAACATACTATATTATTGATTGAATAATTTTGGAGCTAATTACATGGTGAGAGAGATTACAATATATGGCCTTTCCATTTCCTATAAAAAAGGAGATGAGGCTTACTAATATCATCCCACTAATGTCTCCTAGAGAATCTCTCCTATGATCACTCACCACTATTATCTCATATATCCCACCAATATCTCCACACACAATAATCTACGTGAGTTGTTTATTCAAAAAAATCACAACTAATACAATATCCTCTATTATTTATAATGAGTTGTTTTATGACTCATTAATAATATTAAAATATTTTATTATTATCACACAAATATGGTATTAATATAAAAAAATTAATATCTTACTAACACAGTAAATTACTAATGTAATATATGAATATTACATTTAACTATTACAAATAATAATGTGAGCACTAATCATGAGAATATTCCTAACATTCTCCCCTTAGTGTGTGCTGGTATCCAATACAATTCTCTTGTGAGAGCTAAGAAGCATAAAGAAATTGGCAGGATGCTTAGAGACAGACACACCATGATATGATTCATTTTGTAGCCGGGGATGGGATCTCGCTGACTCTTTGTCACTCGAGTGTTGGAGAAATGGATAACACCTCACTGAGGATTTGATCTATCCTCACTACTTTAGGTCGTGCCTTTCAACTAGGGTGAGAGGACCCGTTTTATAACCTCTGTTGGTGAAGGACATGAAGATATCCCTCTTTGCACAATTTTTAGGGGAACCTTGAGAAAATATGATAAATACACCACAATTTAACTCTCACGAGTTGTCACTTCTAAAAAATGGAGATATTTTCTAAACAAGGTTTGGGTTACTAAAGACACTTAAAACCTGCTTGCTTCTATATATTTGGTAGTAGAATTTGTTCATTTGTGGATACAAAACACAAACAGGGGTACTTCAGGTAGGATTCATGGTTATTTGAATTTTTTGGTGGGGAATTAAGAAAGATGAAGTTGATTTCACGAGATATTTGAGAACCTTTACAAAAATTGGAAAACTAACAGAAAGAATGCTTCATAATAGCCAAAATATTCCTTCAACCAGAAGGTGTGCATCAATGGAGGCCCGGATCTACATGGTTTCACACAATCTTCAATAATTCAACATGAAGGTTTGAGCTAAAGACTCAATTAAACATTAACAACCCCTGGTTCATCACACCTAAGATAGACTCATAGGCTTACAAATAATCTTTATCAACATAGTGGAAGTAAAATGCTTTTAAATTGTTTATTTCATTAGCAGATAAAAGCTCTTCTCATAATGAAATTGCAAATGCCAAAATACTAACACATGGATGAGATATTGTGTGATTCAGAGAGATTTAATATAAGATTGCAATAGGAATAAGAAAAAATATTTGAAAGACATTCTGAAATAAAAGAAGACACAAATTTTCCCAAGATCAACATAAATCAATTCGAGATTTATCAGATCCATCAGCAGCGGAAGTTTCTTGAAAAATCTTAGAGCTTGTCAATGGATTTACACTTACAACCATCTTGACATGATTGAAATCTAAAACTCAAGAAATTAACAGGTTTCTCAGATGGTCTCTTAGGAAGATGGGTTTTCTAAAATTTTCTCATAAAAATTAATACCCAACCCTATGCAAGAGTATTCTCATTGAATTTATACAATTTCACTTCCTTAATCAACCCAAATTTCCCCCCCAAAAAAAGAAGAATATTTGAGGAATCCTTTGTTTGTTACAAGTTTTTCCCAGAAAGTGATGTTTAACAAATTTACACCAAAATCTGCGAGATGGATGAATCATGAATTAATCACGTTTCTCAGACCCTCAACTATGACTGGGATGCCATATCATAATTTTTATAGTACTTCTAATCATTCATTTATTCTGTCGTGCAATAAATCACCTTCTTAATAATTCTTAGGTGGCTCTATATAGTTTGATATGACAAGTAATATTTTTCACCCTTGAGAATACACTTTGAGAAATGAGTTCCCTTACATGGATACCTGCATTCGTGCCTCTCAAAAATGAGTGCCCTCACATGGATTATACCACATACCTATGCTATGAGTCCAAGTCATCTAAGTGTAAAGAGGAGCCAGCGGAAACCTTCACGTGTCTCCTTGGTGGAACTGCAAAGGTGAAGTCCAGAGGCAGGTTCCCAAATGAGTGCATCCCCTCCACATGTTTAGAACCATAGAGACTTACACCGGTTGCTGAAAATTCAGAGTATGGGAAGGTCCAACAGAATCTTCCACGTATTTGTTTGGTGCAAATTCAAAGATTAAGTCTAGAGGTAGGACCTCAAATACATGTAGGTTCTCCATGTGCCTCAGGCCCAAAAATGTTTCCTCGGCCATTGAAAATGTCTTAGTATAAAAAAGGAGCCAACAGAAACCTCCACATGTCTCTTCAGTGCATTTTTGATATGGAGCCCAAAAATAGAAACCCCAAACAAGCGTGGACTTACCACGTGTACCAGGCCTTAGAAATTTGCTTGAGAATTCTAAGTATAGAGAGGAGCGAGCGGAAGCCTCCATGCATCTCGTTGGATTAACTATGAAGGTAGGACTAAGAGGCGGATCTTGAAATGAGTGTAGGCCCTCCACATGTCCATAGTATGAAAAATTTGTACCGACCGCTTGAAGAAAAAGTCTAGCTATGGGCAGGGCCAGTGGAAACCTCCACATGTCTCCTTGGTGCAACTCCAAAAGTCAAACTGAGAGGAAATTTTTTGAATGAGTGCAGGCCATCCACATGGAAAATATTTGAGTTGAAGTGGGCCATAAAACTTCAAAATGCTCTGGCGACCCACCTCTTCACTTCCAATTTTTGATGTGGGACCCAGCAGAGTCGTAGCTCACTTTTATACCTTTACTTTATTTGAAAACAGATCTTAAAAAATCTAAACTACTCTTCTGACCCAATTCTTCACTTTGACTTTTCAAATGCTGAGTCAAACATGTGACATTAACCTTCCCCTGCAAAGTTGAGGATCAATTTATAACTTTGCTCCTTTTCATAAAAAGGAAAAAATCTTCAAAATGCTCTGATGATCCACCTCTCTGCATTTGTCTTGAAAATTGGACATGTTTCCATATTTGGGGTCAAAGTAATAATTTTTCCCTATTGCTTCATGTTTTTTGAATAGCCAATAAGAAACTATCGGGGCCGCGGGACCAATTTGGCATTTTTTAAAAATGTGAAAAAAGTGACAAGTTTCACCAAAAAGACCCACCGGGCTGCATCGAATTAGAAAGGACCACGTTTCCATGGATGTTGGGACAAAATTTGATAGGGAAAACATGAATGTGGAAAAATAAAATGAAGGGGAAACCTTGAATTCACGCCCAAATTACAAATTCTTTCTCATGGACAGAGAAATTGTAAACAATACCTAGATCAACATGATCAACAACCAAAGGAAAGGACTGACAATGACATCCTAGAAAATGAAAAGATTTTCATGCAACCATATAAGGAGACAGAGAATACTTCAAACCATGCATACTGAGAAATTTTGAACAAACAGGGAGAGATTAAATAGAGCACCAACATTGGATCTGACTCGGGGATGGGCACTCCTTGTGAGTTCCACAAGAACAACAGACCATTGTCAAAAATCCATTGGGCAATGGAGTCAAGAACAAGATTGTAAAGAAGAAAAAAATAACCAACCTCCCAAGAAAAAACTAAGAAACCAACAAGAATTGGTCACCAGGGATCAGGAGAAACTGAAATAGAAAAACACAAAAACAGAAAAAAAAACAAAATACTATACATTATACAATGATGTGTGCCTTGATTATGAGAAATCAGTCAAGGAGATGTTTCAAGTGCCTACCATTCTGAGTACGAACAAGCCAATAAGTCTTGATACATCTTTAACAACTGGACATATGCTTGTTTTTCTTTTCTATCCAAGTTGCTATCTAGCCATATTTTCTGAGGTTTATCTTTTGTGCCTTTACTAGATCTAGAACAAACCCCATCAAACATCAGAGTGCAGGGAGAACCAATCTACTTGGGATACTTACACTCATCAATTTTATGCTCCTTAAAATTAGCATATCCCACAAAGTTATCAACATCAACATCTATGTACAATACTTCATAAGAAGCATTGTTAGGGTCTTCAGTGAGATGTAACATTTTCTTCTCACCATATAACTTCACAAGACTGCCCTCAATTGTTATGGTTGTATAAGACATGTCCATTTGCACACTTCCACCTACACTAGCTGCCCACTTTCTAGATAATAACATCCCCCATTTAGCAGGACAATCCACAATGACCACATTCAAGGTTAAGTACTTGCCTGGATACACTGTCAATTACACCACTAAACCCTTGACACATCCAACTACTGGCACCTCTCTTGAATCCATGGTAGTAAATTTCCCATAAGCTATTGTTACTTTGATATTTAACTCATTCATGACCTCAAGAGGCATTACATTACATGAGGCTCCTAAATCAAACATGCAATTATGTAACAACCTATCTTTATTAATCAGAGTAGTGAAAAATGGATCCACATTCAGCTGAGACTCAACCAAATAAGTTCCCAAATAAACCTCAGGTGTTTCCCCTAGTTCCTCCAATGCTTTTTGTTTTTCTAATTCTACAATGGCAAGAGGAACCTCTACATTGTGCAAATTTTTAGCCTAGGTAACCTTTTCTTTTTTAAATCCCAAATATTTGAATGCTCTTTTCCTATGCTCAGGGATTCTAAGTAATTCAACAATAGGAATAGTGACCTTGATCTGACTAAAGATTTGGGCTATGTCACAAGGAATGTATTTTGGTAGGGAAGTGTTAGAAGGGATATTCATAGCTTCATTTGATAATATGGGAGTCTTCACAATTTGAGCATGGGGAGGAACACAAGCTTTATTTGGGGAAATAAGTCCTTTTCCAAATGCATCTTTTTAAGATTTTCCTTAGGGATATTGGTAAGCACTGGAATTTTTGGTTTTTCCTAAGGCTCTGACCCTTTGACAAATTTGCTTCTTGTATTATATTATTTTTCTTGGGTAACTACTACATTCGTTAACAACTGTCTGTCCTCTTCTAAAGGAATTCCTCCATGATACTTTTCAATAATTTATGCCCTTAAGTACTCAAAATCATTATTAGGAAACTAAAAATATTATACCATATCAATTTCAAAATTATGAGTGGGAGGAAGAGGTAATACCTGGTGAATGCAATTCTAGAAATAAATAGCAGTTCTCACACTTATTAGTTCAATTGAGGTTGCTCCATGCCATGAACTTGTAGAGAAATCCATCATGCATGCATCATCATATGTCTCATCATTATCAACTTCCTGAACTTCATTTTCTTCATCACATGGGGAATGTGGCAAGAAAAATCCATCACACCACTCCATATCATGGCCCTCTTCCATAGTAGTAACTCTGACAGCTAAAGAATTTGGCACAAATCTATTTTCCCAATGTTGGGGCTTTCTATAGGATATTTCCTTAATAGCTCCGGCCAATTTTTTTACAACCTCTTCTAAATCCACAAACTTACTTAATTGAGGGTTCTTTGGATTTATCGGATTGATACCTTCCCTCTTAGGAGGCTTACCAAATGCCTTGATGTTATTTTCAATATGCAAAGCCATGGTGAAGGCATGCCTCAAAGTTCCTCAGTTTTTTCCCTTAAATAATAGGCATTCTTTTGTCAAAAGCATCAGAATATTTTATTAAACAAGATTCATCACATGGCCTTAAGTTTACAGGTAACTTTCTTAATGTCTTATTAAACCTTGTATTGAAATCATGAAAAAATTCATTAGGATTCTTCTTTATATTTTCAAATTTAGACAAAAGAAACCTAGGATTTGTCTTATCCCCATATTGTAATCTAAAGGCATTCTTAATTTCGTTCCATGAGTCTATTGATTTTTCTGGTAAAGACTTATACCAGTCATGTGCATCCTCCTCAAGAGTATGAATAAACACTTTTATATACCCATCCTAAAATTCAATCTCAAATTCTTCCATGATATTGACAACAATTTTTAAATGTTGGTCACTAGTGATAGCATTATTCCCTTGAAATTTAGGTAGTCTAATTCTAACATCTTGTGGCACTACATTTGGATATCCAGCCATACCTCTAAAATTTATAGGACCAAAAGTATTCACAACAAAAGGAGGTCTAGGTGGGGGATGGGCCATATTGTTTTGAGGAGGTGATCTTACAGGAGATACAAAATGATGAGGGACAAGAGGTATTTGGAACACAGAAGTATAATTTTCAAAATGAATGTCTTCTAAAGACTCTATTTCATGGAAAACCCTATCAACTTTGGAAAATACAAGGACAAACTGAGAAGCACACTTATCAGACAAAAATGAAGGCCCCTCTCTAGATGGAGAATTCAGATCCATATGAAGATTACCTGATTCAGAATCACTTGAAGAAGAATGGTAATCCTCAAGCATAGGTTGATCAATTTTCACAATGGATAACTCTTTTCTTGATTCCTGATCTATAACTATTTTATAGACTCTTTTTCCTTCTAAATTTGTCTTTCCTAGTTCTGGAAACAATTTTTTGGTAGGGTCTTTAGTGCCGAAATATATTATTCCTTCTAGCTTTGCAAAGATCAGTGACATATTTCACTTAATAAAAATTAAGGAACTAGTATTATCAAAATTTAAATCAACACGGAGTCGCCACTAAGGATTTTCACCTTAGTTGTGTAAATGCACAATAAATGACTTGTCAAATATATATCAACACTTAATTCCTATAAATTTTAATAGATTTGAACTTCCTTTACCAATATTTATCACTAATGATATAAATTTAGTACAATAACCGCTAGAAACTAGAAATATTGCACACAAAACTTGTAACTTTGCACAATTCTTACAAATCTCAACACAAGATGACGTTTAAATAACATATTTGCACTTAGATCATGTAAGAAACATTACCATGGAAAAATATAAGAATGCCTTTGAAGGTCCCTAGAAACAACACAAATTTGGTGTTGTTGCCTCACAAATAGGTCCCAGTATTCAAATAATCCCCAACAATGGCGCTAATCTATTGTTGGTATCTAAACTGATTCTCCTACGAGGGCCAAGAAGCATCAAGAAATTGGAAGGATGCTTAGAGATAGGAAAACCATGATATGAGTCATTTTGTAGCCAAGGATGTGATTCGACTGACTCTTTGTACTCGGGCATTGGAGAAATGGATAACACCTCACTGAGGATTTGATCTATCCTCACTACTTTAAGTCGTGCCCTTCAATAAGGGTGAGAGGACCCATTTTGTAACCTTTGTTGATGACGGACATGAAGTGATCCCTCTTTGCACAATTTTCAGGAAATTCTTGAGAAAATATGATCAATACACCATAATTTAACTCTCACAAGTTGTCACTTCTAAAGAATGGAGATATTTTTTGAACAAGGTTTGGGTTACTAAAGACACTTAAAACCTGCTTGCTTCTGTATATTTTGGCAATAGAATTTGTTCATTTGTGGATACATAACACAAACAGGGGTACATCAGGTAGGATTCATGGTTATTTGAAATTTTTGTTGGGGAATTAAGCAAGATGAATTTGATTTCATGAGATCTTTGAAAACCTTTACAAAAAATGGAAAACTAACAGAAAGAATGCTTTAGAATAGCAAAAATACTCCTTCAACCAAAAGGTGTGCATAAATGGAGGCCCAAATCTACATGGTTTCACACAATCCTTAATAATTCAACATGAAGGCTTGAGCTAAAGACTCAATTAAACATTAAGAACCCTTGGTTCATCACGGCTAAGATACACTCATAGGCTTACAAATAATCTTTATCATGATAGTGGAAGTAAAATGGTTTTAAATTGTTTATTTCATTACTAGATAAATATCTTCTCGTAATGAAATTGAAAATGCCAAAATACAAACACATGAATGAGATCTTGTGTGATTCGGAGAGATTTTAATATAAGATTGCAACAGGAACAAGAAAAACTATTTGAAAGACATTCTGAAATAAAAGCAGACACAATTTTTCCCAACATCAACATAGATTAATTCAAGATTTATCAGCAAGGGAAATTTTATTGAACAATCTCAGAGATTTTTAATGGTTGTACACTTGCAACCATCTTCACATGGTTGAAATATAAAACATAAGAAATTAACAGGTTTCTCAGATGGTCTCTTAGTAAGATGGGTTTTCTCAATTTTTCTCATAAAAATTAACACCCGACCCTATGCAAGAGTATTCTCATTGCATTTATACAATTTCATTTCCTCACTCAACCCAAATTTCCCTCCCAGAAAACAATAATATTCGAGGAATCCTTTGTTTGTTACAAGTTTGTCCCAGAAAGTGATATTTAACAAAGTTACACCCAAATCTGCCAAGTGGATAAATCATGAACTGATCACATTTCTCAGACCCTCAACTATGACTGGGATGCTATATCATAATTTTTTATAGTACTTCTAATCATTCTTTTATTCTGTCAAGCAAGAAATCCCCTTCTGAATAATTCTCAGGTGGTTCCATATAGTTTGATCTGACAAGCAATCGTTTTCACCCTTGAGAATACACTTTGAGAAATGAGTGCCCTCGCATGGATACCTACATTTGTGCTTCTCAGAAATGAGTGTCCTGGCATGGATTATACGACATACCTATGTTCCGAGTTTGATTCGGCCAAGTGCAAGGAGGATCCAGCGGAAACCTCCACGTGTATCCTTGGTGCAACTACAAAGGTAAAGTCCAAAGGTAAGTTCCCAAATGAGCACAAGCCCTCCAAGTGTTAAGAACCATAGAGAGTTACACCAGTTGCTTAAAATTTAGAGTATGGGAAGGTTCAGCAGAAGCTTCCACTTGTCTGTTCAGCATAACATCAACTATGAAGTCTAGAGGTGGGACCTCAAATGAGCGCAGGATCTCCACACGGCCTAGTCCCAAGAAATTTTCCTCAACCATTGAAAAAGTCTCAGTATAAAAAAGGATCCAATGGAAGCCTCCACGTGTCTCTTTAGTGCATTTTTTATATAGAGCCCAAAATCAGAGACCCCAAACAAGTGCGTTCTCACCACATGTCCTAGGCCTTAGAAAGTTACTTGAGAAGTCTAAATATAGAGAGGAGCCAGCAGAAGCCTCCACATGTCTCCTTGGCTCAAATATGAAGGTAGGACCCAAAGGAAGATCCTAAAATGAGCATAAGACCTCCATGTGTCCATGGCCTGACAAAACTACACTGATCGCTTGAAGAAAAAGTCTAAGTATGGGTAGGGCCAATGAAAACCTCCACGTGTCTCCTTGGCACAACTCCAAAGGTCAAACTGAGAGGAATTTTTTTAAATGAGTGCAGGCCCTCCACATGGAAAATATTTGAGTTGAAGCGGTCCAAAAAACTTCAAAATGCTCCAGCGACAAACCTCTCCACTTCCAACTGTTGATGTGGGCCCCACTATAGTCGTAACTCTCTTTTATACCTTTACTTAATTTGAAAACAGAGCTTAAAAAATCCAAAGTGCTTTATCGACCCACTTCCTCACTTTGAATTTTAAAATTCTGACTCAAACATGTGACATTAATCTTTCTGTCGTGGAGTTGCGGATCAATTTATAACTTTTCTCCTTTTTACAAAAAGGTAAAAATCTTCAAAATGCCCAGACAATCCATCTCTCCACCTTTGTTTTGAAAAATGACTGCGTGTCCATCTTTGGGGTCGAAGTAAGAATTTTTCCCTACTGCTTCATGTTTGTTGAATAGCCAACCGTAAACTATTAGGGTCATGGGACAAATTTGGCATTTTTAACAAATGTGACAAAAGTGACAAATTTTGCCAAAAAGACCCGCCGAGCCACATCTAATCAGAAAAGACAACGTTTCCATGGATGTCGAGACAAAATTTGATAGGGAAAACATGACTATGGAAAAATATAAGGAAGGGAAAACCCCAAATTCACACCCAAATTACAAATTCTTTCTCATGGACAAAGAAGCTATAAACAATACCTGGCTCAACATGATCCATGACCAAAGGAAAGGACTAACAACAACATCCTGACGAAGGAAAATATTTTCATGCATCTATATAGGGAGATAGAGAATACTTCAAACCATGTGGAATGATAAATTTTAAACAAACGGGGTGAGATTAAATTGAGCACCGACAATTCAAACATGAGTGAGTTCTATTTAGTACCTGCTCATGTTCTATAATCCGATGGTTTTCAAAGAGTACCATCAACTCCAATAGGTTTTCTAGTGAAACCATTAACCACTATGTATGTGATTTTATAAGAGATTGACAAACTCTCAAATTGGTTTTCTAGTGGACCACCAACCACTTTTATATTAGCGTACATATTTCCCCACACACATCTTTACATTCAAGGGAAAACATAAGAAATATCACTCATGCAGGATCTCACTTATTACAAGAGTGAACATGAATAAATCATTTGTTCTTATTACATCACATAATGAACATTAAACACACACAAAAAAATCCACAAATTCATTGTGTGGCCCCTTTGTTTGCGGCTAGCGAGAGGTCATTGATTAACATCCTTCCTCTATTGCCTCCTTCCTCCATCATGATATTTCTAACTCAGTCGAATTTGTCTTTGAGGCTCATTTTACAATTCTATTAGGTGTCAGTTTCAAATGATAATGCACCATTACAATAATAATCAGCTTTATATTTAACAAAAATAATAAATCATATCAGAGTTTGATTGCTGGAAATTAGTCACTATTTTTTTAGAGAATAATTAGAAATGTCAGAACTGTTTCAACGATTTATCTTAAAATTTGAAATGGGTTTCTATAATATTTTCACATAATTTTTCCATAATTAAAATAAACAAACCCAAAAAATTTTAGAAAATTACGAATCTGGGTATTTGAGAAAAACACAAATTACCAGTCATTTTTTAAAAGATCAAAATCTAGAAAATGGTGACAGAAGCTTCAAAACTCTTAGATCTGCATTCAAGATGCTATGGTTTTATCCTACAATGACTCTCATAACTCATCTTATCCTGATCTGATACTAGATGATGTGAAATTGATAGCTTATCTAATAATAAAAGCAACAATTACACTATATAATTGTATAAATCAATAAGAGATAATGTTGCAGAATGAAGCTAATAACATAAACACAAAATTTTAGAACAAATATATAATAAACAACACACTATATTATTGATTGAATAATTTTGGAGATAATTACATGGTGAAAGAGATTACAATATACAGTCTTTCCATTTCCTATAAACAAGGAGATGAGGCTTACCAATATCATCCCACTAAGCTCCCCTAGAAAATCTCTCCTATGATCACTCACCACTATTATCTCATATATCTCACCAATATCTCCACACAGAATAATCTACGTGAGTTTTTTATTCAACAAACTCGGAACTAATACAATATCCTATATTATTAATAATAATTTGTTTAATGACTCATATTAATAATATTACAATCTTTTATTTTTCTCACACAAATATGATATTAATATAACAAAATTAATATCTTACTAACACAATAACTTACGAATTTAATATATGAATATTACATTTAACTTTTACAAACAATTATGTGAGTACTAATCCAAAGAATGTCCCTAACATTTACTACTTATCTTCTTTGCAAGACAACAATTATCCTAGAGATTGATAATCTCAAGTCTTTATTATGTTGCACCAATGTTATGTAATAATATTGAGCCTTAGTGGTCGCTGGGCTTCGAATATCATAATAAAAAAAATCTAAATATAATAATGGTTCTTAGCTTGTTTTTCATGTGATTCATTATTAATTATATTGTGTGCAAGGAAACCAATATCTTAGTGGCTGCTAATCTCAATTTTTGTTTGAATATTCACAAATATCTTTACTATGTGTCTTATCTTGGAATATTTATTTCCTTGTGTTGTCTTGTAATAGACAAGAAATGTTGTAAACATCCAACTTAGCAGTCGCTATTCTTGGAATATGGTATTCGGGAATTTTAAAATTATAACTTTAGCTTGGCTTAGTTATCAATTAAGTTATTAGTAATTATCTTCTACACATTTTTTTTGACAAATAAGAATTAGATCTCGGTGGAAGCTAGGATACACAGTTTTTTTCTTAATTTACTTTACAAAAAGATACATAAATACATGAGTAGAATAGCCTGGTCAAAGCACAATGTTGTGTCCCACTTCATGTCCCAAAAACGCGAGTAAGAAGTTGGGCGGATCGAAAATCGAGGTTGTTCGCGCGAACACCCCTTTCGCGTGAACCCCCTTCGCCTGAACTGCCACGTAGTATGAAGAAACTAGTTCGCGCGAACGGGGGTTCGCGCAAACACCCCTTCGCGCGAACCCTACGAATTCAAATAATTTTGGCGGCAAAGAGTTATATGTAGATATTTATATAGTTTTGCGCGGCGGATTTAAGGTTTGGAGGGGTTCGGGCGAAGGGGGGTTCACGCGAACCCCCTTCACGCGAACCCCCCTTCGCGCGAAACCCCTATGTGGCACCTATGTGGCACCTTTGTGGCACATTTTGGCGCCAAATCTATTTGGAGGATAATTTTATGCCAAAAAGTGCCACTTAGGTGCCACGTAATTAGGGTTAACGAATGAATAAAATTACAAAATTTTAACACAAAATATAGAATTTTATTAGCTTTCTAAAAATATAATTTCTATTTTTAAAAAATCTGTTTTACTATTTATTTTTTATATTTTGCTAACATATGGTATTTTAGGACAATCAATTGTACACAATCAACCCAATTTGAAAAATAGCAAAAAATATCAAAAAAATTTGAAAAATTAAAATGAAGTCTTCTTCTTACCTGTGAAAAAAAAATTCAATTTTGATATAAATCTTAAAAGTTATTGGCATAAACATTTGTACGCCATTTATTTGAAAATATTTTTACTAAATAATTGATTAAAAAAAAAATATAAGTCCAAAAAATATGAAAATTTGACAGCACCTCAAAATTCAAATATTAAACATATATCTAAAATTTCATGGTGAAAAAATAAATTTTCATTTAAATAACCACCCGGGGACAATCATTCCTCTTTTATAACATAAGAACCAACGTATGAATAAAATTAAGAAAAAGACCTTTTTTTTGTAATTTTTTTTTATAAAAAATTTACATGTATTCTACACTCTAAATACAACATTTCGTTAGTTTGTGGAATTTCATGAATGTGTATGGTTTTATGGCTATTACCTTTAGAAAATCAATGAAACTGAAAATTCATGTTTATAATGGTACAAAACATACCAAAAAGTGGGACATTTTATTGTGCTTTTACCAAGCACGTATTAATATATTTCACAAAATTGTATATCTCACCAATGATATGTAGCATAATAAAAATTATATTATATATAAATCTATTATTCTATGGTTTTACATTTATTTTTAATTATATCACGGAGGACACAAAGCTATGTGGTTTTGTCACATAGCATAAGGTCCGCAAAAGGAAATACATGTTTGTAAATAGAATGATTAAAATTTATATTTAATAATAATTACGCGTATCTATAAATATTTTTAACTTTTATTTAACATAAAAATCTTTCAAAAGAAATTACATTTGACTATTTGTACATGGGAAAACATATATAATTAAAAATATATATCAATGTAGAAATCATATAAATAATAAAAATTAAAATAATTAGTCACGACTATTTCTTTCATATTAAAAAATCATCAAAGGAATTCAAAATGATTAACTAAACTGTATTAACACAAACCATTAAGTTTTAAAAAAAAAAATAATATGTGACTCATGTTTTACAACTTGGGAGACATACCATCACTTTCAAGAATTAATAATCGTAGGAAGGAGAATGAAAAATCCACAAAAAATTAACTAGAGGGAGATATAGAAAGGCTAAAAAGGGAACCCGTTTAATAGAGATGAATATAATAGCTACGGTAGAACATATAAAATGTGCTTTCCAAAAGAATAAAAATTGTAAATGGGATTACATTTTATTTGGTTAGGGTAAGAAAAAATATGGTTTTCAAAAGAGCAACACGTTTTGACAAGGGGATGAAATGGAACTATAAAGGTAGTGGAGGGAAAGGAAGGGCTGGATTGCCATGCAAAACATAAAAACTAGGTGAATAAGGAGGGAGTTAATGTGTTTGCCATTAACGAAGGTACACATTCAATAACATAGATGATTTGGATAAATACCTATTTTAGTAGTATATGAGATTATTGCGTGCTTGATAATATATTTGAAAGCTTGTATCCTCTCTGAAACAAATTTTTTGCAAGATTCTATACATAACCACTTTTTCTTGAGTCTTTTAATTTTGTCCTTTGTGTTCATCCTTCTCTGAAATTGAGATATAAAAAGTATGGTCGGTATTCTTGCACTCAGACTTGTTATCTATCAAAAATAACTATTTTTTGCCTCGTTTTTGCGCTTGCAAGTGATATTATAATCAATACCTTAACGTTTCCTTCCAAAAAATGGCCAAGATTCGAGCACTCAGACTAGTAATTTATTTCCTATGCATATTGTATTCCAATTTAAATATTTCCTTTTGTACAATTTTAAAATAAAATATAACCTAATATGTATTTATCAGGGGTATTTAATTCTTTCCCAATACATTTAATGAAAGAAATTCCAAGAATTGAGAATTTTAAAATTTGAATTTCCCCTTCATAAAATAAAAGTGTCGGATATTAAAATTTCAAATATTTTCATATAATGCGGGGGATTTTGCATATCAAAATTTGAATTCATCCCACATTAATATTATCATTTAATTTGGGGGGTAGTATGGGATAAGGGAAATAAAATTTATAAATTTTACTTTATAAATGAGTGGAACAACGATAATTGTTTGTTTATGAACTCGAGAGACAACGCAAAATATTAATACACGCATAATAAGAAATAGAAGTAAACATTTCTAAGCAAAGTTTTAAAGTATCATAGATAAATATACACACATTTATTATTAATTTTTATCGAATTTGAATTGAAGAATTTTAAATATAGTGCGTGCTAATTTTAAAAATATATTCTAATAAATGTGACACGTGAAACGTTTGAACGATATAGTTATGCAACAATATAATTAAAATAATTAGTAAGAAAATTTTAATTAGCGATATCATCAAAAAATAATTTTAACCTATAAAAATATGCCATATTAATTTATAAATTTCATCAAATAAAATGTTGACATGTGGTCTGAAATTTCCAAAATATCTTGTGATCATCAACATTATGGTGTTAGTTACATTTTACACTAGAAAAACTAAAACATAATTTTCTGCTTCACAATAATTTGAGATCAAATTATAGATAGGAAAGAACTTAGTGATCGCTAAGCTCCATTACAATGATAACTTTTCTAACTTCGGATTTGAAATAATAAATCCTTAGCTTTTATAGGGCACAAAGTTATTCTTTTCAATAGGTGTTAATGAACAAATCTACATAATTTATGTCATCCACCTATTTTTCGAGGAGAATCCTATCGGCTGCTAACATCTATAACTCCTAGGTTTCCTTTCCAACAATGAAAAAAACTATATATATAGGTTTGGATCGCTAGTATTTTTTATTAATTATAATCGTATCATATTGGCTATACCAATCCTTGCACAACCAAGTGTTGCACTACATACCCTAGAAAGGGATCACAACTTATATATTTCTCATAATTTATGTTGTGTTTAACACAAAATTCATAATGGTTTGTATCTATTAAAATACTTAGTGACCGCTATGCTCCATTACTTTTTTAAGATCTAAAAACAATTCGTATTAAATAAAATGCTTAGCGACCACTAAGATCAAATATTTACAGAAAGGTATGATTTGGTAGAAAATAGGCTAAACCATTTATTATTTTAAACATAGCGCTTGAATTAAAAATCATAGTAAAATATATTAGTTTTCAATAGGAATTTTCCATAATATATCTAGTAAAATGCTTAGTGACTACTAAGCTCCATTACTTCTGTAAGATTCGTAACAACCTCTTTTTAATACTTCAATACAAGTAATTGTATTTTAACTTTATGCTTCATTGATTTAAATAACCATATATTTCAATCCAACATAATCTTAAATTCATATCTCATGTTTCCTTGTTCTAAATAAACTTAATTTATAACCAACATCATCTTAGTCAATCCATCCTAGAACAATAAACCTTATGCAGCTGTATGCTTCATATTAATATTGATCCCTCATATCCATTGCATTAAAATATGTATATTAAGTATACCATGGTTTCCTTACTCCTTCAAGGACATTCAACCGTTACATTATAAAGTGCATATCAAGGTATCTGCTATGGTATACCCATCCGAAATCCTACAGCTTTAGATCTAGGTGAAATCTGGATAGTGAAATCAGTACATGCCAAGGTTTTAAGTCATGTTTTCCATGCTTAATTACATGATGGTATAATCATCATTTGGAACTTTTCTTTCATCCTAACTCTTGAAAATTGTTATCTAGATTAGGACTAGATCGTGAATTGTTAATCATTTAGAAGTTGCATACAAGGTACCTACTTGGATCAGCTTACATGGGTGAGTCCCAAAAATTCATGTTAGGATGACTAAGGGAGAGTGAGTGTCTCCGTTATGATTTACATCATTATAGGTCACTCTCTTTCTTGTAGTCATCATAAGATGGCATTGGGTACTTAACCATATGACACTATCCACATTCGTACCTAGGATAATACTTGTATCTTAGTACGTTATGAACTTCTCATTTAGAGGAGCTCGACAAGATAACTCGACATAGAAGTTGCCCCACTATAACCAAAGAATGACCTTAGTCATTAAGTGGGTAAAATGTGGCAGCGGCCATGCCGAGTAGGCTTGTCGAGTTCTGTTAAATGGGAATGTCATATCTTATGGTTATTAAGGTTATTCAAGTAAGTTATGACATATCAATTTCTAAGTTTTAGCGAATATTGCTACTATGGAATTTGAATCAATGGATCTAAGTGAAGGTTTCACGAATTACAATGTCATGCTTAAATACATTCCATTATGATCATTACACTTTCTAGTTGTAGATTTAATTCAACATCTTGCATTAAATCCCTTGTTCATATTTTACTTATTAACACTAGCAATGCATCATGTCAAGAGTAGTACTTATATCATAATTTAATCCTTTTTCTCAAATAAAGTGTTAAGTATAGTATTATACTTAATAGGATTAATTCCAAACATTTGCAGTAATCCATAATTTAATTACATACTTTATTCTTTTAAAAACACAACCATGTAATTCACTCTATTCATAATGATTGAAATACAATATGTAATCTCAAAGATAATGCTTTATTTATGACCGGTAAAACTGCCTCTTTGTTGTTAATATCACATGTGAAGTATAATTTTTGCTTCTTAGTAAAATACAATACAATTAATTGCATTTCCCAATTCAGTACAACATCATCAAAAAATAATACTAATACATGTCCACAACTGATTATCAAAATAATCACATCTTGTTTCAAGCATCATGCCTTACTAAAATACAATTCTTTTCATCTTTTCAACAAAATAACAACTTTATAGTTTTCATCAAAAGATATAACACTGAGAAAAGGTGCAAGTCACGTCTTCCTTTATAATCAACCTGTAATGTTAATAACCTGCATGGAAAAGATTCCATTGTACATGGTTAGTTCCAACCGAACTAGCATGATAAGATCTATCTCTACCTTAGTAGTTTATGTCATTCAATATTTAGCTAAATAAAATACTAATTAAGTTGAATAACCAACATAATAACTTGTAAATCATTAAGCATCTATAAAGGTCAAATCAACCTATAATCATCACTTCATCCAACATTATTCTTCTTTAATGCCTTAATGTAAAATAAAAAACTAACAAGTTATTAAACAATATCCATTCATTTAAACAATATATCATCCTTGAAACTGTTAATCAATGGTATACTCATCAAATCATTCACAGTATAAATAATAATATAGTGTATAGTTATACATAAGAACATATGTTCTTTAAGATTCCAACTATTAACCTTACTGATGAAATTATTTATCCCATAGAAGCTCATAATCATGCATACATACATGTATGTGTGTACATAACTAATTCCTAGTCCTACTAAGTATATGCATATGTACATATTAAAATCAGGGATCAATATAATATCATAGTTATGCAACCAAGGGTTACTCAACCATTTGAGTACCCTAAGCCAGAAATAATTATATCTTCAGCATAGATAATAAGATGATCATATAACCAAATAACATATTGATATTTTATAAAATTACCAAGTACTTAATCAAACTCGAAATTTATAAAGTAATAGTCCTTCCTTAGCTCGACCAAACCAAGGCTCAATCACAATTGTTAAAGAACACATATAATAAAAATATATTTTACTATGATAATGTGCACTTCGGTACATCATCTAGCTTAGGGTAGGTAACTTCTCACTAAACATCAAAATCCCATAGCCCTTAACCATCGATCAAGTCAATCAAACAACATAAACATATAGAGAAATACCCAAAAGGAGGTTTCTTACTAGTGCTAACAAGCTCAATAACTAGAGAGCATATAAAATAACTAATGGCATCATGTAAGTAACTGTACATAGCCATTATGGTTAAATCCTTGATAATAGGTCGAATAGTAAGTTAAATAAAAATGTTCTTATAAATAGATCTCCTTGATCACCTCACAGAATTTAATTCAATAGAGACTCAAAATTAGTCGTGAATAGAGATAAGGTAAAAGAGAACCATCCCAATTTATGTTCCTTTCTAAGGAACATATTTATCTCGCCAATATAAATTTTATACGCCAATATATTTATCCAAATTTACACAAATATGGGGTTCATATTATGTAACATCCATAACATTAGTAGAAAATTCATAATATGAAAATACATAGTACAAAGGTATACAACTAGGTCTGAAGACCAATACCAGGTTATAAATAAGCTTTATTTCCTACTTGAACATAGTACTAAAAGAGTACCCTAATGTTTAGGATAACACAACCAAAACCAGAAACCCAAAGAAATTTAATGAAACCCCAAAAACAAGGTTTGGTTCCTATTCCTTAGAATATCCACATCATAGAAAGAACAATATGATATATATTATATGTGTCGATATATATATAATACATATAATATATATATATATATATCAGTAAATGCATTATCAAATTTTCCTAATCAATCAGGTATTCTTAATATAGAAAAATAGAGATTCCGTCCCACATAAACCTCAAACGATAAAGAATCAATTTAACACCCAGAATACGGTAATCACTTCTAAGGGTTTTGATACCCAAAATAATTTTAAATTTATCTAAAAGTACGCAAATTACAAGGTTCGAATCAAAACGATGCCACAATATTTCCAAAAAAAGTGTGCATACATAAAAATATTTTTTTGTAAAGATATGTATTGAATATTTATATGTTCAAGGTTCCATTTTGTACCTGGCTTTATTTACTCGATAAAACCTAAAATGATGAAATCCCAAAATCACGAATATCATTAAGAAGAGATTGCAAAGTTTAATTTGAGAAAATAATAAAATGAATAATCAATTAAGGGAGAGATGGATCGTATCATTCCTGAGGACAAAAACTTGATTCCTTCTTCTCTAGTTTCAAATCTTCCCTTCCAAACTCTACTCCAAGCAATGATTCCACCGTTAAGCAAAACCTCCACATTATTAATATCTTCTAAAGATACAAATACTTATGCAACCACACAGCCTACCATTTCACCCTTAGAGTGATGCATGCACAACCTTATCAGTAGTGAATTCAAAGAGAACTCAGATTCAAAGAAAAAACAAAATAAACTATGTGGAAGCCATCCAATAGCTTCTCCATGAAGCTTCGAGACTCCAAAAAAACTATCAGTGCATTAAATTCCATTAATAATTCATAAATAATTTGGGGATCTCACCTCCACAAACATTCTCTACTCTCGCCATACTTGGATGGATGTAAAGTAAATAATAAAAATTAATCCTATCACATCTGGACTTGCATGTTCAAAACAATAATAGTGCTAATATTGGCCATGTGATTGAATTCCAAATTTTTATAAAACATGTAATAAATTAGCTAATATAGATTTCTTGATCAATTTCCAACAAATTCATGGTTAATAAGATTGAGATTAGTGTCATATTCAAAAATTAGTGATCAATACACAAAACAATTACCCCGACATGTGTCAATTAGTCCCTTAGATCTCACAAGTCTTTTGCATGTTCAGAAAATCGATTAATCTACATATATTATGATTTATGGTAGTTACTAATCTCCCATTACAATTTTTCAAGGGTAAGGTCCATAACCCTTTGGTGAGACATGGTCCATAAAATCATTAAATTTGTAATTAGCCAACACAATTATTAGGAGAATCATCATATTTGATATTTTCCTCTAATACATGATTCGAGTGTATTTGTACCCATACAATGCTTAGTTTAGATCTAAGGCTCAACCTCTGCCTGATATGTTATATCAAAACACACTTTAGCCTCAAACCTTATAAGATAAAATAACCCATTATACTTAGTTATATATTCCATGCACTAAATAAATATTCGTATGATCATCTTACCTTACCCATTTAGATCCATTATTAAACTCAGATCATCTGATGCAACAAAATAGTACGAAACCATATTGATGTAGACTATAACTTAATACCCATAAACCAAGTATATAAACTTAGCTTCACTGTAAAACATTAATATTAATATAGGAATGCTACCAGAGTAGGGTATTAAGTCATGGTTTATATCATTCAATAATATGTAGTAAGGTCAATATAAGACCTATCAACGTAATTTGGATACCTATAAACCTTAGCAAAAATAACATATTATGATTAGAACTTATAACAATCATCCATGATGTGTTATAATATTGAATATATTTATTTCATATTTAATTGAAATAATACCATGATCATTAATTCCACATGTACATCAAGCACTAAAACACCAAATGACAATTTATCGATCCCAAATATAAATTGACTTTTTGGGGTGTTACATGCTTCCCCCCTTAATGAATCATCATCTTGATGATTTCTACCTCATTAATCACATTTAGAATAGTCAATCACAAAGTTATATCCAATTGCTATGAATAAAAATCATTATTTTCCTAAAGAACAAGCAATTTTCCAAATTTCAGCCAATCTGACTTCAAAATTTTATTGGCTATAATGGCCTTGAAATCAATAAAAACTATCTAACAGTAAATAATATGACATAATGTTTCTCATCACAGCTCATCATATCATGAAATAATATTTAATATATCCATTAGATTGCCAAAATCAAGTTATATAAGAAAAATCAAACTAGGAAAACACTATTTTTAATTTTCCATGTTGTTTTCCTAGTCTACAAAGTTCATTAGGACAATTAGTTTGCATCTAAACAACCAAATCTAATTACTACATCTTAGGTTCCTATCTGAACTTAAGTATGTCATCTAATTCTCATAAAGAGGTTAAACAATGTCAATGTCGTAATGAATAACTTAATTCCATAGCTCAAACAAACCATTTATCAAATGCTAAAGAAATCATAATTCTATTTTAGTTTTCAATTCGTCACTTATTCAATCATCAAATATCTTAAAAGTATAGTTTGAAAATTGCAAGAATCAAGTTTTAAGGACTTCATAACAATGTTATACCCACTAATCTTGGAATAATAGTCATAGTTTTCCATAAAAAAATGTAATTTATAGATCTGAAACTCAAATTTATTAGTTGTAATATCCTTTAAACTAGCAAAAATGGCACACAATTAGAAATATGACATAATTTTTTTCATAACAGCTAGTCATAACATGTAATATTATTTAATATATAATACAAATAGTCAGAAACAAGTTATATAACTCCGCAAAACTAAGGAAAACACTATTTTCAATTTCCCACAACTCCTCCTGAGTTGTTTTGTTTCATTACTCACTTGTTTTGCAAACCTTTGTATTATACCATTCCCAATTTTCTTTACAAAGCACAAAGCGATCTTCCTTTTCTAGTTTTTTTAATCACAAATAATTTCATGGTTTTCACCTTTTAGATATATTTATCATAAATTCATGGTCAATGATTACTTAAATCATCCCAACTGTTCCTCTATTTTCCTTTTAGGCTTGGTTTTTTTGCATTCTTCTAGGTACTGGTTATCTTCCATATCAGCGAAAACATTATTTGTGTCAGATCAGTCAAAGTTAATTGCTGTCTTAATTCCTGTAAGAACTCATTAACTCCAAATTCCATGAGGAGGCTCAGACAACATCAATGTTAGTGTTTCATTATCAATCAAATATTTGCAATTTCTTCTTCACATGCAAAGGATAAATTGGATTTATAATTTTTTTAAGCTAATCACTAAATACCAGGAACTAAACTATACTAGTATCAAATTAAAACAAAAATAAGTTCTTCTTAACTTAACTGATGTAACATTAGGAAAACTTTTCCTTCAACTTAGCCTATTAACCACTACAATGATGTTTTTCTTCTTGTTATAAATCACACTAAATCTTTATTGTTGAAATCATTATGGTAGTCTACATTTTATGCCACATTGTTGCCACCGCTTTTTCCTAAAGTTACAAGTGGAGAAGAGCTAATGTTATTCTATACTTTATCTCTTTTCAAGTTAGAATTTATTTTAGATTTCATTATAGTCTGATTGGCCTTTCCAGTCATTACTGCTACAACAGATAGTCCACTCTTATCTACTTCATCTCCCTTTTGTGGGTTTTTATATCAGCTGGATTTAATTTCTAAAATATATCATCATGATATTTCAATAATCAATCAACTCCCTTACTGATTTTCATCATTCAATTCAAGTTGTTCTATAAAGAACTGATCATTCTCATAGTTGACCAGATGCTCCATGCATCCTTCTGGTTTCGTGTGTCATGAAGGACTGTTATAGTGTGTTATCTAACTTATTTACCACCGAACTTGAAGCATAATTTGGTTTGGTTCGTTATCAATGGTACATACTTATCCCATTATTTTTATCTTGTTCATAAAAAATAGAATTCAATAAGCGTAAGAACCCAATAAGTCCAAGAGTTGTAACCTTCACCTCTGATACCAAAATGTAATAACCTCTTTTTAAGACTTCAACACACGGTATTTTTTTTAACTTTATGATTCATTGATTTAAATTCCCATATATTTAAATCCAACATAATCTTAATTTCATATCTCATGTTTCCTTGTTCTAAATAAACTTAATTTAGAACCAACATCATCTTAGTCAATCCATCCTATAACAGTAAACCTTATGTAGTTGTATGAGTCAGACTAATACTGATCCCTCATATTCATTTCATTAAAATATGTATAATAAGTAGACCATGGTTTCCGCAGTCCTTCAATAACATTCAAGTGTTACAGTCTAATGTGCATATCTAGGCAAATTTTATGGAATACCCATTTGAAATCCTGTAGCTTTATATCTAGGTGAAGTAAGGACATCGAAACCAGCAGCTTATGTAACCTTGGCCAAGGTTTTAAGTCATGTTTTCCATCCTTAAATCCATGATGGCATAATATTCATTTGGAATTTTTCTTTTACCCTAACTCCTAAAAATTGTTATCTAGAATAACCCTAGATCATGAAGTGTTAATAATTTACAAGTTGTGTACAAGGTACCTATTGGGATCAACCTGCATGGGTAACTCCCACAATGTCGACTTAGGATGAATAAGGGAAAGTGAGCGTCTCCATAATCATTTGCATTACTATGGGTCACTCTCTTTCCCATAGTCATCATAAGATGACATTGGGTATTTAACCATGTGGTACTATCTGCATGCATACCTAGGACAATACTTGCATCTTAGCGCATTATGACCTTCTCATTTAGAGGATTTTGACAAGATAAATAGATGTAGCAGCTGCCCCACTGTAACCAAATAATGACCTTAGTCATCAAGTAGGTACAACGTGGTAGTAACCATGATAATTTGGGTATCCTAGTTCCACTAAATGGGAACGTCATATCTTATGGTTATTAAGGTTATTCAAATAAGTTATGACATATCAATTCCCAAGTTTTAGTGAAACACTAACTACTATGGAATTCAAATGTACAAGTCTAAGTGAAGGTTTCACACATTCCAATGGCAGGCTTAGAGACATTCCATTATGATCATTACACTTTCAAGTTGCAGATTTAATTCAACATTCCACATTAATCTCTTGTTCATATTTTACCTTTTAACACTAGCAATGCATCATGTCAGGAGTAGTACTAATATCATAAGTTAATCCTCTTTCTCAAATAAAGTGTTAGGTATAGTATTATACTTAATAGAATTGATTCCAAACATTTGCAGCAATCCATAATTTAATTATATTCTTTATTATTTTAAAAGTAAAGCCATTTAATTCACTCTATTAATAATGATTGCAATATAATATGTATTCTCAAAGATAAGGCTTTATTAATGACTGAAAAACTACCTTTTGTCGTTAATATCTCAATGAAGTATAACTTTTACTTCTTAGTAAAATACAAAACAATTAATTGCATTTCTCAATTAAGTACAACATCATCAAAATATAATACTAATACATGTCCACAACTAATTATCAAAATAATCACATCTTGTTTCAAGCATCATGTCTTTCTAAAATAAAATTATTTTCATCTTTTCTCAACAACTTTATAGATTTCATCAAAAGACATAGCAGTGAGAAAATGTGTAAGTCATGTCTTCCTTATAACTAACCTACAAGGTTAATAACCTACATGGAAAATATTCCATTGTATATGGTCAGTTCCAACTGAACTGGCATGATAAGATCTATATCTACCTTAATAGTTTATGTCATTCAATATTTACCTAAATGAAAACTAGAAATAATTTTAATTATAACCAACATAATAACTTGCCAAACATTCAACATATATAAAGGTCCAAATCAATCTACAATCATCACTTCATCCAACATTATTCTTCTTAACTTCCTTAATGGAAATTACAAAAATAACAAGTTATTCAACAATATTCATTGATTTCAACAAGATATCATCCTTGAAACTGCTAAGCAATGGTACATTCATCAAATATTCAGAGTATAATAATACAACTATGTATAGTTATTATAGAACAAAATGTTCTTTTAATTCCAACTATTAACCTTACAATCATAATTATTTATCCCAGAAAAGATCATAATCATGCATACATATATGTATATGTGTACATAATTAATTCTCAGTCCTACTGAGTATATGTATATGTACATATTAATATCAGGGATCAATATAAAATCATAATCATGCAACCAAGGGTTACTAAACCATTTGAGTCCCTTAGGAAATAAATAATTTTATCTTTAGCATAGATTATAAGATAATCACATAACCAAATAACATACATATTTTTTAAGATTATCAAGTCCTTAATCAAACTTGACTATTCTGGTAATAGTCCTTTTACCTTAGCTCGACCAAGACCCAAGGCTAAGTAGCCACTTTTAAGGAATGCATAGGAAAATAAATAGATTTCACTGTGATAATGTCCACATTGGTACATCATCTAGCTCAGGTTAGGTAACTGCTCGTTACACATTAAAATCCCATAATGCTTCACTATTGATCAATTCAATCAAACAACAAAATCACATAGATAACTACCCAAAGGAAGGTTTCTTACCAATGCCAATAAGCTCGATAATAAGATCATATAAAACAACTGATGGCATCATCAAAAGAGGACTGTAATAACCGTATTGTTAAAGCCTTCCATCACCAACGTTGATTTGACCCTGCTTGTGAGTAGAGATGAGGTAAAAGAGAACCAACCCAATTTATTTCATCCTTTCTAATGATCACATAAATATCTCATACTCGCATCCAAGGATCTTATACACTAATATAAATGTTGATTTACATAAATACACTCAAATACGAGGTTCATATTATGTAACAACCATAACATTAGTAATAGATTCACATAACAAATACATCTGCAAAGGCATACAACACACCTATAGAAAATACTAGGCTATAATAAGCTCTATAGCCTACTTGTAACAAGTATTAAAAGAGTACCCAAATATTCAGGATAACGTAACCAAAATAAGAAACCCAAATTCTTTAATGAAAGGAAAACAAAGGTTTTGTTCCACATAATATCCACGTCATATAAAGAAGCCATATATAAATATATATATAAATATATATATATATATATATGATCTTATGTGCCTTTTCGGCATTTTTCCAATAAAACGGATCATCCATTATTAGTATAGAAAAACAAAGATTCCATTCCACAGAAACCTCAAACAATAAAGAACCAATTTAACACCTAGAATAAGGTAATCACCTCTAAGGGTTTATATACCCAAAATAATTATATATTTATCTAAAAGTACCCTAATTTAAGGGTTCAAATCACAACCATGCCATAGTATTTTCAAATAAAGTGCACATAAATAAATCAAACACATTTGTACAGAATTGTATTTAATAGTGATATGTTCAAGGTTCCTATTTGTACCCAGAAAACATTTCTTGAACATGAATCAAAAGAACACAGAACAATAAAAACCCAAAATCACGAATATCAACAGGAATAGATTACTGAGTTTTATTTGAGTAAATAACAAATATAATAAGTGGTTAAGAGAGAGATGGATTGTATCATTCTTGAGAATGAAACTTGATTCCTTCATCTCTACTTACCAATATTCCCTTGCAAACTCTACTCAAAGGACCGATTCCACCGCTTAGAAAAACCTCCACATTCCTAATATCATCTAAAGAGAAAAATCCTTATGAAACCACAAATCCTAACATCTCTCCATTATAGTGATGTATGCAAAAATTTCTTAGGAGTGAATTTAGAGAGAACTTAGAGTCGAAGATAAAAAAAAAATGAACTACATGCAAGCCATCCGATAGCTTCTCCATGAAGCTTCATGAATCCAAAAATACTGCAAGTGCATTGAAGTCCATTAATAAGCCATAAAAACTTTGGTAATCTCGGCTCCACTGACATTCTCAAATCCCGCCATACTTGGCTGGATTTAAAAGAAAATTTCAAAAATAATCCTTTCACATCTCAACTTGCATGGTCAAAATAATAATAGTTCTAATATTGGCCATGTGATCGATTAAATTTTTTTTTATAAAAGAGCATACAATAGATTACCTACTATAGCTTCCTTAATCAATTTCAATCAAATTCATGGTCAATATGATAGAGGTTAGTGTCAAACTTAAAAAATAGTGATTAATACTCAAAACACTTACCCCAACATGTGTCAATTAGTCCCTTAGATATCACAAGTCTTTTGTATGTTTATAAAACCAATTAATTGACATATATCATAATTCATGGTAGTTAGTAATCTCCCATTACAATTTTTGGGGTAAGGTCCATATTCCTTTTGTGAGACATGTTCGATCAAACCATTAACTTTGTAATTATCCAACACAATTATGAGGAGAATCAAAATATTTGAGATTTTCCTCTAATATAGGATTGCAATGTAATTGTACTCATACAATTCTTAGTTTAGATCTATGGCTCATCCTCTACCTGATATGTTATATCAAAAAAAACTTTAGCCTCAAACCTTGTAAGATCAAATTAACAGTTATACATAGTTACATATTTCAATTCCTGAGTAAATATATACATGGTCATCTTACCTTACCCATTTAGATCCATTCTCAAACCTGGATCATCTGATTAAACAACATTGTGTGAAACCATATTGATGTATGCTATAACTTAATACTCGTAAACCAAGTCTATAAACTTAGATGCATTGTAAGACATTAGTATTATCAGATCAATTCTACTAGAATATGGTCTTAATTCATGGTCTATATCATTAAATAATATGCAGTAAGGTCAATATAAAACCTATCAACATAATGTTTATACCTATAAACCTTAGCAAAAATATCATATTACGGTTAAATCATATAATAGTCATCCATGATGTGTTGTAAGATCAATTATATTTATGTCAAATGCGATTGAAATAATACCATGATCATTACTTCCACATGTACATAAAGCACTAAAATGCCAAATAACGAGTTATCCATCCAAAATTTAAACTTACTTTATGGGGTGTGACATATAAAAATAGTTCATATTAAAGATAATTCTTAGTGACTGCTAAGCTCGAATACTTACAGGACGGAATTATTTTACGGAAACTAGGATAAATAATTTCTTAATTTAAACATAGTGCTCAAATAAAAAATCATAATAATAGATATTAGTAGTTGCTAGGCATTTTCCATAATATATTTCGATGATAAACATATGAGAAATGGATTTTTTTTGTCAAAATCTATGGAGGTCTTTGCATAGTCGGGAAGAAATATGGTTATTATAAATTTTTGTAGGGTGTTCAAACAACATCATAGTGTAGATACATGTCATTTTTAATGTTGTTGTGGTAGACTACATTGTGTATAATAGCATTATGTCCTAAAGAATGAATTTATAATACAATTATTTTGTTGTTTTCATATAAACATTTTGTTAAGATTAGCGACTACTAGGCACACACCTTTGTATCTTTTCTTTGTTATACTCATCGGTTGACATCAAATAAAAATATTAGCAACCACTGCGTACCTCTACTTACTGAAATGAATATATTAGAGGCCGCTAGGCTCAACTAATTCTTAATTTTGAAAATAGAGATTAAAAAATAGTTCGTATTAAAGAAAAATCTTACCGACCACTAAGCTCGAATACTTACAGAAAGGATTGATTTGGTGGTAACTAGGATAAACGGGGTAAATAGTTTTGAAGGGACTATACCCTGATACAAAAATATCACAAGCCAGATAAAGCATCAAAAATATGTCAATAGTTTTGAAGGGACTATACCCTATTACAAGAAGGCTTAGAAGCCAGATAGTACAGTGAAAACATCAAAAAAGGATCAGAATCTAGGATATACATGAGTACCAAATATATTTTAAACCAAAACTATAAAGAGGGAACCAAAAAGTATCAAATCTGCAACAAAGCAACATGAAAACAACAACCAAAAAACATAAAAATAGAAAAATGTAAGAAGAAATAGTCCTCTTCAGTTGATTTCTTTATCAATTTTTATCTTTATCTTCTGCAGAGAGGTGAATAATGCCAGGGTAGTGACATGGGAGGGATCCTTTTTATCCGGTTGTGAGAGAACCAAGTCCCTTTTTGAATCTGACTCCCAGATTGCGGCAGGAATGTCGCTGAGCATACAAACACTTTTAACATGTTGCTCCATGAAATTATAAACTGCTTTGAGCACAGAAATGGTAAAATAATTTCTTCCTTTTGCATTACCCACTCTATTGTCCATAGAGTTGATATTCTTATAGATTTGTAGAGTTTTATCATTGTCCTTGTCGGGGTCATTATGCATCTTTCTTTTGCCATATCTCTTATAAATTTGTTTGATCTCTTCTTTCAGGTCTCCAACTTCCTTTTCCAACTTTTCAATTCTATTGAGAAGCCCTTCCTCCCTATCCTTGGCATAAGTATCTGTAGGGTTGCTAATATGTAGCATATTTTTCGCTGATTCAATCTCTTTGCTGCTATGGAGTACCCTTTAGGAGGGGAAGGGTTGATTTATGGGGTAGAGGGTATTTTTAGTTCTATTTTTTCTGCACTCAAAAGCGGTGGTGTTGGCAATGAAGTCAGTGTGAGGGGGTAGGGGTAGCTGGGATTGATCGGTGTTGGGAAAGACAATGCCGATGAAGCAACAAGATTAGACCTTTTTGAAGTGGGGTGGGAGGAGTGTGGTTTTAAAATTCAAGAACAAAGTGATCCAAGGAGTTTAAGAGGTAGTTTGGAAAGATAACATGAATATTCCCTTTGAAGTGATTTAGGAAAACTAAATGTTTATTATGAATCGTGACATATCTTCCCTTCAAAGTGACAAACCTGAAAATCATCCTTGCTATTTCGTCGAAGGGTTTCTAGGATGGAGGTTACTTTTATTCCTCCTGGGAAAAATTCTAGATTTTCACCGTTCTGCAAGGAATTTATCAGCTTCAACATTCTTGTTGACCCTTTTACTGAAGAACCTATCCCATTGTAAGCTCTACCCTATGACCTCAAAAATGATTTCTTAAGTAATTTTAACGCAAATCTCTCCATATTCAACCGTCCTTTGTTTCCACCTAGTTGTAAATTGAATATAAATGTCTTGATCATGACCTTGCATTTTTTCCATGAGGTTAGAGACCCCACCCATTTATAAATAAGTCCATAATATCACATCATCCTTCCAGGCCGGGTCAAAAATGGGTTCTATTTTACATGGAGGTCCACCCATTTTACTGCTATTATTTCTTTGATTTCCAATTGCAATGTTTCTTCTCCAAAACCACTTTTCAAAGAAACCTTTGCATACCCACAAAGCGTGTGAAGTGTGAGTGAAATTAATGAGCTTATGTGCGAAGAATATAATTCCTCTCAAATCATCGGAGGTCTTGTTAATGATGTTTTTTCATATCATATTTATCCTTGATGATTTCATTGTGTACCTTACTACGGAGAATATCATCACTAAACCAATTTTTCAAATTATTACTAACACCATAGTTAGCAAGAATATCCACCACTTTGTTTCCCTCATGATAGGAATAGACGATTTGGTAGTTAGCAAAGGATTTACAAATCTCAATAGATTCATAAATGAAATCCCTACTAGTCCAACTAGGGGGTTGTACCTGATTCAGAAGGTTTATTATGTTCAAAGAGTCTCCTTTAATTATAATATTGGATATATTTCAATCCCTAACAAGCCTAATCCCCCATAATGTTGTTAGGGATTCAAAATAGTGATTTTTTTGGTGGCCCATTTTTCCTGAAAAAGCAACAAAAAGACAACCTCTGTGATCTATTATCACCCCACCTCCTCCTGATGCCCCAGGATTTCCTTTGGAAGCTCCATCAAAGTTCAACTTGAACCAAAATGTGGGTGGCTGAATCCAATGAACTTTTGATCTATTAAAGCTATTTTGATAATTCTTATGCATATTTCCGATATCAATCTTCCAAGCAGAAAGAATATGTTCTTATTCCTTGGGGTATGGTCTATTTTTAGGGGATCTAAATCATTTCAATGTTATCCTTGACAATAATAAGCAATTTCTTTGAAAATCATATTGCAAACCTGCCTGTTATTTTGAAACTTATATCATTTTTGGTTTTCCACAATCTCCATATGGTATGAGGTAGGACCAAATTCCATAATATTATTATCATTAAATGTTTATATGGTGGATCCCATTGTTCCCATGTCTATAAAAAGGTATTAGGAAGAATCTAGTACAAATTGAAATTTGTAAAGATAATACTCCATACCTTTGAAACATATTCACAATGCAAGAAAAGATGTTTGATGTCTTCAACCTATTTTTTGCACATGCAACATCTATTGGGCATAATGAAACCCTTTTTGATTAGATTATCATTAGTAAGAATCTTACCTTTTAAAACAACCCACAAAAATAAGTTGATTTTGGGGTTAACTCAGGCATCCAGATTCGACTCCAGTTTATATCTCGTTGATTAATATAAAAAAAAACATTGTAACCCAATTTGAAATTATAATCCCCATCAAAATAATCAACCCAAAGGATCTCATCCTTGCTATCCTTTTGATTTAGAGGAATGAGATAAAGTTGTTGTTGTAAAGAGGAGACATCAATTTGTAAATTTTATTTTTCCACTTTGAGTTGTTTCCAATTTATCTTATTTCCATCCCATTCAATGTAATCTTTGAACTTATCTCCATATTTCTCATATAAGTTGTCTTTGAGGGATCTAAATTTATCACTCATCTTGAAATCAATCTAGTTGTCTTGCTAAAAATGTATATTCTGACCATTGTCAACTTTCCATCTACTTCCTTTTATAAGAATGTTCTTGATTTGAAGCAAGTTGTTCTAGAAAATGGACCCAGTGGGAAGTTGTTTTTCAAAAAGGAATGAATTCTCATTTTTTTGAGCCAAGTATTTTATCCTAATAAGTTTAGTCCAAGGCTATTTTTCCTTTAGAAGTCTCCAACCAAGTTTGGAAATTAAAACAACAGTCATCTTTCTGATATCCTTAATACCCAGTCCCCCAATCTTCTTTGGGATACAAACCTAATCCCAAGATAATAAATGGTATCTAAATATTTCCTCTGTCCCATGCCACAAAAAGTGTTTTTGAATTCTCTCAATGCTATCCACAATTTTTATGGAATGTTGTACATTGACATGATATATATGGGAAAATTCTGAAGTGTACTTTTGATTAATAAAAATTTTCCAGCACTAGAAAGAATATCATCTTTCCATCCAATGATTTTTTTTATGAAATATATCTAACAAGGCATTCCAAACAACATTACATACTTTATCGGCGCCCAAAGGTAACCCTAAATAGGTAGTGGGTAAAGATCTGATTTTACACCCCAAAATGAGTGCAATTATTTTATGTCTATCATTAGGAGTATTGAAAAAATACACGAGTTTTTTCAAAGTTGACCTTCTGATTAGAAGGTGCTTCATAGAATCTGAGAATAGTCTTTATAGATTTTTCCTCAAGAATAGAAGCCATCAAAAGCAAGATAGTGTCGTCAGCAAATTGTTGATGCGAAGATGTATGATTGGTGGAAGTAGGTTTGAAACCTTTTAACATCCCATTATTCATATCTTTAGTTATGGATCTACTAAGACTATCAGCCATAATTATAAAAAGTAAGGGGATATGGGATCCCCTTGTCTTATACCCCTACTACTGGAAAAGAAACCCACCGGAGTTCCATTAATGACCACAAAAGATCTAGAAGTGGCAATGCATGCCTGAATGATTTTTTTAAATTTTCTCTGAAACCCAAATTTTGATACAACCTTATCTAAAAAATTCTAAGCCACTATATCAAAGGCCCCAATTTTTTTACTTTTATCCATGGAATGAATGGTTTCATAAACCATGATTACCCCATCTTGAATGATTCTTCCTTTTATGAAGCCACTTTGTTGTTTAGAGATAAGATCAACAAGCAAATGTTGTAATCTAGAAGCAATAATTTTGGTAAAATATTTGTAAACAACATTTACTAGGTTGATGGGTATGAAAACCTTGAATTATTTAGCATCCAATTTCTTTGGTTCTAGTTTAATGTGAGTATTGTTTAGTTCCTTTATTAGATTTCCTGTTCTATAGAATTCATTTATAGATATTTTTGAAAGAAATTAGAATAAAAACCATTCGGTCCTGGTGCCTTGTCTCCTTCAAGCATAAAAAATGTCTTCTTCATCTCTTCCATGGAAACAAGTTTTGTAAGAATTGTAAATCTCTCATTTTGGATAACATTATTTGGGATGGAATCCAAAAGGAAAGAAGTTGCTTTTTCATTATAGGTATTACTTTCCATTGATAAATTCTGATAAAATTGTAGAGCTTCTGCTTTTATGTCATTTTGATCCTTGGTAATAGTAAAATTTCCTTTGGATACTTTAGTGATTCAATTATAGGCCCTATGCGTAAGGGTGGTCATGTGAAAAAACATTGTGTTCCTATCCCCATCTTTTAGCCATAGAACCTGGGATTTCATTCTCCAAAAGGTTTCCTCTCTATTGTTGATGTTGTGCAAATCAAAAATAATTATTTTTCTATTTTTTGATCTTCATAATTCATACCTTTGACTAAGATTTTCAATTCAAGCACTTGTAGTTGATGTTTTAGCTCTTTTTTTTGTTCAAAAATATTGTCAAAAACTTCTTTGTTCCAGGTTCTAACTTGTTGCTTTACATTTTTCAATTTCTAGACTAACCTGAATTATATTATACCTTCTCCATCCCAATTCCACTAATCTTTGATTCTATCCATGATGTCTTCATGCTCCAGCAACATTTTTTTGAATTTGAAAGAGCTATGCAATAGCTTGGTCTAGTTGTAAAGATTTAGGGAAATAGGATTATGATCTCAGCCAATCCTAGGTAACTAAGAGAGGTGGAAATTATGACTCAAAATCCAATTACCAGAGATGAGAGCCTTGTCTAATCTTACCTTGATCAAATTCTCACCACCTTTTCTATTAGACCAAGTGAATTAGTTTCCATGAATCTCAATATCCATGAGATTAAGAGAGGACACAAAATCATCAAATTCACCCATACTAAATGAGAAATCAGATTTACCCCCATATTCTTCACCTGGGTTTAAAGCGGTGTTAAAATCACCCATAACCAGCTAATTATAATCCTTAAAACTACTTCTAAAGAGTTTTAACTCTTCCCATAATTTTATTTTGTCAGCAACAATGTTGGGAGCATAAATTTTTGAGAGGATCCAAATTGTGTCATTTTTAAAAGCATGAAATTTAATAGATAAATTATTATGAGAAGTGAAAATCACATTACGATTGAGATAATTGTTGTCCCAAAACATTGTTATGCCTCCTGAAGCGCCTTGTGAATCAATAGCAGAAAAAATCAAAATTCTCCCAAAAATTACTTTTACATTCCTTTAAAGTTTCAATATTCATTTTAGTTTCTTGAACTAAAATAATCTTAGGTCTGTTGGATCTTCTAAGAACTTTTAGAATCCTTTTTTTAGGGCCTCCATTTAGGCCTTTGAAATTCCAAGATATAATCTTCATCTAAACAAATTTGGGGATGTAGTTACCAGATGGCCCAATTGACTTTGAGTTCCATCTGCAATCTCTTTCTCAATCTCTTTCTTTCTTAGTTAATTTTTGTAAGGTCTACCTTTCTAATAATTACTTCCAGTAACTGCCACCATTTTAGCAGATGATCTAGTGATCCTTGATGTAAAGGCTTCCCAATTCCCATTTTTATCTTTTCATCACTATATAGAAGTTAAAAAATCTCTTCAAACCCTTTCATTATCCTTTTTTAACTTCAATGTAGCCATTATTCAAATCATTTTCACATTCAGTGAGTATCTTTAATGGATTTGGGGTAATGTCCCCTTCCTCTTTTCCATAGGCTGAATCCTTCTGCTCTAAATTTACTAGTTGGATGTTAAATGAAATCTTTTCAATCACAAGAGATCGAGGGGGATTTTCCACATTCATTAACCCATCCAGTTCCTTGTAATATTCACCTTCCTCTAGGTATTCTAATATGGATTCTAATAAGTCCTCAGTTTCAGATTGAGACTTTGAATCTTACCCTTATGATGCTGATAAGATGTTTTTTTATGTATGTTCCTTATGTTGATCGTGCAAAGAAGTAGTCTGTTGATCAACATTTAAGTCCTCCATCCTGTCATGATCAGAAACTATCAAGTTGATTGAAACCCTTTCGTTATCTTCATCCACTTCTATGTTTATGTTTACAAGAATTTGAAGATCCAAATATTTGATCTTGTCTTTTTCCTTCATCTCATCTCCTCCTTTTTTAACTGAGGGAGTTTTTGGTCTCCAAATCTTCCTACAAAGCAGAGGTTGTCTTATAGGGGTCTTAAATCCTTTTTTTTCCTTTTATGTTTTAGGTCTGACAGATTAGAGATATTTTTATCTATCCCCTTATCATTTTGATTATGTATTGGAAGATTCTTTTCTTAAGCTATGTTTTTCCCTTCCTTTTTTCCTCCTTGAGATATTTTTTCCACTGAAACCTCTAATCCAATTGTTATTTCTTTATCCTCACACTTCTTTTCCTTCTCCCTTAAAGAATCTCCAGATCTCTCACTCTTTTGCTTCTTTTCCATAGGACATTTCCTAGTGAAATGTCCTAAATAATGGCATTTTTTACTTCTAAATTGGAAAGTTTCATATTCTATCACTTGTTTCCATGTACCAAACTTCAATTGAAGGATGATGTGATCAGGAAGTTCTTTCTCCATTTTAGAAGAGATGCAAAATCTAGCAAAGGCTAGTCTAGATTTATTTTTAATAGGCCCATCTAATCCAATTGGAGATCTGATTGATTTTTCAATATGGAGAAAGATCTCATCATCCCAAAAATGTAGGGGTAGTCCTAGTAACCTACACCAAATAGGAATAGTGTGAATATTTTAAGTATTAGGGTTAAAACCTAAGTACCATATTTTTATTAAAATCCCCATATTTTCTATACATTAGCATCCACCCAACAATATTACTTCTAGATTTTTCTATTTATTGAATCTAGAAAGAAAAAAACCCTTTATACTTGGTTGTAATAACAAAATGTCCCTTTGGTTACCAGTGGTGCATGACCCACTTTCTGATGACATCAATATTGGGTCTAGCACCCAATAACTTATCAATAAGGGAAATATTTGTTTTCCCCATTGCACGATGCAGACATCCATCAAGCACATGTATGTGAGTCACACCCTCCTTGTCCTTTATGATTTTAAATAATGATTGGTTCTAAAAAGTTACAGGAGACTGTTAGCCTATATGTTTATTAGGAGGTACCTTAAAAATGTCCACCCAAGTGTTAGATTTGATACCAATACTTTTGTTGGTTTTAGTGTGTGAAGGTGGTGATATATCAGTCAATTTACCACAAGGAAACATAAATTCTGCAGCTAGTGTTGCGAAAACAATACTCTCAAAACCCTCACTTGCTACACAACCATCCATTGTTTTCTTTCTTGTTGAAAGAATTCAATGCATAGAGGTGTTCCTTATCTAAGTTTTGTTCCATTGTTATGAAATGTGAACATTGAGCAATATAATTTATTATACATATACATTTGCAAATATTATATGATGAGTGGTAGCCTTTTTGGACAATTTTATTTGCGTTAAACATGAATGCATTTGTTGCCCCTTGAACAGGACTACCACTTTGGATGCTAGGAACTTGCTTAGGAGCATGCACTAGAAACATTGACTTTAGAACTCTAACTTTATGCATGGTGGGTCGATCAGAGGGCCATTTTTGGTGCAAATTAAGGCCAATTAGAATATTTTTCTTACAATCCCAAGATCCATGCAGGTTGCTGCAACTTTTATGTATCAATAGTTTCCATGACTGTGTTGTTGTCTGCTTTTGATATAATTTATGTTCACGTGCCAATTTCAAAGACAACTCCATCCACATTTGATTGCTCCATACTTGAGATAGAAAAAAAACCTTTAAAATACTTAACAAGTGTACACTGTAAGCTTTGAAATAAAATTCTCAAACAAAAATCTTACCAACTGAAGCAAATTTGAGTTATTGTCCACAGCTTCCTTCTTGTTAACAACTCCACAAGAACAATTTTGTAACTGTATACATCAGATTTATCATTAATCCTTGATGTTCTTACATATTTAGGGTCAATGTAACCAATGGTACCCATAACATAGGTAGAGGTGTGGGTTTTTGCCGAGGAAATGCACTTGACAATGCCAAATTCTTACAAATGTGCTTCAAAATTATCATCTAAAATAATGTTATAATTCTTCACATCCCTATGAACAATGTGTGGGTTACAGTCATGATGAAGATATGGTAATCCTTCTACAGCACCATGAGAAATATTTAGCCGAGTGTCCTAGTTTATCTTAATATTATTTGATGATCCTATACGAAAATAAAAAATAAAAAAAAACTTGTTAGATTCTCTAACAAGCCATTTTAATCAGAATGTTAGATATTGATTAGATTCTTCTATTTTAGAATATGAATCTACAATGTACATATCCATTTTTCTTCATAACATAATCATTTTACTCATTATGTAGTATGTCCCATAGACTTGTGTTTACCATGGAATTAGAAAACAACAGGTTTCCATGTGGAGAAAGTGAATATCCATGTAGACTCATAAGATTCTAATACTTGATGCTTCCAAATGTTTCCAGCGCAGTTTCAAATAGCATGCAAGATTTTTGGGTAGTGACTTATATAGTCTCTTTATAGCAATTAGCTTACAATTCTTAAGAACACATTTAGTAGCACCATATCCAATTATATATTTCTTGTTTAGATTTTCTGTGATTCTCATTATGTCATCATACATGTGAAGATCCATGTTTCCATGTGTATTATGACCAACCTTGGAGAACCTAAATGTAACAAATAAATGTGTCAATAAAGACATTCTAATAAGATATTGCTTTCTGATTTGTTGTCTGATAATCTATACAATATGAAATCATGTCTAACCATGTTAGTTATATCACCTTGTTCCATTTTGTTTTCATATCCTTTTGTAAATGCCTTTGGATGATTTGAACTGTAGAGAAATATAATTTTACACAATAGTATTATAGAACCCAAGTAGATGCAAAAAATTCTTGGTTTCGAGATGGATGTTGTTCATTGCATTGGTCCACAATTTTTTTACACAACATCATACATATCCAAGTTAGCCAATATTTTGATAACAATAGAAGAAAGTCTCTGGAACCTGAGCTATTTAAAAGACAACTACTATTACTTGCATTAGTTAATTGTTGATATCCTAAAACCATAAGAAACAAAACTTAATTGGTTCAGAGAGAATTTTTTTTGGTTATATATACACCTATTTGGAGGAAACCTTGAAAATTTATTAATGACAAGAATGTCCCCATAAAAATTTTTGTAAGAAAGGTTTATTTAAAATAAATAGATCCATTTATAGTATCATCTATTATTAGGTAAATATAATTAAATTTTCAAATCATATCTTTCAAAATGTCACAAATAAATAGCTGGAAAAAGGAATCCTCGCAATGTATCAAGGATGAAATAGATGGCTAACTGAAATGGTACTTCCCTTGATAAATTTTTAATATGTCAATATCTTGCATATGATCCATTTCCAATATTATTTGAACATCAACTCAAGCTTGCCAAAAATTTACATTTAAGGTATAGTTGAAAGGAACATACAGTGAGACTAAGTTTTGTAACTGCCCAAGCTCTTGAGGAATAGGACATGTTAATCGATTGCCACAAATATCTCTACATTGAAAAAAAGCACACTAATTTACAGCTTCCCTACAAATGAAAATACATAGCATATAGATCCAAAACCACTAACTTGTGAGTTAAATAATCATATTTTTAGTATAAAGAACTTACATAACCACTATACACTTCAAATTTCCAAACTCCTCTGACAGAAACCCATTTCATCTATTTCCACTCAAATTCCTTAAATTTATAATTGATATTAATCATGAAGTCAGTATAATTTGCATTCATAGAAATTGGAATTCTTGTTTATGCTCTATAAAATCATATATGGACAAGACTTACATTTTTTGAAGATGTTCCAAAGCCCCCACAAATCCTGCAAAGGGTCTAAAAATTTTATTATTAGAGAGGTCCCTAGGATTTCATGTTAGACAAGATATCAACAGAACATTTGGAAGTATTTAATATTTATCATCTAGATAGTAAATTTCACTCCAAACAAATTTATTAATAGCCTATTGGAGGTATAACCAAAAAATAAAAAATAACTAAACTCAAAGTGTATCTAAATTTATAATATTTCCCATCTCTATCAGAATTGCTCCCTTAATATTGTTTGAGGATAGATTTCTATAAAATCAATAACATAATATTTGTAGACTTATTAGACCACATGTGTATTATATATTCATGTTTAATGTGCTTCACAAAACCCTTCCACAATCATCATATACATTATTGATCAATAACAAAAAATATAATATTAAATAAATTATAAATAAGTAAGGCTTCTAAGATTATGAAATTCAAGAGGCAACATACAAACTTAGAAAATATTAGAGGACAACGTATTTCATAAATCCATCACACACGAGCCCTTAGTCCATTTGATTGCATGTAACTATTATTCAATGAAAGATGATGTCTACATAACTAACAATTCTATTTTTTTTTAAAGCCAAAATAAATGTTGCCACTTGCAAGTACCAAAGTCCAATCAGCTGAAATGTATCAGGGGAAAAATTTCCCACTAATAATTTTTTGCGCAAACCCTTAATTTTACCCATTAAAAATGAACCCCTGACTTATTTTGTACATAAGACACAAAAGTAGAAGAAAATTACCTAGTGGCATTTATCCATTAGCAAATAGGGAAAAATAATAAGATACACAAAAAGGATCCAAAGTGTTACAAATATTGCAAAACTTCATTCCAATAGATAATCCTAGGAATGTCTCCACTTAGTTGATTCTGGGTTAAATCCCTTAAACAAAAAATACATATCTTTGTCAGGATCATTTCAATCTTATCAAATAAATAGGATACAAAACCAATGCAAAGGGACTTATAATATCATGATATTATTTTCCAACTTACAAAATATTTAAGTTAGGAATATGTGACAGTTTTGAGGGTATGGGCCTCATTAACTGATTATTTTACTTGCCTAGAGGTTGTTAATATATGTCTATTCATCACATCAACACTCCCCTAACTACATGGAATCTTTAGAAATTTTAGCCTGATAGAGTGTAACCAAAGAGATTCAAAACGTCATGCTCCCACAATACACCAAACTACTGGGAAAAAATCCTTCTACTGTCATTTGAAGGAGCTTGAAGCTCAACATTTTTACGGCATCTTTATACAAGAACTAAATACCAAAAAATTTACAGATGAATCTTGTGCTATTATTCCTAAACCACCACCTGAAAAGGGAACCATTTGGTTCTTTCAATTCCATTTTAGTTTTATATAGGCATTTTAAGTCATCTTCTCCAACCTCAGGTGTGGGGGTGCACTGTGGGGGTATGGGGGTGGGTGCACAACTTATCACTAAACATAGCGAGGTATTTTTATTCCCTCAAATACCCATATGATATTAAGAGTCACTAGACTAATCCAACATGCATCATGGAATATATATATAAGTAGTATGGAACTGTAGTTAACCTTTAAATCCTATTTCTAAGGTTAACAACTAAACCCTGATATTTCAATTGAAAAAATCATAGTCGTTCATTAGAGATTTTTTCTCGATAGAGCACTAGTGTTATTGCTTTATAGAGGTAGGACAAGAAGGAAGAATAAGGGATAAGGAGAAGAAGAGCATAAATGGCACCCAAATATGAAAAATCTCAGTCGACAAGGAACGAGGAGCTGATAAGGGCCATTGGTCATTTTTCCAAATCCAAAATATACCACAGAGGCCTTTGGGCTCAGAACACAAAGCTCATTCCCTGCATGCCAATCTCACGACAGTGTATGAGGAAGAAGAAGAAGGCCCCAAAATAATTCTAAGGTTTGACTTGTCGAATAACAATTCTTTAAATGCCACATATTTTCTCACTTTAGGTATTTGGAATGTTAACCTATACTAGACTAAAATATTCAAAATTCACTCGCTAACCATGTACCTAAACTAGACAAAAATATTGAAAATTCACTCGCTGACCCTGTTGTTACACCTTTAATTAGTTATGAATATTTAATCTCTGGTTTCAGACATGTTTTCATTTATAGGGTCTAATCTAGCTTTGTGTGCAAATGTTATGATCCAAGATGAAATATTGGATTTCGACACATCTAGAACATTATCTTAGCTTGGAATTTGTTCAAATCTTAAATGTAATGGAAATTTAAATTATTTTTTCTTTGTTATGTGAATTGATTTGGTTTTTCTCTTATTTATTTATATTGACTGCATTTATGATTCTTGTTATTTGGTTGTATCTCATTTTGGTCTTATATTTTTCAAGTCCTTTATGTTAAGAGATGTTGTCATCCTCCTCTAGCATATGTTTTAGGTTTAAGTTTTGAATTATGTGCATAATTAGATTATTGTACTGACATCCTCCTTTCAGATGCCTCACAATGTATTTTCTCTACTCTGTTTTAGGTTGAAGTTTTGGTTTAGGTGCATAAGTAGATTGTTGTAATATTTTTTTCTTATTACTATTTTTTATAACTATTGCAAGTTATCTCAATGTATCTAATACATGGGAATATTAGATGCATTTTTAGGGGTTAGGATGGTATTAAGGCAACCAGTCATATGTTTCAATGATATTTTGACATGAAGATTGCCATTTTCCGAGGTTGTTGATGTCACTTATTGATGGTGGTATAGGCACTGGATTTTAATCAAAGGGAACACATTTTTTTGGGCACTTCAGTATGCAAATAAAGATGATGACAGATCATTTGTGTTATTATGAGCTACATCTATCATCATAGAACTCAGAGCATGATGGGATAGACTTAGATTTCATAGGCATAGGTAGTCATTCGTTCTCCAAACCTACGTTTTCAGTGAAAATAAAGGAGACATGGAGCAGCATATATACCTCTGGTTTGACCATACAAAATATTTTCATATTTACTTTTTTATCTGAAACATACATCATTGATTTGGATTTAAGAATCTTTGAAAATGATATTCCAATCAAATTCTTCAAGAATATCAAGGGCCTGGTAGTTAGATATCCATTGAATCAACCCAGGAAGATATACTCAACTTATATAAGGCTAAGAGATTGGGCTACAAGAGGGATACTTCTGAAAAAAAATAGTAGAAAAGAGTTATTCTATAATAAGGGGTGTGATGCAAATATAGCTCATTCACATGGACCAACACTGGGAAAAAGGTGGTGGCATTTCTTGGCACACAAAGAATACAATTGTGGCACAATGAGTCTTTTGATTGATGTAAACTATACAATATTGGTTCAATGTATCTTCGATGGTGTCTGACTGTGTTTCTCACCAAAAATTTGCTTACATTGTGTCAAGGATTATTTCATTTTCTTTCTCATAAAAGTAATTGAATGATCGTTTATATAGAGAATGGAACAATTTACAAGCTTAAATTCTACTCTCTTTCATAGTAATTAAATTTGTGATATACATAACTCCCAATTATGTTCTCTACTTTTAATGATAACTCAGAGATATAATTTATAATAATAAACAGTGTGAACTTAATACTATGTATAATCTAAGAAAAAATACTTGAGTTGTTACAATGCTATGACTGAGATAAGAAAACATAGAATTATTTCTACCAAAATAAAATCACCCCAAAAAAGTTTTAGGCCAAAAGACCAACTGACACAAGTTCCTTATTTTGCTGCAATAATTTCACTATTATAATATCAAATAAAAAATAGTCATTGTTTTGGGAGAATCATAACAAATAAGGTATATTTCATAAAATGGGTGCATAATTTTTTTGTAAGTTCCAAGAAATCAAAATAACACCATTAGCATTTGAGGCATAAATGCCAATATTAAGGTTGCATAATCAACATTGAAAGTTAGCCTACACAACTTTGGAAGTGTGAGGCTCACACTTTCAAAGTTCCGAGGATTCACACTTTCAAAGATTGCGATGCTAAGGTACTTTTTGGGGTGAGGACATAACTTTATTATAACTTTGAAAGTGCGAGTCTCACAACTTTAGACAATTCGAGGCTCCAATTTGAAAGTGCGAGGTTCACACTTGAATCCAAACTTTCTAAAGTGGGATTCGCATTGTTATTTTTATTTTTAATTTAATTTAATGGGCTCATGAATTATAATTGTTAGTTGTTTGTTAACCTTACATAAAGGATTTTTCACTTTTAAAGTGTGAGGAAATTTCTAGCATCACATTTTCAAATTGTGAGGCTTGCACTTTAAACTTTCTTTTACAGGAAGTTATTAGTAGTTTTTTTATTTTTATTAATCTAAAGGACTCATGCCTTAGAATAGTTAATGGATGCTAACCTTACATACTGCCAATATGAATATCTGAAAATCAAAAAATAGTGAAATTGGAATCCAATAACAGTGAAATTGGAATCCAATAGTAGTGAAATTGAAATCCAATAATAGCAATATTGGAATCCAATAATAGAAAAATTATAATCCAATAATAATGAAAGTGGAACTCCAATAAGTCTAGTAATGACAAGATATTGGAATCCAATATTGTTACTAATGGAATCCAATAATAGTAATAACGGAATCCTATATAGACAAAAATGGAATCCAATATACATTAAAACGGTGATATCTTTCTTCCAAAAATTATAATACTGGAGTCTAGATTCACTGGAATGTTTTCATATTTATTGAAATAATTTTTAAGGATATAAATGATCATCTACTTTATTTCGCACAGGTATTTTAAAGATGTTGATAATTTTGGGTTTCTCTCAATCCCAAGAAATGTATCTTCCTAGTACTTGAAGGTAAGCTCCTTGGTCACATTCTATCTACAAAAGGCTTTGAAATTGATCCAAAAAGAGTATGTTTCATCCTTACATTATCATTTCCCAGTCAGAAGAAAACATTACAAAGTTTATCAAGAAGGATCAAATTTTTCAAAAGGTTTGTTCCAAAATTTTCCAATCTTTTTAAACCATTGACATCATAAGGCTGGTGCAACTGAATTAATAAGGTCAAGAGAAGCCAATTACATTATTCAACTAGATCCTTGAAGATTATGAAGTAAGATAGTCGCATTTTTAGAATCATGCCTTAGTTGTCGTAAGGATCTTGAATCAATTTAAACAACTAATTTCCAATAGTAATGTCCATCTTATGTTTCACATGCTAGTGTGAAAGGTTTTGTTTTAAACGATGATTTGAAAGAGAAAAGAGTTGGCTAGATAGCCAGAGTAATGGAATATGAAATTGGCATCAAAGTTGCTAAGCTAGTCAGAGGTAATGGTTTATGTTGGAATCAATTTTTCATAACCATGAAATGAAGAGGAGGTTATTCTAGTGTTAAAAAATGATCAAGAGCTACCCACCAAAGGTAAAAATTATCATTTTTGGAATCACAACATAACATTACAAATAAGTCAATTCCCCCTAGTCTTGACCAAGGTAAAGAGAAGTTATTTCATACTTCAATCTATTTCCTTTGTGTTTTTTAATGACATCATTTTTAGAAAATATATCAATGGAGTCATTTTGTGGTGCATCAAGGTTGATAAAATTGAAAAGGTATTACATGAGTTTCATGATGCCATACTGGGAGAACAATTTTCTTCAAGACCAAAAACACTAAAAATAAGGAAAGGTGGATATTATTGGCCATGTCTTATTAAAGAGTGTTATGCAAGGGTGAAAAATGCAAAAGTGTTCCTTTTTCATAGGAAAGGAAAAGGTAGGAGATATTCCACTCTACCCCATCTATGTAGATCAACCATTCATGAAATGGGGGTTGGATTTTATCATAGTAATCAATCCACATTTAAGATTGGGTCATAAGTGAATCCTCATAGCCACAAAAATACCTCACCAAATGGAAAAAGGAATGTTTCTTTAAAGAAGCAAATGGAGCTATCATCTTGGATGTTTATAAAATAATTGTGACCAAATTATGTGTTCTTTCCACAATCATATATGATAATTATTTGGCATTCCTTGGCACAAAAATCACTAATTGGGATATCAAGAATAGAATCTATTTGAAAATACCTTCAAATTACTACCCTAAGCTAATGGATAGGTTGAAGCAACAAATAAGAATCTCCTGAGAATCATTAGAAGAAATTTAGATGAAAAACAAAGATTTTGGCATATAAAGCCCAAGTAAGTCTTATGCAATGACAAAATCACTTCCAAGAGATCAAATGGAAGCTCACCTTTCAAGTTTGTCTATGGGAAGGATTCAAATAGGTTTCCAAATCTGTTGAGTTTCCATCTATAGAGCTCATCAATCAAATGAAATTTTTTGAAGATGAATCCATGGAAGATAAATACACATAGCTTAGGGAATTGGAGTTGAGAGATCAATAAAGGAAGATAATTGAAAGATATCAAGCTCTGACAGGAAAGTAGTGTATGAAATCTTTCAAGAAGGATATCTTTTTCTCAAATGGGACCAAGACAGAACCAATATGAGAAGGAACTAAAATTTATATGCCATATGGAGTGGCCCCAATATAATATCAAGATGAAAGTTGTAAAATTATTTCTAATTATAAAAAATTGGATGGAAAAGAGTTGAAATTTTCTCATACTATATCTCCTTAACTGAATATATAATCCATTTTCTACCTCCAAATTTTACTCCAATAATGAGTTAATTTATTTTCAACAAAATGACAATAGGAGGTGCAAAATTTCAGCATGCCAAATAACTTTTAGCTATGTAAATGTGTTATCCACAAAAGGTAATCAACTATATTAACAACCCATTTTCACTAATGATCTTCTATGGGATTAGATGTATAGTATAATTTTCTACACATAATTGGCCAGTTGATTTTTATTCCACTTTCTTCTTACAAAGTTATAGGTGGAGTCACCAAAATTTATCAATCCTATGTCCACTAATCTAATAATGAGTACAATTTTTTTATTCTTCAATTCTTGTTTATGAGATTATTCTTTGTTAATCCTTATTTTTAAGAATTGTCTCTTCCAACGCATGGTCACAAAGTGGTTACTTATCTACAACATGTACATGGAAATAAATACCATAAATTTGGGCTTCTCATAGTCAAAGTTCACATTAGAGTATTTTTTTTGTTTTATACACAAAGTTATACACTTATTACTATTACATTATTCCTTTAGTATGTCTTTGTATGCATGATTCATGAGTGATAAGATTAGACACTGGTGACACTTCTCCTAGTCCTTATATTTATTTTGATTGATTTTGATTGTTATATTGTCTCATGCTTTTTGGATTTTTTAATTTTTGATTGTGTCACATGGATCCTTTTTTATGTTTGTAATTTGGTTATTTTCTTGTATTATTGATAATAGTACCCAATAAGCATAATAGCTCTCGGGCACTAGTGTCCCTTACTGGAAATTTTGTTCAAGCCTACTTATATTTTAATTCACCACAAAAAACCTAATTTAAACCTTTTCTAATTTCTATTTTATATTTTGAGTTGGAATTCGGTGTCAATAAGTGTTAAAATTTTAGCAAATGAATCATATATATATATATATATATATATATATATATATATATATATATATATATTTACATAACCTACTAACTATTATAAAGGAAAATTAGGTTATTATTTTCCTATCTACTACTAGGGAAAAAGGAAAAAATTAAAGACTACATTTGGGCTGCATCATTCACTACATATAAAGGTAAAATTATGAATTCCATAGAACATATCATCTTGTGGGAAATTTAGCTATATCATGCTACCTCGGTGTAACTTGGATGAGGGAAACCTACCTTCAAGCGACAAGGTATCTATCACACACGCAAACACACAAACACAAGAAATACATCGAGTCTAAAATATAGTACAACACTTGGTGAAAAAAACATTAGGTTGACTATTGAGGTTAGTATAATTCAATCATATGCATATTTTATTCCATCTAATGTAGGTTTGAGTCTTGAGTAGGTAGCTAGTGTGAGGTGGATGAGACATAGGTACAGGTGTGACTGGAAAACCCTATAGTGGGGTGGATGAGACATAGATTAAGGTTAAGGTGATGTTTTTAGACACAAAAGAACCATATCTGCACCTCTCATCAGGACACTAGTTCCCTAAGTGATAGTGTCCTGATCTAGGTAATTTTGTCATATATAAACTTATGATCACTATTTTCTAAACAAAGCACATACAATATAGATTGAGAATCTTCCACCACCAGTCCATTCTAAATCTAATTGATAGTAAAATTTCAGATAAGTCACTCTTATCATCTTTTTGGTTGCACTTTTTTATTATTGTACATTGATATATTATATGTTTTTTATATTTATAATTTAGTTCAATTATCTTATTAACATTTAATTTGTATCAAGTCATTTAGTGAACCTGATTATTGATCGAGCCATATGTTGTTATAAGATCCCTAATTTTATTTAATTTGTTTATTTCTAATGGTTTTCCAAAAGATGTTGCATGGTGATATTTCTAATCCTCTTCCACCCAAGTATGATTAATGAGTATTTCACTAAATCTTAACATATTCCAGTGAATCTGGACTCCAATATTACAAGTTTCAGAAGAAATCCATCTCCAATTTTGCATATATTGGATTTTGTTTTTTATTACACTGGATTCTATTATTATTGTTATTAAAATCCATTAGTAGCAATATTGGATTCTAGTATTTTCATTATTGGACTTATTAGAGTTACAATTTTGTTATTATTGGATTATAATTTTGCTATAATTGGATTTTAATTTCTCTATTATTGGATTCCAATATTACTATTATTAGATTATGATAACGTTATTATTGGATTCTGATTTTTCCACTATTGGAATCCAATTTATAAATCTTGATTTTAGGATTTCAGCTTCACTATTTTAGGATTTCTATTTTGTTATTATTTGATTCCCCCATATAAGTGTAACTGTTGCGATCTTATATAATCCTAGTGGTTCCTAACTTACATAACTATAGCGGTCATTAATTACATGATGAAATTGCATGCTACATGAAATAATCCTAGCGGAAACTTACTTACATATGCCTAACGATTGCTAACTTACATTTTCCTTGCAACTACTAAGTTACATCTACCTTATGGCCACAATTCTACACAACCCTAATGACCACTAAGCTACATAGGCCTTGTGGTCGTTAAGTTACATAATTTGTCAATAAGCTACATAATCCTTGAATAGAAATAATTGTAATGGAAATTAGTGGTCCCTAAGCAGTTCAAAATAAAAGATAATCCAACATGCAAATATTCCCCATGATAGCATTGACTATGAAAAAGAAATTACTATGAATGTTGTTGTGGATGGGTGACTTTTGAGCAACATATTGATCGATATAGGTATGGAAGTAAATGTTCTTACATTAGATGCATGGGTAGGAATGGGGAGGCCTCCATTGTAGCCATGATCTAATGTGTTATTTATGGCAAACCGGATTAAGGCCACTCCCATAAGAGTTTTGAAAGATGCCTCTATAACTATACAAGGGGCCACGTTCACTGGAGATTTTGAGGTATTACCACTTGCAGAAGCAGACTATTTTCTAGCTCTGCTTGGACATCCTTGGTGTTATGCGAATAATGCTGACTTGAGATTCAATAAGGGGTATATCAGCTTTGCAAAAAAGGAGGAAAGGGTTGTGATACCTTTGACAGATGGGAATTCTACACCCTATGTTGAGCCTCTAAGTGAGGACTTAAGCAGAGTCTATGTACATGCTATTCAGGACCCATAGGTCAATCAGCCATCAAAAAAAGGCATCCTATAGTGGTAGTATTTGCATTCTATTAGTAATACTACGAGTATTGCTTGTGACAATTGGGCTCATGGTACATATGAATTAGTAGGGTGTGAGGTGAAAAGCGTGGTTGCGTGTAAGAGTGGATTTTGTTCAATTCAATGGATAGGTAGCATAGTACCTTGGTATACAAGGGAAAAAGATCTCCTTACATTTTTTAAGGCCATGGAAACATAGTGGATAGATCAAGTTAAGAGAAGAGATATGTTAGTATATACATTGTGTGGGACATCAGCACACTGGTGGGTAGTTGACAAAGATAATATTATAAACTAGGAAGAGATTAGAGTTTCTCTTTCTACTAGGTTTATAAGGAGAAATACACCTACACAGATCTGCACTTATCATGGTGATCAACCTATTCAGCATCACATTTAGTAGTGTGAGAGACTCTGGATAGTAGGAAAGGAAGCATTACCACCTTCACTCTAGGTGCATAGATGGTATTCTACGCTACAAGGATACACACACACCTGGTATGTATATGCAGAACTACATAGAGAGAATGGAAATTGGCAAGATTTGACTACAGAAATGATCTAGACTTTTGACTACTTCTCGACTAAACCTCTTGTAGAGGAGGCATTAAAATCTATCAAGTGCTTAACCATGGGAGATAGTGCAAAAGTAGAAGAGCATATACAGGAGTTATTCAATGAGGAGGTTTCATAGCATGTTTTGAAATGGGAGAAGAAATGGACTCCATACTACTTGAACGCACTTTCCTTGAGAAAGAGAAAGGAAAGATGGTCTACGTCATGGATGATGAGGAAGTTGAGAATATGAATATTAAACATTCACATGGGGTGTGCGAGGTCTTAGATAGTGTAGAAAAGCATACATGCACCTATCATGAACCCATGAAGACAAAGAAGGTGAATATAGGTTTGGTCGCTGAGCCTAAGGAGGCCATAATTGGAGACTACTGGTCAGACTCGGAGGTAGCAAAAATCATTGAGTTACTCAGGGATTATCAAGACTTATTCCCTTGAGGATATTATAAACTTAAAGGCATGCATGAATCACTTGGGGAAATGAAGATCAAACTTAAATATGGTTCATGACTAGTTAGAAAGAGGCCTTACAGAATGAATCCTAATTTTCATGAAAAGGTAAAATAAGAAATTGATAAAATGTTGAAATCTAGAATTATCAAGCCCCTTGATGAGTTAAAATGGGTTAGCCCAATGGTGATCAGTATCAAGAAGGATGGATGGATTAGGATATCTGTGGACTACAGGGTGTTGAATGTTGCATGCATCACAGATCCATTCCCTATGCCATTCACTGAGTAAATACTAGAAGGAGGTGCAGGGCGCGAAATATATTCTTTCACAGATGGATTTTTCAGGTATCATTAGGTTAGGATTGCTCAGGAGGATCAAGAAAAGACAACATTTACTACTAAATGGGGCATTTTAAACTATACTGTGACACTTTTTGGAATGAAAAATGTGGCCAATGTATTCTCGTGGATAGTTGTTCAGGCATTCAAAGATTTTATTCACAACTTCTAACAGGTCTACCTAGATGATTGGGCAGTAAAAGGGCTTGTGAAAGATCATTGTGACAATCTACGCTTAATGTTTGAATGATGCATAAAATTGAGTACCTCCTTGAACATCAAGAAGTGCATATTTTCTAAGCCATTTGGGATACTGCTAAGACATATAATCTACAAGGAAGGTTTGATAGTTGATCCAGCTAAGGTTGCAGTCATTTTATGCCTAAACGTGCCTACCAATGAAAGTGAGGTGAATGAATTTTTAAAGTCATACAAGATATTACAGAAAATTCATAAAAGGGTATGCCAAAATTTCTGCACCCTTAGAATAATTACTGAAGGGGAAATGTACACTTTGTTCGGGAGAACCGCAACAACGCGCATTTGAGATATTAAAAGAGAAACTTACTATTGCGCCCATTCTACACTTTCTCTCATAGGATAAACCATTTCATGTGCATGTGGACCCTTTTGGTATGGCCATTGCACTGTGTTAGCTCAACTTGGTGAAGGTATTATAGATCATCTAATTTTTTTTGCTAGTAGGAAGTTGACTCCTGCTTAATGGAATTATACAACTACAGAGCACGAAGCTTTTTCAATTATCTATGCATTGTACAAGTTTCGACAGTACTTGTTAGCAACACCATATGTGTTTTAAACAGATCATATGGAATTTAATTACTTAGTAAACAAGCCCATCTTATAAGGGTGCATATGCAGATGGGTGATCCTATTTCAAGAGTTTGACTTCACAGTTGTGGTGAAGCTAGAAAAAAGCAATTCTGGACCAAACCATTTATCTAGAATCAATTCAGGAGAGGATCATAGACAATTGAAGAAACAATTATAGATGCACATTTATATAGGTTACAACGCATGCCCACATAATTAGAAGACATTGTTGTATTTCTACAAATAGGTATGACACCATAAGGAATGAAAGCATTAGAGAAGAAGAAACTTGCTATACGTGCAACACCATTTATGTTAATCAGTGGTGACCTCTACAAGCTAGGGAGAGATGAAGTATTACATCGTTGTGTATTAGAGCATGAGCACAAGGATATCATGGAAGAATCTCATGGTGGTATTGTAGGAGGCCATTATGCAGGTGATGCGACTGCCCAAAAAATCTTAATTGCTAGCTTATCGTGGAAGACATTGTATAAGGACTGTAAATAATACTGTAAGGCATGTGATCATTATTAACACCTAGGGAAAATAGGGCAAAGAGATGAGATGACTTTGAGACCAATTACTAGTGCCGAACCATTTGAGAAATGGGACATTGATTTTATACAACCTATTTCACCCACCACATGCAGGAATGGATCAAACTATATCATTACTTGCACAAATTATCTCACACGGTGGGTAGAAGTAGCACCTATGAAGAACTATACAACAACTACAATAGCTAGGTTTATATGGGAGAATTTTCTTACAAGATATGGATGTCCCTTAATATTGACAAGTGATATAGGTACACACTTTTTGAATGAGAGAATCAGGATTCTATTAGATGAGTTTATGGTTGCACACCATAAAACTACACCTTATCATCCTCAGGAAAATGGAATTGCTAAGGCTTTCAACAAAATTTTGGGCTAGACTTTGACAAAAATATGTGATGTTGGAAGAAAGGATTGGGATGACAAAGTGTCAGCTATACTTTGGGCATATCAAACAAATTACAAGAGATTGAAAAAAGCCACACCATTTCAGTTAGTGTTTCGTGCATAAGTTGTTCTCCATATAGAATTTATGTTACCTTCTTTGTGCATTATGTGCACTGGAGTTCTAGCTAATGAACAACATTTAGAAGACCATATCAGAAAGATGATTCAATTGGATGAGTGTTGAGCCATAGCACGATGGATTTGGAAGCATGAAAAGGCTAGGAAGAAGGCATGTCATGAAAAAAACATAAGGGAGAAGAAGTTTGAGATTGGACAAATGGTACTTCTTTATGACTCCAAGTTCTTGTGCCATCTAGGAAAGCTCAAAGTACATTGGTTGGGGCCATATGTTATCACTTATATAATAGAATCGGGTGCTTGCCAGTTAGCAACACTTGATGGAACACGAATACCTAGTTACTTTAACAAGAGTAGGCTGAAGCCCTACTATAAATAAGTCTTCTTGGTGTTTTTAATAAGGTAGTATTTCCATTTAGATTAGGTTTCAATTTTTTTATTTCCTTAATGTATTTCCTTCATTGTCGCTATGCTTTGTCGATTTAGTTGTTGTTTTTGTGTAGTAAGTGCCCTTTCACGTATGAAGCTAATTACTATGTGAAGAATGTCTATGTGTAGAGAACTACACATACCTTTAGTGTGGGGTGGTTGTCATTATCCAAGAAAAAAATTGTGGGAATTGGAAGGTGAAGGGAATAAGCTGCTATAGGTGTGATTTAAGTGAGAAGAATATTGCTTCTTAAATAGTGACCAAGGATGGAGACAAATGAAAGAAAAGTATAATGCAAGGTAAACAGAGGCCATAATAGCTACCAGGAGAAGGTATCGTGATGAGGTACTTGGGTGCAGGAGTGCACGCTGACCAGAAGTCTGTGAAAAGAGGGTAGGAAGGCATGCTAGAAGGTTATAGCTGGGTGCGAAGATGTACCGCAAAAAACAAAAAAATTCGACCAATGAATGATGGGGTATTCGGTAGGTGAAGGAGAAATAAATGCATAAAAATTTGAAAATTATATATAAGGATGGGATGCGGATTCATTTTTACTGTTGCAACTAAGATTATTTGAGAAAGATCCAAGTGGGAAGATCCGAGTGATCCAGTTAAGGTGTGAAGGGTGTGTACCCAAGCATGACAACCAGATCTGTGTGAAAAAAATCTTGCATCCCCGGTGGTGAAGGGTTTGAGAGAAGAAGGTAGATAGAAAAGAGTTACGTTACAAATTTTCCACCTAGGGCACAATTGGATCAAGCTAGGGTTGATTCGCGAAGTTGTAGAGTTGAAGAGGAGACATTTGCAAGGTAAGAATGGCACCAAAGAAGGCATTTGTAGCTACAAAAAAAGGAAAGAAGAAGGTGGTCATCAAGGAAGAAGATATGGCACCCAAAAACCATTTTTCAAAGATGCAATATCCAGAATGAATCATCATCAGCCGAGAGTGGGATTCACCCATCAAAAAGAGTAAAGTAAGTGAATATAATCAAAGGACTTCAGAGAACAAGAAGGAGCTCTATTGCTTGCTCACTACTAGAATGAAAAAATGCACGACAGATGACATGCTAGTTTATGACGATGCAAATGAGAAACTCCTGAAGATAATTGGGGTCTACCAGTTGTATGAGATTCCATATTTCAGGAAGTATGAGCCATTATATCAGTGGCTCATGAGCAGGGTGCACAAAGATTTATTCTACTTTATAGGATGCAAAGTTAGAATGTCATTTGTGCTTGCCTCATCAGTTACATGTTTGAAAGCCAAAAGAGAAGATATAAAAGGTGACCTCACAGATAAATCCGTGATCTTAAAGACCAAACAAGAGTTGGAATACCTGAAGGGTCCACGAAAAACGGACATAGAAAAATTTAAGAACTGTCTAGTTATACAAGTTGCAGCACACCTTGTTACCAAGTTGAATGATTAGGAGTGGTGGTCATAGGTGAATACTATGTGGTTACATGTGGTGCGTAAGATGTCAGAGGGGACAATCTACAACAATACAGGCTATATTACAGAGTAAATAGTCGATGAAGCACACAAAAGAGGGAAGATCAGCTTTGGGTTTTTTCTACTATCACTGGTCTTCATGGAGATTGGAGTACCGGATGGATCAAGGGAGAAAGTATGGGAATACCCCATGAGAATAAGTCCCTAGGTGAAAGATTCAGCAAGTACCTATGCAATGGGACCATGACAGAAGAAGTAAAGCAAAGGGCGGAGAAGTGGCATGACAAGCTCTATGTGACATTTAGGGAAAAGTGGTGCATCCAAAAGGACCTATTAGAAGTGGTAGGGAAACAAGTTCAGTTTTTTGTATATCATCATTTCTGCATCACACACTTCCCAATGAAATATGGAGTCTAGAGCCCTTGTTGTAAACTACCTTACGCATTCACTGTAAGGCATTCACTGCAAGGCATTTCCAAGTGTCTGTTCATAGATTTACAGACATGTGCAAACGGGTATTTAATACAGATAATTTTTATTGTGATTACCATACGTTGAGGAAGAATTATGTGTATCCTGGCAAAAGTGATTATACGAAGAGGATCATTTCAGAGGTACTAAATATCAAGCCAATAAGCATGGTTGTAGCAGATGTGGGGGCAACATTGGTATATCTCTAGTTGAAGCCAAAGATGGAGAATAAAAATTATGTGGAAGGAGATTTTTCACTTCTAGCACCGCCAAAATGGAATCATACGATGTAGAACATCTCAGCACCTAAGCCCATAGAGCCAATTGAATTGGAGGATGAAGAGGAGTGTGAAGATAGTGGTGGTTTATAGCATAGGGGTAGGAGACATCCTACAAGTAAGAGTGAGGCTAAGCACGCCATTATGCCTCCTCAGCCACAAGAAGGGGGATGATGAGGACTTTAATGTGGTCTAAGGGGAGTACAAGTTTAAAAGGGTATTTAGGAGAATAAGGACAAAATGTGATACTCCAACCACTATGCGCAAATCACCCTGACTCTCACCACAAAAGGAGGTGACCACACAAAGGAGGAAATTGAAGTTGAATGAGGAGGTGGAAGATTCAAATGAAAGCACACCTAATTCTCCTACAATTCTAGAGGACACAGAAGAACAGGGTGAGGCATCAAAGGAAAAAGAAGAGGAAGAAAAAATACTAGAGGAGATAGCTACAGAGGTTGTTCAAGACATGGAGATGCAAGTCCCAAAATTTGAGGCTAAAGTTCCTAAGAAGAAAAGGTCTAGAAGAACAAGTGGAGAGCACATTCCACCAACCATGGGGTATGCAGAGGATGTAGGAAAAATTTTACACGCTCGCTTCTAGAGCATAATAACGTAGAAGGATTTATTTAGTTGGAAGTTAATGGATGAGGATATGGAAACTATGTGCACTCAAAAGTAACTATCGTGGTCAATGTATACCCACACGGATGAGCCTGACTTTGATGTGTACGAAGAGTCATGCAATCCAAAAAGACTAAAGAAGGAACCTCAAGCTAGAAACATGACAGTAAAGCCTATTGTCATGTCAGATGAGAAGGTCATCAATGCATTGGTGAAATTTTCTGTTGAGGTGGCTAGAAGAAACATGGACAAAGCTACTATGAGTAGAGCATCACGCGAGGAGTTGAAGACAAATGATGAAAATATAATGCACATAACATTGGATAGAGACTTCACGTAGATGAAGAACGAGGTGTTTATCAGCATCACATAGGAGATTGGGGATAGTGTCATTAAAGCAAGGCCAAAATTAGAGGCCAAGGTACTATAGACATTTCCTTTAGTGATACACTATGTGGGAAAGTTGGTGGACTTGGTTCTTGAAGATGAAACTCTACGTATGCAAGTGCCAGAAAGATCAGAACAAGATGCCGAATGAGAGAAATCATCAGTGATGAGAAAAATTGTATCTTATGAAGGGTTGTTGTAGGCATTACAAGAAGAATTGAAGAAAGCAAACCAGGCTTTAAATATATACACAACTCTAGAGGTGCTTATCAACATCAACACCTTAGAAGATAACAATGATGTCCAAAAGTGATGAAGGATGAGACATTGTGCCACATAGAAAGATTGTCAATGGTTAAACAAAATTGTGAGGCCCTTGTATCATCACAAGAGCCGCATAAGACTCGACTGGAAGAGCTTGGAAAGATAATTGCACATAAGATTGACCTTTTAGAAGGAAGAATGACACCAATGTCCAGTGTTGTTTTGGTTCTACAGAATGAGAAAGGAGGAATTGTGAGGGATGAGTTGGAGTCCATTGTTGTGGACATCCAAGAGAAAGTAGAGTAGGCACTCACTGAATGGCAGGTTTGGAGGCCGCAATAAAAGTGGAGTATCCATAGATGATACTACAAACTGATACATAAGGGGCTACCTCATAACCTCATGAGGATTCTTTACATTCTTTCATTCTTTTTATTTCCATTCTTCTATTCTTTAGTTCAATTTTTGGAGATACCCATTATCGGGATGACAATGAGATTAGTGTGGGGTAATTTTGATCAAAGAATACTTGTCAAAGATCACACAAGGAGTCCGTGTGGGATAGAAGGCCGGGTTCAAAGGCATAGAAGGACCCGCACATGGAAAGTGAGTTCATATTTTAGGACTTAGATGATTTTGAGCATGAAAACCCTTTTTTAGAAGATGGCATGGGGAACACATCAAGAAGGCAGAGACACGCATGCCATGCATTGTCTATATTTGGAGAAGCGGTTCAAAGCGTCTATGCATGGAGACAAGCTAAGAATAGAATTGATACTTTAGTTAACTACAAGAGAAATATAGATAGCACACTTACATGTGTGGCTATTATGGTAAATGATGTGTGGCTATTAATAGCATGTGGCCTATTTCTAGAATGGATAAGCGGTGAAGGAAAAGTCTGCACCCTACATATATATGGGGATTAGGTACATAGGGCATGGTATGTTTTTGGAGATATGTAAGAGAGAGATGTATGTATGATTTTGGATGTATGAATGTGTGTATCAAAGACATATGAGCATTGGAATATATTGACAATAATGTAAGGAGCTTCTATAGTTACTAATAAATGGAATATATTGGCTGAATCTAAATGTCATTCTATGTAATTGAGTACTGCATGTTATTAATTCAATAATGATTAATGTTTAATCTTGTTATTTCATAGATCTATGGGTAGCATGCATTACATAATTATGGATTAGCTATAAGTCTATATGTTTCTTCCTTCATCATGCTAACATCCTGCTACAGCAACCCTAAAGAGGGACCTAGTACCTTTGCACGCTTTGGGTGAGCGCTCAATCTAGGATGAGTGATGTGTCAACCAGACTAGGGTGATATCTGGTGAATTCTAGGCTGCATCAAAATGGGGATCCATAATCTAAACTATAATTCCTTTTGGATTAATGAATACACTCATGTTATTAAGGATAATAATGTTTAATGCATTCAAAAAAATCATCCATGATTTCCTAGAAGTTTACCCTAATGACTAGACAATTTATGGACAATTAAAGAAGCACATTCAAGTACTAAGATTGATGTACCAAATATTTCATGTATTGCATATATCATTGAACCTAAAGAAATGTATCACTTTTACACTTTTTTGAACACTATTGGACCATATAATTTGTATAGAAGGAATGTTAAGGGATTCACTAAAAACATCCTCCATTATGGTACTTCCAGCACTAGAAACACAAAGATGTGAGAAAAATATTGGGATATACACGATATCACATAAATTTTATATGAAACTATGTGGAAATAAGTGCACCACTAGAGAAATTATTGAACAAAAATCAAAGAAACAAATAAAATGGACAAATGCATGCCTAGACGCATTTGAGATATTGAAGGACAAGATTATACATTCCCCCATTTTAATATTACTAGAATGGAAGATCTCATTCCATGTTCATGTGGATGCTTTAGGAATAATAATGGATGTAGTTCTAGCACAACTGCGATAGATAATGGATCATCCTATAGAATTTTCAAGCCAAGAATTGGCCAAAGTAGAAAGAACTACTCTACAACAGAACGAGAATCCCTAGTCATGGTGTATGAACTATAAAATTTTAGACATTACTTATTGGCTACACAATTTTTGTTCTACATAGGTCATGAAACCCTTAAATATATATTAAATAGAATATTTTTACAAGGTAGAATATGTTGATGGATAATGTTATTCCAGGAGTTTGACTTTACCATTTCTGTAAAGCCATGAAAGCTAAATAATGGACCAAATTACTTATCACAGATTGAAACATGAAAATATACATGAATAATTGATGATGAGTTCTTAGGAGAACATCTATTCAAGTCTAAAGTAGTCCCTAATATACTAGATGATATAGAAAAATTTCTTACAACATGATCGTTCTCTGAGAATTACACAAAACAATATAAATGTGATCTACTAAGCCACTTATTTCAATTCACATTAACTCAAGGTCAAACTCACAATAAAGGACAAGATGAATCCCTTAGGAAATTAGTTTTACAACATGAAAGGAATAATATATTATTGGAATCCCATGAAAGGATAATAGGAGGACACAATGGTGGAAATGAAATAGTGAAAAAGTAATGATGGTAGGGTTATGGTGGCCTACACTATTATGCAATGCATACAAATATACAACGTTTTTTATATCTATCAGGGGGTAGGAAATCTAAATGCACAAGATGAAATTCATCTATGGCCAGTGTTTACATTGGACCCATTTGAGAAATGGAAATTATACTTTATTAGACCTATTAAACATGTCACAAGACATTCCCAATCAAGATTCATCATTATAGACACATAATATATGACATTGTGGGTGGAAAATATGCCTACCAGAGATTACACTATAAAAACAGTGGCGGAGTTCATATATAAACACATCATCACAAGATTTGGATGTCCACTTAACATCACAAGTGACTAACGGAAACATTTTTTGAGTGAAATTATAAAATAACTACTAGAACACTTCATGACCAACCACAATAAAAGTACACCATATCACCGTAGGAAAATGAAATGGTTGGAGCATTTAACATAGTGTTAGAAAAAGTCCTCATGAATATATGTTCATTATAGAAATTGGATTGGGATTTAAAAATTTTGGAAGCAAAATGGAATGAGAGGGGGGGTGAATCAATCCTTACAAAATTAAATCATATTTCAGATTATTTATTCAAAACACAAAGCAACTTAACCATCTATTAATGTGTGCACACTACCAAATATCACATATTAAATAAACCACAAAAACAGATAATAAAAAAATACACAATATATAAGAGGGAAACCATCAATGGGAACAAAATCCATTTAAACATAATCTTTCTATTGATTTGTTTCAAATTTAGTGAGACACCAACCCCACAAGGAGCACCAACCCATATTATAGTAGAGTTATAATTATACAAGGAGAACCAACCCCTAGTTTTGTGAAGCACCAAATCCACAAGGAGGCTAAAAAACAACAATATGATCAATAATCCACTCAACCACCTTTTAAATAAGATATCTGATGTATTGTTGATGCCACAAGTGATAGAGATCACAAATTCAGCTCACACTCCTCCAAACCCTTATTCAAACCTTAGGTGTTCAATATTTCACAATCAAGAACTTTATTCACTTCATAAACATTTAAAAAACTTTATCAGCTCTCAATTCATGCTCACACATCTATAAAACAACTTCACCTAGGTCATACTTCTTCCACACACAAAACCTTCTTCAAAAAACACCCAAAACAATGCTTTTATAAGCTTCTTCTTGATTAAAATTCCAAAAATAACATTTTACCTCCATTATCTATACCAAAGCATCTTAAAAAAATCCTATATAATTTCTATAATAGCTACAATATATCCATATGGATCGACCTAGCCAAAAACAACTTCCATGCACCAAAATACCTCAAAACACTTGCATTAGAATGAAAAAATCTCCTAACACCAAAAATATTTTTATTCAATCTATAAAAATCACCACACATTTTTAAAATAACATTTAAATATCATCCATGGTCTCAATTATCATGAATAAATCATATTATTTTGTTTAATGGCCCCAGTGGCTAATTGCCTTCAAAGAACATGCATTTATAGCACCATGTCTTCAACTTTTGGCTTAAATATTATCAAATAACACCTAAATTGTGGAATGTTACCACTTGACATAAATTATAGAACATTTGGAACACTTATAAATATGTTTTATCTCATAAAACATCGACTCATTCAACCTACATCAACTTTTTCCTTCACCAAATTAAGCTTCCTAAAAACTGGTTTTTCTAATGCAACTAGTTTCTACCCTTCATGAAGCATTAAAGAAATTAAAATGGATTAAATTTATAAAAATATTATATTTATTCACATTCCAGGTGATATCAAGCATCAAACAATCCATCTCATGCTCCAACCAACTCAAGCTTTCAACAAAAATAGTTTTGTCCTAGATAGAAAATATATCTTCTAGTCCACAAACTGAGCTAAAAATCATATAAAAAATCTTCATCATGATACAAAAATGATATAAATTTAAATATATATGAATTATATTTCCAAAAAAAATTGAATCACCTCCTAACTCAACTTGTAGATCTTATAATGTCCATTTTATTGAAGACTTTCCAATTGCTTTAAAATTACCCTTTGACTAGTCAGCCTAAATGAAGCACATTTGACCATAATACTGCAACAAAATTACTTGAAAACTTCATGGGTATCAATAAAAGCTCACATACATCACATAATGGTCTTTTAGTTTTCTACTCCTTTGGACAACCTTGTCCCAAATTGAACGTCTTCAAAAAACATCATGGTTGAGTGGGTTCCACTCATAACCATAAACTCTACCATACCTTTATGGAAATTTGGAGGAGTACTCTAAATGTTACAATAATCATCCATTGAATAAGAATAATTTTTTTACTTATGAAGTAAATATCTATAACCACTTTCAAGCTAGGGTTTCAAACTCATAACAAGTTGTTTACCTTCTTAACATTCGTTCATAAAAATAAGACAATAAAATCACATAATTATATTTGTGAAACATTATATAATTAATTTATAAACATCCCTAAAATCCAGAAGGTCCCATACAAAACAAAAATTCATGTTTAAAATCAAAAGATGCAATTTGTGCTCGAAATGCTCTTCTTCTTGACAATGTTTGACCAAAACCGACATAGATTGAAAAATACTCATCATGGAAACCTGAAATGTTTTCCATAGCATAAGGACACACCCTAAATTCATCTCATATGATCATAATTCCATAATTATATCTCAATCTCTCCAGCCTGTCTCATTTTCATAGCTACCCCTTAGGGTTTTACAGTGTAAAATCTAGGGTCAACTGAAATAACATCTTAAAACATCCAAAAACACTCCAAAATGTCCTAACATACCTGGTACATCATGATACACCTTCCTACATGCATTCATGAGCTCATGTTTGACCATAACTCATTCTCATGTTATATAACAACCATACCTCATCTTAATAAACACCTGAAACATAGTTACCAACCTGTATCTGCACCCTAAAGCTCATATGATTTCCCAAGGACTCTCTAAACATGCTATCAATCATGCTAAAATTATTCTGAAGAAATCAATAATCTCTAACCTTAATGCTCCATCACCTGAATAGGCTTGCAAGAACAATTCATCCTCACTAAATCAACCTGTGAAACCATGAACATACCTGAATATCCATGTCATCATCACTCTAATAATTATCTGACCCTTCTCCATCATCAAATTTTTCATTAATGAGTTTTTCCATCAATGAAAACACCTATGCAGCATCATGCTAACAATCTCCCCCTTTTTCATTGATGAGAAACCACTTGAACTTCTCCCAAATTTTTACATTAATGAAAAAGGTTATTTGTACCTGCAAAATCTTCACTTTTCTCAACTTTATAGGATTATCTCAAGTTTAGAAAGATCAACCAAAGGTCTCAAATAAGCTTAAAATCTTGAAATTTTACTCAAAAACTAATTTTATCCTCTTTTCAAGCATGAAGACACAAATCTCCCCTAAGAGTAGCATATACATCATCTGAACATATCAATAATAATGAATAAATCATCATCTTACTTTTTTTGAACCAAAACACCTTCTTTCACCTTCTAGGCATGCAAAAGTAGCCATTTATCAATAAAACTCATTTTTTTCCATTATTAAAGAATTTTAGCAGAGCACTACCTAAAGCATAAGTTCTGAGAAACATGCCAAAAATGATGAATGAGAGAAAAATCCTCCTTTCGATCATTTTTGGGCTTTCATTTCTTTTCTAGGCACAAATTTGGATTTTCTTTTATCATTTGTGTCTTAAAGCTATCTCAAAAAATCATATCCTTGAACAAACATCTCAGTGCATTATGGACCAAAATTTACAACCTCTAAATCACCAATCACACCATTACAGAGCATATCATTACTCCCCCTAGACTTAAGACCACCCTTTCTAGTATAAACATATAAATTCAAGAATCTTACAATGATAATATGTCAATAAATTGACTCACCAACTTTCACACTTCCCTAAATCTACATTTCAGTATTTAACAATCTTACTAGGATACCATAATGAATTTGTGAACTCTACGTTTCTTACTCCTTGAGAATACACTCAACACATACCTTAAAATTCATGAGTTCAAAAATTTCACCTCCTACAAGCATTCATAAATGCTCCCCCTAACCGAGTTGGACCGTGCACATGACCTTATACCTATAGAGGCACCTTTTTACACCATTTAAACATTGACTACCAATAAACCATCAATCTGACTTTCAATTCTAGCTTCAACTTTATCAAGGAACTCACTCTCTAGCACATTAAATAACCTAAAATACCATCAATATGTTAACATAAGTACTTCCCCTTTCATGAATACCTTTTTTCATACTTTAAGATTCAATTCATCACCAATGTAGCACTATTTTAGACCTCTTGAGGTCTTGATCCATCAACTTTGACTCAAACTCATCTTGTGAGTATAGAAAATTCCTTCACACCATCAATTGACTTTTTATACCTTAAAAACCCACAAGGGGGACTATGAATCCATTAAAGAAGAATTTTATTATGCCAAAATGGCATCTACAGGGTTGCAGGATGCACTTTGGAGTTAAGATGGTCATTTTGGTCTTTCATAGTTCACAACACACACAAATTCCTTATTTGAAGCCACATATACCTTTTAGATCATATAAAAAAATTGAGGGCAACTGAACTTACCAAAATAAGACTTGTCAAGCCATTCTTACCTATGAAAACACCAGGCCCTTCCTTTCTGGGTATACCCTTCACCTCTAGCCTAACAATTTGATGCAAGACTAACCTTTTGAAACTCCTTTAAATATTTACACACATCATAAAAATAATGAAACACCTGACACATGTATTAATTCTCATGACTTACTCAATATAATTCATTCAAGCCTTAGATTAATCAATCATGAGATGACTCAATCCTAATTCCATTCAAGCAACTTAGATTAATCAATCACTGAGTCACTGACAACTATCTTTGTAATCATGACATTAAAGAGTATGAACATACAAACTCACTAGTAGAGCCACTTACTACTTAATGTAATCATGACATTACCAAGACAACTACTAATATAACCATAGTATATACATCAAACTCACTAATTTGGAGCAGATGTATTTCTTACTGATTGAATAAGATTACCAAGTCTAACTAAGAAATATAAGTATATACATCAATACACATTTGGAGCATATGTATTTCACTGATTGACTTCTTTGAAGTCTAAGGAAGAAAACTTCTAATATATGTATATACATCAATACAAATTTGGAGCAGATGTATTTCACTGATTGAATTAGTTGAAGTCTAAGGAAGAAATAAAGTTCACAAAACATAGATATATCAAATTACTTCTTTATAACTTCAACAAATTCACGAGTCATTTGATCATTACCTCCACCAAAAATAATATCATACACATAGACCAGAACAATCAATAGGTGATCTCCTTCACTTTTGATGTAAAATTTGCTATCAACAACTCCTTTCTTGAAACCTTTCTCAATCAAGTAGTTGTCGAGTCTTTCATACCAAGCCATGGGAGCTTGTTTTAGGCTAGAGAGTTCCTTTTTCAGTTTTTATACAAAATATTCTTTATCGGTCAAGTAAAAACCATCAAGGTGCTCCATATAGACTTCATCATTAATATATCCATTCAAAAAGATACATTTTACATCCATTTGATATACCTTCATACCTTTAAACCCTGCATATGCTAATAATAATCCGATTTCTTCCATTATAGCTACATGATCAAATGTCTCATCAAATTCAATTCCCTCAACTTGAGTATATCCCTGAAAAAACAATATTTCTTTGTTTCTTATGACTTCTCCATTCTCATTTATTTTGTTTCAAAACACCCATTTTGATCCATTCACATTCTTACATTTTGGTCTAAGAACTAGTTCCCAAGTCTTGTTTTTTCAATTTGATCAAACTATTCATTTATAGACTTAACCTAAAAGTAAACTTTTTTATCTTCTACTACACTTTTAGGTTCAATTTTTGAAAGAAAGAATGAATTCTCTTAATTTTGAAGACTTACCAATTTTCTCCATGTAGTAACTCCAACATCTTTCTTTCCCAAAATTTGATTTTCAGGATGATCTCTCCTAATTTGCCTTGATGGATCCTTGGTGTATTTCCTTTCTTCGTCATCATATTCTTCCTTGTTTTCTTTAAAAACACCATATTATTCTTATTTAGAATCACCCTCATTTGGTTCTTCTCTTAACATAGAAAATGATCTCATAGAATAAGATTCATTAAATTTCACACTAGCGCTTTTGACTATGGATTTCAACCTCTTATTATAGAAAATATAAGTTGCATTTCTTGTGGAATAACCCAACAACATAACTTCATCAAATATATAATAAAACTTACCAATTGATTTTCTTCAGTCCTTTTAATGAAGCATCTACATGTAAAGAATCCAAAATGTTCCAAATTTGCTTGTCTTCCTTTCCATAGCTCATAAGTAATTTTTTCATGGTTTAATCTTAGTTGAAATATGTTAAGAATGTAGATAGTAGTACAAATTAATTATTTCCAATATCCATCTGGTAATTTAGATTCATTCAAGATGGTTCTTTCCATCTCCTGAACAATTCTATTATTTTTTTCAACCACCCCATTTTTTTGGGGAGTTCTAGATACTTAAAATTGCCTCTTAATATCATGAAATCTAAAAAACTCATCAAATTAATCAAACCAAAACTCACCTCCATTATCAAATCTAATGCATTTAATTTTAACATTCTTCTCATTCTCAATAAGGTCTTTAAAAGACTTGAAAACATAAAAGGCATATGATTTGTTTCTTAAGAATGAAACCCAAGTATATCTAGTAAAATCATTAGTAAGAAGCATAAAACAATAATCATCTGAAGTACTTTAAGTCCTCATATTCCCACAAAGATCAATGTGAATCAGCTACATTGGACTAGTGGTAGAATCATGTTCATTAGTCTTGAACCTCATTTTATTTTTCTTTCCATGTAAGAAACCTTTGTACAAAATATCATCTGGTTTGTTAAGATTTTTCATATTTCTCACATAGTTTTTAGATCTTATCTTAACAATATTATTAAAGTTTACATGGCCTAATCTTCTATGTCATAACCAACAATCATTCATCATACTCAATAGACACTTTTCCTTATTGAGTTCCTTAAGAATGAACATATTAATGTCTATTATCTTTCCTTTTGTAACAACCTTAACAACTTTAAATTTTTATCCTTTCTTAATTTTGTATCCTTTCACATAAAAAGATAGAACATACCCATGTTTACATATTTTTCTTACACTGAGTAGTTGTGTTTCAAGCCTTCAACATATAAAACTTCCTTCGTAATTGATTTTCCATTTTTGAAACCCAAATAACCTCTTCCTAAAATTATTATGCTAGAGTTGTCTCTGAAATTAAGTGTTCTTGAATCAATTTCCTTGAGTGTGATGAACTTATTCTTATCACCTATCATTTGAGTTGAGAAACCACTATCAATATACCAAATCAATATTTCATCTTGACTATGAAAAGTAGTTTCAGAAAGACCATGCACTTAATCAATATTCAAAGTGGATGAGATAGATGTATATGGAATTCCATATATCAAACCCTAATGGTTTCAAATAATATCTCATCTTGATCAATGGAAACATACTAGTTTGGTCTTGATAATACTCCATGATTTTGCTTCAGAAGATCTCCTTTTAAGTGATTAGACTTATCCAAAAGAATCTTGTCTGATATAAATTGTTGGAAGGAAAATGAACTAAGAGGGGGGGTAAATCAGTTCATATAAAATTAAATAATATTTCAAATTATTTATTCAAAACAAAATACCACTTAACCATTCATTAATGTGTGTACACTACAAAATATCACATATGTAATAAACCATGAAGAAAGAGAATCAAAAAAAGACACAAGATATGAGTGGAAAACCCTCAAGGAGAAGAAAAACCATAGAAACACAATATTTATATTGATATATTTCTGATCTAGTGATTCACCAATCCCACAATGAGAACTAACTCCTAGTTTAGTAGAGCTACAACCCTGAAAGGAGCACCAATTTCATAAGTAGTCTATAACCTCCTAGATGATAAATAAAACACTCAAAGACATTTTAAATAATATTTATTATGTATTTATGATTCCAAAAATTATAAGGATCACAAATTCAGCTCACACTCCTCCAAACCCTTGTTCAAACCCTTGGTGTTCAATATTTCACAATCAAGCACTTCTTCACTTCTCAAAGCATAAAAATATTGATTACACACTTATAGAAATTCCTCAACATGAAATTTTTTTTATCAGTCCTAAATTTATTCTCTCACACTTGTAAAAAAACTTCATCTAGGTCTCACTTCTTGGGCACACATAGCTTGCTTTGAAAATCACCCAAAATAATGCTTTTACAAGCTCCTTCTTGATTAAAATTCAATAAAAAGAAACTTTCCTCCATTATATCGACTAATTAATCTTAACAACATCCCATATACTTTTCATAACAGATAAAAGTGACCCATATGGGTCATCCTACCCAAAAACAACATTCTATGCACCAAAAAACCTCAAAATCCATGCATTAGAATGAAAAAATCTCCTAAAACCGAAAATATTTTTAGTAAAGATATAAAAAATTAACAAAAATGTTTAAAATAACATTTAAACATCATCTATGGTCATAATTATCATTAACCAATCATATTATTTCATTTAATGGGCCCAATAGCTAATTGCCTTCACAAAACACATGTTCCCATCACCCTGTCTTCACCTTTTGGATTCAATATCATCACATAACACCTAAAAATTGAATTTGATCACTTTATAAATATTATATAACCTTTAGAACACTTTTGAACATGTTAAATTTCATGAAACATCCACTAGTTCAAACAACATCAAATTTTTCCTTCACCAAATCAAGTTACCTAAAAAAGAGTTGTACAAACGCAGCTAGTTTGCACCCTTACTGACACATTAAATACCTCCAAAAAAATTAAATTTACTAAAAATTAATCCCTCTTCAAATTGTAGGTGATATCAAGCATTACCCAATCTATATCACGCTCTAACCAACTTAATATTTCAACAAGAATAGTTTTGTCCTGTATAACCAAAAATATTATTTTCCTTAAAGTAACCTAAAAACCATAAAAAATCTCATCATAATGAGATAAAAATTACATAACTAGAAATATATCGAAATTATATTTCCAACATAATGTGAATCACCTCCTAACTCCACCTGTAGCTCCTGCAATGTCCATTTTACTGAAGACTGCTTCTAATTGCTCTTAAACTGCCCTTTGACCAATCAACCTAAATGAAGAAAAAATGACCATGAAAATGCATCACCATGACATAAAAAATTAATGAACATCAATAAAAAATCACATATATCACACAAATTTCATTTAGTTTTCTGCTCCTTTAGACAACCTTATCCCAAAGAGAACTTCTTCATAAACTAACCTGTTTGAGTGGGGTCCACTCATCACCATAACCTATACCATTCTTTCTAGAAATATAGAGGAATCATATACATTTTCCAATCATAATAAATTTACTTGGAAGTAATTATTTCCATTTAGTAACCAAATATCTGAAACCTCTTTCAAGCTAGGGTTTCAAACTCATAACAAGTTGTTTACCTTCTTAGCATTCGTTCATAAAAATGTGATGATGAAATGACCTCATTATTTTTTTGAAACCATATATATTACATTTATAAACATAATTTATAGCCACAATATCCCTTATAAATAATATTATTCAGAGTGAGCATTAGAAGATGTAATTCGAGCTAGAAATGCTCTTCTTCTTGACCATGTTTCACCAAAACTGATATAACAGGCAAAATACTCATCATGACAACCTGAAAATTTTCCCATAGCATAAGGATACACCATAAATTTATCTCCAATCATCATCATTCCATAAGTATCTCTCAATATCTCCATCTCATCTCATTTTCATAGCTACCCCTTAGGGTTTTACACTGTAGAATCTAGGGTCAACTTAAATAACCTCATAACACATCAATAAAACTCTCCAAAATGTCCTAAAATACCTATAACATCATGATACATCTTCCTACATTCATCCATGACCTCATGTAGCTCCATAAATCACTCTCATGCTATCTAAAAACCATACGTGGTCCAAATAATCACCTAAAACATAGTCACCAACATGTATCTACACCATGAAGCTCATAAGAGTGCCAAATAAGTCTTGAAGCATTATCTCAATCATTATAACATGTTTTTCAATAAACCAAGAAACTCTAACCTTTAATTTCCTTCACCTAGGTAGGATTATAAGAACAAGCCATCCTCTCTTAATCAACCTGTGTCACCATGAACATACTTGAATCTCCATATCATCATCACTATTAGAATCATCTGACCCTATTCCATCATCCATTTTTCATTAATGAGGTTTTTCATCAATGACAACACCTATGTAGCAGCTTAGCAAAAAAAAATACTAACAACATTATGGGTTTTACTACATAGCCTACAAAAGGATAACCAAGTATTATTCATTCCACTTAGCATATGGATTAGAAGTAGTAGTTCGAATAGAATTCATACTCCTAAGTATCAAGGTGGAAATTATATTTATAATGAACGAAGAATCATCACTACATGAAAGGCTCATAGAATTGGAGAAATAAGATGAAAACATATTCCTAGCCACATACAACCAAACACAAGAAATATGAATATAAAAATCATCACACAATTGAAATTTCAAAGACAAAAAGTTTGATGCAAGAGACAAAATAATTTTGTATGATAGTAAATGGAAAATACCATACAAATTAAATATCAGATGGCTAGGACCATACATATTTAAAGGCATTTTACCTTCAAGGGTGATAAAAATTAAAACATTACAAGATAAAGAGATAAAAAAAATATGTGAATGGAATGTGGTTTAAGGAATATAATTCCATGGAATAAATAAATAATTCAAAATTGGAAAAATAATATATATATAAAAAAATAAAATATATGTACTCTTCGAAAATAAGAAATTTGGCGAAGTTGATGACGAGGAAGGTGAAAACAAGTAAAAAGGAAGAAAAAAATGATAAAGTAAAGAAAGAAAAAATTAAAGAAAAGAAAGAACAAAACTTCGGGAAAACCCACAGAACAAAGTTACCTACATAAAAGGTTATCGACTAAATAAAAAGGAGAAAAAAACTTGGAATGAAGGTAAGAAGAAAAACCTGTAGAAAGAAGGGAAAAAGAAAAACCCATAAGATGAAGGGAAGGAGAAAAACTCGTAGAATGAAGGTAATAAGACAAACCCACAAAACAAAGACAATGGAAAAACCCATGAAATGAAGGATAATGTGTAGAAAGAAGAAAAAGAGGAAAATCCATTAGAAAATCCACACAAAGAAGAAAAGGTACAAAACAAAAAAATGAGAAAATTAAAATCCGCAAAACAAATGGAAGGAGGGAAAACCATGAAACTCAAAAATGACACCAAAAAAAATAAAAAATAAGTTGAAATGGTTCTTCATCAGTTGGCTTTCTTGAGGACGAGACAATGTTTGAAGTCTGAGGATGATGTTGGCATGGTTATTCGTCGATTTTGGATAGTAAGGCATAAATAAAGAGGAAGCCAAAAAGTATTGTAAAATATGAAAAATAATACAAACGATGCAGAACACTATAAAATCCACATAAATTTTTAAAATTTGTGGAAGAATATAAAAGTTGTCGAAGACTACAAGAAACTGTGGAAGCCCACCAGAAGCCTCTAAAAGAAAAAAATAGAATACTAACTAAATAGATGGATTCGACACAAAAATAAGTGACTTATGGATAATCAACATAGTAAGATACTTATTTTTATTGAATGGAATAACTATATATAGAAGTTAGTGAGAATGTAAAGAGATAATGATGGATAGATGGATGGAAGATACAATGTGAGTAATTATGAGAATATAAGAAAGTAGATAGAAAGAGGAATGAATGAATGATGTAATAAGAATGTGTGAGATATATGTGTAATACATATTTAACTTTTATATTGAATGAATTAAAGAGAGATGTTTGATGAAATGATAAATGTTTGTTTCTATTAGTTGATTTCTTTATGTTTTACATTATAATTTGAATTCCACTCCTTGTACATCCTTAATGAGAGGGTGAAGTAGTTTACCCTCACATTCATGTTGATGCTTAAGGTCAATAGTTATAAATACTATTTAAACCTATCTAAAATTATTTGTTGGGTTCCTCTCTCCACTTAATGTGGAGGTTATAATTAACTATAATTAATTAGAGTGAGATGTGAAATGGTACACTTGGGTGCAAATGATTTCACTCACCCTATAAAAATGGAGGTAAAAATATTATGAGATATTACATTGGAAAATTATCTAAGATAGTGTAATGATCAAGTGATTTTGTGGACTCGAGGATGAATTGGAAGTGTTGTCTAAAACTTGTAAATTCTCAATAAATGAAAGTTCTTATTTTGTGTGGCTTTTATTGTGACGTTTTCACCACATACAAATGGTTTTGAACATTTATTTTTTACTCATCTACATTTTTTAAAGTTATTTAATTATTTTTCTTGTATACCTAAATTATAGTTTTTGGCATATTTATTGGATATTTGTTTTATTTTTTTAACTCATTAATCTTCCTAAATCTAACATTGTATCAGAGTATTATTAATTCCTAATTTTCTTCAAGAATTACTTTTTCAGAGGGGAAAATTTATCAATTTACTGATTGGAAAGGAAAATGAATTTTTTAAGAACCTCAAACAAAGAAAATTTACTAAACATTTAAGATTTAAAAAAAATTCAAATGCAAAATCCCCAATTCAAACAAATTATACTAAATATATTATTGATTTTTTTAGCATGTGGAACATAAAGCTATTTTATTTTAAATATAAATACTAGTATTGACACTAAAAAATAACATTTAGAAAATATAGTTAACTATATCTAAAGCTAAGTTTATTTGGCATTTCTCAAGTTCCTACCTGTGCAAGTGGTTACACCCATTAAGAACTACTTGTGCATTTGGGATTTGGAATTTCATTTTGCATTTTGCTTTTCAAACACAAATTGTAAGTCGCCAATTGTATTATAATGTCTAGGTAATGGACCATATGGATTATATTAACAATGAGATTAGAATTCACTTCCCCAATCTTGCGCATGACTTCTACTAGTTCCTCACACCTTAGTAAACATAAAAAACACCATGAAACAATTAAAAAAATAAAATAAAAGTTGTTTATTCAAATTTATATATAAAACCAAACATGGGATATTTTTTGGGAATAAAATAGTGATTCAAACCCTAATTCATTACAAGGATTGAAAAATAATCAAATTTAAACTATTTAATCGGTATTTGGGAGGCATGTAAAAATTTGGTTTTCAATATTGAGGTCCACTCTTTTTTTGGAAGAAGACCCGACTGCCACGGTATATTAGTGTAATTTTAATTTTCCCATTTACACTATAGTTTTTATGCCATATTATGTCATGTATTCTGGTCTTGACACATGGTAGTATTAAATCCTATGTGATTTGGGGGATTTGGAGTATTACCATCAGATTGTCCATGTTGGTTGAAAATATTTCTACCTTTTTGTATGTTCCCCAAATGTCAACACATTAATCTACATGTCATCCATAAACATTCCACAATGCTCCACACATTGTCCTTAGCGCATATTTCCTATACCCCATGTGAATTTAAATGGTAAATAAATTGGTTGTCAAGCCATTTAAAAATTTATACCACTACGTATTTAAAATTCAATTCCCAATGTCTACGCCAAATGTGAGATTAAATAGTTTAAAATAATAAAGTCAAAACACATGCTTTGGTAGCCAATTTCCCAACATATGATTTGAACCACTCACCACATAAGAAAAATATAAGGGTTATAACCATCCCTCCATGCCTATGTATACACTATAAAAGGTGATTTTTTGTATTAAAATATAAGTTGGTCGATGGCTGTGTAAAGCCCCTAAGGGATAGTTTTTGCATTTGGTTGTTTTTGGCCCACTTAGAGTCATTTTAAGGAGTATGATAGAACTAGAGAAATGTGTATAATTCTTAGATGATCAACCCGAGCCTTTTATTTTATTGAATGGTTTTTGTTTGGTGTTTTTATAAACCATTTTTATGCCGCTTTTGATGTAGAACATGGGGAAATAAATTTTACAGATGCTATAGGAAGGTGCAGAACATTGTTGATCAAGTTCAAAGTTATTTTTAGTGCCCACATTTTACACACCCAAATACAACAGTAAAATACCAGGATAATTGTTTTTTTGACTTACATTGCTCACTACACACAACACCGTAAGGGCTCCAAGTACAAAACTCAAATCACATGTGACAATCACATAAGCCATCAACTCACATAGAAACATGCAAACAACATTGGCATGTCGATGCCACACTTTTCACAACGAACAAATACTAGCAATAACACAACCACAATAAAAAGGGACTTAAGGATTGACAAACCACAACACAACATTACCGTGGTTACATCTAGAGTACGTTAAACATCCAATAACATTATTATGTAAGAAAAATTTTCTCCCTTTTTCCACCTACATGTTCTGAAAATTTGTTTCACCTTTCACTTATTGTTCAACCATTTGATTTTTCTCCTTACCCTTATGCCAATCTTCATAACTTACATAAGTATTTTCCATATTTCAAATTTTGTACAAAATTCTAACTCTCTCATTCTTATGTTAAGATTATGCTTCCCAAACGCTTATTCAAAGTTTAGAATTTAACCTTGCTACACAAGTGAACCTAACGTGATGTCAAGATGAAATCTTGGGATTAAGGAAGACATAGATTTGAAATAGATTTTTCCCCAAGAACATCCATCGATCACGGAATAGTTATTTTGCTACCATTATTATTATAGTTCAATAAATTGTTGAATTCCAAATTTTATTTTTATATGTATATCTTTTGTTTTCTCGACGTTTGGTCACACCAAGGTAATTTATATTCTTTGCAACGCATGAAAAAGTTTAATTAAGTTATAAGGACTCCAAGATTGACCTTAATCCTAATCTCCAATCTCGTGTGCAGCATTACATGATATGCTCTTACATCGCACTAAGGTCTCATTCTGAGCATTGTTTTGTAATCAGGAGTTACAGAAGTATTTGACTAACATCTTGAAGGGGTACATGATCAGAAGAATTGTAAACTATACATGAACCACAAGTGACACCTCCTAATCAGCTGAGGTTTGGTTTCTTCCAATATGCACTTAATGATCCATGCCTTAACTATATAAGAGTTTAAGGCAGGCGGACATATTTATACTAAACCACATTCAAGAAAATACCAAGATGTTATTTTGATAGAAACCAAGGTAGCACCGCTTAATCGTTCCTTCGAACAAGGACTCATAAGGTGACTTCTAAGGCGGTCTTCAACACTCAACTTGTGTCAGACCTGAAGAGAGGGCATTCTTCTCGCGATTACCAAAACTAGAAGGAAACCGCATACTCTGGATGAAGTTGGACCATGTCATTCCTAAAATATGGGTTCACGAAAATGTCGCTAGACATAATGACTATGACGGTAAACTCCAACTAGGGGTTTTATTTACCTAACCTAGGAGGTCTCATCGAGTGCAAAGCTTAAGTTTGTTCTACGGTTTTAAATTTCTTATATGGTAAAAAGGATCACACATGCAGGCAAGTTATGCATGAATATTTTATTAGGGTTGAGTGTTCCCATTAAAATTCATTATTACGTTTACAAGGTAAGAAGATAACCCAATAATTAATTTAATTGTTTATTAAATACTGAGAAAGTACTACAATATATTAACTTCAATTTCATTTACTATAAATATATCATACCCTTTTTTCCATACACCTCTAAGAATCAAATTGAACCGGTGATTAGATGCACATTTCCTAAGATATCCCTAAAACTAGCATCTCATACATATTAACAAATTTCAATTATAATTTTTCTGTAAAAAGAGACTACATTAGAAAGTTATTCATTTTATAATGACCTGTAAAAATTACATTAATAATAATTAAATTACACATCACCTTTTTCATCGTCATTCTTCCATCCTGCAAAACCCACGTGAGCAAGATATCAGCGATAAATCGCTAGCATGGCATCCACCCTAATCAATCATAATTATCATTTTTCAGTTTCCCATTTACATAAGATAAAAATTACAATTAGCAATCGAAACAAAAAGGTTTAGAGACATGTATTCATTACATTTCATTTTGCTTCTTTTTGTAACCCAGGAGAGAGAAAGAGAAGGGTAGAGAGAGAAAACACTGTTTGGTCAAAAGTTCTAATACACACAACAAGTTTCATTATAGTGTTTTAAACAGTTGTTTACATGTGTTAAACATTTTCAGGGTGATTTGGCAACCCTACGAGGTCCCGCAGCTTTCTATTCTTACATTTTCTCACTAGCTACAAAACGTTCAAAATGGGCTCGGAGGCTAAGAAACTACTTCCAAAGGTTATCTTTTGATGAGCACGCACACCACGATTAACTTTCTACGTGTCCCCAGATATACCAAGAGTTCATAGCAACTGACGGAATTGAAAAAGAGTGCACGGTTTGCGTTTGGCAACTAGTTTTTCGGGGCCACTGGTCATAGTTCACCCAGTTGTAAAATGACAAAAGTTAGCTCGAGGGCCTAGAAAACCGCATCCAAAATGGACATTCGATGGAGGAGCATGCAATGAGACATCTCCTACTAGTTCCCCTATATAAAGAGAATTCATCAGATTCGACGAGACTGAGAACTAGAGAACCATTTTTAAATGGCATCAAGTTTTCTGGAGCGACAAGACGAAATTGGACTAGTTTGATCTCATCAAACTACAACCGGAGGCCTACAAAATGGCTTCACCAAACTATCCCAAAAAGTTCTCTTTCCTATATTGAATGTTCCATGCAATTGTCTAGTATAAACACTAGAGGTTTGCGAAGAGGGGAAGTAATTTCTCCATCCAGGTTTAAAATGACAGTCCAAAATGACAGCCAACTTTCTAGATTTAACAGCTTTCTACTGCTGTAAACCAATGTAACAGGGCTCCTATAAGAGCGTCAAAAGGATGTCATATGTTCATTTCAGGTCAAACCAAAGGTCAAGGTGACTCCTCGTATACCAAGGTACACCAATAAAACTTCACATCTCATTTCCAGAGTTGCGAAGGGTACTTAGTGAGTCTCCAAAAATTGTAAAATTTAACTGTTTAAAACAAGGGGAAGGTCAACTTTATCAATGGGGAGTCAAATTCATCTAGTTGATAAAATGATATTGGAGCAATCAAGAAGGGTAAGAGTTTTCTAAATCATCTCAAAGTGAGGGTGATAGTTCATGGTTTAAAGTAGATGAGTTATAATGACTTCGAGAATTGTGACACGACACTTTATTGTTTTGCAATGAGTTGAAGGGACATTTAACTGTATTAAAAATCCTAATAATTTAAAATTCTATTTAGTTGCAAAAGATAACTAAAACACGAGAATTATGAGAGGTAACAGAAGAAGAACCATGCCTGGAAATGACGAGCGAAATGGTACAAGGTGCTCCAAGTGGTTTACACTCGCAATCAGTCGAGACCACCATTGTTGCCATCCGATGCCAGGTAGTCACGTGCAAACCAAGCCATTCGTTGTGCACCCATGTCTCATTGAAAAGAACCATTTTGTGTTTTCAAGAAGTCATCCTGATCCCAAAGACTACATTTTCTATGTCAACAGATCACACGCCTTTTCAACAAAATCCATTTTTGTGTATACGAATACTCTAAGGAACAACTTTCAAATACAATGCATAGGAAGCATTACTTAATGGTTCTCACATAACAGTCCAAAAGCTTGCACTTGGAAGAGTTGAGGAAATAATTCTTGGCATGATTTTACAAGAGGCACTCATAATATCGAAGTATTTACAACCCTCATGCACTGAACTTTCCTGGTTACATGCTAATTAAACAAAAATGAAGCTTACATGGTCAGGGTATGTTCCATAAGACCACATCTCTTTGAGGCATTCTGTCAAACAGTTCACAGGCCTTTTCTACACATCCATTTTGTGCATATGCTTCCATCATGGCATTATATGAGACAACATTTCTTTGAGGCATTCTATCAAACAGTTCAGCACCTTTTTAACAGACCCATTTTTTGGCATAACCTACTATCATTGCAGTCCCTGGAACTACATTTCTTCCCTGCATTTAGTCGAACAGTTCACATGCTTCCACGTTTTACATATGTATATGCTAGGGCACTTGCAACTAAAACATACAAGTATCCCTTCTCCATAATGCTTTGGTGGATGTCTGCACCCAGTTTCAAAGCTCTTATTTTGCCACAGGCTGGGAGTATGCTAGCATATGAAAACTGAACAGGTTAGAGACCTATTTATTGTGTGGTGAAACAGTGTGACTACCCCCTGAGGAAAAGCCCCACATTTTTTTTAACGCAGCCATAATCCTATTCCGTGAGCAGTTTTCTAGTTCTTTCATTTGGTCAAACACTAAAAATAGCGCCCATCAATGCCTTGAAACTACCACATCTCAAAAAAATTCTCTCTTTCTTTTATTCACGCAAGAGTATGCTCGCTTTTTTGTTTTGGACGTAGGTTGGGCAGATGGTGGTGTGGGCTAGGACCAAATCCTTCCACGAGAAGACATCTGGCGAAGCATTTTTGAAAAAACAACAAAAAAAATGCCCAAGCACAATGATTCAAGTAAAAACATGTGACCATGGCAATCCGTGAAACCGCAGGTTTCCCTGCCCTGCCTGAATGGAGGGGAATATGAAAAAAATATCTTTGGTTCTGCTCTGCCGCCACCCCCCCAAACTCACCCATTCCAAAAGCCAAAAAGACAAAACCCTAACTGTGATTTTTGAACTTTTTCACCTTCCTCCACTTGCCCTAAACTGCCCAACATTCACAGGCATTTTAATTTTAATTATTTTATTTCATTTATATTTTATTTTATTTTATTTTTATTTGTTTGTTTTTTTTAACTAAATAAAAACACAAACAAGCCTAAAACAAAGTAAAATGATAATAAACACAACAATAATGATCACCACGTTAACAAAGATAACACAAATTTATTAATAATAATAATAAAAATAACGCAAAATTTATTAATCATAGCCCGTCAACAATGAGTAAAAACAATAATAAGTACCAAAACGACAATTTAATATAATAATTATTATGTAGATGTTCCCCTTCAAGCTGGACATGCCCTAACAACAACGAGACACCAATGAAACCACCTAAAGAATTCGAGAATGATATTCTCCTTAACATGGTAGTCGAACAGGGTGGAATCCAACAAGAGATCAACATGAGCACGACGACATTACACGCTTAGCAACACGATCATTGAAGGAGAAAAGGAACAAAGGTGAATGGGGCATTACATTCTTTGAAGGTCTGATAATCATATTTTTGTTGGGTTTAATCCATTATTCTTTGTAAGTTTTAAATATTGTACTTGTAAAACAATTGTTAATATATCAAATGGAATTTTAAGCTATCCCAGTGACGTAGCCTAATCAGTGGGTCAAATTCACTATCAATGATCTTTTTGTGTATTCAATATGCATCTGTTTATTGTGATATTTACATATTTAAATCATAAATTAATTAATTGGATGCAATGATAACACTTTCAAAATGTTTTCAAAAATTATATTTTGATCTTTTGTATTGTGAAAATTGGATTTGATTAATGAGTTTAAGTTCAATTTTTAATTTAGTTTTGGTGAACATTTAAATCATATATTGGATTAGATTTAATTGATTCATATTTTTCAATTTCAGGGAAATGATGAAGTTTTAAAGTATCTATTTTCATAAAAAAGTGATAGATTGCGTCAATGTTAGTTTACGGATCATGTTATGGTATCAAAGTTGGATAAAATGCTAGATTAGATTCTTATTACATGTTTTGATATTATATTTTAGTTAGTTTTCTTTTATGTTTATGCAGCCATTTGGGATTTTTAATCTTCCATTTGTAGTGTATAGTTGTTGGCAGTACACGTTGTTTGTAGAAAACATGTAACCATGTGATGGGATGGGAAAATTGATCTCTCTTGATCTCACTTATAGGGTGATTAAGATATGGTAATTGAATCCAACTGGTTAGCATTGTGCATAGTGTTTGGTAAGGAAAAAACCAGATTGGGAATCTTTCTTTTCTGGTATAATTATTATATATTGTTGTTCCTATGCCCTCTAATTTGGAGCAATTGAAAATTCCATTCCATTTTAAGACATGGAGATGTTATTTTGAAATTTTTCAAGAAATTGGAGAGTGTTTTTACAGTCAATTTATTAGGTACTAATCATTTAATTTATTTGATTTTATATTCACAACATTTTTCTATGCATTTCACAATGCAATATTTAATTTTCTTAAAATTTAACTATTTGCTAACCATTTCTCAATAGGGTGTACAGTTATTAGTTTGAAATGAAGGAAATATTATTCTAATGTTTTTGGTCTATGAGAAACAGAAAATTTACACAGTTTGTGTGGCCTGTTTGAAAAGATATGCCTTGTTTTGGAATTATTTGAGAAATTTTAAAACACGGGGTTTCATAACTACCTCATTATACAAGAGATTTTATATGGTGTATCTTTCCATTAAATTTGGTTAACCATGAAGAGAGATCAACCCTTGATTTGGTAAAACTAATTTATTGAATATTATTTGATTGCATTTCTGAAATTGTTGATTAGCATGCATATTTTTTTAAACATTATTTTGTGAGATTCTTTTTGTAGGTAGAAATGATATTCTCCCATTATATTTTGGATATGAATTTATAATTTGGAGTCACATATAGTGAAGATTTGAGTGTCATGTTTAACATGCTCAGATTTATCTTCTCACATTTATGGTTTATAATATCCTTTATGATTCATATAGCATAATATACATATAACACTTATTTAACTAAATTTTTACTTATTCTAGTCTGAGAAAATAAAAAATATGGCCAATAGTGTAATCTAATATTACTAGTTTTGGATTCCAAAACTAGTAAATATTAGAATAATTTTCACTCCAAAATCACACATATTGGATTCTAGTATCACATATATCAGAATCCAGTATCACATTTATTGCAATCCAAAATCACATATATTGGAATTCATTATACTCCAAAATCACATATATTGGAATCTAAAAATCAAAATATTGGAACCCGTTATACCTCCTTTCGGATTTGGATATATTAGATTACTAAATAAATAAATGAATCTACAAATAATCGTTTAATAAATTCAGGGAATCTGAAATTGAAATGAAAAATAATAAATAGAACATGTTTCTGTTTTCTTTGGACTAGCAACTGCTAGGCTTTAAGTTTTGTTTTGGAATAAGGATCTTATCAGTTTTAGATTTATTTAATAATAAACTATGCACATGTTAGAAAAATCATTTAATGATTTCAGGGAATCAAACTTTAATGTGCAAAACAATAAACATAACATGTTTCTCTTTTATACAGGATAACAGCTGATAGGCTTTAATTTTTGCTTTGGAATAATGTTCTTATCATTTTTAAATGTCATTAAGATTAAAATATGCAGATCTTGGGAAAATATTTTAATTATTTCATGGAATCCAAAATTGGGTCTACAAAATAATAAACCGATCATGTTTCTTTTTTATACAGGACTAACAGACCACTATGCACTTAATTTTTGTTTGGGGATAAGTTTCTTATCAGTTTTAAAATTTCTTTAATATTAAACTATGCAGATATTGGGAAGATCTTTTAATGATTTTAGAGAATCTAACATTTCTCTGCAAAAAAATAAACATAACATGTATCTATTTTATATGGGCTACCCTCTGTTGGGCTTAATTTATGTTTTTGAATAAGTTTCTTATAAATTTTCAAATCTTTTTAAGATTAAACTATAAATATCTTAGAAAAATCATTTAATGATTTCTGGGAATCCAACATTAGTCTACAAAACAATAAACTGAATATGTTTCTATTTTATATGGGCTGGCTAAGGCAACTGGAATTAGGTTAATGAAATTCATTAAGATTAAAATGTGAGACACTTCCAAAATTGGTTCATTTAGTATGATGTGATTGAACCTTAGCATAACCATGCAGAATTAGGGAAGATAATGATTTTAGAAAAAAATCTGCATACATAAACATGATCCAGACCCTCTGTTGGGCTTAATTTTGATGTTTTTGGTTTCTTATAATTTTCAAATCTTTTTAAGATTAAATATAAAATTAGTTAATGTAAAACCATTCCACCATATTTCTATTTTCATAGGTTTAAAGTAAATAGACATATCAATTTTTTGAACCTATTGATAGCTAGGGAAAGAAGTCAATTATATGGTAACCATTCCAGATATATTTTCATATTTAAAAAATATCAACATAGGGAGAAAGCCTGTAAAAAAACTCATTATAACTAGTCCATGATATTAACAATCATCTGTGGACTCTCATAGTTTGTGTAGGCACATCATTGTACTATTTACAATACAAAATTCATGGGGAAAAGCTATAAGAAGCATAAAATCCCCATATATAATTAAAAACCTATATTAGAAATACATTTTATAGGCATTGAAGCCAGACAAAAAAACAACAACAAACTATAGACTTTTGGGAAAAACATTTTGCAAATTTAGGAAATAGACCGAACAATTTACTCATTACCACCATCCCCATGGAATATCTACAATAATTTATACATCTGAATTATCTATGCTTTTCACAGAATAGGATGAAAGCTCCACACAACTTTTTTTGCATTTCTACCTTCGCGCTTTCTGCAAGCACAATCCCCTGGTTTTTTTCCAAAGTCTTCAACCCCCAGGAAATATCTTGCACACCTCTATCCAAGGCATGGATATGAAATTGCATGTTAATCAAGTGCTCCTCCAAAATTAGATGTTCTTTGTGCAGAATGACTTTACTAGAAGAATTAGATAAAATATCAGCCGTACTCAAACCTTGAGCCATGTCAAACACATTCCTTCTTTTAATTTATTGATTATGTCCAATCATTAATTTCTGCATAGCTTTCACATATGTCCACCTTCTCATCATCTTCAAATATTTCTGCAACACACCTCACCTTTTGTAACCATCCCCTCATGGTAGAAATCCTAATTTTTCTATCCATCTAGGTCGAAAATGACTCACTAACAACTTAACTGGCTAAGGATCTCTTTCTTTTTTAGCATGAACTAGCTTCTTCTCCTCCCACTAACACCATACTCTCAAACAATGAATCATTCGATGAAGCAAAGGAAGAACTAACTCCAATTCTTAACTCAAAAAAAATTCATTGAAGTGATAGAAATCCCATACTAGGCCCAACTTCAAAGTCCCCCGCTATGCACCTCACATGCATGTGATCACACTATGAATCCAAGAAACAATATCCTGTAATAATACTCTATCAATACAATAATAGATATAAGTTATCGGTGGCAACCTCATTAACTCCCCCTCAATACCCTCTGCCAACCTAACATCCTTTGATAGTAGGGACATAATGTCACTAGGAAAGGACACGTCCCACACTTGAATACTCGACACACCTGTTGGATAAGCAATCAACCACCATATTACCAATTCTTTTGACATGGGAGAATCTAGTCTCAAAAAATAAAGAAAGAATTGATTTAATCTTCAAAACAAAACAGGCTTCAGATCCCAAGCCTTACAATTTTTACCTTAGGCTAAACCAATAATGGATTTTGAATCTCCTTCAATCCACATATGCTTCCAATTCTACTTTTATGAATCCAATAATATGAAAAGAAGGGCCATGACTTCCACCACATTGTTAGAGGATACACCATAATCAACAACCAAGGCCAAAATCGGTTGGCACTTATAATCTATAAAAATACAACCACATCCTGTATTTTTCAGGGTTACCTCTGGAATCACCATTGAAGTTTAATTTAATGCAACCCCTCCTCTGGCGGCCTCCACACATCAAACATATTTTCCTTACTTCCCTTATCAAGAGGAATATAGATATCAAATTAACAAAAAAAACATTCCATATATTTTTCATATTAAAATATGGATATAATATTAATTAAAATTAAATGTATGACCATCCCAAATATGTGTTCATATTTAAATATAGATTTGAAATACATTAAAATTCCTTTTATAAATTTAGAGTTATGGTAAATCATTTTAAGGATTATTTGAATTTCATCATAAAACTATTCGTCATGATAGGATCCCAAGTTCAACAAAATAAACCATAAAAAATTAAGATTGTTTACATCAATACCTATGAATGCATTGATTGTTGAATTGGTTTGAATTTTTCAATTCGTTACATTTGTTAAACCGACGTGAAAAATTTGTGCAGTGAAAATTTTGAATTCAAGAGGATTGTATGACATTACAAAATAAAAGTAAGATATTTAAAACTTAAAGGTTGACTAGGTAATGCCAGTGTATCTTGTCAAGGTAAATTAACATTAATGAGAATTAGAATTCACCAAAAATAAAAAATATTATGTACCCTTTTTATATATTAACATATCTATTATCATGGTTAAATCCTTTATCATATTATAACATTACTAAATATATTCACATGCATTATACATAATAACATTATTAAGATAGTCACACACATTATAAAGAAAGTTGTTCTCAAATAAATTTAGGGAAAAATTACATAATTTCATTTTATATATAGTAAAATTATTTTGCCCAAAGCTATGAACTGGATGGTTGATGGGTTACCACCCTAAAAGTATCAAAATATTATATCGATGAAGGGTTAGATATTAAACCAAACATCAGTATTAAAGATTGTAAACAAAAAGGAAAAATTGTAGCATGAATAATCAGAAATGAAAAAAAGTATAGCAGAGAATGAAAAAAAAAGGGGAAATGAATGATAAACCCTCTCATTCCACCTCTAATTGGTCCACCGAGCCAAGCATTGCAATCTTCCTGAGAAAGGAAAAGGATGAGCCAACAAACACATAGAGTTGAGAACAAAAAAAAAAGGGTGGATGACTGAGAAACCCTATTGTTCCACATATAATTGGTTTTATGATCCAAGTATTGTAATATTGACCCTGAGAAATTCGAATGATGATCTAGACAATGTCTTTAACTGCACCACGCAATCAGGAATGGGTGGGGTAGGTTCTGTGAGTGTGACTAGGTCCAAGGATGGCACCCCAGAGATAGATTCCCCATCGAAGAAACATATAATTTGAATAGAAACATAAAATTGGAGGGCCCAAATAAAGGCTTCCAATGATTGATAAACACACATTATACAAAATAAAATTATTGAAGATAGTCAAACACACTATAAAGAAAGGTGTTCTTAAATAAATTTTGGGACAAATTACATAATTATCACTGGATTATTTATTTTATGACATCATAAACATCTTCCATACGTTGTCTTCCACATCCTTCAATAGGTGTAATATAGGCCAAAATTCATCTATCAAGTAGTTGTTAAATGTTCTAGCAATTATGCAGGTCCCCCACATCATTGAAATTGTTTATCTCTCTACAGTCATCTATAAGCACTATATCTTTAAAATTGTAATATGCATTACAATTTCTCTAAATGGTCTAATATTTTTGAAAAATAATGTTGGGATTCATGGAACTTCAATAATCAGTACGTTTGGTCATGATGCAATCTTCCTATGTGAATATAAACTTGAAGTTGTCAACCTCCAAGGAAAATTATGTATCGTATAAATGAAGGCATCATGTCATTAAAATTTTAATTGCTTGCCAATGTCCACAAAATCAAATAGATGAGGGTGGTGAATTTTGACAAAAAATGTTGTATTTCTTTTTACACATTGTACTAGAAATTACGATATGTAAAATAATAAACATAAATGTTTCTCTTTTATACATGTTGGCAGTTGCTATGATTTATTTTTTCTTTGGAATATGGTTATTATCATTTATAAAATTTCATTAAGATTAACATATGCAGATATGGGGAAAAATTGTTTTATGATTTCAAGGAAGCCAACATGGATATACAAATCAATAAACACAACATGTTTCAATTTTATACGGGCTAGGAGTCGCTAGGATTGTTTCTTGCTTTGGAATAAGGTTCTTATCAATTTCAAAACGTCTTTAAGATTAAACTATGCAAAACTTGGAAAAATCATGTTATGATTTTAGGGAAGCCAATATCAATCTACAAAATAATAAACAATATATGTTTCTGTTTTATATGTGTTAGCAATGTAACTAGGCTTAATTTTTTCTTTGGAATAAGGTTCTTATCAGCTTTAAAATATCTTAAAGATTAAAATATGTCGATATAGGAAAAATCATTTTTTTATTGGTCCATGATCCACGATTATCTCCTCTCCCTTAGAAATAAATTTTTTTGTTGCAAAAAATAGAATTAAAAAATGATTGCAAACTTTGAATCTTTAACAACTTTAAGGTTGTTATTTTATTTCATATAAATACATAATACATTTTTGGATTTGAAAGAAAAATAGATAATTCAAATGCCAATAGTGTGTTTGAAAGTTTTCAATGATCTACACAAGTTCTTGTGTTCTCCTGCATGTTACAACTTTGTACCTAATTCAGTGTAAATTAATGAATCAGACTTAATGTTTCCATCAAATATCTCGTATGTTGGTGTTTTGAGAGTAATTTATTCATTGAATTTGTATGAAAATAATCTCATGTCATCGATCAAGATTATTATTTTTCACCATAGAAATTACAAAAAATGTCTACTATCTGTTGACTGGTATTTGTTTTGAGCTTACATTGGTGGCATCCCCAAATGATCCTAAAGTGGGTATCTTGCAACCAACTAATTTTTTTTAATAAACACGTACTTCAACATTGCTGACTTCATAAATGAAGACTATAAGGAAATGTAAAACTATTTTGATGTAGTAATTATCAATTCAACAATAAATTCTCCTTGAAAGTATTCAGTATTCCCGGATCTAAAATCTAGAACCATGTTACAAGGTATTTTTTTGCCAATACAAGAAAATTCCAAACAATAAAGCTTCAACTCCCAAAACTAGTAATTTTTAAGGTTTCCCAATTAGATATATAAAAACTTCTCAAAATTAATTTAAGCTTACAAAAGTGATAAAAAAAGAAGTCAACATATTGTTGTGATAATATTTTATTTGGGTAATTCACATAAACCACTTACAAAACTATAATCTTAACTTAAACATAGTGAAGAGGTAAATACTACCAACTTTTAAATTTGTATTCTCAATATATAAAATAAAGAGTGAGTCGTGACCATATGAATATTCGAATGAATTTCATTTTAAAAATACATATTGAAATAATTAATAGTTTATATATATTTTTTCTTTCTCCTATTTTGTATGCCCTCTATAGCACTCAAACCCTGAAATAGTATCTGTGATATGTTTGTATACAAATCAGTCATCAACCACATATCTTTAAAACAATTTTCTCCATTGGATTTCCTCGCTACCAAAAAAATTTTCAGGAGGGTTTCCCTTTGTGCCTATTGTAATACAAAATCTATCTGTAGAGCCGAAAACAATATCGTCTCTACTCCAAATATTTTGGATATCTGTTACTACAATTTCACCTTCTATAGAGAAATGTTCTTTTCCCCAAAAAAGAACTAGTTTAAATTAAGCTACTATTGTTTTTCAAATCCTTTATCAGCTTTTCAACTTTGGCAGAAGAGAGATAGCTAGACCATAATCTCACTTCACATTTTTCTTATAGTAACTTTAATAATTCATTAAGGCCACCTTGCAAGTTGATAATCTCCTTGCCAAACTTGAATTTCATCTCCTTATGGGATTGGTTTTTCTATTATAGCTAACCCTCAAAATCTATAAGAATTAAATAATCCTTTTGGCCAACTACATAGAAATAGTTGTTTTTTTAAATTGTCCACAATTTAATCTTAAACCAATTAAAATAATCAACATTTCAGTAGGTTAACACTTAATGATTAAGATTCCATCTTGGATTCCCTCACACTCCCCTTCTAAAGGTTCTTGTGATGCACATTCTATTTCTAATAATATTAATTAATTAAAAATAAATTTCATATCATGGTAAATAAATTCATGATACATCTTGCTTCTATACAATGTACTACCTTTTACTTGACAATATTACATAACTATAGATGTATTATGTTTTGTTTTATACAGTCTAGTAGCCATTAGGTCTGATGTTTTCTTGGGAATAAGGATCTTATCAATTTTTAAATGTCTTTAAGATTAAACTATGCATATTTGAATATTTAAAATGCTCGTGGCCTAGAAGCCACTGGGCTAATTATATTCACAAGATGTGAGATACTTCTAGGTTCATAATCAACCACTAGGATATGCCAGTAATGCTTAGAATATGTTTGGCTAGACACTCTTTGATGAGATTAGCAGTTCACCATGCTTCAGATGGACACGGTAATCAAATAAATATAACGAATAAAGTAACACGACCCAACATACCAGTTTCTTGTCTATGAAAATTCATGCGTGACATGGCTGAACAACCTCCCCATTTTTTCATCAACACTATTTGAAAAATTTAAAGTTTTATTAAATATATGTACACAATGACAATCAAAAACTTATCACAGTAATAAATTTATAAAATGAGTTAATTCTAATCACCTTATATACATTCATTATATGTATGGTCAATGACATCTGGCGTAACAAGTTAAATGGGTTGCGATATATTAATAACATCATCAGTCCTCTTCTCCTAGCTGGAATATCAAAGATTTTATCTCTGAATCCATAAGCATCAGTCATACCTTCAACAGCATCAGAATCATACATTCTTACAGGGAGGGCAATACAAGCTTGCGGATGCACTGGCCAATTATGGCATTAATATAAATTTCACCATCTGGGATAATAACAGTATCCCTAATCAGCTACACAACAACATTCATGCGAACCTTCATACGCAAAGCAATCCCTAGAGATGAGTGCCTTAATCTTTGGAGGAAGATCAACATCAATAACACTCTCACACGTGTTGCTTTAATGAAGATGATGAGGCAAATAATATCAAATATCACATGATAGTAAGAATTTATGTTGGGGAACTTCAAGGTGGAGTTATCTAAATTTGAAAAATAGCGCATGCGGGATGTACTACAGCTGCTGATATCCAGATGCCATAGCTCCACGAGAAACCGATGATAGACTGTAATGTGATTGTTGACAGGGAAAGGGTTACTCTCACATGTGCGACTCCCCACAGGCTCAGTTCAGCAGTTACATAGCTGTTCGTGAGAAGACCAACGGCTATAGTTCCCAGTTTTGTGCAGACCTTCAATAGTAAGAAGCAGAACCAGTTCCCTACGCTCATAGACATTCTGAGAAATTACTGTAACCAGTATATCACAGAGAAGATGGGAGGGCCTCCCTGACAAATTGAGCCGGTGCGCAGACCCCGACTGGAAGGAAAATACAGAGCTTTGGAACACTCTCAGCAAAGGAGGCTTCACCAACTTCATGTGGATAAGAGTGCAGGGACATGACCAAAGAATTTTTGTATCGCTTTTCTAAGGAGTGGAAAGAGCGGACTGTCGACTATGGAGGGACAGAAGATTCTTAGTCAATGAAGATCTTATTGCTGAAGCAACTGGCGTTAGTTTGGAGGGGGTACCACTTCTTCAACAAAAGGGTTGATCAAAGATGCTGAAGAAAGAAGATTTGTGGAGGAGAACTGAGAAGCTCACATTTAGCACAACGGGCCTGCTTGTCAGCTCAATTCCATCTCCCTTTGATGAGGTCACTCGCATGATGATTCGATTCATCTCCTTGGAAGGTAGGTTTGTCACTGTCCCTGCTAAACATCTTATCTTTTTAAACCACTTCCATAGGAATCGATTGGTTTGCTTTCCCCCATTATTTGCTGAAACTCCCTTGAACGCTCCATTTTTGGATTTTCAGAAGCACACCCGGGTGATTACCCTTGCATCAAGGACTTTATTTTGCTTGATTCATAAATGCACTGCCTTCTGAAGTACCCCAGTCTTCCTTCCTCTCCTAACCCGGCTCCCCCTTTGATGGGCTCTGCTGCTACCAGTCCATGTTTCTCCGGCTTGCCCCTGCTACTGCCCCCCTCCACTCGTTGCTTGCCACCCCCATGCCGGCTGCACAAAATTCTCCTTCCATTCCCCCTGCTGCTTGCTCCCTGTCACCCACCTCTGTCTCTACCTCTAAGAGACCAGTCACTAGGGCTTCCAGGAGGCTCAACCTTGAGACTACTTGCTGTGGAGAAGGAGCCTTTTGAACTTGAAGATTGCACATGACCTACTGAATATCAGTAGTGCCAGTCCCCAGGGAGGTGTGGATGGATAGACCCTTCTAAGAGGTTGGAGGGCCTTAAAGGCTGAGATGAAATTGTTGAAGGATGAGGTCAAGAACCTAGCTAAACAGAAAGGCAAGAAAAGCATGGAGGAGGAGGGGAACATTGGCAATAGCAGTCAGATTGAAGACATATACAAGAAGCTGACCTCCTTAGACTCCCGCTTAGGGAAGATGCCAAGACTAGACATGATTACAACAATGCAGCCTTTAGGGCGATTGAGGAGTTCATCGAAGGGTCATGCCAAGAAGTGTTTCCACACCTCAGTGGTGTCCCGGCTGCACTTTGAGGAAACGAAAAAGAGAGCAAAAGAACCATTGAGAGGAGCTTGATAAGACGGATGCTGCCCATATGACTACTTTGGGTATGTTTGCATGCCTAGAAGAGAGTCAAGATCGAGTATCGATAAAGCTGCCAAGAAGTAGTTCTGGACTGCTTCTACTGCTCCTTAGTTGTTTTTATTGTTGTTTCTCTGGCGGTCGGCTTTACTGTTTTTTTTGCTATTGTTTTGCTGTTTTGTCTCGATTGAGTAGTTGTTTTTGAGCTACGTTAGAGCTTCATTGTAACACTTGGATGCTCTGATCCATTTTCTCTATTTCTCACTCTTATTTCGGATCTCAGGCCTTCTTTTGTATTCAAGGGTATAGTCCCTTTCAAAAAACTATTTGCCAATAATTAAAAAAAACAATCATCATCTAACCTACTATTAATTTACCATGAGACGAAAAGTCATGGTTTACTATACGGTAAATTTAAAATATGGTAATGTAAACAATAAATTTTCCTAACTTTCCCCCTTAGTGTTTACATGGGAAAAAACACCATCGTCAACCAAGTAGCGTGTCACTATGTAGCCTACATATGGTCTCGATCCACAAAACTGACTATGGGATCTACATCATCCAGGAACCAATCAAACTATTCGATGAATACATGCAATTGGGACTATTCAACCAATTGAACATCAACCATAAGGTAAACAATTTGATGCAATGTCAACACTTCCTGTTATAAGTATCAATGGTCACAAAATATCCAAAACATCATCGAGTCATCATAGGGGACCAACACACATCATAAGATATCTCGCACACAAGAACATAGGATGTCTTTCATCATATTCTTATTCATCACACACAAAGTCAAAAAAATATCACTACAAATAATATGTGACCTTTTGAGGTAGTGATGAAATCGAGGACACTGAATTCTTCGTCTCTGCATCCATCCCTCTACATTGTATGATGTTACGCTCAACTGAATATTTCTTTGTAGGCTTATTTTGAAATTCCCCCCCTCAATTTTCAACTCAGACGTTCATAATTCCACTGAACATGCCTGTCCAGCGAACTAAGTGACGACTTTTTTTTTTGTTTTTGCAATATTTGAGCACATACTGACAATGACACACAAATTTTGAGCACAATAACTCACACTATTATAGCATTTTAGATACGACAACTCTATTAAGGTGAATGCATTGCATTTAGTGACCAAATCTCATAAGACATTAAAAAAATTTAACATAAATCTATGATAACAACCACTCTGCATTGAATGGACTTAGTGGAAGAACTAGATCACCAGTAGTACATTGGAGCAATATAAGGGATATGCACTATGGAACAAGTAAAATCTTAAGTGTCTTCCCTAATCAACTTATTATTGATGATAATAACTATCCATTAAGAATAATGTAGTTTTCTATAACTCTGTCAGCTTCCTAATGGAAGAACCTCTGCCACTTCAGAATATATTGAACTTCATGCATGGAGGTTGGTCAGGTGTACGTGGTGAATCATGCTTTTCTTAATCTTTGAGACTGCTTCTCAAATATATATGACACACAAGGATACGTGGCTACTAGCATCATCTGTATGCAGAGCTTTGATTGCATGGAATACTGGATGGAAAATTCATGGGCACTCTAGCAATAAAATATTACCTGGATACTTGTATTATTTGAAGGAGATTTAAGGACCTTTCCCCACAATAATCACACAAACTATTACTCTTGAGTAAAAATACTTTCCCCCCAAATCTTTACATATGGTAGCTTGCCTCAATAGATCGACATCACACAATACTTACATAAAAAGGAATCTTGAACCATATAGTACATTGATAGAACACTTATTTGACATGAAATAGTGGACTTATTGTAATCCAAGCATCAGAGATATTATGTAGGCCAATATTGGATATCAAAAAACTCAAATGTTTTGGATTCCTCGGAATGCTTGGGGATGGTGAATACATCTGGACTACAAATTTAGACACATTGGAATGCACTATAACATATAACTGGAGTCCAAAATCACATTTAATGGAAAACATGGAAAGTCACAGGATGGTTGGAATCCAACTATTAGGATATATTAGAATTTATTGCACTCCAAAGTCCCATATATTAGAATCCAAAAATTTAAATATTGGAATCCATTATACAGGATAGTGTCTGCTAGGCATTATTTATGCTTTGGATTAAACAAAACATTTATTTGTTTCATATGGGCTAATAACTGCTAGGCATTATTTTATGATTTTTTATGTATAGAATATGTTTATGTTATATAAGGGCTAGCGGCCGCCAACCATTATTTATGTTATGTTATGTTCGAAAAATGTTTATATTTTAAATGGGCTAGTGGACGCTAAGCATTATTTATTCTTTTTTATATATAGAAAGTGTTTCAGTTTTATACGGTCTAGTGCACTCTAGGCATTATTTATTACATGTTATGTACAAAACATGTTTCTATTTTATACGAGATAGTGGATGCTAGGCATTATTTATGATTTTTTATAAACAAAAAATGTTTATGTTTTATATGGGGTATCGACAGCTATGCATTATCAATGCTTTGTGATAAGGTTCTTATCAGTGTTTAAATGTCTTTAGTATTAAACTATGAATATTTGAATAATTAAAATGCCTTGTGACCGGTTGCTAAGCTAATGAAATTAAATAGATTTGAGACACTTCCAGGTTCATGTAGTATCATGTGATTGAACCTCAACATAACCAAAGAATTAATAAAGATATTTTGAAGAAATTAGAAGAGGGTGAATATTTAGAATAGGAGAATGTAATTAAATATAAAACTAATCCATATATATTTGCACATTCAATTATCTATATGAAATAAATTTAAACTACTTTACTAAAGATAGAAATGTAGAAAAAAAATTTAAGAATTGTTTAAATTTTATTTTAACACTATTCCCAAAGATCTAGGATCCGAAATTAACAAAATAAATCATAGTGAACCTCTAAAAACAAATCTCCCTTGAATTAAGATTTTGATCAAATACCATCCTGAACATTTTCTCTTTTCCTTCAATGGTTGCAACAAAGACCACATCGTGGTGTTAAAATAGATGCCCATTTAGAATTTTTTTATCATTTTTATCTATAAAATAGTTGCAAATATTTGAAATAACCATCACATATGACTTGCATATTTTAGATATGACCTTCAATTTTTCTATAATTTTATTTATATATTAATTATATTAAAATATATTAAAAACAATTAAGTATATACTATATAATTTTATATTTATTTTATGAATAGTTTTCTAAAATCATAGGTATACTTCAAGGCGAAAATATTCCTCACTAATTCACCTCTTCTCAATGTGGTTCTCCCATTCTTTCCCATCTTGGTACATCCAGAATGCCAATCTCCCAAAACACGATCAACAACTAAAATTGACCGCCACGTAATTTTCTCTCCCTTTTTCATGTTGGGTCTTGGCCTCTTCGACAATGCTTTCTATGATGTATATATGCAATGTTGTACTATGGTCCCATGTGCCATATGTTTGTGTGATTATTGAATTAACTTATTTTTTAATTAATTCCACATCTTTGATCCTCTAATATTGAAAGGGCTCAAAGCATCACAGCTAGTCTGGTGCTAAGCTAAGTGATATGTAATACATTGAAAGTGTGGATTCCTAGTTATCTAGATGTAACACTGGTGTCCAGTTTCATTAACCACTATTGTCTCAGTCATACATATCTAATGAAATATTTTCCCCTCAGTCTCTCAATCCTACAAACATTTCGTCACAAAAGTTTCACACATGAGTCACATCCACATGCCCATAAAATAAAATAGTGACCTTGTGGACTGCATGACATCATCCAATTGAGAACAATCAATTGGACACTCTGCTAAAGAATGGACTAGTTTATAAATCTTTAATGCGAGGTGCCACAACTCCAAAGTGGTGATGTGCACTTGGATCATTCCAACTTTTTTTGGCCTATGAGGTTGGGTGTGGCTATCATGTCTCTTCCAAGGTCATTGACCCTTATATCACTTTCATGGATCCTGCTATGAGCATGGTCCGTACTCCCTCTATCTTGCATCTCCATAACTGTGACAATGCTGATGGATTTCTGTCGATAACAACCTCCCTGTGGGTACTAAATAGTTATCTGGAATTTTCTTGCAGTAAATATCCGATGCATCCTCTGGTGGTTTTCTTTCCCATAAGCTACACTTATTTGAATTTGTTATTTCTTAAATATTTAACATTGGCAAATTACAACCATTGTAAATCTTTGAAACAATGCACTGCGTCTAAATCAACTCTTACTTTCTCTAACTAAAATTGTTCATGAGTGTCTCCTAGTTTCAATCACTCCTAATCTAAGCTTGATGTCAAAGTGTTGATTTCCCCATGTCCTATCTCTATGAAACTTATTTTGACAACTAACCCTATAACCCTAACCTCCAGGTTTCTTCACACTTCATATTCTGTCCAAACCCTATCTTGCATATGTTTACTCTGCTATCTAGATGCCAGTCTTCATTCAGAATACAATCGAAGCTCACTAGTTTATTGAAGCACAATGCTATTAGTTGTTTTAGGTCAGTAGAAATGATCCTTGTAAATTGACTTCAGAATCACACTAGTTCACATTAGATCTTGAACTCACAAGGTGAATTTTATAAATATCTTTGAGCCCACCTCATTATGTTGATAGTTATTCATGCCGAATTCTTTGAATGAAGTAATTACAGTAAGTGGTGGTATGCTGAAATTTTTAACCCACCATAATAAGTCCTCCATATATAAAATAAGTAAATAACTCTTTTTCACCAAGTCTGTAGGGAACTAAACACATTTTCCTTCATGCACACGACATGCATCAACCTTATAAGCAATTGAAATATACTACATTCCATAGGCTTACAGATAAAACCTACCAATTGAGATTGTGGCTTGGATTGCAACACCTTTACACGATCCTAGATCAACTGATGCAAGATCTATTTAAAATCCTCATTACGTGTGCAATTTCATGCACCACACATTTCCTTTCTTTTACACATATAAGCCATAGTATATTTTCCCTCACTCTGTTACCTAACCTCACATTATACTACATGTTGTAATAAATCCACATGTTTATATGGACAAACACAATAGTTTCCTTATACACCATATGAGCAAGTAAAATATGGATATATTCTTTGTTTTATAATTAAAAACAATCCACATGTTAGCTCTCCAGTAATATTCATCGCACTCGCGCACTTTAATGGACACTACTTACCTGCTACCATCACACACTGAAAATTATGTGTCTGCTACTCTATGCCATCATTGCTTCAACTACAATATATCATGATCATGCATGTGAATGATGCTACTTCAAAATAATGAGATACATAACTATGAAAAGTTGGATGAATCTAATCTAAATGACAATGATTGCCTTGAATCTACAAACAATGTTAATTGAGATGTAAGTAGTTAGTATGAAGTAGTGAATTACTTAAACATTGTAGACTCCTATGTAGTTGTAACTCAATGAAACATTGGTGTCATGTAAGGTTTTCATAAAACTGACATGCATCTATGATTAACTAAAAATGGGGGTAAAGGGGGTAATAGTTAATCTAATCTACGAATGACATGTAAATATAGTAAATAAAATGCAATGGAACAAGTATGGAAAATTACTCCAATGATTAATATAATTGCAACTAGTAGAAATGCTAACCCTATTGTGAAAGAGGAGTGTTAAGGAATGAACTCATTTGATTAGAGGATGACTTGTCTGGACATGTATCGTAGAGGTGACTGAAAGGAATATACAATCAAGCTGGAATGACTATGCACAGAGGCCTCGAAAAGGATGTAGACCTGGATTATATGATCTAGACTAGAAGTGTCCATAGAGAGGTAATGGGGCACCTTGGGGTGCCTATGGGGCACTCTTGGTCTAGTAGTATGGGCACCCTTGCCTCTATGTAAAAGATCTTTGAACTAAATTGTCACTAAGGCTTAGAAGATGGTCGGTAAAACCCTCATTGTTTTTCACATCTATATTAGATTACCCTGCACGCGAATGTGTCGAATGATAATCCAAGATGATGTTTAAGACCTCCATAAGAGACCAAAAGAAGTATCATAAACCCTAAAAAGGAAAAATGCAAATGAATGGGTTAGAATGACCTCATCTACCACAATAGTGGGCTTACTAAACTAAATGTTTCACTATATTTTGGACCCAAATGTAGATCTAGTGAGTGTTTTCATAATGTGTCCCTAGGTGCTCTTGTTTCTAGTCACACTTTGTGAAGTAGCGAGCAATATACTAAATGTAGAAAATTTAATAGCATGTGTGCATGGAATAGAATATAATTCCTCCCCCTATGAAGTGTGATGTAGATGAAGCAGCTCTTTTCCTATGATGCATGGAGCTATGTGGATGCAAATGATCTCTAAGTGGATGCAACTCTAGATGGAGTGATAGTAATGACTAGATGCTTAGGTCCCTCATTAGGGTCTCATAAATTTATATTTATAGGTTTCTCTTGATCTAATTTCTTAATTAACCATGGACATGGTCTGACCACCAAAAAGATAAGAATTCGAAAAACGGCTAGAAGAGAGCCCAAAATAGAGGTGAGGAAAGTTCAGAACATGGATCGGGGGAGCCCTATGTGGGAATTAGGGAGCTCCAGGGCACCCTAACATAGACCTGGGCACCCTAGTTTAGGGTAAAATCATGGGAAAGTGCTGAAATAGCATGTTATGTATATAAAAAATGTGCGGGAATGATGAAATAAAAATTAAAACAAGATGGAAAAAATGTGGGATTAATTAGTATTTTTCTTCGCTTAAGAACCTTCTAAATAGTAGTATGAGACCATGGGGATTGAATAATATCTAAAGTGCATGATTTTGTGACTAAATTTTACCACCAACTTTATGTTGGTGAGTGGAAATCTCGGTAACATAAAGTAGACAGATATGTGTACCATTATGTGCATGAATATTGTAGTAGAAAACGCATTCCCATGGATTAGGAACAACCGTGCTATGATAAAAATATGGAGGAGCATGGAAACTATAGATGAAAAAATGCACATAGAAAAAGTGATGAGAGTGAACCTAGGAGGAAACGTGTGTGTAGGTTTTGCGGTGTGTAATGTACCTGCATGGCTAGTAAGGCATGTGTCATCACGGAATGTGGTTTTCTTCATCATCATCATCGTTATTGTTGTTTCCAATAATTTGAATATGTGTTTCTCATACAACTAGACCTACAAAGAGAAAATGATCAAGTAGTCAAATATGTATGTTTGTAAAAAAATCTATGTAAAATACACATGTATAGAAATGTGTGAAATATGCAAATGTAAAATACGTGAAATGAAAAGTGTAAGTGGAACATGTGCACCCGATACATGTCATGAAAAATCATGTAGAAGGATATCTTGTACTACTGTGAATATTTTGGGTGATCTCACACCACCTTGGCTTAGGAAGTGTAGGGAGGAAATGTTGTGTGTCCTCTAACCTTTGACCACTTCTATTGAAATGTGTGTGAATATATCTCTATGATGTCCTGTTTTTTTGAGTGATCCAATGCCAATTGATGAATTAGTGTAGAGGGGAACACCCATTGTAACATACAAGTCTATAAATCCTTTCTAGAAATGTTATTGACACTATTTCCTATAAAATCCACTATGTATGGGGTTCATAGACTGGTCTAAACTAACTTGTTGTATATAAACCCATAATATCAAGGGCGGAAAGTGCACTATATTGAATCAGTGTAAATAAGTTGTGTTATTATGTAAACCCTCAATGATTCCCCCATCTATGGGGGCACATGCAACATCATTGATAGGAGAATGCATCCCCAAAAGAAGAGCTACCGCACTTTGAACTTTGTAACCCTAGAATGTAGGGGGAAAGGTGGTGCACTTGGTAGAAACCAAGGTGCACATAAAAAAGGATGGCTAGCCAAAATAAGTGTTATTCCAAAAGCAAATTTATACAATAAGATAAGTGTAAAAGATGTATACAATGTAAGAAATACCAAGCAAAGTAGTGCAAACACACAAGAAACAAATAAGCCACATAAAATGGATTACAAACATGGGACATCACTCACAATGTCGCAAGACACACAAGGTTGTCATGGCCATAAAAAACTAACAAGTTTGCAGAAAAACATAGGACAAAGCCCACATATAATGGAAAACAATGGAAGACAAGTAGAAATAAACAAGCAAGGACTCATGGAGACATGTAATCCTACAAAACAAGTACTTCACATGGAACACCCACTAGCATGTTAGAGAAGTAACCAATATGTCAAAGCATGTATGATAGAATAATATAAGATGTTAAGTATAAAATGAAACAATAACACCTATATGATATGAACATGGATGCCCCCATCAACCAGTATAGGAAGGGTAGAAGGCAATCATCCATGCCACATTTAAGATTCTTGTATTTTTTATCACACTAAACAAAGGCATGGATGCACATGTTTGGATGATATAGATAATGAAATCTAAGAAATCAATATAACATGTGTAGTAAATTGATCATGCAAAACAGTAGTAAACAACAGTAAATGCCCTAAGACAATGCATTATGTTGTGGATGAATGGAATGGAATGCAAGATGGAATGATAGGAGAAACATGCCCCTTAAGTGTAAGGAAATGTATGTAATGAGGTTCATTTTTCTTTTCCCCTTAGTAGTCAAGAATGAATCATAAACGAGAGTGCGTCATTGGGAAATGGTAAACTAGTTTTTTGTTGTTTCTAGTGTGTTGTGATGAGTGTGTATATGTAGTTGTGATGAGATGTGACACGTGGAGAGATGTACGTGAACCCTATAGATGAAGCGTATATCACAACTTTCTGAATGGATGAATGATGATTTAGCCTAAGCGTATATCACTATATGATGAAAGGATGAGTAATGATTTAGCTGTAAGCATATATCACTACAAAATGAAATGATGGAGGTGGTGATTTAGCCTAAAGCATATACCACTACTAGAAGAAATGATAGAGCTGGGTGAAAATATAACCTAAATCAGATGCCACTATCCTAAGAATTTCACATGATGAAACATCACATGATAAATGTAAGGATCATTTAATTGGTAAACCCTCAGTAGTCAAGTATGGACTGAGGATCTAAAGTTCATCATAGGGTAGTGATTGCAGTGTGTAGAAAATAATGTAGCGTGTATGGTGTAACAAGATGACCACGTAATGAGTAGGGTTTGTAAATGCACAGTGTGGGAAATGCAATGTAAGATGCATATGGTGTGTAGGATGTATAAAACATAATGTGTAAAATGTAATAATAGGTGTAGATAGAAATGGAATATGCAATGAGAAAATGTAAATCTAGACTCATATGTAATATAACCTAGTGTAGTATGTAGAATGTATATGGAGATGAATAGTGTATGGTATGAATATGTATAGGTTATCCATGGATATCCTAATAATGTATTTGGTGTGTAGGGTAAGGACTAATATAATGTATAATGTGTAGTGCCCACATTTTACACACCTAAATACAACAGTAAAATACCAGGATAAATTTTTTTTTACTTACATTGCTCACGACACACAACACAATAAGGGCTCCAAGTACAGAACTCGACACACATGCGAAAATCACATAAGTCATCGAATCACATAGGCACATTTAGATGACATCGACATGTTGATACCACACTCTTCCCAATGAACGAATACTAGCAAATACCCAACCACAAGAAACGTGACTTTAGGAACGGCGAACCCACGACAAAACATTACTTTAAATGTATTTTAGTTACGGCTAACTTCCCAAGATCCTTATTAGGTAAGCATGATTTTCTCCCTTTTTCCACCTACATGTCCTGAAAATTCGTTTCACAGTTCACTTATTGTGCAACCATTTAATTTTCTCTTTACCCTTATGACAATCTTCAAAACTTACATAAGTATTTTTCCATATTTCAAAATGCCTACAAGATTCTAATTCTCTCATTATTATGTTAAGATTTTGCTTCTCAAAAATTTATTTAATGGCAACAGTCTTACCCTTACACTCAAGCGAAAGTGACTTGATGTCTAGAATGAAATCAAGGATTTGACGGAGATTTAAACACAGGGCAACTTTTCACCAAAATATTTCTCGATTCACACTATATTTATTTCTCTACCATTGTTATTATAATTTGAAAAACTTATTGAATTCCTATAAGATTTATATATAGTTAGGTATACATATTTTTTTTTCTCTCAAAGTTTGGTCGCACTAAGGTAACTTATATTCTTTGCAACACATGATAAAGTTTTAATTCAGTTATAAGGACTCCAAGATTGACCTTAATCCTAATCTCCAATCTCGTGTGCAACATTTATATAATATGCTCTTACATCGCACTAAGATTTCATTGTTAGCGTTGTTTAGAAATTAGGAGTTACATAAGCATTTGAATAACATCTTAAAGAAGTACACGGCTAGGAGCATAATAAACTACACATGAACACAAGGGATCTATGTACATGAAGATCCCATGTCACTACACTTCATGATTCTGCATAAGGAATATTCTTTTTTCCTTAATGCCATAAATGACATAACAAGGGATTAAGAGACAATATTACCATTTCTAAGGTTCTCTAGAATTAACATCCTTCCACCCAATTTTGCATACAAGGAGTTAAATTACAATTTCTACCCACAAGTTAGCAGACAAAACTCACTAGGGTTTAGTTTAATTCCAATATGCACCTAGTGGTCTACGCCTCTACTACATGTGATTTTGAGGCAAGTGGACATAATTGTACTAAACCACATTCAAGAGAATGCCAAGGTTATTTTGATAAAAACCAAGGTAGCACCGCTTATTCGATCCTTCGAACAAGAACTCATAAGGTGACTCCTAAGGCGGTCTTCGACACTCAGCCTGGTATCAGACCTGAAGAGAGGACATTCTTATCGTGAATGCCAAATCTAGAAGGAAAACGCATACTCCAGATAGGTTGGACCATGACATTCCTAAATATGGGTTCACGAAAATGTCGCTAGACATAAAGACTATGACGGTAAACTCCAACGAGGGGTTTTAATTACCTAATCTATGAGGTCTCATCAAGTGCAAAGTTTAAGGTCATTTTTTGGTTTTAATTTTCTTATATGGTAGGAAAGGATCACACATACAGGTGAGTCATGCACGAATATTTTATTTGGGTTCAGTGTCCCCATTAAACTCATTATTGTGTTTGGAAGGTAAGAAGGTAACCCTATAAATGATTTAATCATTTATTAAATACTGAGAAGGTACTACAATGTATTAACTTCGATTTCAATTTACTAAGTATAAACCAAACACCTTTTTTCCATACACTACTAAAAATCAAGTTGAACTGGTGATTAGAAGTACATTCCATAAGTATCCTAAAAAACACTAGCATATCATGCATGTTAACAAATCTCATTCATAATTTTTCAGTAACAAGAAACTACATTACATAGTTATTCATTTACAATGACCTATAAGAGTTACAAAATAATAATTAAATTTCACATCACCTTCTTCGTCATCATTCATCCATCCTGCAAAACCCACGTGAGCATGATATCAACGATAATTCGCTGGCATGGCATCCACCCTAATCGATCATAATTGTCATTTTTCAGTTCCCATTTATATCTGACAATAACTACAATATGCAAGCGAAATAAAAATAAAATATAGAAACAAGTAATCATTGCATATATTTTTTTTAATTTTATAACTCAGAAGAGAGAGAGAGAAACGAAGAGAGAGAGAGAGAAAGGAAGAGAGAGAAAATATCATTTTGTCTAAAGTTCCAATACACAACAAGTTTCATTCTAGTGTTTTAAACAGCTATTTACATGTGTTGAAGGTTTTCAAAAAGGGGATTTGGCAACCCTACGAGGGTCCGCAACTTTCTACTTTTACATTTTCTCACTAATTACAAAAAGTTCAAAACGGGCTCAGAGGCTAAGAAATTTCTTCCAAAATTTACCTTCCAATGAGAACGCCCTCCATGATCAACTTGCTACGTGTTCCTGGATATACCAAGAGTTCATAGCAACTGATGAAATTGAAAAAGAGTGCATGGTTTGCATTTGGCAGCTAGTTTTTCGGGACCTCTGGTCATAGTTCACCCAGTTGTAAAGAGACAAAAGTTAGCTCGAATGGCCCAGAAATTGTGTCCCAAATGACGTTCGATGGATGCTCACACAACGAGACTCTTCCTAGTAGTTCCCCTATATAAGGAGAATTTGTCAAATATGACGGAAAGGAGAACTAGAAAACCATGTTCAAATGGCGACAAGCTTTCTGGAGCGACAAGAGAAAAATGGACCAGTTTGACCTCGTCAAACTGTGATCAGAGGCTTGCAAAATGGCTTCGCTAAACTATCCCGAAAAGTTATCTTTCCTATACTGAATGTCCCATGCATTTATCTAGTATAATCGCTAGAGGTTTGTGAAGATGGGAAGTGATTTCTCTTTCCATTTTTCAAATGGCGATCCAAAACGAAAGCCAACTTTCTAGTTTTAATGACTTTCTATTGTTGTAAACTAGTGTTACAGGGCTCCTATAAGGGCGTCAAAAGGATGTCACATGATCGTTTCGGGTCAAACCAAAAATCAAGGTGACTCCTCGTATACCAAGGTACCCGAATGAAACTTCACATCTCATTTCTAGAGTTGCGAAGGGTACTTAGTGAGTCTCTGAAAATTGTAAAATTTAACTATTTTAAGTAGGAAGAAGGTCATCTTAATCAATGGAGAGTCAAATTTGTCTGGTTGATAAAATGATATTGAATAGGTCAAAAGAGTAAGAGTTTTCTAGGTCATCTCGAAGCGATGGTGATAGTTCGTGGTTTAAATCAGGTGAGTTATAATGGCTTCGAGAGTTGTGACATGACACTTTATTGTTTTAAAAGAGTTGAAGAGACATTTAACTGTATTTAAAAATCCTAATAATTTAAATTTCTATCTAGTTGCAAAAGAGAACTAAAACACAAGAATTATGAGAGGTAAGGGAAGAAGAACCATGCCTGGAGAACGAAGTCGGTCGATGCCACAGGCTTAGGTTCAGTCTCTTGCTTGAAACTTCGCCAACTGGTTCACGAGCATCCTCAGCTCCACCACGTCACACAAACTTCCCGATCACTTGAATTTTTCCAACAGAGAAGTAGTTTCTTGAGCGTTTCTAAAACCTTTTGAACAGATCCATTAGGTGCATAACTTGTAATCCTGGCATTCCATGAGACAACATTTCTTTGAGGCATTTCGTCAAATAGTTGACTTGCCTTGTATAAGTTTCCGTCATTTGCATACTTTTCTATTCGTGCAAATGCAACTAAAAATCCTCTAACATTATGCCTTGACGGTTGTCCGAGGCCTGCTCTAGAGCTCCCATTTTGACAGAGGCTGTGAGGATGCCAGGATGAGGTTATGGAGTCTGGCTTTACACGTACCAATTGCATTTTCTTGAAAATTTCCAAGGCCTTTTCAACAAACTCATTTGTTTTATTTTTTTATTTTTTTCACATCTTGCAATCATTGCAGCCCCTAAACCACATTCCTTTTAGGTATTATCGAACAGCTTGCATGCCTCCACATTTTACATATGTATCTGGTTAGGGCACTTGCAACTAAAACACACAAAAGAAAACCCTTCTCCACAAAGCTTTGATGGACGTCCATACTCTGTTTCAAGAGATCTATTTTGGCATAGGCAGTGAGAATGTTGGCAAAGGTTGTGGGGTGTGGTTTCAAACTTGCCAATTGTATTTTGCTTGGAATGTTCCAATGTAGTTTCAACAAAACCATTTTGTACATAACCCGAAATCATTGCATTCCATGGAACTGCATTTCTTTCCCACGCCTTTAGACAAACTATCCACAATTTTTTCCACGTTTTTGCATGAAAATCTATTAGGGCGTTTGCAACTGCAACAACAGACAAAACTCCTTTGTTTTTTCTTGATTTACCAGAAACCCACGCAGGTTTGGGCACGGCTGGGAGTTTTCTGGCAACGTGATAGAAAATCAAACACAAATCTGCCTCCATTTTTTCTTCGAGGGGCGCCTAAACTCATTGTTTTGTGGCTTTTAGTCAAACAGTTCATGTGCTGCGCAAATGCTTCAACGGTTTGCATGTATGGTTGTCAAACTGCTTCCAACAGCAACATCAGACCACTCTCCTACCTCTTGTGCCTCCTTCAACCTCTGGAGTATGCGCTAAATAGGCTCAGAGCTCCCATGGTGGCGGCGGTTGCTCTGACCAAAAAGGAAGAAAAACAAACTACTAAGAAGCCCTAGCGCCCCTCCAAGAAATTCACGGGATTTTATTTTTTATTTTTATTTAAAATGAGGCATTACATTCTCCTCCCCTTAAGAAAGCATCATCCTTGATGCGACAGAAAATGAAGAAGGAGAAATGGTAAACAAGAAGGAATGAATAAGGTGAAGGCACGCACTAAGGTTAAGATTTCAGACACAAAATCACAGCCACGGGGTGCTCCTAGGAACATTAGGTAGAAATTTCAACTTTCAAGGTTTTGTGAAGATTGGTAGTTCTCTCTTATTCGTTATTTCATTAATCTCTTTCCATTAACATCATTCTTAATTCAAGTCCTTTAAAATTTCATTTTTATCAAATTTTAGTTTATTCATTCCTGTGGATTCCCATCATGAACTACAGTCACAACACCCTACCAAGGTCATACACAACACTAAAATTTCACAAGCCTACTTTTACATACTTTCACGACCGTACCACCTCACAAGGGTTTCACCAAACCATGAAATGACAACGAGTAGACCACATCACAATTAATTTCCAACAATTATGCCCTAGATATAGATCCAGTACACACACATGACTAACAAACAGAATCAACACGTTGATACATATACAACGGGTATCATAAGCCCCAAGAATCCATGACTATAACAACATAGTTCCAATCCAATATCCAAAGGTCCACACCAACCAAGGGAAGAGTCAAGCCTCATACATAACCAGGTGTCAAAAAGACTCGCACAGGTATACATAACTCACTATGCCAACTCCACACATCACAAGGCATCACGAAAACAACTCCCGATATCTCCAAAGCAGCAGAATACGAGTTCATATACCCCCCCAAAGCATCACCAGATAATCTCCATATACCTCGCAAGAGGAAGAAACATAGATCCAGAACCAAGTCGGGTCACTCAACCATAGAGCCCCATCAAGAATATCAGGTCACTCAACCATAGAGCGCCATAAAGTATAACAGATCACTCAACCATAGAGTCCCGTCTCCTTTCTCCTTCTAAATGAGGTCAGGTCACTCTATGGCCCTAGGCACATAGAGCCCCGTCACCCCTAAACCTAAGTGACATAATAACTTGTGGTTCAACAACCCGCTAGTTATCTGTAACTCCTTCGAGCGTACCCCCATACAACGAAGCGGGTCCATAGGTCCAACCACTTCGTGGTTAATCCCATGACCCTAAGCCAACACATTATGATATTAGAACCAGCATAACAATCCAATCAAATGCCATGTGGTAAAATCAAAAGCCTTGGGCTAGGCTACAAAAACTCTCAAATATGAAAAGAAAGTTTTAAAACCAAGAAAAACAAATGGCTAATTAGCCTTGGTTAGTGCAAAATTCAAATGTTAATGCAACGATCAAATAAATGCCCAAAATATAAGAACATGTCAATCAAGAAAACGGCTGGTTCTAGCGAAAAGGGAAAGATTAATTTACGAATAAAATACGTAATGAGAAAATAACACATCACAATCACTATGTGGCCTCATACCGCCACCAAAGGGGTACTCATCAAGTTGCTGGCACTCAGACATCGAGCCGCAGCTCGTGAAAATATACATATAACCAGAATGAGTATATCAAATAATGTATCTATCATCATCTCTGCCTGAATCATGCTACAAACTCCCAGAAGGATCAACATAGTCAAAATCACATAGGATTATTCAACAAACAATCCAATAGGAAAGAACAGGGGACACAAGGTTGCATAAATTGAGCCTAAGGTGGTGTGCACCCACAATATACTAAGCAAGCTCGAAGTATACTAAATAGATAGAAGTGGATTTTCAGTCTATGTAAGACTCCACTTCCTCACTCGTACTTGGCTCAAGATTAGGAAAACCTGGTCCATGCCTCCTCTCTCCACACATACACTCTTGACAATTTATCCCCTTAGGGTCGTCGAGTGTAAGGTCACAACATACACATAACTACAACACAAACACAATGGTAATTCCCACCCAACAACCATAACGTCTTGCACATGGTATAAATATATAGGCTACACCACAATAATTATCTTCACAGGTTGCGATACATCACATTAACACACCTTTCACCCAAAGTGCAATCATTGTACAGTAGGGTTCATAGGCTCACTGTATGCCCCTATATCACAACATGAGTCATTACATATTACACAAATCATACATACAAGGGACATAGTAACATCACAACATAACATTCATTTGCTACATACAAAGTGATACACACATTGCTTCAAAACATGGTAAAACATTACGATACAATTCAATTCACTTTACATCAATCCAGTCCTACAACATATCGACACACCCACATAACACAATATGCCACAATGTTCCAACACCCTGTCATCCACATTAAAATTCTTTTCACACATTCCAAGCAGCAATCCACACGTGAACTCTTCATAGAATCGACACGAAGGAGAGAGAAAGCTCCCATCCCCAACACATCAACAAGATAACAAATGCACACTAAGTGACATACACCTGATGTGCATTCGCACTATCACAAATACGACATAGATCACATCACTCTTAAAACACATTACTCTTCCAATATTTATCACCATCATGCAACCCATCATGTAACAACATCTCTATCATGAAAAATCATCACAACTCCAATCCATCCCAGAGCTTCAAGAGTATGAACCTCGCTCTGATACCATATGTAGTGCCCACATTTTACACACCTAAATACAACAGTAAAATAACAGGATAATTTTTTTTTACTTCCATTGCTCACGACACACAACACAGTAAGGGCTCCAAGTACAAAACACGACACACATGCGACAATCACATAAGTCATCGACTCACATAGACACATGTAGATGACATTGACATGTCGATACCACACTCTTCCCAATGAACGAATACTAGCAAAGACCCAACCACAAGAAATGTGACTTTAGGTATGGAGAACCCACGAAAAAACACTACTTTAAATGTATTTTAGTTACGGCTAACTTCCCAAGATCCTTATTAGGTAAGCATGATTTTCTCCCTTTTTCCACCTACATGTCCTGAAAATTCATTTCACAGTTCACTTATTGTTCAACCATTTAATTTTCTCTTTACCCTTATGACAATCTTCAGAACTTACATAAGTATTTTTCCATATTTCAAAATGCCTACAAGATTCTAATTCTCTTATTCTTATGTTAAGTTTTTTCTTCTCAAACATTTATTTAATGGCGATAGTCTTACCCTTACACTCAAGCGAAAGTGACTTGATGTCTAGAACGAAATCAAGGATTTGACGGAGATTTAAACATAGGGCAGCTTTTCACCAAAATATTTCTTGATTCACACTATATTTATTTCTCTACCATTGTTATTATAATTTGAAAAACTTATTGAATTCCTATAAGATTTATATATAGCTAGGTATACATATCTTTTGTTCTCTCAAAGTTTGGTCGCACTAAGGTAACTTATATTCTTTGCAACACATGATAAAGTTTTAATTCAGTTATAAGGACTCCAAGATTGACCTTAATCCTACTCTCCAATCTCGTGTGCAACATTTATATAATATGCTCTTACATTGCACTAAGATTTCCCCTCTATAAGGAGAATTCGTCAGAGTTTACGGAAAGGAGAACTAGAAAACCATGTTCAACGGCGACAAGCTTTCTAGAGCGACAAGACAAAAATGGACCAATTTGACCTCGTCAAACTGCGATTGAAGGCCTACAAAATGGCTTCGCCAAACTATCTCGAAAAGTTCTCTTTCCTATACTAAATGTCCCATGCATTTATCTAGTATAATCACTAGAGGTTTGTGAAGACGGGAAGTGATTTCTCTTTCCAGTTTTCAAATGGCGATCCAAAACGAAAGCCAACTTTCTAGTTTTAGTGACTTTCTACTATTGTAAACTAGTGTTATAGGGATCTTGTAAGGGTGTCAAAAGGATGTCACATGATTGTTTCGGGTCAAACCAAAAATCAAGGTGACTCCTCGTAAACCAAGGTACCCGAATGAAACTTCACATCTCGTTTCCAGAGTTGCGAAGGGTACTTAGCGAGTCTCTGAAAATTGCAAAATTTAACTATTTTAAGTAGGAAGAAGATCATCTTAATCAATGGAGAGTCAAATTTTTCTGGTCAATAAAACAATATTGAATAGGTCAAAAGAGTAAGAGATTTCTAGGTCATCTCAAAGCGAGGGTGATAGTTCGTGGTTTAAAGTAGGCGAGTTAGAATGGCTTCGAGAGTTGCGACATGACACTTTATTGTTTTGAAAGAGTTAAAGAGACATTTAACTGTATTTAAAAATCCTAATAATTTAAATTTCTATCTAGTTGAAAAAGAAAACTAAAACACGAGAATTATGAGAGGTAAGGGAAGAATAACCATTCCTGGAGAATGAAGTCATTTGATGCCACGGGCTTAGGTTCAGTCTCTTGCTTGACACTTCGCCAACTGGTTCACGAGCATCCTCAGCTCCACCACGTCACACCAACTTCTCGATCACTTGAAGTTTTCCAACAAAGAAGTAGTTGCTTGAGCGTTTCTAAAACCTTTTGAACATATCCATTAGGTGCATAACTTGTAATCCTGGCATTGCATGAGACAACATTTCTTTGAGGTTTTTTTTCAAACAGTTGACTTGCCTTGTATAAGTTTCCGTCATTTGCATACTTGTCTACTAGCACAAATGTAACTGAAAATCCTCTAACAATATGCCTTGACGGTTGTCTGAGGCCTGCTCTAGAGCTCCCATTTTGATAGAGGCTGCGAGGATGCTAGGATGAGGTTGTGGAGTCAGGCTTTACACATACCAATTGCATTTTCTTGAAACTTTCCAAGGCCTTTTCAACAAACTCATTTTTTTTATTTTTTTATTTTTTTCACATCCTGCAATCATTGCAGCCCCTAAACCACATTCCTTTCAGGTATTATCGAACAACTCGCATGCCTCCACATTTTGCATATGTATCTGGTCAGGCCACTTGCAACTAAAACACAAAAAAGAAAACCCTTCTCCACAAAGCTTTGATGGACGTCCATACTCTGTTTCAAGAGATCTATTTTGGCACAGGCAGTGAGAATGCTGGCAAAGGTTGTGGGGTGTGGTTTCAAACCTGCCAACTGTATTTTGCTTGGAATGTTCCAATGCAATTTCAACAAAACCATTTTGTGCATAACCCGAAATCATTGCAGTCCATGGAACTGCATTTCTTTCCCACGCCTTTAGACAAACTGTCCACAAGTTTTTCCACATTTTTGCATGAAAATCTATTAGGGTGTTTGAAATTGCAACAACAGACAAAAATCCTTTGTTTTTTCTTGATTTACCAGAAACCTACGTAGGTCTGGGTGCAGCTGGGAGTTTGCTGGCAACGTGATAGCAAATCAAACACAAATCTGCCTCCATTTTTTCTTTGAGGGGCGTCTAAACTCATTGTTTTGTGGCTTTTAGTCAAATGGTTCATGTGCTGCGCAAATGCTTCAACGGTTTGCATGTATGGTTGTCAAACTGCTTCCAACAGCAACATCAGACCACTCTCCTACCTCTTACGCCTCCTTCAACCTCTGGAGTATGCGCTGAACAGGCTCAGAGCTCCCATGGTGGTGGCGGTTTCTCTGACCAAAAAGGAAGAAAAACAAACTACTAAGAAGCCCTAGCGCCCCTCCAAGAAATTCACGAGATTTTATTTTTTATTTTTATTTTATTTATTTATATTTAAAATGAGGCATTACATAATGTAGGGATGAAATGTAAAACTATATCCATATGTAATGAATACTAGTATAGTGTATAGAAAATGTATGATATGAAAATGTGTAGTGTATAATTTGAATATATATGTAGATAGCTTAATGTAATGCGTAGATGAGGACTAGTATAATATAGAATAAGTATATAATTAAGAGTGTGTGACATAAAATATATGACGAAATACAATGTTTAATACCTAAGGTGTGGTGTTTGGGATTCAATGTAAGGGTAATCCCTCAACAGTCAAGTGTGAACTAAAAAACAAGAGTGCATCATCAGGTAATGGTGGTGATATGACATGTGATAAGGCATGCCCATAAGAAAGGATGATAGATGATAAGTACAAAAAATGTGATGTGATACTATGTGACTAAGCTAAAACATTTTTGAGGGAGTGTGTAATGTGGTATCCCCCCATAGTAGTGTGTCAGGGGACTATGTAAACTTGTCAAGGAGATCATTATGCTTTGGATCATACTCGGATGGATATACATTAGTAACTTGGTAAGATATAGTATTAGGTTGATCATGTAATGATCCATTGAGATGTAAATTATACATCCACATACCATAATCCTCATCAGTGAATAGAGGATGTGGGAAACCATGTGTGTGCCACCGAGTGGAATTATGTGAGTAACCAAGAAAAGAACTATTGCAGATAAAAATGTGACCGAAAGGCATAAGAAATGAAATGTCAGTGTGACTGGAATTTAACTTGCCTCCAATATAAGTAAACCAAGAGTCCCCTAATGCGAGTGGAGAATAACAAGGGGTACATGATGAAAAAACTAGAATATGAAAACCGTGCAAACCATAAGTGGTAGTGATAGTGAAAAAGCCATAGTATAGATGAGGAACATGTGTAGAAGGCTTGAGGTCCTTAAAAGTGATACCAAGATGAGCTAGACCATCATGGGAACATGTTATGATATCGCATGTAGGATCCAATGAAATATGTTCCCAATATGAGTTATGAATGAGAAGTGTGCAAGTGAAGGGTGGGTGTCATAAATTAGGAAATGTACGTGGAGGGGGATGTGATGGATCAATGTCCATAGACTGGACATGCCCATGATGAGTAATCATATCAATAGTACTAGTAGGAGGCATAGGAGAAATGACATCTATCACAAAAATAGTACCATCAAGTGGTGGTAAATATGGCAGTTCATCAATAGGCTAAGGATCATATGTAGTACTAATACTTGGAATAGGAAGACTAGTGTTTGGAGTGCGGTCACAATACTGAAATGGATTAAAAATTTTAAGAATAGTATACTCCATGCCATAATGTAATAACTTAAAAACATTTCTGGATAGTAGACATAACAACTCGCACGGCATGAAGCCATGGTCTATCAAGTAGACAGTTATAAGTAATTAGAAAAGAAAAAACAAAAAATACCTTGTGGAAAATATTAGCACAAACAGTGATGGGTAGGGTGAAGTGATCAAAACATGGATGAGTGGAACCACCATAATCATGTAGTGAAATAATAAAGGGATTAATATCATGAGAAATAAGACCTAAATCTTTGAGAAATGACATGGGACATAAATTGGGCTCAGATTCATTTTTGATTAGAGTGCACTTAATAATGACATTATGAATGCGAGAGATAATATACAAAGGAAGATAATTTTTAAAAGTAGCATAGTCATTATGAGGAGAATATGGGAAATGAATATGTTGATAGAATGCATCTGCAAAGGTGTTATAGACTATGTCTTGATGAGTGTTGTCAGGAATATGAGTAATGAGTAAAAAAATAATAATTTTATCTCGTAATTCAAGGTAAAGAAGTTGAAATTCATGAATTGAGATAGCACGAGGAAGGAAGCCTCAGGAGAATGAGAATTGGATGAGTGTGTAGGTTGAGTCACGTTCACCAAAATGATTAACTAAAAATAAATAAAATGAGGGAAATGTAATAATAATTAATCTAATCTAGGAGAACATAAACACTATAAATAAATGCACTAAAGTAATATGAAGTGACATAAACGATTAAAATAATTGAACTAGTAGAAATGAAACCCTAATATGCAAGAGGAAGGTAAGGAATGAACTGAGATGATTATGGATGATTGTCACAGGGTGTCATAAGTTTGACAGGAAAATACAGAAGCTGGAACAACTACATAGAGGTCCCAAAAAGAGTGGATCTAGAAGCTCTGAGAAGAATGAAGCACTCAAGAGGGTACTTGGGCACCTTGGTATGGCATAATAGGTTCCCTGGTTCTTTCTAGGTCAAAAGATGTTATGTAACCTTCACTTACTATCATACTGGATTTTTCCAAACTGCACCGAATGTGATGATTATAGAAATATGAAGTTGAAGATCTACAAGAGACAAAATAAGTAGAAAAACCCTAAAAAAATAAAAGATTCAAATTCATGGGTCAAACTAACCTCAGCTATCACAATATTGGGATTACTAAACTGAGAAATGCACTACATTCTAGACCCAAATGTAGTTCTAGTGTGTGTATGATACCAGGCTAAATAATGCCTAAATTGAATTATTTTGTGACTAAGCATTATTGTATTGAACATGGATGAATAGATTCCAATAATCTTTATACCTCATTTTAAATTGTTATTGTAGATTAAAAATGGGTTTCCTTAAAAAATTTCTTCTATTGTATGCCAAGCATATAAGGTAATGTATGTTAATTATCATTTCCTATAAATTTGTGGGCCTTATAAATGATTTTTTCCTAAAATGCACATGGCTAACATACCAAGTTGTGAGTGTTTATTCATGTTGAATACCTCCACGCCCTCCATAGCTATGTTCTCTAGTTGTTTTTTTTCTGCATAATAATTTATTATATTATAAATTTGTGGGGATTATTAGTGGTTTTGTTTGTAAATTGACATCATTAACATACCTCAATCCAATGGCATGTTCGTGGTAGATGTGTATGTGTCCTCCACATTTGTCATTTGAACTATAAATACATAAGTTTGTTAAAAATTTGAAAACCATGGAAATTGAAAATAGATCTCATTAAAAATATTTATAAAATCATTTAAGGTAAATCACCATGTTGAATTGGTTGTGTAGCATCAAGTTGAAAGGGTTGTACATCAACTTTTATAGCTTTATGGTTATCTGAATAAACAATAAATGTATAAATAACATATATAGGATAAAATCCATTAAACAAAATTACTTGTTAAAGTTGTCTTTGATGCAAAACCTTTATTCATATGAGAATAATAATCTTTCAAAAACATTTCTTGACTATGTTTCTCAAAAATAAAAACAAAAAATAGTTTGGAATCAACTACTACATGGAGTGTGAAACTACCCCCGTAAAGCACTAGTATTGGATAATTTTTGGAACAACATCGAGTGAACATCTGAGCAAAAAACTCATATGATCTTTCACAAGGAAAAGGATGGATGTTTCCTTGTAGGAAAATTTCACTTGGACTTACCAAATTTTGTGGTATATTTTCCATCCAATCCCTAGTGACCTCTTCTCTATAATCATCATTATTTTCTCTTGAGTTGTGTATGCTGGATATTGTGTACATAAGAGACAAACTTTTAAATATCCCTTTGCTATCATAGAGTCTATAGTAGAATTAATACTCCAATGTCTTTAAAATTTTCCATGTATCCTTTTCCTATGTCTCTTCACATTTTTGAATAACCAATTGGTAATAGAAAAATAATTGTACAATCCAACAACTAGTTCTGATTACTGTTAGAAGCTCCATTATTACGTCAGAAGAAATATCACTATCCAAATTGCAAAAATTGGAGATCACACATTCAATATTGAAAGGATTAGTGGAAGGAATATCTTAAAAAGTTGATGGAAGATGGAATGGATATACACATTTAAAATAAATATTTTATGTGTCTTCCATCCTTAATGGTATATTTCCTTCTAGTTACATCACATAGTTGTCTAATATTATCTGAGCCTAGATGGGAATAAATTCTTCCATCTCATGATATTTTTTACATTTTTCCATTTTTCCCCTATATGGGAATCAAATTTTCTTTTTCTAGTTCTCTATTCACCCAACAGTACAGACAACTAGTGGTAATGTGATTCATGCAATTTAAATTTTTCAATGACATCAGATTCACTGCAGGTTGTCAATAAAATATTAACCAGATGTTTATTTCTCAAATAATGTAGAAATTTTGTGCTCTTTTTGTTTTCTCGTTGTATTCTGTGGTAGTAAGAATATAATGTCTATGTTATTACCCCATCCTCAACAGACCCAGTTGATTTAGTATTCATTTTCAACCCATGCAATTTGTATTTAGACAAGTCTATCTCCAATCTAGTCAAATATGTTTGCCTCAACATAGTAAACAACTTGGCATGTTTTGGAGGTGAAAGAAAACCTTTTCTATGCAAGAAATGACAAACAAAAGATGCTTTTTTCTATACAATTTTCTGAATATTGTAAATATACCATTGTGGATTTCTTCTACATTTGAACATCCATTTTTAACAGAATCTATTAGAATCCCCAAATTCCAAAAATATTTTGAAGAGGAATGTGGTCTGTTGTTTATGGAGGCATTCATTTCATGTTTCCTGAAAAAAGAAACATCCAAATCCATATCTAGAATAATACACTTATTGATTTCAAAGTCAAAGTGTTTCACATAAACACACAGTTTCCCCAAATCAATAACTTATGACGATAGAAAAATACCAACTTGCTCATGATTGTCATCTATACCAAAAAACAACCATAAGTCGACTTGGTAGTTTTCAGGGGAATGGATTCCCACAAACCATTCCCCATCTCTTTTCTTCCAAAAAATATTGTCTGTGATGAATGGAATTGTTCTGAATGGAGTGCAAACAATGGAATACATTTTACCTATAATTAGAGTAAAATACATTAATAATTAGGTCATTTTCAAACTTTAATTTTTTTTTCTCACATTGTCTGATAAGGAATTTAAATACTACCCTAGCAATTGCCAATCTATAGAATTCTTTACTATGTATCATAAGAGTGTAATTAAATTAATGGTTAAAGATCACTAGGCTTTGATAGGAAATCTTATGTATCATTCAACTAGTTACAATAATTCATATTTTGTGGATCAAAAAAATAATAACAATTTTTTTCTAAAAGTATGAAATCTAATTATAATGCATTCAAAGCTATGAAACCATTTGCACCTTTTGAAAGGATTAAATATGAGTTGGAAAAGATATAAAATTCCATAGATGGCATGATAAGAAAGTTAGAAAATATACACTTTAGTGGCAGATAGAATTCTAGTCAAAATATAACAGAACAACCTAAAACATTTTTTCAGCCATTTACACCTATTGAATGGAAAATCGTAGAGGACAATAAGATCTAATATTTGGTATTACAAAGAGAGTCTTTGAGAAACAAATCATAATAACAAAATTTATGGTATCTCAAGATTTTTTTTACAAGACGATGTGATTTATGTGTATATGGTCATACTGTAGTAGTGACGATTAAATTCGTGTAACAAGACTAAGGAAGATGTTTAAAGGATAGCAGTCGGGATATCTAATGTTTTGTATTTTGAGGAGAGTATTTGAGAAAAAAGTCACATTAATGAAGTTAGTGATAGCTCATTTTTTTTGTTATATAAGGCAATGTGAAATATATGTACATCAGACATACTTTATTAATTATATTTAAATGTCTATAACTAGTCTAAGTATGATATTTTAAGTGTAGAACTTGGTGGGAAATTACACAACAAGCTATAAAATTTTTTTGGGAAGGATTAAATTTTTCTTAAACGTAAGTATGGCCCTCATCAGAGTAGTTTTTTTAATGGAAATGGTGTTCTCTATAAGGTCATGGTGGGTTATAACTATTTGAGAAAATATTTGATTATTAATTATGTTTAATGAATACCAATAAAACAAGGGTTGATTCTCTCTTACTCTAACTATAAGTTAGATTTATAGTACTAATTGAAGAAATTTATTCCAAATTGTTTGAACTTATGTTAACTCATTTAGAGTTCTAGTCTTCTTAGGTTGCAAACATTTACCGTCCCATACATTGTATTGATTAAGGGTAACAAGAAGTAAGAATTTAAAAATAAGGATAAAATAACAAATCATGACCTATCTTAGCAGAAGCTAGGGTCCCACAATTTCATCTTATCATTGTAATGACCGTTTGTACACTTTTGGCTCCCTAGTGATTTTCATTGATTATAATTGTATCATATTTAATAGACTATCCATGGCGGAAACAAGTGCTACACTACATAGGGATCAAGCCATATGTATTGTCAATAAAATATATTGTTTGTAATATATAATTCACAATGTTTCGTATAGGTAAAATTAGTATACCCAATGCTTAGTTTCATTACCTATCAAAAGTAACCACATAATTGAAGCTAGTTTTAACATTTTCTTATTTTTAAAATTTTGATAAAATAATAAATCACAACCTATCTGAGTAACTACGAGGATCCTACCATTATGGTCATTGTTAACACTATTTGTACAACTTCATATCACTAGTTTTTTCCCATTGATTATAATTATATCATGTTAGCTGGAATGTACCCGATGGAGATATTAGCTACACTATATACCATCTAGAGGGATCAAGCCTTACGTAATTCCCATAAGGTATATTATTTGAAACACATAATTCACATTGGATTTAATGGGAGAAAACACTTAGCAAACCCTATGAATGTTTTCCTTATCAAAAGTAACTTCATAGAGGACTATGAGATCAAAAATTTCATAATTTGAAAATAGTGGTAAAATAAAAAATCATGCTCTATTTTAGCTGTCACTAGGCTCCCACCATTACCACTAGTCATTATAAAAACTATATGTACATCTTTGGGTGGCTATTGTGTTTTCATTTATTATAATTATAACATATTGTTTGTGTATTCCCTGGAAGATCCAAGTGCTCCACTGCAATCCCACAAAAAGTATCATGACTTATGTACTACTCACAAGATGTATTTCTTGAAACATATAATTCACATTTGTTCGTACGAGAGAAAATTCTTAGTGACTTCTGAGCTATTGTATGAATTGAATGGAACAACCTAATAGCTGCTAGGATCAACTGTTTCTTATTTCAACACTATGTGCATGGTTTTTGAATGATAGTGTTATCTATTTATTTTAATTATACCAGATTCACTTGGATATGCATGGTGGAGAGAAAGTCTTGCATTACATACCCTAAAAATGGATCGAGATTTATTGTGTGATTCCCATAGGCTCAAAATTTTCTTATATTGGAAAATATCCATAAAATAAAAAATCATGGTATAACTTAGTGATCACTAGGATCCTACCTTTACCTCTTCTTAGTATAAAAACTATCTTTATAGTTTTGGATTGCTAGCCTTAGTATGTAGTTCCCATAAGATACGATGGTTTTAACTCATATTTCACATCATTTCGTATCAAATAAAATTCTTAGTGACCGCTAAAATCCTTTACTTAATGAAAAAAATGACATATTATACCCTAGGATCAAAAGGTTCTTATTTTTAAAATAGCCATAAAATAAAAAATAATAGTATACCTGATTGTCTGCTAGGATCCTACCTTAACCTCTTCTCATTATAAAAATTATCTTTATAGTTTTGGATCACTAGCCTTCGTATGTAGTTCTCATAAGATACATGGTTTTCAACTCATATTTCAGATCATTTCCTATCAAAGAAAATGATTAGCGACCACTAAACTCCTTTACTTAATGAAAGAAATGGCATATCAGACCCTAGGCTCAAAAGTTTATTTTTTTTAAAATAACCATAAAATAACAAATCATGGTATAGCTTACCGACTAGTAGGCTCCTACCTTTACCTCTTCTAATTATAAACACTATCTTTATAGTTTTGGATCACTAGCCTTAGTACGTAGTTCCCATGAGATACATGAATTTCAACTCATACTTCAAATCGTTTCCTATCAAAGAAAATTCTTCATGATAGATAAGCTCCTTTACTAATTGAAAGAAATGGCGTGTCAAACTCTAGTCTCAAATGTTTCTTATTTTGAAAATATCCATAAAATAACAAATCATGGTTTAGCTTAGCGGTTTCTAGGCTCTTACCTTTACCTCTTCTCATTATAAACACAATCTTTACGTTTTTGGATCGCTATCCTTAGTATGTAGTTCCTATAAGATACATTGTTTTCAAATCATATTTCGCATCGTTTCCTATCAAATAAAATGATTAGTGACAATTGAGCTCCTTTACTTATTGATAGAAATGAAATATTAGATCCTAGGCTCAAAAGTTTCTTATTGTTAAAATAGCCACAATATAATAAATCATGGTATAGCTTAGCGGCCACTAGGCTCCTACCTTTACCTCTTCTCATAATAAACACTATTTGTAAAGTTGTGGGTCGTTAGCCTTAGTATGTAGTTGTCATAAGATACATGGTTTTAAACACATATTTCATGTAGTTTCCTAACAAATTAAATTATTAGTGCCCATTAAGATCCTTTACTTATTGGCAGAAATGACGTATCAGACCCTAGGCTCAAACATTTCTTATTCCTGAAAATAGTCATACAATAATATTATATATACAATCTTGGATCGCTAGCCTTATTATGTATCCCAAATAGCTTGTTTGAACTTGACACGTGGCACATTTTAATTGGAGAATTAATTTAAATTAGTGAACACTATATCTAACAATGTAGAAATTGATTTTGATAAAAAAAAATGAAACTTAAATGTGTGTATATAATTCTATTAAACTTCAAATTATGTTTAGGATTTATTTATTTTGTTTTCTTATAATATATTTTTACTATGCTTATTTTAATATATGTTATTATGTTTATATTACTGTAGGCTATAAACAATGATAAATTGCATTATTTCTAATTCATGTTTACTTTTAATTTTTTAACCATGGAAAATGATAGCAAAATTTGAATTCCCCCGAATTTTTGGATATTTGAAATTTAAATAGCCTGCCCTTTTGCTTTAAGAGGGGGAAAGTGAAAATTTCAAATTTGTGTATCCCGCTCTTTTTCTATTTTTTAAAATTCTTTCATGGAACATGCTAAAAAATTATTAAATACCTTAGAGAAATGTTGATTAGGGTTTCTGATTTTTTTGGTCACACAGAAAAGCATGTCTTCAAAATATAAAAATATGTGCAGGTTGTAGATTGTATGGCCGAGTGTTTACATCCTGGTTTTTTTTCATGTGACTATAATTTTTTTTTAGAGAACACACACAAAATATGCACAGAAAGAATTCACAGAAAGGAGGCACACAAAGGAGGCAAGCAACATAGGTTGCGATAGAATCACGCAGATTATTTGATTAAGGTAGTACACAGAGGTTTCAATGACAACATAAAGTAGGAAATCATCTCTGGTATTAATAAATTAGGTATTTAGAGTAAATGTGTACCTTTTTTATTGTTGGATCTATTAGTTTCTCTCTAGTCGATTGGTTCCTGTGTTTTACACGCTAGTGCCAATCGTGATCGACACTAGCCTTGTTTTGCCCTACTAAATCGTGTTCCACAGTAAAGCCTTGATTTCCAGTTTCTTATAATATCCATGCCAACCTTCCTTTTTCTTTATGAAAACATAATATTTTTGTGCATTAACGAATGAAAATTTAATCCCTTTTTGCTCTAGTATTTATCTTTGTTGAATGCTTTCCTATTTCCACCATTTTGTCTCTCTTTGGGTACTTTCGTTTTGATTTTTTCATTCTCGTTCCTGGGATTTTTTTAAGGATAATTATATCTTGTGGCGCAATCACTTTTTAAAAAAAAATTATTTTAGTTGGGAGAAGCAAAATAGTTTAATGTTATTCATTAATAAGATGCAAAGAAACTTTGCTAATAAATTCATATTACATTTTTTACATGGTTGTCTCTTAGACATTTTAGGAAAATATATGGGTTAAAAAATTACTTAAAACTATAAAACCATATTAAGAATTCAATTGTATGATAACTATTTCCAATTATATTTGTGTTTCCATGTAGAATTAACCAAATGTAATGTCTTCAGTAATTTTCTGTTTTGTACATTGGAAGTTAAACAAATTATATATGCGTTAATATTATTAAATATAATTTTAATCACTATGTATTTAATAATTAATATAATATTCCTTTTGTGCTCAATAATCTATGCCAAAAATTCACATAGCTTTAAGGAAGCCACAATTTAATTCTTTGTTTCAAAAAAGTATTTACTTAACCCGAATTTTATTTCAAATTATGTATAATATTCTACACATATATTTATATATCCATTATATAAATTCCAGATTTATTTATTATCATTTATACTTTTTCAAAATGATCTCTTATATGAATAAACTGTATCATGGGAAAAAAATTCTACCCTATAGTCTGCTAGGCTATAATTCTTATGTGAAAAAAGCATTCATTTACCTTGGCCCCTCGTAGATCAGTTGTTTTTATATAGGAAAAACATTTTTTTTATCCTATCAGTCACTTTTTTTTTCTTTGTTTGTTGTTATATTCGTAAAGATTAACAATTTAGATTTATAAAAGAAATTCATTATGAACATTATATATTTACCTTTAAGAATAGATTAGTGGTCACTAGGATGTAATGTGTACATGGAGTCATATATAAAAACTTGTTTTATAACTTCTCAGTCAAAATTTTAAGTTTCTATAATTTTCGTAAATGTAAAATAATTCTACCAAAATATCATAAGAAATAGATAAATCTATATATATACATGTATTACACATTAAATATGCAATTTTACTCGTATATTTATGTATCCTTAATATAAACACCATATTTATTTATTATCATTTATAACTTTTCAATATGATTTCTACTATATGAATATTCTCTACATGAAAAAGTTACATACACTAGAGCCTGGTAGGCTATAATTATTATTTAGAGACACCATTTATTTACCTTTTGCTATCTAGTGGAGTAGGTTATTTTATATAGGAAACAAATTGTTATTTTGTGCTAAAAAGTACTTTTGTTGTTTATCTCTGGTTATATATGCAAAGATTCCAAATTTATATTTATAACATAGCTTCATTATGAACATGATATATTTACCTTTAGGAATAGCTTAACGGTCGCTAGGGTGCAATGAGTAAATCACATCATATTTAAAATCTTGTTCTATAACTTCTTGGTCGTTAGTCCAAGTTTCTTTTCTTTTCATAAATGTAAAAATGTTCTGCCAAAATCCTAAAAGAAATAGATAAATCTCTACATATACATGTGTAACACATGAAATACACTATTATAAAATTATATTTATGTATCCATGATATAAACTCTAGATTTATTTGTTATCGCTTACGAATTTTCAATATGATTTCTCCTGTATTAATACACTCTACATGAAAAAAATTGCATACACTAGAGACCATTGGGAAATAATTCTTATTAAGAGAAAACATTCATTTTACCTTTGGTGGCCTCATACCGGTTTTTTATATAGGAAATACACTATTATTCGGTGTTAGCAATCACTCATTTTGTTTGTCTTCTGTCATATATGAAAATATTAACAATTTAGATTTATAACATAGATTCATTATGAACATGAAATATTTACCTTTAATAATATATTAGTGGCTGATAGCCTAGTAAAACGAGTACATATTGTCTTATTTGAAATATGGTTATATAAATTTTTAGTCACTAGTCCAAATCTATAGGTATACATGTATATCACATAAAATACAAGATTCTACATGTAGATTTATGCATCCATTATATACAATCCAAATTTAGTTTTTACCATTTATATAAAATCATGTACGAATACACTCTACATGAAAAATGTTGCCTACTCTAGCGACCACTGGGCTATAATTCTTATTTGGAGGTAGTGTTTGTTTAGCTTGGTAGATTCACGGATAAGTGAATTTTTCTATTGGAAAAATACTTTTTTGGGCCAAGCTATCACTTTGTTATTTGTCTTGTGTTAAATATGCAAATATTAACAATTTAATTCATAACATAACTTCATTATATAAATAATATATTTACTTTTAAGAATAACTTAGTGGCCTCTAGGATTCATCAAGTATATTGCGTCATATCTAAAAAATTGTTGTAAATATTTATGGTCTCTCGTCTAATAGGTTAGCCTAAGACATAATATTAAGACCTTACGATTGGTTGGATTAAACAAATTAAATTAAAATAGTTTGAAGCGGACGCTAGGTAATTCCATAGTATAATAACTCCATCTAGTGTGTTCTATAATTTATCAAGTTACTAAATGATATTTTGATCTTAGCATCCGCTAGCTTATGACACAATATAATATTTGGATCTTACCAGTGTCTAGGTGTCAATAAAAGGAAGTAAGATATTATAAGATTAGTGGCTGGTAGGTTACACCAAAACATAATAACATGATCTTAGTGAATATTGGTATTTAGAAAATTAAATCAACATAGTTTGAGCTTAGCAGACGTTAGGTATTTAAATAATATATTATTTTGATAGAAAGAGTCACTATAATTTAAAAAACAAAACAAAAACATATTGAGTTTAGTTTCCACTAGGTTTTGTTTAAAAAAACTTCAATAAATGATAGTGTAATCTTCCAAGATGCAAACAAGATATGTATAAATTATTTGAATTTATCATATGATTTTAAGATTTTAAATTAATATATTTCAAGCATAACACTAGATAGGTTATGCTAACATATAATCATTTGAGCCTAGCGGTGGTCAGGATTTAATAAACTAAATTAAGGTATTATGAGCTTATTGGCTACTAGGTTATGCCACAAAATATTATTTGGGTATTCCTTTCACTATGGTTTAATAACTTCAATTATGATATTTAAAAATATTTAGTGGCTAAAAGGTTATGCTAAACCATAATATTTGGATCTTAGTGGTCACTGCGATTTCATAAATTAAATCAACATAGTTTGAGCTTAGCATCTACTAGGTTTTTATACAATATATTATTTCGACCTAAAGAGTCACTAGTAGTTTAAAAAAAAAAAAAGATATATTGAGTTTAGTTTCTGCTAGGTGTTGTTTCAACATAACCAATCAAATGGTATTGTACTCTTCGGATTTGCTAAGGTTTAACAAATTAAGGTAATATTATGATCTTAGTGGTCTCTAGGTTTCAACAAAAGAAAGTTAGATATTAGCAACTTAGTGGCCAGTAGGTTACACCAAAACATAATATTTGAATCTTATTGGTCACTACAAGTTCAAATATTAAATTAACATAGTTTGAGCTTAGAGGCCATTAGGTATTTAAAGAATATATTATTTCGACCTAAAGAGACACTAGATTTTAACAAACTAAATAAAGACATAATGAGTTTAGTTACCGTTAGTATATCAAGATAGTGAATGATATTTTAAAATTAACGTCCACTGGCTTATGACGCAACATAATATTTAGATCTTAGTGGATTTTAGGTTTCAAAAAAATAAAGTAATATATAGATCTTAGTTAATATTGGGATTTAACAAATTATATCAACATAGTTTTGGTTTAATGGTCGTATTAGGTATTTTAACAATATAATATTTTAAGCTGAAAAGTAACTACTATTTAATTAATTAAAGAAAGACATCTTGAATTTATTTTTGACTAATATATAAAGTTACTAAATGATATTATGAACTTAGCATCCTCTAGCTTGAGTTTATTTTCCACACAATAATGTATCACAAAGAAGATATATATAAATTATTTGAATTCATTATATGATTTTAAGATTTTAAACTAAGATATTTCAATGATAAGTCTTCAAAAAATAGTACATGAGGAAATATTCTATGATAAGTCTTCCAACGGTGGATTCCCATGATGATTACAGTAAAATTCTCATAGTAAATATATGCCAAAATGAATGGGGAAGAGATGTAACCAAATTTACTTCACCAAAAAATACTTCCTATATCTATATACTTCACTCTAAAGATAACCATTCTGAACGTTAATAAAAAACTAAAGACAAATGCATTAGAGAAATATTAGTTCTTTCTACCTCTTGGCTCAACCTCGTCAATGATCTGGAAATCTAAGTCCCCTTTAATCTAATCAAAGGAGGAGGAAGGATCCAAACAACATTCCAAAATTTTCACTTTAGTGCCAACATAGAGTTCTATACCTTGATTTCCCATAACCACCTCCAAAGCATGCATGAGTTATCACGATCTGATTGGTATAGGTATATTATGTAGTATATGATTCATATGAGTTAACATACATATTTAGATGAAAATATTTGAATATCCTTGATATTATCTTCCCAAATTTATTATCTTACAAAAGTAATAGCATGGATAAATCCTAAGGGATCCTTTTGAGATGTGTTAATGAGAGGAAATATGAAAAATCGACAATGTGGGATAAAATTTGATAGTGTTATATATTTTTATTACAACAATATTGTGGTCTAGGATACCAAATTATGATCTTTTGGACCAGTCAATTTATTTTATATTTTAATTCTAAACATGTTTAGTAAAATATGGGTCAATTTAGTCAGTGAAATTATCTATTAATCCCTCTTTGACACATTCTAACATGAATGTTCTCATTTTTTCAATTTACATCCTCATGTAATATTATTTGTGAACCTTAAGATCATCAAAACAATCATCCCAAAAGTATTCAATTTCTTGTTGGTGGATATTAACACAAGTAACTCACATGCTATTTTTGAAAATCCCCTTATTGTCAAAGTTGACCCTTTTAAAAATAGGAATACAAGTTAAATGGGATCATGGTACACTTAATATTCTGGGCATATAGAGAATTCTTAAAATAGTAAATTCCATGTTTGATGGGGAAGTTAATACTTTTGACCATTTATAATTCAACATAGCTTGCATGACACCTAATTTTCTACATAATTCAAGTCAAACTAGCTTAACTTTGACATACCTCTAAAGCTTTTATGGGTACCCATATAAGCCACCAATCTAAATGTATGCGAATCTATAAATATGGATGAAGTAGTTTCCATACGCACTAATGATGTTTGTGATATTCTTTAAGATTATCAAAGAAGTATTTCTTTCAATGACCTTATTATGAAGATAGTGAGGGTATAATTAACCCATTTAAAATGTAGTAATCTTCCCTTATGAGTTATGTAAGGTTTCATTCATATATCATCATGTATTTTCCCAAATCTCCAACGATATACAATCCAATCTAAATTCTAGTTTTGGTGCTAGAATACACAAGGTATGAGGTCATGTAGAATACACTTACCGAGGCTACACCCAACAAGTAATTGTGTAGGACATCACTAAGTATATGATAGTAATCAATGTGTTGTTATCCATCAAAAATAATATTCATGAATTAAACCATCTAAGGCTTAAAATCCTTCATTTTAGGTTATCCCGTGACTTGACTCAAGAGAACAATCATACATAAGATATCTTCATGAAATTCTTCTTTTACCAATGTTTTAGGGAGATTAGAAGAACCTTTATTTTGTAATTTCAACTAAAATGTAGATAACATATTTAGGAGCTTGGTATCCTGGTTGTTCCATTCGATTAAGGAATTATATTTGGTTAAAACTACATAATTATTTCTCCTTTGTATTTGAAAAGTGGTACAGATCTGTAATGGATCCAATTGAGTCAACAATGAATTATTTTATTATATTATATATCAGTTTATGGGGTCATAATGTTCATGACATGTTAATACCAAATCCATACATAAGATAGATAGGGGAAAAACAATATCCTTGTACAAGATAATGTAAAGCACTATATTTACTAGTGTAGTCCGGTTACCTTTCTTCATCCTCTCCTTCATGTATTCGATGTACATGAAATCTAGATTGTTATCTTTGATGTTGGGAATTTTGGTGATTATGACAGAGACATTCTCATATCTATATTACTTAAACTTCATATTCGAAATAGGTAACTAAAATAATTTATGAATAGAAAACTATTATTTGACATAGTAGAATTTAAGTTTTAGTGGGATTTTAATGAAGTATACAACTAAAATGTTGTAGTGCCCACACTTTTTATAGCTCAGTACCTTGTTGTTTCTTTGCTCATAGACATGTTTTGACAGTGATTGGTTATATCTTGGACATTATATTTAGATATTTGATCTTATTAGACATGTGTGGACATTTAGGCATATAGCGCCAATTTAGCTTAATTTCTATATTGTCGCATTTTCTTATAATGTCATGGATACTAATGGATATGATGCTGTGTTTGGAACACAATTATAATAATGGATAGTTGTTGCATGTGGAATTCTATGGTTATATGTCACGTATCATCTTGTCTAACTTTTGGAATATTGAGTATAATTGTGCACGTTGTCGTATCTTGATTTCAGTAGGATGTTAGGTTAGTTTAGAACGCATTGATATCTTACTATGTCATTGAATTATATTGTATCTAGACAGGTTCGGTTAATGTGTGCCAATGAGTGTGCAGGTGACAGGTTTACAGGAGAACATGGGATTCAGGCCAGCTACTCAATCTTGCACAAGCAGCCCACGGGCTGAGTCCTAGCCATGTTCATTGTGTGAAGCCTTAGTATAGGAGATTATTATTTGGGCACTATGAGTGACCCCAATTTTTGTAATGTATTGTGCTTTGAATTATTAATTTTGTTTAGGGTTGCTAGTGAGTTGTAAACTGGTTTTGGGAGTTAATAATCCCACTTTAATTTAAATTTTTGAATTTGTTTAATGAGTCACTTAATCACAAGGGTTTAGGGTCACATGTGAGACCCTTGGGTGGTCCCCACACCCTCTACCCTTGTACCAAAAAGGCAAAACCCGAAATTAGGTTATTTTGGGCATTTTTGGGGACCCCTTTATAGCTTGGAGTCCCCCTAACATAAAAATGAGCCCTTGGACCCTACCTAATGGGTAGGGGGGCTTATTTTCAAGGCTACAGGGAGTTTTCCCTCCCTTTTTACCTCTTGTTTGGTCACATCCATGTAAGGGATGTGGATTTGAGTGTTTATTAAAAGTTTCACTTAGTTTTGTCTTGCTAACATTTAGGGGAATTTGGGAGAAGAGGGCAAAAAGATAATTTTACCCTTTCTCTCTTTTGTTTTGGCATCTTTGACCTTGATGAGGGAGAGGGGTGACACATGTCACCCCCTCATTTGTGAGGAGGCTTGCTTGCTCCTCTTCAAATTCCCATTCATGGGAAAAGAGAGGGACTTTTTTTTTTGGAACTTCTTGCTTGGGATGCTTGTGGATTTTGGAGCTTGAGATTGGCTTGAGTCAAGGTGTGGAGAAACCTTGAAGTTTGGAAGAGCTTTTTGGAGAGCTTTCCTTGAGGTAGGCTCTTATGTATTTTGCTTGTGTTGCATTTATCTTAGTTGTTAGATGGGTTGCATGGTTTTGTTATTTGGTTGTTGTTGTTTGTTTTACTCCCTCCATCATATGGCATGATGGAGTTTTGGAGTGTGGGGGAAGAGAGAGGGAATTTTCCCTCTCAATCCTCAAGGCTTGATGGACAAGCCTTGTAGGGTCTTAGTGTTTCCCCTCAATGGTTGAGGTGGGGAAGTTGATTCATTTGGTTTGAATCTCCTTCCCCATTCTTGGTAAGGAAACCCCTTTGGGGTTTGAAAATCTTTCCAAGAAGGACTTGGTGAAAGGGTGGAGGAATAAGGAGGATTTTGATGGAATTTAGGAGCAATAAGGAGGGTAGGGAGATTTTTTCTTTGTGCAAACATTTTGGAAAATATATTTTTGGAGAACTTTCTCCTCTCTTCCCCACTTTTGAGGAAGAACATGGGTTCTCCTCCTTGTAAATTTTGGATTCTTGTTTGTATGTGTCATATTTCTGTGCTTGTAACATTGTTAGTTCACTTCCATCTTGTGCAAGTTGTGGTTGTTTTCCTCTTTCCCATGGGCTTGGGGGAGGCTAGCATGCATCCCAACCTTGGGAGAGGCATGTGATGATGCCTATGGTTGGGTGGCAAACAAGCTCTCTTTCTCCTTGCATGGTTTTGGGAAGACATGGAAGTTGGCTCTCAAGTTGGAATTGGTGGCATTTGGCTCTCATTGTTCTTATCCTTCCTTGTGATACTTTCTTGCATTGTAAACCTATTTCAAATATAGTTATGTAAGAGGTTACATCTCCTTGTAAATCCTCCATTTTGTGCATTTTGTATCACTTGGAAACTTGTCTTAGAAATTTTTGATTAGTTGCCACTTGGGATTTAACATCCATATAGCCCAAGCTTGTGGAGGTGAAGTATTGAAGTAAATAATCTATCTACTTGAATCTTGATGTAACTCTTGTATTTATATTTACAAAAGAAACATAGTTTGTTGAAGGTTTTGTTTGCCTTACCCCTTTGTTACCTTGCAAACATTGATAGTATTATGTCAAGAGAAGAAATCTGTTATTTTCTTGCACTTTCTTGCTTTTGTGAAAACTTAAGGAAAGATGTTATTTAGAAATCTAATTGTTTTATTTTGGCTATGGAATCATGTGACTTGTTATTAAACAAAAACACTCTCCTTCTTGCAATATATTTCCTTTCTTGTAAATGTTGATATTGTTAACACATAAACTGAAAGTTGAAAATTTTAGTTTTCATTTCCATGAGGAGTTGGATATTTTGCTCTTATTAAACAATCTATATTATGTAATACAAAAAGAAAATAGGTAAAATCAGCATGTAAATAACGAGGTTTTGTTTTAGATAACAACAACATTTTAGTTAAAAATCAGAAATCATACTTAGAGTGTTATGTCATTTAAAACTCTATTTTGCAGATTCAAAAGTGTGAAGTAAGAAATACATCCAATGTATAATTTTTATACCTAGTTTCTTTTAAATTATAACATTATAGTATATAATTTTGTGTTAATGTCTATATATATTTATATATATATATATAAACAAAATTTTGTATACATTAAAATGTGTGTGTGTGTATATATATAATATATATGTATTTATATATATATATATATATATATAATATATATAATATTTCGTAGAAATATGTACAGTAATCTGTTATATTTTAAAAAAATTATAGTATTAATCAATATCATATATATATATATATAATACAATATATATATATATATATAATATCAAATATAAAATATTAAAACCAAAAATATTTTAAAATTAATTTAAACTTATAAAATAAAACGAAAAAAAAAATATTTTGGTGGGGGGGTTCGAATCCCCCCCACCCTGTGTATATCGCAAACTAATAAACAAAAACAAACAAAACTGGTGGGGGAAGGGGCCGAACCCCACCCCCCACCCCTGCACTGTCCCGTGGGGGGGCGCTGCCCCCCCTGCTAAGCCCTTTCTACTCCCTTTGGGGCCTACCCACCCCTGCCCAGCCACCCACCCTGCACCTGCCCCCTGCACCGACTCCCCAACCACTGCCCCTTACCCGCTGCCCCACCTCCACCTCCTCTCCACTTAAAAAACCCGCAGCCCCATAGGCTCAACCCCATGCCGTCCATTCCCAGCCCTACCCTACACATGCTCCCCATCATAATATATATGCCCCCCACGCTCCCTCCATACTATTACACCAACCCCTGTCCACCAGCCCGACCCATACATATGGTATACATGTATCAAACCCTATGATCCGACATATATAGCCGCTGCCCCCCCCTTCCTTTCAGGATTTTCACAAACATAAATAAATATACTTATATACATATATATATATATGCTACATACAAATATATATGAATCCATAACATGGAATAATACAACAAGAGTATTACAAAAAAAAAATAATTAGCTTCCATAGTTCTCTCCACTTCATACACCTACAAAAGAGTTAAAGCAAACAAAATGAGAGAGAGAAAGAAATGAAAAGGATAGAGAAAAATCCATTAGAGAAGTTAGGGCAAAAATATTAGGGCTTTGGAAATTTAAGGCCAAGATTTGATCTAATCCTAGGGTTGATCCAATTAAATTCCCTAGCTACAAAATTAGTCATGGGTATCATTATGTGGGATCCTCATGGTAAAATAAATTAAAAGGTGTAGAATTAACATTATTTAAAAAAAAGGGAAGGTGTAAATTTTTATATCACAATTGGTGCAAAAAATTAAAGTGTAATCCCACTAAATGAATTAGTGTGATTAGTAATTTAGGTTCCGGAAAATGATTAGTATTTTGTAAATTTGGTGGATATAGAGCATTAGTAATGGGTAACTAATTTAGGAAAAGTATTAATTTAAGTTTCAAAAAAAAAAATTACCCTAAACTTTTTGCTTTACCTTGGGCCGGTTTCTCCAGTACCTAGTGAGAGGCACTGACATTTGGTATCAGAGCAAGGTTCACACACGATGGACCACTGGGTAACTAATTAAAATAGTTAATGGTAATTTTAATAACATTAAATTTAACTAAATGAATAAAAATAAATAGTTAAAATAAATCATCCACAACCATTAAATTTTAAATTAATAAATTTCATCGCTCACCCCGTGCGCAGGATGGCACCCAAGCGAGGACAGATCAGCTAGAGGTTTGGGGTGTAGTGCACCTACGTGGGAGCAAGCGGCACCTGAATTTGGGCCTCAGATATTAAAGGCCTTGTGCCAGCTAATAGGTGTTGTAGAGTCAGCGTCTACCACCACCACAGGAGACGAGAGTGGAGACACCATTGGGAGATGAGGAGCCATTAGGTGAGGACACGCATTCAGAAGCCGCCAGAGCACGATACACCGAGGTGGGAGAGGTCACGTAGCCCTTTCATTCATCATGAGAGGGTAGCCTCGTTCCGTCGTAGCCGACTCACATAGTCTTCGAGGGACCATTCGAGGATAGGTGACCCCCTTTGCCTGTTGGACTACATCGTCAGGATCGAGATACAGGCAGTGTGATCAGGGATCTTCTTTGCTTGTAGCCGCCCACCTACACTGGCTCTACAGATGGCTTTGGGGCTGAGTCATGGCTCCTTAGCTTGGATAGTTACTTTGGCTTGCACTCTTACGAGAGCAATGTCAAGGCAAGGTTCACCATACACCTCCTCCGAGACACAACAGGCATTTGGTGGAGGAATGAGGAGCGGAAGCTCCATCTGACTCGAGAGATAGTGACTTGGGAGATGTTCAAGGAGTGTTTCAGGGCTCGTTATATGTCAGAGCATTTTGTGTAGAAGAGGATTGATGAGTTTCATGACTTACGACAGGGATCTGGCACAGTAGCACAAGTATGAGAGCAGGTTCTTGGATCTCCTTCAGTATGTGGACTACTTGCAAGATGAGAAATTACAGGTTAACAGGTTCATTCAAGGGCACAATGCAGATATAGTAGGAGTAGTTAGGATGTTATCTCCCCCCACACTTGAGAAGGCAGTTGAGAAGGCCTACTTAGCTAAGGAGAACAGGACCAAGGCACAGGAGCATCATGATAGAAACAAGAGCAAGTTTTAGGAGAGGATACAGGCCTTTCAGAGTTAGAGGTCACGATGTACTACACCACCCCCTAGAGGAGGATTTTGGCCTCCGCCAGCAGCCACGAGGGCTCCACCACACCCGCAACAATAGACACAGTAGCAGGGCCACCCACAGCAGGGGGCTAGACAGACACAGGGATTTCAGAGAGGTGTTTCTAGAGGTGGTTTTGGTGGAGCCAGGGATAGGAGGCAGGGCACTCAGTAGGCATAGGCAGCTCACACACAGCAGTCTGCTAGGGTTGGACCGGCAGGATCAGTACACCAGAGTACAGGAGGGACCCCATCTCAGAGGGGTACAGTAGGATGTTTTATTTGTGGATCTCTTGATCACTATGTGCGCATGTGCCCGCACAAACCCAATACCATGGATGCACAGAGAGCTACTAGATCCGAGCAGATGGTGGGTGATGTAGGATGCGCTCATCATGTATATGCAGCGGTTGACAAACCATCAGCCGAGCATCAGGCCACAGTCATTGAGACAACAGGTACTATCAGGGGTATTTCTGTCTCAGTACTTTTTTATTCAGGTGCTTCAGATTCCTTTATATCACCTTCTATAGTGGACCAGTGTGGGCTAGTGGTGGCTAGGCAACCAGATAGTTAGTAGGTTGAGTTGGCCTCTAGGGCCAAACTCGCCATGGACTCATATGTGGAGAGTTGCGTACTTGATTTAGGAGCCTTCTCCACTACTCTTGACCTCTGAGTTATCCCTCTAGGTTCCTATTAGGTAGTTTTGGGTATGGATTGGCTCGAGGCTCATCGAGCTAAGGTGGATTACAGAAATAAGGTCATTGAGTGTCAGGATGATCTTGGGAGTGCAGTTGTGATATCAGGGATGTAGAGGCCTATCTCCTTACGCATGATATCGGCTAAGCAACTCAAGCGGAGCATGCATAAGGGGTGTCAGTTAGCTTTACTTATCACCATCAGTGATTGATCTGAGAGCATTCTAGAGCATTCACCCTTAGATGATCATGTAGTTTTGAGGGAGTATGCAGATGTGTTTCCAGGCGAGCTTCTAGGGTTACAACACCGTACAGAGAGGTGGATTTCACCATTGATTTAGTACCTAGATCATCACCAGTTTCTAGGGCACCTTATCGGATGACGACTCCAGAGCTTCATGAGCTCAAGATTCAGTTAGAGGAATTATTAGATAAGGGTCTCATTCACCCTAGTGTATCTCCTTGGGGAGCGCCAGTCATATTTGTGAAGAAGAAGGATGGTTCTCTCAGACTTTGTGTAGACTTCAGGCAGCTCAACAAAGTCACAATAAAGAACCGTTATCCACTCCCTATGATTGATGACTTGTTTGATCAGATGCAGGGAGTGAGAGTGTTCTCTAAAATTGATCTCAAGTCAGGGTATCATCAGTTGCGCATTTCAGATGCAGACATTCATAAGACAACTGTTTCAGCACACGTTATGGGCATTATGAGTTCACAGTGGTTCCATTTGGTTTGACCAATGCCCCAGCTGTCTTCATGAGCCTCATGAATACGGGAGTATTCAGGACATTTCTGGATCACTTTGTCTTAGTGTTCCTTGATGACATATTGATTTATTCTCGTTCTGAGGAGGAAGACGAGGAGCATTTGAGATAGGTACTTCAGGTTTTGAGAGAGCAGAAGTTGTATGGGAACTTGGAAAAATGTACAGCTTCTTTCATACAGATATTCAGTACTTGGGTCATATCATTTCAGGTGAGGGTATCTCTGTAGATCCCTCTAAGATATAGGCTATCTTAGACTAGCCAGCACCCACATTGGTTACTGAGGTAAGGAGTTTCATGGGTTTGGCAAGGTATTACCAGCAAGTTCGTACAAGATTTTTTTAGGATTGCTCACCCTATTACTTCTCTTCAGAGGAAAGGGAAGAAGTTTGATTGGTCAGAGAAATGTGAGCAAGCCTTTCAGTTGCTTAAGGAAAGGTTAACCATGTCACCCATCTTAGTAATTCCAGACCCAATGGAGGATTTTGTTGTTTGTACTGATGCATCACTAGAGGGTTTGGGAGCAGTTCTTATGTAGGAGCTTCAGGTTATTACTTTTGAGTCTCATAAGCTCAAGGACTATGAGCTTAATTATCCTACTCATGACTTGGATCTTGCAGCAGTTGTTCATGCTCTTAGTTCATTGGCGACATTTCCTTTTGGGTAGACCTTTCATTTTGAGGACAGACCATCGGAGTTTGCAGCATATCTTCTCATCAGCCAAACCTCAACACTCGGCAATGGCGTTGGATGGAGTTCCTATGTGAGTATGACATGGAGGTTCAGTATATCAAAGGGAAGGAAAATGTTGTTGTAGATGCACTTAGTAGACGATGACATGTGCTTGCTTCTTTGACACTTCAGTCAGATTTGAGAGGCAGGATTCTTGAGCACCTTCCAGAGGACAGGTTTTATGAGGGAGCTAGACAGATGTTGGAGTCACAGGGTTCTTTAGAGGGAAGATATTTTGGGTGTGTTTTAGAGACAGATGGTTTTCTTCAGTTCCACCGGTGCATCTACGTGCCTAAGTCAGGTGATTTGCATAGCTTCATCCTCAAAGAGGCTCATCGAGCCCCATATGTGGCACATCCAGGAGTGAAGAAAATGCATGCTGATCTGAGAGAGTTATATTATTGGCCAGGTCTTTGATGGGACATAGAAGATTTTGTTGCACATGTTCCTTGAGTGCTAGAGGGTCAAGGCAGAGCATTCACATGCTACAGGACTTTTACACCCCCATGATATTCCCGAGTGGAAATGGGATGTGATCTCCATGGACTTCATAGTCAGACTTCCTATGTCATCTTATCATCATGACGCCATTATGGTCACCGTGGATAAGTTGACCAAGGTTGCACATTTTTCACCAACCAAGGTCACCTATAATGCTCAGGCCATTGCCAAAGTATTTATGGAGGACATTATTAGGTTGCATGGGATTCTGAAGACCATCATCAATGACAGGGATACCATCTACACTTCAGTTTTCTGGACTTCTTTTCAGGCCACTCTAGGTACTCAGATCAATTTCAGTTCAGCTTATCATCTAAAGATAGATGGGAAGATAGATAGGGTTAATCAGGTGTTAGAGGACATGTTAAGAATGTATGTCATGGATCAGCAGAAGAAATGGGAGGATTATTTACATTTAGTTGAGTTTTCCTACAACAACAGCTATCATAGTTCCATTGGTATGGCTCCTTACCAGGCCTTGTAGGACACCATTGAGTTGGGATAGAATAGATGACAGGATTATTCTGGGACCAGCCTACCTTCAAGATTTAGAGCAGAAGGTTGTTCTGATTAGACAATGTCTTGAGCAGGCCAGAGCATGCCAAAAGGCATATGCAGACACCAAGAGGATTGATCATCACTTCTCAGTGGGTGATAAAGTCTTCTTGAGAGTTCATCCGCATAAGAGTCTGATCCATTATGGAAAGGGTTCTAAGCTATCACCTCGTTTTGTGGGGCCTTTTGATATTTTAGAGGTCATCGGTCCAGTTACCTATCACCTAGCTTTACCACCACACCTTGCACGGGTCCCATACGATGTGTTTCATGTTTCTGTACTACGTAGATATGTACCTGATGCTTCTCATGTTTTGGATTGGTTGGCATTACAGGTAGAGGATGGAGGACAGTGGAGATTGGAGCCCGTATGCATACTGGAGCACCGGAGGTTGGCCCTTCGGGGTCGAGACTTGGACCAGGTTAGATTACAGTGGGACTGGTATGACGAGATAGTAGCCACTTGGGAGGATGCGATACCTTTGAGGGCTAGATATCCCTATCTCTTTCAGTGACTTCCAGGAGGAATTCTAATTTTAGTAGAGGGGGATGTAGTGCCCACACTTTTTATAGCTCAATATCTTGTTGTTTCTTTGCTCATAGACATGTTTTGACATAATTTTATTTGATCGTGGACATTATATCAGAGATATGATCTTATTAGACATTTTGGACATTCAAGCGTATAGCACCAATTTAGCTTAATTTCTATGTTGTCACATTTTCTTATGATGTCATGGATACTAATGGATATGATGGTATGTTTGGAACATAATTATTTTGATGGATAGGTTTGTTGCATGTGGAATTCCATGGTTATATGTCACTTTATCATCTTGTCTAACTTTTGGAATATTTAGTATGATTGTGCACGTTGTCGTATTTTGATTTTAGTAGGATGTTATGCTAGTTTAGAACTTATTGATATCTTATTGTGTCATTTTTTAATATTTTATTGGACAGGTACAGTTAATGTGTGCAATGAGTGTGCAGGTGACAGGTTTACAGGAGAACGTGGGAATTTAGGCCAACTACACAATCTTGCAAAAGTAGCCCACGGGCTGGTCCTAGCCATGTTCATTGTGTGAAGCCTTAGTGTAGGAGATTATTATTTTGGGCACTATGAGTGACCCAAAATTTGTAATGTATTGTGCTTTGAATTATTAATTTGGTTTAGGGTTGCTAGTGGAGTTGTAAACTGGTTTTGGGAGTTAATAATCCCACTTTCATTTAATTTTTTTAATTTTTTTAATGAGTCACTTAATTACAAGGGTTTAGGGTCACATGTGAGACCCTTGGGTGGTCCCCACACCCTCTACCCTTGTGCCAAAAATGCAAAACCCGAAATTAGGTTATTTTGGGCATTTTTGGGGACCCCTTTTAGCTTGGGAGTTCCCCTAACATAAAAATGAGCCCTTGGACCCTACCTAATGGGTAGGGGGGCTTATTTTCAAGGCTAGAGGGAGTTTTCCCTCCCTTTTTACCTCTTGTTTAGTCACATCCATGTAAGGGATGTGGATTTGAGTGCTTATCAAAAGTTTCACTAATTTTGTCTTGCTAACATTTAGGGGAATTTGGGAGAAGAGGGTAAAAAAGACAATTTTACCCTTTCTCTCTTTTGTTTTGGTATCTTTTACCTTGAAGAAGGAGAGGGGTGACACATGTCACCCCCTCATTTGTGAGGATTCTTGCTTTCTCCTCTTCAAATTCCCATTCATGGGAAAAGAGAGGGACTTTTTTTTGGGAACTTCTTGCTTGGGATGCTTGTGGATTTTGGAGCTTGAGATTGGCTTGAGTCAAGGTGTGGAGAAATTTGAAGTTGGAGAGATTTTTGGAGAGCTTTCCTTGAGGTAGGCTCTTATGTCTTTTTTGTGTTGCATTTCTTTCTTAGTTGTTAGATGGGTTGCATGGTTTTGTTGTATTAGATTTTGTTGTTTGTTTTACTCCCTCCATCATATGGCATGATGGAGTTTTGGAGTGTGGGGGAAGAGAGAGGGAACTTTCCCTCTCAATCCTCAAGGCTTGATGGACAAGCCTTGTAGGGTCTTAGTGTTTCCGCTCAATGGTTGAGGTGGGGAAGTTGATTCATTTGGTTTGAATCTCCTTCCCCATTCTTGGTAAGGAAACCCCTTTGGGGTTTGAAAATCCTTCCAAGAAGGACTTGGAGAAAGGGTGGAGGAATAAGGAGGGTTTTGATTGAATTTAGGAGCAATAAGGAGGGTATGGATATTTTTTCTTTGTGCAAGCAATTTGAAATATAACTTTTGAGAACTTTCTCCTCTCTTCCCCACTTTTGAGGAAGAACATGGGTTCTCCTCCTTGTAAATTTTGGAGTCTTGTTTGTATTGTGTCCTATTTCTATGTGCTTGTAACATTGTTAGTTCACCTCCATCTTGTGCAAGTTTTGGTTGTTGTCCTCTTTCCCATGGGCTTGGGGGAGGCTAGCATGCATCCCAACCTTGGGAGAGGCATGTGATGATGCCTATGGTTGGGTGGCAAACAAGCTCTCTTTCTCCTTGCATGGTTTTGGGAAGACATGGAAGTTGGCTCTCAAGTTGGAATTGGTGGCATCTTGGGCTCTCATTGTTCTTATCCTTCCTTGTGATACTTTCTTGCATTGTAACCCTCTTTCGAATATAGTTATGTAAGAAGTTACATCTCCTTGTAAATCCTCCATTTTGTACATTTTGTATCACTTGGAAACTTGTCTTAGAAATTTTTGATTAGTTGCCACTTGGGATTTAACATCCATATAGCCCAAGCTTGTGGAGGTGAAGTATTGAAGTAAATAATCTATCTACTTGAATCTTGATGTAACTCTTGTATTTATATTTACAAAAGAAACATAGTTTGTTGAAGGTTTTGTTTTGCCTTACGCCTTTTTTACCTTGCAAACATTGATAGTATTATGTCAAGAGAAGAATTTGTTATTTTCTTGGACTTTCTTGCTTTTGTGAAAACTTAAGGAAAGATGTTATTTAGAAATCTAATTGTTTTATTTTGGCTATGGAATCATGTGACTGATTATTAAACAAAAACACTCTCCTTCTTGCAATATATTTTCTTTCTTGTAAATGTTGATATTGTTAACACATAAACTGAAAGTTGAAAATTTTAGTTTTCATTTCCATGAGGAGTTGGATATTTTGCTCTTATTAAACAATCTATATTATGTAATACAAAAAGAAGAAAATAAGTAAAATCAGCATGTAACTAATGAGGTTCTGTTTTAGATAACAACTACATTTTAGATTAAAATCAAATCATACTTAAAGTGTTATGTCATTTAAAACTCTATTTTGCAGATTCAAAAGTGTGAAGTAAGAAATACATAATGTATAATTTTTATACCTAGTTTCTTTTAAAATTATAACATTATATATATAATACGTGTGTTAATATATATATTATATTATATATATAAAAACAAAATTTTGTATACATTAAAATGTGTATATATATATATATATATATACATAATATAGTACATAATTGCACATATATATATATACATAATATTTCGTAAAAGAGTAATATTTTAAATATGTATTGAATTTTATATATAAAATAAATCACACACACACACACACACACACACACACACACAGATATATATAATATTAAAACCAAAAACGTTTTTATTAATTTAAACTTAAAAAAAAAGGAAATAAAAAAAAAGTTTGGTGGGTGGGTTCGGCCACCCCCACCCCTGCGCAAACAAACAAAAATATAAACAATGGCAGGGGGGGCCGAACCCCCCCCCCCCCCCCCCCCCCGCACCCCTGCAACCTGTTCCCGTGGGGGGCGCTACACCCAAAAATCTCCTTTGCCCTTTGGGCCTGTTGCCACCCCCTCCCCACGTGCCCAGCTCCGCCGCTGCCCCCACATGCCCCCACCGGTACCTCAACCGCCACCCCTGTACTGTCCCGCAACCTCCTTTGTGTGTTGTTCCACCCAATGCTCCTCCGTCACGCCAGTCCTTCCATCCACATGTAAAACCCAAAACCTGCCCCCTTCAACACAAAAATATATATATATAGACACATTTATACACGTATCAAAGAAATGAGAGACAGAATACAGTTCTTGTTGTTGCAGGATTTTCACAAACAAAATAAAACAAAGAAAAGGAATATATATATATATATATATATATATAATAACAAATATATATTTATCTCATAATAAGGAATAATACAACAAGGGTTTACAAAAAAAAAAGAAATTAACTCCATAGTTTCCCCTTCATATACCTTGTAACAAGAGAGAGAGAGAAAAACAAAAATGAAGAAAGAAAAGAAGGGGAAAAGAACATAAGGAAAGGAAATTTTAGGGTTTTAGATCTGAGGGTTAATAATAAAAACATCCAAGGGTGGATATTCCTCCCTACACTTCCCAAGTCATGGTATTTTGTGGGATCCCATGGTAAAATAAATGAAGGGTGTAGGTGGGAAAATTTAATCAAACGGGAAGGTGAAGATCTAATTATATGACAAGGGGTGCATAGAACTTCTAGTGTAATCCCACTAAATGATTAATAGAGTGATCATAGAAATTTAGGTTGGAAAATTAATCTGTGTAAATCCAGTTGATATAAACTAATTTACCAATGGAGTCAGGAAAATGTCCCGCGGTAGTATTTATGTTTTAAAAAAAAAATTACCCTAAATTTTTGCTTTGCAATGGGCCGGTTTTCTGGTACCCGAGAGAGGCACTACAAATATAAAATTTTCAAACTATTGAGGAGGAGATGAATTTCTCAAAATTCGAGACAATTATCTTGTGACAATCAATGAGGAATGAAAAATGGGTTCTGGACATGACTTAACACATTTTAATGGGATCTAGGTAAAAACATTGATTACATCACTATGAGATTAAAAAACATCCAAATTTCATGGGAAATAAATCATTTGAAATGTTTTGTTGAGAGGAAGTATTTATCATGTTTTTGGAGATATTTCATTGGGATTTGTGAAAAATCACAAAACATGTTTTGGGTATAACGTGAGATTTTATAGGAGTTTGTAAGTAAACAAATGACCATATAACATGGAATAAATCTCTGCAATCTATAATATAAATAATATATAAATAAAAAGGTGATTTGGAAGAGAAATCATGAAAACAATCTCTTGGGGACTGACCTTGGGGTTTATAAGAGAAGAACACTTGGATTATTTGGAATAACTATAGAAATAAGGATCTATGGAGTAGAAAATTTCAAATGGGAATATTACAATAAACACTTAGTAATATAAATTATATATTATATCATCTTAAAAGAGTTCTTATGGAGGAAAATCATGTAGTTTCAAATGATTTTATACATGGAAGCTCAAGATATGAGAAATAATGGTCTAAGAAACACTAGGGTATCCAAAAAAATTTAGGTAAGATTGGGAGGAAGAAATGAAGTTCATGGAGAAAATGGAGATGAAATTATTGTTATAATTTTATGTTGAGGTCCATTAAGTGATTTAAACTTTCTTTCAGGAGGGAAAACACATTTTTGAAACGTATAAGGATTTCCAAAAATAAATAATCTTTTCTGAATTATGGCTAAAATGATGGAATGTAAAAGGTATGAGGTCATGTAAAATTCACTTGTCAATACCACACTCATAAATGAATTGTGTAGGCTATCACTAAGATGTGACACTAATCAATTATTTTTGATATCTCACAAATAATTTTCATGAATTCATGCATCCAAGGCTTGAATTAATTTTTTATTAGTTATCCCATGAATCATCTCAAGAGAAAAATCATATATGAGAGATCATCATAAAATTCCACTCTTACCAAAGCTTTAGGGAGCTTAGAAGGCCCTTTCTTTTGTACTTTAAAGTGAAAACCGTAGAAAACATATTTTGGATTTTTGAATCCCAATATTTATATTCATCTAGGGCATTCACTTTTGTAAAAATCACAAAAATATTTCTCCTGCATATCCCACTAGCAGTGCCAACATGTATAGGATCCATCAAAGTCAATAGTGAACTAATTTCCACATTTATCTCTCATTTTATGCCTTCATAATGATAGAAGCATTTCATGGTGATTACGATAGAGATATTCGCATCGCTATGGTACTTGAACTTTATATTCGAAATAGGTAACTCAAATAATTTATGAATAGAAAACTAGTATTTGACATGGTAGAATTTAAGTTTTGGTGGGATTTTAATGAAGTATACTACTAAAATATAGACTTGTCAAACTATTGAGGAGGATATTAATTTCTCCAAATTCAAGGCAATTCTCTTGTTACAATCAACGAGAAATGAAAAATGGGTTTTGGACATGACTTAGCACATTTTAATGTGATCTGGGTAAAAATATGAATTACATCACTATGGGATTAAAAAGAATCCAAATTTCATGCGAAATAAATCATTTGAAAGGTTTTTTTGAGACAAAGAACTTATTTTTTTTTAGATATTTCATTGGGATTTGTGAAAAATCACAAAACATGTTTTGGGTATAAGGTGGGCTTTTATAGGGGTTTGCAAGTAAATAAATGACTAAATAACATGGAACAAATCTCTCCAATCTATAATAATATTAATAGATAAATCTAAAGGTTATTTGGAAGAGAAATCATGAAAACAATCTCATGGGGATTGACCTTGGGGTTTACAAGAGATGAACACTTGGATTATTTGGAAGAACTATAGAAATAAGGGTCTATGTAGTAGAAAATTTCAAATGGGAAGATGAAAATAAACACTTAGAAATAGCACTTGTATATTATATCATTTTAAAAGAGTTCTTATGGAGTAAAATCATGTAGTTTCAAATTATTTTATACATGGAAGCTAAAGATATGAGAAATAATGGCATGAGAAACACTAGTGTATAAAAAAATTAGGTAGTATTGGGAGGAAGAAATGAAGTTCATGGAGAAAATGGAGATGCACTTATTGTTATAATTTTATGTTGAGGTCCATTAAGTGATTTGAATTTTCTTTCAGGAGGGAAAACACATTTTTGAAAGGTAGAAGGATTTCCAAAAATAAATTATCTTTTCTGAATTATGGCTACGATGATGGAATGTAAAAGTATGAGGTCATGTAAAATTCACTTGTCAATACCACACTGATAAACGCATTGTGTAGGTTATCACTAATATGTGACACTAATCAATTATTTGTGATACCTCACAAATAATTTTCATTAATTAATCCATTCTAGGCTTGAATTAATTCGCTATTAGTTATCCCATGAATCATCTCAAGAGAAAAATCATATATGAACGATCATCATAAAATTCCACTCTTACCAGAGCTTTAGGGAGCTTAAAAGGCCCTTTATTTTTTACTTTAAACTAAAAGGTATCGAAAATATTTTGGATCTTTGAATCCCATCATTTCCATTCATCTAGGGAATTCTCTCTTGTCAAAATCACAAAAATATTTCTCCTTCATATCCCACTAGCAGTGTCAACATGTATAGGAGCCATCTAGGTCAATAGTGAACTATTTTCCACATTGATGTCTCATTTTATGGGTTCATAATGATTTAAACATGATAATACCACATCCATACATTGGATAATTGGAGAAAATTTTGAATCCTAGTATAAGCCACTACAATTTTTTTTATCTTCCATTAGAATCTAGTAACATTTTGACATCCTCAACTTTAGGTTTTCAATGTCCATGAAATATCCATTGTTATCTCCAATGTTACACATTTCATTGATTAGGATATATATAGGATCATACTTAGGATATATTAACTTCGTATTTGAAATAGGTAACCAAACAAAATTATCAATAGAAAACTAGTATGTGACATGAAAAAATTTGAGTTATAGTGGTTTTTTAATGAAGTAGACAACAAAAATATAAACTTGTCTAAAATGGGATAAATACTCAATAATATTGATTATGAATGAATTAAATTGAGATTTATTAGTTAGGGTATGAATTTATCTAAATTTGATGAAATTCTCTTGTGGAGATAATCGGAAAATGGAAAAATGGGTTTTGAATGTGACTTAGAACATTTTAATGGGATTTGGATTGAAATATTGATTAAACCACTTTGAGAGAAAACTTCATCCAAATAACATGGGACTAAAATAAGTTGAATTTTTTTTTGAGAGGAAGGAATGATCATTTATTTGTGGTGATTTCTTATTGGGATTTGTGGAAAATAATTTAAAAAATTATTGTTACAATGTGAGTTTATTAATGGAGTTTACGAGTAAAAAAATGACTAAATCACATGGAATGAATCTCTCCAATATATCATATGAAGATTAGATCAATGCTAAGGATTTTTTTTAGAAAAGTTTCGTGGGGATTGAAATTGGGATTTATAAGATATGAGCATTTGGAATTTTTGGAAGAAATATGGAAAGCAAGGTTTATTTAATAGAAAATTTTCAATAGGAAGATAAAAAACAATTTTTTACATCCCTTATATCTTATATCATCTTACAAGAATTTTCATGGAGGACCAAAATGTAAAGTTGTAAAGGGTTTTTCCATGCTAGCTCAAGATATGAGAAGCAATTATGTGAGAAACAGTCTGGAATCAACAATTTTTCATAGAGGAATCAGAGGAAGAAATGAAGTTCATAGAGAAAATGGAGATTTAGTTTTTTTTATAAAGTGAATTTGAGTTGGTTGAGAGGTGAATTAAGTTATTTTCCTTTTCTTTTGGGAGGGAAATGCATATTTTAAATATAAAAGGAAATTGAAAGTGCATTTTTTTATTGTGTAAGGAACTTGAAGTTCCAAAAGCACACTTTTGGTTCTTAAGTGTAAAAAAAGAACATTTTTAACTCTCGTGAGGGACCCCTAGGTTCAATTTTTGTTACCAAGTGGAAATCTTAAGTGAAACGTGCAACCTCAACTTTGAATTAGGACATGAGAACCAATAAAGTGCATGTCAATGAGAAAATAGAACTTTGACCTCACTTTAGTTATAAAAAATTGAGTCTCAACTTCAAACTATAACTAAGGAACTAAATTAAGTTCCAAATAGTGCAAGCCCAAAAAATAATAATTTGGAACTCACTTAAGTTCTAAGAACATGCATTCATTTCCCTCAAAGAACCTTAAGTGAAAAATTGCAGTCTCAACATAAAATTAGAACCCTCTAGTTCCAAAAATAGTATTTTAGAGTGTCATAGGGAACTAAGGAACAATTCAAACTTAAAATTAGAACCATATACATTGGTACTTCAATATATCACACTTTAAGTTGTGAGGAGAAACTAAAGTGCCCAAAATCACATCTGGAGGCTTGCGTAAAACCTAAATTGTTAAACTTTCACTATTGAAGGAAGAGTAGGATTTGTAAGTCCATATGCCACATGATATTTAATGTAAATAACCTAATTAATGTATTCCCATGAATTTCAAGGGATGAAATTACTGTATTATTAATTTTTGAGCCAAAACCTAAATGTGACTAAATTAGGTATAACGAGGCAAAATGTGGTTTTGTGTTATAGAGAAAAATTACAATAATAACAATAAAAATAATAATTAGAAAATATGAAGGAATACATGATCCCTCTTTCGAATAATGGTAGGGTTCTTAGATCCATCCATAACTCCTGAAAACTTTTTTGCAAGTGGATAATTAAATAGGTATAAGTCTTTATAGTTCTTGAAGGGTATCTATTTATGATGCCTCCAAAACTTTATCTATAATATAATAATATTTAATAGACCCTGAAATATTTCAAGTGACTATGGTATAGGATATTTATACCGTTAAATGATATTCAAACCTTCCACAAAAAATTAACCTTCCTTAGATGATTGAGAACAACTTTTCCTCAAAAATCACAAGTAGTGAATATGTTCCCAAGTCTAGTGCAAAGCTCCCAAAATATTTATTAAAATTTACTTTCATCAATTACATTAGATACCATTCGAATGACTATAATATAAGCTCTTGAAACCACCCATATCTCTCGAAAGCTTCTACACAATTTGACCTTCCTCAGATGATTGAGAATACATTTTCTTAAAAAATCACTAGTAGTTAAGACATTCACAAGACTAGTGTAGATCTCCTATAATATTTACTAAACAACATTATCATGAAGTATACTTAGATACCTTTCTAATGAATATAATTTGGGCTCTTAAAACCACCTATATATTTTGAACCCTTTCACGCAAGTCATTTCTGTAGGGTTATAAAAAAAAATTCCTAAAACTTTTACATGTAAATTTATCTATAATAATATCTTTATCTACTTTGATGGTTATTTCTACTATTCCTACTTTAGTTTTGGTTTCAACTATTATATCACCCATGATGGTACTTTGTACTTCACCCATAATTTCTTCTATTCCTCCCACAATGTTCACATCACCTTTTCCTTCTTCCAAAGTCACCCCATTCACCACTTATTATTCCTCTTCCCTTATTTAAATATGGATACCACCTTGCAAATGTTATTCCCTTTATGTACGATGGATTCAAAAACAATTAAGAAACCTCCAATTGGAAAAACCATTATACAACCCATTTCCTTTATAGATATGTTGACATATTAAGGTTTTTATGTGTTTAAGCCTTTTCCACCACTGACTACATCTCAAAATAGGAAGCCAATTCAGATGTTCCTAAATTTTCCTTGCAAAGAATATTAATGCAAATACCAATGGGTCATCCCATTTTCAGCTAAGGAAACCATTTAATATTTCTCCTCTTATGGGTAATCCCATAGTTATATAATTCACTCAAGCCTCCACTAATACACTTTCCACTTCAGCTATCACTGTATCATCTATAGTTGAATAAGTACATGAAACTTAAAAAGGAAAAGTGGATTTTTAAAAACAATTGTCTCAATAACAAATCTGAGTAAATAAATCTCATACTGTTACTAATCATCATCGATAGGATCGTTATTTAATAATAAAATGAAGAATAAGTTGCAAAAGGTCACAAAAAGTAGAATCGAATCCTAGATCTATGAAATATTACTTAGGAAATAGGAGGACATTATGGGATTATCAAGGAAAATATCTAGAGAAGGTGAACTGAAAAATTGATCCATTAAATGTGATGGATGCATTTTTGAAATGTATAAGGGATCCTTACATGATGGTAGAGAATATTTTAATGCCAAGAAGTTGGAACTCAATCCATGTCGTACCTTAAGGTCAAATGTGTGTCATATTTTGAAGGAATTGTTTCAAATATATGCCTACTACAAAGGATAAAGGAGACACATTTAAAATAAATAAATATATCTTGAAAAATAGGTTATGGAAATGAAATCCAAACAAATGGTCATCTATGAAATGGAAGATGCAAATTTATTTCAAAACTTTCATCTTAGGAGAGTAGATGATGTTATAATTATTGAAAATAAATTTGGAAAACTATAGGTTGAGCTTGTAAAAGGATAAATTTCACTCTCAGTGGTTTAAAAATATTTGGGTCTATTTTTTTACAACATTGTGTCAATTTTTAGAGATGTAGTATTGACAAAAAAATTGGATCTAGTGGACATGATGCTAACAATGGAACAATTTATGCATATTTCAAATAATAATTAGAGTTCACATTTCTTAAATAATATGGGGACGAATGAATTCATCTTCACCACATAAATCAAGCTTGAGAAATCTAAAAGCATAAATATATTTTTAGGATACATGCTTTTATATTTTATTTATGCTAACTAGAGTGAAGAGCTATGTAAATAAGTAATTGTGAATATGGTGGTAGTAGATAATAATTAGAGAATTTGCCAACATGCACAAAGTATAAGCATAACCCTAATTTTTTAAGGAGGCTATATTTTCATGCAAACTTATGAGGCTATTTTTGGTTATTGATTTTTTTGGTAAAAAAATTGTATGTTCACTAGTCCACCTAGTTCTAATGACTCAAATTGAGTAGTTAATCAAAAGTAGATGATGTTATAATTATTGAAAGAAAGTTTGCAAAAGTATAGGTTGAGCTTGCAGAAGAATAAATTTCACTCTCAGTGGCTTGAAAATACTTGTATATATTTTGTTACAACATTGTGTCAATTTTTAGAGATGTAGGATTGACACAAATTTTAGATCAAGTGGGCATGATGCCAACAATGGAATGATTTATCCATATTTTGACCAATAATTACAAAGTTCACTTTTCTTAACTAAGATGGGAATGTATGAATTCATCCTCACCACATAAATCAAGATTTAAAAATCTAAAAGAATCAAGATATTTTTTGATACATTCTTTTTTTATATTTTATCTATGCTAATTAGAGTAAAGAGCTATGTAAATCACTAATTGTGAATATGGTGGTAGTAGATGCTAATTAGATAATATGCCAAAATGCCCAAAGTATAAGCTTACCCCCATTTTCTTAAGGAGACTATATTTCCATGCGCACTTAGGAGGTTATTTTGGGATATTAGTTTTTTTTGTCAAAACTTGATATGTTCACTAGTCCACCTAGTTATAATGATTCAAATTGAGTAGTTAATCAAATGTAGAAGATCCTATAATTGGCTATATTTGGTAAACGTGGGAGCCTATTTTATATTTTTTAGGTTGTAGTTAACTTTAAGGTCTTTGTTATTTTTGTATCATAGTTCATTTTGTATTGATTTTCCATATTACATGTAGAGCATGAGGCTACATCCCATAAGTCTATAAAAAACTCAATACTATTGTAAAAATTATCTTTATCACACTAGATCAATACAAAGAAACGAATCGGAGCTTGAAATTGGTTATTGTGAGTTGTGAATTGTATTTTAATTGTTAAATCATGTATTAATTCCTAGACAAAGATATATTTTTCTTAGTTAAGTAGTGTTTTAACTTCAATCCTCAATTGGTTTTTTTAGAGTAATTAGTTTGAGCTACGTTAATATCAGTTTCAATTTGTTAGTGTTTCTATTTCTTATATTTTTGGATGTACTTTTATATTTTGTATGCTTATATGATTATATATACTGAAAAGTGAATTTACTTTGTTTTTATGAAATTTTGGTACCTTGAAGTGATTTTTAAGTTGATTAACTCTTTGATACATTCTTTATCAATGAATATAGTTAGTTACTTAGATGATGAAGATTGATGCTTCCCTTTTTAGGAATTCCTTTGGCTGACTACTTTAAGCTTACAAAGTATTATGTTATAATAATTTTAATTATCTTGGATTTATGTGTGGTTTAGATAAAGCGAAAGGTGTATTCTATCCATAAGAAATAAAAAAGATTCTAGTTTCCTTTACTGCCTTACCCTTCTCTTCTTTTATTTTCTAAAGTCCCAAACCATTTAGTTAGATTTAGACCATTATTAATATCCATAAGAAGAGTTAAAACTCAAAACAATGTCTTTTGAATAAAATAGAATGAAACATTAATATGTGGTTTTTTAAAACACACTAATCCCTTTAGAGGTTAACATAAGGTCACATAAGTCCCAAAAAAAGCTATAAATCCTAGAATATTCTATACATTGGATCCATATTTCCGTCTAGGGTTATAAAATGAGTGGGAGAAAGGAATTAAAGTTCCCTTTCCTGTATTTTGAAGTGTATTATTGGTGTGTATAGAATATTTGTAAACACCTTATTCTATCACCAATTTAAGCAATTTATTGGTGTGTATAGAATATTTTACCAATTCCCTAGATTATTTTTTTTACCAATTTATTAATTTATGATTAAATTGGCCTTATTACATTACAAAATAAAAAGTGATTGATAACACACCAAACAATACAACAATTAAATAAATAATGAGGTTCATCCCAAAATACACTATGTCTCTAGATTTGTGAAAAATACTAACCAATATATAACCAATGTAGAGATACAAAATTCTTACATCACTTTACTACTTGTAGTTAGAAATGTCCATCGACCTAGCTCTGGATACTGGCTCTCAGCTATTTTTCAAGATAGATTTTTTTTTACGTCTCTTTTCTTTCTGATATTGTCCCTTGGCTTGACTAGTAATAATATGTGCATTGTTTCTCTTGGATTGTGGGCTTAGTGTATCTATGATGGCCCTCTGGCCTTTGAGATGATAATATTGATGAACTACATGCTCTAATGACCTCTCTATGAATCTAAGTCTTTCTATCATGTTCACAGTAATATCACCAAAATAAGGGGTTCTCTAACATCTAGCAATGATTTCAAAAAAATAAAAGATCTCTAACTTATTGACATGATCCATTGATGATTGTTACTACTAAAATCTATCTACATCTTGTTAAAAACTGCATAATAATATGATAAATAATCACCGAATACTATAATATACAAATTGAATTCATTCGGGATATCAAATACATAGAGGAAGATTACGTATATAAAGTTTGATCTCCTTGATTCTAGGAGTCAACACTCATCCCACATATCTCTCCTAATCCCCACGATATCTCACTCAAACTCTCAATCCCATTATTTTCTCACAACAAACATTATCTAGTTACAACTATTTACATGAGTTAACAACTCATAAATAGTTGTATTACATTACACTTTATTATTTATTTCCACACTCATAATAATATTCACAATATCTAATATTATTCCTAACATTCACTCCCCTATTGTTAACATTATTATTTCCACACATACACTCCCCTAATGTGAACAATGTAGAAAAGAATAGTTACACTTTCTCTACAGCTTGCACACCCCTGTTTGCTCATGATCTTGGTACACATATGGACCTCAGTCCAAGGTAAGAACCCCTATTCATGAACCTCTGTTCATCAATATGAACCCCTGTTCGACAAAAAATAGACCTCTGTCCTAGGTACGAGCCCCTGCTCATGAACCTCTGTTCATCCTCTTCAAGAAAAACATGATGCTGCTTTTTCTTGTGCTTTTATCTTTCTACTATAACATATTTACATCAGGAGGTTATAAAAGGAAATACAATTCTGAACAAGAATGTGACATATGTTCTTATTACAAATAATGAAACACACAACTGAAATACTTGGCCACCAAATCAACACCGCGGCCTCATCGATGGTGCCTGATGAGAGGTCGCCGATTGCCCTCCTGCCTCCGTTGCCTCTAGCCTCCATCAGAAACTGCTTACTTACTCAACAAATTTGAAAATGAAGCTCAATATGAATTGTCTCCCCCTCAATTTAATCTTGGTCGCTGTGTACAAGTGAAAATATGACCAGAAGAAATGCGGGCAACTTTTTGTTTTTAATTCAGTTTTCCTAATAATCACCTAAATGACAATTTTAGACTCAATAATAATTATTGACTTTGACAATTACATTTTACTCTTACAAAACATGACACAACATGATAATATATTTAAAAAATAATAAAATATTACTTTTACAAATTCCTAAATTTAAATCATTTAAAAAAAAAAAAAGACTTTAACCGAACATTAAATAAACTTGACTTAAAATAACATAAAGACAAAAATAGAAAAAAAACTATTACTTAACACATTTTTACTATAAAGAAAAAGTAATATTATTGTATTACTTTATATAAATAAGAATAAACCTAAATAAATACTTCTTTTTAGTTTAACGGGTATGGTATTTTTTAAACAATATATTCTTAAAACTAAATAACAAGACAATAAGACAAAAATACTTAATGACTCTTATTTTAATGGACAAAAAAAATGGAAGGACATTTAAAACACTCAGACTTATTAAACCTCAAATAAAACGTAAATGGAGATGAGACATTTAAAAAACTATAAACCATGTCAATGTACCCGTGAATAGATTTGTTCCATATTTCTGGTTGGAAGATAGTATACGCTAATGTCAAATTAAACAACCATGGTTCCACTTCTAGTTGTATTAGTTAGATCCGCCTGCGGAAAATTTCCACACAAATATTACTATAATTTATCTTCACTTTTAGGCTCGTCTACCTCAAACTTAACACTTTTCACTTTACGGCTGTAACGCGAAAATACCATCGATCAGATCTATATGCATATAGAAGCCAGTTTCAATGCATGAGGATTCCCACAAATTACTGATGAAACTGAGACGTGTCCACATTTCCAGCACAGTAGATGAAACCAGCTACAACATATGAGATAGAGAAATCATGATATATAGATCTGCCCACTTCTACGTCTAAATATATGAACCAGACTATTAAATGCAAGTAGCTGCAAACTAATCGCATACAAGGAGATCACAGTAGATATTGTTTTTCAAAAAAAAATTAACATCATGCATGCTATAAATCTATTTCATTGTAAACACATGAACAACCTGCTCTGATACCACTGTTAAAAACTACATAATAATATGAGAAATAATCACCGAATACTATAATATACAAATTGAATTCATTCGGGATATCAAATACATAGAGGAAGATTACATATATAGAGTTTGATCTCCTTGATTCTAGGAGTCAACACTCATCCCACATATCTCTCCTAATCCCCAAAATATCTCACTCAAACTCTCAATCCCATTATTTTCTCACAACAAACATTATCTAGTTACAACTATTTACATGAGTTAACAACTCATAAATAGTTGTATTACATTACACTATATTATTTATTTCCACACTCATAATAATATTCATAATATCTAATATTATTCCTAACACATCTTGGAAGAACTTGTAAATTATAAAGTTTGACTGACAGAATGGCTCATGTCATTACAAAATTTAGGATCTTGGCCTTGATAAATTTTTTTATAAATTATGGGATCCTAAGGGTGTCAACAAATGATTAAGGTTTTAAGTAGTCCTTTTTAAAAAATATAATAAGCCTAATATCACCACTAGAATTGACAAAATCAAATTAAGGTTATCTAAAAATCTAAGATCCAATTGTTTATGGTGGATTTCGATTTATTTATTATATGAAAAATACCAAAAACTCATAAGATGATAGGGTTAAGTGATAACAGTGTTGATAATGCATTGTTGAGATATGTGGATGTAAAATGGGTATGGGACTCTTTCTTCTAATGAATGAGAGAAACCTTCACACATAGAGATAACTCAATAAGAAAAATATTATCTAAGGATATGGCGAGTTTCTCGGTAAAGGTTGATCCTAAGAAAAAAATTGTTTCCTTGAAGGGTGTAAACTCATTTTTAAAATAAATTGATAATGATAGAAAACTAATGGACATGTTGTCATGTGTTTTTACATAGGAAAAATTCACTTGAAAATAGGACAACCATACCCTAGTGTCAAATTTTTGTGTCATACCTTTCTAAGACACTCCATAGATCAACCTACACCTCAATGCCAAGTCCTATTCTCTCCTTCTAGTGGTCCATTTGTGAGTTTCAACATTCCCCAAAGGTGATTTAGAAAAAAAAAAGATCATTCAAGTACTTTTGGATTAGTATCTCTCAAGCCAAAATTTCAACCAAGATTAGAAAGGGCTATCATCATCCTTTTTATGACAAGTGCATATTAACCAAAGTAGTTTAAAAGGCCTATATTAATCATGGAGGTTTATTCGGGATATAGAATCATTTTTCAACTAATTTAGGAACATTCTAGTAAGTTTCAGAGTTGTAGGATCCAATCCACCGAAAGTGGGTTTTTGAGGCCTAAGGAGCTTCCAATGTAAATGAGTACTTGAACTTCAAGAGGTGATTGTGAGAGATCTGAAATGAGTTGTGAGCCCAAAAATATATCATTGGAAATAATTTTTATTCCCCTATATTTTTATAAAATCATATCTATACAAAGCACCTTGCATTTTTCAATCCAACACATTCTTTCAAAACACAACTAGCATTCCTGAGAAAAAGGAGGATTTTGATGGTGTTTAAATCATAATAAAGGAATGGTACCCATCCCATAATTATAAAAATTCCTTTTCCATGTGATATCACATAAATAAGTGTGGAATAACTCATCTAGGAGCTCAAGTTATGGTCTTTTCAAGTTGTCACCCAAGGTAAGCATTGTGATATTTAGTCAGATTTTTGGATGCCACACCAAAACATGAGGATGTGGAACCTTTTTCTGTCCTATAAATCCCTCACCAATGGGATAATATGGGAATAAAAAATAAACCTCCACCTTTTTTGCATGTTTCTCACCTTATTTGACCCCGACGACCCAATTTGGCCCCCAAGACGAACTTTTCCATCCCCCCTCTCATCACACACATCATGGACAAGTAGTAACATCATACTGAGGCACATTTTTTCCACCTATTTTCCCATCCCAAGGGGAAAATGGGGGATGAAAAAATATGCCTTCCCCCATGACTTTATATGGTCACACATGCAACCATTTGCTAGCACCTAGGAGATCATTTTTAGCCCCCCTCTCAATTTTCGTCATCAAATGAACAAATGTCAAGTGTCAAGAAAATTATAAGGAACATTTTATTGCACCTATAATATCATTCCAATGGGACAAAAGGGGCATAAAAAGTTACCCTCCCCCCTCAATCCATGAAAATACTATAAGTTCAACACTTAACTCATTTTTCTCATTCCCCCCACAACTATCCATACGCTACCAAAACTTTGTTGTATTTTCCCTAAAAAATTTCATCCACCATGATCCCATGATTTGAAATAATTAAAAAAAAGAAATACAGATTATTGAAGATGAAAAATGAGAATTTTTACTAAAAAAACTTTGAAAACCACAAAGGAGATTTTCTCATATCTCAAAAACTAGTGCACAAATATTTATAGGGTTTTTTGCATCGTTTTGCATTCCTAGGAACCTTAAAGTTTCAAGAAGAATTTTTTACATGCATGCTTTGGATTTTTTGTAGTGAAGAAAACCTAATTTCCCAACAAAAAATTTTAAAATTTAAAATATCGCATTCTGAAGACCAGATCAAATTGAAACTTCATAAGTGCACTAAAATTAAAAACCTATATGAAAAAGGTGGTTTCATTAGAACCCGAGTTCCAAAACACCACTTTCTATAAAAATTAAGCCTCCTAAACAAACACTTGCTATTTTTGGTAAGTTTTCACCATGGGAAGTTTCGGAGGAAGAAATGTACACAAAGGTTATCCAGAACTAAAAATTAAGTGATCAACGTCATAAAAGGTGGAGAATTGTCATTTTCTAAAAATAGTGAATTTTCCTTTCTAGTATAGGAAATTGTTCTAAAAATCATTAATTTTAAGATTCATGAGTCATATGAAATCTGCATCAGGAAGTCTCAAAATTTTTTTTCCAACACTCATTACAAAATAAAAAATGATTAATAACACACCAAAAAATACAGCACTTAAATCAATAATGAAGTTCATCCCAAAATACACTATGTCTCTAGATTTGTGCAAAATACTAACCAATATATAACCAATGTAGAGATACAAAATTCTTACATCACTTTACTACTTGTAGTTATAAATGTCCATCGACCTAGCTTTGGATACTGGCTCTCAACTATTTTTCAAGATAAAATTTTTTTACGTCTCTTTTCTTTTTGATATTGTCCCTTGGCTCGACTAGTAATAATATGTGCATTGTTTCTCTTGGATTGTGGGCTTAGTGTATCTATGATGGCCCTCCAGCCTTTGAAATGATAATATTGATGAACTACATGCTCTAATGACCTCTCTATGAATATAAGTCTTTCTATCATGTTCACAATAATATCACCAAAATAAGGGTTCTTTGACATCTAGCAATGATGTCAAAAAAATAAAAGATCAACTTATTGACATGATCCATTGATGACTGTTACTACTAAAATCTATCTACATATTTGAAGAACTTGTCAATTATAAAGTTTGACTGATAGAATAGATCATGTCATTACAAAATTTAGGATGTTGGCCTTGATGAATTTTTTCATAAATTATGGGATCCTAAAGGTGTCAACAAATGATTAAGGTTTTAAGTAGTCCTTTTTTAAAAATATGTGATTGATAACACAACAAATATTTAATCACTTTTTATGAATCTAAATAGTGAATTCACCTTTCTAGTATAGGAAATTGTTCTAAAAATCATTAATTTTGAGATTCATGAGTCATATGAAATCTGCATCAGGAAGTCTCAAATTTTTTTTTCCAACACTCATTTTATGGCCCAGATTGTATGTGCATCATGTATAAAGAAAATTTTGTGATCATCATTGTCAAACTATTCAAGGTGAGCTTCATTGGTACTTTAAAATAATCAAGGTAGTGGCATAGAGGGTTATTATAGAGGTTGGTTTCCATCTTCACCTTCTTGAGATAATATCTTCATGGGTGATGCACATGGTCATCAGGAGTATCTTTCAATAGTGTCTCTAAAAACTCAATTCAAGGTGTTCATATCTCGTACAAATAATAAATCATTAATCATCATCACCAAGGGGAAAATTGTTCAAATATGTTTAGAGAATAAATATTCATCAGTGTGGACGATCATCTATGGTTAGAGTATAATATTAAAATAGTCCTTGAGTAATCAGGTACGTATCACCTACTCACTTAATGTACCTGATGAGCTACACTTGTCAATCATTCAGAAGAAGGATTTTGTCAGTATCAAACTACTTCACTCAAAGTTCATCTTTACATCAAGGAATTCAAATAGATAATCATGAGGAGTTGATTTACTTCATCCCCTTGGTCCTTATCTCTTTCTCACTCTTTCTTCTCTCTCCTTTCTAATTCTTTTTTGGGATTCATCATTGTATTTTTTCCTATTCACTTATGTGACCTATTTTGAAATTGTAAAAGTATTTTCTCAAAATTATAATAAAAATACTTAATTTATCTTTTCTAATGGCAAGTGAAAGGTCACAAGTGGAATAGTAATACAAAGAGTCATGTGATGGAGGTGAGAGGTCCATTCACATTTCTATAAATTGGGATGGCTTCTCCATTCCAAAGGATCCTAGATTTAGAGAATTTCCACTTTGTAGCAATTTTGGATTGTAGTAGTTAAAATTTGTATTAATGCATAAGAAATAAGAGATAGATTTATACTATTTCCCTTTCTCATATGTTCCTCTATCCCTCTAATTATACAACTTTGTGAATGTTAATAAATGAGAAAATAGTTTGTTTCTTTTCTTGATAAGGAGATATATGAAACTTGTTGTTCATAATATTATCTTATTTAGATGTTTATAAAAATGTTTTTTTTCTTCTATATTGAATCATTTAACTACTCTTGTTATTGGGTGTGAACTCTATAATTAGCCTACTCACAATAATAACCTTCCTTTCCTTATTTCTCTCCTTCTCCCTACATTGTTGTAATTTCCTTCCTTGTACCCTTGTACAAGCATCTTGCCATAGGTTCAGTAGAGGATCCTTGTGTGATCTCTAGAATTTTGGGCCAACCTATAATAGTAGATATGATTATATTAGTTTCCATTCAATAATGGAATCTTTACCATGTAATGCAGATGGGGGTAGCACCATGAACCTTGGTGCAGACAAGTAATTTTCCATATCAAATTTTTTTCTCACCAATGGGATGATAAAAGGAAGATTAGAAATATAGAGGGATAGAGAGATCCTTCTCCATGTGATAGGTGGCCCAGGAAAGGGCTAATTTTTTTTTAAATTTTAAGAATTAATAAAACCAGGATTGTTTAACAACGTTTTTTTCTTCCCATATGACTTCAAGAAGTTCACAAAGAGGATGAGTTCAAGTGAAATTTCAATTTCTTCCCACAATAGTGGTTGTGAAATATTAGGAAGGTCGCAAATTCTTGTAATTAGATGTTCCTAACCTGATACAATCATCTATAGAGAGAAACAAATACAAAACATAACAATTAAATAACAAGAAGATTGATTTGTTGATTGAAAATGTGAAAAAAGTGATACAAGTGATTGAATGACATGGATTTTTAGATGTTCTTCACAAAACAGTGAGTATCACCTATACGAGTTTAAAAGTTGATTTGATAAACCCATAATGAAAATTGGATTTGAAGATGTCAATTTATATCAACATGGTCAAATGTATTGATGAGTATTTTGTTGAGGGTTTTGTTAGATGCTTTGGCTTGGATGTTAGCTTATGGATAGTAAGGTGAGGAAAATCTAAGATTGATGTTGTAAGTGTCACAAATATTTTGAAATTTCTTATTTTTTAAGGATTTTCCATTATCTGTGATGTTTTTATATGGTATACCAAAGTGACAAATAATTTGATGATGAATGAATTTGATGATTTTATCTACTTTAGTTGAGATAAGGGTGATTACTTCAACCAATTTAATGAAAAATTCAGTCATTGTGATGAATTAGGGTTGATAAGGCCAATAAGGGAAAGTCCTCATTGTGAGAATGACCACACATCTTTTGTTGGTTGAAGAGCATGGCTAGGAATATGTGTGATATTGGAATGTTGTTGAAATTTGAAACATTTATCGACATAGTCACAATCTTCTTGGTTGAATGTAGCTAAATAGTATCCCATGTCTAAGATTCATTTAGCCACAACAAAACCTTTGAAATGTCCACCGCATATGTTGTTATGGACTTGTTACATAGATATACAGGCATCTAGAGTTTTAAGACACCAAAGGAGGATGATGTAAAATCATCTTTTGTAAAGGATACCTCCTAATATGACATAACAAGACATGATTTGTTAAAAATATCTTTTTCCATTTCCATATATTTTTGAAGGTACTTTTCTATTGGAGAGATAAGCATATGTTTTTGCATACTAGGTGTCAAATGAGCTATCTTCTATCTGATTAATAGTAGGAAGTTTAGTACTGGTATAGGGTGGTGTGGACACTCAAAATTATCCTTCATTACTTACATTCTTACATTAATAAAAATCATTATCTCATTCATATATTCCCTATCCTAATTCTAAAATACTCCATCATATTTACCTAGCATACATATTATCCACAGCTGTAAAATCTATCATTAAATTTTGTAAATCTACACTTAACCACATAAAACCACTTGAAAACAAAAAGACAAATAACATAAATAAAAAACATAGCCATCCCATAACCACCTAACTCATCTACTTCGAGTAAAAAAATCCCTTCAACATTTACCCAACCTCCAAAAACTTAAAAACCTAGTTTAGAATTGGTTTTAACCACTTTACCACTCAAAATCCCATAAAAATTGTATCACTGATGATTCCTTTGAATCACGAGTGATTATAAATATCAATTTTCAGACCCTCTTCTAAGATCCTGAATTTTTTATTTTTTTTCCCTAGCTTTTTGTCATGAGCACTAGCATTTTGCATCCCGTTATTCAACACTATCACATCAGGGACATCATCAGACATCATCAAGTATTTCCCATCTCTCTGGAGACTAGCTTTCACCACTCAAGTTGTAGACTGCATCACAGTATTATCCAATCAATTCAAATCTTCTCCAAGCAAGGTTTGAGGAATATTTTAGCTTCAAAACAATATTGAGGTACTCCTTATATATTTCTTATATTATTTCAGTCAAATTTAGCCTTAAATTAAGTATAAAACATCACTTTGTATCATTAAGAAATAATTTTTATTAAACTATTAAAATTCTTTGAAATAGCCAGCAATTCCCCTAATCTCAAGCGATTGGCCTAATCACCAAAAATTCTTGTCAAAACATGTCATTTGATCAATTTGATCATATTTTTTTCAACTTTTATCAAATCCTTTGCATTTAACATTGTTGTCTCCAAGCATGGCTCTCTATAAGATAATAATTTGTGTCTGACCACATCCGATTACCAACATTTACATCATTCCAATAGTTTGACATCCATTCTTCTGGGAATAATACAACATCTTGCATGAGCTCACACTTTGCGCAATTTTATTTTCCAATTTTGATCAAGAAATTGAGGATCAATTTGAACTCATTCATTGTATCGAACAAGAGACCAAGGATTTCTATTACAACTACTTTGAACATGCCTAGATTGCATCTACCATCACTTGGGTCAGTTTTGAAGCTTCTCAAGACTTGCCCATTCATTTAGAGTTCTAGAGTTTCTCATATTATATCTATTTATCTACTTTGATTGTATATCTTTATCTTCATCCTTATCATTACTTTCAATTCTCCTTATTTTTCTAATAGTGAGATGAAATCCTCTGAGGAAGTCCCTTTGGATTCATGGGATTGGCCTTTTCTAATCAACTCGCCTATCCATTTATCTAATCCTTTCTATTTAGTGTCTTTGAGCACATGTTACTTTATAGGACATGAGAACTTACATTCATCCAGAATTGATTAGCTTCAATCATACATCAACTTCAGTATTCATCTCTACGGGTACTGGTAAACCCTGCATATTTTGAGGTCATTTTTATTTTTATTAATTAAATTCATTAATTTAAATTAGAAATGTAAAAATATCTTTGAATATTCTAGCATGCCCAGTGGGACATTAAGTCTTTTTCTTATTTTTGATTTATTTTATTTAAATTAGTTTTTCATTCATTTTTAGTTCTTCTACTCTGTAATCACCAGTGATTGGATGCATTGCCAATGATTATGTCAATCGTCGATGATCACTGTGACTTCCTTTTATTACTTACTCATTTAGCCTCTAAAATCATTTCCTTGTATTTTTTTTCTTCTGTTAATACCTTTTGGCACGTTTCTTCTTTGGAGGATTTTTCTTTACTAGAAAAATAAAATTAAAATTTAAAAAGGAAGCATTTTTTAGGTGAGTCATTTCCCTTTCTTTTGAATTTCTATATTGCATTTGTTTGTCTGTTCTCATTAAAGAAAACATTTTATTTTGGGCTTAAAACAAACATTTCATTCTTCCTGATCACATAGATTAATTTATTATATTCACGTAATCTTCCCCCACACCAAATCAAATTACATAAAGCACAACTTTTATAGAAACATTCCCACCCATGTGATAACTATCAGGATTTCATCACCCAATAGGGAGACTGACTTAGTGTTATGGTTGTGTATAAATAATTGGTTGTCAGTATATTGTCGAAGCACCTGACTCCCTTATCATTATGGGACTGTGAAGTTAGGGGCTAGGCCCCATACCGGCACCAACACAGATTCGGGCCTCACATACTTTCAAGTATAAAGAGGACTCTAGCCTTAAAAATTCTTAAAACCATCCATAGACAGCCATTTTCTTGGACCTTATCAACCATTTTACACATTTACCCTTTTTATAAGCTAACCAAGATAATTAAAAATATTTTTGTGTGATTTTATTGTTGTTTTTAATTAACCAATCTAGATTTCTTTTCATTTTTAGGTGATTGTTTTTTTCATCATGGTACTTAAAAAAAACAATACCGTATTCAAAATTTTGAATACATGTCCACCCCATTCCAAGAAACACCACAAAACATGATATATAAAATTAAGAGTTCCATCGATAACACTCAAAAATGTCGTTAGAATTCCTAGTGTGCATTTCATTCATGACCAAATACTACATCACCCCCACTTGAAGATGAAGAACAACAACATTCTCCCAATAACCAATATTCCTCATCTAAGATATTTGATCCTCTTAGTCCTCGTTTCTTTGATAGTGGGCATCTTATCTTTTGAGAAATCCTATATTTTAACCCCATTTCTCTTAATGTTTATCTCACAATATGGGGTGTTCGTATGCAACCATTGTTACCTAAACCACTACCATATACACATGACCATTCATGTGGTTTTTTCAATCTCATTGTTCTAAATGAAAAACCCGTTATTCAACAAATATGTTCTTATCCTTCTAGCAATAAACCTGAATCATCTGATATTATGTCTTTTGTTCCTATTTTTCATCTTAACATGATTTCTTCACAAGACATAATCATTCAATAACCTGGCCCTGCAACTGGTTCCACGCCACCTCAAAAAATACCAATTCTTCTTCATCCTCACAAGCCCCTCTAGTTTCCTCCGTCATACAACCACCTTATGTGAGTTATGTTTTCGCTTCTATTATTACATCCCAACTTCCACATTATCAATAAACTACACCACCTTTACATAACATTACCATGTATTTTACCATTGATCAATACTAATGTTGTTGTCAGTCTCCACCCAGTTTCACAATAATCTTCCATCCCCCTTATTTCACAACATATACCTCAACCATCACAACCACTTACTTCACTCTTAATCCATACCACAAAAATCATAGTCCCTTCCTTTCCAAAACATTTCACAATAATCACAACTCCTTATTAGTACCTCTATTCCTATTCAACAATCATACCCATATTAACAACCCCTTATCTACACATCGATACCCTTTACACATGTTCCTCAATGGTCATAACCTCTCTTGAACACATCTATTCCCATCTAGGTCTAGTACATCCAACCATCACAACCATTGGCCTCACAACCCATTTATAATATCCCCCAACAAATCATTCATTATCAACAATACACCCCTCAATAGTATCATACCAACAACCTAATCAATATTCCTTTAACCAACCTGTTCCATCCTTATTTAATACACAAATGGACCCTCTTCAAGATTTAATGAATAGGATATCTAGCCTCGAATCCACTTCGATGGGCCCTACAAATACAATTTCATACGAAAAAAAAATGTAATGAGCCTATTTAAGCATATGTACCTTACAAATCTTATCCTCCTCACTAGGAAGTCCCAATATTTATAAAATTATATAGTAAGGAGGACCCCCAACAACACATATGAGCCTTTCATCATGCCTATTATTTTATATCTCATGATAAAGACCTTATTTTAAGAAGGTTCCCCATTTCATTGGTAGGTCTTACATTAGAATGGTAAAAATAACATTCCACAATACTCCCTTTTCTCATTTTCTCAACTTGTACAACTCTTTCTTAAACACTTTTTAATCAACATCACCTAAAAAATCACCATTACCAACCTTTACACAATCAAAAAATTTGAAGATGAATCTATTGCATAGTTTTTCAACTGCTGGACGGGTATAATCAATAAATTATCATTCTCACTTCCATAAATAGAGTTGATTGACATATTCTCCCATTCATGTATGGAATATATCTCTTCTAGCCTCTAAATCCAATCTTTCTAAATGTTTGATAAAGCATTTACCATGGCCCTTAAACTTAAACTTCGTGCTCTCGATGAAGGAAGAGTCAAACTTGGACTAAAGAAAAAAAATCTGAATTCCTATCTAAATCCTCCTCTAGTCAAGATAAACCCAGAACCTCCACTAATTTCATAGTCATTAAATCCAATGTGAAATAATGTTCGACCACTAAATTCTCACATCCCCAAAGAAACTATACCCCCATTGGTGAGACTTATAGTAAATTTTTCAATAAAAATCTCGTCCCTAATATGATATTTCTTCCACCTATCCACCCTATTTAAACCTATTTTTCTAAACCCTCGTGGCATAGGGATAACGATTATTAAAAATATCACAAATTTAAAGGCCACAAAATTGAAATGTGTTGGTCATTCTATAATGCCCTTCAAGATCTGATTGACAAAGTTGAACTACATTTATACAATCCCAATGCAACTCAAAATCAAAATCTTGATGTTTTTAAATATCCCTTTCTGAATCATTCCCCATCAAGTAGTTAACCCTGAAATAATAAAGTATAAGACCACCATACCATAAACACCATGAATAACACATCACATATCACTAAAATTGCACCCATGTATTCCTTAAGCAACACCCTAAACTAGTGCATGAAAAACAATCAGAAACACCCACGAAAGACAAAATTGTTTCACGTGCACCCACTACCTCTTTGGCTAGTTCATCTATAAACTCTTATCAAATGTCTCTAAAACAACCCGTTATTCAAATCATGAAGAGTTTGTATGATGATTTTTTTGCATAGTATCACACTCGTAATATTTAAAAACTTAATCCACCTCCATCTAAGAAAGTCACAATCATATACTATTCAGCTACGCCTAGGTAAAGATCATTCAGCCAACCCTCAATCCTAGGGACACATCCATCGTCTAGATCACCTATTACCATCCCACATTAAAACACCACATATCAACAAATATCTAATAAACCTGCACCGAAAAAACACCTCCTATAATTACCAAACCAAATGATACATCATCACCTTTGACATCCACATAAAAAATACACTATGTAATTCTTCTAGAGAAGCTCATACAACAAATAATTATAGTATCATCTCCCCTTAGGTCATCCAACTCTCGAGGTTAGAATCCTTCCTAATATAATTTCAAATACTTCTTTGATTATCATCGAGCGTCAGGACATTCTATAGAATATTATAAATCCTTTTATACAATCATCAAAAAACTTGAAAGTAAAGGTCTTCTCCCATCTATGAAATCACATCCATCACTATTAAGGAATGTTTGAGTTAGCTCCTCCATCACCAATTTGATACCATCCACATTACTACCCAAGCCCATAATCATGAATACAATCCATCAAATCAAAGAAAATCCAAGACATTTTTTGCCATCCTGCCACCACTTGAACTCACCTCATATTCACCTAAAGATAAACTTAAGGTTTCCATCTCCATCACACCTAAAAAATCCAATCAAACATCATAACCTAAGACCAACATCTTTGTCTTTTCTACACCACCAACTTCCACTACAGTACAAAAGGTTTTCATTAATTATTTACACCAAGATCTAGTTAGAATTTCACTTTAGGATCTGGTCCAATCCTCACCACCACATAAGAAAGCCTTGATTGAAGCCCTTAAATCTATTACCATACCTAAAAATGACCCACTATATTTTACTAACTTTGTGGGTTCTCTCTAAGTTTTCACTGCCATCTCCTTTGAATCCTCAGAAATACAATCACTCCAGCTTAAAGATCATGACTTACCTCTCTTTATCACCACCCAAATCAAGGATGTCCTCGTAAAAAGGGTCGTGATTGATGGGCATGTCACTATGAATATATATTTTTGTATTGCCTTCAGTCAACATAGATTACCAAATACCGTTATCACCCAAACTCTAGTCTTGCTTTGGGATTTCAACAATACAATTGCACCCATGTTAGGGACTTCCATTCTACCTCTTAAAGTTAGCATCAAAACTCTTCCCGAACTCTTCTATATCATAGAAGGGGAATTCTAATATAATATTTTTCTATGACTTCCTTTGATCCATACCATGCAATGCGTCCCCTCGACACTTCATCGATCCCTTAAGTATGTAAATGAGGGTAAGACATTCACAGTCCCCGTGGATCCTAATCCTTTCACCAATTTACAACATGGTATACTGTCCAAATGATGTCCTTGTCCCTAAAAAAATCATAATCATTCGATGAAGCATCTACCAGCACATCCATTCCATCAGCTAAACTACCTGACGACTCCTCCCTCAGTGATTTTATTGAATGCATTTCATTGGGGGAGTATCGCGTTCTCATGCTAAATCCTCTTCCTACACCAAAAATGTATGGAAGACATGAAAATTTCACAATACAATCATCCATACCATGTGATTCCTTTTAAATCTGATTTCAACTATTTATATAGCCCAACTTTCACTCAAATGTACCTCCATCACTATGCCTAAAAAGGGTTTGGATTTGTACATTATGAACAAGGAATACATGATTTGACCATCCAAGATTCGCTTAAAACGCATGAAAATTATGGGATAGGATATGAAAGATCTGTTGTCGAATCATCTTACCATGCATCATCCTTACATATAACAAAATTAGAACCATTATCCCCTGCAGAACGTGATGATCCTATACACACTAATGATAACATATCCATCCCACCTAAAAATAATTTATTCAATATTATTTCCTCAGGTCCTTTAAATTATCAATCCAACCATTTCACTAAGAAACTTCCTCTCATTTTTCTAGAAATGATTGAAGAAGATTCATCCACGATCGATATCCTTCAGTGTTGTTGGTGCAATTTCTGAGTTTTCACACTTTGCCCTATTTTTATATATCCATTTTTGCCCATTTTGTCAAGAAACGTCCATTTGCTCGAATGGGTGATCTGCAACTTGTTTTTCTAGTCAAATCCCTTCAAAATGCCCTCAATATTTTTATTCTAACCCATTTTCAAACAAAATCCAAGTTTCCCCCTTATTGTGCCCCAATTTTTTCATTTATACGGGTTGTGTCATTTTTCCATTGCCCATTCGTGTAAAAAATTAAATTAGATCGAAACCAAGTTGTTTGCTATTAAAATCTCATTCCCCAGGCCTAAATCATTGTTAAATCATGTTTCATTGGATTCAAAACCAAAAAATCCACCTTCCTTGTGAAAAAATTTGATTTTAGAGGCATCCCCTGCATTTTTGCATTTTGACGGGAATACGGGCGTGTTCTACCTGTCAAATTTATCATTGTAACATTTATGCTGACGTGGCAGGATTTCATTGGTTGGATATGTGGGAAAAACATTGCTAACTTGTCTTTTTTGAGCTTTTGGCAAAGGGAAAATTTTTTACTGTGGCACCGTAGTCCTACAGTGATGTGCCTACGTGGTACATTTTGATTGGTTGATGGATCGGTGGGTGGTGGGCTGCACTTAGGCAATTTTCTTCCATATTGGAAAATTTCTTAAAATCAATTTTTTGCCTGAAGGCCAGCAACGAATGGCATGATGACACGTGGCACAGGAAGGTCAGGCGGGTGGTGAAGGTCACTAAATTTTTTTCCCTTCATTGTTTCAAGTTTCTCAAGGTCGAATTTATGCCTGAAGTCCCACGACGAATAGGAAAGTGACACGTATGCAAGGAGATCGAACTGAAAAAGAAAAAACTTGGAAAAATTTGAAGTTTTTTGGCTTCAAATTGCTAGGGGAAAAAATTAAAAAATATGCCTGCACCCAATGAAAAGTGGACACGTGTCCAGGAAAGGCCATGTGGGGGGGGGTGGAAGTTTTAAAAGACTTTGAAGTTTTAACTTCAAAATGCCAAAATTAATTTTTTTTTTCAAGGGCCCACAATCAGTAGGAGGGAGACACGTGTTTGGGAGGAGAAATGTTAATAGGGGCTGAGCAAAATTTTTGTGAATTTTTTCCCTTGGTATAAATGGAAAAAAATGAGGATTGGCTCCGCAGCCAATCATTTTTGAACACGTGTCCAAAAGGTGATGGAGGTTTGAGTGGCGGGGAAGAGTTCCAAAATTTTACAAATTCGGTGAAAAATCTCAAGGTAAAAAATTGATCTGCGGAAAATTTGGAGGTGTTCCCCCGCAGCCAATCGTGGGGAGACACCTGGCATTGTTCAAAAAGGAAAAAGAAAGAGCACAGGCCTGCACAAGATTTTGTGCTCGTAGAGGAATGAAGGTAAATTTGACGAGTCAACTCCGCATCCAATGGGAGAGCGACACGTGGCAGGGGGAGCAGCGGGTGTTCGGGGGCGCGGAGAATTTTGAGAAAATTTTCCTTTTCTCAAAAAAGTGGCAAAATTCATCAAATTGGCCCGCGGTTTTGAACTTTGGCAAAATTTTGAATATTTTCAAAAGGGTTTAAAATGAGTTTTAAGGATGAGGGGCCCACCCCAATCATGTTTGGACATGTGTCCCACCTCATGTAAAGGAAAAAAGGTAATATTTGAGGATTTCATCAAGACACGTGGAGGGTGGAATTTTAAAGTTGATTTTAATCAACAACAACTGTGCAATTTCACTTTTTGGGTGCCATGGAAGCTCCAAGAAGTGTGGAATCGTCATTTTTGCACCAAATCACATGAAATTTTATACAATTCTACATCCTTTTGGCCTTCTAAACACAATGGCATCATTAATTTGAGTTGATTCAGTGCCCTATAGTGTTTTTTCATGAAATATTTTTCTCATCCCGTGTAAAAATGTGAATGGTAAAAAATGAAAAGTTGCAGAGTTAAAAATGATGAAGGAAAAAGGTAGAAAATGATTGCAAATGCATGCTGGCATGGTGGAATGCCAAAAATATGACCCTGGGATGGATAAGGATCTAAGATCATGTAATATTTTAAAATATTTGTGCATCTCTGGCATTTGGCGAGTTATTTTACTGTTGGATGTCATTTTCATGAAATGGATAAGATTTTTGTAACAAATTTGATCCCTTGAGCATATTCTTTGTTTGGGATGTAAGGATCCAAGCTGGAAGGAGGTATATGATGTATTTTGGAGGCATTTTGTAAAGTCTTTTGAGAATTTTGGAGGAGGAGAGAAGAATTTTCACGTGGAAAACTGGAAGAAGTCCATTTCTTTTTGGAGAGACTGCTTGAGAGCCATTTTGGTTCCTATTTGCATCAAATGTTCATCATGTTGAGTTGGTTTCAGTTGTAAAGCCATCAAAAAGCTTTGATATTGTCTAAATAACATTCCCTTGTTGATACATTTGATCAAATTCTTATATTAACTGGTTTTATCTCTTTGTAAAGCTTGCATACACTTATATTTCAGTATGTTTTCAATTTTTGTTTCATGCTCATGTTGCAATCTTGTGTTTAGGATCTCTCTAATCATACAGGGCCTCATTTCTAGTTGATGGTTTAATGGAATTTGCAATCTTGTATTCATAAGAGCTTTCATCTGATAGAAGATAAACATATTTAAAATCATCTTACTGTCATTGATTAATGAGACTGTCTGTAAACCTTTGGGTGCACCTTAGGTCATGATTAAATAGGGATTTATGGATGCTTCATTGATATTTTTCTTCAAGCCTTTGTGGCAGGTTATCAAATTTTGTATGGAATAGTGTAGATTTGGGCATCCATGTGTGCACACATCCTGGATGTAAGAGCACTTCTAATTCATTGAAACATATTGGTTGTTTAGGTGTTGTAATTCATTCACAAAGTTTACCAAAGAAGGTGATGACTTATAACTACTCTTGTCCCAACATATCTCATCAGAATATCATTTTAGACTAACTCATCCTACCTACAATACCCCTACAGCTGCATTGTGTGTCCACAAAAGAATTCAATCCTTTCACCAAAATGCACAAAGTTGATTAGGGTTTTATCATGTCTTTAGCAGCTCTAGCTTTGTTTTGAAAACATTTCCATCATTTATTAGTGACAAATCCTTTGAGTATGGATAATGGATACTTGATCATGTTTTCACAAGGCCTCTTCTATGTCATATGCAAAACATAAGGATATCTCCATCTCCTTACCATTTAAGGGCTGCAATATAGGTTCTCTTGCCTTGGTTGATAGGCACAACCTAAAATAGTGAGGGTTAGATCAAAGCCCTCTTGAAGGTGTTATCCACTGCCTCAATTCTTGAATGCAAACAAGCAGATAGGTGCATCTCCAGCTACAAACGACATACAAATCATCTATCTATCCTTGAGTGTCTTGTGTAAGTTCTTGATGTTGTTCAAGTTATGAAGGAGATTAAATCTGGATACCAACAAGTTCCACGATGATTAAGACATCCTCTCTCATATGGGAGCAAATGACCATATTTTTCAGAAAGACTTACCACTATAAAAATCAACCATTCATAATGAATCCACTATCGACTTTAACTTAGGAGTCACTCAAGAACCCCTTATAGTTAAATTTGGTCAATCCCTAGACTTAAAAGAATTAAAAGACTTCACTGGATTCTTATCCATTTATAGTCAAGATTTTTTTTGGTCATATAGTGATATGCTAGGTATTGATCTGAATATAATCATACATAATATCATCACCTATCAGAACGCTAAACCCATAAAACAAAATCTTCATAGGATGCATCCCCACATAACTCTCCTTATCAAAGAAGAGTTACAACATCTATTTTCTGCTAATTTCATCATACCCATTGACTATCCATAAGGGATCTCTAACATCATACACGTACCCAAAGCCTCAGGCAAGTTATGCATCTACACTAACTTCTAGGATCTCAATCTTGCATGCCCTAAAGATGACTTTCGTCTTCCAAACATCAATTAGCTAGTCAATCTAATAGCCAAGCATGAAATTTTCTCTCTTATGGTTAAATATTCTATTTATAATCAAATCATCATCACCATTGATGATCAACATAAAACATCCTTCATTACCCCTTGGGGGACCTTATGCTACCATGTTTTCCCTTTTGGACATAAAAATGATAGATCCATTTATCAACGCGTTATAACATATATATTTCATGATATTATACATAAAACTATAAAATATTATGTTGATGATCTCTTAGGAAAATCTAAACAATGCAAAGAGCATCTCACTATCCTTGAATCAATCTTTGTCCAACTCATTCATTATTTCCTTAATCTTAACTTGGCCAAGTGTGTTTTTCGGTGTTCTCACCGGTAAAATCCTAAGGTTCATCATGTCTGTCTGAGGTATTGAAGTAGATCAAACCAAAATTGAATTAATCACTAAAATACCTCCTCCATGAAACCTCATACAACTATATATCCTTTAAGGTAAATCATAATATATCCAACATTTCATATCTTAGTCATCCAACCATTGTCAAACGTTTCACCAGCTTCTTTGTAAATATGTTTACTTTATATGGGATTTCAATTTTCAATAGGCTTTCAATGAGATCAAAAACTATATTTTACAACCACTTGTACTCACACCTCCTTGTGAGGGGAACCCTTATATCTTTACATATCTACCACCAGGGTTCATTTTAAGACACCCCTATAAAATTGAAGGTGGAAAATGCCTGGCGAATATCCCCGTAACCACTTTCAGCGAAAGGCGAATTTGACAGTATTCAAAAACAAAATTTTTGCCTGGTTTTTCAAGGCTAAATCAGTGACGTGCGACAACAGGAATCCTTAATGATGCACGTCACTGGCGTGACAATAGCTCCTAATGACGTGCGACACTGGAACGACACTAGATCGTAATGACGTGTGTCAGTTGATTCTATTGACGTGCGACACTGTTCTCTATTGACGCGCGACACAGTCACTAATTGACGTGCGACATTATAGTCTATTGACGCGCGACATTGTCCTCAATTGACACGTGACATTTCCCTCTATTAACGCGTGACATTGTCCTCCATTGATGCGCGACATTATCCTTAATTGACGCGCGACATTGTCATCTATTGACGCGCGACATTGTCCTCTATTGACGCATGACATTGTCCTCTATTGAATGCGCGACATTGTAAACAAATGACGTGCGACACTGTAATCAAATGATGCGCGACACTACAGACAAATGACGCGCGACACTATAGACAAATGACGCGTGACACAGCCTTCTATTGACGCGCCACACTGTAATCAAATGACGCGCGACACTATAAACAAATGACACGCGACACAACGTTCTATTGATGCACGACACTGCTTCCTATTGACGCGCGTCATTTGAAGCAAATGACGCATGTCAATAGGGGACAGTGACGCCCATATTTATGTTATAAATACCCTTATTCCGCTCATTTTCTCGTTTACATTTTCACGTTCTTGAATTTTTGCAGGTCTAAATCTTTGACAAAGACGCAATTACAGCTACAATGTCGACTTCACATGCCTCCTAATTGCAAGTTCAGCAAGAAAATGAAGAGAATCCAAGTCAATCGATTTCCAAGATAACCTACAGGAATCCCTTATGCCCTCACATCCATACGGCTTTAAGGATGTCTCCAGAATATCAAGGTATAATTGAAGAGTGTGGATTTACAGGGCTCGTTAATATGCCCCATTTCGAAACAGATCCAGATATTTTGAATTACCTTCTGTCATGCTACAATTCAGAGGACGTTATATTTTATGTGACTTTGAACGATGGCCAAATGTTCCAATTCACTATTGAACCGAATGACATACATCGGTTTACTGGCCTTCCTATTAGAAATTTACCAACTGTTACAACCAAGGCAACACTCATGGAAGAAAACAAAAAATTTCTCGAATCAAAGTACTGTTTCCATGTTGATTGTAAGTATAATTCATTTTAATTCAAAATTTTTATTCTGTTTTTTATTCTGATACAATTTGCTGTTATAAATTGATAGTAATTTTCACTGTTTCGCATTTGCAGCCCATGTCAATAAATCCAGGCGTGGTGTAGATACACAATCAATTGCACACCACTTTCTTGCTGCACTTATTGCATTTTTTCAAGCCAGAATTGTTATGTAGGGTTGCCAAACAGATATACCAAATTGGGCCATTGCATACATTTGTGCCACTATCTCAAAACAAAAATTCGATTGATGCACATTTCTATCCCAAAAAATAAGAGCTGACATATCAAATTCGAAAATGTCAGAAAAACCTTTCATTTATTCAACAAACTATCTCCTCGGCTTCTACTATGAGGCACTTTTAAATTTAAAAGCTAAAGAAATTCCTACTTGCTCTGATGAGGCTTTGAAGAAATTCTCAATTCCATTTGCAGAACAATAGGTATAAACTATTTAGTTTGTAATTGTATTACAATTTTCTTCATTACAGTGTGAAGTTATTAAATATTAAATTTTAATGTTTTGCAGAGAAGATATCTTGAAGCCATTCCCAAAAAAAAAAATATGTCGAGAGGAAGAGGCCAACTACACGCGGAGGCTTCGGGGGACTCCCATTCTGAAATGGAAGCTCACTCCTCTCCAGACCCTCAACAATTTAAACTCGTTAAACGCCAGAGAAGTAATACATTCTCATATATTAATTACAAATTCCAAAGTTGCAGATTTATTTTTCAATTTAAATTTTATCAAAATGAATTGACAACATTTAATATTGATGAATAGCAGGGACTATGGAACCTTCTTCCCCAACTCACTCAATACAGTCGCATGCATTTATATCTTCAGAACAGCCATTGAGTACAACTCCTACAAGGCCACCCGTAGCACCGAAAAAAACAACCCCTCGACAACAAGGTACAACTTTTCTATAGAACGTTTAATTTCGTAGTTTTGACTTTATGAATTGTTTTAATATTTTTAATTTTTTCTTGTACTTTTCAGCACATGTCAGTCATGATCAAGCCACGGCACCGACACCCACTCAACCATTAATTTTTAAAATGCCAACCAGAGGAACAGTGAAAAAGACCATTAGTAAATGCATGCCTTTTGCTCCGGCCCCTAGCGGGACACTAAACCTTGACTCCTCGTTTCGAATTCCAACTCTCTCACTTGGTGGCTTACCCAGTGCAACGGGCATATCTGTTTTGAACAATATAAATTTAGATGAAGATTATTTGGGCATTGATAGCAATGAACCAACTGGTTTTTTCGATACCCGTGAGATGATTCAAGGCCAGCAGGTATACTTCAGTCTTCAAATTTCAATTTTAATATTCTTTAGAATTTTTAATTACATTCTGATTTATCTAAATCTAAATCTTCAGTCTTCAAATTTATTTATCTAAATCTTGATTTATTTTTTCAACAACAGGATCAGCCCACCCAAAGACAGAAACAAGGAGCAGTTGATCTTGGTCATGGTGAAAGCCCCCACACTTCTCCAGCAAGATCTTCTGCCTCAGATTCAGATAGTGAAGAGTTTCCACCTTTTCCTTTGGAGAACTTAATTGGTAATGATTGTCAATCCCATGTCAGTGAGTTTATAATTCCTCAAATCCAACAGCTTATAGAATGGGAGAAAAGGGCTAAAATTCTTATCAATGAGATTATTAGTCGTTATGAAAATTATTGGCAAAGGGATAGTTTATACGCTGCAGTCCAGAATCAACCTGCAAAGATGGATTCCTTACTTACCCAAGTAAAATGTGGGAATGTCACGTTTAATAATGACTATAAAGATGGCATTCTAGATAAGGCACTAAAAAAATTGGAAAATATTAGTGCCGAGGCCCAGGCATATTTTAACAAATGGTCAAAGGACAAGGATTTGGTATCAATCGCAAATGCCGAAAGAGATAGAGCGGTTGTAAGTACTATTACATTCTAACAATCATTTTTGTTAATTTGAAATTTTGAATTTACATTAATACTTTGAATTGACGTTACTCTTTTTATGCAGTTGAAATATGAAAATTTGAAGAGTCAGGCGAAGGTTTTGCAAGTTCACTTGGAAATAGCAAAGAACAGCTTATCCGCAGCAAAAAATTTGAAGCAAAATATTGTTTTGGTTAACAAACAAAACAATACACTAAAGCGGATCATTAAAGAGCATGGTCTCGACCCTGACATCTTGTTCAAAGCCAAAGCAGTTGCTGATCCAAATTTGCTGTCGCATGGAGATGCAACAAATCAAGAAGAAAGAATTATAAAAAATCTGGATAGTGCTGCAGAAGATCTTATAAGTTCAGGGGTTATTTCTGCTATTGGGGAAAGGGTTACAACCATAGTGGAAGAAGCCGTTGGGGAAGGGAGCAAAGGAGTACAATTGGATAAAGAAAAAGAGGGTTGAAAACTAGAAACTTTTATTATTGGGGAAACTATAAATATTGAGTTTGAAAACTTCTAATATTGAGTATGGTATTTGAATTTAATTATATACAATCTTTAATTTTGATTGCATTAGATGGTTGTGAAAATTAGAAACTTTTATTATTGACTAAACTTTTAATATTGAATTTGAAAACTTCAACTATTGAGTTTGTACTATGCTATTTGAATTTAATTATATGGTGATTAGATGGTGATTATCATGAATTATATGTATGTTTCTTGTTTACTTGCATTGTCATGAATAGTATGTGGACGTAGATGATGAATAATGACAATTGATAATCAATGATAGATGATGATGAAAGACGATGATCGATTTAATGTGTATAATGTAAAATTTATTGCTTGAATATCTTGTGGGACTTTAATTATCTTGAAAATTATGTCGTGGGACTTTAATTGTATCTGTGGGGTTATACTGTCTATGAAAGTAGACTTAATGTTGATAGGTTAAGAATCTGTGTTGTACTATGATTTTTCAACGTGTTGAGGACTTCAAAGTGTGTTTGGATTTTATGAATGACCTTTATCAGTCTAAAATAAAGATATCCAAGTCAATGATGCTAAGGTCTAGCAATCTGTCCTGTTATCTAGTTGGTAAAGCTCATCCTTGTTAAGGAATTCATGAATTGAATATTGGAGTGTCAAGTGCAAGTTACTCTGTCAGTGCTTCAAGCTGACTCATTCCTAGTTGGTGATGAAAATTATCAGTGCTTCATGATGTACAAAGTGAAAGAATTTCATCAAGGAGATTTATAATTCTCTAAAAGTGGTATAAGACCATGTCAAGGTGTTGATTCATCAATGTCTTGTAGTTCTAAAAGGTGACATATTAAGAGGACCTTGTTTTATGCCTTAAGAAATGTTTTCACATCTTTGAGAAAAGCTCAAGGTCTGTCAAGACCCAAATGTCATGCTATATGTCATTATGTGGTCTATCATGGTGCTGAGACAAGAATGTATTGCTACTACAAGAAGATGTATTGTGTAATAGAGCTTATACTTCTGATTCATGCTCAAAGTTAGGAAAAATGAGTATCTACAAATGTTATAAAGTTGAGAAATCTCATATTGATGTTACCTTGTCATAAGATTTCTGCATATTAAGGAAGAGTATAACACATTGTTTCTATATATCATTATGTGGTCTATCATGGTGTTGAGACAAGAATGTGTTGCTACTACAAGAAGATGTATTGTGTAATAGAGGTTATACTTCTGATTCATGCTCAAAGTAGGGAAAAATGAGTATCTACAAATGTTATAAAGTTGAGAAATCTCATATTGATGTTACCTTGTCATAAGATTTGTGCATAGTAAGGAAGAGTATAACACATTGTTTCTTAAAGGATTCTTAGAGGTCAATGCAAGGTTTGACAGTGGCTCCAGGAATGCGTTGATTCAAATGCTCATCTATCTTTGCATCACAAGGTTATTGCCTATAAAGGTTGTGAGTTAATGAAAGTGTGAAAGATGATGTGATATGTGTAAGGTAATTGGAAACAGTCTCTTCCAGTACAAGAAGATTCATGGTGTATGGTCAGGTTATCTAAGATGAGCTTTGTAACTTTGTTTGACCTGAGGAGTGCAGTGGAAAAGTTTAAACAAAAAAAAGATCTTAAGAAAACTGATGGAACCAAGAAGGGGAAATTAATTGATGTTCCCAAACTCGATGCAAATCAAGCAGGAGGGAAGAATTCTGATCAATGTACTTTAATATTAACGGAGGGTGACTCAGCCAAGGCTCTTGTGGTTTGAATCAGGGAAATGTGAATATTGAATTTGGTAGTATTGTGACATGTTTCGACATCACTTTCCAATTTAATTTTTTGTTATTTTAGTTATCTTTATCCTATCAGGTGGCAGTAATATCTATTTTTTGGGAAGCTACCACTCACCAACAAATGGAGAATAAAGAGATAGTAAATAGAAAAAAAATCCTTGGTCTACAGGAAGATAAAATATATTAAAAATAAATTAATATAATTCTAAGAAATCAAGAAAGAATCATCACTGGTAAGAAATTAAACATAATTGCAAATATGCTAGGGTTTAGCTTACCTCTTGCATATTAGATTGTTGTGAAATCATCAAGGGTAACGTGCTAGATCTTTGTTTCACATGACATTGTAGATGGAGGGGTGAGTTGCTTGACATTGTCAGTCCTGAGAAGTGCCAGCAACATCTTTAAATATATAGACCAACAATATCTTTAAAGGTCAAGTAAATATAAATATTATGTTGAAGAAGATACCTATTCAAAATTTAAATCATCACCGGTAATGTGCTAGATCTTTGTCTTAAAAAATTCAACACAAAAAATTGATTAGTAGATAGATGGGTGAGTTGCCTGACGTTGTCAGTCCCGAGAAGTAAAAGCTTCCTCGGACGGATGTCAACCCACGTTTTCAAAAAATAAAAATTTTGTATTTAACTAAATGTAAATACATACACCTGTAACATCTTTAATTATAACCAGAGCTGAAAAAATGAATAGTAACAAACAATAAGATTAAGGGGAAAAAGATACCTGCTTAAAGTTGAAATCATCACTGCCACTGGTAATGATATAGATCTTTGTTTTAAAAAAATCCAACACGAGAAATGGATTAGTAGATAGATGGGTGAATTGCCTGACATTTTTAGTATATAGACCTGTAACATCTTTAATGATAAAGATAAAAGATAGATAAAGAAGATACCTACTTAAAGTTGAAACAATCCATTATCAATAGCTTCATCAAAGTCGATGATGTCTTCTGTAGAATGTGACGAAGAGCCAATTACACTCTCAAGGTTGGGAATATTTGTACTTGTAGCTGTATTATTTACATCTCTTTTTTCGCAAAGGGAATTCCAGTGAGCAATTGCTCTGTCGAAAAATGAATAGTAACAAACAATAAGATTAAGGGGAAAAAGATACCTGCTTAAAGTTGAAATCATCACTGCCACTGGTAATGAGCTAGATCTGTGTTTTAAAAAAATCCAACACGAGAAATGGATTAGTAGATAGATGGGTGAATTGCCTGACATGTTTAGTATATAGACCTGTAACATCTTTAATGATAAAGATAAAAGATAGATAAAGAAGATACCTACTTAAAGTTGAAACAATCCATTATCAATAGCTTCATCAAAGTCGATGTTGTCTTCTGTAGAATGTGACGAAGAGCCAATTACAATCTCAAGGTTGGGAATATTTGTACTTGTAGCTGTATTATTTACATCTCTTTTTTCGCAAAGGGAATTCCAGTGAGCAATTGCTCTATCAAAAAATGAATAGTAACAAACAATAAGATTAAGGGGAAAAAGATACCTGCTTAAAGTTGAAATCATCACTGCCATTGGTAATGAGCTAGATCTGTGTTTTAAAAAAATCCAACACGAGAAATGGATTAGTAGATAGATGGGTGAATCGCCTGATATTTTTAGTATATAGACCTGTAACATCTTTAATGATAAAGATAAAAGATAGATAAAGAAGATACCTACTTAAAGTTGAAACAATCCATTATCAATAGCTTCATCAAAGTCGATGTTGTCTTCTGTAGAATGTGACGAAGAGCCAATTACACTCTCAAGGTTGGGAATATTTGTACTTGTAGCTGTATTATTTACACCTCTTCTTTCGCAAAGGGAATTCCAGTGCGCAATTGCTCTGTCAAACGGAAAGGTTTCAAGGGAGTATCGTGAAACGTAACACCTCATGTAACTTTCCAGATTTTTATCCAACCTGTTTCTCAGTTTTGATTTTATAAATGACAATGCACTGAAAACTCTTTCATCCTCCACAGACCCCAAAATCATTGTCTGGCATAATTCATATAGTCTGAAATACTCACTGATATCTTCTTGTAAGATAGAACTTTGATAGATTCCTCTCCACAGCCTTGTAATAGCACCACTTTCAGAAGGTTGATCTAAATTGTTATATTGGTTCCTCATTGTTGTTGCAAAATTGGTTGACTGAAACTTTAATAAATCGGCATTCAGTATACCTTTGATTTCCGTACCCTTGAGCTATGATGTCTTAGTAAATTGTTCCATTATTGTACCCATTGATTTATGGAAATTCTTACTGACAAAGTCTGCACGGCCACCTTCTGTATTCCAAAAATTCGGATTCATCACACCCATGGCTTCCAGAATTTTATCTTTACAGAAACGTTCCCTAATTTCTGATGACAAGGTTTCTGAAAAATTTTTAAGCTTTATTCTGGATTCAACTATCACAGACTCAAACAAATTACGTGTCACAGGAACATCTTCTCGTTCTGATCCTGTAATATCTTGACGTCTTTGCAAAATGTGCATAGGTATTTCCTTCCCATTAACAGAGATGCATAGGTGATCGTGGATATTAAATCTCAAATAGGTGTTAGGATTGTTAAGATCTAATAAATCTCTCCAATTTTCAAAAACAGGTGCATCAAAACTATCCTGGGAACAATACAATATATCAAGACTTTGACATACCATTTTCCTCATCCGTATAAAATCCACAATATAGATCAATCTGCCCTGTGCATGCTTCATCAGTGTATTGATCTCCTTTAACATTGGAAGAATACCAACAAATGTAAGAAAAGTCTCCAAATCAGTTAAGCGGAACAACAGGTCCCTTGCCCTATCAACTTCATGACGGTATTTGTGCATGAAACCAACCAATGAAGGATACTCCTCACGAACTCTGCATGCTGGTTCATACAAAGAGATCCATCTAGTCTCCACATCCTTCAGAAGTTTTTTGCCATCTGTAATTCCAATTGCAATTTTTTGGAACTCCAGAAAATGCTTTGGGCTGCTTGACATATAGGCATGGAGTTCTCTTATTAGGTCTTCTAATTTAGCAACATTTTCATGGTTGCTTACCATTTTATACGCTAAATTCATTCTGTGAGCCATGCAGTGAATTGGTAGCATATATGGGGCCACTGTTGTTTGTAATCTAACACAGAGCCCTGTTCGGTGACCCTGCATGACAGATGCACCATCTGCTCCAACGCATACCAACTTCGTAGCAATTTCATAATCAGTCATACCAGCAACATCTTTCAAATGAGAAACAACTATTTTGTATAGGTTTTCAGCATTGCAGTTTTCAACCATTTTCATAACACCCAACAGATGAGGTGTCCTTATATGATTTTCTAATGTATAGATGTGGATACATACCCATGCGTTGTTGTCGACTGCTGTCACTTCATCAATTGAAACAGAGATAAAGTTTGCTTTTTTTACATTCTCTTTCAAATCTTCCTTCTCTATCATCGAGAGGCATTTTGCCATTTCCCATCCACTACTCTCAAACCAATGAGACTGAGGTACATTCAACATTCCGTTAAATTGATACAAAACTTTGAAATCAAGGAAATCTGACATCACCCTTCCTTTTTTAAGTATTTGAAAAAAAGTAGAGAATTGTATGAATTTTGCATGTAGATTTGTTTCTTTCATCTTACCAATATGCGATGTGATTGTTCCTCCCTTTTCCAACAGATGTCTGTGTTTTTTCTGCTCTGCCTCATATTCCGCTATGTATCTGACATGTATGCACTCCTTTTCAGTTTTCCACCTATGTGTTTTGATTTTCTGGCCATCCGCCCCTGTTACAGTTAAATATTGTTTTCCACAATGTTTTTCTATTGTGTCCAGCTTCAGTTGCATTTTTTGTTGCTTTCCCAATTTCCACGTACATATTGTACATGTACATTCACATGGGATTTCTTCAGAATTTGATGATTGTACAGGTTCAATAAATAGAAATTTAGCTACCCAATCAAACTTGTATGTCCTGCCAATGGTCCACATATTCTTGTTTGTTTTCAATGCTTTACTTTTTTGAGTAGAATTTTGAGCAATATCGCAATCACCTGGTTTCCTCTTTCTTGGACCAGAGTTTGATATTGATTTCTGTCTTCCATTTTGCTGAGTGTTTGTATCTGTGATATCTAGCTGCACTTCTGGTTGTACCCCAACAGGAACAATATCTTCAAGATCTGGCATATTATCATAGGTTTCATTTGTTTGACTGTGATACTGTGCAGAATGCATGTCCACCTCAATAATGCCTTCCACACAGTCAGTATTCTGATTCTTTTTGGTGGCATCTATATGATTGGTATTTACATTATCTGTATCCACAGAGTTTCCAAAATACTTGAAGAGTGATTTCTGAGATTTCTTACTTACTTTTAAGTTATTCGTATTCTTTGAGCTGGCACCTTCCATTATTCTGAAAAGAGTCTTGCGTCAGCAAAAGAACCAAGAAGCGACTCTATACAGTCTCTGAGGTCTTGTCGCGCGTGAACTGTCAGATGTCGTGCGTCAACACTGCCTAGGTCGCACGTCAACACTTCCTCTATCACACGTCAAGCCTTCCTCTGTCGCGCGTCAAGCCTTCCTCAGTCGTGCGTCACTTCTTATCCCAAGTCGCGCGTCAGTATATCTCTTGTCGCGCGTCAATACAGCTCTTGTCGCGCATCAGTACAGCTCTTGTCACGCGTCAGTATATCTCTTGTCGCGCGTCAATACTGCATTTGTCACGCATCAACAATCACAGGATAACAGTAATATGAATCTCTGGTGCAAAGGGTATGTGAGTTCAAATTTCACAGTATTGGTAATTTGGTAAGCTACTTGAGGTATACTACACGGCGAATCACATAGGTTTTTATAGGAGATGTTTTCAAATGAAGGCGAAGCTGACCCCTCAAAAATAATATACTTTATATTTTAGGCGAACAGGACACCGACCCACTCCAAATAATTCACCTTTTCAAATTTTCCTAAAATGAAATTTTCGCCATATTATGAATATTCACCGCTAAAATTATCCCTGTCTACCACAGATCATGTTTTATGAGCTATGCTCTCTCATCAAGATGAGAAAGGCCATAAATAAGCCATTAATAAAATAATTTGTACCCTCCATGAATAAAAAACCTGTTATACTGAAGCCAAAAAATTATGTTGCGCTTTATACTTTGTAACATCTAAAGTACGACACTATCTTCTCAATCACAAAACTTTCGTTGTCACCAGCTTTAACCGAATTAAAACAATGAGCTCTAATATAACTTGGTGGCTCATGTTTATGACCGAGTTTGATCTTGAATTCATATCACAAAAGTATATTAAAGGCCACGCCATCATAGACGAGCTTGTTGAAGCACCCCTTCCTAACACTCATCTTCCTGACAAACAATTTACTAACGAATCTATCAACACTATCAACAAACACAAATTCACTCATATCAAAATGACCCTCTTCTTCGATGGATCTAAATTCCAGCAAGGGGGAGGGGATGGTGTCATTATCATACCTCACTAGGGGTTTCCTATTCCACTATCATTTAAACTTCACTTTGAATGTACTAATAACATGGCAGAATATTAAGCTTTAGTTATGGGTCTTACAACCACTATCTTATTAGGTGTTCACATCTTAGAAATTTATAGAGACTCATAACTCGTTATCACTCAAGTGAAGGGAGAATATAAGTGTAATAATGAGATCTTAAAAAATTATAAATCTAATGTTGATTTTCTCCTTAGATAATTTTATCATTACACCATTCAAACAATTCCACGATCTTCCAACATATTTGTAGATAAAATGGCTTCCCTAGGATACCTCATCCCCTTACAAATAGAAGAATAAACAGGCAATCCGAAACTATCAATATTTTTTCAAATATTATATCACCCCTCACACAAAAAGGAACTCCCTCCTATCGATACCCTTGATGATCATCCAACTTATCTATGTTATTCTTAAATATTTGACTATCTTTCTGAATCTAAAATCCCCTCTAATTTATCCTAAAATGCTAAGAGATAATTTCTTCAACATGGTTCTCAATTTTTCATCATAGGTGATATCTTGTATAAATGTAGATTTGATGGCCTCCTACTAATATTTCTTAAGTCTCATGAATCTATCAAAGAAATCCAAGAAGTACATGATTTTATATGTGGTGGGCATTTCAATGGTAATGTTTTTGCTAAACATGTCTTACGAATCAATTATTATTGGCCTACTATCAATCAATATTATTTTTTATACATCAAGAAGTGTGTCAAATCTCAACGGCATTCTATTATCACCCATGTTCCTAGTCAATCCTTACAACCTGCTCACGATCTATGACCTTTATCTCAATGGGGATTGGACCTCAATGGCACTGTTAATCCTAAATCATCTACACATCATATTTCAATCATCATAGTTAAAAAGTACTTTAAAATATGGGTCAAGGTTATTCCCTTGACTTAAATGAGATAAAATAACTTCACCAATTTCATTTATCAATACATCATATGCCGCTTCGGTGTCCCTCACAAACTTATTACAAATAATGGAAAATCTTTAAAAAAAGGGATGTTAAGAATCTTTGTGACACCTTCAACATTAAACTTAGTTTTTAATCACAATACTATCCCCAATAAAATGGATATGTTGAGTTCTTTAACAAAATAATTACTAAAAATATCATTAAAACAATAGACGATGCAGGAAGAAATTAGAATCTCAAAATTTTGTTTTCTCTTTGGGCTTATCAAACTAGTATCCATACCCCTACAGGTGCTACACCCTTTTCATTAGTCTATGGATATGAGATGTTCTTACCCCTTAAAGTTATAATTACTTCACTCTGTGTATAAATCAAAAAATTTATCCTTGATGAATAATATCGACAAGACCATCTTGCATAATTAGAATTATTAGACGAAAAATGTTTAATGGCCCTGTAACATCATCAAGTCTATCAATAATTTGTCAAATGATCCTCTAATAAACATGTAAAATGACGTGACTTCAAGTTCTAATCAAGGAAAATAAAAATCTCACTACCTTAGAATAGAGTAAACGCGGAAATTTTTCCCCTATTTGGATCGGTCCCTACATTATCACTTAAAAGTATGGGTCAGGAGCTTCTCACTTAGCCTCCCTTGATGTAAAACATAAAAATGAGCCTTTGAATATGTTGCACTTGTAGCCTTTTTGCTATTAAATTTTGATCATCATTATAGTAGTTATATCTAAGACCTTATTCCACCATCAACTAGTCATTTTCTCATCATAATGATTCGAAAGGATGTGGTTTCCTGTCAATTTCCTTACAAACCTTAAAGATGAGAACCATAGATTTTTTCATCACATATGTAGAACTAGGAAAGTTCCTCCTTAGTAGGAACCTTGTAATCATTAAATCCATCTACCCTTTTACCAATTGAAAGCATGCCACGGGGCACGTATGTGTAGGTAATGTACACAATTTTTCCTCCTTGAAACCGTTTAGTAAGGGTTTTCCCTTGGCTCAAAATAAAGTAAAAAATATCTATGGATGCTCTCTATCAAATTCAAATAGTAATAGACTGATCCCTTGATGGACAACTATTTAATATACAAAAAATTATTAAAATAAAATAGTAGACTGATCCCTCGAAGGATAACTACTAGTTAAAATTGTAGACCAATCCCTTGAAGGATGACTATCTGTATAAATAAAAAGGAGAAATTATAGACAACTCCCTCAAATTATGGAAACCTATATAAAAAATATTCCTACATCGATCAGACTTAAAAACATTAAATTATCAAAAACAACCTAGGAAATCTTCCCACATTGATCATCTTTCCCATTAAAGCAAAATTCTCGCATCGATCAATTTGCATCAAAACCCCTTTCATGTCTTGGGAAGATACATCTAATAATTTAACCTATGTAATCAAGGTCCCATACATCAATACCCAGTGATAGTATTTTGTTAACATTATTAAAGAATAAAAGTGCAAGTTCTTTCACATTTCTATACCCATCACGTATGTATAAAATCCATATAAAAAATAATCATTCCATTTTTTCACTCCTACTTCAAGATAGAGCATATTTTGATTAACATTTTTTATCACATATTAAGTCACATCATTGAACATCATCCAAATCACATTTAACATTTAAATCATAAATATGCATTTTCCATATTTAAAAAACTCATAGACACATCAATTAAAGAAAACATTAAAACACATGTATCAACACATATATCATCACAACCACATCATCACACACACACACACACACACACACACACACACACACACACACATAATCAAATTCCTAAATACACCATAAAAAACTAATTTCCATCATATACATCAATCTTCACAAAGACTTGTGAACACATTAAAATCCACAATACAAATACACATAATCACTCTCCACTAAATTAGACACCTTTGAGGAACTCACTGACATGGATCACACTCCCATCACCTCCCTAAATACCCACACCACCACCATCTCCTCCATCTGCCCCCCTAGGTGATTGGCCTACATTCCCCGCAATCACACTAGGCAATGCCCCTCATTGCACTAGATAATATACTTATAATACAACATTAGAAAAACTATGTATAACCATATCCTCATAGTATGCCAAATGTACATGTAAGGAATGATAGTGAGTAACACTATTCATACCTAATGCTCCCATTTAACTCCTAGCTTTTTCATGATTTTTTTAATCTGCACCTAACACAGAAGACCACTTTAGTTCCTAGCGCCTTCCGTAAAGTATCCCACTATTGATGGTACCGATATCAATCAAATACCATTTGTGCCAACTATTCTCTAATTCTATCTTGCTCAGCTATGTCACTATCTCTCTCTTCAACTAATGTATCCCCCATCCCAACCAAATTATCTCTCTCTCTCTCTCTCTCTCTCTCTCCTCAGACTATCCCTCTCATCCTCCACTGTGGCCTTCACAGATGTTAACTATGTCACTGTGGCTACCAAGTTCCCCTCATCCTCATCATCTTCATTATCATCACTAGCATTCACCACCTCATGTTCTCCCTCTACCTAAGCACTCACCCTCCTCCCCCTCTAAATCAAGTGTGTCCTCTAGAACTCAGCATACACATGCATCCACCACTGATTGTAGTGAGTAATCACTCTAACATGATCAATAAGAACTAAGTCCCCATCCTCATCTAGACCCATAGCTCCATGATCCTCTACTATCATAATAATTTTACCAACAACTGCATTGGGAGCCTCTATGTCTCCCTCCTCTCATCTATAAAGTACAAGATCCTTAGGTAAATCCTATATCAAACTAAAATATTGTCTAACATGACTAAATATAACCATATCCCACTCCCCTCCCCGCCTATCCTATACCTGCAAGTCGTTATGTGTCCCAAAAAGATCATCTTCATTTCTCGACTACTCAGGAAAGTCCAGATAAGGCCTCCATATCACATCACCAACCTACAATCTTGTTAAAATATCTCTATAGTATCTAACCTTCATCTTTATCCATGGTCGACACTTATCCTCTCTCCATATCATAAAACCAACATGCCTATCACTCACTCCACCCCATGGAAAACCTTGCACATGAGAAATGACTACATTCTCGTATGCCTAACAATATAACAAGAATGCCACATCAATACCAAACCTCTTGTGGAATTTCCAAGCCCACAAATCTCTATATGTATGTGATAATAGTGTCAAGGCCCACTTAAATACCATATGATGCTCCATCATCTTAGCCAATACTCCTGTCATCATCCACGGGAACCTACCTCCTCTAGAATCATGGATGGAAAAACATGAAATATACATCATCATAATCATCATCATCATCATCATACGTGTGCACCCCTATTTCAATGAAAAGTACAAAAATTGATAAGAAAAATATCCTAAACCATAATTCACATCATATTACTCATCCCCATATAACCTCTTCATAACACCCTCTCTCTCAGACACATCAAAAATGTAAATACCCGCTCTATGAACTGGAAATCTTATGATCATATGAGTATTCTACATTGTAATAGTAATCTCTCATGTCGCTAACCAAAAAGAACAGGTTACGGGATTCCACCTCTCCATAAATGCCAACAATAAACCATGACATCTATGGATCCACCTGTAATCCCTCATCCCCATAAAACACACTGCCTCTACATCTATGCCAACAATAAATACCGATATATATGGATCCACTTGTAATCTCTTAATCACCCTCTTAATCACCATTTTTTAGGTCAATCAATCTCCTAAATCAAGCAATTTGGTTACAAAAATGCATTATTCATCACTTACCTCAGCTTTTGTAGCCCCCAACAAACCTTTCACGGAAATCACCAATGATTCGTTGAATTTTCAATAATTCACAACAATCACTCGTGATTTCACAAATTGTTATCAATTCACCCAATTTTTCACATTCATATATACTATGTTATATCAACATCAATCTGACTTTTCAACACATTATCTCATATAAAAATACCCCAATACTTGACATATTATATATCCAACAAACAAATCATATTAGAATATGTCATATGTTTATGGGATGCGCGCCCTTTCTCCCCCCCATCATTTGACATCCCCATCATTATTTTTTACACAAAAAATCTCTACTCCTTCATTTTTATCCAAATCATTATTTAAACACATAACACCCCAAAAGAAACACCCTTTATCTCTATTAATCAATTAATTTTATTAATTTAATACAAATCTTAGAAGAAATACCAATAATCACAAGTGATTATTATAATCTCTTTTGATTCATGTATACTTTGTTTCCCTGTTGTTTTATCAAATTTTGTCATGTATTTTACATTTAATTATATCATATCTCCTTTTCTATTTTCTACTACTATTTTAGAATTAATTGCTTCTATTAGATTGAAATAAGTGGCCTAGGTCATGAAATAATGAGCATCAACTCTCTTCCTATTATCTGCCACCCGTTGCATTGGGAGCAATACAAAATTATACATGACCTTGCATTGTGTGTCATCCATTCCACCTATTTAGATACTTTAAAAAAAATCTTTGAATCTAATCAACAAATCCGCAAAGCTACAAATGAATTTTGGGAGTCCTACTTTGAGATCTTGTGTATCCAAGTTGATTTAGCCTCGTTTGAGTATCAATTCAAAGATGAATTAAAAAAATTGATCCCTTAATCTAAATCTAAAGACCAAACTGATTTTGAGCATTCTGATTATTATTATAAATATTAGACTAACACGAAAGAGGAAGATACAAAATACATTTCAGACTTATTTAAGGAAGAGTACAATGAAGATGAGAGTTTGGATTTCTCTAGAGAAGAGGATCTAAATTATATTGGAGAAGAGAGTTCTCCAACCTTTGAGAATTCAGATACTAATTTGGATTTTGATTTCTAAGCATAGTTCTTATCTATCATTTCTTATCATTTATTTTCTTTATATTTGTAATAATAAACCATTTTTCTAAACATTTATTATTACCATTTATCATGTCACCTACCCATTTTATTATAAAAGTAGATTGACACCCTTATCAAGAAGTCCTTTGATTTCTAGCGACTTTCATTTGCAAGAAAATCCACCTAATATTTTATTAATCCTATTTTGTTTAGTGGTTGTGATATGTAGATATTATCACATAAAAGGAGCTTACATCTTTGCATATACAGAGTGCAACCATCAAACATCATTCATCCACATCCACGGATATCACTCAACCACGCCAAAATGAGGTTAGGTAAGTGTTATTCTCTTGCTTATTAGGTTAAGTTGAAGAGGTAAGATTTATTCATATCATCTTGGAATTCCTGGTGCGATGTAGTCCCTCAATTCATTGTTAATTTTGTTAAAATAACATATGTCTTTAATTTTTGGTTCTCTGCACAGTAATCATCAATGATTTAGCTAATCACCAGTGATTTAGCCAATCACCGTGATTTCTTAAATACTATTGCTTACTTTGCATTCTTCCCTTTATTTTTTGTTTTTTGCTTATTTGTTTGTTTTTTGTTAGACAAAGGGTTTAGATTTATGTTTCTGATTGTTTATTGCGAAAATCTTTTAAAAAAACTTTCATTCATCTGGAAAATCAAATTTATTTGTATTCAATTTATTGATCAGTAATCATCAGTAGTTGGTGTAATTGTTAGCGATTCCAGCTCTTTTTTATTACTTTACATATTAATTTTAAATCTTTGTTTTTGTTATTTTCTATTGTTTTTGCTAACCTAGTTTTGCAGGTTGTTGTTGCTATAGAGTCTTTTTCTTGCTAGATTGTTGGATCGTTTTCAGTAAAAATTTCTAAAATAAGATATATATATATATATATATATATATATATATATATATATATAAGAAACATTTATTAGGGAGAGTCCTAATTCCACCTTTTTATTTTAGTATCGCATTATTTTTTTGATTATCTTCATTGAAAACAATATTTTGATTTGGGTTTTAAAACGAACAGTTCATCCTTCTTATTTCACATAGTATTAATTATGAAGGTAACATGTTGCATTCACTTGCCTTTCTCCCCACACAAAACCAAACCACTTGAACATCAAAACACATTTAAACAATTCCTACCCAGGTGAATACCTACTTGGATTTGATCACCAAGATGAGAAGTTGACTAGATGTTCTGGCCGAGTATAATCACATGTTTGTCGGTATATATCGGCTAAGTAACTCAACACCTTATCATTGCGGGACTGTGAAGTGACAGCGTAGGCCCAAATACCATGCATGTAAATGTAGTAGTACAAATTTGGTCCTCATGTACCTTCGGGTATATCAAGGACTTCATCCTTAAACACTGTTGAAACTAGCCATAGCTTGCTAATTCCTAGGACATTTACTAACCATTTTACACCTTTCACTTTTTTTTATTAAATTAAGAAAATCTTAAAAAAACATTTTTTCTTGCTTTGATTGTTTTTTTTAATAAAATCATTAGTTATTTTTTAGGTGAGTGTTTGTTCATTCATTATGTTACAAACTAGATAAAAATCCCACAACCAAACCTTTGAAAGCATTTCTCAACCATTATCAACATCCTTGCAGCAAAAAATCTCATTATCTACTCCATTGTCTACATTCGTATCTACACCTTTATCCACTATTGTATCTACACCATTACTTACCATGCCATTACAACAAAAAAACCTATTTCATCAAAAAATAATGTCCACCCCTCTATGTAATGCTTAACGAACCAGGAATGAAATATAGGATGTATATAAAGAAGAAATGAGACAACATATCTTATATTCTTCACGTCAGGTTCATATTCAAATTTTCCATAAATCTAAATGAGAAGAAAATAAACCACCATACTCCCCCATCTCATAGTCAGAATCTTCTAAACCCACTTTCTTTGAAAGAGGAAACATTTTTTTCGAAGAAATGTGGGATTCAAACCCCATTGATCTCAATTCCTATCTGGTAGCTAGGGGTGTTCAACTCTATCCATTTGAGCCTAAACCATCCTCAAACATTCCTGATCCTTTATATAGCTCTTCAAAATATTTGAACCCAAACCATTTTCAAGTATTCCATATTATTCACATCCTATCAATTCAAACAAACAATCTATAATTGAACCACCACCTTATGTCTCTAATCCTTCATCTAGGGTTTCAAATCTTATTGATCCAAACTAACAACCTGTTAGTTAACAAATACATCCATATCTACCTTTAAGTCAACCTAACATGTAAAAATTTGTGTCTTTCATTCTTATTCTTAGTCTTCATATGGTTTCCTTTTAAGACACAACCATCCAACAATATACACCCTCATCTAAGCCTTTAACTGGGTCAAAACCCTCTTAAAAAATATTATTGCTTCATTATCTACTCCTCCAACATCCTCAGCTACCCAGGAACTTCCAATATGTTTTGTTTCCACTTCTACTATTGTATCTCAACTAGTTAGCAAAATTAAGAATATCACTATGTCCATCCCGACATTTATCCCCTTGATCAATACTAGTACTATCACCACCACTCACCCTATTTAACAATACATACTGAAACCATCACAACCATTAATATCCATTCCATAATCTTCTCATGATCAAATCATTCCACAACATGCACCTTCTTATGTTGCCTTTGTTATGTCCTTTCAATAACCAACTCCTTATTCATAATCATTTACTACTACATCTTTCTTATACCCTTGCCAATATTTACAACCTTCACAACCTTTAGCTTATCAACAATACATCCCTCAGCAAAATATTCCTTCCTAACAATATATCCCTCAACAAAACATTCCAATTACTTATAAAATTCATTAGCAAAATATCCCACAATAGACTATCCCTTCACAACAAAGCATTCCTTCTAAACAATATGTTCCTCAGTTAAGTATCCCACAATAGAGCATTCCTTCTCAATAGTTTTAATGAAAAATCACAGCAGCCCTGAATGGCCCAGTGTGAAGTGGGACATTCAGTATGATTGCACAACATGGGACCATCTCTCAAGAGGTGGTACTTGCAAAACTCGAGATGGACCTCCAGAGAAAGTTGGTTCTTTCTTCCTAATCTACTTGCCACAAGCTACTCCAGTACAGGCATAACCTATTCTATCCTAATCTAACCATTCCAAGGGGACAAAAAGAGAGAGAAAGGGTGAAATATCCTAAACTAAGTGGTGATACACAAGAAAAGGAAGTGGTTGAGTCACATATCCAACTTCCTAAAGTGGAGAGACGTGAGCAGAGGAGAGGGTAGACAAGATGCACCACAAACCAAAGATAGATTTCACATAGAAAACCACTTCAAAACTCATTAAGCTCATCTCCTAGAACCTATAAAAGACATGAGAGTATGCATAGTACACCCTAAAATGATGAGAGGTGATGAGAGACAATAAAATAAGTAAAGGATGGACAGATGCATCACAAAACATATTTTATTCCTCCAAAAGTTCACACAGTACATCGTTAGTGGGAAAGAGGCCAGAAAATGCCATTACAGAGTCCTGGAAGGAGGCTTAGATTCCACATTATACCCTAAGGAAGAAAGAGAAAGGGGGTAGAAGAGAAAAAATGACCAACAACCTTGAATATGCCCCTTTCATTACAATATATAGGAAGAATGAGAGAGAAAGAGAGAAAAGAATTCAAGTCCTGCTTCAACCACCTATAGATACATATTGAATCCTACTTTGAAAGCTCAACCACTATCAATCAATGCCTCTCTAAAATCCACCCCAAATCTCTCATGTCTAGTTCCTTGTCTGCTTCACATGCTAAGGAAGAAGAATGGAAAATCAAATCAAATCCAATCTGGTAGTTGAAGAATTCAGATTCTGTATTAATGGCCTAGAAGATGTTTTCCCAATTTTCACCCACTAAATTCTATTAATAATGATATTTTATGCTTCCATGGCATAGAGGATGTCAAGACATTTCAAAAAATTCTTATCCCACCCAAATATGATTTTCAAGTCAAAATATATGGCCATTTGAATATTAGGGTTGCGGGAGAGAAAAATTTAAGGAGTCTGTTCATACAGGGTCTGCATGGAGGCCTTGTGCTTCTTGTAGATTCATCCCCTTCTTTATGCTCTTGAAATCATGCTAGACTGATATGTGGCGGATTTTTCAGGATCCTTGGGTTCATTTGTATTTTTTCCTCAGTCTCTTTGCTTGGAGGGGCCAAAAGTTTAACCCTAGACACATGGAGGCTTGGCGTTTGTTTGGAAACCTGAGCCAAATTTTTACCTTTGAAATAGCATCGTGCTAACACTTGGCTCCCTTTACAAGCCTTCCTCTACTGTGACTATTCAAACCCTAACTCTCCCTTTTTTTGGACTTGGGACACGTGGAAGGACTGCACCCATTTGAAAACCCACTCAATATTTTGCCTTTGAAGGAGTGTCGTTGAGACACGTGGAGGCTTTTGATACATTATTATACTTAACCAATTTGGTCCCGCTCTATCCCAATTTTTAATTTGGACTACGTGGTGAGACCGCGCTCATTTGGGGACTACCTCTAGACTTTCCTTTTGAAATTGTGCCGTTGAGACACATGGAGGCTTCTGTTGGTTCTCTATACTTAGTCATTTTTTTGGCTCGCTCTCGCTTTTGGATTTGACCTCTATTGACCATTGGCCATGTGGAGGGCTGGCACAAGTTTGAGTCTCCACCTTGGGCTCCCATCTTGAAATTATGCTGAGCTGACACTTGGCACGTTCTGCTGAGTCAAAGACTTTTCAACTGCCGGTGTAACTTTACTTATTTGGGTCTCCCCTTTCAGATTTAATATATGGAGGTGCGTCATTTGGAAACTTGGTAGCTTTTTCTGTCTCCTCCATACTTAGCTAGTTTTGGGGCTTGTTCTAAACCATTTGCAAAGCCTGAAGACTTTGAACCTTCTCCATTTCTTTTTCTTTGCACCTCTGGTTTCTTTGACATTGTTTCCTCTCCCTGACCCTACTATTCCATTTTAGAGCCTTCTTGCAACATTTCTGTTAGATTTGAAGCATAGGCTTGTTTGATGGGGCCATTTATTGAAATTATTCTTGCACTGGGTCATGTGTGATCAAATTTTTCCAAGGGGTGAAAATTGAGATAACAATTAGTGACTCACAGGGGAGATTGGTCTGCTAGATGAAGAGACCAGTGGCCTTAAAGAATCCATTGGGCGTGGAGTCAAGAATGATAGTCTAATACTAATCCTTTTGATTTAATCTAATCCCTTAGCCACTGCAAGCCTGACTACTTGCACTTAGTGACCCTGAACCTACCTTAGAAAAAGAATGCCTCGAAAACATTTTTAGTTACTCTGTATTTGTTTTAGTTTTAATTTCGCAACTGTTACAGATAATTATGGGTTTTCTACCATGAGTACTGAAGGACCTGGCCTCTTACACCTCTGGAGTAATGCAAACAAAACTTATGTATAAATAAAAAATCATGCATGCCTCAAATGAGACACACAGAGTATGCACAAGCACTTCTTCTGCTAAAAACAAAATCTACTCCTACTCCTACACTAACCAAAGAGACAAAAATCTAAACAAAGCTTGCTACAGGCAGGGAGAAGTAGCTTCCATTTCCCAAAAGGGGCAGCCATGTAAATGATTTTACACTAAATATGGCTACCTGTATGAATGAAAAACTAAATTTAAGCCTGTCCTCCACCCAAATCATTAAGGTATCAACATCAACCAAAAATTCCTCCTCAAGCTGATTGGCATTGCACTCCTGGAGGTGTTGATGATGACCCTTGGTACTTTTATACTCATCCTCATGCTTAGAAGCAAGCATTATTGGTTTTGGCTTCTCCCTTAGTTCTAATGAAGCCAAGTACCTAATCGTACACGGTCTGATCCTTTGGATGTGCCCATTGCTCTGAAATTTAACTCCAAAAATGGAGTCTTTTTGTGGACCTTCTTGGATGGATAGTGTGAAAGGGATGATATCCTCATACTCTTTCTCTTCCTCTGCAGTAGGTTTGAATTTTGGATGATCAAAATCTTCTAACTTTGATTCAGGAGGCATAATGAAAACTATAGGTTGTGCTTGCATGTTCTCTTCCATGGCAGTAGGTTCTTGAGTTGAAGAATGAATGATAAGGGAGAAAATATTACAATTTCAACTGGATCCTTTTCATCAAAACATTATTTTGATTCTAATAGTAAATCAAACTCTTTACTATCCTGTTGTAATAAAGTCTCTCCCCCTTGCATGGTGATTTTAAAATCTTCGTTATCTTCACCATACAAAGCATCGTATTCAAACATGAAGCTGGTGAGTTCAGGATCCTCCAAAAAATCAGAATTTTGGAGAGATTGAAAGGGAGAGGGTTTTGTACTTTCTTATGCAACCGGATCATGATTCAGTTCCTCTAAATTTGTCTTGGTCACCTCCATATGCTCCTCTTTAATTGGGCTTGGAGCTAGCTTTTCTTCTTCCTTCTCTTGTGAAGAACATGGAAGACTCGTATCTTGTAACCTTGGTTCTAGAGGAATGTTGTGAGACATAGGTTGATGTTCTTGAATGCCATCCTTCATTGCAATGGGATCGTGTGCTTGGAAGGTTGATGATGGAGGAGGAAATGATGTGATCTCCATGGGATTTTCTCCATCGAAGCAATCCTCCAAGTCAGACAAATAAATTGCCTCCTTCTTTTTCTATTGCACGTGTTCAACCTCCTCCATGGTGTCCTCCTGATCTACAACTAGCTCACCATGGTTTCCTTCATCCTCAAACATGAAGTTTGAAAGATCAAAATATTCTTCAACATTAGAGCTTGAAGGGGATGAAGTGGAAGGAAGAACAAAAGGTTCTTATGTGGCCTGCTCCACACTTGGAGTCTCTAAAAATGTATGGTCCTCCTCCTCTTCTACAAAATTAGCCTTAGCCACCAATGGCTCTTCAACCTTGACCACCTCTATTGGCTTAACCATCAAGGGGATCTTTGTAAACCCAAATCTAGAGACCCAACACTTTAGAACTTCTATCATTTCTTCTCTGTTGTGTTCCTCCTCTTGTTCTTCTCCTTGACTAGTCTTTGGAATATCTTCCCCACATGGAATTAGGAAGGCAAGAGGAGTGACAGGATGGGGTTCAACTATATTTGCAATTGTTTGTGGTGGAGAGGGAGGTGGAACTTCTTGTTTCTTTGGAGGGAATGATTGCTTGGGAAGGAAAAGGGGAGAAAAATTGAAATGGGATGGAAGACTAGGGAATGGAGAAATGGAATCAACACTTGGGAATGAAAGTGAGGGGTTTAAATCTTGATCTTACTGAAATGACAAAGTCTGAGAAAGAGAAAATTAAGGATAGGGAGCTCATGATTGACTTACCCATTGACAATTTTTTCTTCCACTTTGCTCATAAGCCTCAATGTCCCCAATCCACTGTGTAAGATGAGGAAGCACTTCAACCATGAAGTCAAGCTTCTCCTAAGGGATGTAATGTCTTGGAAAAGGGCCTTCCCTTGAACAAGGTGCCCTGTAACTAATCTTGAATGCCTTTATTTGTGCTATGGCCCTTAACTGAACCATGTCAGCCTCCATTTTTTGAATTTTCTCCAATAAACTAGAATTTTCCACATAGTTGTCACCCTTCCTCTTGTTCTTGATAACCTCCATGGCCAAAATGACTTTGACCCTACTCATATGGGTAAGCATAATGGTCTTGGATCTAATTATAATGCTGATTTGAAGGATTTGGGAAATGCATTGGAGGTGGAATGCATTGCTGCTATAAGTGTGAGTTCCATGAAGGGAATGAAGTCATGTTTGCACAACCTCATGGAATGGGAGAAAATGAAAGGGATGGAAGAAGAAAATGGATGAAAATGAGTGGAAATGGATGGAAAAAGGTCTCCAACTTAAGATATGGGGTTTTTGACTAGATTGAGTTGCTAGATGTGCTTGCATGTGCCTAAGAAGGATGAATCTTAATAAGAACACACCAACCTGCAAAGATGAAGTGGTAAGGTGCTTCATACTTGTCCCACTAGGTGTGCCAAAACTGTTAGTGTGGTCACACCATGGCTTATGATTTTATTTTTTAATGAGACACCTTGGAAAGATGGAACATCTAACCTCAATGTCCCACCAGGCATGCCAAAAATATTAGTGTAAAATCACAACACCCTTAAACTATCCATTGCAAAGTGGGGCATTTGGTGTGATTGGACAACATGGGACCATCTCTCAAGCTGTGGGACTTGAAAAAATCAAGATGAACCTCTAGATAAATCCAGTTCTTGCTTCCTAATCTGCCTACCACAAGCTACTCTAGTGCATCCAAAACCTATTCTATCCTAGTCTAACCATTCCAAGGGGACATAAAGAGAGAGAGGGTGAAAGATCCTACACTAAGTGGTTATACACTAGAAAAGGAAGTGGCTGAGTAATATATTTGACTCCTAAAGTGGAGATATGTGAGTAGAGGAGAGGGTGGACAAGATGCACCACAAACCAGAGATAGATCTCACACAGAACACCACTTTGAAACCAATTAAGAACATCTCCCAAAACCTGCAAAAGACATCATAGTATGCACAGTACACCTTGCAACAACGAGAGCTAAGGACAGACAATAAAATAAGCAAAGGATGGACAGATGCATCACAAAACAAATTTTATTGCACCAAAAATTCACACAGTACATCATTAGTGGGCAAGAGGCAAGAAAATGCCATTACAAAGCCCTAAAAGGAGGCTTAGACTCCACATTCTACCCTAAGGAAGAAAGAGAGGGGGGGGGGGGGGGGGGGGGAAGAGGAGAATTAAATGAACAACAACCTTGAATATGCCCCCTTCATTACAATATATAAGAATAACGAGAGAGATAGAGGGAAGAATTCGAATCCTGCTTCAACCACTTAGAGATACAAATTGAATCCTACTTTGAAAGCTCAACCACTATTAATCAATGCCTCTCTCAAATCTTCCCCAAATTTGTCATGTCTGGTTCCCTATCTACTTTACGTGCAAAGGAAGAATAATGGCGGATCAAATCAAATCTAATTTGGTAATTGAAGAAATCAAATTTTGTATTAATTACCTGGAAGATGCTTTCCGATTTTTCACCCACCAAATCCGATAAAAAATTATATGTTATGTTTCTATGGCATAGAGGGTGTCAAGACATTTCCAAAAAGTCTTCACCCACCCAAAATCTGAATTTATAATCAAAATATATGGCCATTTGAATATTAGGGTCGCAGGAGCGCAATATTAAGGAGTCTATCCATACAGGGTCCACATAGTGGCCTTACACTTCTAGGAGATTTAACCCCTTCCTTATGCTCTTGAAATTACTCCAGACTGAAACATGGCAACTTCCATGGGATCCTTGGGTTCCTTTATATGTTTTCCCTAGTATCTTTGCTTGGTGGGGCCAAAATTCTAACCCTGGACATGTGGAGGCTTGGCGCTTGTTTAGAAACTAGACCCAAATTTTTACATTTGAAATAGTGCCATGCTAACACTTGGCTCTGTCCACAAGCATGCCTCTACTTTAAGTATGCAAACCCTGACTTTGTCCCTATTTTTGGACTTAGGACACAAGGAAGGTCTGTGCTCATTTTAAAACTCACTCAGGATTTTACCTTTGAAGGAGCATCAGTGAGACACGTGGATGTTTCCGCTGCATTCTTATACTTAACCAATTTTGGCCCACTCCATCCCACTTTTTAATGGACTACATGGTGAGACTACACTCATTTGAGGACTACCTCCAGAATATTATTTTGAAATTGCATTGTTGAGACACATGGAGGCTTCCACTGGTTCTCTATACTTAGTCATTTTTTGGGCCCACTCTCAATTTTGGATTTGATCTTTATTAACCATTGGCCATGTGGAGGGTTGGCACAAGTTTTATTCTCCACCTTAGGCTCCCATCTTGAATTTTTTTTGAGCTAACACTTGGCACCTTCCACTGAGTCGAAGACTTTTCAATGGCCGGTGTAACTTTTGGGGTTCTGGACACGTGGAAGCCTAATACTTATTTTGGTCTCCCCTTTTGGATTTAATCTTTGGAGGTGTGCCGTTTGGACACTTGGTAGCTTCCACTGTCTCCTCCACACTTAGCCAATTTTTGGGCTCATTCTAAACCATTTGCAAAGCCCTAATACTTTGAACCTTCTCCATTTATTTTCCTTTGTGCCTCTAGTTTCTTTGACATTTTTTCTTCTTCCTGACCCTAATATTCCATTCTAGAGTCTACATGAAACCTGTCTATTGGATTTGAAGCACAGGCTCATTCAACAGGGCCATTTATTGAACTTTTTCTTACACGGGGTCATGTGTGATCCAATTTTTCCAGGGGGTGAAAATTGAGATCATAATGTTCCTCAGTAAACCTTTCCTATGCAGAATGTTCCACTTCACCAAAACATTCCACTCTTATAACATTCCTTAGCAAAATATCCCACATCAAAATATACCACAACAAAACATTCCTTATTAGCAAAATGTTCCTCAACAGAACATTCCTTACCAACATAATATCCCTCAATAGTACCAGATGTACTCATAACCTAGCTAGTTTGCATTTTAACCTCACTCATCCTCACAAAAACTAGCACAAAGTGACCCCCTTCAAAATCTCATGAATCATTTATCCAGTGTAGAGGTTGCCTCATCTACACCTAAAAATGTGCTCTCTTATGATCAAATATGCAATGAACCTATCCGCCCCTCAGTGCCATATAAAGCGTAACCACCTCATTGGGAACTTCCAAACTTTATTAAATTCTATAGTAAAGAAGATCCTCAATAGCATATTCACACTTTTTCCATGCTTGTTATCTAATAGCCCATGATCAAGACCTTATGTTGAGGAATTTTCCCATGTCCCTTATCGTTCCTTCCTTGGACTGGTAAAATAACATTCCATAATATTCCCTTTTCACCTTCATACAACTTGGACAATTGTTTTTAGAACATTTTTCCATAAACATAGCCCATAAAGTCACTATTAATGACCTTTATTATATTAAATGGTTTGAGGATGAATAAATTTATGATTTTCTTCCCCGTTGGAGGTTTACAATCAATCAATTATCCTTTACATTACCACAAGCTGAATTGATTTAAGTTTTCTATCGATCATGAGCCAATCATGTTTCATCAACATTACAAATTCAATCATTCCAAACCTTTGAAGAATATTTTACCATGGCCCTTGAGTTGGAAATGTGAGCTCTAGAAGAAGACCATGTTAAGTTTTGTCTTAAGAAGCCATGAACTAAATTCCCATCAAATTCAAATCATCGGCCAATGCTATAGTAGTTAAATCCACTCACAAGGAAAATTCCACTACCAAATGTTCTCATCAAAAACATAATTACACACCAACAAGAAAAACTTATAGCATGGTCTTTGATAAATTAGTCATTGTAAATATGATAACTCTCCCACCTATTTAACCCATTGATATATTTGTATCTAATCCCTCTTGGTATCAAGATAATGAATATTGTAAATACCAGAGGGTCAAAGGGAATGACATTGAAAGGTCTCGTACATTTTCTAATGTTATTCAATACTTGGTTGACAAGGGTGAAATTCACTTGGATAATCTAAATGCACCCCCAAATCAAAACCTTGACATATTTAAACATCCCTTTCTAAATCATCCCCCATTTAATAATCAACCACAAACAAATGTTTTTCACACTCACCACACCATTACTAAAACATTACGCATTCTTGAACCAAAATCACATCTACTGAACAAACATCTACTAAGCCAACAACAATACATATTGAATAAACATCCACATTCACACAACCAATAACAATACCCAATGACCCTAAATTTGTATCTCTTTAATTCTTGTAGATTCAAACTATTCATGTCAAAGTGTGTTGAATCATAGTTGAAAAGTGAGGATTCAAACTATGAAAGGGATTTATTTTACCTAAAGCCTAGTACTAATGGATTATGTTATGTGACTGCATAAAATAAACTTTAATATTCTTCCTTTATAATATTTTTCCATAGGCTTAAGGGCTATGATGAGAATTTATCAAAGGATTTTGGGAAGGTTTGGGATAAAGGAGGTTCTGAATATGCATGGAGTGAGTCTTCTAGTTTCAGAGGAATTGATTGCAAATGTTATTGACATGAAATGCACTAGGTGTAAGGTTTTTAGAGATAGAAAGATGTTTCAAGAGGAAGTCTTCAATTTCCTTGATATTGATGAGAAGATTATCCACATGGAAGATGGTATATCTCTCAGCTCTCTCCCATGGCGTTGGCCTAAGGTTTGTTTTATTATCATGAAGTATTTTACTCTTGATGGGAAGTATAGAAATCTCCATACCCAAAATATTATGTTGTTAAACCAATTTAGAAGAAATAGAAAGTTGAGCATTCTTTTCTACCTTTTCAATTTGCTTTAAGGGTCATTGATTGATTTCAAAGCTAAGAGGTTGAAGGTTCCTATGAATCAAGGATTAATCCTTTTTTTTTCAAATTTGCCACTTTGATATCTGAAACTAAATTTTTTGGGATTAGGTACGGTGTAGATTGGGAAGAACACTTGACTTTGGCTGACAAACGTAGGCTTAATGTTTTGAAGGAGAAGGCTAATAATGAACTAGATGCGACAGTGAATCTTCAATTTTTATCTAGAAAGAATCAAGAGATGAGAACTTTGAAGGGTTTTAATGGGGGAAATAACTTGATAAAATTTATTTTTAGTAAAATTGAAGCTCTTGAGCATGTGGTTACTCGAGTGAAAGTTGAAAACAAGAGTTTTATTAGAGGAGCTCAATGTTTGGGTTTAGAATTGAAGATGCTCAGTAATAGGATTGATTCAATTCATAATATGGTTATGGTTGAGAAGGGGAAGAAAAGGATGTTGGATATTAGTTGTTTTGATGAGGAGTTTGACTCTGCCAACTAGGATGTGGTTGTTGTCCTAAGCTCGAGGACACAAGCAAAAAGTTTATAAGGAAGTTTTTTGTGGACTTGTTTCCTGTGTTTTTTGTTCAATCCCTTAGTCTTCTTGGGCATTTTTTCTGGTTTGTGTTTTCTTCTGTATGGTCATGTTTCTACTCTGGGTGATTCAAACCCTTTATATTGGGTTTGGGTTTGGGTTTTGACTTGAGTTGGTTCATATTTTGGCTGGTTTTTTATAGATGTTTTTTTTGGTTGTGAGCTATCATTTTAATATCTCTTTATATATGGTCCTTACTATCTTTTCCAAACTTTATCTATCAATCAATATTGATATATATAACTAAATAATTATAATATCACTAAAATTCAAACCTTCAACCTCCATATCACCATGCCTCGTGTGTATTTGGTTATTACTCCATGTCAGACTAAAACCAACACTTTTATATGAAATAAAACTATTGTAGATTTTTATGTGCTCATTAATGATTCCTTATAAAACCAATTCTATTTCAATCATTAAATTTCCTCCTACATCATATATTGTGTACATAATTAGTGCTCCTATTTGACGATATAAAATCTTTTATTAGACTCTTATATCATGCTATTGTTTGTATATTTTTATCGATAAAACACATAGTGTATGGATTTAAAAAAAAATTTAGCCTAGCAGTCGTATGGCTTTAATTTTTCCCCTAATGTGTAGTCTAAATGTGAAAAAATCATATATTAAAAAAATAAGATTATAAAATTCTTACATAAATTATCTACGATATTAATTATGCTATCAACCAGGATTTTTGTAAGGTAAAATTCTAATTAATTTTGTGGTTTCCTAAACATTTATTAGCGATTGAATTGAACAATATAAAATGTTCCATTTAAAAGTACATCCTCCATTAGAAATATTTACGCCATTTGGATTATTTAACTTTTGTCAGCCATTAATTAGTCATTTAATCTAAGAAATGTAACATCATACATGTGCCTTTTGAAATTCATGTGCCAAAGAAAATGGTGGTTTGATGTGTTAGCTACATATCACTATAGATAAACATTTTTATAGTATATATTTTGAATATTTGTATTTCTATTCTCTACGTCTATGTGTAAATGTAATGCTTCATTCATGCATTAAAAAATATGAGTAGGGAAAGCGTTGAAAATTTTGTACACAGTTTCTATATATTGTTTTATTTCCTTTGGGTGCCAAAAATCGGTATGTGTTCACACCATCATCCCTTCAAAAATCATGAAATTATAAAAATGTTAAAATTTCCATAACCTTTTCAACAAAACGCATATTTGCACTTTCAGTAATCAATATTGTTCATGATGCAGTATTCTTTCAGGAATTTTAGCAAATAGTTCTCAATACAAAGGGTTTGGCATCATTTTTTCATTCAAGCTACTTTTCTGTCAATAATTTGTAAAATATGTGTATATTTTGTTTGCATGAAATGCAAAAATAGGTAATGGGAAATTTTTTTCGCAAGAGGACTAAGAAATATTTCCTAAAATACCTATCGTGGACAATAATGATTGTTGGAAAAAAGCTTTTGTTCATTTAGGGATTTTGTAGACAATTAAACTAAATTAAACTTGAAGACCACTCTCGGCAAGTTTCTCTCAACATTTTGTTACAAATTGATTATTGAAATAGTTACTATATTTTGAAGTTTTTTGTTAAAGAATTGTTTATATCACAAATGTGTTATTGTGAAATTTTTGGGGTTATTGTGGTATAAAATATAGATTTCATTTATCAAATAATTTATTTCATAAGATATTTAATAGTATGAAGAGCAGTGAAAGAGATTGGAAGGGATTTGAGTATTTGGGATACATTTTCATATAGTCTAGGTTCAAATTACACTTTAATGGAGATCATCTTGAGAGATAAATAACATATATAAATCTGTAATAACATCAGAGGAATATTTGCAGCCTTTTTTACAAACCCATAACACTTGTCAAGAACTTGTTCAGTTGTGTTTTGAAAAATAATCTTGGTGCTATAAATCATGGATAAATAAACATAATAAAAAATTCAATATTGTAATCAATGTATGGTCATGGTGGTGTATAGGAAATGATGAGAAGATGAAGTTGATAAAATAGATTTTTTTTTTCCTTATTTCTGTCCACAAATAGTCCTATGCTGCACATACTCAGTAAAATTCAATGCCTACCATGTCATTGATATTTTCGATGACTATAGTTTATAATATATTCATGTTGTGAATGAGTTTCCAATCAATATGTTGGTTTTTGATTAAAAAAAAGTATTTGTGAAAAAATATGGTACTTCAAGGGTGGGAGAACCTAGAAAAGGAATTACTTACTATGAAGGAAATTTTTCTTCACATCAAAGGCCTACATACTTTGAATATGAAAATTACTTTGGAGCACTTGAAAATGATGACAGAATTGGTAAATTCTATGCACAAAATTTCAAGAAGATGGAGAAAGATGGTGTTACTCCCAAGAAGGAAATGATAGAGCCAAAGTATGAGAAGTTGAGAGTGACTATAGCAGGGTTAGTTAAAGAATGGAAAGAATGCATGTAAACATTAGATTCTTTTGTAAAAGATTAATTTCTGGTTTATGTGTTTTTGTATGTTGTTAGTTTCAAGATTTTGTGTTATAGTTAGATGTTAGTTTGGCTCTTTGTTGATAGTTTGTTCATATGCCTATCTAGTTGATAGTTTAGTTGTGTAATATTATTTTATATTTGCTAGTGGTTTTGTGGGTTTCAATGGGTATACCCTTGGACTTGGTTTTTTATATGGGAAAGGGTGCCCTTAACCCTTCGTTACCATTAATAAAAAAGAGTGGGAAAACCAAACATGTTTTAGAGAAAAAAAGAATGAATAAATATTTGTGGAAGGATATTTTGATGAATAAAGAAACTCTAAGATATTTCTTATTATCTTTAATACATTTTTACTATTTTTAATGGTTTGTCTTATCCACCATTACTTTTTCCCATAATTAAAACCATATGTTCTTCTCAGGATCAATACCACTTACTCTTCTCCACTCCTTCCATCATTGCTTTTTCATATGATCAAAACCACAGTTATAAGGCATGATTGCATTATACTAAACTTGTGTTATTTACATATAATAAAATTTTGAGCGAAATAGTATTGGGGTTGAAACAATTTTAGTTCCTTATTTATTTGGGAGGTGGAAGTGCAAGAAAATTGTGATATGTACTATCTTGGCAGTACATATGTATAATGACCAAGGAGATTATTAAAATGATTACACATTGTGTTATCCATATATATATATATATATATATATATATATATGTTCATACTCATACTAACTCTACAAAGAGTATGGTAATTTTATTTAAGGTCAGTATACCATGTCTTATATTGAGAAGCTCATTATAACATGGTTTATATGGATAAAGTGATACAAAAAGGTTTTCTCTTCTTGAAAATTTCTATAGTTATAAAATTTAAATGATAAAATAGGAGTCACCATTCAAAATCTCCCTCACCACCAAGTGAGAGATGTATTCATATAAAATAAATCCCTTCACAATATATAATATATTAGAAATATTTAAAATAAAAAAGGAAATGTTATTATTGAAGATGCATTTTTATATTTTAAAGTAATATTATTTATTGATAATGGATTAAAAATATTTGACTAAAAATGGTTTTTTCCAATCATATGATCTAATGCTTAGAGTTTCATGAAGGAAACTCCTTTAAAAAGTTGGTTGTTAATAATAAATTCTAATTTTCAGATACTAATGAAAACTAAGATATATAAACATATTACTTAAGTGGATAGAATGATAAAAAGAGTAGAAGATCAAAGATAGTTTCCCTTCTTGATAGTTTCTCTAGTTTAAAGTTGTAATGGTCAAATAGGAGTTACAATTAAAGATCACCTTCACTACCAAGAAAGAGACATATGTATACAAAATTAATCTCTTCACAATATTCCTAGAAGAGCTTTGCGTAGAAGGGAAAATAATATTATGATCGATGAATTTTCTAGGGTACTCATATGCATCATGATGGTGTAAGACTAACCTAAGATTTTTGGAAATAATTAACATGTTTACCAATTAGGAAGAGACCTCCATGGCCTTAGAAACTTTATTTATCTGTTGATATAGATACGATGCCACAAGCTGAACTTATGATTATAGAAAGAAAAATCATTAAAATTTGTAATATATATATTCTCCTGGAATTGCCTGGTAACCGTTAATCTCTATTTTTCTTACCTTTTTTTGTAAAACACATATAATCTTGTTGAATTCAAAATTTCTGCAACACACATATTTCACATCGTATTTTAGATCAGAAAATGAATAGCCACTACTAATATCATCTATTGTAATTGGTTATTCAAATACTATATTCAGATAATGTAGAGAAGATCTAAATAAAACATTTATGTTTTTAGATAATACATCAAAGAAATATAATCACATGGACTTAGACATTTCTGCTACATAGATAGTTCACTTTGTTTCTTAATTTTAAAATAGATGTTGACTAACAAATCATACTAATGAATCTTAGTGACCTTTAAGAGATTCCTTTCAATAACTAATAATATATATTATGAGAACTTCATAAGGATTGATCCTTCTTGAGGGTATGTAATGTAACACTTGGCTCTTTCAGGGATACTCTAGGTAATATGATACGATTATAAATAATTAAAGAGAGGTATAAAAATCTCAGAAACAAATTAATAATAGATAAGTATATCTTGACCCCTTAAGAAAACACATATTATAACTCTTTTCTCATTGAAATAATAGCTATCATGTCAAGTATGCCTAGTGATCACTAGGATCTGAGTATTTCAATGTGGTTGACCTTAGTAACCACTAGGATCAAAACTATGTATGTATTGACCCCTCAATAGTGCATGTATTTCCACACTTTACTCATTTCTTCAATATTTTTCTTGTTAACGATGTGTAACCACCATTAAGATCTAAATAGTTCTTTGTGGATGAAATTAGTGACCGCTAGGATGAGAACTACGTTCATCCATTGAAAAATATGATCATGGTTTTATTTTTTAAAAATTGAGCATGGTTTGATTTCATTGAGTTATCGAAATTCAGTACATGTTCTAACTATCATGCCTTCTAAAATTGTGAAAATATGAAAATGTAGTATTTTCCATAGCCTTTTCAAGAAAACCCATTTTGTGCAGTTCCTTTAGTCAATTGTGTCCGTGAATTAATATTCATTTACAAATTTGAACATATAATTCTCAATTCAAAGAGTTTATCATTTTGTTTCATTCAATCTACTTATCCATAAATGATTTGCTAAATATTTGTATAGCACACTTACAAGAAATAAAAAAATAGGTTATGGGAATTTTTTTCGATGGAGGACTGAGAATTGTTTCCTAAAGTACCTAACATATACATCAATGTTTTTTATATGTGAAAAAATGGGTGTTGTTGAAAAGGATGTGTGAAATAGATTTTTTTCAATTAGGGCTAGTTTTTAATTAGGGATATATTTTGTTAAGTCTGTATAGGTTCCTCCTAACAATACAGTGAATTGGAGAAGTATAAACCATGAAATATTAGAAATCATCATGTACTTCGCTAAACAAGATTTGATATGGGTTATAGTTCTCTCAACCACTAATCTGAGTCTGATTGAGGTACAAAGGCATACCCCCAACTAAATGATAGGGGAAGATCACCCACAATAGTATCTATATCCCCTGTGTAAATAATCTATATTGGAGAACCCAACCAAACTAAAGGCATATGGATATAGGGGCATAAGTAGGATTAATGTTCCTAGACTCTAGTTGGTGATTCCCATCCCCAAATAGTGCCTGACTATCACTCTTTATTGCACTGGGAACTCAACTTAACTGATGTTCCTACTCTATACGTAATATGACCTGACTTGACTTGAAATACTCCCTTGTCTATATAGAATGGCCCATTTACCTAATGAACTATAAGGAATATATATTTGTGGTCAATTGGAGAGACATATGTATAGAAAATAATTCCCTCCACAGTAATCCAAGAACAACTCTGTGGAAATGTACAAATAATATTATGATTGATGAAGTTCCTAGGTTAATAAAATGCATTATGAGTATGTCGTCATGATATTGTAAGAGTAAGCTAGGAGCTTTGGAATAATTTAATATATTTTATGACTAAGCAGAGAACTCCGTGGATTTTGAGACTTAATTTATCCAAATATATAGATACAATCTCGCAGGCTAAACTTATGCTTACCGAAAGCATAATCCTTAAAATATGTATATTATATATTCTCTAGGAATGTGCTAGTGACTGCTAATCTCTAGATTTATTACTTTACTTTTTAAAGGACATATAATCATGTAGAACGCTAATCATATGCAACACACATATTTCAAGTTGGGTTTTATATAAAAAACCTTGTGATTGCAAATCTCCTATACTATGATTGGTCATTTGAATGCTATATTCAAAATACATAGTGACTACTAAGGAATTCCTTAATTAAAATATTATGTTTTCCTTTTAAATGTCCCAGAGCACCCCAAATGTAGATAAGGTCTAAATAAAACATTTATGTATTTTCCTTATAATAAATCTAATACATTTAATCATATGGACTAATAAAGTTATGCTACACACACATTTCACATTGTATCTTTTTTTCAATATAGAGTTTGACTAAAAAATCACAGTAATGAATCTTAGGACTTGCTAAGACATTCCTTTCAATATATTGCAATATATATTTGGATAAATACGTAAGTCTTGATCCTTCTCAAAGGCATGTAGTGTAGAACTTGGCTCTTCTAGGGATCATCCAAAAAATATGATATAATTATAAATAATTAAAGAGAGGTATAAACATCCCTGTAAAAAAAAAATCAAAGGTACATATAGCTTGAACCCTTAAGAAAACATGTATTGCTTAAATTTCATTTGTTTAATAATAGTTCTCCAATAAATGATGTCTAGAAAACACTAAGATATAAATATTATGTAGGGGTTGATCTTAGTGATCACTAAGATCTGAATATTTTTTTGTGGATGATCTTAGCGATCACTAGGATTAGAACTACATATGTCTTGACCTCTCTAGAGTACATGTATTACCGCACTTTTCTCATTTCATTCATAGCTGTCATGTGATTTATGCCCAATGATCACTAAGCTATAAATCATTTGTTGTGACTTCCCTTAGTGATTGCTAAGATCAAAACTATGTATGTCTTGACCCCTCAATAGGGAACTTAATTCCACAATTTTCTTATTATATTCATAGTTTTCATTTGAATGATGCCTAGTGATCACTAAGGTTCTAATATTTTGTTGTGGCTGAATTTAGCAATCACTAGGATCATAACTATGTATGTATTGACCACTAAATAGTGTATACATTACCACACTTTACTCATTGCATTAATATTTTTCTTGTGAGTGATGCCTATCAAGACTTCTTATACTAATTTGTCAACTGATTTTTTAATCTGACCTAATATCTAGAATAAGAGACATAAGAGTGTTGATGTAAATGCAAGTTTTGGCTCATTATCTATTTCTATTGGTTATATATGCAACATTCGTGGATCTATAATCCTTCAACATGGTAGGAGAAATGGTGGTGTCAAACGTAGATGATTATTTATAATCCTATGAAGACGCTAGAATAATGAGAGATACTTTGTTCAATCCAGCTACCTTAAATCATCAATTTCAACATTATTCAGTCATTTTCTCCATAGTCCAAAATGATATTTTTATGTAGATGTTGTAGAAGAAAATGGTATCCTGACAAATCAAGCCCTAAGGTCCCAAAAAATCAAGGAAATAACAAGAGCTATCCTGCATTTAATTTCAACTAAACATGAGGTACTTCCATTTCAAAAACTAATCACTTCTTAACTAATTCTTGCCAAGTCCAAGGAGTGGACCTTATTTTCTAAATGGTGGAGAAATATAATATGTTTTTATGTTGGGCATTTATATAGACATTATTACATACTTTCACATTTGGATGCCATATATAATAAAGAACACTTATTTCACTAAATCTCGACTTATTCTACTCTGACTAGCTAAAATATAAAAGGAATGATAACCAGATCATGTCAAGCCAAGAAGTCAGATGCTAATCAAACACCATGATCAATAATATGAAAGAAATTGACCAGAATAAATTTACATAAACCTTTGCAAATAAATGATAAGCAGTATCGTATATTATTATGGAACTCAATGAAATATAATGAGAATGGGCCTTGCTTGTATAGGAAAGGAATAAAAATCTAAGAATGAATCAAGGTTGTAGCTCAAGCCATAAATCAAGGAAAGAACTAGTCATCAAAGAACTAGTCAGGACCATAGAGTTAGGAGTGAATAGACATCAAAGATTTAGTCAATACTGTAGATCAAGGAAATAACTATACATAACAACTAGATAATATCCCCCTAATATCTAAATAAATAAATAAATATCCACACACATAAGTGGGTGAAGATAAATACAATAAAGGTAAATAAATTACCTAGGTTAACATAAGCTAAGGTAAATACCTACTCTAACACCCCCCCTCAAGGGAAGCTAGGGGTAGAAATAGAAGTGGCATGTCCATAGTATGAGTCCCAATAACTAGGCTTGATGAGGTACTAATGTACAATATATCCATGAAGAAATATTGAACCAAAAGAAGGAAAGAATCCTACTAGAAGGAAAGAGAAAGAAGAAGAAGAAGACGAAGGAAGATGTTCTCACGAAAACCCCCCAAGAAATTTTTTTGAAACCCCCATCATTCCACGTAGCTCAAGGTAACAAGGTGATGTAAAAGAATTTGCAAAGATGTAAGAAACCTATTGTTGAGTCAAAATGTACTCCAAGTAAAGAACTCCATCCTGAATGTGCTGAATAATGAAGTGGATGTGTATCTCAATATGCTTGGTCCATTGGTGCTCAACTGGGTTGCAAGAAATGTGAATTATACTTTGGTTTTCACTCCAAATTATATTCAGTGAATCTTTTGAGAATCCAAACTCTTTCAATAACTGTCAAAGCCAAAGAATCTACTGACTCACTGTAACTACTTTGTATTGTGCCTCTGAAGATGAAAGTGCAATAACCTGGGTCTTTTTACACACCCAAACAACTGGAGAAGAACCAAGAAAAAAAATATAGCTAGACATGGAACACCTATCATCAATAGAACCTACCCAATCTGAATATGTATACCCAACCAACTGAGTAGAATCCCTAGTGTAATGTAGGCAAAATTGGGAAGTGTTGTGCAAATAGCACAAAATCCTTTTAGCAGCCTTCCAGTGACTACTATGAGGAAAATGTGCAAACTAAGATACAATCCCTACTGTAAATTAAATATAAGGGTGAGTATGGGTCAAGTACATGAGACTCCTAACCAACTACCTATACAATGTAGGATCACAAAGTGGTGTGGTACATGTGGAAGTAAGAGTAACTCTAGACTAAAAGGGAGATGGAATTGGCTTGCAATCAGCCATATCAAAGCGCCTAAGAAGATCATGGGTGTAATTTTTTTGAATCAAATGAATCCCTAAATCTGATGGAGAAATATGCAAACCAAGGAAATAATGCAATAGCCCAAGATCTGTCATGTCAAACTATGTAGAAAGAGCCCTTTGAATACTATGAATGTGGGAGGAAGAGATGCTAGTAAGTAACATATCATAAACATACAATAAAAGTATCACAATATCCTCACCAACATGTTGGAGATACACTATATGATCAGAGTGGCAACAAAAAAAACAAATAGATAGAAGAAAATAATTCATACTCTCATACCAATACTGAGGGACTTTTTTGAGACCATAGAGAGAACTTCAGAGCCTACAAACAAGAGAAGAATCTTGAAAAAATCCATCTGACTGCTCCATGTATATTTCCTCTTGTATGTCTCCATGTAAGAAGGCAATCTTCACGTCCATATGGTATATGGTCCACCCGTATGATGCAGAAATAACAAGTACAAGGCATATAGAATCTAACTTGTTAACGAGTGAAAAATTATCAGAGCAATCAGTACCTTCAACTTGTTAAAAACCCTTTGTAACAATATGAACCTTATACTTGTCAATGGACCCATCAGCTACATATTTGGTTTGGTATACCCACTTACACCTAACCATATTTATTGCTTTAGGAAGTGATACAAAATCCCAAGTATGATTCTTCATTAAAGAAGAATACGCAGCTGCCATCAAATCATCCCACTCCTGTATTGCATGATCCTTTAAAAAATACTATGGATCCTTATAAAATTTCTAACACAAACTACTAGAACCTGTAGAATGTGTGTGATGATTCCTAGTGGGTGGAGGATCTCCTATAAAGGTGTTGCCCAAAGCTGTATATGCTTATAAAATTTAAATGAAAAATAGGAAGTCCCATTCAAAATCTCCCTCACCACAAAGGGAGAGTGTTTCATATAAATTAAATCCTTCACAATATAGATAATATATTAGAAAATATTCTACAATAAAAAAGGAAAATGTTATTATTGAAGATGCATTTTTTATATTTTAAAGTAATATTATTTATTGATAATGGATTTTAAAAATATTGACTAAAAATGGTTTGTTCCAATCATATTGATCTAAGGCTTAGGTCATGAAGGAAAGGAAAACTCCTTTAAAAGTGGTTGTAATAATAAATTCTATTTTCAGATACTTATGGAAACTAAGATATATCTAAATATTACTTAAGATGGATAGCCTGATAAAAAAGAGTAGAAGATCAAAGATAGTTCCCTTTGATAGTTCTCTAGTTAAAGTTGTAATGGTCAAATAGGAGTTACAATTAAGATCACCTTCACTACCAAGAAAGAAAGAGGACATATGATACAAAAATTAATCTCTCCACACATTCCTAGAGAGCGGTTGCGTTTTAGTAGAAGGGAAAAAATATTATGACGTGAATTTTTAAGGGTACTCTAGCATCATGAGGGTTGTAAGGCCGAACCAAGATTTTTGGAAATAATCACAGTTACCAAATTAGGAAGAGACCTCCATGCTTAGAAACGTTATTTATCTGTTGATATAGATACGATGCCACAAGCTGGCACTTATGATTATAGAAAGACAAAATCATTAACAATTGTAATAATATATTCTCCTGGATTGCCGGTAAACCGTTACATCTTATTTTTCTTACCTTTTTTTTGTAAAACACATATAATCTTGTGAAGTCAAATTTCGCAACACACATATTTCACATGTATTGTCGATCCAGAAAAATGAAAGACTCTACTATCATCTATTGTAATTGGTTATTCAACTTACTATATTCAGATAATGTAGAGAAGATTAATAAAACATTTATGTTTTTAGATAATCCATCAAAGAAATAGAATATCACATGGACTTAGACCTTTCTGCTACATAGATGGTCCACTGTTTTCTAATTTTAAAATAGATGTGTTGACTAACAAATCATACTAATGAATCTTAGTGACCTTAAGAGATCCTTTAAATAACTAATACTATATATTATGAGAAACTATAAGGATTGATCCTCTTGAGGGTATGTAATGTAACACTTGGCTCTTCAGGGATTACTCTACGGTAAATGATTTGATCCGATTATAACTAATTAAGAGAGGTATTAAAAATCTCAGAAAAAAAATAATAATAGATAAGTATATCTTGACCCCTTAAGAAAAACATATGATAACTCTTTCTAATTGAAATAAAGCTCTCATGTCAAGTTGCATAGTGATCCACTAGGATCTGAGTATTTCAATGTGGGGGACCTTAGTAAACCACTAGATCAAAACTATGTATGTATTGACCCCATAGTGCATGTATTTCCACACTTTACTTCAGTTCTTTAATATTGGTCTTGTTACGATGTGTAACACCATGAAGATCTAAATAGTTCTTTGTGATTGAAATTATTGACCGCTAGGATGAGAACTCCGTTCATCCATTGAAAAAATATGATCGGGTTTTATTTTTTAAAAATTGATTGAGAATGGTTTTGATTTCAGTGAGTTATCGAATTCAGGACAGTCTAAGATCATGCTTCGAAAATGGTGGAAAATATGAAAAGGTAGGTATTTTCCATAGCCTTCAAGAAAACCCATTTTGTGCAGTTCCTATCAGCAATTGTGTCGTGAATTATATCATTTACACCTGTGAACAGCTACATTCTTCAATTCACAGAGTTTATTCTTTTGTTTTCATTCAATCTACTTATCCATAAATGATTGCTCTAAATATTTGTATAGCACATTTACCAGAAATAAACCAATAGGTTCTGGGGAATTTTTTTCGCTGGCGGCCTGCGCGTGTTCTCCCGTCCCTCAATATCCATCAATGTTTTTTCTCTCTGTGCAACCCTGGGTGTGTGAAAAGGAGGTGGTGGAAAGTAGCTTTTTTCAATTAGGGCTAGTTTTTAATTAGGATATAGTTTGTCAGCTGTATAGGTGCTCCTCACCATACAGTGACTGGAGAAGTCTAACATGCATCCTTAGACCTCATCTGTCCTGCCCCCCAGCTTTGACTGGGTTCTCGTTCTTCACCACTAATCTGAGTCTGATTGAGGGTACAAAGGGCATACCCCCCCTAACTGATAGGGGAAGCTCACCCTCTCCCTCGTCTCCTCTCTCCCCTGTGTTCACTCTCCCTCTCTTGGCGCCCCCACCCCCCCACTCACAGGAATGGCTCTCGGGGCCTCCGTCGGCTTTCTGTTCTCGCCTCTCGTTGGTGCTGTCCCCTCCCCCACTAGGCCTGCCTCTCGTGCCAGTCGGCGGACGTCCTGCCGCACCAAACGCTGGGGGTCCCCCCGCCGGGCGCCCTTCGACCCCTGCAGCCGGCCCCCCGGCCGCGCGCCCCCCCGCGGGAGTGAGTCTTTCTTGCGCGAAGCGTCGCCCCCGCCAGCACACACACCGGACATTCCCTGCCGCAATGAGTAACAGCACACACACGCGACGAGTCCCCCGGGTGTCTCCTCGGCGGCCCCCCCGGCGCGACCGCCCGGCCCGGCTCCCAGGAGCGAGCGGCGGCGGCGGGGCCGCCCGCCCGCCGCCGGCCCACGTGGGGAGAGAAAGGCAGGGCCCTCAGTGCCCGGGCATACCTAGTGCCCGCGAGACGAGCGCGCACTTCGGCCACCCGGAGAAAGCCCTCCTCCCTCTTGTCTCTCTCGCGCCAGTGGCGGGCGCCCGAGCAACATACAAACATTAGCCCAACTACGGAGGAAGCGATATTAGAGAAACATAGAGAGGAAGAGGGGACCGCAGTGTGATATAGAGATAGGTGTCAAGGGAGCAAATGAAGAAGAGAAGGCGAAGAAGAAAAAGAAAAATTGCAACGCTACCACCAGGAAAAAAATCCTCACGCAGCACACAACCCATTCTGAGGTGGGGACACAACCCGCGATTGCTACGCGACAGCAGCCAACGTAACAACGCTTAGAGCAGTAGACGTCGGGCTGGAGGAATAGCAGGGAATGCAGGGCGGAAATATATAGCGAGGATGTCGAAGAGCGCTGAAGGGAGCAGATGTTAAGAGAATAACAGATGAAAGTAGAGAGGCACGTTTGGGAAGCTAAATTTATACAGGGAAGCAACACAAGCAAGCGAATGAGAGAGGAGAGCACAAGACACAGGAGCAGAAACGTCCATGAGTGGATTTTAGAGAACTTCTCCGAAGCCAGTAGTAATCACCCACCCATGATTAGAATCTCGATACAAGAGAGTGACGCAGGACGTAAACAACATGTATGCTTACCCGCACCGAACATAACTCCTTCCAACCCTCTGTGCCAGTGGAGATCGGTTCACGAGCCTATTCTGCCTCAGGACCGAGACGGTGGTAGTACGGACTAGCTAAATCACACCTACGATTTACCTTACTTATGTCCTTTTTTCGTCAAAGATGGCCTCTCGCCTGTGGGTCGCAGTGGCTACGAAGGCACACCGACCTACCTTAGCGCGTAAGACCACGCCCCATGCACTATCCGGGCGCTCACCATAGCCCCCTCCAGTCGTTCCCAGCTGTGGGGTTAGATTGTATCTCCACGCTCCCTTGGATGGCAAAAGTCCGACCCCCTGCGGCGGACCTTGCCCCCCACTGCGGACTGTGATAGAGGTCTTTGGACTTGCGATATGTCCAAGAAAGACCTAGAGCGGGGAAACTACTAGGCCTATACTTAATGTCCCCGCTCAGATTCTGTTTTCCTTTTCACGTCCCCGCGCCCCCCCCCTGTCGCTCCGGTCTCCCTCCCCCATTTAGTCTTTCCTTATCTCCATCCTAATACATGTACTCCTATGGGACTACTCAAGGTATGCCCACCCCCTTTCACATGGTATCTTTTTTTCCTCTCGCGTTGTCCACCAACTGAGGTCCAGCCTCACACCCATGTGCTCCCCTAGGCCGAACAGCTTATGCCAGCGCGCCCTTAGCACAGCAAGCCACGAATTCCCACCCCACCGTCTTAGTCAATTCTCGAATAAGCACCACAGCATATCTCCGTCGAGTCCCGCTCCCCGGACCGGCCTAGCACGTAAGAGCCGTTAGCATCTCCTATACCTATGGCGACAGCCCACGGGCCATATCCGTGGAGCCTGCAGGCAGCCACAACTGGGACGCAGATCAGCGACACCGCATCCGTCCATCCGCGGAAGGTCCACCCGCACGCGCGCTAGACCGCGCAGCGACGAATGTCGCACATATGAGCGCGTAGACCACAATCTGATGTGGCGCGGGCAGGCAGCACGTACATTAACCGTCAGAAGCCGAAGCGACTGAAACCTGCTGACGACGACACGCGCAGGATAGCGCGACAGTCCGCCCTGTACACAGCCGCTCCGACATCACACCCTAGTGTGTGCACCGGCGTATCCATCCCGCGAGCCGTTGTGTATATCTACCTAACTTGAATGTCTCTCTTAGTACCCTAGTCCAACTTCAACCCATCCCCTCCCCCCAATGCTAGCTTAGTCCTACCCGTAGCACCTGTAATGAGACGCTTGTTGATAGGAAGTGTGAAGTTACAGCACGGTGCTAGGAACGACACACAAAAGACCTGAAAGGTGGCGGAGGGACCGAGAAAGATGTAGAGACGAACATGACTTACGAGGAGTGTCGGAGATAAAAGTTGAGGTCGAAACGTGGGGATAAGGGGAGAAATGGCTGGCAGGAGAAAGTGTGTGCTGTATAACACGCGGCCCGATGTGGAATACGAAGACAGGAGTTGAAATAGATTATTGAGAGAGACCAACAGGCGGGCCCAGGGACATGGAGTCATCCACGCCAATGTGTATGCCCACTATGTGTGCCATTCACACCCGAGGGAATAGCATGTCGAGTGTATGCTAGAACGCGCCTCCTCTAACCGAGGTAACATTGGTGAACTTTACCGGGAGAGAAGCAACGGTGTGTCCGTGAGTGAAATGATAATCCATGTACGAGAAAGCAGTGTAAGGTGTGATGAGGACGTGCATCCATAAGAGGCCCAAATCGAGAAAGAAATATGGTGCATACATAGGAGAGAAGACGTGGAGCAAAATAGCAATTGTGTATGTAGTAAGACGATCGCGACTTAGTGATTGATAAGATTCAAAAAACTATGTATGTCTTGACCCTCAATAGGAACTTCATTCACAATTTTCTATTATATGCCTAGTTTCATTTGAATGATGCTAGTGACATAAGGTTCTAAATTTGTTGTGGCTGAAATTTAGCAATCATAGGATCATAAAACTATGTATGTATTGACCACTAACTCGTGTATCATTTACCACACTTACTATTGCATAATATTTTTTTGTGAGTGATGCCTATCAAGGACTCTTATACTAAATTTGTCAACTGATTTTTTAATCTGACTAATACTAGAATATAAGAGCCAAAGAGTGTTGATTGTAAATGCAAGTTTTGGCTCATCTCTATTTCTATTGGTTATATAGGCAAATTCGTGGATCTAATAATCCGTCACATGGTAGGAGAAATTGGGGTGTCAACGTAGATGATTATTTCTACTCCTATGAAGACGCTAGACTAATGAGGAGATTACTTTGTTTCAATCCAGCTAACTTAAATCACAATTTCAACATTATTCAGTCATTTTTCCAGTAGTCCAAAATGATATTTTTATGTAGATGTTGGAGAGAAAATGGTTACCTGACAAATCACGCCTAAGGTCCCAAAAAATCAAGAAATAACAAGAGACATCCTGCAGTTAATTTCACTAAACATGAGGTTACTCCATTTCAAAAACTAATCACTTCTAACTAATTCTTGCCAAGTCAAAGGAGGGACCTTATATTTCTAAAAGGGTGGAGAAATATTAAATGTTTTATTTGGGCATTATATAGACATTATTACATACTTCACATTTGGAGCCATATATAATAAAGAACACCTATTTCACTAAATTCGACTTATTCTACTACTGACTGCTTAAAATATAAAGGAATGATAACCAGATCATGTCAAGCAAGAAGTCAGATTGCTAATCAAACACCATGATCAATAATATGAAAGAAATTGACAGAATAAATTTACATTAACCTTTGCAATAAATGCATAAGCAAGACGTATATTTTCTGGAATCAATGACATATTAATGAGAATGGGCCTTGCTTGTATAGGAAAGAATAAAAAATCTAAGAATGAATCAAGGGTATGCTCAGCCATAAATCAAGGGAAAGAGAACTAGTCATCAAAAAGAGAAAAACTGTCAGGACCATAGAGTTAGGAGTGAATAGACTCAAAGATTTAGTCATATGTCGATCAAGAAAATAACTATACATAACAAAACTAGATAATATCCCTAATATCTAAATAAATAATAAATATCAACACACATAAGGGTGTGAGATAATAACAATAAAGGTAAATAAATTACCAGGGGTTAAAACATACAGCCTAGGTAAATACCTACTCTGAACACCCCCCCTAAGGACAAGGTAGGGTAGAAAGAGAGAAGTGGATGTCCATAGTTGAGTCCCAATAACTAGGTTGATGAAGGGGAGAATAAGTTAGAGAAAGCAAGAAAACAAGAGAGATCCCCCAATCCCCCCCCCCCATTAAGTACCTCCCTCTATCCCCGCGGCCCCCCCCCCCCCCCTTCTTTCACACTACCCAAGGCTATCAAGGAGCATCGGGATAAAGCAGATGACATGCATACTCATTCTTCCGTCCTGACCCGTAGCCAAAAGAACCAAGGTTACTCAGCTTAAAGCGCCGCACCGGCGGGAGACCAGCCACGGATCCCCTGCACTTCGTTGCGGCAAAAGGCGAGCTAGGAAGCTGAAGACGAAAGGGGAGACCCAGATTGAAGAACACAAGGAGGGCAATGAGGTGAAGCGGCGGAGTAGAGGGATAAGCGAGCGACAGCACTCATTTGATATGATCATTGCTGTAGAGACTAGATAATCGAAGTCAGGTAGGGAAACGGGATCACAGACACGAAAGATGCAGGATGGAGAGACTTAGGAACGTACAGATAAGGACACTCGGGCGCAGGAAGAGTCACGACACGGTCCAACACGTCCATTGAAGAACTTCACTTTTTACAACAACACCCCTATGCTTCACAAACCTGTAGCCGTGTAGCCTAGACAGGCATACGTCCGCAGACCTGTTGCAGACACCCCGACACGCACCTGACGTTCAGATCCCTCTGCTGTCCCGCTATCGCGACGTATGCCTTCTCGTCCCGCAGGCGTCCACCCCTCTAGATTTGCACCCAGCTTCAACCATGTTGCACTTAGTTGTGTTGTGGTGTGTTCGTGAGAGTTCCAGAAGGCACTCTCATGCTCTACTGCTGTTTCTAGCATCGTTGTCGTCAGCTCTGGTAACAGGTGCGTCCAGAATGCCCTCTGTCGACACTCTTGTGTATAAGAGCTAGTTCGACTCGCACATTCGGCAGTTCCGTAATCCCTATTCACTTAGAGATCAGGTACCGCCAGACGACTTGATCGATAGACGCTCTCACTAGAATTCGCCCAACATTACCGCGCGGATGGTCACGACAGCGCATAACATTACATACGAGCGAGAGGAACCACGATACAATGTATGCGACATCCTTGAGATGTGGCGAGCTCGATTCACACTGTGCTCATCCAGGAGTCTCTCTGCTGGCCTTGTAGTAGTTCTACTTATTCGGTTGTCAAATGCAACAGCCCCCTTGTGAACTGTTACCCCTCTCCTTCCCTCTTCTTATCGCTTTCTCTTCGCATCTCTCTCATACAACTTACCCTCGCTCCCCTCATCCAACCTCCGCCAACACCCGATGGTTTCTGCAGCGAACGATCACTGTTGTCCCACAACCCCTTTCCACATGGACCCAATGTGTACAACCAATGTTACCCCAGTTCCAAGCAACACAAACTCAAGCGACCATTCACCCTGTACGTCGCCAAGCAACAACCACCTAAGCAGATTAGTATGAGTCGATCACCGTAGAACGACCCTCGATGTGTTAGGAAGTGTGGGTCCATGTGCCCAATGCACCACCTTACAAGAGCTCACACTGACTTCGCTCCCTCCGACCAGGACAGAGTGGTTCACCACACAGCACAGTCTGTTCATGACGAACCAACCCCCCAGTCAATCAATACACAACCCCTGTGTCTCTCAGCCTCCGTGTATGTGTGACCCCCCCCCCCCCCACCCCTTTTCCCTGTCCTACTCCCCCTTTACTTGAGCTGACCACCACATGCCCTCAGCATCATTTCCGTCACCAAGCACAGTTGGTCACAATGACCTCCGGGAAGCGTCTATGCACTTTCCAACTCTGCCCCACCGCATGAACCCCTCTTCGCTGCGCTCGGAGGCTTGTTGCTATCAACAAGAGGACACGATTCAAACAAGATCGGCACATCCTCCTCTCGTCTCCGTTCGAGGCAAGGCGGCTACACTTGCTCGTCCACGGCTAGAGTCCAACTAGCTTCACGCACTCCACGCCCACTTCGGCGCGCTCTTCCTCTCCGGATTGAGGAGAAGCAAAGGGGGATCCGGATCCCATACCATCTCACACCACAAGAAAACCTGAGGAGCAACGGGAATATGCTTGTAGACACACTGGGTACAAGCACACACTCAGCACCGAAGCCCTCCCCCACACCACACCTCCACATCTGTGTATGGACCTGTCAGCAACTACGAATCCGATCCAGTGAATGGACCTTGAGGAGCAAGAACAATGTCCCTGAAGGAGAACGGCGCAGGCGCGGAGAGAAGAACGGCAGGGAGACAGACGGTAAGAGCTGGCCAAGCCGAAAAAACCCAATAGCGACAAACCTAAAATAGAACTATGACGTCACACACACCATAGCACATCTGAAACTGGAGTAACTTCCATATAAGGTGAGTATGGGTCAAGTTACTGAGACTCCTAACCAACTACTCGAGACAAAAGAACTGAGGTGTAGGGAAATCACCACAACGAAGTGGGCTATCCACGAACAAGAGCTGAAAGAGCGACAGAAGAGAATACATGTGGAAGTAAGAGTAACTCTAGACTAAAAGGGAATGATGGAATTGCTGCAATTCAGCCTATCAAAGCGCCTAAGAAGATCATGGGTGCTATTTTTTTGAATCAAATGATCCTAAATCTGATGGAGAGAAAAAATGCAAACCAAGGAAAATAATGCAATGCCCCGATCTGTCATGTCAAAACATGTAGAAAGAGCCCTTGAATACTATGAATGTGGGAGGACGAGATGCTAGGTAAGTAACATATCATAAAACATACAATAAAAAGGATCACATATCCTCACAACATGTTGGAGAACACTATATGATCAGAGTGGCGAGTGCAACAAAAAACAATAGATAGAAGAAAAATAATTCCATCTTCTACAATATGAGGACTTTTTGAGAACCATAGAGAGACTTCAGAGACGATACAAACAAGAGAAGGACTCTTGAAAAATCCATCTGGATGCCCCTGTATATTTCCCTCTGGTATGTTCCATGTAAGAAGGCAATCTTCACGTCCATATGGTATTGGTCCACCCGTTATGATGCAGACAATAAACAATACAAGGCAATAGAATCTACTTGTAACGAGGAAAAATTCAGAGCAATCAGTACCTTCAACTGTTAAAAACCCTTTGAACCATATGAACCTTATATGTCAAGGACCCTCAGCTACCTTTTTGTTTTTTCTACCCACTTACAACCTAACATATTTATTGTGTTCTATATTGTTGATCTCGTGCTCGTACAAGTTCACGTTCTCTCCCCATTCTCCTCTTCTCTTCTTATGCGATGAGGTACCCAACAAGAGTTAATACCTTACACATTGGTTGCACGACATTTCCAGATATACTCAACGTTACAGTCACGAAGTCCACTCTCACAGGGCACAAGCACATTTCGTCTCACACAAATCACCCTGGCGAACACCTCCCCCACATCTCTTCTTCCTCTTTCTCTCCCCCCCCCCCCCCCCTCCCCCCCTTTCTGTCGCTCCCCCCTCTCCTCCGTTCGCTGCTCTATCTCCCCATCCAGCCCCCCGTGCGAAAGGACAGCCGAAGCTCAATCTGCTCCGCTACCCCCGTGCTCGACCGGGTGAATCGGAAGCTAGTTCCCGCGCGAGCCTTCCTCCCCGCCCTCGGGCCGCCCCGGAGCGGGCCCGCCTCGGGCGCCCCCGAAAGGACACGCTAGAGTATGCGATCCTTAAGACACACGAGGGGATTACTATGGCTCCTATAACCTTTCTACCACCCACCTACTAGACAACCTGTAGAATGTGTGTGATGATTCCTAGGGGGGGAGGATCTCCTATAAAGGTGTTGCCATCATAAGCTGTAGTATAAACCCACTTAGGCAAATGACAACATCAATGTAACTAGGACCCTAACAACACTAATAATCTCCTCATCATCTCATCAAAGAAAAGGAGCCCTCAAGATGAGGATGAAGAAGGAATAAGGAGGCATTAAATAAAAGAAGATTAAGAATCATGAGGATGTGAATTTCTATCAAATTAACATGTGTTAAAACAATGTCATGTTTATTAGTATCTAAAAATATGATAATAAGATGTACCTCTTCACAATACAATAAAAAGATCAAGGGTTTACTCTATTACCAAATATTTCCTTGTATTCTTGACACAAAGGCCAAGCATGGATCCAAAGACTCAAAAAAATGAGACATTTGGCGCTTAGTGTTGGACCAATATTCATTTGGGTCAAAGCTCGTGTCTGTGTGTGTTGTGTGATTCTGAATTAGTTGGACAATTAACTACGGCCCTAGCCAAATTACACTGAGCCATTTTCCTTAAAATTTATATTATGAGAGTATACTAAGTGATTCTATTGTGGAGTATAGGGAACAAAATGCTTGAATAATACGTTGGATTTCCAACCATTTAGAAAACCTCATACTGAAGTACTCCCCCCCGATTCCCGATTGATTATTAGTATGAAGGTATCTTTATGAAAATAAGAAGATTGTTTCTCAACAAAAGCCTTGAATGAACTTGAAGTGTGAAAAGACATCAATTTTGTACATGATAAATACCCACCCAAGTACGCCTCGAGAAATATCAATAAAGGTAAGTGCATACTTCGCTCCATTGAAAGAGGGGGTTGGAAAAACCATCAAGTCACTATGCACAAGCTCAAGTGGTGAAGAATATTTCTTAGATAAATTATTAGAAAATGGACCTTGGTATTGTTTCCCTAATGCACAGCCAGAGCAATCTCACTTAAGATAAGAAACTCTAGGAAGACCATCTACCATACCATGAGTGATCAAGTCCTTCAAATATCTGTAATGAAGATGTCCAAATCTTTCATGTCAAAGCTTACTCTCTGAATATGCATGAGAAACCAATCATGTCTGTATAGAAGAAGTGTCATCAAAACACTCAAAGTGATATAGTATATAATTATTATCTACAATACCCTTAGAAACAATTGAAGAAGGCTCAAACAAAGTTCTTACTTCTACCCCATGTGGTGTAATAGTCACCGTTTTCCCTTGACTAGAATGACAAATTTGATATACAAAAAGTAAATTTGTAGTGATGTTAGGAACATATAATGTATTTTGGATACTACCACCATCAAGTTTTATATCAAATTTTCCCTCAAAAAAAAGAAAGGAAGAATCTCCAACCTCAATTTTTGAAGTAGAACTCAAACCTAGAGAAACAAAAGACTCCTTGGAAGAAGTCATATGATTAGAAGCACCATAATATATAACCCAACTGTCTACAACTGGTGACTGAGATCTCCCAACAATAATAAGTGCTTTTCCATGATGATTAGAAGGAGGTGGAGTGGAGATAGAATGTTTTTGTTTCTTCACTGCATCCTCTAAGTCTTGCATTTGCTTATAACACCTATGTTCTTCATGACCAATAACCCCCAAAAAATAACATGAAAGGGTAGACTTATTCTTGGATGTAGAAGAATTCTTGGGTTTAGATTTATTTTCTTTGGGTTTAGGAGCACTTTGAAATGGATAATGGGTGGATTTGGTTTTACTTTTTGGTCTTCCCTTTCCCTTAGGATTAGATGAAACTAATGACTTTTGAGATGTAGAAGACACAAGGTGAGACAATTTGGATTCTTCCCTAGTAAGTATTTCACAAAAAATTTCTAATTCAGGCATTTTGAATGTGTCGCCTAAGGCATCCACACTAGAAAAAAGGTAGAATAAAATATTTGAAATGGTCCTTTCAACTTGGATAGAATCAATCAAACACACTCTTCATATTTCTTATCTCTTCCACTCCCCTTCAACTGTGTCAAAAAATGCTTGAACTTGGTAAGATATTCTATAATTATTGGAAAATATTCAGAATTAAGAGAGGTGATCTAAATTTCAAGTTGCATGGCTCTCATATGATTCACTTTACCAAATAAATCCTTTAATTTCTCCCCTATTTTGAAAGGAGAGTCACACTTTTCTACATGAAACAAAATGCTATCACTTACATGAGTTCTGATAAAACCCATACACTCATCAAATTTGCATTGGTACTGAAATTTCACATATTCTCTAGTGAACACTAGTTGTTCTGAAGAAGTTAAAGCCCATAATCCTTTCTACTTAATTACTGTTTCCATTCTTGGTTTCTCTATGTGTTAATTATGTGTTGTTAATGGCTCAACATGACCTAATGCAGAAGTAGATGCCATTGTAAAAAAATCACCAAAAGAAATGCAAGAACCAAGCAATGCAACAAGATCCCAAAGCAATGCATGAATAGCCCCCTAGATTTTGACACTTTATAATGAGTGCGTGTTACAATATGGCACTTTATAATTATAGTGTGATTATCAAAACAAATATTTCTAATGGAAAGAGCACAGAAAAAGTAATTTTGCAAAAAACGGCACTCAAAATCGAGTTACCAATCAAATTTTTTTTATGAGAAAGTCACATCTAATTGCTTCTTCTAGTATAGAATACTATATTTGGACTGTGTCAAAAATGACCTTCGCCACCCAAAATAGTAGTGTGCAAAATTTTCCAAAATAGAAAATCCTGCAAAACCACCTGTGGACCCCTCCCAAAAAGGAAAGAAACGTCTTTCCGGAAACCACCTGCTACACGCCAACCAAGAATGATGCACCCAACAAAAAAACCAACAAGTTTATCTGCACCAAAAAAAACAACAAAAATATTAAACCCTCCTGAAATGGTCAAGTTTACAGTCGATCTTAGAGTTTTTCCACCTTCCAAATCTAATGGAAGACTCTATTTTACATAAAAACACACACAACAACAAAATACAAGAAAATCCCGAATATATGAATAAACAAAGAATGTTTGCAAAATAAAACTTACAGACAGATGTCAACAACAATCTTATGCTCTGAGACCATAAAATGAATGATAACCAGATTGTGCCAAGCCAAGAAAATAGATGCTAATCAAACACCACGATCAATAATATGAAAGAAATTCGCTAGAATAACTTTACATAAACCTTTGCAATTAAATGATCAACAATATCATATATTATTACGGAACTCAATGAAATACAATGAGAATGGGCCTTACTTATATAGGCAAGGAAACAATCTAAGAACTAGTCAAGGTCATAGATCAAGACATAAATCAAGGAAAAAACTAGTCAAAACCATAGATTTAGGATTGAACTAGACATCAATGATGTAGTCAATACCATAGATAAAGGAAAAAACTATACCTAACAGCTAGATAATATCCCCCTAATATGTAAATAAATAAAAAGAAATATGCACACACATAAGTGGGTGAGGATAAATACAATAAAGGTAAATAAAGTACCTAGGTGAACATGAGTTAAGGTAAATACCTACTCTAACAATATATATAGGAAATATAGGAATCCAATATTTCTAGTTTTTGATTCTAAAATGTTAAATATTGGAATTATCTAGACTCCAAAATCTCACATATTGGAATCAAAAAATACATATATTGGAATCCAGAATCACATATATTGGAATTTATTGCACTTCAAAGTCCCATATGTTGGAATTTGAAAATAAAAATATTGGAATCCAAAAAGTCAAATATTGGAATCCGTTATACGGGCTAGCGATTGCTATACATTAAATATGCGTTGGAATAAAAGGTCTTTGACCACCTGATGCCTTCACTCCCTCCAGTTTTATCATCTTGATCAAATCACAAGGTCCTTAGAAACCGTAATGGCAATTTGGTAGCTGCTAAATGTTTTGGTGGGAAAATTTGGGAGTGCAACTAATAGTGGTTCTCACATGAATTCATTTATCATTTACTCTTCTCGAAAGAAGCAAGAAGCTTCTCTAGGAAGCTAATGGGAAGACTATTGCTATTTTTAGTTTCATTCTTTTAGTTATCTTTTTTTTACTCTTTCGAGATATGCATGCAAGAAAATTATGGAGATATTTTAATGTTGATTGTAAATGCACATCATGCAAGTTTCTAAACTCTACATAAACTACTTGTGAGATTTTGATAGGCTATTTATAATTGTTTTTATGATAAGAATGACATTTTTTGATTGATTTGGAGATATCACTTGTCTAGATTTTTGAGAGCACTTGTGAAAGTTACTGAAGAACATTTTTGTTACACCCAATCAACTTAGGGAGAATATTGAAGGGATTCTGAGAAATACATTTCAGGCTTTGAATTGTTCTTCCCCCATGTTTATTATTTATAGAATTCAAATATTTTAATGCTTTTTGATTTTGAAATAATTCTTGTGTTATCAACAGGGAAAATGAATGATTTTTGAAAGATGTTGGATTGATTTAATATCTAATTTATATTTCTTGCTAAAATGAATATGGTTGTGTTCTATTGTGAGATTCAGAGATTGTCATTTGATGGTATTTCGAATGTTTAGATGTTATATTCATGACTGGTGCACTTAATTTTATTTTCATCCTATGAAGCTAGGGAAAATACCCAGATAGAGTTAGAGTTGGCCTTAGTAGAATATATCACGGTTTATGTTTTTCCTTCTCAAACAGATTCTATGAAAGAAGTAATGTTAAAATAGTGTGATTACGTAGTTGTAATGGTACTGGCATATTCTCGACCTGATAACTAAAATAAACAATAAGTTCAAATAGACACCCATTTGGGATCTATTATATATATTCTTGCCTTATTTTTATTTGTGTAGTTTTACATAGTGAGCCATCCATTATTAATTTTTCAAATCTGTTCACACACACACACACACACACACACACACACACACACACACACACACACACACACACACACACACACTTACACACACTTGTATATAAATATAATTAATGATTTGTAGAGAGTTCATGACAAGAAAGGGGAAGATTATGAGCTAGTGCTCTAAATTGAACCTGTTTATATAATTTTCTGTTACATTGGATACTTTCGTGTTAATGCAAAGGGAAATTTTTCAGATGTTAAAGAGTCCTAGCGTTGATCGTTGGCCTTAGTCAAATCATGATGAATGATCGCACTCTAGTTGTATGTTATTATTTTAATAATACAAGTTGTTGTGGATCATACTTGTTAAGGTAATATTAATGATTTTAAGATATTGATTATCAATAATTTTATTATTAGAACAATGTTTTGAATTTTAATATTATAACGAGATTCGATTAATTTACTCTACTTTGTAAAAGAAAACGAATGGTCCTTTTTTAGAAAGGTTAATTGGATTTTTTCAAATTAGATTTACATCTATTGATTTATCAAAATGAATACCTTAGGATGATAGGATAAGTAAAAGCAATGAATGAAAAAAGAGTTCAATGATTACTTATCTATTTCTGGATATACTAGGGTGGGTAGAAAAGATAGTTATTATGTTTGTGATAATTAGTGATTTATATTTATGGTCTAGTTTTGTATCCAGTCATGATATCTAAATGATTGTGTGTTTGTGAAATAATATATATACATATAGTGTGTGTGTGTGTGTGTGTGTGTGTGTGTGTGTGTGTGTGTGTGTGTGTGTGTGTGTGTGTGTGTGTGTGTTTCCTTTCTTAAATGTTATTATGAAAGATAAGAAAAGAAAGAAAAAGGGGAATGGTAAAATATTTTCTTCTATTTGATTTCAGAAAATCATTGGATAGCTATATTTTTATCATTGAGATATTTTAGTGCTATAAATTGTAAGGATGAGGTGGATAACCTTTCCATGCTAGTTCGGTTGGAAGTGACCATGTACAATTTTGTACTTCAAAATTTTTAGAATGCTAGTTAACGAACATGGAAAAATAATAAAGATTGGTTATGATATAAGGATCTGACATATTGTTGATGTTATTCTAAGTAATGAAATATCATGAATGTATTATGTTTGATTATGATTTTAAGTTGTCTTCTTTTGAAAGGAATAATTGTATAAGCGGGCAAGGGCATCACTGTCTTTTTGAAGGCAGTTTAGCCTAAATATGTTAATGTACTTTTCTAAAAAAGGGATATTAGACATGAAATTTTATCGAGCTATATTTTATTAAGTGTTCAATATCAATTGCATGTTATATTATATTGATGCACTGATTAAACCCAACATTATGTGGCTTATGATGAAAGAGTGCTATATGGATTTAATGTGTTATAAATGATCATATTATATGATTAAGGATTAATCATAATATAGCTACCTATATGGAACCAGTACAAAAAATTAATTTGTAACTATTTTGTTCGATAGGTTAAATTAAATATGAACTTGTGAAATAGTACGAAAATTTCGTAACAAACAATTTATGGACCATGATGCTGACACATCATTTTATCTTAAATTACATTTAAGATGCATAATGTATCTAAGTAAATAACTAATGGAGATGATTACGATCCATAACGAACTAAGTTATGGACCTTAGGAACATGTTCATATTGTGATAAATATATCACTATGATATGAAGAGAAACCTGTCATAAAACTAGCTGTCTTATAATCAAATAAGTTAAATGATATGACATTCCTAGTTACTAGAACTTGGTAGGACAACTTCGGAAGGCTGCTATAACACAATATCCATTTAATGATGCAACTTATGTTAGCTAGGAGGGAGGAAATGGTTGGGTAATAACACTAGTCATTATGTAAGAATTTTATCTCCCATAGGCAACCTAAGTTGGAACATATGTGCTTCTTTGCACAGGTTAAACATGTTTGTACGTTGTGAATAACTCGCAACTAATTTAAGTTAACTAAATTATTCAATTTTGATAACTTGACCAAGTGGTATGGTGATGGGTAATGATTTTTATGATGAATTTTCCATCATGAAACTGATCATGGAAAACGTGAGTCTTAAACTTTGGCAGAAGTTGTGTAAAATTTTACATTGTTAAGATGCAACAAGTTCTAAATAATAGTGTGATATTCTGGATGGGATTCGATTGAATGAGTTCCATGTTGATAGTAAAAAAAATCACTTGTAAATCAATGCTAAGTAGGGTACAACTTTGATACTTTGTATATTGAGTCAAAAGAGTATTCTATGGGGGATTAGGTGGATCTAATTAACCCATAGTTATGCACATAATTTATTGATTTTTTATCTGATGAATTATAATTATATAGTTGCTAGATTTGGATGTAATGTTGTACATTTAAATAATTAAAGGAAAAAGTTAGTTTGGGAAATTAAAAAAAAATCACGTAATTTGAAGTATTAAATATTAGGTGTTACATTTTAGTATCAGAGCTAAAGGTTGCAGGTATTTGACCTATTGAGTCCTTAACTAGAATTTAATTCTTGTCTAACATAGAACACAACACAAAATTTAGATGATAGACTCGCTACCATTCAGGATACACAAAACCGCATGGTTGTTCTTGATCAACATGTCATGGGTAATGACAGTAGTAATGATAGTGATGGAAGTGAACATTCTCATAAACATCCTAACGTTGTAAACAAAAATGTTATAGATCCCAATGTGGTTAATAATGACACTGCAAATGTGAATGTAAATGATAATGTAAATACAAATATCAATGTTAAAGAAATTAATCAACTTGAGAACAAGAGGGCACATTTAGAAGTGGAACTATCAAACAATATCAAGAGGATCAGATCACCAAAGTTCAAAGATATAACCTTAGGTGATGGAGCTAAGAAATGGCTCAACAAAATGGAGAAGTATTTCACTATTAGAAACTTCTTAGAGTAAATTAAGGAAGTTTGAGGAGCTCAATAGCTCTCCAAATGAGGCACCCTCATAGTGGGTGATGCACTAAAATTAGCAGGAACGTGAAAATTTCATAACTTGTGCTCCTTGTGTCCATTTGATTATTTTGTTTTAAACCACCCATTTCAATGAGACAAATACACTAGTCAAACTGCCTTGCTAGTTGGAGCATGTTTTGACACAATTTCATGCCCGAAATCTACCATTTGTAGGACAAATGTTAGGATCTAAGTTGTAGTTCGGTTCCTTTCCTATTTTAGGGCATTAGTTAATTTTCATCTCTGGCATTCAAATTAGTTTAGAAAGTTGGAAATTCCTCTAATTTAGGCTTGTAGAAGATGCATGCAAATTTTTGTGCACATACGAATAAACATGCAAACTTACTAAGAATAGCAGGTTTTAGTAAACTACTAAAACTAGTAAATTTTTCCATCTAGAGTAGATTTAGTACATGTTAGTTAGAGTTTTTTGGCAAACTCGAGTTGGGAGTTATTTCCCTATTTATGAAACATTGTAATCCATGATTGAATAACGAAGAAGGAGATATATTTTATTTTGAGTTCAAATTATTTGCAGTATATTTAGTGTGTTCAAAATTTGGCTACATTATTTGGTATTAGAGAAATTTTGAGTCTCGAAAAATAAAATGGTAGGAAGAGGTAGAGGATTTTTGAGGGGCAGAGGATATGCTGGCGGTATAAGATAAGAGACTCCATGAAGACCATTTTTTATTACAAATGTGGTGAAGAGCGTCATAGGGATTTTGAATGCCCACATTATTATACACATGAAAAGGGACAAGAATATTCTCCAAGGATAATTATTGTTGATGCTAAACAAAGAAGAAAATGAACAAGACCTAGAAATTCCACCAGATGTGGTAGAAAATATGATGATCAAAAGGAATATAATTTCTCCAAGAAAGGATATCAAGGGGGATGCATGGCTACATAAAAATATCTTCAGAATAAGATGAAATTTAGGAGGAAAGGTATGTAATGCTATTATTGATGGTGGTAGTTGTGAGAACATTGTTTCAAATGAGATGGTTGAGAAACTAGGTCTGCATTGTGACAACAATCCTAACATTTACCATATTGCATCATTTAATAAGGGTAATGATGTTACTATTAATAATATATTTTTAATAATTTTTTCTATTGGGAAAATTTAGAAGGACGAGATTTGGTTTGATGTTATTCCTATGGATGAATGTCATATGCTGCTAGGAAGACCATGGCAATTCTATACAAAATTTATTCATGACGGTGGAAATAATACTTATAATTTTTTGAAGGATGGCACCAAAATAGTTTCTCTACCTCGTAAAGAAGAGGGGAAGGCTGAAAACATTCTTTTTGCAAAATAATTTATGAAGGAAGCAAAGGAAACTAAGTTTTGTTATGCAATGGTCACAAATAAGGATGAACTTGCAAGTGCACAAATACTAGTAGAGGCAGAAAAATTAATAAAAGAATTTTCTAATGTTATTAACGATGAGATACCAAATGGATTACCACCCAAAATAGATATTCAACACCATATTGATTTGATCCCAGGGTCTTCACTCCTAAATCAAGTGGCTTATAGGGTGATCCTGATATTGTATGAAAAATTGAATAAGAAAGTGGCAGAGATCATGTGAAAGGGGGTAGTGAGGGAGAGCATGAGTCCATGTGTAACCCCAAATTTATTCACTCCAAAGAAATATGGAACATGGAGAATGTACACGGATAGCAAAGAAATTAAAAAAATACAATCAAGTATAGGTTCCCAATACCTCTACTTGATGATAAGATGGATGTGCTTGCTGGATCTAGGTATTTCACCAAGTTTGATCTTCAAAGTGGTTGTTGTAGGATTCGGATCAGAGAAGGAGATGAGTTGAAAACAACATTCAAGATAGGAGATGGATTATATTAGTGGATGGTTATGTCATTTGGGTTATCTAATGCACCTAGCACTTTTATGAGGTCGATAACACTATGTTGTGGGAGTTCAATCGTAAGTTTTTTGTGATTTAATTTAACGATATCTTGATTTTAAGTAAAACTAATGAATAGAATTTGAGGCATATAAGGCTAATATTTGGGTAAGTGCATGAAGTTGGTGGACAAATAAGTGGACATAAAACCCTGAAATTCATGTACCACAATCACAATTTAAAAATTGCAATTGCAAATTGTTTTCTACAGGCTTGGGGATTTCCAAATCTAAAACTATGATCACGGTCCTCTAAGACAACAATGAAACAAACCCATGACCCCTCTTTTTCTGTCATTTTCCCCTGTGAACCGTGATTATTGATTATTGGCACTCGAGCTTTGAAAACCCCTTGTAATTTCTCTATAGACTTCTGGATCAAAAAAATTTCAACGATACTGCCAAGACGAAGAGGTAATCCCTAGATTTTGATCAAATTTCTTGCATTTTAGGTTAATTTTTGTGATTTCCATGGGTTTTGAAATTTTTTGTTTATGTATACATTTTTTTGTTTTGGTATTTGTTTGGAAAGCTTGTAATCCTACAAAATGTCCAAATATTCCTCAAAACTCTCCTCCAAATGTAGATCCACCTCTTGTGGCTCCTTCTGTCCCCATGGAACCAACAAGAACACAAGCTAATATCATTGGAAGAATCTAACAAAATAAAATTTCCATTGAGAACCTTATTCAGACAATAAGACAAAATCATGCCACAAATTCATCCTTCATGACTTTAGCCAACACATTACAAACATTGATTGATGAAGTTGACTATGCAACCAACCAAATAGATAGATGGAATACCTTTAGAGGTGATTGTAGATGGAATCCCATGTGGCCGTAAAAGAATTTTTTTTTACAAAAGACCACATTTGTGCATTATTTACTGACTCGAAAACCAATGCCCCCCACAACTACTTGCAAATGGTTCACAATCCATTGGTGCCATGATGACCAAATCAAGAATGTTTTTTGGGACTAATGGTGGATGGTTTTTTATTATCCATCATTCAATAACAATGAGTTTCCCCTCTATTTTTTGAAGAAATTATATTGTGAGTTCGTGCTTAATGAGATCCCAAATTATTTTGAATTTTCTGATTTTTATGGATGAGAAGGTGGCTCTACACAAAGTAGACCTGGTGCATGCATTGGTCAACCAAGGATCCCCCATGCCCCAAAACCCCCACTACCTTCATTTATACCTGTTATAATGAAGGAGGTTGTGGAGATTGACATAGTTCATGCATTAAGGGATCTCACTGACACTCTGACCTAGTGACCAGATTGCATCTGGTGATGTTGGTGGAGACACCAGTTCTAGTTCACCACACCATTGTGGATCATGTGGTGCCATATGCACTATGGTCAAGACATCATTTGTTGGATCACATGATTTCTTTTCTCTAGATGAAATGATGGTGGATGTTTTTGGAACTGGTGTAAATTATCTTGGTCTTTCACAGGTAAATGTCAAATAAAATTTTCATATATATATATATATATATATATACACAATATTTTAATTCATTTGATATTTTAATATATATGTATTTGGTTACGTTATGTACATACATGTAAAAACTAATATTTTTTTGATTTTAAATAGTAAGAGCTGGTGAAGGACACATCTGATGTCTACATACTAGCTATTGTAGTTGGGCGTGTTACAAACATAAGTTTCAAGTTACTTACATTTCAAATTTCATTTGATTACACTTTTATTATTAAATAAACATTTTTAATGTTCGTGTATAATGTTTCATGTGTACATGTACATATTAATATGTTTGTATTTTATACGCAGAAGTATGATGGGTCATCATCTTCTCTAGGCATTAAGACTACATGCATGCATCATGTGACTTTTACGTAGGTTAGTTTCTCTTTACACTTTCTTTCTAATTGTGAAAGTTCAGTTGTGTATCTACTCTTGTAGGAATTTTGGAGACTCGAGTAACATTGAAAATTCCCTAGGATCATTAGAACTATATCCCTAATCTTCTAGGAGATCTTATGACAATAAGTAGTATTATTAACCTAAAATGGAGGATTATTGGGAAGATTGTGTCAACAAGATTAGTGTTTATTACTGATACTTCTATAGAATGAAATTACAACAATTAACATATGTTCTTCTCTAATGGGTCATAGAGGACATAGAATATGATGTTAATGAGTTTTTGAAAATGGGATACTTGGAGATGATTCACTTTACACCTATCCTTCTTGTAGATAGGTAATTTGTGAAGCCTATAAATACACTAAATCATACTGCAAAAGTCCTCCAAATATCGAAAAAGTGGTTCATTCAGAATATGCATGAAGTCAACTATAGTAATTTTCCTACTTATAGAAAATCCCCCCCAAAACAATTAGCTTCCTGAACAATATATTTCAAGTATACAAGTTCAATTGTTTCCATTATTGAAATAAAATGATGTTTTAGTACCATGGCTTTGAGCCATGTTCCACATTGTAAACTAACTTCTTGTAGATTAAAGAATTATAAAATAGACATGTTGAAATTGATATCTTTCAAGACAAGTTGAATATACTAGACACAATAAAAAAATTCAAATACTTGGCCAAAATTAGTCTCAATAAAGTGATTGACTTCCATATCTCACTAAATGTGTAGACTTATTATTTTCATGTATAAAAAATTATGAGCCAAATTATTGGGAAGTGAGAAAGGATTCACATACTCCATTAGCACAACTAAGAAAAGACTTTATTGATTCTTAAAAATCCATGTTTTTGAGGTTTACAATGGCTTGAGCATTAATGGTGTGTTAACTTACTAGGAAAATCATCAAGAATAGTCTCTAAAGGAAATTAATTTGTCATGACTCCAATTTTACAAATAGGGTATATCCTAAGTCTATGAGAGACTCCAAAAGTATGATTTCAATGATGTTATTTCTAATGTCATAACATTTGTAATTTAAGTAGAATATGATAAGGTGATATGGTGTTTAGAGCCTTAAATATCTAGGTCATTTCCACCATCAATAATAAGACAAAATTCATAGATTGGGGAAAGGTAAGATCAAATATAAAGCTTGTAAGCAACTAGTGGACCTCCCTTGAGATCAAACATTATTTATGCCTTTTAACCTTATCTATTGCATTTTCAATATTAGACATTGTTGGTATGTAAAATTTCTCCCCATTTTACTAGACAACCCAATAAAAGTTGTGAAATTGTCTCTTTTCAAAGATCAACTTGTATGGAAGCTTTTACAAGCCTTGGGTGGTTTCAAAATAGTAGGTTATCTTAATTGGGAAGGTATATAATTCTACTTCATGATAATATGCAATAAGAAATGCATTAAGAGTATTACACTAGTCTTGGGAACACATTCACTTATGACACTTTTTTTAGAAAAATTGTACTCTCAATCGTCAAAGGAAAATAAACTTGTGAAGAAGATATTGAGAGCCTTGGCTGGTTTCTATTAGCAAATTAATACATTGGTTCGTTATGTGTCGATTATGCTTTGGGTCTGTTATGTGGAAAATTCATGTAGATTAATATTGATACATACATGTTTTCTGTATAGCTTATGACTGCCATAGAGAATCCTCCCTATATACAGACTATGGAGGCTAGTGTAGATGTTTCCATAACATGTGTAGATACACTAACACAGGTATAATTTTTCAAATTTGTTAAATTTTGGAGGAATTTTTTCTTATTACTTATCTATAATGTCATATTTTGTACATGAAATATTTAATTTGAACAATTTATTTCTATGTAACCTACCCCTCATGAATCTATTGTTGACCATGCAACGCATCAACAAACAATTAATAGGGATCATGTGATTGCGGTAAGATTTCACATGATTTATAAATTCTAATTTTCTAAATTTTGAATGTATTTTAAAATTTTGGGTGTTAAAAAATTGTTGTTTATGAATGTCCAAGCTAGGTTGCAGGCCTACTTAGAGACACCTAGAACCACACAAATGAAATCCATAGTGGCATCTCCTTCACTACATCCACAAGTCGAGGACATGCTTCTTCTAGCAGGGAAAAGAGAGAGAACATGTTTCATGATTATATCCATATGACCTAGATGTATAGATATATATGTCATCTGGTACTAGTTTATGATTATTAATATAGTCCATGTATATAGTGTTATATGACTGCATGTTGTACTATATGTATGAAACACTTAGTTTGATACATTATATCCATGTTGGTTTTCATAATGATATTACTCTTACATTTCATTTGATTTTTGCACATGATATCCTTCTATGTATGTTTTCATAACCATATTAGTTCTATGTTTGATTTGATTTGATTTGATGGCCTCGATTATGTGACCATTATCCACATGATATATATGATATATGATGTTATGTTATATAATAGTTTTGAAGGTTCTTCGGTTTAAGATCAATTTTTTTCTAGAGATTTAGGTGTGGACATATATCAATTTTCTTATTTTAAGCACGTGGTTAAAACACTCCAAAGTGGGAAAAAATGTACACAATTAAACAAGGTCTTTAGGTATTTATTACAAGTCATTTTATATGTTTTTAGTGTACTTACAATTTATTTGTTAAGTATTAGTCAAAATTAGGTGTTATTGATGTGTGTAAAAATAAAGTCCTAGTTTGAATTCACTTGTTTAAAAAAATACATAAGAATTGTAGTTTATTTGACAAAAGATATGCAACAAATATTATTAACACTCTATTGTGTATTAACATGCTTTAAAAAGAGATCAAACAATTATTAGAGTATTTACATGGTTATGTGTTAACCTTGTTGCAATCTCATTGATGCGAACCAAGTAGTGAGAATTCATGCCCCAGGATAGCATGTGAGTAAACTGTCACCACCAACACATCTGATTGGGGGGGTATATTCCTTTAGGTGCTATGGAGGGCTCTAGGGAGGCCTGGTTTGGAGTTAGACCATCCAATCCGGAGCCAAGAACCCCTTCCCTATTAATCTCAATTCACGTTTTCAGCGGAATTTAATAACGATCACAACTTCGTGCTCGATCATCCAAACCAAGAACCATCTGAGAAAAAAATTGAGTGAAGGAATTATCTAGTCACACCCAAGAATCTAAGTTCGTGGCATTCCTTGAGTATTCATGGCATAATTGTTTACAAACTACTTTTCCTAGGAAGTCCTAGGAAATGAACGGAGGCAAGGAGCGAGAATTCATGCCTTGGGACGTCATGGCATCAAATCATTTACACTGACTCATCTGAATGGCCTGGTGAATGCTAGAGGACACATCGTTTCAGTGTGGGACAATGTAATTGGTTCCGGGCTACTTTGTTCAGGCATAGATTGTTAAGATCCTTGAGATAAAAAAATTGTTTAACTTTGACGGGTGATTACTCAGTCTCCCTAGCAGATAGAGATGTGTTATTAGATCCAACACCTTGGCATAGGGACCCTATATAATAGCTTGTCTCTATTTTTCAGTCTCTAATTGGTGCTCTCGTTGCCCTATTGTTTGCAAACACATGAAATAGTGTAGTTTGAGCCAGTGTAGGGTTGTCAAATGCTATAGTTTGTAAACGGTGGGTCATGGCACCAAAATTACTACAAAAAAATATTTGGGTGGCCAAGTAAACACAAGAGGAGGCATTTTTTTGGTGCATGACAATGTCGTTGCTTCCGGGCTACTTCATTCGGGCGTAGTCCCTTAAGAGCCCTAAGACCAAAAAACCATTAAACTTTGACGGGTGATTACTCAGTATATGTGGAACCTAGAGAAATATCTTTGGATCTTACACCTCAGTGTATGGACCCTCTACAATAGTCTGTCTTGTTTTTTTTCTCCAATTGGTTCTCTCGCTGCCCTACTATTTGAAAACACGTGAAATAGTGCATTTTGAGCCAATGTAAGGATTTCAAATGCTATATTTTTAAAACAGTTGGTCATATCACTGAACCGATTGTGCCAAAATGTTTGAGATGCCAAGTGAATGCTAGAGGAGGTGTTGTTTTGGTGTGTGAGAAGGTTGTTGCTTCTAGGATACTTCGTTTGGGCCTAGTCCCTTAAGAGCCCCAAGACCAAAAACTTGTTCAACTTTGAGGGGTGATTATTCAGACTCTGTGGAACCTAAAGACATCTCGTAAGATCTTACACCTAGGAATAGAGACCCTCTATGATAGCTTGTATTGATTTTTCTATCTCCAATTGGTGCTCTTTCTGCCCTATTGTTTTCAAACATGCAAAATAGTGAAGTTTGAGCCAGTGTAAGGCTGTCAAATGCTATATTTTTCAAATGGTGGATCATGGCACCAAACTGACTATGAAAACACATTTGGGTTACTACGTAAATGATAGACAAGGCATTTTTCTAGTGTGGGACAACATCGTTTCTCCCTGGCTACTGTGCTCGGGCGTAGTCCCTTGAGAGCCTAAGACCAAAAACTTTGTTCCACTTCGATGGGTGATTACCCGGACTCCGTGGAACCTATCGATTTCTTGTTATATCTTACACCTCAGCATAGGGACCCTCTAAAATATCTTGTCTCAGTTTTTTCCCTCTCCAATCAGTGCTCTCGCTGCCCTATTGTTTGCAAACGTAAAAACTAGTGCAGTTTGAGCTAGTGTAAGAATGTCAAACACTATATTTTGCAAATGGTGGGTTATGGCTCCAAACAGACGATGCCAAAAATTCTAAGTGGCTAGTTAAACACTAGATGAGGTGGCATTTTAGTGCATGAAAATGTCATTTCTTTCGGGATACTTCATTTGGGCGTAGTCCCTTTATAGCCCCAAGACCAAAAAATCGTTCAACTTCGACAAGTGATTACTTAGACTCTATGACACCTAGAGAAATATCGTTAGATCATAAACCTCAGCATGGGGACCCTCTCCAATATCCTATCTCTATTTTTTCCATCTCAAATCGATGCTCTCACTTCCCTATTGTTTGTAAACACGTAAAATATTAAAATTTGAGCCAGCGTAAGGCTGTCAAACACTATATTTTTCAAACAGTGGCTCATAGCACTGAAATGACTTAGGAAAAATATCTGAGATGCCAAGTGAATGCTAGAGGAGGTTTTTTTTTGTTGTTCGACAAGGTCGTTGCTTTCGGGATACTTCGTTTCGATGTAGTCCCTTAAGAGCTCTTAGACTGAAAAATTATTCAACTTCGATGGGTGATTACTCAGACTCTGTGGCACCTAGAGACATCTCATTAGATCTTACACCTAGGCATAGGGTCAATCTACAATAACCTATCTTGTTTTTTCCATCTCCAATTGGTGCTCTCGCTACCCTATTGTTTTAAAACAAGCAAAATAGTGTAGTTTGAGCCAATGTAAGGATGTCAAATGCTATATTTTTCAAACATTGGTTCATGGCACCAAACTAGCTACACCAACACATCCAAGTGGCTAGGTAAACACTAGAGGAGGCATCAATTTGGTGTGGGACAACGTCGTTGCTTTCGGGCTACTTCATTCGGGTGTCACCCCTTAAAAGCCTGAGACCAAAACGTTGTTCAACTTCGATGGGTGATTACTCGGACTATGTGGAACCAAGAGATGTCTTGTTAGATCCTACACCTCAGCATAGAGACCCTCTAAAATATCCTTTCTCATTTTTTCCCCTCTCCAATTAGTGCTCACCCTGCCCTATTGTTTGCAAATGCTGAAAATAGTGTAGTTTGAGGCAGTGTAAGGCTCTCAAATGCTATATTTTACAAAGGGTTGTTTGTGGCACTGAACCAACTACGCCAAAATATTCAAGTGGATAGATAAACACTAAATGAGGTGTTATTTTCATGCACAAAAATTTTGTTTCTTTCGGGCTTCTTTGTTCGGGCGTAGTCCCTTAAGAGCCCTGAGACCAAAAACTTGTTCAACTTCGATAAGTGATTACTCAGACTCCGTGGCACCTAGAGACATCTCATCAGATCATAAACCTTGGCATATGAACCCTATAAAATATCATATCTCAGTTTTTACCATATCCAATTGGTGCTCTTGTTGCCCTATTGTTTGTAAACACGTGAAATAGTATAGTTTGAGCCAGTATAAGGCTGTCAGATGCTATATTTTACAAACGGTGGCTTGTGGCACTGAATCAACTATGCCAAAAAATATGGATGGCTAGGTAAATTTTAGAGGAGGTGTTATGTTGGTGCGTGATAATTGTTTTGCTTCCGGGCTACTTAGTTCGAGTGTAGTCCATTAAGAGCCTTGACACCAAAAAAATGTTCAAATTTAACAGGTGATTACTAAGACTCTGTGTTACCTAGATATGTCTCATTAGATCCTACACCTCGGTGTAGGGACCATATAAAATACCCTATCTCAGTTTTTTCCATCTCCAATCGGTGCTCTCGCTTCCCTATTAGTTGTAAACGCTCGAAATAGTGCAGTTTGAGCCAATGTAAGGCTATCAAACACTATATTTTACAAATGGTGGGTCATGGAACCAAACCAAATGTTTCATAACATCTGAGTGGCCAAGTGAATTCCAGAGGATTTTTCATTTTTTTTCACAACCATGTTATTTCTTCTAGGATACTTCGTTTGGGCGTAGTCCCTTAAGATCCCTGAGACCAAAAAATTGTTCAACTTCAGCGGGTGATTACTTAGACTCTGTGGCACCTAGATACATCTTATTAGATCCTACAACTAGGCATAGGGACCATCTACAATATTTTATCTTAGTTTTTTTCATCTTTAATTTTCTCTCGCTGCCCTATTGTTTGGAAACACACAAAATAGTGCAGTTTGAGCCAATACAATGTTGTCAAATGCTATATTTTTCAAACGGAAGGTCATGGCACCAAACCAACTACGCCAACACATTCAGGTGACTAGGTAAACACTAGAGAAGGCATTTTTTTGGTGCATTACAAAGTGGGTTCTTCTAGGCTACTTCGTTCGAGTGTAGTTCATTAAGAGCCCTGAGACCAAAAAGTTATTAAACTTCAATGGGTGATTAGTCAGACTCTATGGAACCTAGAGATTTCTTGTAATATCCTACACCTTAGCGTAGGGACCCTCTATAATGCCATGTGTTAGTTTTTTACCTCTCCAATCAGTGCTCTCACAGCCCTATTGTTTGTAAACGTGAAAAATAGTGCAGTTTGAGCCATTGTAAGGCTGTCAAATACTATATTTAGCAAACGGTGTGTCATGGCACCAAAATGATTTCATCGACATGTCTAGGTTGATAGGTAAACATAAGAGTAGGTTTCATGTTTGTGTTTTACATCGTGATTGCTTCTGGGCCACTTCGTTCGAGCATAGTGTCTTAAGAGCCCTAAGACCAAAAAAATGTTCAACTTCGATGGAGGATTACTCAAACTCCGTGTCACCTAGAGAATTATCATCATATCCTACACCTCAACATAGGGAGCCTTTATAATATCCTATCTTATTTTTTTCCATCTCCAATCGGTGCTCACGCTGCCTTATTGTTTGCAAACATGCAAAATAGTGCATTTTTAGCCAGTGTAAGGCTGTCAAACGTTAGATTTTGTAAACGGTGGGTTATGGCACTAAATCTACTACGCCAACACATCTAGGTGGCCAGGTAAATGCTATAGGAGGTATCATTTTTGTGTGTGACAACTTTTTTTCTTTTGGGCTACTTCGTTCGAGCATAGTCCCTTAAGAGCCCTAAGACCAAAAAACCATTCAACTTCGATAGGTGATTACTTGGATTCCGTTTTACCTAGATATGTATCATTAGATCCTACACCTTAGTGCAGGGACCCACTATAATGCCCTATCTCATTTTTTCATCTCCAATTGGTACTCTCGCTTCCCTATTGTTTGCAAACTCTCAAAATAGTCCAGTTTGAGCTAGTGTAAGACTATCAAACGCTATATTTGGAAAAAGGTGGGTCATGACACTAAACCAACTATGCACATGCATAGGGATGGCCTTTTAAACATTTGGGGAGCCTTCATTTTAGTTCCCTTTTCTACTGGTGCTTCTGGGTTACCTCCTTCAAAGCCAAGAACCCCCTCCATAGGTACAAAAACTCTTGTTAGTTACTTTTATTTTATTGTAAAATAATGAAATCTTATCTTAGCTTTGATAATATAAAATTCTCTACTAACAGTGCTAACCATGTGAAGGTGGAAGCTTTTTTGGCACCACTAACCTGCATAAAAGTGTTAGTCAAATAAATTTAAGTTGAATCAAAACCATACTAGATATATACAAAATACACAAATTTAATAAAATTTATGAACTTTAATATAGAGCTGACAAATTTAAACAATTCAAATAAATTATATATACTAGATGAGATCATGTAAATTCATTCCAATTTTCACCATTAGGATGTTAAAGTGGAAGCTTTTCTGGCACCACTAATCTGCGTAAATGTGTTAGTCAAATAAATTTAAGTTGAATCAAAACTATATACTAGATATATACAAAATACACAAATTTAATAAAATTTATCAACTTGAATGATCTGGTTGAAAAATTTAAACACTTCAAATAAATTATGTGTACCAGACGTGAGCATGTAAATTCATTCCAATGAACCATCAGAATCGGATCTACTCTCAATAGCAGACATGATTGCTTCATGACTTGACTCTTAAACCTTCCAAAGAATCATATTATTAGGCCTTACTCGATATCTATACAACTGAATATTTGTTGCTATAACTAGATGTAAATATAAGAGTATTTTTCTATATGTCTCAAAGTCTTCAAACACCCAAACAAAGGAATTTTTTAATGGATACCATCGAAGCCGAGTTCCAACAACTACAACTGACCCTGTGTAGCGTACTCAATATGTTTGCCATCTATAATAGGAGAATTCAACTTCTTTCTTTCCTCGATGCAATGAAATAAGAAATAGTATGTTTCTTCTTCATTGTATTTTGTTGGAATAACTGAAAACACATGTCCTACAAAAAAAATAAAGGTTTCAACTCAAATTTAAATTACATATTAATTTTAGTGGACATAACTCAATACAAAAATTGTAAATAACCATTTACCTTATTGCACCTAAATAAAAAATTTGTCAAATTCCTTGGATGTTGCAACCTCATCTAGAGAAACAAGTTGTAATGCTTGTGGAGGATGATAGCTGGGAAGTAGAGTTAGAGGCCTACAAATCCATCCATCCACCCATTCTTTTTAATCACACTCAGTAGTGCAAATTTTGATACAAGATGCACAAAAACAACTTTCTTGTCCACGTGGCCCATGTAGTAGCATCTGAGCTACAAAATGAGAGCATATCATTGGACCCTATGAGTGTTAAATAATCCTCATAGTTAGTAATTTGTTGTTCCTCTATCAACCAAAAATATCTGCAAACTATGCAATTTTCTTGAGAACCTCCAGCTATGTTATCAATACACCATTGTACTATACTCTTTGCATATTTCAATTTAGCACCAGGTTTTTACTTCAACTCTTCTCTTGCAAGATCTCTTTTCACACAGACCCTACACCGTCATGCTCTCCTTTTCCATGTCCAACCTTAGTGAAAATCCCTAAATATGTTGCTCACCAATCTTGACGTGCATCCTGCTCATCCAATAAAACATTCGTTCATTCTTAAACCGAGGTGTTCAATTATCTGACCATATATAATGTTGATTGAATTCAGTGTCCCTATCAGACAAGTTTCCATAAAATAACTAGAAACACCCTTACACAAATTCAGTAGAATGAGTATGATCATCACTGATATAAAAGTGGTACTCTCTTAAAAAAAATTGATGATTATTTGTACTGTCAGGAGAATGTATAAATGTTATATGCACAAAAATGGAAACCTGTACTGAGTTGTAATATTTTTATCGAACCTTCATTTTTGGTTGCAATGTGTAATTATCTACAAAATCCACCACTAAAACAAGAGTACCAATAGGAAATGTGTCCTTTCATATCTTGAACTGTTCATCTAACCATAAAGCTCTATGTGTATTCCTAGCATACTCATAAACAATTTCATCCTTCAATTTTCTCATAAATTGAAAAACATGCATATGTTCTATAACTAGCTCACACAGTTTACACTATTTTCCATCTTTCAACTAGCATGGTACTGATTTATAATTATCAACCTTAAATAAATTATGTCCTATTGCACCTTCAATTTTCTCATGGATGCAACTTTCAAAATTAGGTAATCTTCTGCACGTATCACAACTTCAATCTAAAAAATCTTGACTATAAAAAAATCATCCAATTACTCTTTCACAAAATATCGTAGGAATGAAATCCCTAGAAGATATTAGTGGAACTTGAACACCACATTCCAATAACATAGTTTCAGAATGAAAATCAGAATGAATATGTAAAAATTTAGCATAATGTATCGCAAATTCAACATGTTTCCTACAAAAAATTGTGTGAGCATTGTTGATTTGCACATAGAATGGTTTCAACATTTCAAAAAAATATTGACTAATTTTAATTTCTATATGTTCCTATTCAAAATTATGAAAAAATGAGTTTGAGTCATATCTCAGAAATGCTTTGGATGTGGTTTGCGATTAGTAGAACCAACTATTTGTTTTACAACATCTCTTGTATTAGGTGAAACTCTAGTATTATCATGCTAAAATTGAATAACGACTTCTCTTATAGCATAAAATATATATTTGTCCTTACACGGTGCTCTAGTAGAAAATGCCCAAAAATTGGTGTTATTGAGTGATTGAAGGATATTACGTATTTTAATTGCTTTCATTAGTGTTTTTCGATTAACTTTCAACATTCGACTTGTTTACGTAATTAAATGTTTTTTTTTTTGTTGATTCACTTATAACACTAGTAACAAGTACATGACGCACAATATTACTATCCCTTGTGTGTCTCTTGACACCAACAGTGTGATATGCATCATAAAGGTTTTCAACAATTGTAGATGTTTGACAACATATGTTAGATGTTGTTAATCCTAAGGTGTTTAATGAAGGTCTCATTTAATCAATTTCATCGAACTAACTAATAACTGCCATCTTTGGGAATCATGTAAAATTTCAAAATGATTATCCCAAATTTTAGTGGCTTTTCTTCTGATTTTCCATTCAAAAAGTTTGTCATACATTGTTTGGTGTTTTTTACTTATTGAATTCTTTTTTTGACTTTGTTTCTTGTCTCCCATGATGTTTTTCTTCTAGTGATAAGAAAAATGTGCAGAAAGTGACAAAATTTCACAGTAATTCATATAGTAAGGCCAAATAGTAAAAATCACATGGTAATTTGAACATTGGGATGTGTGTAAATATGATTTAATAACCATGATCGCACTTTATAAACCATGATTACGGTTTATAAAGCGTGATTGTGGTTCTAATATTGAACACCATTATCACGGTTTATAAAGTGCACTCACAGTTTATAAAGTTTGCTCGTGGTTCTATCTATATCATCAAATCTGACCCTCAAGGCTCGGGAATTTTTTTCCCAACCAGAGCTATGGGAGGTCATTACGATGTGTAAAAGGTCAAAAAATTCAAATTTTCTCTTCCATGGGCTTGAACCATACTGAAAATTTGAAAACATCTCACAAAAATGGTACCATCGCGTAGGGGTGACTGTTAGTTTCGTAAAAATATAGATTTTAAAGTGAATAGACTAAGAAAAATATCATTTTATAATTTTTTACTAATAGTAGGTATTTAAGACATTTTTTCCTGCAAATCTTCATGTCTACGTTTAAGAGTGCAACTTTTATTTCTCTTATCAAAATGTGATAAAACCTATACCATCCTAAGCATGGAAAAATTCTATGTAAGTTAAATACAAAAATATTTGATTTTGATATTTTTTGATATATTTATGGTTGGAAAATGGAAAGGGCTCTTTTTTCTAAAAAATTTCAGACCACTTTCATGGGAAAAATCATAAAAACAAAATATTGCTTAAAAAAGACAAAATAAAATCCATTCCAAGATAGACAACGACATCTAACTTTTCAAAAAAGGAAACAAAATAACAAGATTTGGTCTTCCAAATTGTGGGCAAATGGACTACAATCTTATAGGTTTTTTCAAAAAAAAAACAATCAAGTCATATAATTTTGAGTGTTTAATATAGCTTAACTTTTTTTAAAAAAAAAATTAGTAGTTTAGAAACTAGATTCTGGATGCTACAATTCATATTCATATAAATTTTTCTAATTTTTAGTGTGCATATTTCTAACAATCCCTACAAGTTGATATTTCATTGTCTTTTGCAATATAACGTTAACTTATGACCCATTTTTGGTCCACTAACTTGCTGCAGTTACCCATTTGAAGTGTTAAGGAAATAGAAGCTCGATGAAAATATGAAAAAGTGCATGTTTATGTAAGAGAGTTTGGTATTTTTTGGTTTTATTATTTCAGTAAGTGGGCTACAGATGCACTCATAAAATATAAATTCAATCATTGAATGGCATACTCCACAAAGTATAATAGAGGTAAGAAGCTTTCATGGTTTAGCAACATTTTACAGAAAGTTTCTTAAAAACTTTAGCAGTATTGTAGCACATATAACAGATTGCACAAAAGGAATGGAGTTTTTTTGGACAAATGCAGCTAAGGATAACTTTCAATACTTAAAGAAGAAGGTGAGAAAGTCACCTATTTTGGCACTACAATATTTTGATAAAGTGTTTGAGGTCTATTGTGACTCCTCACATGTGGGTATTGGTGTTTTCATAAGTCAAAATAGAAATCCAATAGCTTTGTTTAGTGAGAAATTGAATGAGGTAATAAATAAATATTGTACTTATGATGTGGAATTTTATACAATTGTATAAGCATTAAGGCATTGGAGGCATTAATTAGTGCCTAAGAATTTTGTGTTATTTACAAACCATATAACCCTGAAGTATGTGAATACACAAAAGAAGTTGAATAGTAGGCATGCAAAGTGGGTATCATTTTTGCAAGGTTATAATTTTTCTCTAAAGCATAAATAAGGAAAATAGAATCAAGTTGTAGATGCATTGAGTATGCATGTGAATCTATTTAAAACTATGGAAAATGAGGTGGTTGGTTTTGAAGCAATAAAGGACTTGTATTCTTTTGATCCTGACTTCAAAAATATTTTTGAAAGGTTAAGTCTTTTATTGTCAGAAAATTCAGGTGATTTCCAAGATGAGTACCTTCTACAGAATGGCTATCTATTCAAGGGACACCAACTATGTATTCCAGTTGGGTCTATGAGAGAGAATATAGTGAAATAGCTTCATAGTGGAGGATTGGATATGAATTTTGGTAAGGATAAGATGATAGCCTTAGTAGCAGAGAAATACTATTGGCTAAAGCTGAAAAAATATGTGGTAAAATATGTCGAGAGGTGTCAAATTTTCCAAACCTGAAATGTCATGCACATAGTACAGGGTTGTATATGTTGTTGCTAATTCCCAAAGGGCCGTGGAAAAGTTTGAGTATGGATTTTGTTTTGGGATTACTAAAAACACAACGAGGTAATGAATCTATTATTGTGGTTGTTGATAGGTTTTTTAAGATGGTTCATTTTATTTCCTACAAGAAAATTAGTGATGCGACAGGAGTAAAATATTTGTTTTTCAAAGAAGTTGTTTATTTGCATGGTGTTCCAAAAACCATTACTTCAGATAGGGACACAAGGTTTTTAAATCACTTCTGGAGGAATTCATGGAATATGTTGGGAACTAAAATAAAGTTCAGTAGTGCCTATTATCCTGAGATGGATGGGAAAAAAAAGGTGGTAGATAGGAGTTTGGGAAACGTGTTAAGGTGCATTGTTATGGAAAAACCAAAATAATGGGACTTAGCATTACCACAAGCTAAGTTTTCTTATAAAAAATTAGTAAATAAATCCATAGGAAAGTATCCATTTTCTATTGTGTATGGGATAAATCCAAATGGAGTGCTATATTTGGTACAACTACCAGTTGTTGGTAGAGTCAGTGATGATGCAGAAGCATTTGCTGAATATATACAACAAATGCAAGAAGAAGTGCAGAAGAAGCTATAGAATGATAATGATAAGTATAAGGAAATAGAAGATGTGCACAAATGGAAAAATGTATTTACATTGGGTGAGTTGTTTACGGTATACCTACAGAAGAAGAATTTTCCAAAACAAACCTATAACAAGCTGAAGTACAAGAAGATTGGTCCCTGTAAAATCATGAAAAAGATAAATGATAATGCTTATGAGGTAGAATTGCCAAGGGATTTTGATATGTCTCCAGTGTTTAATATTTCATACTTATATTCCTTTCATGTGCATGGTGCAGAAGGGGATTTTATTGATGAATTATTAGATTGGAGGTAGCAGGTTCCGATGAAAAAGAAAGAAAAAGTGGACCAGATTAAGAAAACAATGAAAATGCAACACGGGAAATACAACAAATATTTGGTTCATTAGAAAGAAATGGAACAAGAGGACAACACATGGTTCATAGAATGGGAGATTAAGAAGCTAGATGTAGATAAATGGAAGAAATTTGAAGAATACAACTTGCACAAGCTGTGTTTTTTCAATCAGGGGAGAATGATGCACTAAAATTAATAGGAACTTGAAAATATCATAACTTGTGCTTCAGGTGTCCGTTTGATTCTATTTTTATTAAAGCACCTTTTTTTACAAGATAAATGCACTAGTCAATATACCCTACCAGTTGGAGCATGTTTTGGAAAATTTTCAGGCCCAAAATCTTCCATCTGGAGGCTAAAAATTAGGATCTAAGTTATAGTTTAGTTTTTTGCTATTTTAGATAATTAGTTAATTTTAGTCTCTGGAATTCAAATAAGGTTAGAAAGTGGGCAATTCCTCTAATTTAGTTTTTTAGAAGATACATGAAATTTCTTGTGCCGATGCAAATAAGCATGTAAACTTACTAAGAATAGAAGGTTCTAGTAAACTGTCAAAAATAGTAAATTTCGCCATCTAGAGTAGAATTAGTACAAGTTATATTTTTTTTGGGAAAATCGAGTTGGGATTTTTTTTCCTATTTATGAAACATTTTAATCCATGATTGAATAATGAATAAGGATATCTACTTTATTTTAAGTTCAAAGTTTTTGGAGTATATTGAGTGTGTTCAGAATTTGGCTGCATTAGTGGGACAACCAAAAGGTAAACCTAGATGTGGATGAGGAAAATATGACCTAGGATTAATTTAAAGTGTACTTTAGACAATGATAGTCAACCAAACTATATTATGATCAAAATATGTTTGAATTTCAAACACTCACTCAAGGAAAAATGACAGTGATTGAATACTGGGAGAAGTTCATGAAACTTCTAAAATACTTACGTCAATATCAAATTGATGAGAAATTTTGCATTATAAAGTTCATCGTGAGATTAAGCCCGGTGATAGGAGGTGATTTTATCTCCACATACTATCAACTATGGAAGCTATCTTAGAGAAGGTATTTCGACAAGAATAGAAACTACAGGCTATTTATGCACATAAAGAGGAGAAGAAAAAGAAATATGTCAATGCACCATCACCATTATCACCTAAAAATGTGGCATGGAAGAATTTTAGAAGTAAGAAAAAGAATGGAAATGGAAGTAGAAAGAAAAAAATCATTTAAGACTGCTGCAAATAATAAGAATAGATAGAACAATATAACCACTAAGGAAACTAAAACCGATAAGAAAGTACCCTTTGGGGGATTTTATATTTGTGGTCTAGATCATTATTCAAATAAATTCCCTCAGAGGAAGAGAGATAACAAATAGCAGTACCACATACACATTTAATTGACTGACAAGTAAGTTGAAAAGTAGCCTACACTACTTAAAGTTGCAGGTAAGTTGTATGGATTACCTGTAACCATTTTATTTGATATTGGTGCAACTGAGCTTTTTCTTTCTACTAAATTAACATCTAAACTTTAAAAAATGTTGGTCATATGAATTTTTTGGTATGTTCAATATTGGAACAATGACATTCACACTATTAAACAATGTCTATTTGGCATAGCATTGGAACTGTCAAGCTTTACAACTGATGTAGACCTTTACCTAGCACCTTTAGGCTCATATGAAATTTTCATAGGTATAAAATGGCTATTGCATCACAAGGAAATTGTATAATGGCTTGAAAATAAGATTAAATGCCTTGATGACCTATAGAAAACAACATAAGTTTTGGGAGTAAAAATAGGTTTATAGTTAGGAAAATCTCATCTATGTAACTTAAGAAGGATAAGAACAAGAATTGCATGGTTTATTCTTTAAAATTTTCATATTTGGGTGAAGAAGGTAAGGCTTCTATACAAGATTACATGAGTACTGTAATGTCTCTCTAGGATAAATACCTGGTCTTCCACCCAAAAGAGAGTTTCATTTCACAATAGATAAAAATTTGGGAAACAAACCAATTTCAAAGGCTCCCTGAAGAATGAAAACAACTGAAATTGTTGAGGTTAACACACAAATTCATGAATTTTTTACCAAAGGATTAATCAGACTGAGTGTCTCTCCTTGGGGAACACCATTCATCTCTATAAATAAGAAATATAGAACACTTAGGCTTTGCTTTGATTACCGAATGCTTAACAAATCCAACATCAAGAATAGATACCCCCTTGTAAGAATTGATGACCTCTTTGATCAGATGTGTGGTGCATCTATTTACTCTAAGATCGACCTGTAATCATATTATGATCAATTGAGAATAAAAGAAGAATATATTAACAAAAATTCTTTTAGGACAAGGTATGGACACTTTGAGTTCATTGTGTTACCTTTTAGGATTACCAATGCTCTAACAACTTTTATGAATTTAATGAATAATATCTTTCAAGCAAACCTTGACACATTTGTGTTGGTAATCTTTGACGATATTCTAATTTATTTAAAAATAGTTGATGAGCATAATGAAAATCTTAGGATTTTCTTGGATGTGTTAAGGAATATAAAGTTGTATGGTAAGATTTAGAAGTGTTCATTTTACCAAAATGAAGTGTAATATACTAGACATATACTAAATAAGGATGGAATCTCTGTAGATCCATAAAAAAATATAGCAATAACTGAATAGATAACACCTAAAAATTAACATGAAGTGAGGAGATTCATGGGGTTGGTTGGATACTACAGAAAATTTGTGAAATAATTATCAAAATTTGCTACTCCAATTACCTCAATGCAAAAAAAGGATAAGAAATTTGTTTGGTTTGAAAAGTGTGAAAATGCTTTCAATTTGATGAAAGATAAATTAACTACAACACCTGTGCTAAATGTTTTGGATACAAATGGTACCTTTATTGTAGTGACAGATGACTTTGAAGAAGGTTTAGGAGTAATCTTGATGCAAAATGGCCACCTGATTGCATATGAGATCAAAAATCTCAAGTTACATGAGCTGAATTATGATCGCCATGACTTGGAGCTTATTACTAGTGTGCATGCTTTTCAAGTTTAGAGACATTACCTTCTCGGAAATCCCTTTGAATTGAAAATAAATAATCTCGGGCTGAAATACATCTTCACATAACCAAACTTGAATGTGAGGAAATAAAGATGGTTAAAGTTCTTATCGCGGTATGACTTTGATATCAACTACATAAAAGGTAAGGAAAATAGAGTGAAAAATGTAGTAAGTCATAACAAATATATTTTTTCCCTTATAAATTTGAGAACCCAATTTAAAGATGACGTGAAGAAAGCAATGTTGAATGATTATTGTTGTTACAGACTCACAGCACCCCTAGATGCAGATCAGGGTTCTAGGTTGATCACTCTAGCATCCAGTGTGATTGCACAACATGGAAACCTCTCTCCAAGTGTGGGGACTTGTGAAACTGAGAGAGGAATCTCCAGGTTAGAGGCTGGTTCCTCAAAATTCTCTGATTTAGATCTATATTTTGCAAAACTACAGAGGTTTAGATCCTAATCCTATTCTAACTTGTAAGGAGACAGGGGTAGAAGTGCAAAAATTAAAACTAACTAAAGATGGTGATGCACCAAAAGGAGTGGTGAAACATATTTGTCATGCAAATAGACATAGACCAAAGTTCACAACATAAAACATACACAGACTGATAATGTATAATTTAGTATCTGAAATCAAGCAAATAATACAAACAGAGGATTGAAACCCATTCACAGAGCTTGCATTATCATTTCAATGTCAAAAACACGCATTACACCCTCAGAGAGGTAAAATAAAACTGTTACAATCCTTAGAGAGGTCTGATCCTTCATCAATCACTTGTTGGCGGTGAAAGAAGAAGTCTGCTATGCCCAAAAAATGTTCCCCCCTTCCAGAATGAGCCAAATCTGGCTTTTAACATGCATGGGTCGAACCCAGGAGACAGAAAACGTACAAAGGCATCGGAGCCCATTATTTCTTGATTGTAGGTGCATTAAAATCGCATGGGGAACCTTACAAACCCATACCCTGTCACTTTGACCAGATTACAGAAGAATGTGACCCATTCTGCATTAAATCTGGTCGCTGGAATGTCATTTCTGACCATGAACACGCGTCAGAGCTGTTTCTCAATTTTCTCCCTCCAGAATGCTCCAAAACGTAAGATTGACCCTAGAATCATGTAGATAATTTCACCAGCTTTCCGTTGATATAAAGAACGTGCAAATCCGAGCTTTGGATCGAAAGTTATGGCGATCTGAAGATTTAGGGCACAAAACAGGTGAAAACGTGTTTTGAAAACCTTCCCGCGCTCTGCCACCTGGATGACACGTGGCACGTGCTGATTGGACGAGTAATTCTCTCTCCTTTTCCTTTCACAGGCTTTCCTTTTGAAATTTTCTTGTGGGCCCTAGCTGGGACACGTGGCACTATCCCATTGGTTCGAGCTAGTGCTCGAAACTTTGCCCTTTGACTTTTTGACTTTTTCCCGTGACACGTGTCATGATTTCATTGGTTCTCAGCCCTGCCGGCTGTTTCACACCCTTCGCATCTTTATGTCCTGGATGTCCCAGTGCCTCATGGGACAAATTCTTCTGGTTCACCCGATTCGGCCGATTCGCGTCCTCGCGGCCCAGATGTCCCAAACTGTTTCCGAACTGTTTGTTCCCATTTCACCCAGTTTGGCCGGTTCGCACCTTTTTGTCCCACTTGTCCTAATTTGCTTCGGACTGTTTGTTCCCATTTCAGCCGAACCGGCCGGTTCGGGTATCTTTGTCCCAGATGTCCCAAAGTAGTTAGTGCGAAAGTTCTCTTTTTCGGCCGGATCGGCTTCTCGCGCCCGCCGCGTACTTCTGTCCCAGATGTCCCTGTTGCTATTTGGGCTGCCTGGAGGATTTTTGGACGATCCGCGCCTTGACGTCCCAAATGTCCCAGTTGCTCCTAGGAATAGGACTTAGCTGATTTTCACAATTTTTCTTGGATCAACCTATTTGCCTTCTGTAACCTTTTTTCCGCATTTTCTCAGAGCCTGTTCTTTTCAGCCTGGACAGGAGAGTTAGAAAACTTCCTGAAGGGACCCTAGAAACATGATTTTTGCTCTAAATCAATCAATTTGCTTGGGATTTGAATATTCTGATGCATGTTATCAAAATTACCCTGGGGGTGAATTTTGGATAACAATTTGACGACTCAGCGGGGTCATCTGCCTGCTAGATGAAAAGACCAGTTGCCTGAAGCAATCCATTGGGCATGGAGTCATCAAATATTCTGTTTAGAATCCAAACTGACTCAGAATGTGCAAGGAGGAAGATGGAATGCCACCTGATGAAAGAAAAGACATGCTAAACATCTCCATGGACAGCAAGCTGTGCTAAGGCACTTAGGGAAAACAAAACTAACCTACAACAAAACAATGTGCACAAGCACTTGGAGGAAAGGAAATCTAATATAATATTTACAGATGTAGTGAACCTCCCTCTAGAAGCAACGCTTGAGATAGATTCCATTTACTGGAATCTGCAGTTCTTCACCATCCAATGAGGCTAATTGGAAAGCATTGTTGTTCTTGCACTTTGTGACCATGTATGGGCCACTCCAAATGGCATCAAATTTTGAATGCCTTCCCGGTTTTGCTCTGTCCACATCCCATTTCAACACTAGATCTCCTACTTGAAAAGATCTATCTTTGACCTTCCTATCAAAGGTCTTCTTGATCAAAGCTTGATCCTTTTCCATTGCTTGGGATGCCTGATCTCTAATCTCTTACAGCTCCATCAATTCTGCATACCTCACCTCCATGGGCTCAAATTCTAGCAACTCCAGCTGTTTCATGAGTTCCAACGTTGGCAACTCAAGTGACATGGGCAAGATTGCCTCTCTTCCATAGACAAGCTTAAATGGAGAGTTACCTGTGGATCATTTGGGAGTTATCCTATCAGCCCATAAGGCTGATTCTAGCTTGGTATGCCAAGACCTTTGATTCTCATCAAGAGTCCTCCTAATGATCTTCAACAAGTTCTTGTTTGTAGACTCGGCCTGGCCATTACCTTGAGGGTAATAGTTTGATGAAGTGCTTAGGTAAATACCGTTCTTGACAGCCCACTCAGTCATCCTAGATGCAATGAATGCCAATGCATTATCAGAAATTATTGTGGCAGGTATACCAAATCTAGTTGTTATCTGCTCATAAAATTCTAAGATGTTAGACTCATTTACCTCTTTGAGTGCTACTGCTTCTGTCCATTTGGTGAAGTAGTCTGTGGCTGTCAAAATCCATTTGTGCCCTTGGCTCGAATTAGGATTGATGGATCCAATGAAGTCCAGTCCCCAATGCATGAATGGCTGATCTACTGTAATTGGATGTAATGGAAGGGCAAAAAGTATCTCTTTTCCTGTGAAGAATGCACAATTCTTACACCTCTTGATCCATGCATAGCAATCACTAAATATTCTAGGCCAATAATAACCAGCCTTCATGATTTTTAGAGTTGTCACTCTCGGTGCAAAATGGCCACCAGATAGTCCATTATGAAATTATTCTAATACCCTTTGGATCTGACCTGTGCTAATGCATCTCAACAGCACTCCATTCACATCTTTCTTGAACAAAACTCCATCAATGATGGTATATGGAACAGCCTACAACCTGAAGTATCTCCTCTTTGCTTTGCTCATTTCTGGAGGGCATAGGCCTCTTTGTAGGAAGTGCATAATGCCTTGGGTCCAGCAAGGGGTGGGGGCAGCATTGTCTTCTTCTTGCCTGTCACTCGGCTCATGGCTGTCTTGAACTATCAAAACAGCCTCTTCTTCGTTGCATACTTCTTTTTGCTTCCCCAAAACCATCTGCTCACACAATCCTTTTCCTCTTACTAGCTTTGTGATCTTGATTTCAATGTCATACTCCATGACACGGGTGATCCAACCTGCCCTTTTCTCATTCAAATCCTTGTTGAGGAGGAAGTCCTTAACCCTAGCATGTGAGACCAGCAACTGGACCTTGTTGTTTGAGACTAAATGCTTGAATTTCTTCAAGCTCCTGATTACTGCAAGCACATGTTTTTCAATAAAAGAGTACCTCACTTCGCACTCATCTAGGCTCTGGCTGAAGAAGGCAATCGGTTTTTCATCATTATCTTTGTTTTGCTATACCAGAATGGCAGAAATAGTGTCATCACCTCCAAATGCATAGAGGATGAAATCCTTGGAAAATTCTGGGTTGATGAGAGTGGGTGCCTGGGAGATGGCTTCTTTGATTGCTTCAAAACTCTCCTTGCCTTCTGCCATCCATTTGAAAGCCATGCTTTTCTTTAACATTTTGGTGATGGGCTTGACAAGGGCTGCAAAATCTGGGACAAACCTTCGAACAAATTTTATCCTTCACAGGAAACTCTGAAGGGATTTCTTGTGGCTTGGCAATGGTAGAGCTCTTATGGCTTCAACCCTCTCTAGATCAATTGCTAATCCTTCCTTGGAGACAATATGGCCAAGGAGCTTCCCTTCATGTGCAAGAAAGATGCACTTCTTAGGATTCAAAGACACTCCAAACTTTCTACACCTCTGAAACACTTTCCTGAGGTGAAAGAGATGGTCTGCAGCATTCTTTGAAAAGACAGTGATATCATCTAGGTATACCAGCACTATCTTGTTGATCAAGCCTTTGAATGCCATATCCATAGCTCGCTGGAATGTTGCTCCGGCGTTCGAAAGTCCAAATGGCATCTTCTTGTAAGCATATGTGCCCCATTTAGTTGTGAAGGCTATCTTGAACTGGTCTTCCTCCTTTACCATAATCTGATTGAAGCCTGAGTAACCATCAAGTAGTGAAAACCTTTCTGAACCAGCTACGACTTGTAATATTTGCTCCATGGAAGGGAGTGGATAATGGTCCTTGAGAAAGGCTCTATTCAAATCTCTGAAGTCAACACATTGCCTGATCTCTCCACTCTTTTTTCTGACTAGAACTAAGTTGGCAACCCAACTAGAATGCTTGATTGGGAATATAATTGCTAACTCAATCAGCTTGTCCAATTCTTTCCTCATGAGAGGCTCCATGTGTGGATTGACTAGTCTCTGTTTTTTCCTGACAGGCTTAGTATTTAGATCCAATTCAATGGTATGCTGAGCTAAGTTGGGATTGAAACCTTTCAAGTCTTCATAGCTCCAAGCAAACACGTCAGGAAATTCTTGACATAGCTGTATGAACTCACACCTTTCTTGCTCAGTTGTCATCTTTCCAATTTGCAATGGCTTGTTCTCTTCTACCAAGATGGATATCGAATCTTCTCTCTTGACCTGAATGTTTTCTTTCTCCTTTCTAAACTAATCATTGGGGTTGAAAATGGACTCCAAAGTGATAAGTCCCTTGGGCAGCTTGTCAGTTCTCAGCTGTATCACTTGGTCACCATATTGTTGTTCCAACTTTTCTTGATTCTTAGCTGAGAACTCAGCTTCTTCTTGCAAGAAGTGGATGATTTTCTGGTCATTCTCAAATACCTACCAACTGACATTGTTATCCGGCACTGAAGGCCTCACAATCACATGGATGTTTGGCTGTACCTTGTCTTGTTGAATGTTTTCTACAATGTCAAAGGCTGCCCCTACTGCTGCAAGCCTGTCAGCAACTTGATTCTTTTTCCTAGGGATGGCTTTGATGCCGAAACCCTCAAAATCTTCCATGAGGTCCCATACCCTGTTCTTGTAGCACCTGAGTAGATCATTTTTGGTGGCATGCTGTCCCTTGACCTGATTTACAATCAGCTCACTGTCCCCAAAGACTTGCAAGTTCTTTATTTTTCTCTTGATTTCCCAATGCATCCCTTGCACCAAGGCTTCATATTCAGCAGTGTTATTGGAGCATGCAAATTGAAATATAAAAGCTGAATAATACTTTACTCCTTGAGGTGAAATAAGCACGGCTCCACCTTCTGTGCCTTGTCTACTCCTCGATCCATCAAAAAACAGCTGCCATACCTCATTGTCATCCTTGTGGTTTGGCTTGGTGATGCTAGGAATAGGTTGAATTTCTTCGTGTATACAATAGACTCCTAGCTCAGATTCTTCTATTCCTTGATAAGGATAAAAAGCATGCACCTTGTTTGCCCATTCATCAAGAGTTAGATCTGGGATGTTTCCAACTTTAGTGTCAGTTTCATCCATGTTTGGGTGATCTTCTTGATCAAATGCTGAGCAATTGGCATTAATCTGACTTGGAGTATAGGGCTCAATGTGGAAGTTTGCAATAGGTTCTGACCTAATTGTAGCCTTAGTTCCATACCTTGTTCTGAATAGCATGTGAGACCAATCAACGGACAAATATCCCCCAATTTTGGCAGTGAAGTCCCTTGATAAACATAGGGCAAAGAGTGGTGGAAGGTCTATGACTGATATATCTTGTAAGACAACAACATTTGGACATGCATGCAAGGTAAGACTCAAACCTCTAATCACTCCAACTGTTGCTATTGCTGTCCCATCCAGCTGCACTACTCCCTTAGATGTTATTTCATACTAGAGCCCTAGCTGATCAGCTATCTGTTTAGGCATTACTGAGCTACTTGCCCCGGAATCTATCATGTAATTATGCACTAGCTGATTTCCAATTATTAACGAAACATAAAAAGGGGGAGGCTTCAGCATTCTACCTTGTTGTGCTCCATGATTTCCTTCAGGCTGGGCAACATTTGTGAGTACCTTCTCCTGCATTTGGACCTGTTGATTTGAAGTTGGCCAATCCTTCATGGCAGCTTGCAGCAAATTTCTTTGGCCTGGGATAGATAGGGATTCCCACATAGATATATTGACATTTGTTTTCTCCATCTGATCAATGATACTAAATGGTGATGAAGGATCTCTCTGCTGTCCCTGGGTTTGCACATTTGCTCCTTGGATGTGGGCAGTAACAGCTGGCATTTGAATTGGTCCAGGGGTTGTTCTTGGCTGCCCTTGTGCATTTGAAACAGGACTTTGCTTGCCAATCATTTGTGGAGCTGTGGAATGTTGTGGATTGGCTGGGGCTAATGGCTGTTCTTCACCCAAATTTCTCCTTTTTGACCTTTTGTTGGCTGCAACACCTTGAGAAACTGCCTGATTCATGCCACAGAAATCCTCTGCTTTCCAATTTACCAATGTGGTGTCATTTGGGGCTGATTGCTGTTGGAATGTTTCTTGTTGTTGGTTGTTTTCTTGACTGCTCTCACCCTCCACACCAGTAGTTGTTACCATTAAAGCTTGAGTCAAAGCACCATTGAAGCACATGGATTGATTATGAGGTTCATTACATGGAAAACACCAATCATACTCCTGGGAAATGTTGTTTTGTGCTGGTACTAATGCCTTAGAGGCAGATATGGCATTTGGATTATAGGGCTGGAATGGTCTATTGGTAGGAGGCCTTGTTTGATTCATATTTGTAGCTAGATTAGGTGGCCTTTGAGGCTGACATGGCATGCCTATTAGGTTGAGCTTGAGGCTGATACGAAGGTCTAAAACCTTGAGCTTGCTGTCTCTTGAGTGTGACCAGCTCATTACCTAAATTTTGCAGTTGCTTCATGACTTCTTGAAGCTCATTTGGGGCACTTGGAGATGAAGTGGAAGCTTCATTTGAACTCTAATTCCTAGGAGTGGGAGAAGGAGCTAAGACAGGTGCTTGACTAGTACTTGGGTTCTCTAAACTTGGATATAATGGCATTGGAGGCCTAGGAGCTAGCTTGCCAGCTTGAATCAGACAATTTTCAGCTCTAATGGCAATGCTATAAGCAGCAGGAATAGTTGTGCCTCCCATAGATTGAATCAACATAGAAATATCAGAATTTAAAGCTTTAAGGTAATATAGAAAAGCACCTTCTGCTGTTAGCCTGACTGTTACTAGAATTCTATCCCAAGACCTTTGAAATCTGAAGTTAAAGTCAGTTAGCTGCTCATTGGAAGCTCTCTTGATGGTTGTCAGCTGTTCCAAAAGAGACAAGTTGTCTCCCTTCTCTCCAAATTGATCATGAAGTGCAATACACAGCTGATTCCAGTTTGTGATAGAGCCAGCTTCAAGGCTCCTAAACCATTGCAATGCTTTCCCCTTGAATGAAGATGCCAACAGTTTGACAGCTACTTGCATCTCATTAATCTCATGGATTGCACAAATGTTAGTAATGTCCTTGACATGATCACTAGGAGTGGTATGATTTTCTCCAGTAAAGTATGGGATGTTCTTCAATGCTGTAACTGGGATTGGATTTTGTGCATTGAGAGCAAGTGGGCTGCTACCTATGAAGTTGACACAGGGGTTCACTAGTTGCGCCATTCTGATTGGTCGAAGAACTCTTGAATACTGAATGAAAGGCCAATCAGGTGGAGGAGTTGAGAGAGTTCTGTTTGGTGGAGATGGAGACATTTGAATCCTTCTTCCTCTTTGCTTTCTTCTTGGAGATAATTGTAGATATTCAAACAACACCTCTTCTTCTCCAACTCTTGACCTTGTGATTCTTCTCATAAGCTTTCAGGCCTGAACTACTGAAACCAATTGATTATTTCTCTCGGAGTCGCTAGATATGCAAATAATAGCTCTTTTTAAGAAAGAAAACTGCAGCAGATGCACATCAACTTTGCTGCAATAAAAATGAGACCTCTAGGTCCCACCGGGCATGCCAAAACTGTTGTTGCAGACTCACAGCACCCTTGGATGTAGATCAGGGTTCTAGGTTGATCACTCTAGCATGCAGTGTGATTGCACAACATGGAAACCTCTCTCCAAGCATGGGGACTTGTGAAATTGAGAGAGGAATCTCCAAATTAGAGGCTAGTTCCTCAAACTCCTCTGATTTAGATCTATATTTTGCAAAACTATAGAGGTTTAGATCCTAATCCTATTCTAACTTGCAAGGAGACAGGGGTAGAAGTGAAAAAATTGAAACTAACTAAAGATGGTGATGCACCAAAAGGAGTGGTGAAACATATTTGTCATGCAAATAGACACAGACCAAAGTTCACAACATAAAACATACACAGACTGATAATGTATAATTTAGTATCTAAAATCAAGCAAATAATACAAACAGAGGATTGAAACCCATTCACAGAGCTTGCATTATCATTTCAATGTCAAAAACACACATTACACCCTCAGAGAGGTAAAAGAAAACTATTACAATCCTTGGAGAGGTCTGATCCTTCATCAATCACTTGTTGGTGGTGAAAGAAGAAGTCTGCTATGCCCAAAAAATGTTCCCCCCTTCCGGAATGAGCCAAATCTAGCTTTTAACATGCATGGGTCGAACCCAGGAGACAGAAAATGTACAAAGGCATGGGAGCCCATTCTTTCTTGACTGCAGGTGCATTAAAATGGTACGGGGAACCTTGCAAACCCATACCCTATCACTTTGACCAGACTACAGGAGAATGTGACCCATTCTACATTAAATCTGGTCGCTGGAATGTCATTTCTGGCCATGAACACGCGTCAGAGCTGTTTCTTGATTTTCTCCCTCCAGAATGCTCCAAAATGCAAGATTGACCCTAGAATTGTGTAGATAATTTCACCAGCTTTCCGTTGATATAAAGAACGTGCAAATCCGAGCTTTGGATCGAAAGTTATGGCGATCTGAAGATTTAGGGCACAAAACAGGTGAAAACGTGTTTTAAAAACCTTCCTGCGCTCTGCCACCTGGATGACACGTGGCACGTGCTGATTGGACGAGAAATTCTCTCTCCTTTGCCTTTCGTGGGCTTTCCTTTTGAAATTTTCTTGTGGGCCCTAGCTGGGACACGTGGCACTATCCCATTGGTTCGGGCCAGTGCTCGAAACTTCACCCTTTGACTTTTTGACTTTTTCCCCGTGACACATGGCATGATTTCATTGGTTCTCAGCCCTGCCGGCTGTTTTGCACTCTTCACATCTTTATGTCCTGGATGTCCCAGTGCCTCGCGGGACAAATTCTTCTGGTTCGCCCGATTCGGCCAATTCGCGTCCTCGCGGCCCAGATGTCCCAAACTGTTTCCGGACTGTTTGTTCCCATTTCGCCTGGTTCGGACGGTTCACGCCTTTCTGTCCCACTTGTCCCAATTTGCTTCGGACTTTTTGTTCCCATTTCGGCCGAACCGGCCGGTTCGGGTATCTTTATCCCAGATGTCCCAAATCAGTTAGTGCGAAAGTTCTCTTTTTCGGCCGGATCGGCTTCTCGCTCCCGCCGCGTACTTCTGTCCCAGATGTCCCTGTTGCTATTTGGGCTACCTGGAGGATTTTCGGCCGATCCGCGCCTTGACGTCCCAAATTTCCCAGTTGCTCTTAGGACTAGGACTTAGCCAATTTTCACAATTTTTCCTGGATCAACCTATTTGCCTTTTGCAACCTTTTTTCCACATTTTCTCAGAGCCTGTTCTTTTCAGCCTGGACAGGAGAGTTAGAAAAATTCCTGAAGGGACCCTAGAAACATGATTTTTGCTCTAAATCAATCAATTTGCTTGGGATTTGAATATTCTGATGCATGTTATCAAAATTACCCTGGGGGGTGAATTTTGGATAACAATTATTTTTATCAGAAGGTTAAAACAATGCTTGTTGAAAATCCTAATGATAAGAAATACCAGGGATTCAGATTCAATAATGCAGAATTCCCAAGGTTTGAAAATCGAGTTTATGCACCCTTTAGAAATGAACAAAGGATGAAATTGATAAAGTACTTTTCACTATTATCCTTATTATGGACATCCTGGAGTGATTAAGATTCTTGTTTATGTAAAAAAAAAAGTATTTTTGGAAAGGGATGAAGAAGGATATAGTAAATTATGTATCTCATCACTTAGAATGTTAGTGAGTTAAGGATGAACACATGCATCTGGATGGACTCTTGTATCCTTAAAAAATTATTTAGTATAAATGGAAATTAATCAACCCTATGGCATACCATCTAGCATTTCCTCCCTCATTTTCCAAGATGCATGATGTTTTTCATATCTCTCTACTTAAAAAGTATGTATCAAATTTATCACATGTACTTAATTGGATCTCTTTATAGGCTCAATATCAAGGTTTCACCTTGGTTGAACCTATTAGGGTGTTAGAAACTCATAGGATGCACTTGCGAAATAAATAAATAAGTCAATGCATGGTTCAATGGGACCAATTTTCTAAGGAAAGTATAGCTTGGGAGAATTGAGATGAAATAAAAACTACTTTTCTACTCCTATTTCGGTGATAAAACATTAATATTTGTTATTTATTATCATACTTTTATTATTCATTATTGTTTGAATGGTTGTATAATGTTATAAATTTTTCTATTTTGGGAAAAAACTTGGTTAAAATGGGTTGATAGAGCTAGTATAATTTTTTTTAAAGCTCTAAAAACTTGATGTTTGCAAGTTTCAATTATACTTTTTTGAATATTTGATATTTTAAATAAGTATATTCCTTCTTATTTGGTTTAAAAAAATGTTCATGGATAGAATTAATCACTAGGACAATAATTATTAAGGGGGGAAGTATGTCATATCTGCACTAGTTTCATTTTGGATGAGTATATATTTTATCGGGTTGTAGATAATAAAATATGTTTGTTTATCTTATTCTTGTGTGATGTTTGGAATATAATCACAATTATCCTTTTGACATTTCAAAAAAACATTATAATGGAAACAAGGTGATTTGAATGACAATGATTTTGTTATAGATTCATTGTTGATTCTATGTAGTTGTTGATATTTTACTGCTATGTTTAAAATATTATAGTTATGTCAAAATAATATTATAATTTCTATAACAATGACTATTGATCTGTGTAACTTGAATGATGGATAAAAAATTACCATTGTTTAAGAAAATAATGAATCCTTAATATTTATGTTAGAAATAATGATCATGGTAAGGGTAAATTCCTATTTTATTGTGAAAACTTGAGTAGTTGATAATAAAAGGTGGTGGTATATATGATCTGGATATCATACTACTTGTGCAAATAAAATAATGGCCATCGACCATATTTTTTTTATTAGAGGTAAAAGTTAGGGTTAAGAGGACCTTACCCCCTTACAAAGAGTTACCATTTACTTACATATTGGCCAAAGTATTTATCTTCAAAGGCTAGTCTTGATCCAAAATATTAAAAACAAAAACACCAGTATATCATATCCATTATATATGTTATACATTATATAGTAGTCCCAAGGATAATACTAACAACAAAAGGTAAACAAGAAACAGATTCCAAACCATAACATTTCATTTCTCTTTAACCAGATCATCCACCATCTCCATGCATCTATTCCATTCTTTGACAAGTGTTGCTATAGTATCCTTCAAGTACTTGTAGTTAGGTTCTTTGATCACCACCTTCAGGCCTGTGCCATCCAGCTCTTTTTCTTTAGCCAATTCCATTGAATGTATCATCTCTAGCCAATAGTTTAAGATGGAAATATCGTACTCTTTACATTAAGAACATGGGAATATATGATTTTCATGATGATTCCTTTCATTTTTAGCATCTCTTTCTCCATTTCCATTTTATTGGCATTTGCATTTTTGAAATTTTCATTGAGGATGATGGTAGACATTTTATCAAATTTTTTTTGCAGCTCCTTAATATCCATGGTGAGAAAACTGATTTTGTGCATGTTGATGTCATTGTTCAATTTGTAGTTCTTAAAATCTCTCATGAAGGCCTGAAGTTTTGACAGCAGTTTCCTGGGCCGAGAAAAGCACCATCTGAGCCATTTTCAGATTGTGAAGACATTGGATAGCTTCCCCAGTATTATTGGAAGACTCCTATTCTTGTAAGTTGGCAACATCCTCACTGCTCTCTGCTTCCCCTTCCACTTTTTCTTGAGAGGATTCCTTCTGTGAAGGGGTTTCACTAGGCATTCATTAAAAACATAGGTGATGTTATCCTCCTCAGCCCGACCTGAATACTAAACTTTCCTAAATTGAGACATGTCTCCCCCTTTACCCTTGCTTGATCTGGTATGTTTGGCCACTGGGTTCCCCTAACCAGTTTCATTACAGCTATCATCCTTAGGTTCCATACTCCATGTCCTTTTACCTAATGAAATGTTTGAAGTTGAAGCCCCAAATTTGTCATTTTTTCCCAATAGGGGAGTGCTCAGCCGGATGATAGTTTTTATCAAACTCTGGTGTAAGGGGAAAAGGAAAATGTCTTTCTTCACCATAGTTATAGATTTTTCCAGAGAAGAGAATAAGTAAAAAGGAAAGTTATATGGTTTGGCATTGTGAATATGGTTTAACATTAGAAAATGGTAACCATATATTACTTTATATCTACCTTCCAAAGTGATATAAGACATGAGCAATTTGGAAATTTCATCAAATGGAGAAGGAAGCTTACACCTAGCATAGCCATTATGAAGAGAAATAGGTTCCCCTTTTCCTTGGAAAAAATAGTCAATCTCAAGACTATAATCAGATTTAGGTTAAAAAATTCTTCTACCTTCCAGTGCAAGACCAGTCACTTTAGCAGTGAGCTTGGGAGAAATTGTAAGGGAACAATTACTAACCTAGACTTTTCCCTCGTTCCACGTTTTTACAACCACTTTTCTCAAGCTTTAATCATGGCCCTCAAAAGTTTGAAAAAAGATAGCAATCCCACCTTTTCGAGGAGAACTTCAGCCTCCCTTGAAATCTTTGGAAACCTTGAAGGTTCCTTGCAAACCAAGTATCCTCCCATCCTTCTATGCACAGAAAATCTCTTACAAATCAAACAGGCTCCTGCATAAATATCAGTTATTTCTTTTTTCAGCTTCTCTAAATTCAAAAAGGCCCGACTGCCTATGTGAACAAAAGAATCCAACTCACACAAGTAAGATAAAATCATGAGAGGTTACTGGTATGAGCGGGAGAGTTAGCAACATTATTAAAGGATCCCTCCCTATCCATGATTTCAATGAATTTTGCATTCATTCCAACAAGTTGCTCAACAATATGGAGACCATTAGAGATAACCCCAAGATTAGCAACATAGTCAGTTTCATTATTTCCTTCCCTATACACATGGTTAAAAGAAATATCCACAAAAGAATTTAGGAAAGACTTAGTTTTACAGATAAAATATTCAATAAATATGGAAGGATTAGAAGAACCCTTCATATAAGAAATAATGTACAACGAATCTCCTTCAACTTCCAAGAGATTGAAACTTTTTTCTTCTGCAATATTCATCCCCTAGAATAGAGCAGCTGCATCTACCACATTGTTAGATTGTTTTCCAAGGTCAAAGAAGTAAGAATAAATCAACCTAAAGAGTCCCTTATGACTCCTCCTCCCCCTGCTTTCTTAGGGTTCCCTTTGGTAGCACCATCAAAGTTAAGTTTTAGAGAGCCATCATAAGGAGTATTCCACTTAATCCCCAATCTAGGATTAGGTCTATTTGATTGGGGAATCCCTGAAACATTCCAATTCTCTAAGAAATTTTGTTCATAATCCAATATTTCCAATTCTTTTTTCTGGAGGATAGAGAAATTGTTTTGAGCTGCCTAAAAAATATTTTTTATTGACAACCTGATAGGGATACTCTTGTCCTTGAAAATCCTTCTGTTTCTTTCCTTCCAGATTTCCCACCATATATGGCTTAATCTTATGATCCATAGATTTTTTAGCCCTTGACTATGAAAAGGGCAATCCCATTGGTTCCAATCTACCTTTATATATTTGGGGATAACCCAATTATTCGAGAAGCCAGTAAAAATATAAGAGAACATTTGATGTGCATACGTGCATTTCAGAAACATATGGTTTACAGATTCCATTTTTATTTTGCATAGCACACATCTATTAACCCATTGGAAGCCTCTTTTTTCCTGATTATCAACCATGAGGATTTTGTTTCCAAAATTGAGCCAGCTGAACACATTTACCTTAGGATTTATATTCTTGTTCCAAATCTTTCCAACCATTAAATCTACTTCTCCAGTTTGACCCTCAAAAAAGAGACCATAGGATGATTTGAAAATAAAATTTCCACATTGTTCCTTATCCCAGATGATTCTATCTTGTTTTTTTCTATTATATGATACATAATTTTGTAAAAAATCATTGATCCCTCTCATTTGATCATTTAGATCTTGTCTATCCATTTCCAAAGTTTTCCATGTCTGAAAACTCTCTTCCTTAGCCATATAGTTGTTTACCTTTTCTCCATATTTAGCTTCCATTAATGAAGAGATTTGTGGAAATTTATCTTGGAGGGTAAAATCACCTGCCCATTTTTCTTTCTGAAAATCTATCTCATTGCTTCTTCCTATTTTCCATCTGCTACCCTTGTTCAAATTTTTTTTGGCCCAGTTAATGGCTTTCCATATGCATGAGCCATTAAAATTCTCCTGTTTAAACATCCATCTTTTGTCATTATTATCCTACCAATATTTTCTCTTAAGGATTCTAGCCAAAAATCCATTTTCCTAAGTCTCCATCCAATCTTAGCAAGTAGAGCTTTATTCATTTTAGACCAGTCTCTGAGACCAAGTCCCCCAAGCTTCTTAGGTCTGCACACTCTGCTCCATGCAACTAAAGGAATTATATCTTTACTTTCTGTACCATTGCATAAAAACCTGTTCTGGATCTTTTTCAAACTTTCCCCAATTGTGATAGGAAGTTGGTATAGTGACATGGCATACACAGGAAGGCTCTGGAGAGAGCTAATCAGAAGTGTAATTTTTCCAGCTTGGGATAAAAGATTAGCTTTCGAACGTGCTAATTTCCTTTCAAACCTTTCAATTAGAAAGATCCATTTAGAATAGGAGGGCCTCCTACCCCCAAGAGGAATGCCTAAATATGAGGTGGGGAAGGTTTTGTAGGTATATTAAAAAAATTCAGTAATCTTCTTGCAGCGGTTGGCCATAGTGTTTAGGAAAGAGAGTACTTTTTTTGAAGTTGATTAGCTATCCCGAGACATCCATGTAATCATCGAGAATGCTTTTTGAGTTTTCTAGCTTCTGGAATGGTAGCTTCCCCCACCACAAAAGTGTCATCAACAAATTTTTTATGAGAAACTTTATCCATCTCAAGTTCCAGAGAAATCCCTTTGATGAATCCCTTTTCTGTTTCAACATTGAGTCTTCTACTGAGAGCTTCTGCCATTAAAATGAAGACGAAAGGGGAGAGGGGATCCCCTTGCCATAATCATTGTGTGCTATGAAATAACCCAATAGGACTACCATTCATGAGAATAGAAAACCAAACATTAGAAATGCAAGCCTGAACCATATGTCTTAAATCAATGTCAAAGCCAAACCTATCCAGGATTTTGTCTAGAAAGCTCCACGAAACCTTGTCATAAGCTTTTGCCCTATCCAATTTTAAGAATAAAGCTGACTTCTTACTAATTTTTGCTGTATGAATAGTCTCTTTGATAGTGATTATCCCATCTTGTATTTTTCTACCTATAACAAAGCCCCCTTGCTGTTCCGAAATGATATTAGGCAGGATCATCTGAAGCATGAGTGTTAGAATTTTTGTGCATATTTTATAGGAGGTGTTACAAAGGCTTATAGGTTTAAATTCTTTTAGTTATATAACATTATTATGCTTGGGAACTAGAGTCAGAAAGGTGTAGCTCATATCCTTTAACATGACCTTCTTCTTTAAGAATTCCTTCACTGCTTCAAAAACCTCTTTTTTGATAATGTCTAAGAAAAATTGAAAGAAAAACACTGTAAATCCATCTGGTCCAGGCAGCCTTGTCTAGGATGAGGAGTTTGACAAAAAATTCCACTTCCTTCATGGAAGGAATTTCTAAAATCATATTTTTATCTTCTTCCGATACTAACTTATGGATACAATTAAGGAAAAATTGTTCTTTTAAGAGATTATGATCCTGACTATTAGAGAGTAAATTTTGAAAGAAAGAGATTGTAACTTTGTCAATATATTCTTGTTCTTCAATCATGAAACCTCCCTCCTTTCTAATTTTGTTGATTCTATTGGAGCTTCTTATGCTTTAAGGTGGATTATTTGTTAAATGGGGTTACATTATTTGTTTTGTTATCGACTTATAGAATTATTATGGGTATTGATAATAAATTAAGGTAGAATTTATAGCTTGATATGGCTTAGGACTTTACATTATTTAAATGGTCAATCGACCATGATAAATATCCTTGCATTATAAATTAAATCAATATTAAAAACATATAACAAAGTAAAATTTTGAATTGAGGATAGTTATATCGATAAGTTTACTATATTGGCCTTTGCTACAACCACCTAGGCTACGAATAAATGCATATATTAATATTTCATGGATCCTTGGACCAACCCTGCTAAAATTTTATTATTTTTTAAATGGTATTTGACCATCTGATGCCTTCACTTTTTCCATTTGTATGGTCAAATTGATCAAACAACGAGCGTCCTTGGAAACTCATAATGGCTATCAGTTAATTACTCGAGCACAATTATTTTGTTGGGAAAATTTAGCAGATGCAACTGGCAGTGGTTCAGACATACATTTAATTAACATTTACTCTTCTTGAAAGAAGCAATAAGATTCTTGAGGATGTTATTATTATTTTTTGTTTCATTATTTCAATTATGCCTTTTTTGGCTCGTGGATCGAAGATCTACATGCAAGAAAATTATGGATGCTATATTTGTGTTGACTATAAATGCACATCATGCAAGTTTAAAAACTCTACATAAACTACTTGTGATTTTTTTATCCCCATATTTATACAATGGATGTTATGATAAGAATGGTGTTTCCCAGTTGATTTGGAGAAATATCTTGTCTTGCATTTTTTAGAGTGGTTGTGAAAGATGTTGAAAAACATTCCTATTGTTGCACCCACTCGACTTGGAGACAATCTTGAAGGGATTATGGGAACTTGTACATTTCAAGCATGGAATCATTCTTCCCCCCATATTTATTAAACTTTATCATGGACAGATCATTATGGGAAACCAACCTTTAAATGACACATAATTTATTTGAACCAGAATATATATGAACATATGCTAAATGGGATTCGAATCCAATCATCCTTATGAAATCATTCGACATGATGTAAGCATGGCCTTCCCATCATACTGAAAATTTTAATTATTACATATATTACTAGACACGTATAACAAAAACACAAAGTCATATGCCTTATACCTAGATGGGTTCATTATTTCATACCCATATCATATTCAAACTCACTATTCATTTTAATTAATAGGTCAATAATATAAAAATACCATTATTTTCATATAAATATTCTTAAATATTTGTATAGGGTTTGTAAAACGAAAGATGAAAGTTATAAGATGGTGCTCCTAAATCGAACCTTATCACTTATATAATTTTATTTTACCTTGGAGACCTATATGAGAATGCATAGGGGTAGTTTTCAAATCATAAGGAGTCGTAGGTTTAACTATTGGGATTTGTCTAATCATCATGAATGATTGTACTATGGTTGCACGATATTATTTTACTAAGACAAGCTAATGAGGCTCATAACTTTTTAAGGTAAGATTGATGATTTTAAGATATTGATTACTACTTGTGATTTTTTATTGGGATAATCCATATAATGGATGTTATGATAAGAATGGGGTTAGTCAACTAGTTGATTTGGAGAAATATCTTGTCTGCATTTTAAATTAGAAATCAGCTGTGAAAGATGTTGAAAAACATTTTTGTTGCACCCACTCGACTTGGGGGACAATCATGAAGGGATTATGGGAAATATGATTTCAGGCATGGAATCATTCTTCCCCCCATATTTATTATTCAATAGCATTCATAATGTTTTAATGGCTTTTGGTTTTGAAATTTTTCTTTTATGTTATCATGTACTGCAGACAATGAACTGATTTTCTAATGGGTGCTGGCTTGAGATAATATTTGTTTGATATTTCGAATACTAAAATGAATGTTGATTTTGTTCTATTGTGAGATCCATCTATGGCCATTTGATGGGCTTTCAATTTTCTATGTGTTATCATTCACGACTGTTCCACTGCGATTTTCTTTCATCCTATGAAGCATGGGGCAAATACCTAGATAGATTTACAATTGGCATTAGTGGACCATATCAGGGTTTATGTTTTTCCTTGTCGAATATATTATAGGAAGGAAGTATTGTAAAAATAATGTTTGATTACGTACCTGTAATGTGTATTTTCATTATTATTGACCTATTAATTAAAATGAACACCTTTGAGTTTGAATAGATATGGGTACGAAATAATGAACCCATCTGGGTATAAGGCATATGAATTTGCATTTTTGTTATACGTGTTTATTATATATATATATATATATATATATATATAATTAAAAAATTTCAGTATGATGGGAAGGCCATGCTTACATCATGTCGAATGATTCCTCATATTAGGATGATTGGATTCGAATCCCATTTTGGCTATGTTATAGAATGGGATTCTTTCCTTTGTGTCACTTTTTGTGGTTTCACATAATGAGCTGTCCACGATAAATTTTTAAATTTTGAATATCCCAAGGAGTATTAAGGTATATAATGCTACAAAATACATAGAAATATATATAGCTATATATTATCATCTCCATATAGAGTATATTTAATATACATATATATATATATGCATATAAATGATACTTAAAGATTTTTATAGGGTTCTTAAAATGGAAGATGAAAGTTACAAGATAGTGCTTCTAAATCGAACCTCGATTGATATAATTGAAATTTTACCTTGGAGATCTACATGAGAATGCATAGGGGTAGTTTTCAGAATCATAAGAAGGTGTAGGTTTAACTGTTGGTGATTAGTCTAATAAAGAAAATTATAATGATTGTGAAAACTATGGGTAAATGCACGGTCTATAATTATTTTCCTAAGACAAACTATTGTGGCTCATAATTTTTAAGGCAAGATTGATGATTTTAAGATATTGATTATCAATAATTTTATGTAACCTATCCATATATAATATATATGGGGGGCCATGCCCTACACATGACACAACCCCATCATACCCCTTTGGGCCCATGGTCAATGAATGAAGTCATCCACCATATAAAATTATTTAAGGCCAAAGGCAACCAAGAGAAGAGGTTTGACTATGTTTTATACATAGTGTATCCTAAGGTGGAGGGGTCGTAATGACCGTATTGGGCAACATCATGGCCATAGGGGATGAGTCCTTGAATGTTTGTATGGGGAGTATTTACTTGGGATTGAATATACAATTTACATACATACATACATAGAACTAAATATATGAGATCTTCCTCATAGTTTAAGCCTTCCCCCATAGACCTGCACAAAAAAGATAGAATGAAAATGGGAAAACAAGAGAAGGAAAATGAAAAAAAGAGGAGGATAGGAAAGAGATTATCTTATGATACATAGGGTTTCTAGGTGACCTATATCTAAGGGAGGATATTTTCCTAATGTAAGGGATCACACCACATCCTCCTCCCCACTTGTTAACAAGTTCACTAAATAACACTTATTTCAATAAATTTGGACTTATTCTAGTCTGAGAAGCTAAAAGATATAGCCAATATTGGAATCCAATATAACTATTTTTGGATTCAAAAATTTTAAATATTGGAATTATTTGCATTCCACAATCACACATATTGGATTCAAATATTGCATATATTGGAATTAATAATCACAAATATTGGAATCCAAAATCACATAAATTGGAATTTATTGTACTCCAAAATGACATATATTAGAATCCGAAAATCAAAATATTGGAATCCATTAATTTTCCCTCCAAAGTCCAATATATCTGATCAAAAATTAAATTAATGAATCTACGAAAAAATAATTAACGATTTCAGGGAATCAACATTTTTCTAAAAATTAATTCCTAGCAACCGCTAGCTCGTATGAAACAGATACATGTTATTTTTTATACGAGATAAGAACTAATAGGTTTAATATTGTCGTTAGAATATTTCTCTTATTAATATTAAAATGTCTTTAATATTAAAATATGTAAATTTTAATATTTAAAATTCAATTGGCCAAGCGGCCGTTAGGCTAATGAAATTCATGTCATGTGAGACAATTCTAGATTCAATTACTATGGTGTGATAGAACCTAGGGGAAACCAAAGAATTACTAAAGATGTTATGAAGAAACTAACAGAGGGAGACAATTCAATTTACGATAATTTAATTAACTATAAAACCATTGCAAATATATTTTCATATTTAAATTTCAATATCAAATTAACTTCATTTATCATGGTGTGATTGAACCTCAGTGCAACCAGAGAAATTCTAAAGATGTTATGAAGAAATGAGTAGAGGATGACGATCCAGTGTAAGAGAATGTAATTAACTATAAAACCATTCCAAATATATTTTCATATTTAAATTTAGATATAAAATTAACTGTAAGAAACATGACATAAAAAATTTCATATTCAAATATGGATATGAACTTAATTAAAATTAACTATAAAACCATACCAAATATATTTAAGTATTTAAATATAACTATGAAATAAATTGAAATTCCTTTATTAAAGGTAGAATTATAGTAAATTTTTTGTAGAATAATTTGAATTTATAATATAACACTATTCCTGAATATGTGATTCCAAATCAACAATAAAAATCATAGTAAAGCTCCAATAAAAAAGCTCCCTATAATTCTTTTTTTGATCTAATATAATCCCGAACATCTTTGACATCCTTCAATGGTTACAACAAATGCCACAACACATCTAACACGTATTTTTCTTCTAAATTAGAATCTATGTTAAATGTTTCAACAATTATGAAGTTCACAACATCATTGAACTTGTTTTTCTCTAAAGAGTCATCTATAAACACTATATTTTTACAATTGAATGATCCATTAAACCACCACCAAACAAAGTTGATATTATTGAGATATAATTTGGTATTCTCAGAACCTTCATAGTAAGAGAATTTTGTCTCGACACAATCTTCCTATGTAAATATGAACTCAAAGCTTATAACCTCCAAGCCAATGTTTTAAAGGAATGAAGGCATCGTGTCATCAGAATTTGAATTTCTTATGTATGTCGATAGTGTTATTTTGAATTTTTTTTGCATCATTAAAAGAATTGTTTCACATCGGGTATGATATTTTTTTTTTGAGCTCAACGTCACAAATTTTTTTTAACTGTTTAAAATCTAAATCAACCTTGTGGAGGGTGTGCACCGAAACACCATTTATATCGAATATGATCAGTTTCATGTTGCATGTGTTCGTATCTGCAAATTAAAAAAAGAAAAATCAAATGGTTGAGGGTGGTGAATCAATATAAAAATAAAAAACAAGTCCCTTTTGATATTTTTATATCAAAAATAAAATGGTTATAGCTGGTGAAGAAGATAAAAAATTGAAGTGCATTCCTCATTTCTTATTGTTACGTTAGGAATATATTTTTGTGCAGAATTTATTTGAGTAGAATGTAATGTTTCAGTACGTCAAGTCTTTACATGCCATATTGTATTTATTTCATTGCATTGGAAAGTGGTATACATTTTCTATTATTGAAGCAAAAACTAGTAATTAAGCATGCTCATAATTAATATAGGAATGCATATTTTATTAATAAGAACTGATCAAAGATTTGTTACAATAAATTTTCTCTGTTAATTTTCATTCACAACTTATACACTTACACTCTAAACTTATTATTATAGAAAATATAAATAAACCCAACTTATATTCATACAATCCCAACATACAAAAATAGTTAAACAAAACCATCATAAAAACATATGAATGTATTATATTTATAATGTTAAGTTGTATCATCATAATAACATTTTGAAATGCTAAATTTTTATTTAGCATTTAATTGTTCCAAATATTTGATGTCCTCTACCACATTCAATCCCTTAGACACTATTAGTGATAAGTCTTTGTAGAAATCAATCATTAACCACATATCTTTTGAAAAATTCTCTCCTCTACTTGTCATCTAACCATAAAATTTGCAAGAGGGTTTCCCTTTGTACCTAATGTAATACACATTGTATCTTTAGAACTGTAGGGAACATCGTTTCTACTCCAAACCTTTTCTAGATATTTTATTGCAATTTCATCAACTATATTACAATGTTATTTTCCCCAGGTAATTACTAGATTCAATTTAGTCGATAATTTTTTAATGAAGGCCTTTGTCCTCTTTTCAAATTCAACAAAAGTGATTTTATCTGACCAGATTCCCCTTTCAAATTTTTTTGATAATGTATTTTTAAGGTCTTTCAAGCCACCTCACAAGTTGATAGTCTCCTTGCTAAACTTGAATGACATATCCCTAGAAGACAATTTGTTTTTCTCATACAATCCCTACAAATCTCAAATAAGAAAGTAATTATTGTGGTTAACTACAGAGAAGTAAATAAAGTTTTTTAATCAGTCACATATCAATTCTAACCAATGGAAATAATCAACATTATAGCTTATAGATACAACTTACATATGGGGCTTGTGTGTAGGATTTGATCTTCTTTACCCACTACTGGATTCTTTGATGCAAGATCTATTTCAAACAAGCATTAATCTACTCATAATATAGATATTTCTATGCAAAATGAAATTTTATTTGACAAAACATAATGATCTAAATGGTAAAATGGCAAATTCAATATCAGCACTTTAGGAAGCTACCACTTATCGACTGAGCTTCCAACTTGGCTTGCATCGAACTTACACACTGCTGGTTTTTTTTACATAAGATTTATTGAAAATTATAGACACCTATAATTTAGCTTGAGCAATTTAAATAATTAAATTACATTAATTATATCCTTTCCTACAAATTGACAACATATTGTCAATAAAATGCTCATTTTCACTTCTATCAATGTTAATTAGTTACATTACATTAATTAATTAACTCTCCTATCAAAAAAATATGCCAATTAATGGCCTTTCATTAATTAATTTCACTTTCTATCTAGACTAATCAATTATTCTTAATTAATTAGATTCCTCTTCCATTAGATCAATAAATCCTTATTTATGTGACCACATCCCTCTCATAATCTCAATCATGCTAATTATTCCTCTAAAAATATTCTATAAGCTTGCACACCTATTAATTAATCACTTTGGTTAATCAATAAATCCACTCAACTCTCATGAGTCACTCAAGGACAAAAAAAACTTTCCTAAAGTAAACTCAACCACTTCTAAACCATGTTTATCCATTACTAACCTAGCTTTGCTATTATACCACATGTACTAGGATGAAAAGCTTATTCAAACCATTGGGTTATAAAAGGAACCCTCCTCCAACCTTTCTATTTACACCTTTACATGCTTATAACCTAAACTATAGACATTTCATCTTAGAGCATCTTTCATTTGAGCTAAATGCCTCATTCTTGCATTTCATCCATCCAATATTTTGGATCATATGGAGAGAATCAAAATTGTCTTGTATCCATACTTTGATGAGCCTTCATTCCCAAAACCTTAAATATCAAACAACCAGCTTTGATTTATATGGATCTATCTAGGTTCATTTAGTGTTTTTGTTGATCTAAAGAGTAGAGATTCAAGTGATTAGCATATTTGTTTGATTTCCATTTCAATTTTTAATGCATAATGTTGGTATTTAGTCTTATTAAGCTATTAGCATGATGGTATTTGTAGGATTAACTTAGTTTTGAAGCTACTAAGGTGTTTGTTTCAATTCTCCTAGCTTAGTTAACTACTACATTTATACATTTGGCACGCTCAGTGGGATGGATTCATAGTTCCTTTGATTTTCATGAAGTTTTGTTATTTTTCTCAAATTTTTTATAACCCAAATCACGTACATGTGAAATCGATTAAGATTATTAGGTTTTTTTACTAACTTTATATACATTGATTTTTTTATATGTGATTTATTATGATGGGTCATCCTTTGATTTGAGATAAATTGGGAAAAAAATGAGAATTTTGGAGTTACATACGTTATGATCCCATGTTTTGACGTCATCTCCAGGTACAACTGTAGGAAAAAAAATTGTAAGGGGCACATACACAGAAAAATTTGAGTGTAGGTACTAAAATGCTAGCGTACATGACATAAGTTGAGCGTATACATTCTACTGTTAATTATACTATGTCATATTTTTTGTCAGGCTAGTATATGTATTTAAATTCCCACGTATACATCATACTACCAACGTACATGATATTCTGCACTATGTTTTTTTCTGGGTTTCTCTTTTCTAGCATATGTACCTAAACCCATGCGTAGGAGGTCATACTTGATCGTACACATCTGATAGTGATTTTTCTCTAATCTTATTGACTATGTAAGCATATGCATTAAAAGTTAGGTGTATACAACTCTCTTTCCACGTACCTATTTATCCCACTACCAATTTTAACAGAGGTGTGTACACATCCTAAAACACACGTACACACCCAAATTTGAGCGTATGCATCATAGTTTGGATTTGAGTTTTACTTCAAAATTTGTAAAAGCATGTTTTGTTGATGCACTAACTCCTTGCAGGTTTAAATTGAAGATTAACTTTTATTCTATAGGGAATATTTGCATGGTTTTTGATAACTTAGTTTGTTTAAGGGTTAATGAATGTTGCATACTTAGTTAGGAGATTAGAGTCACATATGTTCTTCCCTCACACGTTCTAGATGATGTTGGGAATTAGAAATGATTTCTATATATTTTATTTCTTTGAAAAAAACTTGTTTCTAAAAGAATGAATGTCAAATTTTGTTAAGATGAATGAATTTTACGTTTAAATTGACTATTTTCCATTGTTAATTGCATAGTTGGATTCTGCATCATGTATGCTCTTCTCTTGCATCTTAGAATGATCTTGAGAATCAGAAACAATATTTTATCCTCTTTTTGTTTGTGGAAAACTACTAAATCTGTTGTGTAGGACATAAATGCTTGTCAAAGAAAGAAGGAACGAGATAAAAAGTACTAATATATTTTCGTGAAGGTTTCCAAAATGTTGTACAAGAAAACCACATTAAGAATAAAAGATAAAAAACACACCATAATCAAAACATTGTATTTGTAGGTTTAGATAAGGGTACGCCTTGCCTACTTAACTAGGACATAACCCCTTTGGCATAATCCTTAAACTACAATAATGGGGTTGGTTCTAGGAACCCCAAATTAGTCCACATAAGATGGAACCTTGTGGTCAAAATGGGAAGTGCTCCACACACTTACTTTTTCATTTTTACCTTTGTGAGTTAGATTAAAATTTTTTTGTATCACAACCCCAGTGAGAACACATGATGAACACATTTGTTGCTCATTGCGTTTGAAGGGGGTAAAGTAAATCTAGGATAACCCAAGACTCGCTAGTTTAAATTTCTTGGTAAATCGATCTCACATTAGACAAACTTGTGATACCTAATTGAGTGAACCACCTAGGAAGTTATCTTGACTTGGAGCCAACTTATTTGTACCATCATTTTGAGAGAAATCACTAAGGGAGAAATTTCTTGAAATTGAAACTTTGTTTATCAAACAAAGGGAGATTCCATCAAAGTTCAAACTACACGTTATTCAACATGAAATTTGTGTGACATTACTTTTTCTTACTTTCTCACTCGTTGTAAGACGAGGAAAACATCTACCGAAATGAGGCCAAATAATTTTCAACCCCACTTGATCTAGTTCCTTTGTTTTATTTTGACACTTTTTTTTATCATAACAAGAACAAATATATTTTTGTTATCAATTGATTGTGTTCGCTAGTTTTATGCCCATTTACGCTCATCCATCTTTGCGGCTGAGTTGTTAAATGTCTAAAGTGTGTGAGTATGTTTTTATGTAATATATATCCATTTGATATTGATACCCAATTCAATATCATAATTTTTAATTAGGCTTGATTCCTCACTAGAATATCCTTTGAAGTGTTATGTTTCTTTTATCGTATCACCACAATTTTGATACTTACGTCTTGTTTCTTGTAAACTTGACCTAAGTTTCTAAGTTATAACGTTACGCTACGCACAGCGTAATAATTCCTTGGTATACCTTAAGCCTTAGTTTGATTTCAAACATTACCTTGATTTTGAAAGGTGTTGTTGTAATCATTTTGTGCATCGTATCAATATTATTTTGATATTAATACCTTACTTTTTTGAAAAGTTTGGTTAACATATCTTAGTGGTATTGTTGCATTTTTCATCTTTGAAACTCCCACTTTTTTAGATATATGTCTTGGTTAGATTCAAACTCACTTTATTTGTAATTTTTTTGAGAATCATATAAACCTCTTGTTATTACATACACCCTGTTCATTTCTTTGAACTTGACATAAGTGGTGAGATTTTGTTGATCATCTTAGACGTAAAACTACCATTTGGAAACAACTTAGAAAGTAAGTTCATTGATTTATTGATTCATAAAAAACCTTGTGTGATTGTGTCTTGTAATGATTCATCGTTTTCAGTTATCCATTTAGGACAATCACTTTGATCCATTGATTCTTTATCATTCATTATTCTTTGATCATTAATTTGGATTTATGTTTAGAACTTGTGTGATTGTTGCTTTTGTTTATCCACCTTATAAACTCATTTCTAGGACAATCCTTTGGGTCGTTGATCCTCTTTATATTCTTTTTTTTTCCTAAGTTCATTTTCATTTTCGAACATATATTTCAAACCTTGGCAAAAATATTTCCTATCAAGCAACTTTTGCATAAATCGAACATTGTAAATATTTCATTTGTATCCTTTATGTTGCTAAAATTTTGATCAATCCTTTGACATTTACACCTCCAAACTTGTTGTCCAAAAATTTTAGGATTATCAATCTTGAGTCATCACGATGTATGTTTTCCTTAGCTTCCCTTTTGTAAAATCACACAAGTATCCCCATCTTTACAAAATTTCTAGTTGGTTGTCGTTATGATGCTTAAATCAATATAAACCTTCTTCACTTTGAAGAATTTTGATCATATAATCTATGGCTAGGCCTTTGAACCCAACATATACCAATAATGACTAATTATCGCAAGGTCCTTTATATATACGACAATATGGAATCAAAGTTTCAGTGTTCATATCAAAAGATGCCCATCATTACTAAACCTCATTTGGTTCTTCGCGCTACATTACCCATCTAGGTAACCCGTTCCCCACCTTCATCTCATAGTTGGTGGTATAGTTTGGACACTTTTGATCCAAATTATTATTCAGGTTCCCCCCACTCTTCTTTTGATTCTAATCCAAACATTTCCTCTTCCTTTAAGGATTCTAATCCAAATATTTCATCTAATTCTTCTGATGATTCAGATCATAACTACTATTCTGATTAATCTAATTCGAATATTAATTCATAGTACCCCCTTTATTTTTGGGACATCCTTTATCATTCCTCCAACTTGAGTCCTAAGTCGCAGTCCTCCCCTTCTTCGTAGGACCTTTATAAAACATCTAACACGATTCTTCAATTTCTATCTTACCCTCCTTTGTAGGACCTTCTTTATCATTTAGCTAATGTTATTATTGAGTCATGGTCCTCCCATACTTTGAATGACCTTGTTTATCATTCATCTAATGTGATTATTGAGTCACAGTCATCCCCTTCTTTGCATGACCTCTTGTTATCAGTCACCTCAATGAAATATTCCTTATTTGAAGATTCATGTGACTCAAAGTCCTTCTAGTCAATTGTCTAAGTCGACCACTACATTGCAATCTATGGAATTATGAATACACAATCCTCCTAATATTCCTCCATGATGTTGTATTATATGGAAACCTATACCAACCAATTCCAAATATTCTTCTTCTCACAAGAAACCTATCCCTAAGTCTCCTTCATCGCTCACGTCACATTCTTCTATCAATCATCATAAAACATCTTCTCAATATTTCACACCAGTTGGTCATTTTTTACCCAATCAAACCCTCGTGGTCAATAGGCAACCCATGACGATTAATTTCTTTCAAAATGATGGATAAATCATGGTATTTATAGGGGCACATGAATATATTCATCTAGAAGATTACGAGCGAGGATTCTCTTTAGACTTCAATGCATCTGTGTATTGTGAGGAAAAGGTTGATTTATTTTATCAAGAAATAGAGGAAGATCCTAAGATCATGCAACTTGATCCTCCTCTTATTCTTCCATCCTCACATTCTGCATTACGTGATAAAAATCCTAGGTCTTGCATTGATCCATGGCCTATCTTCTCATCAACCAATCAATGTTTGTCTATCACAATTCCTCAATAAAAATATCTTATGGGTTCAATTCTAAGAATCCCTTCATCTTCATCTAGGTTTGGGTCACCTTCTAGTCACCCTCCCTCTACTATTTATGGGACATCTTCAAGTAGTCCACTATCTTCTATTCTTGGGGCACGTCCAACTAGCCCTTTGTCTTCTATGTATGGGTTACCCTCAGGTAGTTCATCACATTATATTCTTTTTCCACATCCTAATAGACCATAATTTTACATAAATGGGTCACATCCTAGAATCCCTTATTATTATATTCCACAGGGCAACATCCTAGTATCCCTTCATCTTCTATTTTTGTCCCACCTCTTGGTAGACCATATTCTTAAATTCTTTGACCGTATCATTTTCATCCATCACATTATTATTCTACCAATGATTATGGCAATCCCACAATCATTTCTCAAAAAAATTATAAACATCCATGTTCTTCACCCACTTCCCGGGATTAGAAAAGTAAAACATTAGCTTATAAGAAACTTAGAAAAGTTCTTTATCAAGCTAAGATCAAAAATATGAATAAGATTCTAAAAATCCCAAAAATTCAAACGATTATAAAATTCAAACTCAAATGTGATTCCAAAATGCACACCAACGCACCCATAAAGTATGGTACAAAGTGCAAAAACCTATGGATAAGGAACTCAAGCTCCCACATACAAAATCCACGTTTCAAAAAAATCACAATCATTTGTTAAGTGTGAGATCACCACAATAATTGAGATCAGGGATAATATTACACTTGATAAGCAAACAAACTTAGTTTCTCTTATCAAGGAAATCGTGAACATCGTTTTTGGATCCTCTCACCCAAAGTGACATGTTTTGTTCCGATAACCATCAAAAAATCATAAAACAATTCAAAAATATAATAAAATGAGAAAACATTAAAACCTTAGAAAAAAAAATCAAAGGTTCAAAGATCAAACATTGCAATCATGTATTGTGTACACATGGATGTTATTTATTCCCTTTCTTTCCATTTCTTTGTAAACCATCCACCACTTTCATCCTTTTGATGATCTTTTGGTTATCCTATTCATGCTCATTGTGTTTCCTTTATCTCTATGGAATCTGTTTGACCTTGGTCTTTCATCACCTTGGTAAATTAAAGAGTGGCTGACCTCTTAGAGATCCTATCACAATTATCATCTAATAAACTTGTTATGAAGAAATTTCATACGTATTTGTTGACACAAGCCAATGTTCTCATCACAATCACTTCCACATCCTTCCATCAAGCCATCTGTGATTCTTAACCCCTTGTCAAACAATATATCTAAAATAAGTATTCAGTAAATAAAACAAGAATCAAAATCAATCAATCAAAAAGAAAAATATACAAATCAAAAGAAAATTGATATATAACTCTCTCTTGGGGTATTTCCAATAATCTCTACCAGGGCTATGTATGCCTGATTGGCAATAGAGAAATGTTGCAATTCAAATAAAATGCATGTCCATCAAGGTTATGGACACCTAGATGGCAATGGAGCAATGTACGGCTCTCCTTTCACCCTCTATTTATAAATAACCTTTCAAAATCAATCATTCCTACACATTGGCTAGTATCTTCAATTTCTTTAGATCAACTCTTTCCTTCAAGAGGTAATTCATTTCCACGTGCACGCACTTGATCTCTATAAGAAAACAGGATTAATATGTTACCAGGTTTTGTTTAGACGTTGTTTAAACTCTTTCTTTAGTACATGTCTTGTCTCATGATTTGTTTCTTTGGCTAATAAATTTTTCATCAACAACCTTCTAGATCCATTTTCCATATCTTTTCATAGCAGTTATGTTCTACTTCGTTCAAAACATCCATGTGTATAAGATTTCCTTTTTACTATATTTGAGGGAAACATTTTCCCTTCATTTAATAAGATTATTTTGTACTTCCCTTCTCTCACATGTTTCTTGGCTAACTAATTTTGGGGGAATCCTCGCTCCCTCATGATTGAACCTATTTTATATTGGCCCTGATCCACCTTCAACGTGTGAAGAGTTTTCCTTTGAATACTCCCACCTAATCACCGGGGAATTTTTCACATCTTAAATTTATTGTGCATATGTGTGGCCTTCTACCCTTGTACATCCTATCTATCACTAGGGGCATCCATGCTTATTTGTCTTCCTATACATAGTTTTGGAAAACTATCAAAATTAAAAACATTCACATATGTTTCTAAAAAATAAAAATCATCCTAAAAAACGTCACACTTCAGTTATTTTCTTTTCTTGTGTGTGACTCCCAAATCATCTTGATCTACTTCCATTAACAAATCTAGTTTTCTTACTATTAGGGCACAATGAGTTTTTTGGTACTGTTTCATAATGCATGATTCTTTTCATAGGACCCAAGTGTCATCTGTTATTCCCCTTACATGTATCCTTGATAGGGGCACCATCTTCTAACCCTTGTTGTTAATTCACATAGGTCGGAATCAAATCTTGATAAAAAAATATTGCATTATTTTTCTCTATTAGTTTATCTTGTTTAATTTCTCGTATTGCATTAGATTTTGTATGTTGTATGGAGTTGGTTTTTTCAGTAATGAACAATTGTTTTTATTATGGATTTTGATGTCATTCTACACTTTTGTCGTATGTTTATATTTTTAATAAGGACTGATGATGTACATCCTTGGAAATATGATGGTAGAGAAGTTGTTTTTAATACACTAGATGAAATCTCATTCCTTTCTCACCATCTTCATTTTCCCTCCATATCATTCTCCTGTCAACTTTATTCTTCTAATTCACTTGGGGCCGCATGCCCATACCCATTATTATATCCATTTGTCTCACCTTTATTTTTTTGATTATCGATTTCCTTTTTTCATCACCCCAATGACACTCGAGGGAGAATATCTCACTTCTATTAATTTTTCTTCTACCCCTTCAAAATTTTACCATCTACTATCTTTGAAGTAGTGTCACTTACGCCACCCAAAGAGAGGTAAATGTAGACACCAATAATTTAGCTCAAGAAATTTAAATACTTAAATTGGATGATTATATCCTTTCCTAATAATTGATGACATATCATCAATAAATGTTCATTTTATCTTATATCACCGTTAATTAGTTACATTACATTAATTAATTAACTCTTATATCCAACAACTATGCCAATTAACGACCTTCCGTTAATTAATTCCCCTTTCCATCTAGACTAATTAATTATTCTTAATTAATTAGCTTCATCTTCCATTAGATTAATAAATCATGATTTACGCGACTATATCCCTCTCATAGTCTAAATCATGCTAATTATTCCTCTAAAAAGATTCTATAAACTTGAAAACCTATCAATTAATCATTTTGGTTAATCAATAAATTCCCTCAACTCCCATGAGTCACTCAAGGATGAATTCATCACTCCTAAAGTAAACTCAACCACTTCTAAATCATGCTTATCCATTACTAACCTAAATTTTATATTATCTCGCATGTAATCAAATGAAAATATTCTTCAAACCATTGGGTTATAAAATCAACCCTCCTCTAACCTTTATACTTACACCTTAACAAGCTTATAACCTAAACTATAGGCATTTCATCTTAGATCATCTTTCATTTGAGCTAATAGCCTCATTCTTGAATTTCATCTATCCAAGATTTTGGGTCATATGGAGAGAATCAAAATGGTCTTGTAGCCATACTTTGATGAGCCTCCATTCCCAAACCCTTGAAGATCAAACAATCATATTTTATTGTCATTGATCTATCTAGGTTAATTTAGTGTTTTTGGTTATTTAAAGAGTAGATATTCAATTACTTAGCATATTAGTTTAATTTCCATTTCAATTTCTAATGCATAATGTTGGTATATAGTCTTGTTAAGCTCTTAGCATGATGATACTTTTAGGGTTAACTTAGTTTTGAAGCTACTAAGGTGTTAGTTTAAATTTTCCTATCTTAGTTAACTAATACACTGATATAAAAACAACATTAATCAATTAATAATTGATTTCATGCTATTGCAAATGAAAGCATAATTTAAAAGGATACTACTCTCCATGGTAATATGGTAAGTACAAAATAAATTTTTTTGTGTCTTATGAATGAATTTTAACATCCGATAGGGTTTGTTTATATTCATTAAACCACCCATTGGTAGACAGAAATTATGAGATATTGATGTGGATTAGCGACTGCTAGGCTATGACATCATTGGCTGGAATAAGCATTGATGCTAATGTTTGTATCATTATATCTATACTGATGGTTTATGTAGACAACAAACAACCTAATAAATACAAACTCTGTAGAATTATATTCCACCATGAACTTTTGAAATAGATTATTTGGTTATTCCTTATTTGAAAATTGTTCCGCTTCTAGAATTAGTTGACATTGTTTTCTATAACTTTGTGATCCTTATAAATGGTTTTTCTAAAAATATGCATGGCTAACATACCTGGTTCTGACTGCATATTCATGTTGGTTACCACTGCGTATTTCATTGTTACTTTCTCTAGTTGTTGGTTGTCTAAATAAACCATTAATTGTTTTATAAATTTGTGGGGCTTAGTAGTAGTTTTTATTTATAAATACACATGACTAACATACTGATATTTGATTTCATATTTGTGCATGATGTGGATTATTTCTCTTCATCTGTCACAAGATTTGGTGAACATAGAGTGTTTTCAAAAATATGAAAACAATGGCAATTGGGAAAAAAAAACTCATTAAACATATTTATAAAATGATTGAAAGTTAATCACCATGTTGAGTTGGTTGTGTAGCGTCAAGTTGAGAGGTTTTTGTGTAGCGTCAAGTTGAGAGGTTTTTACATCAACTGCTATTGTTCTTTGGTTTTCTGGATAAATAAGAAATTTGTAAGTAGATTTTCTTGGTTGAAATACATTTAACATAATCACATGTTTGAGTTGTATTCTGGTATGAAACCTTTCTTCATATGAGAATAGTAATGTTTCAAGACCATTTCCTAACTAGGTGTCTCAACAATAAAAACAACAGATAGATTGGATTCAATTAATTCACACAGTGTGACACTGGTGTCATAAAGTACTAAAAATGTTTTTTTTGGGAACAACATCGAGTGAACATATCATCCCAGAACTCATATGATTACTCGCAAGGAAAAGGATGTTTGTTTCCTTTTAGGCCAATTTATCTTACAGTTATCAATTTTTTAAGATTTTTTTCCATCCAATCCCTAATGACTTCATCTATTTCATCATTTTTTATCATCTCAGTTGTGCACTCTAGCTATTTTGTACATAAGACATAAGATTTTAAATTTCCTATTACTGTCATAAAGTTTGTAGCATCCATCCAGAATCAATTCTCCAAAGTATTTAACATTTTCCATGTATTATTTATTGTTTCACTCAACATTATTAAATATTAAATTAGTATGAGAACAACAATAATAATATCTAACACACTAGTTCCAATAATTATTAGCATATCCATTATTACTTCAGAAGAAATATCAGTAGACAAATTGTAAAAATCAATGATAACACATTATGTATTGAAAGGATTGGTGGCTAGAATAATTGATAGAGTTGATGGAAGCTAGAACGGGTATGCACATTGAATTTTTTTTTTTTTGTCCTCCATCCTTGTGGGTATATTTTCTTCCATTGAAATCACATAGTTGTCTAATATTTTCTCGAGAGGAAGAACTTCTTCTGCCACCTAGTATTTTTTTCATTTTAATTTTTTCCCTCTATTTGGGAATTATATTTTATCTTTCTTTTTCTCTCTTCACCTAATAGTACAAACAACTGGTGGTAGTGTGATTCATGCAATTTAAAATTTTCAATTACATTGGAATTAATATAAGATGTCAATATATTATTATTTGGATGTGTTTCTTTAAAATATTGTAGAACTTTTTCTCTCATTTTTCTATCTCCTTTTATTCTCTGGCAGTAAGAATCAAATGTATCTATTATTACACCTTCTATAATAGGAAAATTTAACTAGACATCCCATGATTGTACTTTATCTACTAGTACTGATAGTTCTTCTTTGATCATTCCTCTAGCAACCCTGAATTAATTAGCTATGAATCTTTCCAATGAATTTGGCTGAAATTTATATTGATTATCTTTAATAGGTGAAAAAACAAGGCCACCCGATCTAAATAATTGAAATTTTTTCATCCATTTATTCCATATATCATCTTGGTAACAATAGAAATTTCCATTTTTCATATAGATTTTTGGTTTTGTCCACTTTGAAAATCAAAAGACATTGATTCTCAAAGTTATGCATTCAAAGGAAAATCATATGTTTTATATTTTTATATAAGGAAATTAAATTTTAATAAAAAATGTAATTACATTAAAATACATTACCTTCCACTCTTCTTTTTTGGTTTTTGTCAATCTAGAACATTGAGGACATCCAAACTATTTCCAAACCAATCTAGCTTTGTACAACAAACAAATAAACTTGGTGTCTATCTAGGTTTTGTTCACTTTATTATTTTGTTTGCAAATATTAGTAATGGCTTCATTAGTTTCATTTGTAGAAATGATGCGAGCCCTTCGAAACCGTAGCCTCTTATGTAAAAAATTGTAAATATCTAAGCCCAAAATAGTTTTTTGTGAAAATATTGTATATTGGTCATCAAGTATATAAAATTTAACGCTATCCCTTTCCAAGTATTTTAGATCTTAGAGCTCCACAACGTTATTATTAGATTGTAATAAGGGAAGAACAATTGTCTCCCTCTATGTAGGAATAACATTTATCAACATGCAGTGCACAAGAAGGTCAAAATTATCATCATCTATAGGATGATATTGATACTTTAGAGGTGCTACATGGCATCGTGAAACATCAATTAGAAATAATTCAGCATTGAAAAAAAAGTATTCAAACTACTGAATACTTAAAGGTTCTATTTTCATGAATATAGTGGTTGCTTTCTTTAGTAATGCAACTGATTTAGGATTCTTTTTCAACCCTTGTAACTTTGATATGGATGGATCAATCTCCAATCTAGCCAAATATGCTAACCTCAACATAGAAAAAAAATTGGCATGTTTTGGAGGTGAAAGCGAACCTTTTCTATTCAAAAAATGGAAAACAAAAGAGGTTTTTTCAGCTCTATAGTATTTTATGAGTACTATAAGCATGCCACTATGAATGTCTTCTGCATTTGAATAGCCAATTTTTTCATTATCTACTAACAACCCCAAATCCCAACCATATATTAAACAAGAACATTTTTTTTTTTTTGAGGCCTTTATTTCTCGTTTCCTAAATAAAGAAACATCCAACTCCATATCCATAATAAGAAACTTATTGTTTTCATATTCAATGCATTCGACCTAAACACACAGTGTATTGGAATCAACAACTAGGTAAGTACAACAAGTTGGGGGACAAAAAAGGGGTCATAAGTGGACATCATATTGCAAATAACAACATAATATCAATTTGTAGGGATTATTAGCAATGCATACACTAAAAATTAGAAAAATGTATATCAATATGAATCGTAGTATCTAGAATATAGTTTCTAAACTACTAATTTTAAAGAAAATTGGACAAATTTAGCTATATTAAACACTCAAAATTCAATGACTTGGTATTTAAAAAAAAAAATAACTATAAGATTGTAGTCCGTTTGCCCATGATTTGGATGACCAAAAATTGATATATATATTTTTCCTTTGGTGAGAAGTTAGATGCCGCTATCTATCTTGGGATAGATTTTATTTTGTATTTTTTAGCAATATTTTATTTTTTATTATTTTTTCCATGAAAGTGGTCTCAAAACATAAAGAAAATAGATCACTTTTCATTTGCCCGCCATAACTTCATAAAAAACTATTGAAATCAAATAATTTTTTTTGAACATGTATATAATTTCACCATGGTTGGGATGGTATAAGTTTTTATCACATTCTGACAAGTGAAAAAAAAATTGCAGTCTTAAACATAGACATAAACATTCACTGGAAAAAGTGTCTTAAAGACCTACTATTAGTAAAAAATTATAAAATGATATTTTTCCTATTCTATTCAATATAAAATCAATATTTATACAAAGATAATAGTATCCCCTATGTTATGGTACCATTTTTATGACATATTTTTGACTTTTCAACATGGTTCGATCCCACGGAAGACTAAATTTGATGTTTTGCTATTTTTGATGTAAAATTCAGGATTTGATGTCCACTTAATTTTCCCGCAACTTGCTACACCTACCCAACTGCTGAGGATATAACCATACTGACTTCCTCATGTTCATCATCTATAACAAAAAACAACCACATGTGAGCGTAGTAGTTGTCAGGGTTATAGATTTACACAAACCATTCCTTGTCTCTTTTCTTCTAGCACTCAACACCTTCAATGAATGGAATTGTCAAGAATGGAGTGTGAAAAATGGAAGACATTTTACCTGCAATTGGAGTATAATATATTAATAATTACTTCGCATATGGATTATGTTATTTTTTCGCATCGTATGATAATGAATTTAAGTATTAGCCTTTGCAATCACCAATATCTATAGTACATTACCTTTTTTTATCAATGGAGAATAATCAATGTAATGGTTATGGAACACTAGGATTTGACTGGATATGATATCTAACCTTCAACTGGTTACTGTAATTTCTATTTTGTGGATCAAATAATTAATAATAGAAAGTATGCAAAATTTTTCTTTGCAATCAACACACAACATATTTTGGAAGGATTATCCATTGTCTTAAAACCATCCACATTGCATAGATACCATGAAACGAAAGTTTGAAAATATAGATATTAGCAAGAGGTAGGATTTAAGTCCACATATAAGTGGACAATTTTTAACATTACTTGTCAGTAATTTACACCAAATGAATGGACTAGCATAGAGTCATTAAGGTTATTTTTTTTGTATTTTGAGAAGAGTGTGTGAGAAACAAATCACAATAATAGGGCCAACGGTGGCTAAGCAATATTTTTTAAATATAAAAAAAATTTAGTTTTTTTATAACACATATTGCAAAGAAAATATTAATGGCCATTATGACCTAATAAGTTTTATTTGAAATCAAGTATTGGAGTATGTCGTAATTCACACCCGTTTGTATCAAAGAAAACACTTTACAAACATGAAGCTCTATTAATAATTGAAAGGAATAACATAAATACCACTAGGCTTTTCACTTTCTTTCTTTAAAAAGAGAAAACAATTGTCTAGCTTTACGTTGACTAGGCTCCTATCATTACCACTTGGCATTGTAATCACTATATTTTCATCTTTGGACCGATATTTTTTTCATTGATAGTAATTGTATTGTATTGGCTTGAATTCACATGGTGGACCAAATTGATGTACTATATTCCATCAAGAAGTATCAAGACTTATTTATTTCTCCTAAGATATATCTTTGTAAATTATAATCCAAATTCATTTGTAACAAAAAATAAATCCTAGCGACAGCTAGGCTCAACAATTTCTTAATTTCAAAATAGTTGTTGAATAAAAATCATGTTCTAGCTTAGGGGTAACTACAAATAGTTGGGGGAGCAAAAAGTGGACATCAAATCCCGAATTTAACGAACTGCAATCGTAGTTTATATACTGTGATCATGTTTTTAAAAACTATGATCACAGGTTTTTTTACAAGTTCGAGAAGTTTGTGAACCTAAAATCATGATCAAGTTCCTCTAATATAAAAAAACAACTGTGACCCTCGTTTTCCCCCACCATTTTCTCCAAATTGAGGATTTTTTCTATTATTAACACTCGCGCTTTGTATTACCCTTCCAAATTGTATTTTTTTCTTTTGGATTGTGATAATTTACATGATGTCATCGAGAAAAAAAGGGTAAGCCCTCATTTTTGATCAATTTTCTTACATTTTAGGTTTTTTTTGTGGTTTTAATGGGTTTTTCAATATTTTGGGTATGTATAAAATTTAATTATTTTGTTAGTTTCTCGGCAAGCTACTAATCCTCCAAATCATCCAAATGTTCCTCAACTTCCTTAAAAACCTCCTCCGAATGTTCCTTCTCCTTCTGTGGCTCCTACCGTCCCCACAGAACCACCAAGAACCCAAGGTGATATCATTAAAAAAATATGATAAAATAAAATTTCCATTCAGAACCTTATTAACACTATTAGACAAAATCATTCCACAAATCCAAGCCGCATGAATCTAGGCATCACACTTCAAATATTGATTGGAAAAGTTGACTCTACAACATACCAAATAGATAGATGGAACAATTTTAGAGATGATTGTAGGCATTGGTATGCGAAAAATTATCACATGTGGCTGTGAAAGATAAAAATTTGGAAAACACCGCATTTGTGCATTATTTATGGACCTCAAAACCAATGCCCCCCTCATGACTAATTGCAAATGGTTCCCTATCCATTGGTGTCACAACGACCAGATTAAGAACAATTTTGAACACTTATGGTGGATGGTTAGTGATTATCCACCATGCAATAACAACGAGGTTCCTCTATATTTTTTGAAGAAATTTTATTATGAGTTTTTGCTTAATGAGGTCCCTAATTATTTTGACTTTTCTGGGTTTTACGGTTAAGGAGGTGGCTCTACAAAGACCATACTAGATGCACACATTGTAGTTGGTCAAACTATGATGCCCCACACCCAAAAACCCCCAAAACCTTTAGTTATACCTCCTACAGTGAAGGAGGTTGTGGAGATCGAAACACTATATGCGTTCAAGCCTTACATAGTATCCAGATAGCATCTAGCGATGTTAGTGGAGGTGTCAGTTATAGTACACCACACTAATGTGGGTCATGTGGTTCTGTATACACTAAGGGTGAGACATCCTTTGTTGGGTCACATGATCTCTTTTTTATAGATCTACTGATGGAATATGTTTTTGGAAATGTTGAAAATGTCCTTGGTCTTTCACATGTAAATGTCACATAAATAATATATATAGAAAATTTTATTTCATTTGATATTTTAATATATATATACTTGATTACACCATACTTGTGTAAAAACTAATATATATTTTTATTTTAAACAACAAGAGCTAGTCAAGGACACATTCAGTGTGGACATTATAGCTACTGCAACCCATGTTATAATGTGTGTAGATGTAAAGTTCAAGTTACTTACATTTAAAAGTTCATTTGATTACACATTTATTATTAAATTTACATGTATGTACATGTATGTGTTTCACGTGTACATTAAATTTATCCTTTTTAAGAATGATCCAGGCGAGACATCATTTGATGTGGGAATTGAGGCTATCAGCACGCCTCACGTTACTTTTCTACAGGTTAGTTTCACATATTTTACTAGTTAATGTTCAAGAATGTTTAAATATTATTAACATACATATCTATACATGTTATATAATTTAATATATATCCATGAGCCTTAGATCATTACAACATTCTCCTAGACAGGTTTCAATTAGTGTTGATCTACATGTTGTTTGTACATCTTATGACTATTGCATAGAATCCTCCCTTTATGTAGACTATGGAGGTTGCTTCTGATGTTTCCATAACGTCTACAGATCCACTCACACAGGTATAATTTTCAAATTTGTTAAATTTTGGATGAATTTTTTCTTACTAAATCTACAATATCAAATTGTACACGAAATATTTAATTTTAACTATTTATTTGTATGCATCCTTGTATGAGTCAGAGTGCACTTCGATGACCCCTAGACACTCCCCCTCACAAGTCTACCCTTGACCCTATAGAGTGTCAATGAAATATTGATAGGGATCATGAGGTTGCGGTAAGATTTCACATGCATTAAAATTTAAATGTTTCTAAATTATGAATGTATTTACAATATATCCACTTCTTAAACATTTGGGTGTTAAAACTTTATGTTTATGAATGTGCAGGCTAAGTTACAGGTGATATTTATGCCTAGGACCACATGAATGAAATCTGTAGTGTCATCTCCCTCTATTACATCCACGGGTCATGGGCATGCTTCTACTAGTAGGGCCAAGTGAGGGAGGATGTTTCATGATTCTTCATAGGATGTATAGATATATATGCCATCTGGACATGTGATACATACATTTTTTTGTATACATATATATAGCTTGATATATATGATCTTGTGTTGGACATTTCATGGAGATATATATGGTCTTATGCAATCATGTGGTCATATAAATATGGCACACTTATTTTGATACATTATTCTTATATTTTCAGAGATGTGCCACTAGCTCAAACACATGTGCATGTATTCTGTGTGAACTATATATATTATATATATGTGGATTTTGTTCCTGGACCACTATGATATAATTTTTATGTTCTTTTCATCTCATGTATTTATATTTTAGCATATTGATATTTGACATATGATCATATTTGATGATGTGTGACATTTATGTATATATGTGTGACTTGATGAAGTATGATGATGTGTGACAACATGATTTCATTAAATGACATGTACTGTGATGATGTACTCCCATGTATTGTGATGATGTAATCACATGATCTAACATCTTTGTTGCAATCTTTCTAGACCACACACACACACATATATGCTTCACAATCTTCTTTTTTTATATTTTTGGTGGATGAAGATAGGAATTTTGCACATAACAATGTTTCCATTCAAGTGATATGACATCATAATCTTCTTTGTTTCTTGATATGATATAATATAATCATCTTGTGCTTTGAAATATTGCATAACAATGGAAACATTCCTAATATGACATCATAATCATATTTGTTTCACTTTGTCACACGTATGAAATGTATTTTTAATTTCATATATATGCTTCATGTAATCATGTCTCTGTTTCTCTTCAAATACTTCATGTAATCATGTCTTTGTTTCTCTTTATATGCTTCATCCATAATCATGTATTTGTTGTGACCTTATTCAATCTCCTTGAAGGATTGTCATATATGAAGTTCACTATTGGTGCGGTGAATAATAAATCTTGTGCTTTGGAAGATTTCATAACAATGGACATTCTTGATATGTAATCATAATCATCTTTGTTTCACGTTTTCACACACACACACACATGCTTAATGTAATTAGTTTCTTTGTTTCTCTTTACATGTGGTGGATGAAGATATTATATTCTAAATTCAACCATTCACATAACATGGTAGTGTGTTTACCTTGTTGGAATCTCCTTGATGTGACATTATTCAATTCAAATGATATGGCATTATTTTTCAAACCATATAAATAATTATTCACATAAGCTTATATTAGCACCTAATGTCAAACGAAGAGTACATAGGCTTCCCAACAACCAAGTGCTTCACTTATTCCCATGCCTTCCAAATTGACTAAAGAATAAATGACCCATGAAGAGAAACGAGAAATCCTCCACATAGTAATTCAACCTAATCAAGTCCTTTTCATCTCTCTTGACCCTTTGGAGCCTATTGGAAATATTGACTATGTGGGTATGTACCCACAGGCCCTTGGGTACATACCCACATGCCCTGATAGAAATAAAGAGATATTGTGATAACTAAAATGGTCAGTCTCTTGGTTGGTTCATGCATTCATATTATCAAAAACCACCTTTTAATCATTATCAATGTAGGAAGGAGTTAATGTTGTTTCTTAATAGTTTCTAAGACGAAATACTCTTTCTCCGAGCTCTTAAGGGATTACTTCTGGATGAAGTATCCCAGAAGAAATGGATTCTTTTGACATTGAAATGAAGCCCCCCCTAGAAATTAACTGGCCACATAGGCATGTTAGCATAGTTGGTTCGACGCCTAGAGCCACCGTTCGCAAAATATTACGTTTGACAACCTTACATTGACTCAAACTACATTATTTTGTGATTTTACAAATAATAGAACACTGAGAGAACTGAAAGGAGATGCAGAAAAATGATATTTAGTATTCTCTAGAGGGTCTCGACATGGAGGTTTAGGATTGAATGAGAGGTCTCTAGGTTCTACAGAGACTGAGATATCGCACGTTGAAGTCATAATGTTTTTTAGTCTCCGGGCTCTTATGGGACTGCATCCCAATGAAGTAGCCTGGAAGCAATGGCTCCATCAATCATTGAAAAAAATCCTCAACAAGTGTTTACCAGGCCACTTGGATGTGCTGGTGCATTCAGTCTAAGGCCCAAAGACACCGTTCATAAAATATTGCATTTGACAACCTTACACTGACTTAAACTACAGTATTTGAAATTTTTACAAATAATAGAACACCGAGAGAAGAAAAAGGATATGGAGAAAAATGAGATAGGATTATTTATAGGGTCCTGATGTAGAGGTTTAGGATCAAACAAGATGTCTCTAGGTTCTAGGGAGATCGAGATATCACTCGTCAAAGTTATAGCATTTTTTGGTTTCTAGGCTCTTAAGGGACTACGTCCGGATGAAGTAGCCTAGAAGCAATGACTCCATCCATCACTAAAATTAATCCCCCAAAAATTTTTACATGGCCACTTATATGTGTTGGTGCATTTAGTTTGGCACCAAGTTCTACCATTCACAAAGTACTATGTTTGACAATCTTACACTGACTCAAACTACACTATTTTTCACTTTTGCAAACAATAAAACATTGAGAGAACCGAATGGACATGAAGAAAACTAAGATATACTTCTCTATAAAGTGCTAACATGGAGGTGTAGGATAAAATGATAGGTCTTTAGGTGCCATAGAGATCAAGATATCACCCATCAAAGTTATAACACTTTTTGGTCTCCAGGCTCTTAAGGGACTACGTCTTGACGAAGTATCCCTGAAGCAAAAAATCTATATGGCATCACAAGGAAGCCTCCACAAGTGTTTACCAGGCCACATAGATGTTTTAGCACAGTTGGTTTGGTTTCACGAGCCACCGTTCGTAAAATATTGCGTTTGACAACCCTACATTGACTCAAACTACACTATTTTACACTTTTGCGAACAATAGAACACCTAGAGAACCAAAAGTAGATGGATAAAAATGAGATGGGCTTCACTATAGGTTGCTGAAATGGAGGTTTAGGATCAAACTATAGGTCTCTAGGTGCCTTGGAGACCGAGATATCACCCGTCAAAGTTATAGTGTTTTGTGGTCTCCAGATTCTTAAGGGACTATGTCCGAACATAGTAGCCCGAAAGCAATGGATCCTTTTGGAACCAAAATTAATCCTCCAAAATAATTTAATAGGCCACCTAGATGTATTTTACCATTCATTTTTGGGCCAAGAGCCACCGTTTGCAAAATATTTTGTTTGACAGTCCTACACTAACTCAGACTACACTATTTTGTGCTTTTGTAAACAATAGAACACCGAGAGAACCAAAAGGAGATGGAGCAAACTGTCACCGCCAACACATCCAATTGGGGGGATATACACCTTTGGGTTCTAAGGTGTTTTTGAGGTAGGCTTTGTTTGGATTCAGACCACCCGATCCGGATTGATGAACCCCTTCCCTATTGATCCCAATTCACGTTTTTAACACAAACTTTTTGCGGTCACAACTTGGCACTCTGTCATCTAAAGTAATAACCATATGAGCCAAAACATGTATGAAAGAGGCCTCTTATCACTCACAAGAATTCAAGTCCATTATTTTCCTTGATTCTTCGTCGCACAATTGTTTGCAAACTATCTTTTCTAGGTAGTTCTAGGCAATGAACAGAGCCGTGTAGTGAGAATTCATACCCTAGGACATTATGGGAGGGAACTACCACTGCTAGAACATCTGGTTGGGGGGGTATATACCTCAGGTGCTATGGTGGGCTCCAAGTAGGCCCGGTTCAGAGTCATACCACCTGATCTGGAGCAAAGAACCCCCTTTATAGGTACATAAACTGCTGTTAGTTTCTTCTCTTTTCTTGGAAAACAATGAAAGCTTCTCTTACCTTCAAGAATATTAAATTATGTACTAACAGTGCCAGCCATGTGAAGGTAGAAGCTTTTATGGCACCAATAACTTGCATAAAAGTGTTAGTCAAAGTAATTTAAGTTGAATCAAAATGATACTAGATATATACAAAATACACAAATTAATAAAATATATGAACTTGAATCTAGTATACAACTTTAAAAACTTTGAAGAAATATATACTAGATGAGCATGTAAATTCATTCCAATGAACCATCAAGATTGGATATACTAACAATGCTAACCACGTGAAGGTAGAAGATTTTATGGTACCAAAGTAACCTACATAAAAGTGTTATTCAAAGTAATTTAAGTTGAATCAAAACCATACTAGATATATACAAAATACAAAAATTTAATAAAATATATGAACTTGAATCCAATAGAAATATTTAAAAAATTCAAAGAAATATATACCATAAGAGCATGAAACTTCATTCCAATGAACCATCAGGATTGCATCTACTAACAGTGCCAATCACGTGAACGTAGAACCTTTTATAACACGAAGTTAACCTACATAAAAGTATTAGTAAAAGTAATTTAAGTTAAATCAAAACCATAATAGATATATACAAAATACATGAATTTAGTAAAATAAATGAACTTGAATCTAGTAGATAAATGTAAAAAATTCAAAGAAATATATACTAGACAAGTATGTAAATTCCTTCCAATGAACCATCAGTATCGGATTTAATCTGAATAGCAGACATGATTTCTTCATGATCAAAATATTAAACCTTCTGAAGAATCTTGTTATTAGGCCTTCCTCGATATCTATACATCTAAATATTTGTCATTAAAATTAGATGCGAATATAAGAGTATTTTCCTTTGTGTCTCAAAGTCTTCAAACACACAAATAGAGGAATTTTCTAATGGATACCATTGAAGCCAAATTCTAACTACCACTGACCCTATAGGGTGCTCAATATCTTTGCCATTTATAACAGGAGAAGGAAACTTATTTCTTTCCTTGATGCAACGACATAAGAAATAATCCATTCCTTCTTCATTTTCTTCTGTCACAATAATTACAAACACATGTCCTACAAAATAAATAGAGGTTTCAACTCAAATTTAAATTAAATCTTAATTTCAATGGATATAAATCAATACAAAAATTTAAAATAACCATTTACCTTGTCACACAAAAATTGAAATGTCTTCAAAGTCCTTTGATGTTGCAAATTCATCTAGAGAAACAAGTCATGATGCATGTCGAACTTGGAAGCAGAGTTAGAGACCTGCAAATCTATCTATCCACCAATTCTTGTGAATCACACTTAACAGTGGTAAATTTGATACAAGATGCACAAAAACAAACCTAATTTCTTGTGCATGTGGCCCACGAATTAGTGTTTGAGCTACAAAATGAGTGTAGATCACTGGACCCTATGAGTGTCATACAATCCTCATAGTTATCAATTTTTTGTTCCTCTATCAACCAAAAATATCTACGAACTGTGGAATTTTCATGAGAATCATGGGCCATGTTGTAAATACACCATTACACTATGTTCCTTGCATCTTTCAATTTAACACCATCTTTTTACTTCAATTCTTCTCTTGCAAGAGATATTTTCACACATGCCCCTGCACCATCATGCTCTCATTTTCCATGTCCAACCTTAGTGTAACTCCAAATATGTTACACACCCAACTTGATGTGCATCATATTCATCAAATAAAACCTTTGTGCATTCTTAAACTGATACATACAACTATCTGACCATATATAATGTTGATTAAAGCGGATGTCCCTATGAGACAAGTTTTCATAAAATAATTGGAAATAACCTTCCACAAATTCTACAGAATGAGCCCGATCATCAATGATATAAAAGTGGTACTCTCTTTAAAAAAATGATAATTATTTTTACTGTCAAGAGAATTTATAAATGTTATATGCAAAGAAATGACAACCTGTACTAAGTTGTAATCTTGCGATTAAACATCCATTTTTGCTTGCAACGTGTAATTCTCTACAAAATTGACCACTGAAACAATAATAACAATAGGAAATGTGTCCTTTCATATCTTTAATTATTCATCAAACCATCGGGCTTTGTGTCTATGCGTAACATACTCATAAAAAATTTCATCTTTAAATTTTCTCATAGATTGAAAAATAGGTATATGTTTTGTGACTAGCTCACACCGTTTAGACTCCTTTATATCTTTCAATTATTATGGTACTGATTTATATTTATTAAACCCAACTAAATTATGTCCCATTGCACCTTCAATTGTCTCAAGGATACAACTTTACAATTTATGTAATCTGGCACACGTACCACAACTTCCATCTAAATAATTCTAACTATTAAAAAATTATACAACTTCTCTTTTACAAAATATCATAGGAATGAAATCCCTAGAAGATATATGTGGAACTTAAACATCACATTTTGGTAATATAGTTTTGGAATGCAAATAAGAATGAATAAGTTGAAAATTATCATAATGAATCAAAAATTCAACATGTTACCTACAACAAGTGCTATAAGCGTAGTTGATTTTCACATAGAATGGTTTCAACATTTAAAAAAATGTTGACTACTTTTAATTTCTGGATGCTCCTGTTCAAACTTACAAAAAAAGTGATTTTGAGTCATATCTAATAAATGCTTTGGATTTGGTTCACAAGTATTAAAACCAACTCTTTGTTTTACAACATCTCTTATACTAGGTAAAACTCTAGTATTACCATGCTAAAATTGAACAAACTATCTTATAACATCAAATATATCTTTGATTTTATGTGGTGCTCTAACAAAAAATGCCCAAAAATCAGTTTTATTGGGTGATTGAAGGATATTACACCTTTTAATTACTTTTATTAGAGTTTTTGATTAACTTTTAACGTTCAACTTGTTTTCCTAATCATTTTTTTTTGTTTATTCACCTATAACACTAGTATCCATTGTTCATCTCTTGTCACTAATAGTGTGATATGCATCTCTTTTGTTTATTTTTTTTACGCATGACATTACTATCCTTTATGCATCTCTTGTCACCGATAGTGTGATATGCATCATGTAGGTTTTTAAAAATTTCTGAGGTTCTACCTTGTATATTAGATGTTTTCAATCCTAAGGTGTTTAATGTAGGTCTCATTTTATTCAATTTCATCAAACTAACCAACAATTGACATCTTTGTGAATAATTTAAAAATTCAAAATGACTATCCCAAATTTCAGTGGCTTTTCTTCTGATTTTCTATTTGGAAAGTTTTTTAGACATTTGTTTAAAAAAAAATTCATTGATTTCAATAAAATAATTAGGTCTCTTTTGTAAAATATTAGGATGTGTTTTTCCTAAATTTTGGTTGTATATGGTTTCAAAATGAATTTCGTGATTCAAATTTCCATTATCTCCTTCAATTTCAACATCAACTACATCACACGTATTTAATTCATCTTCATCACTAGTATTTAATTCATCTTCAACATTGATGATAAAAACATTTCCTAGTTCTTCATTGCTTATAATAGTAGGGGTTCAAGATGAACCTCTTATGTATTCACAAAGTTTTCGCATTCCCTCCGAATCTTTCAATATTTTTGCCTCTAATTCCTCTGGTGTTTTTTTACTTATTGATTTCCTTTTTGAATTTCGTTTGTTGTCTCCCATGATGTTTCAATCAATGTAGGAAAACTCCAAATGATGTAGGGAACCTTCAAAATAGTAAAAAATAGCTTCTGATGATAATAAAAAAGTGTAAAAGGTGGCATAATTTCTCAAAAATTTATACATTCAAGTCACAGAATAAAATCACATGGTGAATTGGATGTTGGGATTCATGTAAAAATGATTCTAAGAACCATGTTTGTGGTTTATGAACCGTGATCGTGGTTCTTCACTGATATGTCTATTTAAAACTGTGATTGTGGTCTAAAAACTGTGATCATGGTTTTATAAACCATAATCGTAGTCCTGATTGTATCATCATATATAACCCTAAAGGCTTGGGAAATATCTATTTCTCCTAAAACTGAGCTTTGGGAGGTCATTATGGCACGTGAACGGAAAAAAATATCAAATTTTCTCTTCCACGGACTTTAACCATGCCAAAAAAATTGAAAACATGTCATAAAAATGGTACTATTGCGTAGGGGAGATTGTTAGCTTTGTAAAAATGTTGATTTTAAAGTGAATAGAATATGATAAATATCATTTCATATTTTTTTTACTAATACTATGTCATTAAGACACTTTTTCCCGTGAATGTTTATGTCTTTGTTTAAGAATGCAACTTTTGTTTCACTAATTAGAATGTGATAAAACATATACTGTCCCAACTATGGAAAAATTCTATACACGTTCAAAAAATATATATTTGATTTTTATATTTTTTGATGAATTTATGGTGGGTAAATGGAAAGTTCTCCGTTTTCTTTATGTTTTCAAACCACTTTCACAAAAAAATTTAAAAAAAAATATTTCTCAAAAAAATACAAAATAAAATCTATCCCAAGATAGAAAGTGGCATATAACTTTTCACTAAAGGAAAACACATATCAAGTTTTGATCATCCAAATCATGGGAAAATGAACAATCTTATAGGATTTTAAAAAAACGAAGTCATTGAATTTTGAGTGTTTAATATATCTAAACTTGTTTTTTTTAAGAAAAATTAGTAGTTTAGAAACTATATTCTAGATTTTATGATTCATATTTGTATAACTTTTTCTAATTTTGAGTGCACTCATTTCTAAGAATCCCTACAAGTTGATATTTCACTATTTTTTACAATATGAAATCCACTTATGACCCCTTTTTAGCCCCCCCAACTTGTTGCACTTACCCTTAGCAACCACTAGGATCCTATCATTACCTCTTGTCGTAGTAATCACTATCTTTACATATTTAGATCGATTATAACTTTCAATTATTATGATTGTATCAAATTGGATGCATGTTACCTAGTGCAACCAATTCATGCACTATTTTCCATCAAGATGGATTAAGAATTTTGATTTGTATGAAAGAAAATGCTTCGCAACCAATAAACTCCATTACTAGTTGAAAGTAACAACCTAGTGGCCGCAAGGCTCAATAGTTTATAAATTTTAGAATAACTCTATAATAACAATCAATGGCCTAACTTGATGGCCGCTACGCTCCTATCATTACAACTTGTCATTGTAATCAATATATGTTCTACTTTGGATCGATAATTTTTTTCATTGATTGTAATTGTATCGTATTGGGTGGAATTTAAATGGTAGATGCAATTGCTTCATTACATTCCATTGAGAAGTATTAATACATATTTATCTCTTATAAGATATATCTTTGTAAATTGGAATCCATATTCATTCATGTCAAAGAAAAATCCTAGCGACTGCCAAGCTCCATTACTAATTGAAAGGAATGACATAGGGGTCACTTCACTCAATAGTTTATTGATTTAGAAATAACAATAGAAAAAATAATAATGATATAACTTAGCATCCGCTAGGCTCATACCAATAGCTATTTTCATTGTAAACACTATCTGTACATATTTAGATCTCTACTAAATTTCATCTATTATAATCGTATCATATTGGCTGGACTAGCCTTTTTGTAACCTGGTAATGCACTATATACCCCTGAGAGTAAGTGATCTTTTTTTTATAAGATATATCATTGCAACATATAATTCACATCGATTCTCATCAAAGAAAATTCTTAGTGACAACTAAGCTACTTTATTTATTGAAATAAATGACATAGGAGATTTTAGGCTCAATAGTTACTTAATTTTCAAATAACGCTAGAATAACAAATCATGATATAGTTTAGCGACCATTAGGCTCATACCAATACCTCTTTTCATTGTAAAGTCTATTTTTACAGCTTTGAAGTGCTATTGTTTTTCGTTGTCTAAATGTAAAAAACACCTTTCGAGATTTTATAATTTTCATGTCGCATGTCATCATTTTATTGGGTCCTATTTATATTATAATATCAATGTTTCATGTAGTTTTGAAATATTTTATGCTCAATTTTTAATATATAAATTTCATGATAAATGTGTCAATTATAATGTTTTCTAACTATCAGGTTCAAACTTTCCATGAGGTACAACATAATTAGAGAATTATATTTCATTAGTACACTACATATAACATTATCTAGTTCAATTTTGATAAAAATAAAAATAAATGTGTGTATACATTTATACAATTTATTTCTTCTTTTTTATTATAATATTATATGTTTTATTATGTTTTTACTATTTTAAGCTATAGCTAATAACAAAAGGCGTTGTTTTCAATATTATTTATTTTTTTGATATCTCGCACCTTTTTTAATGAGTGATAAAATCAAAAATTTAATTGTGAATTCCCCCACACTTGAGATTATTTCAAATTTTAATATAATCTCAAGTTCCCCCGCTCTTTCGCTTAATTTTTGTGGAAGTCTAATTTTCAAATGTTCATATCCCGCACTTTTTATATTTTAAAAATTGATAATGTTGAATGAGCAGAAAAAATTATTAAATACCCCGAAGAACTAGTTTTTAGGGTTTTTTTGGTCTTGTAGAAAAATACATCTTGAAATTATAGAACAATACAAGAAAATGATAGATTGCAGGGCCGAGTGTAAGAATCCCAACCATTTTGGGAAGGGCACAATTAGGAAGTAATTATAATTTCATTTATAGAGAAAACACATAAAGGACGCACACAAAGGCACAAAAAGGGTGTACAGAAAATAGGGAAGGAAAAGGGGTTACAGAAAACTAGTGTAGATAGTTAGTTCAATATAATAGACGAAGGTTTGAACAAAAACCCCAAGCACAAAATAATCTTAGATATAAATCACGTATTTATCAAAAACATATATTATACTAAATGTGTACCTTTTTTACTGTGGACTTATTCATTCATTCTATCTTTGACTAGTTCATGTCTTTTTCATGTCAATCGAGCACTACTTTACCCTTCAAAAATACGCTCTGCGGGCCTAGCTATGTTTATTAATCCCTTATGATCATTTTTTTAAACTACCTTATTCTTCAAGACAAAAAAGATTTTGTTTTTCCCTAACCAAAGAAAATTTAATTTCCTTTTCACCTCTAGTTTTTATTTCACTTGAACGTTTTCAAGTATTCGTCATTCTTTGTCCCCTTCTTAATTGTTTTTTCCTGATAATGTTCGCCTTTCACATAATAACTATTTTTTAAATTTTTAATGGTTTGCGAGACTCAGATTATTATTTAGGTATTCTTTACGAATACCTTTTCTTCCTTTTATAATGATGATAGAAACAACCCAAGGTAATTATTTCATTGTACATTGTTTATATGGTTTCCGTGTTGACTTTGTGAGAATATATTCGAGGTTAAAAAAATTATTTAAAACTATAAAATCATATTAATTTTTTAATTGTGTGATAAATTTTTTTGCAATGGAGTATAAAAATATGATATATTCGTATAAATTTTATAATATAAATATTTTAATCGTTATGCATTTAAATTTATATTTTAAGACATGACAAAAAAATCACATACATTTGTAGTCGCGATGATATAATTCTTTTTAAACGTTATTATTAATATGAAACATATTACTTGTAAAAGATAGAGTGTTTTCATATATATTAATTCATGATTCTACACGTATTTTTATGTATTCAAATGGAAACTCAAGACTTATGTGCTATCTTTTATACCATTTGAATTTGATTTCTCTTATTCGAATACAATCAATCAAGAAAACTTTGTGTATCTTAGCGGCCACTAGGCTATAATTTACTTTTGAAGAAAACATGTTTGAATCTTAGTGATAATAAAAATCTATGTATAATTTTATAACACATAGAAGGTGTGTGTTTAGTGATTAGCAGTTACCAATATAACACTTTTGATTTCAGAATTTGAAGTAGGTTTTTTTGAGGTTATAGGTCATTAGGCTATGCTAAAAAATAATATTTGGAGGTTAACGTCCTCTAGGTAATGCAATCAAATAATATTTTGAGTCATGTAGTGGCTACGATTTAAAAACAAAGATTAATATATTATGATCTTATCGACCACTCTGATTTGGAATAATATTATTTGGAGCTTAGCATCCACTAGGTTATGCTGTAACATATTATTTAGATATTATTTATCACTAGGATTTAACAAAAATAAAAAATCTATTGAGATCTTAGCCACTTCTAAGGTATAACACAATACCATATTTGTAGCTTAGCGATCGCTAGGTAGTTACGGATATTTTAAACTTTTAGGCCGCTAAGACACTACCAAAACATAATATTTGGAATATAGAGGTCGCTAAGATTTAACAAAATAAAGAAAGATATTTTGAGACTAACGTCCTCTAGGTATGGCCGCAACATATTATTTGGAGCTTAGCGGTTGCTAGGATTTCAAAAATTAAATTAAGGTTGTATAAAATTAGTGGTCACTACGTACTGCCACAGTATAATGTTTAGAGAAAATCCTTTGACAATATTTAACAATTTAAATGAAATTAAATTGAGCTTTGCAGACATAATTCTTTACAAAGATATAAGAATTTGGGCTTATCGATCATTAGGATTTAACACATAATATCGGGAGAATATCAGTCGTCAGGATTTAACACATTATATTAAGAATCTAGGATTCTAAAGACCGCTAGGATATGCATACTCATAATATTTGGAAGTTAATAGTGGTATGCTTAACAAATTTTTTTTTTTTTTTTGAGATACTCGACATCTAGGTGCTTCCACCATATAAAATTTTGAGCTTAGATGTTAATATTTAACAAGATAAAAGATGAAATTTTAAGCTTAGCTTAAACTAGCTTATGTTGCAACATATTATTTGAAGATATGTTATCACTGGGATTAAAAAAACAAGTAAGAAATTGCAAGCTCAGCGAACGCTAGGCTATGCCTCAAAAAACATTATGAGCTTGCCGATCAATACTCAATAATGGATATCTTGAATGTTCGCACTACAAAGATGCTACCACATAATAATAGTTGGAACATAGAGGGTTCTAAGATTTAAAAAAATATAGTAAGATATTTCAAGACTAGCATTCGCTAGGTATTTCCGCAACATATTATTTGGAGCTAAGTGGTGGCTAAAATTTTAAAAGTTTAATTAAGGTAGTATGAACTTAGCGGCCCCTACGCATTACCACATCATAATATTTAAAACACATCATTTGACAAGATTTAACATTTTAAATGAAATTAAGTTTTGTTTTACGGCTGCAAGTATTTACAACGATGTAATACTTTAGGCTTAGTGTTCATTAGGATTTAATGCATAATATTTGGATCATACCAGTCATATGCATTTAACACATTAAATTAAGATTATATGAGTTTAGCGCTTGCTAGAATATGCATAATCATAATTTTTGGAATTTGAAAACAGTATGCTCTAACAAATCAACAAAACATATTTTGAGTTACTCAACATCTAGGTGATTCCACTATATAATATTTCGAGCTTAGATGTAACTAGCAGTTAATAAGATAAATATTGAAATTTTTAGCTTAGCATCTGCTTGCTTATGTTACAACCTATTATTTGAAGATATGATGTCACTAGGATTCAATAAAAAAATTAAGATATTGTGAGCTTAGAGGATGTTAATTTATACATAAAAAACATTTTCTGAGCTTAGAGATCAATACTAAATAATGAACATCTTAAAGTTTTATGTTGCTACAACACTACCAAATCATAATAGTTGGAAAATAGTGCTTTCTAAGATTTAACAATATATAGTAAGATGTTTCAAGACTGTTGTCCGCTAGGTATTACCGCAACATATTATTTACAGCTTAGTGGTCAGTAGGATTTCAAAAATTTAATTAAGGTAGTATGAAATTAGCAGACACTACATAATACCACAACATAATATTTAAAACAAATCATTCGATAGGATTTAACATTTTAAATGAAATTAATTTATGCTTAGCATCGACTAGTCTTTACAATGATATAATAATCTAAGCTTATTGACCATTAGAATTTAATGCATAATATTTGGAGAATATCGATCGTGAGGATTTAACACTTTAAATTAAGAATCTAGGAGTCTATCGGTCGCTAGGATATGCATAATCATAATATTCCGATGTTATTGGTGATTTACTTTAAAAAATCAAAAAAACATATTTTGAGCTAATTGGCTTCTAGGTTCTTCCATTATATAATATTTCGAGCTTAGATGTCGCTAGCATTTAACAAGAGAAAGAATGATTTTTTACCTTTTTTTTGCTAGCTTATGTTGCAACATATTATTTCAAGATATGTTGTAACTAGGATTCAACAAAAAACAAGTAATATATTGCGAGCTTAGCGGACGCTAGGTTATGCCTCAAAAAAAATTTATGAGCTTAGCAATTGGTACTCAATAATAGATATCTTAAAGTTTTACACTACTAATACACTACCACATCATAATAGATGAAATATAGTGGTTTCTAAAATTTAACAAAATATAGTAAGATATTAAAATACTAGTGTCCGCTAAGCATTTCCATAACATATTATTTGGAGCTTAGTGGTCATTAGGATTTCACAAATTTAATTAAGGTAGTATGAAATTAGCAGCTGCTATGTACTGCCACAACATAATATTTAAAACAAATAATTTGACAGGATTTAGCATTTTGAATTAAATTAATTTGTGCTTTGCAGATGTTAGTCTTTACAACGATGTAATAATTAAAGCTTAACATTAATTAGGAATTAATACATAATATTTTGAGAATAGCAATCAAAATGAGTAAATACAATAAATTAAGAGTCTAGGATAATAACATCCACTAGGATATGCATAATCATAATATTTGGAAGTTATTAGCGGTATGCATTAACAAATCGAATTAAAAAAATTTGAGCTACTTGGTATCTAGATGCTTTAACTCTTTAAAAATTTCCATCTTTGATATCACTAGCATTTAACAAGTCAAAGAATGAAATATTTATCTTAGAGCTTGGTAGCTTATGTTGTAACATATTATTTTAAGATTTTGTGTCACTGGGACTTAACAAAAAATAAGTAAGATATTGCGAGCTTAGCGATGGGTACTCATTTATAGATATTTGAGCATAGTGTGTGCTATTTTATGCCACAACGACATATTTGGATCTTAGTGTATCAAAACAAGAAATGAATGTTTAGACAAGTAGAGCATTTGGAATTGTAGAAACCTATAATTTAGCTCGAGCAACTTAAATACTTAAATTGTGCTAATTATACCATTTCCTGCAAATTGATGACATATCATCAACATCTCACATTTTCTCTCCTATCGTCGTTAATTAATTACATTACGTTAGTTAATTAACTCTTCTATCCAAAAATGAATCCAATTAACAAGCTTCTATTAATTAGCTCCCCTTTCTATCTAAATTAATTAATTATCTTCCTCTTCCATTAGATCAATACTTTGTCATTTATGTGACTACATCCCTCTCATAGTATAAATCATGCCAATTATTCCTCTAAAGAGCTTCTATAATATTGCACACCTATTAACTAATCACTTTGGTTAATTAATAAAACCCCTCAACTCCCATGAGACACCAAAGGACAAATTAAACTCTCCTAAAGTAAAAATCAACCACTCCTTAACCATGCTTATCCATAACAAACCTAGATCTTCTATTATCCCACATACAATAGGATGGAAAGATCCTCTAATCTATAGGGTTGTATAAATAACCCTCCTCTTACCTTTCTACTTACACCTTTACATGCTTAAAACTTAAAATATAGGAATTTCATCTTAGAGAATCTTTCATTTGAGCTAATAGCTTCATTCTTTCATTTCATCCATCCAATATTTTGGGTCATATAGAGAGAATCAAAATGGTCTTGTAGCCATACTTTGATGAGCCTTCATTCCCAAACCATTGAAGATCAAATAATTAACTTTGATTTTTATGGATCTATCTAGGTTCATTCATTTGTTTTGGTAATCTAAAGAGTAGAGATTCAAGTTCTTAACATATTAGTTTGATTTCCATTTCAAGTTCTATTGCGTAATATTGGTATTTAGTCTCTTTAAGGTCTTAGCATGATGATCCTTGTTTAGTTAACTTAGTTTCGAAATTATTAAGGTGTCAGTTTCAATTCTCTTAACTTAGTTTACTAATAAATTGATACAAGAATATATACACAAAAATTCAATAAATTGATTAAGGAATGGTTGTATAATTAACTTATGAGTTATTCATATGAGAGCGGGCTGCGAAAAAACTAGGCAAGTTTGAAAATGAGAGTGGGCTGCGTGAGGGTTTTGAAAGCATTGTTTCAGTGGCTCTGGTTGTTAAATGTCTTTCAAAGGACTGCGATGTAGCCGCTAATGAACGAATAAAAGCTAAAAATGTGATCACTGATGGTAGTTTCGGGTCTAGAGCCTAGGTGGATGTGGTTAAGACTCCTCCTGATAAAAATGCGAGACCTCTATCTGCATGTGATTTTAAAAGTACAAAAGATGCTGAAGGGGTGACCCACTTACAGGTACCTGACGGATGTCTACAAAGAGCTCTGGAGAAAACCAATCTAGCCCTTGTCGGAAATTTTTTGGGATCAAGACCCAATATGGACACTATTAGAAAATGGGCCATTCGCAGATGGAAACCAAAAGGGGATTTAATAATCACCACCATGGTAAAGAATTTTTTTTGGCCTAATTTAATCTCCAATCAGATGTTGACTCCGTTTTGTTGGGTGGTCCCTAGTGTCTGGGTAATATGGGACTATTTTTAAAAAAATGGTATCCTAGATTCAATCCATTTGTTGAGAATATTCATGCCATACCCATATGGTGTAGGATCCCAGGGCTTCCTCTGCATCTATGGGATGATGAAATCCTCCTACACATTGCCAAATCAATTGGTTCACCCATTGGCTTGGATGGGCCCACGAGAAATAGATCTAGGTTGGCATTTGCTAGGTTTTGTGTCTCCATTGAAATGGATCAGGAGCTTCTCGATCACATTGTTCTACAATCCAAATTTGGAATATGGAATCAACAAATAGAATATGAATCTTTCCAACTAAGGTGTAGAAAATGCCACAGATTAGGGAATTTTTCCAGAAAATGTCCTGAACATTCATTTCAAAAGCTGGAAGCTTTCTCAGATATTCCTGAAGATCAAAGACAGAATCAGGGAGATAAGGTGGTTAAAGAGCAGATATCTAAACCAGCTATTAGAAATAGGCGTTTGGAGAAGCATTCCAAGTTAAAAGAAAGAAAAAAGGATTTAAGGTGAAGAGACCACCGGTTTTCAAAAAACTTTGGAAACCTAAGAAACTGATTGAGACTCAACAAGAAATAGATCTGGGTGCAAATGAGGAAGAAAAAAAAAGGGAGATGTTAGTGGATTCAGTATTGAACATCTTGACACCAAATCCGGTTAAGTTGAACATGGAGGTTGATGAAGAAAATGAAAAAGTTAACATTTCTCTCTCGTATATGGAAGAAGAGATAGACAAAATCAATGCTCATCAAGAGCTGCTAAGCAACAGCTCTTTGGAGAAACTAAAAATGAGATAAGAAAAAGGCAAAGAGGATCTAGAATTCATTGCACAAGATCTAAACCAAGAGAAGGAGGACACAGATGTGGAGGAGCTGGCTCCTAAAATGGATAAGCAGACTGATATTGCCACAGGAAAAGAGGATGGGGAAATTACCCCCATTAGAAAGGAAAATGACTGTGATAATGATGGATTCATCTTAGTGAAAAGAAAGAAAAGAGGTTCAAAAAGCCTGGAAGAAAGTCCAGAATCACTCTGTAGTGGAAAAAAAAGTAGCTTGGAAGCTGGGAAGATTCCACCTCAAGAATCACAAGGGCCACTGCTAGAAGAACTACTAATTTTGGAGTAACCTTTAGAAAAGGCAAGCCATCTAAGAGAGAAGCAAGAGAAAAAGAAACTGAAAAAGAAATTGTAGATGGTACTCAAAGAATTCTGAACCATCCGGCAAATGCATCTCCAAATTTTTTTAATGAAGGTTATTTCTTGGAATGTCAGAGGCCTCAATGGGGGGCCTAAGCAAAGAATGCTTAAGGAAATTAAAAGATCAAACAAACCCAACATTCTTCTCATTCAAGAAACTAAAATGAAAAGTAAAGCAGTTGAAGGCTTCAAAAGATATTTTTGGCAGAACGCTGCCTTTGCTGCTGTTGACTCTCAAGGGGCTTCTAGAGGCTTAGCGACCTTTTGGGATACAAATATGGTTGACGGTAAGGTACTCTCCTCCACCCAGAATCATTTAGCTATTATTTTTAAAAGCCTTGAAAATAATCATAGCTGGATTCTATCTAATATTTACGCGCCCAATACTGCTACTGGTAAAAGAAATCTATGGAAAGAGTTAACCTTGTTCCGAAGCAAGGTTGAAAGCATGAACTGGCTAGCTATGGGAGACTTCAATACTCCTCTGAATCCAGGAGAAAAGTTTGGGGGAAGTTCTGAATTCTCCCTCGGTATGGAAGAATTTGCAGGCTTCATCTCGACTCTTAATCTTATGGACATATAGCTTCATGGCAATCAATTTACATGGTCCAACAGAAGGTTAGGAGAAAAATTAATTCAGATTAAACTTGACAGAGCTCTTATTTCTACAAATTGGATCCTGGACCAGAATTTTCATCTTTCTTCTCTCCCCAGAACGGGATCTGATCATAATCCAATTGTCCTCAACTTCTTCAATTGGACAAAACCTTTTCATGGCAATTTAAAATTTGAGAAAATGTGGTTTGAACATGAAGAAATTATGGTTAGAATTAAAGAATGGTGGTTTTGGGAAGGCATAGGGATGAATCAATTTAGGCTTCTTCAGAAGTTGAAGAATGTTAAACAGAAGATTAGAATTTGGAATAAAGAGGCATTTGGAAACATTTTTGAAAAGAAGAAAGAACTTAAGTAATAGCTGGAAGAGATTGAGCTAAATGTTTCCATGAAAGGTATGACTCTAGAGGATAATCAGCGGGAAAAAAAACTCCTCTCAGATTTGCATAATATAAACAGCCATGAAGAATCCTTTTGGATAATGAAATCTAGAGCCCTTTGGCTTAAAGATGGAGACATAAATACAATTTTTTTTCATTTGACAGCCATCAAACATAGAGCTTGTAATAGAATATCTGAGGTTGCTAAAGGAAATGGAAACATTACTAAGGATCCAGAGGATATCAAAATAGAGGCACTTAATTTTTACAAGAACCTTCTCACTAAAGATAACTCCTACAATGAACAAGCGGCCTCTTTTCTCTTATACTCCATTCCTAATAATCTCATACCTTCTGAGAGATTTAAAAGTCTTTCAAAAACTGTCACCATTGAGGAATTAAAAAAGGCTGTTTTTTCTTTAGAAGGGGATAAGGCTCCAGGTCCAGATGGCTTCTTGGCTAAATTTTTCCAAAGATGTTGGGAAATATGCTCTGAAGATCTCTTGAAAGTTTTTAATGAATTTTACAGAACGGGAAATATCATTAAAGAACTAAATAATACACACATTGTGCTTGCCCCAAAAAAGTTGGATGCAAAAGACTTCAAAGATTTCAGGCCTATCAGTTTGGTTAATGTCATTTATAGAATTTTCACAAAGATCCTCACCACTAGAATGCAACCTATTCTCATGGAGATCATTTCACAACAACATAGTGGGTTCATCCAAGGAAGAATTATCCAAGATGGAATTATAATGGTTCATGAAACTATACATTCTATGGATAAAATTAAAAAGGCGGGGATGGCCATCAAACTGGACATGCATAAATCTTTCGACAGAGTCTCTTAGAGATTCATGGAAGAGGTCTTATCCAAGTTTGGGTTTCAAAGCAAATTCAGAAAAATCATTCACTCTTGTATCTCTACCTCTAGATTCTCTGTGGTTGTTAATGGAGAACCTGTGGGCTTTTTTTCCAGCAATAGAGGTATTCAGAAAGGTGACCTAATATCCCCTCTTTTATTCATTATTATGGCTGACATTTTAAGCAGATCTATCTCCAAAGCTATTGACATTGGCATGATAAAAGGCTTCCCTCCAACTACTAGTAATCAGATCTCCTCTCATCAACAGTTTGCCGATGACACTTTGCTGCTCCTGATGGCTTCCATTATTGAGGCAAAGGCTATCAAAATTGTCCTCATATTTTATGAGGAAGCCTCGGGACAAAAAGTTAATTTTGAAAAAAGCTCTATTTATTTCTTCAATACTCCTATGGAAAGGCAAAGAAAGATTGATAATATTCTAGGATGCACACTATTAATTCTCTACCAGCTACTTACTTAGGATTACCTTTAAGTACTGACAAGATTTCTGTGGAGCTATGGAATGATCTTATTAAGAGATTTCAAAGAAAGTTGGCTGACTGGAAAGGAGCAGTCCTTTCAAGTGCAGGTAAGTGCCTTTTGGTTAAAAGCACGCTTCAAAACTTGCCTATTTACATACTGTCAATGTTCAACATGCCTACTGTAGTGATGAACAGTATTGAGAAGATTCAAAAACACTTTCTATGGCATGGTACTGAGGACAGATTCAAATATCACCTTGTGGCTTGGGAACAGGTTTGTAAACCTAAGAGGCTAGGGGGGTTAGGCATAAAAGATATCAAACATATGAGTACTGCTCTTAGTGCAAAATTAGGATGGAGGCTTATAAAAGAGAACAGACCTTGGATAGAGCTGGTGAAGATTAAATATCTTTTAAACCAAAATAATATTTCCTTCATATATGATCAGTCTCTTTCAAGTGGTTCTATTTTCTGGAACAACCTTCTACGCAGTAGACACATTCTCTCTCAGGGGTGTAGTTGGAAGCTTGGAGATGGACAAAACATAAACTTCTGGACTGATAAGTGGATGGATTCTAACTAGATTTCTACTTTTGATCATATTAAAGATAGCTTAATTACTAAGTATGGACACAAAATCCAGGGGTACATTGAGAGGGATGGAAACAAAAGAAAATGGAAACAGCTAAAAGTGGAGAATGATAGTATACAGGCTGAGATTGCATATCTCTAGAATCAACTTTCCCTAATCCATATAAGTAATCAAAACCTTAAGGATGAGATCATCTGGAAATATTCTTTCGATGGGGAATACACTGTTAAATCAGGATATAATTCTTTCTTTGTATCCATGGAAAGCGAAATTAAGTGGCACAAGTTGTGGATGTCATAGTTAACCCCTAGAGTGAACTTATTTTGGTGGATAATTATTAATGGCAAGATCCTAACTAATGAAAATCTCATCAAGAGGGGATTCATCATGCCAAATAGATGTTGCATGTGTCAGAAAGAGGCTGAAGATATAAAACATTTATTCCTCCATTGTGAGATTGCCTCCAAAATTTGGCAGCTTGTTTTTGATAAATTTAATCTGAGATGGACTTTTCCCCTTACTTGTCTTTAGGCTTGGGAGCAATGGGGCTCTCCGTTTAAACATTGCATGGTGAAAAGACTGTGGCAACTTGTTCTGCCCCACACTATGTGGAGAATCTAGAAGGCTCGTAATGATAGTATTTTCAGAAACAAAAGACAGGCTTGTAACAAAGTATATAAGGAAATTATCATTGTTGTGCAAGATAATATTGCTAAATTTAAACCCCCTAAAAATGGTCTTTACCCAGAGAATGAAGCAAGCATCCTGAATGAATGGAATATTGCCACTGTCAATAGAAATAATAATGGTACTGACAGAACCACAATCAGATGGATTAGACCTCCCACTGATTGGCACAAGTTAAATTTTGATGGGGCATCAAAAGGAAATCCGGGTGACTCTGGAAGAGGGGGAATCATCAGGGATCAAAGAGGATGTTTTGTTGTTGCTTTTTCTAAGAGAATGGGCAGGCAGACTAATCATTATTCTGAAGCCATGACGGCTCTTTGGGGTATAAAACTTTCCAGGGATTGCAATATTCCAAATATTATAATTGAAGGTGATTCTCTAAATATTATCAATCTTTTGAATAAAAATCAACACCCCAGCTGGTCTATCAGGTATTATATCGAGGAAGCTATTGATATATGAAAAATCTTTGAAAATGTCCAAATCACCCACACTATCGGGAAGGTAATAGGGTAGCTGACAGCTTGGCTAACTTCGGTGTTAATAATTCCTTTCAAAATTTGTTTAGGGAGGATGCTCTGCCTACTCATGTCAATAAAGCCATTATCATTGATCTACATGGCAGTGAAAATCATTACTAACGGCTGTAATTTGGATGCTAATGTGCAGATCCTCAAGTACATGATGATGACATCACAAAAGATATGATTTATGATGCGATCTGTGTGGGATGGACTGTCATCATTTCTTGGCATAGGAGGAAAGCCGAGGAGCAGGGCAATAATAACAAGTGTAGCATAATCATTAAATCAGCTTTCATGGTAAGGAAAGATTCAAATATCAAAATCAAAGCTCGGCCTGTCCTGCACATTGGTAGCTTTTTTACCATTGAGAACAGAAAAAGAAGCAGAGGAAACATGGGGGGTCTGCCTTGCAAAACTAAACCAACCCACAATCCTAAGTGGAAAGAGAATGCGGAGCTTTGGGATTACCTGCAAATCGGGGGCCTGTCTAATTTCATTGAAAGGATCTAAGGCTTTGACCAAGACATTTCTATCAAATTTTCCCAGGGTTGGAAGAATAGGATTGTCAATTGCTCATTGCTTAGATTACGGGCCTCATCCTGGAAGGCACCAAATTCTTCAATAAGAAGGTGGACAGGGAGGTGGAGACTAAGAAATTTCTGGAAGAGGGGGAAAATCTTGAGTTTGTGGCTGCTGGCATCAAGGTGGCGTCGATTCCTGAACCTTTTGCTGAGCTGGCCAAAATGGTGGTTAGGTATGTTACCCTGGAAGGAAGATTTGTGACTATACCTCAAAAGCATTTGATTTTTCTGAATCACTTTCATAGAAATAACATTATCATCTTTCCTCACTATTTGATTAACTCTCTGGAGAAATCTATAAGGGAAGTTCAGAGCCACTCTAGGGCTGTCCCTTTGCACCAGGGACTTATCCTCTTGATCCACTGACACTACTCCAGCTGCCCTCCCGTGAATCCTACCCCACCTCCCTCCTCCATACCTCCACCTGCCTACACTGCTTCCACTCCCCCCTGCTTAAAAGAAAGAATGAAGATACTATTTCCAGCAAGAAAATCAAGAGCCTTAAAGCTAAAATCCCTACTTCCCAATGGGTCCTAAGGAGCCACAAAGACTTGGAACTTGCTGAAAACCTCCTGCATATTAGAAAGCTGGTGGAGGAGCCCAAGGAGGAGGAATTACTGGACAGGGTGGAAAGATTAGAAAAGGAGATACAAGAGCTCAAAGGGGCTATAAAAAACATGGAAAGAGCTAAGAGTAAAATAATCCTTCAAACTGAGGAGGAAGAGGGGGTTATTACTGAAGTCTACAAGAAGCTACAGTCCTTAGATGGTATATTGGGGAATGTTAAAAGCCACAATGACTACATATTTTCTGCCCTCAAAAGCATTTATAATTTCATTGAACAACATGTCCATAGTGTCTGCAGTTTAAGTGGGGTTAATGAGGACATTTGGGGTCCTAAAGAGAAAAGGGATATTGTAATTGCCAAAGCAGATATGCAAGACTCCTCTTAGGCCACTGCCATTGCCTTCTTCATGTCGTTGTAGGCTATTAAGACCAAGATTGACAGAGCCATCAAGTAATGGGTTGTTGTGATGCTATTTTTTGGCTGCGATGTGGCTATCATCTAGCGGTTCTGGAGTTGTTTTTTGGTGGAGCTCTATATGTTGTTTCTCTTTTGGTTTCTTTTTTATCTTTCCTTCTTTCTTTTGGATCTTTGTACGTTTAGATCCTTTTTTCACTTATATTGTAATATTTGGTTGTTGAGCCCTTCTTGGTTGACTGTTTTGCCCTTCTCTGGGTTAATTCTCTCATCTTCACTATCTGGCTTTTGAGCCCTTTTGTATACAGGGTATAGTCCCTTCAAAACTATTTTCCCTTAATAAAAAAAAAACATTCAATAAATTATAAATATTCATCTATTTACATGTCATATATATTAGACTAATTTCACACCTCTCTCATATACTACAATTTATAATTCATTTTCGTTCTTCCTTAATTATGGATTGTTGTTGATCAAAGTTTGCATGACTAGTTACTCCTTGGGTTTATTGCTCTCATTCGAGGATTATTTTATCATCTTGTTGTTGTGCCTCCTAATTTTTGTTACAAATATTAGAATCTATAGTTATATTTACCATGTCCACAATCATGCTTCTATATAACACAATAGACATGCTTCTATATAACACAATAGTCTTGTCAAGAAAATCCTTTTGACTTCCAATTGCGTTTTTTGAAATTTACTTCAGAGTCTCTATTTTCTATACATTTTCCCGTGTTTTGGAAACATATCAATGAAATTTTAATTTTCTCCTTCATTCACATCAATTATTATCCTTTTAAAATTAACCAAGAATTTCCTAAGAAATGTTGCAAACTCTTCATCAGAAACTAATTCATCATTTCCGTTAAATAATTCCATGACCAAAGCTTCTGTGAGAATATGATTTCCTCATGAATTAATGTCATCAAAATGAAAATATAGTATTCTTACCTATTCATTCCATTCCCTAAGCCTTTATTTTTTATAATTAGTATATGTCTGACATATACCAATATCGTCCATAGTCATAATTGAAGGGTCTTTACAAATGCCTTGATCAATGACCTACCCCATATGTATTAATGTTTTCTACAACGATGTCATTATTGTAATGAGTTTTTTTGTTATTTTTCAAAAAATATTTGTTCCTCCCACTTTGCATCAATGAATGTATAGACCATGTAATGCCTCTTCTACATCAAAAACTATACCAGAAGGAACTGTGGCCTTTAATTTAGTTTCACACTCTTTATTTCTAGCACACACGCCTCTTAATAGTTCTATGACTACTTTTGTTGAATCCCTTATCAATGATTCCCAATATTCCTTATATTTTACCACTTTGGAGCCTTTTTTTTTTTCGTTTATTTATAAGAGTGAAGAGGTATTTTGAAGTTTTGTGCCAAAAAATGGCTTGTTGTGTTGACATCTTCTTTTTGGTTACCCTTTTCAAGGTTTGAATCCTTGGATTGAATTCATTTTTTACCAAGGTATCTTCTTGTGCCTCCTAATATAGATGTTATTTTTGGGAAATTACAAATTTCTCTACCCAATGTTGTCTTGCTTCATGTGAAGTAGAGCGAAAATATTGAGAGAGTTGTATTTGGGTTGCGCTAGCTAAAATTTCAATTTGCATAGTCTCTTGTTCTACATCTGATAAAGTTAAGGAGAATTCCACCAAAGTTGGAGATTCATTTGGTTTGGTAAATACTTCTTGAAACTCATATCAAGTTTCAATTGGTTGAGACAAGGGAGCACAATGATTTTCTAAATGTTTTGAATACAAATTTTCCTTTCTCTTCATAACATGCTTTTTAATAGTTACTCTCAAAGGTGGAACCGCCCCTATCTCCTTCATATTTAACTTAACAAGGATATCTTATATTTAGGTAATCCATACCCAGTCATTGGCATCAGGCACGTGAGCATACAATATATTTAAATGTCCTTTATGTGACTTAAGGTGTTGGGAACCTCTTTTAATTTTGTCATATTGCCTTAGAGGGTGTTCAAGGAGATGAAATGAATTTATATATGACAAGGAAGCCTTCAAATAGGACAAACTATTAAATTTTTTTCATCCCATAATAACTGGGAGGGGGGATGTGTTTTAAGCTTCTTCTTCATACACTTTCTAGCAATACCATTGCAAATCTGATATGAAACCTCTTGTTCTGCCAATTTGTATAGCACATAATATGGTAAATGAAAAGGAGGTGTAAGGAGCCCCTATCTCATGACAACTATATATTATGGATAGAAGAATACTACTCCCATTTTCCTTATAGAAGTGATGATGTCAACATATATTCTCGGTGTAGTTTCATGTAATTGTTGGTAGAGAGAAGGATACAAATAGATTCATATATCTTGAATATGTAATCTGAAATGATGGGCATAAAAGTCTTAATATTGTTCATTTACCTTGAAAGCACTTGAAGGATATTAGATTTGAAAAAAATCTGAATAGGTGAGAACACCGCAGACAACATCGAGAAGATAGGAAGCCCTGTAAAATGATTTTGATTATCAAAAAAATTATTTCTTCATCCCACTAAATTGAAACTAAGCACTTAACCTAAGGAGGAAATATTTCCATCATTAATAGTAAAATAATTTACAGGGATCTAGGAAACATACACCTTAGAGATAGAAAAATTTCCATATGGCCTATTCATGAGGGCCATGCCAATACAGACTCCTAGTCTAAACTATTTCATAAGGATATCGAGAAGATGGGGATAATCTATATTATATAATCAATCAATGGACCAACTTTGGAAAACATATCTTGCTCTCCTTTGGGCCATCCAAGTCTCGACTATTTTTTCATTTTACAGGGAGTCCAACACTGGAATTTTACAATAATTTTTGTATGCATTCCCAGTAGAAAAACCTATTATTTTTTTCCATGATTTAGAAAATAAGGACATATCCTTGGAATTGGCATGAATTTGATGGGAAGCGATCACTTCCAGAAATGGAATAACCTTTGGTTTAATGGAAATTAAATGGAGACCAAATCTTTTTATCGCGTTTATATCTCAAAATCGTAACACTTGATCTTCCAGTATACCCTTTTTGCCTACGACATCAAAATCAACACTTTCATCTTGTACTGTAGAAAATAGAGTTGAGTAATAATTAAAGTTGTTATGTAAGGAATCTGGATTAAAAAAAATCTAATTACTCTAATGTCCTCGTAGGAATATTAATAAGCATCTACCATGAATATTACCAGTTCTCCTGCCATTTTGAAAAATTAAAGGGCCACGAACGTTTCATACATCATCAAAAGCAATAATTATTGAGATAAATGACATACTTTAATTAATGGTAACATTCATGTCCCTTATTCTGAATATTATGTAATCTTAGACAATAATTGCCAAATAAATGAAAGAAGTGTTGTGCATACTAGTCACTAGGGTCAGCCATAACTAAATATTTAGAGCTTTAGTGGTTAATAGGCATCATTCAAAGACTTACTATTAATGCAATGAGAAATGTGCGGCAATACATGCACCTCTGAGGGTTGAATATATACATGGTTTTACTCATAGCATTTGCCAGGAAACACTCACAATAAAAATATAAATGCAATGTGTAAATTCCACAAATACAACTACTATTGAGGCTTCAAAAATTAGGTAATGTAGATCCTAGCAGTGGATAAGTTTGGAAACAACAAAATATTTAGAGATAGACCATATCTGGGAATTATTCACGAGACAACTATTATTAGAATGAGAAAAATTTCACCAATCTTTGCACTGGTGGTGGGTCAAGATATATGTAGTGTTGATCCTAGTGGTCGCTAAGTTCAGCCACAATTAATTATTTAGAACTTCGGTGTATTTATGCTTATCTTAAACAACATCCATTTTTCAGTAATACATCCATTTTTGAAAAGTCAAGAAATACATAATTGTATTCCTAGAATTTGTTTTAGTAAGCCACAACCAAATATATAAATCTTAGTGGCCAATAAGATCTGCCTCGATAAAATATTTTGAACTGTGCTATCTAAACACCATTAAATGAATATCATTTATTGAACTAAGAAAATAGTTATCATACATGTTTTCTTAAGGGATCAACATTTAGTTAAGTTTGATTAGTTTTTTGCAGGGATGTGTATACCTATCTTTATTTATTAATAATTGTACTAAATTGGCCGGACTTTCCCTTATGGAGCCAAGTCCTTCACTACATACCCTCGAGAGGGATCAAGCCTTATTTAGTAATAATATTATATATTACAAGTTATTTAGAAGGGATTTACTTTGTATACATACGTATTTTTCTTGGTATCGTAGGTGATCTTGAATTATAACTCCTCTGTGACCATTATAATTTTAAAACTAGAGAATTTGTAAAGAAATGAAAACCTCTAAGACCATGTTCCTATGTGCATCAATTAATCCATATAATACATGGTAGAATGAATTTAAATATAATAACCACACTCTTTCTAGTGTTAATATGAAGATAAAGACACCAAACGCTATGTAAAATCTCCCTAGTAATTAAATATCACATTTTACATATGCTTCCACCTGCAAAAGTAATTGCAATAATCAATTTTTAACATAATGTGTAGAGGAAACAAATGATAGAGGTCCTAAAAGTAGATTTATTTTACTTTCCTACAAAAACAATGAATGAAAAATAATACTTTCCAAAAAAATATATATTTTCCTTCCACCTTTTCAAGAACAACCATTTTTTTTAGCTTCAAGCAATCATTGTTGTCTATATCAAGTATTTTAGGAAATAGTAAGATAAAAAATCCCATAACATGTTTGTACATTTCTTGCAATCACCCTATACACATATTTTGCAATAATTTAAGGATAACCATATTGAATGAAAAAAAAATCTAAAACATTTGAATTGAATTTTTTTTGTTAAAATGTGTGAAATAATATGGTACCATAGACAGAATTGACTTTCAGAAGGGAACAAATTTGGTGTTGTTGAAAAGGCTACAGAAACTTGCACTTTTATAGAATATCAATAACTAGGAAGTGATAAAAATGGATTTCATTTTGTATAGTTTTTCCCAATAAATATTTAGAGTTTGGTGCTCACTAATCAACATTAACATGAAAAATATTAATGTAATCATATCTATGCAGCAATATATGCAATATCAAGGGGTAACAACATACGCACATTTGTTCCTAGAGGTCGCTAAGATGAGTTACATTGAAATAATTGTATCTTAGTGGTCACTAGACATTATTAACAGTAAAAATATTAATGAAAAGATAAAAATATTGAAATATGTGTAGTCTTAAGGGGTTAACACATACGTTATTTTGATCCTAGCAATAGCTAGGATCAACCACCACAAAACATTTTGAGCTTAACGGGCGCTAGACATCATTACCGAGAAAAAAATCAATGGTGCACTATCATTTTGAGCTTAGATGGTGGTAGGCATCTTTAATTATTTATAATTATACTATATTCATTGGAATATCCCTGACAGAGCCAAGTGTTATAGTATATACCCTCAAGTTGGATCTAACATTATGTAGTTCTCATACTATTTACTATAAGTTATTGAAAGGAATACATAAATTACACATTTTAATGATAAATGAAATCTCAAAATCCATTTTGGTCTATAATTAGTTAGTAAATGAAGTCTCAAAGGCCACGGTATAAAGAATATAAATATAATGATCACACTCTTGTTAGTGTTAGTATGAACATACAGACTCCGAACCCTATGTATAATTTCCCTTGCCATTATATTTCACAACTTCTCAAGACATCACATCTCCCTATTTCCATATGCTTATTTCCATATTAAGAAAGAAAACCATGACATCTTATAATTTTTAGTGTTGATATACCATTATATTATTTAACTAAAACAACTAGAGCTTGTAATTTTAATCTTATAATTATAGCATATGTCTTTCTTCAACTATCTAGTAAGTGAAACATTACTTAAAATCTTGTTTAGCCTCAATTCTCATGTTTTATAGTTCCCCAATTCTTTATTTTACAAGGAGGAACTTACACTTATGGAAATATTTATAATTTTTTCCTTTGGCAGTCACATATATGTTTTTATAACATTGTATTTCCCACAATTTAATTATGTGAGGAAAAATTTACTGTAAACAAGTTAACAATTATTTGTTTTACTATTACTATTTCATCTATTGGAAGATACTATCACTATTTCATTACTTTAATTTAAAATGAAATGTCTATAGAAACCAGCAAATAGCAGTCCAAAATCCCTACATGAATAACAACCCTAACTGAATAAAATCTAATTTCCTAACCTTTTTTAGAAACACCCATTTTGTTCACTACCAATAATCATCATTGTCCATGTCAGGTATTTTGTGAAACATTTCTCGGTCCTCTTGCAAAAAAATCCCTTAAAATTTTTTCCATTACTCGCAAGCACGGTACACACATATTTCACAAATCATTTAGGGATCGATAGATAGAATGACAAACCAATATCAAACACTATCAGTCGAGAAGTTTTTTTAAAAGAGCATTAAAGAATCAATAGATTTGACTACTGGAAGAAGGAAAAACAGAGTTTCATTGAAAAAGCTATGAATAAACCTACATTTACATAATCTCAAAAATTTGAAGGAATAAAGGTTAAAGCGCATACTAATTTTTGACACTTTCACAAAAACATCCCTGCTCATAATTTTAGAAACCAAACCGTGATCAATTTTTCCTATGGATGATTATTCTTATGGTGTTTTTCCCTTATGCCAATGTTCTCACCAAAAGCTTAAAAAATTTAAGTGTCTAGGAAATGTACTAATAAATGAAAATCTATAGTTACATGTGTTGATCTAGTTTTTTTCCCTTTCAAGTTAATGAATTAATACTAAACAAGATTAAGCCACTCCAAAATGAGAGGGTTTAAGGTACCTCAATTGTGTGATGGATAAAAAGAGACGGGTGAAAAGTGAATGATCTTGCAGCAAACTTAATGAACCTAAAAAATAGAGGCAACTAAGAGGAATATGGATTAGATAATAGATGGGGGGTTTCCTGATGAATTCAACTCGAAGAAACGTTAACTTCCTTGGAAGATGTCAACCCCCATGTTTGATAAGGTAAGATAAAATAAATGATAATAAATCTAGGATAATATGCAAAAATTGAGGCACATAGAATATGAAAATGTAGAAATGTAAGGCACATTAAAATCTGATCTTAAATTGACATGACATAAATTTTACCTAGTAGGGTTGATGGTGACCAAAGCGGTAGAGGTCAAGTCGACATTGACCAGAGGAAGATGGATGGAACAACAACTGTAAATATAGATCTAGATATTTTGAGTGCAAACCTAATGATGTTGAGGATATGTGCTAATTTATTAGAACCTACAGAGAAGTTATGAGATTCACATAAATAGAAGTTTTTGAAGAAACATGAATCTAAGTGATGGATACAAAAAATAGAGGTCTAGTTGACGGTGACTGGGTTGGGGTGACGATGACTTAGGAACTAACAGGATAAATCTAAGAAACAAAATGATGTCAGGGGGATATGAGAATCTAGAAAACAAAGGCACAAAGGCACATAGATGTAGGATCAACGATGACCTGAGAGGGTCAACGATGACCTGAGAGGGTCAACGGTGACCTAAGCTAGTCTAAGTTAAGTTGAGAGTGGATGGATTGAAAAGATAACTTGTAAGTATGAGAGACAAACAAGGCGGCCAAAATGAGGTCTGTGGAGAGTATCTGGTCCTATAAAATTTTAGATTCAAACAACATAATGATAATATGATAATAACTGAATAAAATAACAAAAAATGATGGTATTCTCATGAGGGATGTCTATGAGTGATGCAAGCATGTTGAAAGGAGATCCAAGAGGTTTGTAGCTATTGTAGGGATGCTCAGGCACAAGGAAAATTTTGCAAGTCGCAAGAAATATCAAATTGTGTCTCTTTTTAGAAGGGGGTGAAATCAATCTTAAAGGGTCTATGGTGAACCGAATGGGTCACATCCGATTGTGGGAAACCTTTCCTTTGATGGTAAAATCACTTATTTACTTAAGATATGGGACTTGTAGAGATTGGGATAAATCCTTTAAAGTATGTAGGTAGGTAAGGTTTGTTTAGGTAAGTGTCATAAGTAGATAGGAGATAACAATGGGTAGGATAAAATATAGAAAAATCATAGGGATGTGGATTTAGTTGGTTAGGGATAAAAGCATCCCAATGAAAGAGAATTAGAAGTAGTTAGATAATTAGGAGAGATGAAATATAATTAGGGGTAATTAACTAATTTAGGTTAATCAACAAGAATTAATTAAAAATTGAAGGTTATGGGATAATCATTGGTCATTTACATAAATTAATTGAATTAAATTAAAATCATTCTAGCTAGGACCATTATGAAAAATGCGCACGTGGGAAATCAAGGGCAGTGATACCAAATTTTGGTGTCTACATTTTCCCATTTTTTCTATTTGTTTGTGCTAGCAAACCATGAGACAAAAATGATGAGAGATGAAGAGTAGGATGAAGGATAACGAAAGTTTGATGATGAGATCCCCCTCAAATGAGGGATTGATCATGTAAAGGGGAATCAATGATGAGTTTGAAAGAGGTAGATGGTGAAGGTGGGGGTGGGAGAATAAATATGGGTAAAATGATATCATGTGTAAATATTCCATAAGAAATAAGGATTTAAACAAAAATAGAATATATGGTAGTGATTCTAATATCACGTTAGTAAGGAATGAAGAAAAATCTTAATGGAGATGGAGGAAACGTTCTATGGACCAGTGAGTGGGAAAAACATTGTGAAATGGAAGGATAAAATGGGAAACCTCTTGAATGTATGTGATCCATGAGGAAAAATGAGTCATAGGAAAACATCAAACAATACAAAACCAAATGCGAAAATAATTCAAAATCCTTCGTACATGAGGAATCGATAAAAAGGTATGTGTCTGTAAAGGACAAAGATGGGAATAATGAAACCATTGCAAAGGACAAAAAAATGGCCTAAAAGGAAAAATAGAATAAGTGATGAAAAAAAATACCCTAAGTGTGAGTAAATATGGCCAAAAATGTGGAATTTTATGAGAATATGGTGTCCCAGAAAAGAATAGAAAGATGGCCAAAAAGGTGAGATAAGAAAATGAGTGATATGATGCCCTAAGAGGGAAAAAAATTATGGCCACAAGATTGGACTTAAAATGTGATAGATGGGATAAGATTTGATGAGATATATAAGGTATATGTAGCCAAATGGTTTGAGGTATGTTATATTGTATCTAGGAACGCATAGGGAAACAATGCCTCCAACCGCATTAGAGGTAAACAAGAAGGGGATCTAGGTGACACAAGGCACATGTGACCGAAAAAAGTTTTAGCATATAGATAATGATAGTTAGTTATACAAAATATTAATGAGGAAACATGGATGAAATGAATTCATAAATGCAGGCAAACTTTTAGTGGTGAATATTCGTTAATTCACAAATATTACATTTTTTGAAATTTGAAATTGGAAAATATTTAGGGTACAAGCTAGGACCAATTCACCAAATTTTTTCTTGGTATAAGTTAATTATAGGGGTCAATTATTCATTCCAATGAAATATAAATTCACAAAATTCACCTGAATATAGTCAGTTAGTAGCATATTTTTATGCTACCGGATGACAACATATAGTATGTTGTCGGCAGGTAGCATAAAAAATGCTATCAAATGACAACATTTTTATGATATCAGTCGACAACATAACTATATGCTTTCCACTGGTAACATAAAAATGTTTTCGGCTAGTAACATTTTTTATGCTACCGACCGGTAGAATATAAAAAATATATCATCTTGTAGTATTTGAAAGTGATTTCATGATGTCTTGATATTCGCAATTCGTATAAAAGATGATTTTCCCAAATTTACCAAATATTTTCTAAAGATTTTTTCAGAGGGACCCTTTAAATTTTCCCCACATAAACCTACTTTCAACATGATAAAGGGGTTTTTTTTATGTAACTTGTACTTGGGAATAGGTTTCTCCATAAGCAGTCTTCCTTAAATCTATGCCCCAACTCTAAGAAGGGGAGAGAGAAAAATGATCAATGCGTGAAGTTTGCTAGAATAAATTTTATCAATGTACGAAGCTATCCTAGGATGCTGAGAAAATAAAATGATGATTGATGTGGGAAGCCTTTAATGCTCTGATAAAATACAGTAGCCATCCTTTGATGGTATCATCTAATTTATACATGATAGTCATCTCTCAAGGGATTGGTCTATTATTTTTGACATGAGTAGTTGTCCTTCGAGGGAACAATCTATTTTTGATAACTTTGATGTTTTATAAAAGAATCCATGAACTTGATTTTAACATGGGAAGTATCTAGGAATATCTAGGTATACCACTTAGGACGGGATAAGCAACCTACAAGAGACACCTATTGACTCTTTGCATGGTTTCAATAGGTAAATAATAGGGTGATGGATGTAATGATTGTGGAGTTCTCACCAGGAAGGGAGAACCTATCCATAAGGAAAATTCTATGGACACAACCATGGTGCCCATATTTAAGGTCATATATAGGAAAGTAATGGATAGACCACATAGTTCCAAATCAGTACAATGATAAATGGAAGAGGCTAATGATGGAGGAATGACATAATGATAGGACTAAGTGCTCACTATTATACATGCTAAAAATAGAGTGGTCATAAGCACAATACGTTAAGAGGTTCCAATTCTGATTTACCATCAAGGGAGGCCACACAATAGGCTTATGACCCATACTTATGTGTGATAATGTATGGTCCAATATAGTTAGGGAAAACTTTCCACATTGGCTCCTTTCTAGAGTAGGACAAGGTCACCAAATTCAAATTCATAATGCAAAATATAAGATGATATATTGCAAAATATAGGATACAATGAGATAAATAAGAGAAGATAAAAAATTTGCACTACCTTCTGAGGAAGTGAAGAAAATATGTGTCCCTAATGAGATGAGGAAATGCCCACAAGTGTGTAATTTTGATAAGACTATATTCTAAATTAGATTAGATACATGAGAGAAGGAGTAAACTATGCACTACCTTTTTAAAAACTGAGGAAGCGAGAAAATTATGTGTCCCTAATGAGAAAAGGATGGAAAAAAAGGTAGACTTAGGATAAAAAATACAGTAATATGGTGCCCCAAAAGAGGCACAAATATGGCCACAAAAGTGAAATTTGAATGAGAATGATAGTACCCCAATGAAGGGTACAAATATGGCCACAAAGGTGTACTTTAATGAGAGCAGAGAGGAATGGTCCCCCAAAGGAGTGAAAAATATGTCCACAATGGTGGACTTAGGATGAGGAAAAAAGGTCCCAAAAGGGAGGTAAAAATATGGCCACAAATGTGGAATTTGGATGTAAATATGGTGCCCCGAGAGAGGCACAAGTATGACCACAAAGGTGGGATTTGAAAAATGAGATGATGAATAGATTGGTTGTGTAAGATTGGATGAGATGGGTTGAATAAAATTAGATGAGATTAAAATAAAACAATATCAAAAGTGAAGTGCCCCAGTGTCAAGGGAGGTTGTTTGGATAGATTGGATATGAATTGATGTAGATGGGATGTTTAGACATGAGGGGGTCAAGAATGAGGCTAGGATTACCCCCTAGCGAAAGAGATTATATCACTTTGGAAAAATTAGATGTGGATGAGTTAGTGGATGTCGAAAGAGATTAAATGGGATCATCTTTGATGGAATTTCGATAATAACTTTGGATTTGGATTGGATATATGGTCGAGGATCATAGGGGTGATCAGAAAGAAAAACAATATCGATGAAAAATGGAGGACCTTTCGTAGGAGGAGTGATATGTGAAGGAGAGGTGACAGTGGAAGATGTGGATGAAGGAAGGGGACTCAATAATTTTTATGGATGTGGATGTAGGAATAGGATTTGGATTGGTTGTGGTGGATGGAGAAAGATGGCTTCTTGGAATAAGGAAGTCATCTTTCTCAATAATATGATGGACAATAGTCTGAAAGGCCTTACAATTCTCAACATCATGACTTGAGGTACAATGATAGGAACATATAATATTTGGGTTGAACCATGATGGTTTCTCATTATAAGGATCAAAATTTTGAATAGGAGGAATCATGATAACAAATATTCATATTAAGTGTCGAAGCGTATCTGTGTAGGACCCAATTGAAGCATTGGTAGGAAGAAAGATCTTGTGGATTTTAATAGGATAGTTTGACTTGTATTTATGGGAATAAGTGGATGTATATTGGATGGATAAATTCGATATATTAGAAGATAAATAAAATTTGGTAAGAGGATTAGATTTTTTGGTTTTGAATTGAATGTTGGGAGATGTCTTAGATGAAGGGCATGGCCCTAGAATAGACGGGGGTTCTCCTAGGATGGATGGTGTAACATTGGATTGCTGAGAAGAGGGAAGACCTAACTTATTACAAGGATGCATGAGAGATATTTCAGAATTTTTACCAAGAGTCTTAGATTTTTATCAAGAGTATTTACCCTTGGTAGGGATGACAATAATCTCAACTAGAGGATCTGACAGTTGTGTAGTTGGTATTGGTGGAGGAAGTAATTTTTGTTTATAATGTCTAAAGAGTATGTGGAAGTGTCTAGTTGTGATGATGAGATGAGAGGATTATTATATGTCAAGGTAATTTGGAATGCTTTAACAAACTATTCAAATGATGAGAAAGATGTAGGAGAAGAAGATGAAGTTGATGTAGTAATGATAGTTGATGTGATTGGTGCGGGTAGAACTTAAGAAATAGTAACTGGGATTGAATTTATGGATGGTATAATAGGTAAGGGTGGAATGGATGTAGATGAAGTCATAGGTATGATAAAATTCAATGAAGTGGATGTGATAAGGGATGAAGTAGCAAGATCAATGGTGGGTTTTGATGTGGATGGAGAAAGAGGCTTTAGTACGATGTGATTGATGAGGTCTATTCGAGATGTGGATTGTGTAGGTTTTGTATTGGTTAATGTGGAAACCATTGGTTGAATACCCTTTGTGTTTGTATTAGGTGGGGATTCTTGTTTCATAAATGTTTCAAGGGGTATCATTGATATGTTTTAAAATCAATAATATTTGATTGGTTTTGTAGTGGATATAGATGTAGAAATGGTAGATGTTCAAATATTAAGTGTAGAAAATTGAGATAAAATAGGTGATGTGTCCATGGGTGAAGATGTAGGTATATGTGATGAAGATTTCAAGGTATACGTAAGTAACCTCACTGATATGGTAGATATAGGGGTAGTTAGAATTGATGAAGAGATAGGTACAATTGGGATGTTTAAGAAAACAACTAATGTAGTCATAGTTATGTTTGATATGGATAAGGGGTTGGATATGGTAGGTTGGGGTATGATAGATTTGGATGAAGTGGTATGTATAGTCAAATTCAATGTAGATGTGGTAAAGGTAGGAATAGATGTAGATGTAGGCCAAGCGGTGGAATTTAATGTGATAAGTGTGGTAGAATTTGTAGGCACAATGTCTAATGTATGAATAAATGATGAGGTAGATGAGATAGGTAAGGATGGAGGTGTTTGATGTATAGTATTGATTGAATAAGGATTGTATGTATAATATGTGGAAGGTAGAAATTGATTGTTTGGTGGTGTATTAGGAAAGGGTTGTCTGAAGATGTCAAGGGGTTGATTGCAAGATGAGGTAGGATTTTTTATCTAGAGATCCCCATGATTTATAAACTATTAAATACGATCTTTAAAATAACATCACTTTTCAATGTCATGACCTATGACTTGATGATATATACAGTAGTGACCCTCATGATACCAAGCGGGTTTGGGGTATAAGTTGTCAATAGGTTGGATGGGAGGAAGTATGAGGAGGTGAGCCACCATCAACTTATAAAATATTGAACTGTAACAATCCCCCAAGGGGGTATAATTAGAAGATGGTTTAAAATTTTTGTGTGAAGGTGTCTGTGTAAGAGGTAGATGGTTGTGGTTGCACTGTATGAGAAGTGGATGGATAAGGATATAAATTTTGATAAGAGGGGGTATAAGTAAAGGATGGATATTGAATAGGAATGTGATGGGATGGGATAGGTTGTGATAATGGATGTTGTTGAGAGTTAATAATGTGATGTAGTTATTGAGGTTCATTAGACTATTATGAGATAGGGATATTTGATTGTTGAGTATTTGGAGATTGAGATGGTTAAATAGGTATTCTAGTGATAATATTGGATGGAGTAGGGATAGTGTTGATATAGGGTAGTGGGGGTGGAATAGGACTCATTGATTGAGAGGTTGTGTAGGATCAAGAGATTGTGTTAGATCTATAAAATATGAATTCATAAATCGGGATAGTAGGAGGCCCATGGGTTTCTAAAGGGGTGAGAGATGGAGTTGTGGCTGGTTGGGGGGAAATAGATGGATGTGAGAAAGGAGAATTGGTTTCAAAAGGGGAGATGATTTGGATGAAATGGTCTTTATAAGGTCGAGAGATCTAATGCGAAATCTTGAGATCATTAGAGGAAATATCATTGGATATATTATAGTGTTAGATTGTTTTGTCTTGAGAAGGGTTATTAATAGGCCTGAAATGGGAAAATATTTGTTTATGAAATTTATTAACAAACAAATCAAGTAGCGATCTTTTTATTAACATGATTGATAAGAAGATAAGAAAATGAGGATGTGGATAGTGAGGGTACCTAATAAATGACATCCTAAGGATTGTTTATGGTATTTTTCGCTAGGGAGTCCTCAATATACCTGAAGGTACGTGAGGTCTGAGTTTGTACAGGATTTCTAACTTGGCTAGAACACCACGGTGGCTTTATGTTGGCTGATGAAATATTAATCAGTCCACCAGGTAGGAAGATGTCTAGATGTGTAGATTTATGTGTGAATGTTGGTTATCTGTGATAGAATGTGAGATGCAAGTGACTAATCCCTACTTAAGATAGATGAACAAGAAAGGATGTGAAAAGGTTCATTTTAATATAAATTCAAATGTGAAATTTCAATGAAGAAAAAATACAAGAAAGGGGTAAGTATGATGCAAAAAGGAGAAAATAAGATAGAAAAGAGAATACATGGAGAACACTTTTCCTTTTCACCTGATATCAAAGAAGGAACAAGAAAAAGAGATCAAGATATCAAGTGTAACATGAACAAGTGAAAAGCAAAAATTTTACCAGTAGTGTTAATAGAAGATAGAAGAAACACAAAAAATAACAAGAAATGCAAGCAATCACCTAAAAGGATGGTTTCATCATGCATGCGATAATGTTGATCTAGTTTTTTTCCTTTTCAAGTTAAGGAATTAGTATTAAAGAAAATTAAACAACTCCAAAATGCGAGGGTTTAAGGTACCTTGAATGCGTGATGTCTGAAAATGGATGGGCACAAAGTGAATGATCTTTCTACAAACTTTATGAACCTAAAAAATAAAGAAAACTAAGAGGAAAATGGATTAGATGATAGATTGGAGGGTTTCCTGATGAAGTCGGGTACAGGAAGCATTAATTTCCTTGACAGATGTCAACCCCCATGTTTGATAAGGTAAGATTAAAGTAATGATAATAAATAGGATAATATACATAATATGAGGCACACAGAAACTGAAAATTCAAAAATGTAAGGCACATACAAATACAATCTAAGATTGACATAAAATAGAGTTTACCTGGTAGGGTCGACGGTGACCAAAGCTGTAGAGGTCCAGTCGATGACGACCAGAGGTAGTTGGATGGAACAACAACTATAAATGCAGATCTAGATATTATGAGTGCAAACCTGATGATGTTGGGGATTTGTGCTAACTGATTGGAATCTGTAGAGAATTTTTGATATTGACATAAATAAAAGGGTGTGAGGAAACATGAATCTAAGTGATGGATACCAAAAATAGAGTTTTTGTCAACTGGGTTGAGGATATGGTGACTTGGGAACTGACAAGATAAATATGAGAAACCTAATGATGTCATGGGATCCAAGGATATAGAAAATAGCGGCATAGAGGAAAATAGATATAGGATTGTCGCTGACTTGAAAGGGTTGATGATGACATGAGATGGACTAAAAAGGAAACCTACAAGTACAAAGGACAAATAGGGTGGCTGAAATGAGATTTGTAGAGATGATCTGGTCCTGCAAAATGTTAGATGCAAATAAGAAAATGATAATATGATAATAACTGAATAAAGCAACTCAAAATTATGGCAATCTCACGAAGGATGTCCATGATTGATGCATGATTGTTGAAAGGATATCTAAGAGGTCTATAAGTATTGTAGGGATGCTCAGACATAAGGAAAAATTTACAAGTCGTAAGAAATCTCAAGCTATGTCTCATTTTGGAAGGGGGTGAAATAAATCTTATAAGGTTGATGAAAAACTGAATGGGTTGTCATTGACTATGGGAAACCATTCCTTAGATGGTAAAATCACTGATTTACTCGAGATATGAGGCCTTTAGATATTGCGATAAATTATTTAAATAATGTAGGCGGGTAAGGGTTGTTTAGGGAAGTGTCATAGGTAAATAGAAGATGGGCAGGATAAGAGCTAGAAAAAGTGTAGGGATGTGGATTTAGGTGGTTGGGGATAAAATCACCCCTAAGAAAGCCAATTAGAAGTAATTAGCTAATTAGGAGAGATGAAACCTAAGATTATGAGGCCTTTAGATATTGCGATAAATTATTTAAATAATGTAGGCGGGTAAGGGTTGTTTAGGGAAGTGTCATAGGTAAATAGAAGATAAATATGGGCAGGATAAGAGCTAGAAAAAGTGTAGGGATGTGGATTTAGGTGGTTGGGGATAAAATCACCCCTAAGAAAGCCAATTAGAAGTAATTAGCTAATTAGGAGAGATGAAACCTAATTAGGGGTAATTATCTAATTTCGGTTAATTAACATTATTAAATTAAAAAATAAAGGTGATGGGATAATAAATGGTCATTTAAATAAATGAATCAAATTAAATTAAAATGAGTGTAGCTAAGACCATGGTGAAAGATGCACATGAGGGAAATTAAGGGTAGTGATTCCAAATTTTGGTGTCTAAAACATGGAACTAACACTTCCAACCACCTCTTTTTTCAATGCACGATTTACAAAAGACACGTGTATGCCATTAAATTGTTTTATATTTTATGGGCAATCGATGGCTATCAAAAGGTGCACATATTTTGAATACCGTTATAACTTTACATTGTTATATTTAATGTCCAATTAATGTTGGTGGAACCACAATATTAACCATATATGTCACACGCAAATATTATCAACATTATCATAAAAAACACCATGCTCATTGTCAATATTATCATCTATAAATTACATAGTGAGTATATAAGTATTTCATACTTTGACTATGTTACAAATAATATGTGGTTAAATTTATCCCTCACATATTGAATTATCATATTTCAAATATTTCACGAACTTTACATTGTTCAGTTTAATGGCACACAAAAATTTTAACGATATATGCCACATAAAAATGTTATCAGTATTATCAACATTATCAACAAAAGAACACCATCCTAATTGGAAATATTATCATCTATAAATTTCATAGAGAGTATATAAGTATTCCATACGTGTACTGTATCACTAATGATATGTGGTTCAATTTATGTCTCACATATTGAATTATCATATTGTCCTCAACAAAAATATACCTATTTACTAACATCATTTTTAAATGTTTTTGTTACACAAATAGTATCTTGGGATTTGTGTGTTAATGATCTTGCTGGCACCCATGATGTTGATCGTTGGAATTGTTCTGAAATAAAAAATAACAAGGCAAAATAGAAAAGTATTAGCTCACTCCAATCCATGATATTTTTTCTTACATAATTTATATCATATTTTATAATGGACTTAATGATGTGATATTATATTGCTATGGTTAAAAAATTGTAATTTAACTGGGTAAAAATACTTACGACTTGAAGTTGTACATCCAATATTTTCTCCATTATCTTTCTCTCTTGTTCTATTCTTTCACGCTCAAGTTGAAGTCTTCCCTCCTCAATTTGTTTCATTGTTTGATTGAATAGATGCATGCTATTTTTCATTACCTCTTTCAAATCTCCATAAGAGTTTCTTTTTCTCTTTACACGTATGCTCTGAATTTCATTTTTATTCAAAGGGGTTTCTTTAGTTTCTCTTTCCAAATTTTTGATGTTGATAGAAAGGATTTCTAATTATCCTCTCATGTCTTTTTCAGAAGTATAAGTGCTTATATTAACCCTCTCTTTTCCATTAAAACCAATAACCTTGTGTGTTTTCCATGTAATACAATCTATATCTTCATAGAAATTCCATGTTGAATGTGTTGACAACATTGTGTTTTCCAATTATTTGTTTCTCCTTGAGGGTTTTCTTCAACATGTTCATCTTGTATTTGCATTACATCCCAGTGAATGTTTTTTCATAAACTTGATTAAAAGAAACTGCTATATTATCCCATTGTTTCTTTCCGATTTTTCCATAGTTTAAATCTACATACACCTCTTCATATTTTGAAATAAATGTTTTCACAGATGATTTTGACCAAAGCTCTTCTTTGTATTCTTTCATCAGCTTCTCATTATTTCTGTCTCTATCATATGTCTAGGTTATTGAAACTGTTTCTTCCAATTTGGAATAATCAATATCATCAACAATATATGAAGAATTTAGATCAATTTGTGAATGTGGAATGTAAGGACCCAATTTAAGTGCACCCATTGTATTCTCTTACAAATTTAAGACACTATTTCCATCAAATTTCTGCATGTAGAATTCCTTTACACAGTAGTTTCTTATCTTTGTTGAAAAAACCATATTGTCTTCATAGTTTCTTGGATTTGATTTAAGACCTTTGGATTTGAAATGTAAAAACAAGGAAAACGGTGATTTTCTTCATGCCTTGCAAATTTATTAGTTACTATAAAAATTCACAAATGAAACTCTTTTCTTACTCCATCTTTTATCTAAACTTAATTTCATTTTTCATTTTCTAATACTAATTACACAATGGGTGTTGCACTGTGTAAATTCACAGAATCAAAACCTGTGGAGAAACATTGAAATTTTTCTTAAGTACCTAATAACAAATGCAATATTTAGAATCACTATGAAATAGGTGTATAAAATGAAATTCTTTAAAATAAACTAACAATGCTTTACCACTTTTAATTTTCTCTAACTTTTTTCTTCCCCCATTTGTATATGTGCTCCTTGTTTTGGTGTTTTCACTTTCAAAATGCGTATATATTTTTCCATTTTATTGCATTAAAATACCGACATTGACAAAGCTTGTGTGGATTAAAATTTAATATTGTACCAATTAACACTAAATGTAGTATGAAAAAATTAAAAAATCCTCTCAAGTGGTGGATTTTACATTATACGGTTTAATGGCTAATTAATGTTTAGGGAAGTGCAACATTAAGTAGGTAATATTTGACCTTACAAAAAAGTGTAATTTTTATTGTAAAGAATTAAGGTAAGATTTTTATAACATAATTTTTAATGTATGAAAACGATAATTTGAAATACATAAATTTAGTTCAAATTTAGTCTTTAACATTGACAATTATTAACAATAAACTACTTAGCATGTGTTATTTCTACTCAATATTATAGACAATTATTAAAAAATAAACTTAAATTGTTAAAATCTTACGTAAGATATAAAATCCTTACAAAAACATTAATACACAAATTGAATCAAAGCATATAACACCATCGTTAATAAAATAAATACTAAATTAAACTCTATACCATAAAATAAACATAGCTATTTAATTAGAGAATAAAATTGGTGTCACTCAGATTTCACCCTGAAATCTGCGACTACCCTATTCGAAAAAATTTCATACTTTTAAAATAGTGGGTCATTTTGTGTTTTTATTGCTTGAAAGTTCCTGTATTGCGTCAAGATAATCCCAAAGAGCCATATTAGCCTTTTTCGCCAAATACCCAGATGCCCAAAATTGTTTTATTTTGTCGTCAGGATTTGTTTGCGGGAAATTTGTATTTAATTATTTTGAGCCACGTATGAGGCTATTTGCGCTATGTTTTAACTCTATTATGAGCGAATATGTTATTATTCCTATGTGCCAGAAGGGTTTTAACTTGGAATAAGTTTTGGGCTTTTTTTTGTAACTTTTGGCAATTTTTCGTGTTTTTGTGGTGTCCCGTTTCATTTTCTGTGAAATTTCTCTGGAACAATTTCTTTGCTGGGTAAGCCCGATTTTTGGCCTGGAGTAGTTGGAAAACATATACGCACATTATGCCTGGAGGAAGTCTCCATCGGAGGTCTGGATTAGTGAGCAAAAGTGAAGTCGTGCACAGAAAAGCACTTGTGGGGATGGGCACATTTTTGGAAAACAAAGGATTTAAGCTGCAATGTCAAAAATAGAAGCCGCAAGCAAGGTGGGAATTTTATACCTGCCTGGCAGGGTACTTTTTCTCGTGTTATAAAAGTCACTTAAGCTGCAGTGGGAAAAATAGAGGCTGCAGGCAGGTGGGAATTTATTGCCTGCCTTGTAGGGTAAAAATTCCCAGGATAAAATAAAAGGAAAGTGACTTAAGTGAAATCATGGGATTTTAGTGCCTGCCTTGCAGGGTAAATAATCTCATTGTCAAAGTCAAATCACTTAAGTGGATCACGGGATTTTGGTGCCTGCCTTGCAGGGTAAATAATCCCATTATGAAAAAATTCTTTAAAATCGAATTACATGTGCAAAAAAGTGTGCCCCCTTTGGTGAGAGAATGGTAGCCTTAAATTGATTATTTTAATTAATCGATTCTTTCAAAAAGTGTGACCAAGCTTAGAGGAAGTCAACAAGTCAAAGCTGAAATAAAAGAAAGAATTTAAAAGCATTAAATTTAATTTATTTAATGGCTGCCCTCTTCCTCTCAAAAAGTGCGCCCCATTTGGGTATTATTTAATGTTTTTTAAGGCATTAAAACATTAAATTAATTTCTATTTTCAGTGTCTATGGTCAAAGCACACTGTGAAGCTTAAGTGAAGTGATGTGTGAAGGATTAAATTGGATTAATTTAATTTATTGGATGGTTGTCCTTAAACATGCTATTTTTAAAAGAGAAAAGCATGATTTTTAATTAATTAATTACCTTTAATTGTTAGGGCAATTATTAATTATAGAATTGTGAAGGTTATATAAGCATGGGCAGCCATATGGGTGAATTATTCAAATCACAGGGGAAGAAATACAGCCAAGTGGAAAAGTGCGCCCCCATTAGAGGAAGGATTTTTCTCAGACAAGGTGATAACAAGGCTAAAAGCTTCCAGATTTAGCGCATGATCTGAAGGAGGTTGATCTTTATCTGCATAATTGTTTCCATAGGTGTTACAGGAGCTAAGGTGTTGATTGAAAGGATTCATGCTCTCTTTATGTGTAAATTAAACACCAATTTTTGGGGTAGCAGGCTTGAAAATAGTAATTTTTTATAATTTAAATTCAGTATTCATTTTCCGGTGGCCATTTTTGTCTGAATAAATTGCAGAAATTCATTACAGGTGCTTTATAAAAGAAAAAGAGTTTTTATCAATGTCCAATACATTGCAAATATCCTCTGAATTTGAGAATTGTTCAGATTTGCACCAATATTGAAGAAATCCGGCCAAGTAAGGAGAAAAAGAATTATTCAGACGAAGATAGAAAAATCCATGGCAAAGGGAGATGAAAAAGAAAGCACGATGGAGTGATGCATTACTTCCAAACTTGTAGACATAGGAGACACAGATCTAGGCTCAGAACCTCTTGCCGGTTTGATTGATAGATCCAGAACGGGAAAGACTTCACTCATGCGTGCGGTCAAAAGCAGTGGAATTATCCAAGATGTAACTTTTCCATGTACAGTCCAATTGCCAGAGTTCGTGATGGAGTGTGCTAGATCTTATAATCCTTCATCCAGATCAGTATGTGATGCTTTGGGAAAGACAATAATTCATTTGGACGCAGAGTTCATCAATTATTGTTTGAAGATTCCAGTGTGAAAGGTGGTGACTTCCATTAGCATTCAGTATGGTGACAGTATATGGGAGAAGCATAGAGCTGATTGCATGAGCATCATGAATAGCTGATGCATGAAGAAGCCTAGATTTCCTTCAAAGTTCCCAAGAACTCTTCCATGGTCCAATTTGGTGCAAGAGGTAGATGATGTCATCAAATTGCTATGCAGGATAAATGGCAAAGTAAATGCATACACTTTCCGTACATGGATGTATGCTTTCATCAGGACCATTGAAATCAACAAGGTTGATTCTATAATCAATTGGTCAGAAATTATTAGCAACAACATCGGTGAGCAACTCCAGAACGTGAAGCGTACTTTCAGCTTCAAGATGACTTCATACTTGGTGTATGCTGCAGCTTCATAGGGCATCTTTTCCAAGCTGGATAGATGTGGTGTTCTTTCCAAGGACCCCATTTTCAATTGCTACCTACAGCTTACTGCACCTGCATGCGAGAAAAACTTCAAAGTGATGAATGATGACTTCTTCTACGATTTCATCTGCAGGATAGACAAAGACTTGAAGGCCAATAGGGTAAGCAAGGAAGTGTGGGAAGCTCTGTCCAAGATTGGCAGTCTATTCATTCAATTTGTAGATTTCACATACCTTAGGGTTATAGGATTTTCTGGAGAACCAACAAAGATGCCCAGGTATCTGAATGATAGATTGATCGCCATGGAGCTGAGAAGGCAACTTATGGAGTTACATGACTTGCAGTCAAACAACATAAGTCTACGGGCTTCTTCCCAATCACTGTGGGATATTACAGCTACATTAGCATTCACAGAGCTCGAGGGATGGAAGCGCAAATGTTATCCGAGTATGAGCAAGAGTTCTTCCCTGCACGGCTGAAATTTGATCCATTTGGAGTAGCCAAGAAGACAATCTCCCAAGAGTATGCACATGTGCCTTCATTAGAAGATTTCTGGATGAAGTCCAAAAGTGAGTATGAGGTTAGAAAGAGAGATTTCAGCAGGCTATCAGCAAAGCAAGTGTTCGACTTCGGACTAGTGCGGATACCTGTGGATCTTAAAGATGATGGGAACGTGGTACTTGACACTTATCATCAAATGGGAGGAGATAAATCCATGCTGCAGAATAACTTAGGAGGCTGCAACACAATTGAAGAAAGGTCGAGAGCTGTGTTGGTGAATACTTCAAATTGGTTGCTAACGAAGGGATATTACCTATATGAAGCATTGATGAATCAAGTCACGAGAAACTTCGGTGCAGGAGATTCCCTCAAGTGAAATCACGGAGGAGAAAGCAGTAGGAAAGTCGAGAAGTTGAAAGTGCATAGAAGATCTCAATCCAAGGAGAGGATCACTTCTATCACCATGACTTTAACTCCAGTTTCTCCAGTACTCAATGCTTCACCAACTATTGCACCACAGCAGCAAGATGTTTCCATGCATCCACTGAATCTAGCAACATTCATCTTCTCCCCTCAGCCACTTCATTCAACACCTGTTCCCGAGGATACATTGAAGTTGTAGATTACGGAATTCGAAAGGGCTCTGTCCTTGGATGAATCTGAAAATGGCAGCCATAACACTGTGGCACTTTCTGACAGAGAGGATGCAGAGTGGAAGATGGTAGTGTACTCAGCGACTTCTCACTCTCTGAGAAGTAATTTCTCAGAATGGTTAGCTTTGCAGTTTTTTCCAGAAGTGAGAATGGAGATGAACTTAGAGGAGCATGACTTGCAGCTACTCCAGGATCTGAGCAGAAGAGGCAGAAGGCCTAAGGTTGATCATCGAGGATTCAGGAGAGAAGTTTGCTGAGATATCAATTCCGGCAGAAGGAAAGATAGAAGTGGAGCTCACGGCGGAAGATGTGATAGTGACCAAAGTACCCCTTAGTCAAGCCACCACTGAAGGATTGAAGCAGGACATGCAGACATTGATGGATGGCAGACAAAGAGGAGCTGCAGAAGCAAGTATCTCAATTATGTTAGATCATAGCCAAGGTTGCTAAACCTTCCATTCAGCCCATTTCAGAGCAGGTGAGTGATCATCTTATTCAGGAAATGGAGGATGCAAGCAATCAAGTAAAGGCTATTGACAAATGGAAGGATTTGATTATTCATCAAGCTTCTGTCAAACTTGGGGAAGTGTAAGCCCGCCTAAAGGTTATGAATGATGTAGCAAATCAACTAAAGCAATTGAATGCAAACATATAAGGCATGAATACAGTTGCAGAGAGTAACCTAAGTATTTTGACCGAGATCAACAAGCTGTCGAGAGATGTATTGATTGTGGAACAGATTATACCAGATGGATCATTCGAGAAGGGGAAGCAGCTAGAGTTTGTAGTATCTTTCCATTTGGAAATCTGTAGAGTTTTGTTGAAGAGGATGCAGGCACTTGAGAGTAGAACATCAGATTTACCAGACAGTATCATTTCTTTCACTGAGGAAAGAGTGGACGGAGGTGTTACTTCATACGTGCGGATAGGTGCCTAATTCCGTGGAAGATTCTCTTCTGATGGTACGAAAGATAATTTATAAAGCTACCAATCCTTTCACGATGAATTCTATCAGCAGAATGGTGGCGTTGTAGGTAGACATTGTGAGGTTTGGGCTGAGTTTGGAAGATCTGGAAGCGTGTAGCAAAGTGTTGAATGAAGGGTTGCTGCAATTCAGGACAAAGAAGGAAGTAGTTGCTAAAACAGATGGAAAGATGTTGAATTATATGTTTGACAAGTATATCCGATATCAGAACAATAAGAAGACATAAATATTACAGCTGGCATGACTTCTTCTATTCTTTCTTCTTCTATTTTCTATGTTCCCAGATGAAATTGTAGAATTTCTAAGTTATTGGTTTTGTAACCATTACTTGAAGTCATGTGGAACCATTATGTTAGTTAAGTGATACATGTGTCACTTAAGGAGAAGATAGTTTAGGATGATTGCAAAATGTCATCGTTACTTGTTGTTTATGTTTCAGTTCAGTCTAAGTTTTCCATTTGTACTTTCCCTCCTACATTCTATAAGTAGGAGAAGAACCTCCGGGTTAATGATAGATGAATCAGAATTTGTAAGCAGCAATCTTGTGTTCTAGACTTTGTGTTGAACCCATGAGAGCAACTTGGAGCAAAGGAATACAAAGGAGTAGGTTTCCAGAGAATTTTTTGTCATGGTGTACTTTGTTTCTTGCTTTTAATCTTAGATCTCTTAGTAAACTTTTTGTTATTATAGATCTAGATCTAGAGCTACCTTTGTTTTATAATTCTGTGTGTTCATATCTATTGAGTTTCTTCTATGTGCATGAAATTTGCTCTGATATCTACTAATTGGGATGCACATCTTCCCCTTTTCTTCTCTGTAATTCCTTTACTTCCTTCTATAATTTTCCTTTCTTAAACAACTTCTTACTTGTTGCAGAACTTCTTAGTTATGGTTCATGAACTAAGTGGTTAAAGTAAAACCCCTGATAGATAATAACACATTTTTATTGACAAATCTGACATGGGAGCCTCATTGGTTAAATGAAGGAGATTTATCTCATGAATGCCTAGGTTTGATGCTATGCAGAAAATATAGCCAACAGTTTTTGGTGACTCCCCTAGGGAAACAACTATCTTTGCAGATCAAATCTTTTCTATTGAAGATCAGAGTGTTTTACATACAAATCTCAACCTGGCTGAATGTCCATTCCCTCGATCCGTGAAGGTGCAAGGAAGAACTGGTCATTTCTTCTAATTGCAGGAGCAATTCAATTTCAATCATCCTCCTCACGTTAGAAGCTGCAGATCTAGTCTCTCACTAGGAAGGAGAGTACACATCCATCCAGATCCAGATCGTATTTAGCATAATCCAGTGGCTGGAATTATCCATCAAGTCTATCAAGTCTACACAAGGAGGAGACATGCTCAAGTCAACATGGCGCACCAGATTGTACCTATTCCATGGGGAGTAGCTTTTGGACCTCTGAACTTGGCTCCACCTATGCATGAACTGCCAAAGGGATCCAGAAAGAATTTGAGATGGAAAGAAAAACTTGAATGATCATTTGGCAACCTTCTTCATATTCTGTGGTGTGCTTGCAGTAGAGAATGAAGATGTCTCAGTCAGGCTCTTCATTGAGACTCTACACGACTTGGCAGGAGAATGGTTCTATCAGCTAGCTCCTGGCACCATAACCAACTGGGTGACTATGCGTGAGCAATTCCTGAAAATATTCAAGCCTATAGAGGATGCTAGTACGTTGATCACTCAATTGACGCAGTTGAAGAAAGAGCCAAATGAGAACATGCGGGACTTTATTGCAAGGTTCCAAAGGATTTTATATAAAATCCCAACTTCTGCTGCATTGAGCGACGAAAATGAAAAGATGTTTTTTATAAACGCTCTATTACCTGAAGTTGGATATCAGCTAAGAAGGGCAAGACCGGTAAATCTACTTGAAGCACAAAATGTTGCCATGGAGGTTGAGGATGACTTGATCATGGCTGGAAAACTCAAACAACCATCTCACAAAGGTGATGGTGCTTCTTCTAGTACTTCAGATCCTTTGTTGTAGAAATTGGCTAATGACATGTTGCAGATCAAGAAGCAAATCTCTCAAGTAGGGAATGTAACCCCCTCAAGAATAGCTCCTACCTGGACCTTTAATGGTCAAAATCAAAATCAAAATCGAAACAGACTTTCTGTTGCATCACAATGGTTGGCAATAGAAGCTACTCCAAGAAATAACTTGGAAACTAATGAAGAGGATCTCGGCATTGATGAATCATTAGATGATGAAGACTTTATAGATCCCGCTGGTGACTCCAATATTGGTTACCTAGACTACGAATCTGAAGATGGCTATTATGAATCTTTTGAAGATTATGATGGTCACACTTTTGCGGTGTTTACAAGGTCTCAGACGTGCCAAAATGCCGAAGCATCCACAAGTATCCGAAAAGAGAGAGAATATCTTGGCCCGGATGTTACTATCTTGAAATTAGGTAGCACTCTTCCTTCTTCTTTAGTGCCTAAGGATAAATATTCAAATTCTTTCAATTCACAGTAAAGAGCCAACACACATCCTACTGAAGCAAGTCAACCTTTCGACATAATTGATCATATCAAGAGGTACAAGATCCAAATGTCTGAAGCTGAGTATTTGAGGGCATTTTCTGATCAGCTGAATAGATTGGTCAAATATGTACAAAGTAATGTTCCCAGCCCAACAAATAATACTTCATGGGGTATCCTGTCAAATCCAAAGAATAATCCTAAAAATAATGTGTTATCTCCATTTTGAGTTCACAACAAAACGATCAGATAACCCCTACGAAATTTTTAAAGCTGGTTTTGCAAAATTGCTTCTTTAAGAGAAAATCGGGTTTTCGGGTTTTACTGACAGGTCGACATGAGTTTTAAATGTTTTATGTCTTGTGTTTTCCGAAACCCGAAGCCCACTTCAAGTAGAGTCAATTCGGGTTTTTGGACCTTCGGCGCATCGGAACATGCCTTATCCAAAGCATGTTTTGTGTCGCCTGTCTCCCGATACCCGGAGTCTGATTTAGTTCTTCATGTCGGGTTTTCGGAACGTTGAAGCATCTAAACATCTCATGCTCTATGTCTTGTGTTTCCCGAAACTCGAAACCCGAATTGTTCTAAGCGCCTTTGCTTCAGGTTTTCGGACCTCTCGAGCATGCTGACATGGCGTTAATGCCGAGTTGTCGGGTGAGGTGGCACGTGCCAAACCGAAGTGTATTAATTATAAATTTTCTTATAAATATGCGCATTTACACGTCATTTTTACCAGACGTATTTTTTACTCGTGGATTTTCGTACATGCTCTTCCAATCTCGAAACCTGAAAGCTCACCTGTGCCTGATTGAATCACCTATTTTCGATCTTTCCTTTCTCTGGTTGAAGGTATTTCTCTTTCCATTCTTTGTTCCTAGTTTTTGTGGATTGATTGCGCGTGGATTCTTCTCATTTTCTTGCTGGGTTTTGAGGGATTTTTATTCTTCTTCTTTCTGGAGTTGTTTTCTAAACGGGGTTTAGGTTTTAGGGTCTATCTCTTCGAAATTTCCACTTGGTGTTATTTCCTCAAATTTTATTATGTGCTTGGTACATGAATGGTTAAAAAGAGATGGCATGTTTGAAATTCAACAAAGAAAAACTTGTTTTTCTCTTCTCGGGTTTTGAAGGCTGTTGTGCAGTGTCGAAGACCCGAAGTATATTGAAGGTTTGGCTTGCCGGACTTTCCAGAGTTTCCGACATCATCACAAGTGTCGGGCTTTCTTCAGTTTCTGACATCATCACTCAGCGCATTAGGGTCTGACATCCTCAGGATTGCCAGACTTTCTAGAGTTTTTGACACTCTCAGTGCATCGGGTTTCTTGGATTTCCTGACATCTTCACCAGTACCGGACTCTTCCGTTCTTCTAACACTTCCAGTAGATCGGGTTTCTCACAGTGCTCGACATCCCCTGATCTTCAGAACTTTCTTCCTTCGACGTCACTTCATGTCGGACCCTGGTCCATCTCAAGAAAAGACAGAGAAGTCAGGGAAGAATGAAATACAAGTTTCAAAGGTGGAGTCTTCATCATATATTGATTGCAACTATAGACATCTGAGATACAGAGCTCGGGAATATAGATATTGAAGATTTCTGGAGTAAATTGTAAGGAGTTCATTTCAAAAATCCATGGATGAAAGTCTGATAGCCGATAGTGGCTTACAAGGAATCTGGGAGAGTTTTCCCATGGCCGCTACAAAAGTGCCCTGGAGGTTCATTTTGGCCTGTGCCTCCAGTTATGACTCGGCTTCTCGTTCATGAGAAGTCTAGGTGAAGTAGTGATCAAATTGGACGGAGGTTACTTTGATGATTCCTCCTCAGACTACCCAATTTTGAAGAGTATGGAGAGTTAGACATCAAGTCATACTCAGAAAGCCTAGGAGCAACGATGCACTAAAAACTGCATCAAGCATGTAAATAAAAAGTTCCAATCAAGGCCAAGCCTTTTGTCTCCAGATTTCCAAGACTTATCCCCAGGAGTGATTTCATCCAAGACATCAATGACATCATCACTCTGCTGAGTTCAGGTTTTTGGTTTCCCTGAATCGAATGTATTCCAAAATGGATGTATCAATTCATGATCACCATCAAGAAGAATCAACAAGGGATTGATTGGGGCACACTCATTAGCAATGAGATTGATTCCCAAATGACAACGGTCTTGTCAATGGGGAAATTTTATATGTCTTCATATGTCACATATGCAGCGGCTGGGATGAGGAACTATCTCGGATTGGATACTAAGGGAAGTAGGACGGGGAGTCATGTGTATCAATACTTCCCTCAAGTGACAAGGAAGGGATCCTAAGATCAATTCAGAAGGGTGCTGATGCCTTCTTCTATGAAAACATCTGCAGGCTAAACCCTGAATTGAGGAAGACAAGAGTCTCAGATGAGGCTTGGGCTGAAGTTTCCAAATGGGGATGTGTCTTCTTACATGTTCGGAATTTCACATATCTACGGGTGGTCATGTACTCGGGGGATCATTTTCACCTGCCCCGATATCCAGGAGATAAACTGATATTGATGGAATTGGTTAGGCACTGTTGGATTTCCATAAATTCCAACAAAGTAAACATAAGGCTGCTAGTATCCTTCCCAATTTCTATTGGGAGATACACTTGCTCAACAGTGGTGAAGGCTAAAAATGTTATCCATGAGCTTCCTAGGACAAGCTAACAGGAAGCATATGAATCCTCGAGACGGTTTCCTGATCAAATCCGAGGAGTGCTCAAATATGTACCAACCCTGCATCTGCACAGGCCAAACATAGAGGATATTTGGGTTGATTTGCGTAATGAGGTTGTTATGTGCAGATTAAGGATAATAGCAGATTGACAATTGCTGAAATTCAAACACTGGAGCTTTAGGCTATATTTACCTAGAAGGTACGAGTGAGAAATGAAAGTGTTTTGGATCTTTCCTATGATGGAGAATAAATGAAGAGACCCAATATGTTTTCCCACCTATTGATTGGTTAGTCAGTGAAAAAGCCTCCATTTCAGATAGGTCGGCTCTAATCCTTGCTCACACTAAAGCATGGCTCTCCTCTTGGGGAATGAATTTTAAAGATGATAAGTTTTCAAAGTTGGCTGCTTCAGAGACGGGGCCCTCCAAAAAGGAAAAGGACAAAAAATCTTCTAGGGGGCCTATAAAAGTCAAGATTGTCAAAAAGAGGAAAGAAAGGAAATCTCTTCAAAAAGTTTCTCCAGCTGAAACGGTGAATGTGCCAGAATCACCAACACCACCAGAAATAGGAGAAATTAGTATTTGGAAGGAGAAGGAAGTCAGCCTCTGGTTTAATCATTTGACTGATTGCTCAACTGAAGAGACCTTATCTCTTGCATCCAAGGCTTTGGAAATCTGAATCTGTGCCTCCTTCCTCACAACCACTCCTACCTCCTTATTCTCCATCAACTTCTTCAGTAATGGCCAGTATTTTCTCTGGATTTTTCACCCCTCTCTACTGGTACCCAAGTGATCACCAACACGCCCCCTCCTATGCCTCTTTTTATTGGATCTACTACCACGTTGGTAACTATTCCTCCTCCACTAGTAGAATCTTCTCCCCTTGAGAGTATGATACCAATTCTACAACGATTGGCAACTCCCATCTGATACGCCGCAATGGCTACTTAAGCAAACTCCAAGGAAGAGGAAGGTGATTGTGCCCCTACCAGCCTTTGATTTCAGCTCACTCAAGGCTCCTACTGCTAAATCAGGTACTCAAGAAGCCCAAAACAGTTTCAAGGGTTTTGGTGGACGCTTCAGGAGATAAGTTCGCAGAGATAGCCACTCCCGTCGACTGACAAAACTAAAGAGGACATAACAGCCTCTGATTATCAGATAACCAGGGTGGCTCTAGGAAGAGTGACAACAGAAAGGGTGCAATAAGATGCGCGAGATGCCACAAACGTGCTGTGCCAAAAGTTGAAAGAAACAAAAGACAACAGAGATGAGCTTAAAAAAGGAAAAGTGGAGCAGTTGACAGAGGTTTTCACTTAAACTCTCAAAACCCCTTGAATCCATACCATCTTCTCTTGTCCCTGTCGGATTCAATTTTTCATCAGTACCTACAATTGAGAAGATTGCTAAAAAAGGAAGAGTGGTCGATGAATGGATCCAAAGGTTACTCCAACAGGTGAAGTAGGTGATACAAGACATTGTGAAAGTTCATCAATCTGTGGGGGATATTCAAAAGGAGGGAGAAAAGATGGATGATGAGTTTTCTCAAGAAATTAGACATCTTGATTTGACTTATGAAGCTCTCCAAGTGGTTAAAGAAAATACCAGCACATCTCTTGGTAGAAGAAGGTATTATCCCACATACGGATAAGCATTTTCCAGTTGACATTTGTTAGCCATTAGGTTCAGGTAAAGATTCTCAACGAAGCCTGCGCTAAGTTGAGAGAATCAAGGGATAAATTGATTGATGGAAAAAGTGATTTGGAAGAAGAGTTGCTGAAGATTTGTCCAAAGGTGTCAGTTGGGAACTCAGGTATACCTATCAGCAGATGATCTCTTCAAACAACATCCAAGAGTCGTGTTCAGCATGAACCAATGCACGGATTTGGTATTGAGATCATTGATCAGTTTGTAAGAATTGAACATTTTTTGGAGGCCTTAAGAAAGCTCAGCAAAGGATTGAAAAAGCTTCCCGGTAATGCTAGTGATACTCATGAAACTGTATCAAAATTTGGAATGATCATTCCACTGCGCCTGATGAGAACGAGATGCAAGGCATAATTCGGAAGTTCCAAGAATTTCAGAACAAACAAGTGCAGCTGGAGGAAGACAAAGATGAAGGAAAAAGATGATGATTCAGACTAAGTTATTTTTTTTCATGTCATTTCAATCTTGAAATTGACATGTCTTTTTCATTTCTGTTTCGTCATATAGGAAGCAAATTTTGACTTGGTCTCCTGCGTGAGAGTCAAGCAAAATAGAACTCTATTTTAAAGAACACTATTTTCTAGGATTTATCCTATTTTCTCTCGTTTCCTTTTATTATAAATAAGGGATGCTTATGCATTCCAAAGGGTCGAGATTTTTGTAATATTCAGAGCTATTGGAAAGAAGAAAAACTTTGTGTTTTCGTTCAATCATTTTGAAGAATAGGAGTTGATATTATTTTACAAACTTTGTGTTGTGGGATATATCTTACTTAAGACATTGTTCTTATGTTCATGATCTTAAGCTATTCTTTGCATAGCATCTTAGTGTTTCTAATCATCTCAGACATTATATTTATGATCTAAAGCTCGTATGATTATTTCATGCTCTGTGTTTACTCGAAAGAAAATACGTTTCTCTCATTTCCTTTCCATTGTGCTTCTTTCATTGTAATAGTTTCTAACCCCGTTCATTTACGAAAGCAATACCTTTGAATCGTGTGAATGTGGATTTCAGGATTCTATCCCAACCCCCAATGGTTAGATTAGTGTGAATACTGTATATATTGTTTTCGCTGTGTTTTAGATTAGTAGCAAGCAGGCAGCCTCACCTGTCTTTGAGGAGGGATTTAATCCCATATACTGTGGTTGAACCTCATATTTTGGGTTGACAAAATATCCAACCAACAGTTTTTGGCGACTCCGCTGGGGAATACGGATTTATAGTGTAAAGCTTATCCTCTTGGTGTCTGGCGACTCCGTATTTGCCTTATTTTTAAAGGTCTCTTTCCCAGTTCAAGCTGGCCAGGAAGATCTTCACTCGGTCCCGCCGAGCCCAAGGTGAAATTGACCCACTCTTTGAGTTGCTACAACAGCACAATTTCAGCCTGTCTCCCAACAACATTGTTTCTAACCGAACCAGAAGTTCTTCACCTGTTCGGAGACACCGGATCCCCGTGGAACGGGAAGCGTCTGCAACTTGTCGTGCATTACTCTTGTCTGATACTTGGATCCCTATACGCACTCTTTTCAGAAGGATGGCAGTGCAACCTGTGCCTTGGGGTGCAGTTATTGGTCCTCTTTCTTTAACTCCACCATTGCATGAGTTACCACATGGATCACGTAAAAACATTCCCAAATTTAATGGGGATGGGAAGCAGCATCCTGATGAACACGTTGCATCTTTCTTTGTAGCGTGCGGCGTTCTTGGAGTAGCTCACGAAGATGTTTCTGTTGCGACTTTTTGTTGAGACGTTGCACGGTGCAGCAGCTGAATGGTTTTATCATCTTCCAAATGCATGCATCACAAACTGGACTACCATGCGGACCAAGTTCGAAGCACGTTTCAAACCAGCCGAAGATTCTCATGCCTTGTTAGCTCAACTTACTCATATGAAGAAGGAATCTCATGAACCCATGCGGGACTTTGTGGCAAAGTTTAATAAACTGATTCGGAAGATTCCGGAGATAGCTGTTCCAACTGCAGAGAATCAGAAATGCTTCTTCATTAATGCTCAGCCTCCTGATGTGAGCTTTTTATTAAGAAGGTCGGTTATCCCAGATCTGGCTGTTGCTCAGTCAACAGCTATTGAAATAGAAGATGATCTTATTTTGGCTGGAAGAATCAAGAAGGACATACCCAAACTCAAAAATCAAGGTTCTTCTCAAGGTAATACTGATCCTATGTTTCAGAAAATGGCTAATGATTTAATTTCTTTAAAAAAGAAAATGTCTCAACAGGTGAACAATGTTCCGTATCGGGATATTCCTAGATGGAATTTCAATAACAACAATGGTGCACCTGCCAGAGATAGGCCACGGTTAACTCCTGCTCAGCCGAGGCTAGCAATTGAAGCTCCTCCCATCAATGCAGCAGTAGAAATAGTTGAAGAAGAGGAAGAACCAGAAGAACAAGGTTCTCTGGAGGCTTTTGAAGCTTCAGGATATGCCGATGAGTCTTATGATGAGTCGGCTGGCGACTCCAGCATTGGGTATTTGGAATATGATGAAGATGAATGTGCGCCAGATGGTCAGTCATTTGCTGTCTTCACTCGGTCCCAATCTCAGAATCCCAGAAAACCTCTTGAAAACACTAAGGAGAAGAATAAGGAACCTCCGATAGCCATAGTTAAGAGGGGTACCCCTATTTCAGCACAAACTGAAAGAGAGGTCACCAAAAAGGTAGCTGCTCCTTACTCTCCTTCTCCTAAGATCAGTGCCTCAGCTCAAGCTCATGTAATTAGAACTGAGCCTACCATTACTCCTTCTTATACTGCTTTTGATATTGTTGATCATGCAAAGAGAACCAAAATTCAAATGTCGGAAGCAGAATACCTTCAGTCAAATCCTGAACAGTTTGAAAAGCTGGCCAAGTTCATCAGAAGTAAAGTGGCTGTTCCATCACCTTCAAAAGGTCTCCTTCCAAATCCTACTCAACTCCCACCGCAGAACAATCTGACCTCTGCTTCTTCTTCAGGAAAGATTGAACCATTTTATTTGTCTTTACTTATAAATGGGTTTAAACTCAGCAATTGCATCATCGACTCAGGGGCCTCTGATAATGTTATGCCCGCAAAAGTGGCCCATGCCCTTGGGCTTACTTTGACTAAGTCATATGGATGATGTTATTCCATGGAAACTAAACAAGTTCCTTTGATTGGTCAAATCAAAGATGCACAGTTTGCATTTGTTGCCTTTCCTGAGAAGAGAGTGAAAATGACCATTTTGGTTGCTGACATTCCTACAGCTTACGGTATCCTCTTGGGTAGAGGTTTTTGTAAGGACGTCGGAGGAGAGATTAATATGGATTGGACCAAAGCTAAGATCCCAGTCAATGGGGTTCATCAGGTTCTTCATCCTGAACCACAGGCGAAATATTTGGTGACTAAATCAGATGATCCTAAAGCTCAAATTCTTTTCGAAGATGCTAGCTTCGAGAATTATTTCATGACTTCTGAGATACCCATTGTAGATGTCGAAGAAGAAGATCCTAATGCTATTTGGACGCTCGAATTCGATGGTAGCTGCTCAACCACTGGATCAGGCGCTGGTGTTGTCCTTATATCTCCTAGTTCCGAGATTTTCCCATCAGCTTACAAGTTGCAATTTGATAATACTAACAACACGGCTGAATATGAAGCCCTGTTATTAGGATTGGAAATGGCCAGACAGAAGGGAATCTGAAATCTCAAAGTCCAAGGGGATGTGGAGCTGATTTTCAACCAGGTCTGGGGAATCTATCAGGTAAAAAATGATCGCTTGAGACATTACAGGAACAAAGTTTGGGATAGTATAGAATGCTTTGATGCATTTTCTATTAAGGCAGTTTTGAGAGATTATAATGACAAGGCTGATTCTTTAGCCGTGTCTGCGTCCCTCCTCCTTCCTCATCCTTAGTTCAAGCAAGATACATACTCCATCGAGATTGTGTACCGTCCCAGTATCCCAGATAATGCAACTCATTGGCAAGTGTTCAATGATGATCAACAGGTGTTAGCTTTTCTAGAAAAGGCTGACAATTTCAGTGAGTTATACTTTGAAGGTTCTGAATCAGCCTTCCGTGAAACTATCTCAGATCCATATCAAGAAGTTGATGGTGAATTTATTCAGCTTAAAGGCAACAAGATACCAAAAGGTTTGGTTTCTTTGGAAGGTTTGTTTGATAAGCATGATCGTTTTATTCAAAATAAAAGGCAAGTTGAAGGAGCTTCTTCCTCTGAAGTAGATCAAATCAATCTAGGTTCGTCTGATCAACCTAGGATGGTGAATATTGGGAAATGTTGTTCCCCTGAAGAAAAAGCAAGATTCACTTCACTTCTGAAGAGATACATGGATGTGTTGGCCTGGTCTTATGCAGATTTAAAATCCTTCAAGCCCAAAGACGTACAACACAGTATTCCTTTGAAACCTGATGTGAAGCCATATAGGCAAAAGCAAAGACATTATAATCCCAAGATCTCAGGGACTATCCTTGCGGAAATTCAGAAGATGTTGGATGCCAGGATTATTTTTCCAATCCATCACTCCACTTGGGTTGCTAACATCATCCCTGTTAGGAAGAAGAAGGGTGAAATCCGAATCTGTGTTGACTTTCAGAACCTGAATCAGTTGTCACTGAAGGATAACTATCCCTTGCCTATCATGGATCAGGTATTACAAACTGTTACCGGATCTGAAATGTTATCCATGCTTGACGGATTTTCAGGATATAATCAAGTTGAGGTAACTATGGAAGATCAACACAAGACGGCCTTCACAACCCCATGGGGTACCTTTGCTTACAGGAGGATGCCTTTCGGCTTGATCAACGCCAGAGCCACTTTTCAGAGAGCTATGGACTTGGCATTCAGAGACCTGATGGGCAAGGTCATAGTTGTGTATTTAGATGACTTGACCGTTTTCTCTAAAAAATGAAGTGATCATTATGATCATTTGGAGCAGGTTCTTTTGAGATGCAGGCGTCACGGGATTTCATTGAATCCCAAGAAGTCTATGTTCGGGGTGACCGAAGGAAAATTGCTAGGTCATATCATGACTAGAGAAGGAACAAAAATTGACCCAGAAAGGGTAAAGGCCATTCAGAGTCTTACCCTACCAACAAGTAAAACTGGAGTTCACTCTTTCTTGGGAAAGGTTAATTTCCTAAGAAGGTTTGTACCAGATTTCGCTGACAAAACCAAGGATATCCTTGGGATGATGAAAGGAAAAGTTCCATTTCGATGGAGTACAAAAGGGAAGCTTGCATTCAAAGAAATCAAAAGAGTAGTTTCTTGCGCTCCTATCTTAGTATGTCCAGACTTCAAGAAAGATTTCATCATGTACAGTTACGCCTCTGCTCACACAGTGTCTGCCATCCTGATGCAGGAAAACAGGGAAAGCATTGAAGCTCCCATCGCATTTATGAGCTTCCCATTAAAGGAGCATGAATTGAAGATGTCTCAAATTGAAAAGCATGCTTATGCGGTGGTATGAGCAGTGAAGAATTTCAGGTACTATGTGCTGAATTCCCATACTCTCGTTCTCGTTCCTGATACTTCCGTTAAATCCATTCTGACTCAACAAGAGCTGGGAAGTCAACGAGGTACTTGGATAGTTAAATTTTAGGAGTACGACTTGGACATCAGACCTACCAAGTTGGTACGAGGAAGGGGCCTGTGCCAATTAATTGCAGAAAATCATGCCGAAGCAGAATATGAAGAGACTGAAAACACTTCTTCAGAGCTACCCTTGGTGCTTTTCATGAGTACAACTGACGAATGGTACACGGACATTGCTTTCTTTCTAACTTATGGTGAATTCCCCCCACATTTAAATCAAAAGGAGAAGAGGACAGCTAAGATGAGATCTACAAAATACCTTTTGTGGAATAATGGAATATACAAGAAAGGTATTGACGGTGTCTTCTTGCGTTGTGTTGATAAATCACAATAGGTAAAGTTGTTAGAATCCTTCCATAGCCTAGCATGCGGAGGACATTTTTCATCTTCTGTAACAACTTATAAGATCTTGCGGGCTAGGTACTGTTGGCCTACTCCCTTCCGAGATTCAGCAGAATGGGTGTCAAAGTGTGAAGCTTGTCAACATTTCGTTGGCCGTCCCAAGTTAGCAGCTCTACCTCTGAATCCCGTAGTGATTGAGGAAACTTTTCACCAGTGGGGAATTGATTTCATTAGAACATTGAATCCTACCTCTAGTGCCAGACACAATTACGTGCTAACTACTACAGACTAGTTTACCAAGTGGGTAGAATCCGTGCCAATCAAGCAAGCAACCTCTGAAGCTGTTTGCAAGTTCCTTAAGGAAAATATAATTGTTAGATTTGGTGTGCCTCATAAGATTGTAGCTGATAATGCCTCTAGTTTCTCGTCGCATGAGTTGATAGAATTTTTCTATGGATTCGGTATCACTCTGGCTCACTCATCTGATTATTATCCCCAAGGCAATGGGCAAGCTGAATCTAGCAACAAGAACCTGGTTACCATTATTAGAAAACTAGTAGATGAAAACCAGAGGACATGGCACAAAGCATTGTATGATGCATTGTGGGCTGCTCAAATCACCCCAAAGTGAGCCATAGGGATGTCCCCTTTCCAAGTACTGTACGGGATTGATGCTGAGATACCTATCTGAGTGGAGTTGCCAGCCTTACAGTTAGCAAAAGCAGTTGAAGATACGACATTTCAAAATTCCATTGAGAAGAGGGTCATGTAATTAGCCAGGCTAGAAGAGGAACGAAGCAAGGTGGTTGATCGCATAGCAGATCATCAGAGCAGAGTGAAGACAATCTTTGACAAGAAATCAAAGCAACATAATTTCCAGATTGGAGACCTGGTGTTGCTTTGGGATAAGAGGAGGGAACAAAAAGGAATGCACAGGAAGTTCGATTCTTTGTGGAAAGGGCCTTTCAAGATCAATGAGCTGAATGGTGAAAATAGTTTCCTTCTATCATATTTGGATGGAGGGTTACTCCCTTTGCCTTTTAGCGGAGAACTAAATTTGTTCCATCACTAATGCAAGATGTTCTCTTGCATTGTACATACTTTACTTTTTGTTGTGTGTTTGCTTTTGGTTTTCTTTCTTTTTTCATTTTGTTTTGTTTTGGTTTTCTTCTTTTCAGACTCCTTAGCCCAATAGATAAGACTAGAGATTCTGAGTTCTCTTCATTTGGTATTATAAAGAAAGTCTCCAGCTGGAGCCAGCTGTTATCTCCGTTTTGAGTTCACAACAAAATGATCAGATAACCCCTATGAAATTTTTAAAGCTGGTTTTGCAAAATTGCTTCTTTAAGAGAAAATCAGGTTTTCGGGTTTTACTGACAGGTCGACATGAGTTTTAAATGTTTTATGTCTTGTGTTTTCCGAAACCCGAAGCCCACTTCAATTAGAGTCAATTCAGGTTTTCGGACCTTCGGCGCATCGGAACATGCCTTATCCAAAGCATGTTTTGTGTCACCTGTCTCCCGATACCCCGAGTCTGATTTAGTTCTTCATGTCAGGTTTTCGGAACGTTGAAGCATCTAAACATCTCATGCTCTATGTCTTGTGTTTCCCGAAACCCAAAACCCGAATTGTTCTAAGTGCCTTTGTTTCTTGTTTTCGGACCTCTCGAGCATGCTGACATGGCATTAATGCCGAGTTGTCAGGTGAGGTGGCACGTGCCAAGCCGAAGTGTATTAATTACAAATTTTCTTATAAATATGTGGATTTACACGTCATTTTTATGAGACGTATTTTTAACTCATGGATTTTCGTACATGCTCTTCCAATCTCGAAACCCGAAAGCTCGCCTGTGCCCAATTGAATCACCTATTTTCGATCTTTCCTTTCTCTGGTTGAAGGTATTTCTCTTTCCATTCTTTGTTCCTAGTTTTTGTGGATTGATTGCGCGTGGATTCTTCTCATTTTCTTGTTGGGTTTTGAGGGATTTTTATTCTTCTTCTTTCTGGAGTTGTTTTCTAAACGGGGTTTAGGTTTTAGGGTCTATCTCTTTGAAATTTCCACTTGGTGTTATTTCCTCAAATTTTATTATGTGCTTGGTACATGAATGGTTAAAAAGAGATGGCATGTTTGAAATTCAACAAAAAAAACCCTGTTTTTCTCTTCTCATGTTTTGAAGGCTGTTGTGCAGTGTCGAAGACCCGAAGTATATTGAAGGTTTGGCTTGCTGGACTTTCCAGAGTTTCTGACATCATCACAAGTGTTGGGCTTTCTTTAGTTTCCGACATCATCACAAGTGTCAGGATGTCTTTAGTTCCGACATCCTCAGCAGTGCCAGACTTTCCAGAGTTTCTAACACTCTCAGCGCATAGGGTTTCCTGGATTTCCCGACATCTTCGCCAATATCAGACTCGTCCGTTCTTCCGACACTATCTAGTAGATCGGGTTTCTCACAGTGCTTGACATCCCCTGATCTTCGGAACTTTCTTCCTTCGACGTCCTTCATGTTGGACCCTGGTCCATCTCAAGAAAAGACAGAGAAGTCAGGAAGAATGAAATACAAGTTTAGAAAGGTGGAGTCTCCATCATATATTGATTGCAACTATGACATCCGAGATACAAAGCTCAGGGAATATAGATATTGAAGATTTCTGGAGTAGGGTAAGGAGTTCCTCCAAAACTCCATGGATGAAAGTGATAGCCGATAGTGGCTTACCCCTTGTAGCTAGTTTTCCCATGGCCGCTCAGTGCCCTGAGTTCATTTTGGCCTGTGCCTCCAGTTATGACTCGGCTTCTCGTTCTGTGAGAAGTCAGGCAGGTGAAGTAGTGATCAAATTGGATGGAGGTTACTTTGATGACCTCCTCAGACTACCCAATTTTGAAGAGTATGGAGAGTTGGACATCAAGTCAGCTCAGAAAGCCTGGGACATCAATCAGGAAAACTGGATCAAGCATGTAAATAAAAAGTTCCTGATCAAGGCCAAGCTAGCTGTCTTCAGATTTCCAAGACTTATCCCCAGGAGTGATTTCATCCAAGAGATCAATGACATCATCACTTTGCTGAGTCGGGTTTTTGGTTTACCCGAATCGAATGTATTCCAAGGGTGGATGTATCAATTCATGATCACCATCAAGAAGAATCAGCAAGGTATTGACTGGGGCACTCTCATTAGCAATGAGATTGATTCCCAAATGACAACGGTCTTGTCAACGGGGAAATTTTATATGTCTTCATATGTCACATATGCAGCGGCTGGGATGAGGAACTATCCCGGATTGGATACTAAGGGAAGTAGGATGGGGAGTCATGTGTATCAATACTTCCCTCAACTGACAAGGAAGGGATCCCAAGATCAATTCAGAAGGGTGAATGATGCCTTCTTCTATGAAAACATCTGCAGGCTAAACCCTGAATTGAGGAAGACAAGAGTCTCAGATGAGGCTTGGGCTGAAGTTTCCAAATGGGGATGTGTCTTCTTACAGTTCAAGAAGTTCACATATCTACGAGTGGTCATGTACTCGGGGGATCCTTTTCGCCTACCTTGATATCCAGGAGATAAACTGATATTGATGGAATTGGTTAGGCAGCTGTTGGATTTCCATAAATTCCAACAAAGTAAACATAAGGTTTCCATATCCTTCCCAATTTCTATTGGGAGATACACTTTCTCAATAGTGGTGAAGGCTAAAAATGTTATCCATGAGCTTCAGGACAAGCTGAGGAAGCATATGAAACCTCGAGACAGTTTTGACATCTGAGGAGTGCTCATGGCATATGGAACCCTGCATCTGCACAGGCCAAACATAGAGGATATTTGGGTTGATCTGCATAATGAGGTTGCTGTTCGCAGAAAGGATAATAGCAGATTGACAATTGCTGAAATTCAAACACTGGAGCTTGCTGATTTACCAGAAGGTACGAGTGACAATGAAAGTGTTTTGGATCTTTCCTATGATGGGATAAATGAAGATCAATATGTTTTCCCACCTATTGATTGGTCAGTCAGTGAAAAAGCCTCCATTTCAGATAGGTCGGCTCTAATTCTTCCTCACACCAAAGCATGGCTCTCCTCTTGGGGAATGAATTTTAAAGATGATAAGTTTTCAAAGTTGGCTACTTCAGAGGCGGGGCCCTCCAAAAAGGAAAAGGACAGAAAATCTTCTAGGGGGCCTATAAAGGTCAAGATTGTCAAAAAGAGGAAAGAAAGAGAAATCTCTTCAATTGTTTCTCCAGTAGAAATGGTGAATGTGCCAGAATCACCAACGCCACCAGAAATAGGAGAAATTACTTTGGAAGCAGAAGGAAGTCAGCCTCTGGTTTCACCATTTGCTGATTGCTCAACTGAAGAGACCTTATCTCTTGCATCCAAGGCTTTGGAGTCTGAATCTATGTCTCTTTCCTCACAACCACTCCTACCTCCTTATTCTCCATCAACTTCTTCAGTAATGGACAGTATTTTCTCTGGACTTTCACCCCTCTCTACTGGTACCCAAGTGATCACCAACACGCCCCCTCCTGTGCCTCTTTTTATTGGATCTACTACCACGTTGGTAACTATTCCTCGTCCACTAGTAGAATCTTCTCCCCTTGAGAGTATGATACTAGCTTCTACAACCATGGTAACTCCCTCTGATACGCCACAATGGCTACTCGAGCAAACTCTGAGGAAGAGGAAGGTGATTGTGCACCTACAAGCCTTTGATTTCAGCTCACTCAAGGCTCCTACTGCTAAATCAGGCAAGAAGCCCAAAATAGTTTCAAGGGTTTTTGTGGACGCTTCAGGAGATAAGTTCCCAGAGATACCCACTCCCGCGACTGACAAAACTAAAGAGGACATAACAGCCTCTGATTATCAGATAACCAAGGTGGCTCTAGGAAGAGTGACAGTAGAAGTGGCGCAACAAGATGTGTGAGGTTCCACAAACGTGTTGTGCCAGAAGTTGAAAGAAACAAAAGATAACAGAGATGAGCTTAAAGGAAAAGTGGAGTAGTTGACAGAGGTTTTGCTTAAACTCTCAAAACCCCTTGAATCCATACCATCTTCTTCTATCCCTATCGGATTTGATTTTTCATCAGTACCTACAATTGAGAAGATTGCTAAAAAAGGAAGAGTGGTCGATGAATGGATCCAAAGGTTACTCCAACAGGGGAAGGAGGTGATACAAGACGTTGTGAAAGTTCATCAATCTGTGGGGGATATTCAGAAGGAGGGAGAGAAGATGGATGATGAGTTTTCTCAAGAAATTGGACATCTTGATTTGACTTATGAAGCTCTCCAAGTATTAAAGCAAATACCAGCACATCTCTTGGTAGAAGAAGGCGTTATCCCACATACGGATAAGCATTTTCAGTTCACTAAAGCCATCAGGTTCAGGGTGAAGATTCTCAACGAAGCCTGCGCTAAGTTGAGAGAATCAAGGGATAAATTGATTGATGGAAAAAGTGATTTGGAAGAAGAGTTGCTGAATATTTATCCAAAGGTGTCGGTTGGGAACTCAAGTATCTTGTCAGCAGATGATCTCTTCAAACAAGTCCAAGAGTCAGTTCAGCATGAACCAATGCACAGATTTGGTATTGAGGTCATTGATCAGTTTGTAAGAATTGAACATTCTTTTGAGTCCTTGAGAAAGCTCAGCAAGGGATTGAAAAAGCTTCTCGGTGGTGCTAGTGATATCCATGAAACCTACGAAATTTGGAATGATCATTCTACTGCACCTGACAAAAATGAAATGCAAGGCATAATTCGAAAGTTCCAAGAATTTCGGAACAAACAGGTGCAGCTGGAGGAAGAGAAAGATGAAGGAGCGAAAGATGATGATTCAGACTAATTCTTGATGTTTCATGTCATTTCAATCTTGAAATTGACATGTCTTTTTCATTTTTGTTTCGTCATGTAGGAAGCAAATTTTGACTTGGTCTCCTGCGTGAGGATCAAGCAAAATACAACATTGTTTAAAGAACACTATTTTCTGGGATTTATCCTATTTTCTCTCGTTCCCTTTTATTATAAATAAGGGATGCTTATGCATTGCAAAGGGTCGATATTTTTGTAATATTCGGAGCTATTGGAAAGAAGAAAAACTTTGTGTTTTCATTCGATCATTTCAAAGAATAGGATTTGATATTATTTTACAAACTTTGTGTTATGGGATATATCTTACTTAAGACATTTTTCTTATGTTCAAGATCTTAAGCTATTCTTTGCATAACATCTTAGTGTGGCTAATCATCTCAGACATTATATTTATAATCTAAAGCTCGTATGATTATTTTGTGCTCTGCGTTTACTCGAAAGAAAATACATTTCTCTCATTTCCTTTCCATTGTTCTTCTTTCATTGTAATAGTTTCTAACCCCGTTCCTTTACGAAGGCATACCTTTGAATCATGTGAATGCAGATTTCGGGATTCTATCCCAACCCCCAATGGTTAGATTAGTGTGAATACTGTATATATTGTTTTCGCTGTGTTTTAGATTAGTAGCAAGCAGGCAGCCTCACCTATCTTTGAGGAGGGATTTAATCCCATATACTGTGGTTGAACCTCATATTTTGGGTTGAAAAAATATCCAACCAACATAATACGATGGCAAGTTATTCTCCTTCTACCCCTTCTCCTGCTACATCAAAAAGGATCGAGCCATTCTATGTATCTTTGCTTATTAACGGACACAAACTGAGTAATTGCTTTTTGGATTCTAGAGCTTCTGATAATGTAATGCCGGCCAAAGTTGTTGATGCCTAAGGTCTCACGTTGACAAAGACCATCAGAAGATGTTATTCAATGGAAAGGAAAGTCCCTCTTGTGGGGTAAATAAAAGATGCGCAGGAAGTACTTTCTTCTTTTCCAGATAAAAGAATGAAAATTGCTATCCTTGTAGTAGACATTCCAGTCTCTTATGACATGTTGTTGACTAGAAATTTCTGCAAAGAGCTAGGTGGAAAAGTCAAGATGGATTGGTCTTGTGTGCACATACCAATCAAAGGAGTAAATCAGAAGCTGGAACCTGAGAAGAAATCTAAGTACACAATATCAAAGTCTGAGGATCCTAGATCTCAGATCTTGTTTCAGGAATCGGATCACGAAGTCTATCATCTAGAAATGGATAAAGAAGAAATTCAACTGGTGATTCAAGAATCACATCAAATTGATAACAAGATTTGGACTCTAGAATTTGATGGCAGTTGTTATTCATTTGGATCTGGCGTTGGCATTGTTCTTATCTCTCCCGAAGGGAAGGTGCATGCACACTCCTTCAAATTGATGTTCGAAAATAGTAACAATACAGCTGAGTACGAAGCGTTGTTGTTAGGCATGGAGCAAGAAAGAACAATGGGGATCAAATTATTACATCCAAAAGGAGATGTTGAGTTGATTGTGAAGTAGATAAGAGGCCTCTACCAAGTCAAAAAAGAAAAACTGTGGAACTATAGAGATCGGGTCTACTCTGCTATCCTAAAATTTTTAGCTTTCTCAGTATCCTACATTCTGAGAGAATAAAATTCAAGAGCCGATTCACTTGCAGTAACTGCAACCTTGTTGAATCCGGATCAGCTTCCTGCATTCTTTAGACAGGGGGACTACAAGGTGGAAATGGTTTTTCACCCAAAGGTTCCTAACAACGTCCACCAATGGCAGGTTTTCAACGATGACGTGCAGATTGCTGCGTTTCTCCAACAAAAAGACAACTTTGAAGGAATATACTATGAGGGAAACAATTCACCTCCTAGGCAGAATACTGTCAGAGAAATGGATGTGGACATCTTAGGAAGTCAAGAGATTATCCAGCTAAAAGGAAATGAAATTCCCAAATGTTTAGTATCTCTTGAGGAAATTTTTGATAAGCATGATCAAATGCTTAAGAAAAATGAAGAAAGTGGAGAAGGTTCTTCCTCCGACACACAATTACTAAATTTGGGAGCTCACAATGATCCCAAATTAGTACATCTGGGTAGGTGTTACTCAAAGGCCGAAAGAGAAGCTTTTACAAAGCTTCTTAGGAGATACATGGATGTTTTTGCCTGGTCTTACCAGGATCTAAAAACATATCAGCCTGCGGAAGTTCAACACTACATCCCACTTAAACCAGAATAGAATCCTTTCAAGCAGAAGCTGCGGCGGCACAACCCTACCATTTCGGGAACCGTCTTTGTAGAAATTTGGAAGTTGTTAGACGTAAAGATCATCTATCCCATACATCATTCTGAATGGTTGGCCAACATAGTCCTTGTAAGAAAGAAGAGCAGCAAGATTAGGCTGTGCGTGGATTTCCGTAACCTTAATCAAGCTTCATTAAAGGACAACTACCCCATCCCCATCATGGATCACACTCTGTAGGTGGTCACTGGATCTGAGATGCTTTTGATGCTCGACGGCTTCTTAGGCTACAATCAAGTCAACGTGGTTGAGGAAGATCAATACAAAATGAAGTTCATCACACCTTGGGGAACTTTCGCATACCAGAAAATGCCATTCGGCCTGATTAATGCTGGTGCTAAATTTCAAAGAGCTATGGATTTAGCTTTTGCCCATCTCAAGGATATAAGTATAGTGGTATACCTGGATGATCTGACAGTCTTTTCAAAAGATAGAAGCACACACATTTCAAACTTGGAAGAGGTTTTCATACAATGCCACAAGCATGGTATTTCTTTGAATCCTAAGAAATCCATCTTTGCTGTAACAGAAGGAAAATTATTGGGACACATTGTTTCTAAAGAAGGGACAAAGATAGACCCAGAACGCATCAAATCCATTCAGACATTTCCTTTTCCTACATCCAAAAAAGGAGTTCACTCTTTCTTTAGAAAAGTGAACTTTCTCAGAAGATTCATTCCTGACTTTGCTAAGCTAACTCATCATATTTTGAATATGATGAAGAAGACACAAGATTTTAAATAGAGCAGCGAAGGGAAGGAAGCTTTCGAGAAAATAAAAGAGGCCCTGTCAAAAGTTCCGGTCTTGGTTTCACCCAACTTCAATAAATAATTTATTCTTTACTTATATTCCTCTGAACATACCATGTCAGCAATACTGATGCAGAAAAATCAAGAGGACACAGAAGATCCTATTTCTTTCATGAGCACACCCCTTAAAGTCTATGAGTTGAAATACACTCCCATGGAAAAACACACATATGCAGTGGTGAAGGCATGTAAGGCATTCAGGTATTATATTCTTTCCTCGTACACTATGGTTTTGGTTCCAGATACTGCAATTAAATCCATTCTTACTCAGCAAGAGTTAGGATTATTGAGAGGCACATGGGTGACAAAAGTTCAAGAATACGACTTGGATATTAAACCAACAAAGCTGGTTCGAGGAAGAGGTCTGTGTGAATTAATGATGGAGATGAAGATACCAAAGACAGAAGCAGATCAAGATGGAATAGATGAAGATTTGCCTGCAGTACTTTTTATAGATCTGGTAGAGGAGTGGTACAGTAACATTGCTTACTTTCTGACGTATGGAGAATGCCCAGATAAACTTTCCCAAAAAGAGAAACGAACAATCAAACTTAAATTCAAAGATTTTTTCTTTGGGATAATGGTTTGTACAAAAGGGGAGTTGATGGCGTATTTCTCAGATGTGTGGACAAGGCTCAACAGGATCAGCTACTACAAAAATTTCATGACATGGATTGCGGTGGTCATTTCTCAGCCTGAGTCACTGCACACAAGATCCTAAGAGCAAGGTATTACTGGCCCACCCTTTTGCAAGATACTGCAGAATGGGTAGCTAAGTTTCAAGCATGCCAACATTTTGTTAAGCGTGTGAAATTGCCTGCATTACCTCTAAAACCCATTGTGATTGAAGAACCTTTCCAATAGTGGGGAATGGATTTTATTGGAATGCTTAACCCGACTTCCAGTGCCCGTCATCATTACATTCTAACAACTACTGATTATTTCAGTAAGTGGGTAGAAGTTATTCCTGTGAAGACTACCACTTCCGCTGAAGTGTGCAATTTTATTAAAAAAAATATTATTGTCAGGATTGGCGTGCCCAAAAAAATTGTAGCAGACAACACTCTGAATCTTTCTTCTGAGGAGTTGGTGGAATTTTGCTACACTTATGGGATCTAGCTAGTTCATTCTTCAAAATACTATCCATAAGGGAATGGTCAAGTTGAATCTAGAAATAAAAACTTGGTAACTATCATGCGCAAACTGGTAACAAACAATCAAAGGACTTGGCATAAAAAGTTTTTTGATGCATTATGGGCTGATTGAATCACACCAAAGAGGGTGATAGGCATGTCCCCATTTCAGCTGCTATATGGTAGAGAAACAGACCTGCCTCTTACCTTGAAACTACCTGCCCTACGACTTTCTAAGGCTCTGGAGGATTCCACATTCACGGACGTTATTGATAAAAGAATTATGTACTTGATTGAATTGAGGGAAGTACAAACTCAAGTTGCAGATAGGTTGACAAAACATCAAAGGAAGGTGAAAATAATTTTCGACAAAAAGGCCAGGGAAAGAAAGTTTGAAGTCAATGACTGGGTCCTTCTATGGGACAAAAGAAGAGAAACAAAAGGCATGCATGGAAAGTTCGATTCACTCTGGAAAGGGCCTTTTGTGATTAAAAGAATTGCTGGGGTAGATAGCTTCATTCTTTCTCATCAGGATGGAGTTGAATTGTCGTTGCCTTTCAATAGGCAACACTTGAAGTTGTTCCGGACATGAGAAGTAGGGTAAAACCTGTATGTATATAAATAAATCTTTGTTTGTTTTTTTTCCTTGTTTTGTCTTGTTTTGGTGTTGTGTTGTGTTGTGTTTGTTTTCCTAACACCGTGCCCAAAGGACAAGATACCAAACTAGAGATGTTGGGATCTCATCTTTTCTCTTTGTCATTTTGACAGAGAAAAAGATGTCCATAGACGGAGCCAACTAGTGTCACTCAGATTTCACCCTGAAATTTGTGACTACCCTATCCGAAAAAATTTCGTAATTTTAAAATAGTGGATCGTTTTGTGTTTTTATTGCCTAAAAGTTCCTGTATTGCGTCAAGATAATCCCAAAGATCCATATTAGCCTTTTTCGCCAAATACCCAGATGCCCAAAATTGTTTTATTCTGTCGTCGGGACTTGTCTATGGGAAATTTGTATTTAATTATTTTGAGCCCTGTATGAGGCTATTTGTGCTCCGTTTTAACTCTAGTATGAGCGAATATGTTATTATTCCTATGTTCCAGAAAGGTTTTAACTTGGAATAAGTTTTGGGCTTTATTTGTAACTTTTGGCAATTTTTCATGTTTTTGTGGTGTCCCGTTTCGTTTTCTGTCAAATTTCTCTGGAACAATTCCTTTGCAGGGTAAGCCCGATTTTTGGCCTGGAGCAACTGGAAAAAATATACGCACATTATTCCTAGAGGAAGTCGCCATTGGAGGTCTGGATCACTGGGAAAAAGTGAATTCGTGCACAGAAAAGCCCCTACGGGGATGGGTGCGTTTTTAGAAAACAAAGGATTTAAGCTGCAATGGGAAAAATATAAGCTGTAGGTAGGGTGGAAATTTTATACCTACCTGGCAGGGTACTTTTCCCGTGTTATAAAAGTCACTTAAGCTCCAGTGGGAAAAATAGAGGCTGCAGGCAGGTGGGAATTTATTGCCTGCCTTGCAGGGTAAAACTTCCCATGATAAAATAAAAGGAAAGTGACTTAAGTGAAATCATGGGATTTTAGTGCCTGCCTTGCAGGGTAAATAATCCCATTGTCAAAGTTAAATCACTTAAGTGGATCACGGAATTTTGGTGCCTGTCTTATAGGGTAAAGAATCCCATTATGAAAAAATTCTTTAAAATAGAATTACATGTGCAAAAAAGTGCGCCCCCTTTGGTGAGAGAATGACAGCCTTAAATTGATTATTTTAATTAATCTATTCTCTCAAAAAGTGTGCCCAATCTTGGAGGAAGTCAAAAAGTCAAAGTTGAAATAAAAGAAAGGATTTAAAAGCATTAAATTTAATTTATTTAATGGTTGCCCTCTTCCTCTCAAAAAGTGCACCCCATTTGGGTATTATTTAATGTTTTTTAAGGCATTAAAACATTAAATTAATTTCTATTTTCAGTGGCTATGGTCAAAGCACACTGTGAAGCTTAAGTGAAGTGATGTGTGAAGGATTAAATTGGATTAATTTAATTTATTGGATGGCGGTCCTTAAACATGTTATTTTTAAAAGAGAAAAGCATGATTTTTAATTAATTAATTACCTTTAATTGTTAGGTCAATTATTAATTATAGAATCATGAAGGTTATATAAGCATGGGAAGCCATATGGGTGAATTATTCAAATCACAGGTGAAGAATTGCAGCCAAGTGGAAAAGTGCGCCCCATTAGAGGAAGGATTTTGCTCAGATAAGGTGATAACAAGGCTAAAATCTTCTAGATTTGGCGCATGCTCTAAAGGAGGTTGATCTTTATTTGCATAATTGTTTCCATAGGTGCTATAGGAGCTCAGGTGTTGATTGAAAGGATTCATGCTCTCTTTATGTGCAAATTAAACACCTATTTTTTGGGCCGCAGGCTTGAAAAGGGAAGATTTTTATAATTTAAATTCACTATTCATGCTCCGATGGCCATTTTTGTCTGAATAAATTGTAGGAATTCATTACAGGTGCTTTACAAAAGAAAAGGAGTTTTAATCAATGTCCAATACATTGCAAATATCCTTTGAATCTGAAGAATTGTTCAGATCTACACCAGTATTGAAGAAATCTGGCCAAGTAAGGAGAAAATGAATTATTCAGACAAAGATAGACAAAGCCATGGCGAAGGGAGATGAAAAAGAAAGCACGATGGATTCATGCAATGCTTCCAAACTTGCAGAAATAGGAGACACAGGTCTAGGCCAGGAACCTCTTGCCGATTTGATTGATAAATCCAGAGTAGGAAAAACTTCACTCATGCGTGCGGTCAAAAGCAGTGGAATTATCTGAGCTGCATCTTTTCCATGTACATCCCAATTGCCAGAGTTCATGATGGAGTTTGCTATATCTTATCATCCTTCATCTAGATCAGTATGTGATGCTTCCGGAAAGACAATAATTCGTTTGGACGCAGAGTTCATTAATTATTGTTTGAAGATTCGAGTGCGAAAGGTGGTGAATTCCATTAGCATTTAGGATGCTGACAGTAGATGGGAGAAGCATAGAGCTGATTACGTGAGCATCATGAATAGCTGATACATGAATAATCCTAGATCTCCTTCAAAGTTCCTGAGAACTCTTCCATGGTCCAATTTGGTGCAGGAGGTAGATGATATTGTCAAATTGCTATGCAGGATGAATGGCGAAGCGAATGCTTACACTTTCCATACATGGATGTATGCTTTCATCAGGACCATTGAAATCAACAAGGTTGATTCTATAATCAATTGGTCATAAATTATTAGTAACAACATCAGTGAGCAACTCTGAAACTTGAAGCGTACTTTCAGCTTCAAGATGACTTCATACTTGGTGTATGCTGTAGCTTGACAGGGCATCTTTTCCAAGCTGGATAGATGTGGTGTTCTTTCCAAGGACCCCATTTTCGAGTGCTACCCACAGCTTACTGCACCTACATGTGAGAAAAACTTCAAATTGATCAATGATGACTTCTTCTACGATTTCATCTGTAGGCTAGACAAAGACTTGAAGGAAAACACGGTAAGCAAGGAAGCATGGGAAGATGTGTCCAAGATTGGCAGTCTGTTCATTCAATTTACATATTTCACATACCTCAGGGTTACAGATTTTTCTAGAGAATCAACAAAGACACCTAGGTATCTGAATGATAGATTGATCGCCATGGAGCTGAGCAGGTAACTTGTGGAGTTACACGACCTGCAGTCAAAGCGACACAAGTCTATGGGATTCTTCCAAATCACTGTGGAATATTACAGCTGCATTAGCATTCACAGAGCTCGAGGGATGGAAGCGCAAATGTTATTCGAGTATAGAAAGATTTTTTCCCTGCACGGATGAACTTCAATCCATTTGGAGTAGCTAGGAAGACAATCTCCCAGGAGTACACACATGTTCCTTTATTAGAATATTTCTGGATGAAGTGCAAAAGTGAGTACGAAGTTAGAAAGAGAGATTTCAGCAGGCTATCAGCAAAGCAAGTGTTTGACTTCGAACTAGAGCGGATACCTGCGGATCTTAAAGATGATGGGAACGTGGTACTTGAAACTTATCATCAAATGGGAGGAGATAAATCCATACTGTAGAATAACTTAGGAGGCTGCAACACAATTAAAGAAAGGTCGAGAGTTGTGTTGGTGAATACTTCAAACTGGTTGTTGACGAAGGGATATTGCCTCTATGAAACATTGATGAATCAAGTCACAGGTAACTTTGGCGCAGGAAATTCCCTCAAGTGAAAGCACGGAGGAGAAATCAGCAGGAAAGTCGATAAGTTGAAAGTGCATAGAAGATCTCAATCCAAGGAGAGGATCACTTCTACGACCATGACTTTAACTCCGGTTTCTCCAGTACTCAATGCTTCACCAACTATTGCACCACAGCATTAGGATGTTTCCATGCCTCCACTGAATCCAGCGACATTCATCTTTTCCCCTCAGCCACTTCATTCAGTGCCTATTCTCGAGGATACGTTGAAGTTGTAGATGGTGGAATTCGAAAGGGCTTTGTCCTTGGATGACTTTGAAGATGGCAGCCATAACACTTTGGCACTTTCTGACAGAGAGGATGCAGAGCAGAAGATGGTAGTGCACTCAGCGAATTCTCACTCTCTGAGAAGTAATTTCTTAGAATGGTTAGCTTTTTAGTTTGTTCCAGAAGCGAGAATGGAGATGAACTTAGAGGAGCACGACTTGCAACTACTCTAGGATCTAAGCAGAAGAGGTAGAAGGCCGAAAGTTGCTAAAGCAACTTCTAGGTTGATCATCGAAGATTCGAGAGAGAAGTTTGCTAAAATATCAATTCCGGTAGAAGGAAAGATAGAAGAGGATCTCACGGCGAAAGATGTGACAGTGACCAAAGTACTCCTGAGTCAAGCCACCACTGAAGGATTGAAGCAGGACACACAGAAATTGATGGATGCTTTATTCCTTAGGCTTGATAGTGAAAAGGCAGAGAAATAGGAGCTACAGAAGCAAGTATCTCAATTATGTGAGATCATAGCCAAGGTTGCTAAACCTTCCATTCAGCCCATTTTGGAGCAGGTGAGTGATCATCTTATGCAAGAAATGGAGGACGCAAGCAATCAAGTAAAGGATATTGACGAATGGAAGGATTTGATTATTTGTCAAGCTTCTGTACAACTTGGGGAAATGCCAGCCCACCTAAAGGTTATGAACGATGTAGAAAATCAACTAAAGCAACTGATGGCAAACATAGAAGGAATGAATATAGTTGCAAAGAGTAACCTGAGTATTTTGGCCGAGATCAACAAGCTGCCGAGAGATGTATTGATTGCAGAACAGATTGTACTAGACGGATCAGTCGAGAAGGGGAAGTAGCTAGAGTTTGTAGTAGCTTTCCGTTTGGAAATCTGCAGAGTTTTGCTGAAGAGGATGCAGGCACTTGAGAGTAGAACATCAGATTTACCAGACAATATCATTTATTTCACTGAGGAAAGAGTAGACTGAGGTATTACTTCATATGTGCGGATCGTCTCAACTAAGGTGCCTAATTCCCTGGAAGATTATCTTCTAATGTACAAAAGAGATTTGATAAAGCTACCAAGCCTTTCACGATGAATTCTATCAGTAGACTGGTGGCACTGCAGGTAGACATTGTGAGGTTTAGGCCGAGTTTGGAAGATGTGGAAGCATGCAGCAAAGTGTTGAATGAAGGGTTGCTGCAATTCAGGACAAAGAAGGAATTAGTGGCTAAAATAGATGGAAAGATGCTGAATTACATGTTCGACAAGTATATCCAATATCAGAACAAGAAGAAGACATAAATGTTATAGCTGGCATGACTTCTTCTATTCTTTCTTCTTCTATTTTCTATGTTCCCAGATGAAATTGTAAAACTTCTAAGTTATTGGTTTTACAGCCATTACTTGAAGTCATGTGGAACCATTCTGTTAGTTAAGTGATACATGTGTCACTTAAGGAGAAGATAGTTGAGGATGATTGCCAAATGTCATCATTACTTGTTGGTTATGTTTCAGTTCAGTATAAGTTTTCCATTTGTACTTTCCCTCCTACATTCTATAAGTAGGAGAAGAACCTCCGGGTTAATGATCGATGAATCAGAATTTGTAAGTAGCAATCTTGTGTTCTAGACTTTGTGCTGAACCCCTGAGAGTAACTTGGAGCAAAGGAATACAAAGGAGAAGGTTTTCAGAGAACTTTGTGTCATGGTGTACTTTATTTCTTGCTTTTAATCTTAGATCTCTTAGTAAACTTTTTGTTATTATAGATCTAGATCTAGAGCTGCCTTTTTTTTATAATTTTGTGTGTTCATATCTACTGAGTTTATTCTATGTGCATGAAATTAGCTTTGCTATCTACTAATTGGGATGCACATCTTCCCCTTTTCTTCTCTGTATTTCCTTTACTTCCTTCTTCTATAATTCTCCTTTCTTAAACAGCTTCTTACTTGCTACAAAACTTCTTAGTTATGGTTCATGAACTAAGTGGTTAAAGTAAAACCCCTGATAGATAATAACACATTTTTATTGACAAATCTGACATGGGAGCCTCACCAGTTAAATGAGGGAGATTTATCTCATGACTTCCTAGGTTTGATGCTATGCAGAAAATCTAGCCAACAAAAATACATGAACAATTTACTTTGACACAATCTTAATGGCCCTAAATTTAAGTCCAAGAGGATGCTAGGCTAAACCAATTTTAACTAGAATGGCAGATGAAAATTTTAGTGATGGCCCTTCGATATGCGAGTCATCGCTACTATAAGTGGGAATGCTCGAACTTAGTCATTTGAATGCTCACACTTAGTCATTCGAGGGATCACAATTCAACGTGTGAGGGATTAATCTTTGATGTGTGAGGAATAACACTTCATAGATGTATGAGGCCACGACTCACTCGCATTATGATGAGTGATCACTCACACTTCTAAGTGCAAGTTTTAGAACTTGGAATTGTTCTCACTCACACATTGAAGTATGATAACCAAAATTTGACATCCCATTCTAGTCAATGGTTGAATTTTTTTGTGTACGAAATAAAATTAAGTCACAGCAGCCATTAGGTTATGGAACTTTTGAAAGTCATACACTAGGTATTTTATGGATAAAAATATACACTATACATACAACAACGAGATATAAGGGTGTAATAATATGTGTTATATGTTCAAATATTTGGATTAAATTAGGTTTTAAATATGTTCATATAAGATGGATATTTTTATTTTCTCATTGTGATTTAAATTCTCCATATTAATGTTAAATATTTAAGTTTACTCAGTAGTAATTTTCTCTTTTTATTTGTGGATACAATTGAAAATGAACTTTTTTTTTAAAGATAGATCACATGTGGATTTACCATCCAAATGTGTGAAATTTATAGAGGGACTAGTTTATCCATACAAATATACACTCCATCGTAGAGAAATGAGGTCTATCTTATTTGTTGTCACAATAAGTATTGTATTCAATGGAAAAGTGAGACTACCATAAAAAATTGATGATTATGAAACCTTGGCATAAATTGAAAACAAGGGATACATTATCCCATGGGAAAGGAAATGAGTGATTACGCATGCGATTTCAAAATTTTTGCATGCGGGGGTGATGGAATTCAAAACATCATGATAAGTGACTCAGAGGATACATTTAATGAGGATGAGGGTTTTAATTCTAAAAGTGATAGCCATTGTGTCACAACTCTTAAAGACAAGGATGAATTTTCTACAACCTTCATGGTGTTAAAACATAAGTGTGCTAGGAAATAAGGTGACATAACTAAAGTGTTTATATCCCTGATACAAGAACATGTGATTTCTGGAGTATTGTTGGGACCCACACCGTTTGGTGTTTTTTTGGAGAATAATATAACTATATACAATGCTTTCTATCCAAGTCTACAATGAAACAAAAAAGTTTCCTGGACAATCAAAAACCTAGTTTATCTTGAAAAAAGAACTACACTTCATGTGAATGGAAATTTTGAACTTCAAGAAACAACTGCCACATCTAAAAATGACTTCAATTTTAAATTTAAGGGGGTTACTAAATATTTGATACATTTTTGTTCAAAAGAACACAAATTTGTTGCAGAAGCAAAAATTACAAATATCTATGAAGGAGAGATGGTGCACTTTAAAAAATTATATGGTGATACATTTGGGTGCATGTTGATAAATTAATTAGGAATTTTGCAAGGGTTTCTTCATATAAGAGGGATCTCTCATCCAATGGCCTTCCAGGAAGTTTTCCCATCCAGATGGTTTTGTTATGGAAATAAGGCTAAAATAAATTCCAGAAGAGTTTCCAGTAAAAATGTAGAATGCATTTGAAGATCCATTTCCTAAACTAGTATACCCAAATTCAAATGAATCATCCATCAGTTGTAGTAATGAAAACATGATAAAAATACCTTACAATGCCTGCAAAATCCAAAAGGTAAATTATAATCCATCTAGTACACCAAAGGCAAGGGAAAATGATGAAAAAACAATATAAAATTATGTCTGAAGTTTAGAAAAAAAATTCCTACAAGGAGGTCTCTCCACTCTATCTCTAAGTGATTTTAATCACAGTTGGAATTTAAATCTAGGTATGAATGAACCTGCCATAAATGCTAATAGTTGTGATCAAGGTCAAAATTTTAAACATAGTATATATAAATTGAAGTTATGTGGAAGGTATGTATGTTAGAATGCATGGTACAAATGTCTTGGAATCTCAAAAAGAATCTATCACTGATATAGACAATATTGGATTAACGACGAGAAGAGGGCAGTAAATAGAAATACAAGAAAAAAATGCTAAACAGTGTTGCAACTATTGAATTTATATTAAAAATAGTGGAGAAGAATTGTGATATATCCCCACACATCTCGTTAAGTGGGACAAGATGGTACTAAAGTAATAATGAGACTGCTACTTCTTGTTATAGTTTTGCTTACATCCTACAAAAGTGTAACAAGGGCCTTTCACTATTGGAACTTCCTCTAATGTCACATTCAAATCTCAACAAAATATGGAAAGAAACTTAAAATTGAATTCATTTTTAGATGTGGCAGTTGTTTCTTGAAGTTCAAAATTTCCATTCACATGAAGTGTAGTTCTTTTTTCAAGATAAACTAGGTTTTTGATTTTCCAGGAAACTTTTTTGTTTCATTGTAGACTTGGATAGAAAGCATTGTATATAGTTATAATATTCTCTAAAAAACACCAAATGGTGTGGGTCCCAACAATACTCCAGAAATCACATGTTCTTGTATCAGGGATATGAACACTTCAGTTATGTCACCTTATTTCCTAGCACACTTATGTTTTAGCACCATGAAGGTTGTAGAAAATTCATCCTTGTTTTTAGGAGTTGTGACACAATGGCTATCACTTTTAGAATTAAAACCCTCATCCTCATTAAATGTATCCTCTGAGTCACTTATCATGATGTTTTGAATTCCATCACCCCCCACATGCAAAACTTTTGAAATCACATGCGTAATCATTCGTTTCCTTTCCCATGGGATAATGTATCCCTTGTTTTCAATTTCTGCCAAGGTTTCATAATCATCAACTGTTTTCCAAATGTGATGAGTGCACAGAGCTTAAGAATAAATGTGCAGCCACCTCATGCCCATAAACTCTGTCATAAATAGATCAATGCTAGAAATAGCACAATTATTACATTCAAAGTTTTCATTCAATTTATTATGCAAATAGAGTGCAATAACAACAAAATCCTAATACTTATTTGAGCATTGTGCATGAAAAAATGGAAAATATGAAAAATTCAATATGAAGGACGGGCAGAAAAGAAAAATCAATAAGTAATGATTTTAATATCATCATCACCTTAACTGGTATGTTAACACATGGGCACAAAATGGGGGATTTTGGGAGCTTTGGTCTCCCTTTTATTGATCAAGGATAAAAATTCACAATTACATCATTGGCACTATGTATGCAGAAGCTAGAAGAACCACTTACAGATCAATATGGTTATTTATTATATAGTAATGGGATGTCAAAACACCCATTACATGATGCACTAATTCAAAATGATGCATATGACAAGTGCAAGGAATAAAAGCATAAAAATGAGTGTTCTCATACACCTAAAATTGTAAGAAAATGTTTAATTTTATTTAGAAAACAACCACCAATTCTCTATCTAAAACTAGATAATGTTGTAAGTGATAACAAAAATCACACATTATTTGCATTTGCATCCATGCTCACAGCTAGGGGGGTTTTCAATATAGTGTTCGTAAGTTTCCTTCCACTGGTTCACACACATGAAGATGTAGATGGGACATTCGGCTGATTATCAGCAGCCTTAAGTAAATTGGAAACATTCTCTATGCCATAAATAATGGACACTTACAAAAAATGCCAAGAGGACTCTAGCACATTCACTTCATTACTTATTGAGTAAGTCTACGACTTTAAGGTGTTTTTGAAACCACACCTTTTAGATGGTAACCACACGATCCTGAGTATCAATAAACCAAATATGTTTAAATTCCATGTCGTCAACAATGTCCCTTTCATGGAGTACAAAGCATCAATCTTGGATTCTGAATGGTCACACTCAAGTGATATCTTGAAAACAATGAATGGGAAACCTTTCTTATTTGAAGGGGATCCTCCATTAACACCTTTCAAATAACTAAAAGAGATGGAAGACATGCAAAGAAGCATTTAGGAATACATCACACACTAGGAAAATATTTTAACAAATGGTGTAGTATCATACTAGGTTCTAAAGAGTGCATATTAGAAAAATGTTCTACATGTCCGAGAGAATACCTTTATCAATTGTACCATGAAGGGGAGGGATTTTTTTTGGCCAAAAATAATTCAGGATAGTGCAATGTATGATCAGATAGTGGGCGCACCACCTCTTTACATGGATTGCTACTATAGTCAAAATGTCCTTTCAAATAAGGATATATATGTTGGGCCTATTTTTGATAGACCTCAAGAGTAATTCAACAAAGTAATGGATGTGAATGTTGATAAGATGATACTAGTAATACCAAGTGATGATAACATACCTATATAGATGGGAAAGCAAGAATGAATTCTAATACAGGATGTTCACATAAATGCTCAAAAGATAAGGGTGCGCTGGTTGGAGCCCTCGGGAAAATAAAATATAGAAAAACAAAGGTACCAAGAATGCTTAAAGAAAAGGAAATGGTGCCAAAAATCAAGGGACACATGAGATATTGATATAGAAAATGTCATCTGGGCATAGAGTACAAGAAAAATATGGAAAGGATATCAAAATAAAATACCAAATTAGGGACACAAAGCTATTTAGGCCTACCTAGCATAAATTCAAGAACAATAATTAATACCGTTGCAAGGGATAAATACATATGTAGTTTTACCGAACGAATTGATTGCCTATACAAATACATTTTCAAATCCATTTCTTCAAAACAACTTGTTTAACATAATTCTTAACTCTTTGTTGTTTTTTATGATTTACAAAATGGAAAAGCATAAAATTAGTTGACATTATCACACATAACTTGCATATTTATAATATCACCATCATTATATATATATATATATATATATATATATATATATATATATATATTATATCAATATATAATATACATAAAATATTAAATAAATATAAATTTGAAGTATTTAAATAACTACTATTTTGTATTTTTTTAAGGGTAATATTGTAAAATCACCTTCATCTAAAAATTATTTTACAGGCATATGTGGTCGTCTAATTTAACCCCTGCGCTAATGTAACTTTGTATTGGCTCTAGGCTTATGTACATTAGTGGCTGTCAGGCTTATGTATCTTAGCAGTGGGTAGGTTTATGTAACCTGCTACTAGTAGGTTGGTATAACTTTGTAGCTGCTAGGATTATTTAACCTAGAGGAATCTACTCTCGTGTAAGCTAGTGGCCACTAGGATTATGTAAGTTAACAACCAATACACTTATATAAGTTATTTATCACTAGGATTATGTGGGGGAATAAAAAAATAACAAAATAGTAATCCTAAAATAGTGAAATTGAAATCCAAAAATCAGAATTTAGAATTTGGATTCCAATAATGGGGTAATAGGAATCCAATAATAGCATTATTGGAATCCAATATTAGCAAAATTTGAATCAAATAATAGTGATATTGGAATCTAATAATAGCAAAATTGGAATCCAATAATAGTAAAATTGGAACTAGAATAAATCCAATAATGAAAATATTGGAATCTAATATTGTTAATAATGGAATCCAATAATAGTAATAATGGAATTCAATATATAAAAAAAATGGAATTCAATATATGCAAAAACAGAGATGGATTTCTTCCAATACTTGAAATACTGGAGTCCAGGTTTACTAGAATATGTCTAGATTTAGTGAAATAAGCTTTAAATATAAGAATAGGTACATACTTGTGTTATAAAATAAGGTTTTAATTATTTATTTTGAAATATATAGTCCTAAAATAAAATTAATGCCAATATATTTATAGTGTAGTGATTTATTAATTCCTTGGGAGCCTAAATAGGAAATGTGGACTAATAGCTCAATTAATAATTAATCAAATTTTTATCCCTGGTGTTTAATGGGATGAAATTTTAATTGAATAACAGGGAAAATAAAAAGGGTAGATGTGCCAGTTAGATTAATTGTTAATTTGATTTCAAGAAACTATAATATTGTGAGACAATGGTTTTAATGTTATGAAATCATTTGTACTTAAGTAAAATTTAGTATAAATTACTCTGTAAGTAGAAGTATAATTATATATATGAATATATAGAAATAATATATATTTTTTACTTCTATGTGACCCTTAGAGTTTGCTTTGTGAAACTATAACACCCATAGAGTTATTGTATTTTCCAATTCAACCACCAGTAACCTTGACAATATCGGGTCATGTGTTAAGTCAAAAGGAGGTAGGTTTTTGTTTCACACGATAACACAATGGGTTTTTGGAGAATATAAACTTATGTAACTTCCCATTAATTATTTATAAAATGAAAATAAAATTATTTCATAATTTTTACCTCTAAATCTAGTTATTTTGTGTGCTTAAATTTGGGGTGTAAATTTTTTATCGGATCATAAGGTTGAAAAAATGTGACTCACAACACTCACAATATGGTTAGATTCAGTGTAGAAAGGATTCCAAAACTCCAACTTTACATTACTCTCCCTTTTTCACAAAATTGTACCTAAAAGCCTCTTGAGACTATGATCCTTGGATCAATCATGCATTTACTCTCCCAAATCCACCTTGAAGATTTTTTTAGATTTATTAGTTTCTATTTATCTATTCAAATTTTCTCCTAAAATTCCAAGACTCCATTCAATACATAACTCCCAATACTTCACTTTTTAAAGTTTTGGCTTTTTAGACTCTTATTAGGTCTGATTACATAGACTTTCATAAAAAATTCAACGTGTCAGGGGTATCAGGACTCAAAAACGAGGGTTTTGAGGACCCTTTAAAGGAATATTAATGTGTTTCAAATTCTATAATCTAACTACAAGAAAAAGGTACAGTTCCTTTGTAAGATACCCACTCTTATTAGCCTTTCATAACTGTACATAGTTTTCTAGTCAAACTGTATAAAAATCTGGAGATTAAACCCTTAGTTTCCAAAAATTATTTCATATTATCTTTCTATAAGATCTTAGAATTGTATCTTGAAATTTTCAAACCAATTTGAGTTGAATTGATGCCTCAAAAAGAAAACCCTTCCTTAGACACTTATAAACCATCCTAGGAGGCTAAGGACACAATTCTTGCCATAACTTGTTGCATTTGATGATTCAAGACTCAATATTTAGCAAAAAAAATATTCTTAAAGTTGTAATCATGGAAATTTTACCATAAATATGGATCAATACCTCTTCCATGCCAAATGGATACTCTCCTCCCTATACTAGTATGAGATAATTCAAGAAAATGCCCATGTAAGGTTTTAAATGTAGCAAGATTTATTGTTGCATAAAGCCTTATTTTTATAATATTATCCTACACACATTCATTGCTCCTTAGATTCTATCATCTACCTCCCTTGAAACCCCTCAAACATATATATGCACGTGCAATATAACCATTGCATACAAAGTTATAGATTTGACACTTTTGTACATGTTTATTAGGTTAAATAATTGATATTATATTCTTCCTCCCAATCTATTACTGTTGTTGCAGACTCACAACACCCCTAGATGCAGATCAGGCTTCTAGGGTGATCACTCTAGCATCCAGTGTGATTGCACAACATGGAAACCTCTCTCCAAGTGTGGGGACTTGTGAAACTGAGAGAGGAATCTCCAGATTAGAGGCTGGTTCCTCAAACTCCTCTATTTTAGATCTAATGCTTGCACAACTGCAGAGGTTCAGATCCTAATCCTATTCTAACTTGCAAGGAGACAGGGGTAGAAGTGCAAGAAATTGAAAATAACTAAAGATGGTGATGCACCAAAAGGAGTGGTGAAACATTTCTGTCAAGTGAATAGACACAAACCAGAGATTTGTAACATGAAACATACACAGACTGATAAGATATAACTTAGGATCTGAAATGAAGCAAATAATACAAACAAAGGACTGAAAACCATTCAAAAAGCTTGCATTATCATTTCCAGTACCCAAATCACTGCATTACAACCTCAAAGAGGTAAAAAATGTTACAATCTTTTGGAGAGGTTTGATTCTTGCATCAACCACCTGCTGGAGGTGAAAGAAGAAGTTTCTATGTCAAAAAATTTTCCTCCCCTTAGAAATGAGCCAAAAACTAGCTTCTACATGCATGGGTTGAGCCCAGGGGGCAGAAAACGTACAAAAACATGAGAGCCCATCCCTCCTCGACTGCAGATGCATTAAAATGGCATGGGGGACCTTACAAACCCATACCCTATCACTTTGACTGAATTACAGGAGAATGCGACCCATTCTGCATTAAAACTGGTCGCTGAAATGTCACTTCTGGCCATGAACACGCGTCAGAGACATTTCTATATTTTATCTCTCCAGACTAAACAAAAACTCAAGATTAACCCCAAAATCATCTAGATAATTTCACAAGCTTTCCGTTGATATAAAGAACGTGCAAATCTGAGCTCTGGATCGAAAGATATGTCGATCTAAAGATTTAGGGCACAAAATAGGTGAAACGTGTTTCAAAAATCTTTCCCGCGCTCTACCACCTAGATGACACGTGTCAAGCACTGATTGGATGCGTAATTCTCTCTCCTTCCCTACTTCATTAGACATGTGTCCTCTTTTTATTAGCTTGGGTTAGTGCTTGAAACCTTGCCTTTTGACTTTTGGACTTTTTTCCTTGTGACACGTGCCATGATTTGATTGGTCCGTGGGTCTGCCGGCTTTTAGCGTCCTTCGCGTACCTTTGTCCCGGATGTCCCAGTGTTGTTTGGGACAAAAACTCCTGATCCACCCAAAATGGGCTTCCTTGTCCCTCATTCGACTGATGACACATGGCATTGCTTGACTAGCTTTCAGCTTCTTCAGCTATCTGCGTCCCACGCATCCCTTTGTCCCAACTATCCAAGTGCAGAAGTTCCCTGTTTCGGTTGAACCGACCGGTTCGCATCCTTTAGTACATTTGTTCCAACTGTCCTAGACTTTCTGGGACAAATTCTTCTGGTTCACCCGATTCGGCTGGTTCACGTTCCTTTGTCCCACATGTCCCAAAGCAGTTAGTCAATTTTCTTCTCCTTCAGCCGAACTGGCTTTCCGCGTCCGCCGCGTACTTCTAGCCGGACTGTCCCGGTGCTAAAGTTCTCTGTTTTGGCCGAACCGGCCGGTTCGTGTCCTCATGGCCCGAATGTCCCAAACTATTTTTCTCAACAGTTAGTCAATTTTGCTTCCTCCTTCGGCTGGATCGGCTTTTCGCACCCTGCGCGTCCTTCTGTCCCAGATGTCCCTTTGCTTCGCGGGCCGCCTGGAGGCTTTTCGGCCGATCTACGTCTTGATGTACCTCACGTCCCTACTATTGCGAGGACTAGGACTTAGCCAATTTTCATGATTTTTCTTGCCCCAAGCTTGTTTTTGCCACTTTTTTCACCTTTCCTCAGAACTTGCTCTTTTCCTCCTGGACAGGAAAGTTAGAAAAAATCTGAGGGGACCCTGGAAACATGATTTTTTGCCCTGGATCAATCAATTTGCCTGGGACTTGAGAATTATGATGTATGTTATTGAATTAACCTTGGGGGGTGAATTTGGATAACAATTACTTATATAACTTATGGCACAAATATTTCAATCTCATAAATCCATTTCCTTACTTCAAACACAGTCAACACATGCATTGTATTATAAAAATAGGAGCACAGGTATTCATACCATCTTGGAGAAACTCCAACAAGAAGTCAATAAAAATTCATTCATATCATACTCACAAAGGCCTACATAAAATTTTAAGTTCTTCAACAATAATAAAATTTGCATCCATTATAAAAATAGAGGAAACTATTTTTTGTCTACAATTTCTCTTCAAGCCAATGAAGAACTCAGTTTTCCTTTTGTTCTCTTCCATAGTTGTTCACAAACCAGTTCCATAGTATTTTGCATACAAATAGTTAAAATATTTTATTTGGATCTCCAAATTCAAGTTTTATTGATTAATCAATGATCATAAAAATTTACAAAATGTATTTTTAAGCCTCTTCCTTGAGTTATAACCAACTAACTACAAATAAACCCTGGCTACATGTTGGTTACCTCACACTGATGTCATAGTGAGGCTTAATAAGAGGGATTACATAAAGCTTTAAGAACTTGTTACATTATTATAACCTTAAGAGGAGACTATATTAACAAAAATTAACTAAGAACAACCTATGACATTCATGAAAAACACATAAAAATCCAAAATTGGCTCCAATAAAATTCAAATTTTCAAATAGGAAAAATGGAGAGAAAAGATCCAAATTCAAAATTTGAACTTTCATGGCCTAAAAGGACCATCTAATGGCAATTATAACCCTATAATGACACTTTTAAGACCTAAAAAATCCTAAATTTTACTATATATAACCATGCCAACCCTAAGAGTGATGTTCATACATCAGGGGCTAACAAAAAGTGGACCATCCATGCCACTCGAGCAGAACCACATGCTACTAGGGACTCATATTCTTTAGTCATTGTAGAAGGTAGTTATATCCCTCTAAGATCGTGTTTTAGTGAGACTCGAGGAGCGTAGGATGATTTCACCACACCCATCATAGGAGGGACGTGGGTCCCCACATCCTAATGTAAATAGATAGGTTGTGTTAGAGCATAGAGAGAGGAATTGGAGTCCACCACCTCATCAATGGGTAGAACGTCAGTCACCAAAGCAGAGGCCGAGCTCTAGGTGGTAAGATGTAGTTGATCACATTAAGGATATTTTAAGACTCTATCCACCCAATTAATCTAGAGACATTGCAAGATTTTAGGCTAAGGTATCATTGGTGAGCTTGATCAAGTGCTTCAAGCTTCACCCTTACGTGAGAAATACCAAACCTCATGTATATATCCACCTACTGAGAAATGAGGAAGGAGTTATGTTGAGGAAAAAGGAGAAGAAGCTCCTAATAGATGCAAATACAGTCATTTGGGAGTTATTTGAGGAAAGGTTTGGGTTGAGATATATATCCATATGATTTTTGCATCAATAGATTGACAAGTTTCATGATTTGAGATAGGGGTCTTGTATAGTGTCAGAATATGAGGGGAAGTTTATAGACCTCCTTCAGTATGTAGACTACATGTAGGATGAGCAGGTTCATATTTAATATTTTGTTCAAGGTATAAACTTATATATTAGAGGAGCGATATGCATGCACTATCCACAAAAACTCTCCAAGGTAGTGGATAAGACATGCCTCACTAAGGAGAATAAAGGAAATACCTAGGCCTAGGAAAAGGCCTGAGCACACATTTAGGATATACACAATAGTAAATGAAGAAGATCATCACCTCCTCTTAGTGGTGTATTTAGACATCCTGTATAGACACCCCAACCCCTATAGCAGCAACAACAATGTTCCCAACTTTAGCATGGGGAACAATGAGATAGGGGCACTAGTCCATAGTTGTAGGGGAATACTAGAATCTGAGGATGACAAGGACAGTAGGATAGGCCATCCAAGTCAAAGTATACATACAAAATAGGACCTACATGGTATAATTTATTAAATTCACAAGGCACATGCAAAGTGTTTTTGACCCAGAGATAGGGAGGACATTTTTTACTTATGGGGATCCTGTACACCACAGAAGGACTTCCTACAGAACATTAAAATGAATATAAAATGGGAAATACCCATACTAGAGACTATGGTTATGGACATGAGAAGAGATCACAAGGTATATTCAGTGGTAGATAACTACCAAATAGAGAACTAGGCGACAATTATTGATGCATTAGGTAATATTGGAGGAGTTTTTATCTCTATTTTATTTGGTTCTAGGTCATTTAAATCTTTGATATCACCTATATTAGTAGATAGATTTAGGATAGTTGTACTTAGATAGGTTTGAACTGGGAGGTTGAGTTGGCTTGTGGAGCCAAATTAATTGTGAGCATTATGATTAGGGAGTGTGTCCCAGATTTAAGGGATTTCATCACCACAGTAGACCTATGAGTTCTTCCCCTGGGCTCATACAAGGATATTTTAGGGATGGATTAGCTCACAAAACCTTAATCCAAGGTTTATTTTTACCGCAAGGTCATCGATTGATGTTATGACCTTGGTATAGAGGTAGTTGTAAACGGATTCAGAGACCACTTTCTATCCATACTATTTTCTCCATGCATCCTAAGAAGAGTATGTAGAAAGGATGTCAAGTTTTCTTTCATCATGGTTAGTGAAAAATCATAATATGAGTTTCCAAGACCATCATTTGATGACTACCACATCCTTCAAGAGTTTTTTATATTTTTCCATAGTTGTCAGGTATGTCACAATAAAGAGAGATTGAATTTCATTTAGAATTAGTACATGGGGCAGATCCAATTTCATGATATCCTTACAGGATGACCACACCTAATATTTTTGAGATCAAGATGCAATTAGAGGGTTTGTTTGAGAAGGTATTTATTTATCCTAGTGTGTCCCCTTGGGTTACGTGGGTCATATTTTTTAATAAGAAGGATGGGAATTTAAAGCTTTACATTGATTATATGAACCTGAATAAGGTAACTATGAGGAACTATTATCCCATTCTATGGATTGATGACCTCTTTGATCAGATGTGTGATGACCCCATATTTTCAAATATTAACCTAAATTTCTTCTATCATCAGTTGATGATTACAAAGGTATATATTTATAAGATAGTTTTTCAGACTATATATAACCTCTATGAGTTCACAATGGTTCCTTTTGTGCTAACCAATGCCTCAGATATATTCATTTTTTTGATGAATGGGTTTTCATTACCTTAATAGAATACTTTTTCCTTATGTTCCTAGATGATACTTTTATATCCTCACATATAGTGGAGAAGAATAAAGAACACCTTAGTTAGGTTTTGCAGTGCTTGTGGGAGCACTAGTTATATGGGAAACTTGCTAAGTGTTTCTTCTTTTAGACTTAGATACAATACTTAGGGTACATTATTTCAGATGATGGAATCACTATTGATATCTTTAAGATAATAACAATCATATATTGGCATGTACCCACTAGTGTTATTGAGGTGTGCAATATCATGGGATTAACATGTTATTATCATAGATTTGTATAGGAATTCTCCCATATAGCTCATCATATTACTTCTATTCAATGTAAGGGGAAGAAATTTTAGTGGAAAGAGAAGTATGAGAAGGCCTTTAGGACACTCATGGAGAATATCACTACTCCACCTATTTTAGTAGTCCATGACCCGCACCAAGACTTCACAGTATATACAAATGCTTCATTGACAGGTTTGGGGGAAGTACTTATGCATGAGGATCGTAGTATAAATTTTAAATCACATAATCTTAAGGATTATGATCTAAATTATCCCACTCACAAAATCAATCCCATGGTAGAGGTTCATGATTTAGTTTTTTGACATCATTTTATTTCGGGGAAACACTTTGTGTTGAGAAAAATTCACTTGAGCTTCCATTTTTTTTACCTAGCCCAATCTAAACACCCTCCAACAATGTTTGATGGAGCTTATATATTAGTAAGATGGAAATTGAGCAAGTGAAGGGGAAAGAGAATGTATTTTCAGATGATTTGAGCCACATGTGGTGAATAGTGATGGATTTGACTATCTTGATAGACTTTAAAGGACATATTCTAGTGCATATTCTTAGAGATAGATTCTATTTGGCATTTTAAAGGGGGATTGAGGAAAAAAAATCCCTCAAGGGAAAATTTTTGGGTTATATTTTGGAGGTAGATTAAATTTTTATACATAAAGGGCACATTTATGTACCTAGAGAGGGTGAACTTCACTGATTCATTTTATTAGAGGCCCATGGTGCACCTTATTAATCCCACCTAGGGGGTGAATAAGATGCATTTGGAGCTACAAAATTTATATCGCTATGAAAATTTACATAGATATATTTCATTATTTGTGGTGTGTTATTTATAGTGAAAAAGGATGAAGGCCAACCATCAACATCTTTTTGGTTTTCTATATCCACATTAAGATCCAGAGTGGAAGTTGGACACCATTTATATGGATTTTATTGTTGGTCTACCCTCCTAAGCATACCATCACAATTTGATCATGGTCATAGTAGATAAATTGTCCAAGTTAAAAAGAATTTCACCAATGAAGACCACTTATCAAGTCAAGATATAGCTAGGGTCTACATGGATGATATTTTCAAGATACATGGGATTCCACACATGATCATATGTGATTGTGATTCATTGTACACATACAAATTTTGGACCACGATGTAGGTGAACTTAGGCATATAAATTAATTTTGGCATTGCTTACCACCCTCAAATAGATAATTAGATTGAGCAAGTTAATAAGGTATTAGAGGACATGATTTACTTGTATGTTATGGATCATCGGTCTTGTTTTGAGGATTACTTGTACTAGGTAGAGTTTTCCTATAACAACAGTTATCACAATTCTATTCGTATGTATCCATATACAAAATTGTATGACGAGAGTGCAAGAATCCTTTGAGTTGGAACTAGATTGAGGATAGGGTTATAACGGGCCCTTCTATGGTAAAATACATGGAGTGGCTTCTATTTCTTATCATACAATGACTCTAAGAGGCACGTGATAATAGAAGAAGTATGGAGACACCTATAATATTGATCATAGTTTTGAGATGGGCATGAAGATATTCTTATGGATTAAACCACATAAGAGTCTAATTAGTTATGGGAAGGGATATAAGATAACATTATGGTTTGTGGGACCCTTTGATATTCTGGAGTAGATTGGACTAGTATCCTATTTCCTTTCCTTGTCACCTTGATTTTAATGTATCCAAGATGCTTTTCATGTTTCTCTATATAGGATGCATGTACACGATTCTTCTCATATTCTATATTTAACTTCCTTGTAGGTAAAGGAGGGTGGAAGAGTGACCTCAAATCCCATGTGCAATACCCTAGGATTTTGAGGTCATGAGATTGATCAGGTATGAATACAGTGGGATCAATATGATGAGATTACTGCCACATGGGAGGATGATTCTATACTGAGGGTCAAATACCCTCTCTTATTCTACTAACTTCTAGGAGGAATTCAACTCCTAAGGGGAGGAGGTGTAGTGACCACTTCCCTTAGAAACTATTTAGTTAGATTTCCTTTCATTTTATAGTTTTCATCATATGGATCATTGTATATATTGTATCAGTATGGAGTGCCTACACTCTAAGTTTATTTTGGACTATGGGTTATTTGCTTTGAAGTTGGCATGGGGTGTCAACCTTACTATTTTAATCACATGGATATGGCATAACATGATGGTATTTTTTTTATTTTGATGGACATATCTTACTGATGTTACATGTGTTATTGATTTGTAGATACTCTGACTTTTTTTATGGTAATGGTTATATTTTTAGCATATTTTAAATTATAATGAAAAATGAAATATATGTGTAATTGGTGTGTTTATTTTCAAATCTAATAGTAGTCATTTTGGTTAATCAAGTTGAGAAGATATGATGTATCCTTGAGTGTTCAGATGGCAAAGAACTACCTAAATGCTATGTGCAAAGAAATAAAAAATAAACACACCAAATAGGATGGAGAGGGACTAACTCCCACAAATATCCTTAGCAAACACAAGTCACCTAGACATGGAATTAGAGGGTTGGCACTATGTATATGTTGAAAATTTCTCAATTTAATTATTTCCTTAACTTGGCTTGTTTTTTGACACTTTCATGAGACCATTACCGAAATTAATTGTTTTAATTAATCCCATTTTGAAGTAAATTTTGGTAATTGAATATGGGGGAAATTTAGTTAGCATTTTGGGTTGATTTTTTTCTTGTTAGGGTGGGTGAAATATTTCTAGTTTTAGTAAATATCGGAGTTCTCCTTTGAGACCACTTTTGAGTGGAGTGTGGGACAAGTAAACCTTCTCCCACACTTCTAAAATTCTTCCATACACCTACCCATGGGGTAGGTGTACTTTTTGAATATTTTAGGCCATTTTGGGGCTCATAAAGACCCCATTATGAAGTTTGGGAAGCTATTCATGTACCTCCTATTTATTTTCATATTAGTTTCTTATGAGAATGACTTGTGATTTGAATCTTATTTATTTTGAGTTGTTTGAATTTTTACAATTTTACTTTTTATGTGTCTTTTCTTGTTGGTGCATCTATATGAAGTGGTTTATTTTGGATTATGATATTGATTCGGCCCATGTGGTCATGGGTTTAAATTAATCATTTTTGGGGGATTTGGATTGTCTTGGGAACTTATGATGTTACCACTTGGAACCATCCTAATGTGGTATTCCTTGGTATTTTCTATTTAAGAGAGTTTGTTTTTCTCAGTTTGGGGAAATATTTGGCCATAGGTACATGTGTTTTTGGATTGGTTTATATTTATTTAAGTCTTGGTATTAGAAAATAAGACAAGATTAGAAAGAGATTGGTACCTTTTCTTGTAACTTCATATAATGTTTTGTTTATTTCTCCATCCCTTGATGGAATGTATGTGTTTTTTTTGTTCATTTTAGTTTTATAAAGTTTATCCCTTGTGTTTTCTACTTGATTTGCACTCATTTTTGGGCTATGAAACACATTGTGTGTATGGGGGAAGGTAGATATATTAAGGAAGTATAAGAAGTGGTTAAAACTAAAATAAACTTATTAATATTTTATAGAGGAACCAAAATGTTTTAGGCTTTTTTCTATTGGAGGGAAAAGTGGGCTTTGAATAACCCATGAGGAGGGATAAGTATGCACACATTCTTATTTTATTACTTGGAGGAACTAATAAATCATGTCCATCCCCTTAGTGGAGTGATAAGTGGCTTTGAATACCTCTAGTTCCCCTTCTAAAATCTATCAAAAGCTTGATAGTGCATGGTTATGTTAATTATATACCCTTTTCTCTCATAAGTATCTTGTCCATATGTTTGTTTTATTTTCTTATAATGTATGTGTGTTTGGAAGTTGCGAATTTTTTTGATCCAAGTTATGGTTTTGGCTAAGAAGACTTTATAGGATTTAGGCTATTTATGTGGAAATTGGAGGGGAATTTACCCATTGTATTTTTGGGATTTGAATGAGGTGTCTATTGTTGAAAATCACACTAGATGTTCAAAATGTCAAGCTGGAAGCCTGATCAACATATAGGGGTGCTACTGATTTGCAACAATAGTTTTGGCACACCCGGTGGGACCTTAGAGGTCTTCATCTTCATTGCGACAAATTGATGTGCATTTGTTGTAAGTTTCTTGCTTAAAAGATCCCTAAATTGCACATATGGCGACTCCAAGGAAGAAGAATCATCTGGTTTTAGCAGTGTAGACCTAAAAACTCACGAGAAGAATCACCACAAGGTCAAGAGCTAGAGAAGAAGAGGTGCTGTTTGAATATATGCAGTTATCTCTAAGAAGAAGGCAGAGGGGGAGGAGAACTCAAAGGTCTCCATCTCCACCAAACAGAACTCTCTCAACTCCTCCACTTGGTAGGCCTTTCATTCAATCAACAAGGGTTCTAATGCCAATTATAATGGTGTGAAACAACCCCTATGTCAATTTCACTGGCAGCAGCCCACTTGCTCTCAATGCACAAAATCCAATCCCAGTTGCAGCATTGAAGAACATTCCATGCTTGACTGGAGAGAATCAGCCCACTCTTGGTGATCATGTCAAGGACATTGCTAATATTTGTGCAATCCATGAGATCAATGAGATGCAAGTTACTGTCAAACTGCTAGCATCTTCATTCAAAGGGAAAGCTTTGCAATGGTTCAAGAGTCTTGCCTCACCTGTTCTATCCAAAACTGGAACCAGCTATGTATAGCCCTCCATGAGTAGTTTGGAGAAAAGGGAGACAATTTGTCCCTTTTGGAACAGTTGACAACCATCAAGAGATCTCCAAATGAGCAGCTGACTGACTTCAACTTCAGATTTCAAATGACTTGGGAGAGAATTCCAGTGGAAGTAAGGCCAACAACAGAAGGTGGTTTTCTATATTACCTTAAAGCTTTAAATTCTGATGTTTCTATGTTAATTCAATCCATGGGAGGCACAACTATCCCTATTTCTTATAGCATTTCCATTAGAGCTTAATTTTTTTTTATTCAAGCTGACAAGCTAGCTCCTAGGCCTCCAATGCCATTGTTTCCAAGTTTAGAGATCCGAAATACTAGTCAAGTGCCTATTTTAGCTCCTATTCCCACTCCTTGAAATCAGAATTCAAGTGAAGCTTCTACTTCATCTCCTAGTGCCTAAAATGAACTTCAAGAATTCATGAAGCAATTGCAAAATTTAGGTCAATGAGCTGGTTACACTCAAGAGGCAGTAAGCCCTAGGTTTTAGACCTTCTTTCCATCCTTAAGCTTACCCTAACAGGTAGCAATAATCAGCCTCAAAGACCACCCAATCCAGCTGCAAATCAAAATCAAGCAAGACCTCCTACCAACAGACCATTTCAACCCTATAATCCCAATGCTACATCTGCCTCTAAAGCAATAGTGCCAGTGTGAAACAACATGGCTCAAGAGTATGATTGGTGTTTCCCATGCAATGAACGTCACAACTAGTCTATGTGCTTCAACGGTGCCTTAAATCAAGCAATTAATGGTGACAAAAACTGGTGTGGAGGGTGAAGGGAGTTCAAGGAAAATAACCAACAACCAAGAAACATCCCAGCAACAATCAGCTTTAAATGATACCACACTTGTAAATTAGCAGGAAGAAGATTTTTATGGCATGAATCAGATAATCTCCCAAAGTGTTGCAGCCAACACGAGGTCAAAAAGGAGAAAATTGGGTGAAGAACAGCCATCGGCTCCAAGTAATCCACAACCTTCTACCACTCCACAAAAGTATTGGCAAACAAAATGGAGTTCCAAACACGCAAGCGCTACCTAAAACAGATTCTAGGCTAACTCAAATGCCAGTTTTTGCTGCCCATGTGCAAGGAATGAATGTGTAGGCAAAGAGGAAAGCAGAGAGATGCTTCATTTCCATTCAAAATCATTGATTAGATGAAGAAGACAAATGTAAACATATTAATGTGGGAATCACTATCCATCCCAGGCCAAAGAGATTTGCTACAAGCTTCCATGAAGGACTGGTCAACTCCAAATCAGCAGGTCCAAATGCAAGAGAAGGTACTCACAAATGCTGCCTAGCCTGAGGGAAATCATAGAGGACAATCAAGGTAAAATGTTGAAGCCCCCTCCATTCTATGTTTCATTGATCATTGGAAACCAATTATTACATAATTGCATGATTGATTCCGGGGCAAGTAGTCCGGTAATGCCCAAGAAAATAGCTGATCAGTTGGGGATTCAATATGAAGTCATATCCAAAGGGGTGGTGCAATTGGATGGGACAGTAGTAACAATAGTAGGAGTGATTAAAAACATGAGCCTCACTTTGCACGCATGCCTGAACGTTGTTGTTTTGCAAGATGTCTCAGTAATAGATCTTCCACCACCCTTTGCCCTATGTTTGTAAAGGGATTTCACAGCATAAGATTGGAGGTTACTTATATGTTGATTGGTCACACATGCTGTTCAAAACAAGATATGGAACTAAAACCACAATCAGATCTGAGCCTATTGCAAACTTTCACATTGATTCTCACACTCCAAGCCAAATCAATACCAATTGTTTAGCGTTTTGATCAAGAGGATTATGCTAAGCACTGATCAAGCTGACACCAAGGTTTGAAGCAGCCCATATTTGACCCTTAATGAATGGGCAAGCAAGGTGCATGCTTTTGATCCTTATCAAGAAATAGAAGAATTTGAGCTAGGAGTCTATTGCATACATGAAAGAAAATCAGCCTATTCCTAGCATCACCAAACCAGACCACAAGGATGACAATGAGGTATGGCAGTTTGTTCTTTGATGGATCAAGAAGTAGACAAGGTGTAGGAGGGTGGAGCTATGCTTGTTTCACCTCAAGGAGTTAAGTATTATTCAGCTTTTAGATTTTATTTTGCATGTTCTAATAACACTACTGAATATGAAGCCTTGATATAAGGATTGCATTAGTCAATGAAAAGAAGGAATAAAGAACTTGGAAGTCTTTAGTGACAGTGAGTTGATTGTCAACCAAGTTAAGGGGCAACATGCTGCCAAGAATGATCTGCTCAAGTGCTACAAAAATCAGGGTGTGGGACCTCATTGAAGATTTTGAGGGCTTTGGCATCAAATCCATTCCTAGAAAAGAGAACCAAGCTGCTGACAGGCTTGCAGCAGTTGGAGCAGCCTTTGACATTTTTTAAAGCATTCAAAAAGACAAGGTATAACCAAACATTCATGTGATTGTAAGGCCTTAGGTGCCAGACAACAATGTAAGTTGGAAAGTGTTTTAAAATGACCAGCAAATCATCTATTTCTTGCAAGAAGAGGCTGAGTTCTTAGCTAAAAATCAAGAAAAGTTGGAGCAGCAGTATGGTGACCAAGTGGTACAACTGAGAACCAACAAACTACCAAAGGGACTTATTACCTTGGAGTCCATTTTCAATCCTAATGATTACTTTAGGAAGGAGAAAGTAAACATCCAAGTCAAGGGAGAAGATTCAGTGTCCATCTTGGTGGAAGAAGGCAAATCACTCTGAGTTGGTAAAGTGACAACTGAGCAAGAAAGGTATGAGTTCATACAACTTTGTCAAGAATTCCCTTATGTGTTTTCTTGGAGCTATGAATATTTGAAGGGTTTGAATCCCAAGTTATCTCAACACACCATTGAATTGGACCCAAGTACTAAACCCATTAGACAAAAACAAAGGCCAGTCAATCCACACATGGAGCCTCTCATGAGAAAAGAATTGAATATGTTGATAGAATCAAGAATCATATTCCCTATCAAGCATTCTAGTTGGGTGGAAAACTTGGTTTAGGTAGAAAGAAGAGTGGGGAAATCAGATTGTGTGTTGAATTCAAAGATTTGAATAGAGCATCTCTTAAGGATCATTATCCACTTCCTTCTATGGAGCAGATTCTGCAAGTTGTTGCTAGCTCTGAGAGGTTTTCACTACTTGATGGCTATTCGGAGTACAATCAGATTATGGTGAAAGAAGAGGATCAGTTCAAGACAACCTTTACAACCAAATGGGGAACTTATGCATATAGGAAAATGCCATTTGGGATGTCCAACGTTGGAGCTACTTTCCAAAGAGCAATGGACATGGTGTTCAAGGATTTGATTAATGACGTGGTGCTGGTATATCTTGATGATATCACCATCTTTTCAAAATATGTAGCAGACCATCTCTTCCATTTAAGACAAGTGTTCCAAAGGTGCAGAAGATTTGGAGTGTCCCCGAATCCTAAAAAGTGTGTTTTTCTAGCCCATGAAGGAAATCTGCTTTGCCACATTTTCTCCAAATAGGGATTAGCAATTGATCTAGGAAGAGTTGAAGCCATAAGAGTACTACCATTGCCAAGCCACAAGAAGGCCCTTCAAAGTTTCTTGGGGAGAATAAATTTTGTTCAAAGGTTTGTCCCAAATTTTACAGCCCTAGTCAATCTTATCACCAAGATGTTAAAGAAAAGCAGGGCTTTCAAATGGATAGCAGAAGGTAAAGAAAGTTTTGAATAAATCAAAGAAGCCATCTCTCAAGCCCCAACTCTCATTAACCCAAATTTCTCCAAGGATTTCATCCTCTATGCATTTGGGGGTGATGATACTATTTCTACAATTTTGGTACAGTAGAACAAAGACAATGATGAGCAGCCAATTGCTTTCTTTAGCCAAAAGTTGGATGACTATGAGGTGAGATATTATTTCATTAAGAAGCATGTTCTTGCAGTAATAAGGAGCTTGAAGAAATTCAAGCATCTAGTTTCAAACAACAAGGTTCAATTGTTGGTTTCCCATGTGGGAGTTAAAGACTTCCTCCTCAACAAAGACCTAAATGAAAAGAGATTAGGTTGGATTACTCGTGTCATGGAGTATGACATTGAGATCAAAGTCACCAAGTTGGTGAGAGGGAAAGGGTTGTGTGAGTAGCTGGTTTTGAACAAGCACAAGGAAGCATGCAATGAGAAGGAGGCTGTTTTGGCATTGCAAGATAGTCATCAGCAAGGAAGAACTCAAGAGGAGAATGATGGTGTCCTCACTCCTTGCTGGACCCAAGACATAATGCACTTCCTAAGCACAGGTCTATGCCCTCCAGAGATGAACAAGCCTAAAAGGAGACACTTCAGATTGTAGGCTGTCCCATATGCCCTTGTTGACGGCGTTTTGTTCAAAAATGATGTGAATGGAGTGTTGTTGAGATGCATTGGTACAAATCAGATTCATAGGGTGTTGGAAGACTTCCATGGTGGATCAGCCGGTGGTCATTTTGCACCAAGAGTGACAGCTCTAAAGATCATGAGGGCTGGTTATTATTGGCCCAAGATTTTTAGTGATTGTTATGCATGGATCAAGAGATGCAAGAATTGTGCATTCTTCACAGGTAAAGAGAGGCTAGTTTCCCTTCCATTGCATCCAATTTCAATTGACTAGACATTCATGCAATGGGGTTTGGACTTCATTGGAGTCATTAATCCCAATTTAAGCCAAGGGCACAAATGGATTTTAACAGCCATAGATTACTTCACCAAGCGGACTGAAGCAGTAGCACTCAAGGAAGCAAATGAATCTAGCATCCTAGATTTCTATGAGGGAATATCAACCAGATTTGGCATACCTGCTACCACAATATCAGATAATGCATTGGCATTCATTGGGTCTAAGGTGACTAAATGGGTTGTCAAGAATTGGATCTACCTAAGCATTTCATCAAATTATTACCCTCAGGCTAATGGCCAGGTTGAATCTACAAACAAGAACTTGTTGAGGATCATTAGGACTCTTGATGAAAATCAGAGGTCTTGGCATACCAAATTGAAATCAGCCTTATGGGCTGATAGGATAACTCCCAAGAGATCTACAGGTAACTCTCCATTCAAGCTTTTTTATGGGAGAGAGGAAATTTTACCCGTGTCACTTGAGTTTCCAACATTGGAACTCATGAAACAGTTGGAGTTGTGGAGTTTGAGCCCATGGAGGTTAGATATGTAGAATTTATGGAGCTCCAAGAAATCAGAAATCAAGCATCCCGAGCAATGGAGAAGGATCAAGCTTTGATCAAGAAGACCTTTGATAAGAAGGCCAAGGATAGATCTTTCCAAGCTGGAGATCTAGTGTTAAAATGGGATGCAAACAGAGCAAAACTAGGAAGACATTAAAAATTTGATGCCATTTGGAATGGCCAATACATGGTCACCAAGTGTAAGGACAAAAATGCTTTCCAATTATCCGCATTGGATGGCGAAGAACTATAGATTCCAGTTAATGGAATCCATCTAAAGCATTGCTACTAAAGGGAATTCTCCACCTTGTACATATTATCTTAAGTTTTCATTCCTCCAAGTGTTTGTGCACATTGTTTTGTTGTAGATTAGCTTTTCTTTCCCTAAGTGCTTTGGCACAAACTTGTTGTTCTTGGAAATGTGTGTTGCATTCCTTTCTCTAATCAGGTGATGTGTCACCCTCCATCTTCCTCGTAGTGTTCTAGCCAGTTGGGGTACCAAACAGAGAATTTTATGACTCCATGCCCAATGGATTGCTTCAGGCAACTGGTAACTTCATCTAGTAGGTAGATGCCCCCTCTGAGTCACCAAAATTGTTATCCAAAATGTTCCCTTGCACATTTTGTGGCCAACTCTCTTCATTCTTCCCTCTCTTGTGCCTCATTCATAATTTTTTTTTGCTTTTCAGGCACTCAAAACTCTTTGAAAATGGCACCATTGGATAGAGCTATTTCTCATATTTCCGAAAAGGTAAATTTTTCCTCCTAACTCCATGTATTTTTGAAGTTATGGCTCGGCAGATTTTTTGTGGGAAATTTTCCCTAGAAAATCCTGGGCCAATAAGGTGAGGCCACGTGTCCTCGGTAAGGGCAGAGGCAAAGGTAAACTTGGAATTTTTACCAAGTGTTTGGAAAAGTTTCAGAAGGAATTTTTTTCACCCGGAGGGCCCGCTGACTAATAAGATACTGCCACATGTATATGTGGAGGGAATATAGAAAATTTGACTAAGTGTTGGTGCCATGGAAAAATATCCAGGAAAGGTCCGCACCCAATCACACTGCGCCACATGTCCCAAGAGTGGCGGAATGTCAGGAGGTGGAGGAAGATAGAAAATTTGGAAAAGTGTTCGGCAAGGGTGCTAACAAGAAATGTTTGTCCCAAATCCCATGAGCCAATGGGATCATGCCACATGTCTCAGGGGGCATCGGAGTTGCGGACCACTGGGGAGAAGATTGGGAATTTTTCCCAAAGGCTAAAAGCGCAAAGAGAAGTATTTCACCCCAAATGTCCCGCAACAAATGAGATGACCCACCACGTGTCTTCAACCGGTGGAGCATGGGGAAAAAATAGGGAAGATTTTCCCAAAGCAAAATCAGAAGAAAAATTTCAAATGAAAATCTCACCCCCAAAAACATGCGAGCCAATGGGATCGTGCCACATGTCCAGTAACGGCAGAAAAAAATGCAAGATAGGCCCGCAGAGAAAAATTGCAAGGGGAAAGCCCACATCTAATGGGGTTTTGCCACATGTCTAAGTTAGGAAAAGATGGTCAAAAGTCAACGGAACAGATTAGGAGAAAAAATCCACAGTGGCAAATCACATACGTGCCACGTGTCCTCAGGTCATCTAGCCCGGCGGAGATTTTTTGGAAAATTTTCCAAAGGCCAAAATGATGGAAAATTGAAGTAGGAAGATGCCGCACACCCAATCAGAATCATGCCACGTGGCACCTAGATTGGCAGGGGTTGTAGAAATTTTTGGGAAAATTTTCCCAGATGCAAAAAAGTGGGAAAATTTCAAATTTTTGGCCCGCCAATCCTGATTTGGCCATGTTTTGCCCTAAATTTTCAAATGAGCCATATACTCTCGATCCAGAGCTCGGTATTTCGTCGTTCTTTATATCAACGGAAAGCTGGTAAAATTATCTACAATGATTATAGGATCAATTTTATATTTTTGATGGAGTTTGAAGAGAGAAAATTTAGGAAAACATATCTGGTACGTGGAAATGGAAAGGAAATGACATTTCAACCACCATTTTTAATGAAGAATGGCTCGCATTCTCTCCCAGCATAGTGAAAAATGTCAGGGAATGGACCTTTAATGATGGCCATGCTTTTTTAATATGCATTTTGGTCAGTGGTTAAAGATCTCTCTCATGTGTTCCCACATTTCTCTCTCCTGGGCTTGTTTTTTGCATTGTAAAAGCTAGAATGGGCTCATTTTTTAAGGGAAGAGACACTCTTTTAGCTCTATTCCAAGCTTCCCTTTTTCTTCCTTTTTGGCAAAGTATTTTGGTGAAAATTTTTTACCTTTTCCATGCAAATACAACACCTATTTTACCTCTCAGGTCATTGTAATGCACTATGTTTTGGACCTGTTAAAAGATGATAATATATGCTCTGTGATTAAAAGTTTTCTCAATACTCTGTTCATATGTTGTATCATTGTTTTCCTAACCTCTACATTACATTTTAGCAATTTTTGCATGAAGTTTGTGTTGTATTTCTTCCTTTACTATATCAATGTTTTGTAGTAGCAGGTGTCTCATTACTCGTTTGGTGCATCACCTTATTAACAGTAGTTTCAGTCTCATTTTTCTTGCATTCTCTATATCTGTCCCCTTGGAATTTAGAGTAGGAATTAGGAATTTAACCCTCTGAAAATTGTCAGTGCATATACCTGATCAAGAGGAGTTGAGGAAATAGCCTCTAATATGGAGATTCATTTTCCATTTTGCAAGTCCCACACTTGGGGAAGAAGATTCAATGTTGTGCAATCACACTGGATGCTCAAAATGCCAAACTAGAAATCTGATCAGGACATCCAGAGGGTAATGTTGATTTGCACTAACAATAGTGTCTACCTCCCTTTTCAATGTGTTTAGATATGATATTGGATCACCTCTACATTACCGATGGATACTAAGGACTATATTTTTGTACCTCATTGTGTCAAATCCATGAGGCCATTGATCATTGGGAAACAAGTGTGCTAAACCAACATTAATAGTAGTTCTACAGGATTGGCATGATTTTGGCGTTATCTAGGAGCGCACAGATGGAGGCACACATGGACAGACAGTTTTCAAGGATTTGGTCTCCATGGTCATGGTTGACTATGGAGGAGGAAGGAGTGATGTTCTCATGTGGAACATGTTTCAATTGTGGATGCTCATGGAGCATTTACATATACTGATTTACTGTGCCTGGACCAGTTGCAGTGCTCGTGGTGTGGAAAGAAGCATGATGTATGAGGATGTCCCCATGGAATTGTTTGAGCATATGAATGCCATACAGCATTTGGAAGGAAAAGGCCCCAACCTGTAACAACTCTGGTTGTGCATCAAGAAGGAAAACATAGCCAGCGGATGGGAAATGATAAGAGGTAATCAAGCCAAGGGAAAAACAATGCGTGCATAATGATAGAATATGGAGCCAAGCATATGAAGTTGGAGACTTGAGTTAACCAAGTGGCAGGAGGTCGTTCATGGACAAGTATCTAGACCTTGCGCATTAAAAGGATGATTTATCTTACCCATAACAAGCTCATAGGCTTGCCATCGTAGCATCTTACAAGGGGAAATACTAGTGTCAACAACAGAGTAGTATGCACCTCCAGGAGCCCAGGAGCCAAAGAGAACTTATCCAGCTCACACCGCACCATAAGACAGAATGACCTAGACGATCGTCAAAGCATCTTGTGTAATATTATGGCTATTTTGTTTAGTAGTTTTGTAATATCAGTTCCCTATGATTGGATCATAAGTTGAGAGAGACGGTACCATGTCTTCACTGGAGGAGAGCATGAGACCGTAGGTCTATACATCTGTTTGAGTGGCTTCCCCCTCACATTCCTTGATTATAGAATAAGTTAGTTATCACTAGTGCATATGCTGGTAGATGGATGGCTACCTCAGACATATATAGACCTAGGCTGTCCACTAGTCATTGTTCAGGTTAATGTTCTAACAAGTGGATGCATGACCTTGATCAGATGGGAAGACCTGCCATTACAATGTCATAACAATCGAAATGATGTGTATATATAGACCTGCAATACTAAGGATCATGCCCATCGGTGTCTTGAAGGATGCAACTTCTGCACTATGGCTAGGGAGATCCACAGTATTACTAGAAGGACTCATAGAAGATCTTGGTGCATCATACGTAGGAGGACAATGGGAGTAGCCCTACAGATTGGGTACCCTTGGTGTTACAACCGGAAATACAACTTGCAGGACCTATCAGTTAAATAAAGAGTAGGCCATTAGCTTGGCAAGAACATAGGAGGAATGGGTCATTTGTAGATCTATCAACCTGCAGATTTCTGATGGGAAGTTGACCAAGCAACCTATATTGTAACCATTGGGGGATAGGAATTTCTAGACAATGACTATATGTGCACTCAGATTTCAGAAGACCCAGAAGATGATACACCCTACTAACATGGGTTATCTAGTTTGATAGTGCATGCACACTGGTAGATATAGAAGAGTGATACCACCAGTCTGACATGTGAACATATTGGGTGCATGGAAATTATGAATATGATGGTAGAACAATGGTAGTCCTGAGAGGGTTGGTGACTAAGGTATTCAAATGTGTGCACGGTTCTGATGCCTATGGTCAGGAAAGACGAACAAGCCAAAAGTGATTCAGAAGGAGCCTTCCCTGAGATACTTTCTGATAGCTGAGGCCACATGTGATCAAGCAATAGAATGGAGAAAATGGGAGGGAGACACAAGAAGCCATAGTTAAGTTATTTTTTGCTTGGCATAGTAGCTTGGTGGTGGGCCACACATCAGGAGAGCCTTTGGAGTGGCACGAGGTAAGAAAATTGACAGCTCTCTATCAGATTCAAACAAAGGAGCCTTTACATGTGCCCATGAATACATGCAAGGACATCAGCCATAGGGAAGTGTAGCCCACCTCATTTAAATCATAAACAGGAGTGTGAACCCATTTGCTAGACCACAAAGGTGCATGAAGCTTTGCCACCAGTAAAATCTTTGGGTGCGCAAGGTTGTATTTTACACTATAGGGTTAGCGTGCAAGCATTCATGGTATATTCAATCTCTGACAGACATTGGGTTGATCTGACAAGGAATTATACCCAAGAACTCGTGGCTGAGCGGTGTATATGTATAAAATATTGAGTATTGAAGACAGCTACCAGGAACCATCATTTGATAAGGCCATTACAGCATGATCAAGTGCCTAGATACACTTATAGGAAAGATAGTGCTTAGGATGGATAGATAGGTTGTTAGTGAATTACTAGGTGAACTGTGATTGGGGGCATTGCTTTGAATAAGAAATAGAGGAAATAAAAGAGGTACAGTTTGAGCATGCGCGGTGTTTGAAAAAAGAAAAAGGGAAGTTGGTGTATGTGATTACCATGGTGAGGAATTATGAAATGCGCTGGATGTTAACCATTCTATAGGGACGGGTGAGGTAGTGGATAGTGTAGATACTTGCACGCATCACCTACACATGAACCCTTTGTAGTGCATGTATACTTTGCTTAATGACTAAATCAAATGTCTACAAGAGACTACCACCTAAAATAGTGTCTACAATTTAGCTTAAAACAAAGCATAAACACCATCATGATCAAGAATTAAACAAGGGTTAGATCCCTAGCATTCATAAATACAAACTTTGAAACTAACAATGGAGTAAGGGATAGTGCTAGGACTCCTCTATTCTCTGAACAAGGGGATAAAATGAATGGACCTAAGTAAGATTGCCATGGCTATCAAAATAGTTTTCCTTAATGTCCACAAGAACTTAGGAGATGGGGGGTTAGCTTCAAAGTTGGGCTACAAGACCCTTGGTTGACACCTCCCATATGTTCATCAAGCACTTTCAAGAAAAGAGGATTAACTTTCTTCAAGATGATGAAATCTCAAAAGATGCTAAGGTGCAAGCTCTTAGTCTCTTTGCTATAATGCTTTGCATTCACTCTACTTAGAAGCAGTTTAGGTGTATAGTCAACCCCCAAAGGTAGGTGGACCAGAAGGATCTTTCCTATGTCCCAAAGGATAAAGGATGCCTCTGATACTACATTCTCATGAATGTGGGACTAAAGGTAGAAAGTATGCCATCTCAGGAATGGATAAGGTCTGCTTTGTAATTAAAGGTAACCTTAGCTTTAGAAGAGCTTAACTACATGTTTAGCAAAGTCATGGGATTCTTGGGGGGTGTATATGCAATTAATCAAAGGTGATTCAACTACATAGGTAGATGTATAGCTTATCAAAATATAATACACAGGAGATCATTAGTACGACTTAGGCTACCTCATAAGGGGATTAAATCAATTAGTATATTGATTTATTGGTTAAGATGGCTTCTCTTGTTGAAAGCTAATTTTACATTACTATAATAGATTAACCAAGTCTAGGTAGACATTGTAGGTGACTTCCTATTCAACGATTACAAGGTCATTTTTTTTTATGGCATAGTAGATGAATCAGTTTCATGAAGAGGACCTATACCTTCCCTATACAGAAGGGCTCAAAATCCTGGATAGCTAATAGGTGAGCAGAACTACCTTGTTTCCAGAGAAGTGCCACTTCACTAGTCAACTCAAAGAGGGCTCAAGTGTGCCAAATGATTACAATATAAGTGAAAAAAGGATTCTTGGATTTCATAGTTTTGATCTTCTATAAAAGAAGTAGGATTAAGATCATAATAAGATGTCTACACAAAGATGAAATAGCATAAAGAGCATCCGCCAAAAAACAGCTGCCATGATGACCGCCATGATAACAGCACACTTTGCAGCCAAAAGAACAACAGTCAAAATCCTGACTGTAGGATACTACTAGCCTACATTGCATAAGGATGCAAACAGATATACAGCCCACTGTGATAAGCGCCAATGTATGGGGAGGTCTACAAGGTTAGATGAGATGCCTTTACAGCCTCAGTTGAAACTGGAACCTTTTGACAAATGGGGGATGGACTTTGTTGGGCCTATAGACCCCAAATCAAACAAAAAAAGTACATCCTTGTATGTATAGATTATGTCACCAAATGGGCTGAAGTAAAAGCCCTGAAACATGCTCGAGATGAAAAAGTAGCAACTTTTTTATACGAAGAGATATTCATAAGATACAGTTTACACATGGAAATAGTTACAGTTCAAGGGCCACAGTTTACTGTTGATTTCATTGCTGACCTAGTGGAAGAATATAGGATAAGACAAAAGAATTTCACACCATACCATCCACCGTCCAATGGCCAGGTTGAAGTCATGACCAGAGAATTAGAAAATATCCTGACCAAAATAGTTAATCTATCAAGAAAGGATTGGGAGTCCAGACTCCATGAGGCTGTATGGGCATACATAATCACATGGAAAACAACTATTGGCTTCACACCATATGAGCTGGTATATAGGAAGAAACCAAAGCTGCCAATAGAATTTGAACACAAAACTCTAAGGACTGTAGTAGAGCTAGGAATTTATATTTCTGAAGCACACAAGCAAAGATTTTAGCTCAATGCTTTGGATGAGTACAGATAATAATCACTTTAGAACAAAAAATTAATACAGTAGTAGCGAATAGGATGGCATGATAGATACATCAACCTAGGTTGTTCACACATGAAGATTGGGCCCTACTTTTTGATTCAAAATATAAAGATCACAAAGGAAAATTACAAACAAGATGGCTTGGGCCATATGAGATTGAACATGTCTATGACAATGGTGCAGTCCAACTATGAATATTTGATCTAGTGAGATTCAAACTCTTGGTTAACGGTCATAGACTCAAAGTATATAAGAAACCCTTATCAAAGGAGAAATTTTCACAGCAAGTACAATGGTCCATGCAAAAAAACCCTCCTATTGACCAACCAAGTTCAAAGGAAAAGGAGATTGATGAGGAAGAAAGGGAGGATGATTTCTACCTCCCATGGGAAGAAGATTGAAATGTTGTATATATACCTTAATAAGGCCATAATAAACATCCTACTATAGGCAGTAGCAGGATAAAAAAAAAGAAACCAACAATGAAAACCCTTTTTGGGCATTGTTGAAAGATTCTGGGTAGAAAACCAGCTTGCTAGCTACTCAGAACTGTAGATAAGGGCCTGAAGGGAAAAATAGCTCGCTGGCCATTCAGGGGTAAAAATTAAATTAAAAAAAAACACAATGGGAAGAAAAACACCTCAGCCAAACCTGCTTTTGTCACTTCCAGTTACTGCAGACTACTCAATCAGTTGCTATGGATAACCTTCCATTTTTCACAAGTAACCTTTTAGTTACTGTGGGAACTTTCCAAAAGTGCTACGGGTAGAGTTTTGGACAGCCACATGCATATTCAGAATGAGGTAAGGAAAAAGCTAGGTCACAAACAATTTCACAAAGCAAAATTCATACTGCAAGTACTCTTTCCCTTCTTGTAAACATTCCTTTCTTGCTACAGATGAACCCTTGGTTAAATCCACCTACTTGTTCAATTCTATGGGCCACCTCATGGCCACTGTGGGCACAATTTTAAAGTGTTGTAGCAAAACAACATTATGGGTAGTCAAGACAAGGGATGCACAAATCCACTCCAGAACTTGTAGGCATCATACTAATGCAGGAGCATCAAGGAACAAGACATAATAAGGTCATACAAGACCATGATACATGTTTTCAGGTGTGAATAAATGAATGTTGGAGTTAAGTATGTTGTAGAAATGAATATATGCTTGTACAAAGATGATAAGGTAGCTTGACTTGGCATTCAAGGAGTAATATAGGCTAATTAAGGTATTTTTAGAGCCATGTCATCATGTAATAGTTGTCTTATATGGATTACATGAGAGTATTAAGGAGATATCCATGTGATTCCTATGTAGAGGAAGTTTTTGAGTCTTCTTAGGAGTGTGAATTGGCTTAGGAGTCAATTTAGGTGTTTGTTAGAGTCTTTATTTAGCAAATTGACACCTATTCAAAGGTGATTCAAAGAGAAGGAGGTGGAACAGTGGTTCTCAGGGTTGTAGAGATGAAGGAGAAGGAAGGTATGAGGTTTTAGAAGAAGAATATACCTCTTTTTGCATGAATTTTCCTGTTTGAAGGAGGACTGTGTTAAGAACCTTGGCAGGGCAGCGAGCTACAGGCCCTCAGTGGTGTTTGCAAGGTGTATTTATTCTGATTATTAATATAATAAGCTCCCATAGGTGTGCATGAAGCTATTCATTATTTTTATAATCTTTGAAATAGTGTAATTTGAATGTTTTAGCCATTTGAAGGCTCTCAGGCCCGTACTAGGGCATCGCATATCTTTTGATTGTATGGATGGAATTGCTTGAAAATTTCACAATATCTCTATATTGATATGATCTAAAGATCATCCAAGTTTGAGGAAGAATGGGTTTATTTTTCACAAGTTATAGATGACTGTTTTTTTATTGAATTAAGAAATGAATGCACAAACATAGTTTTGAAGGCAATAGTCCAGTTTTGATTCATGGTTAGATGAATCATGAACCTAGGTTGTTTTAAGAGTATGGATGTAGGTGTATTTTATGTTCTTGAACAATCTCAGGGATGAACACAAGAAGCTATCACTGTTATAGCATGAGAACACTGACTGTGCAGACCTAAGACAGTCTTAGATCACTATGGAAGACAAAAGAAAATGTAGAATTGGAGGCTTGAATGAGAAAACCAATGCATGCAAGCTTAGGTAACATTATCTAGGTATGTTTGAATGACATGAGGATAATTAAATGAAGGAATTTTCATCACTTTGTGTAAGACATGACTGTAGGAATGGTAAGACCTCTAGAAGGCTTGTCTCAATGTCAATATTCAGAAATCATACTGGTAAATTCTTGATTTAAGGAGCTAGAAGAATGTTCAAGATCTGAAATTTTGTGTAAAGAGGGTTATAACACATAAAGACATTGTTTCAAAATTTGGATTCCTAAAACAAAGACCTAGAAAAGTTATGAAGGAATTGGGACTGTCTCAAATGAGTTAGTTTCTCAAGAGCAAGAAACAAGAAAAAATGAGATGGAGGAAGTTAGACAAAACTTTAAGCTGTGAAACTTTAGGAGCAAGGTTTTATGGGGAAATGAGAGCAAATTAATCTTATCAGGCCTTTTGGGTATTCATGAAATTCTAAATGTTATAATTTTAGGAGTTTAGTCAAGATGGTGCAAAGAAGTAACATGCACTAGGTCTCATTGCTACCTCAAGGAGATAAGAACAAACAGATGGTGTTGCATGAACATCAATTAATGATCCTCTAGCAGGGGTGGATGGAGTAATAGAGAAAGTTTAAGCTCTTGAGTATTGTAGAGAAATACATATCTAAATGACCCCTGCATCACATACAAAAGAGGAAGGAATGTAAGTTTCTAAAAATCACAAGCATCATGCAAGGAGGTATCATTTTTGAAGGTTTTCACATACCACAGAAGCATAAATTGAAATAAGGACCTCCAACTAAGTCCATGAGGAACCTCATGTCTGATCTACATAAGCATAAAAAATTCATAAACAAATTCTAGGAGAGCAATCATTTTCAGATGATCCTTGCAATCAAATTACTCATTAGAAGAAGTGTTGCATGCCAAACCCTTGCAAAAATCATATTTTCATAAAAAGGTGTCATGTGGAGAAAAAATAGTTAATGCTAAGGTAAAAAGGTAATATCTACAAGTAGTAAGTATTTATTTCTTGAAAAGACATGTTAAAATTAAATATATGCCTTAATCATTTGCTATTTTTCTATCACCATCATGAGGGGACATTAATAAAGTTCCTTCAGCAATAAATATATGCCACACGTGAAACATTTTTTTCACTTGGGATGAGTGACAACTTTCTGGGGGAGGAGGCAACATTGGATCTCGCTACGAGAAGACGTAATTACCCTCAACACAAGAACCGAGGAAGTAATGATGCGTGCCTCAATTACAGGGAACAATTAAAGATTTCCCCTGAGATGTGATAAAGTAAAATAGAGAAGGGTGAAAAGCAATGCAGAGAGAAGAAAGAAAAACTTGTCTACAGAAGCTATGGGAGGAAAAATTGTTCACAAAGAGCCCACTGATGTCACACCCTTGAGAAATAACTATCATTGCTGGGATATATTTGAACGGGCTGGATGGAAAAATTACTTCCAGCTATTAATCGAGTACTTGAATGAGAGAGAAGAGAAATTTGCAAGAATATTCAATAGAAAACAAGCCATGGTAGCTGGCATATCATTTCTAGTAACAGAAGAATTGATTGGGAAAGTGACAGGACTCCCTCAAAATGGAGAAAATTGGGAGGATAAACCCAATTCATAGCAAATCAGACAACAATTCTTCCAAGGGGAGCAATACAGTTAGACAAAAGTGGGTATTGAGACAAGAAGCCTACGTGAGGCCTAGAGAGAAATTGTTACATTCATCATCAAATACTTCACATGCGAAGGAAGGTATTCCCTACTCTATACAACACAATTTAAATATTTAAATCACTTAAGGCATGGAATAGTAATAAATGTCCCAAACCACTTGCTGAGTAGACTAAAGAAAATGGCAAAAGAATATCAGAAAGGGGAAAAGAATGTCTTGTCTCATCACTATCTAATCTACCTAATCACTAAGCAAGGCCTTCAAAACATCCAACCCAGGATTGATTTAAACCAGGTAATTGGGAATCTAGACCAGCCACCTACAACATTAGAAGAAGAGAAGAGTCAAGAAAAAGCTGAAGAAAGAGTGGAAAAAGAAGATAACCCTGAGAAACAGCCATAACAAGAAAGAAGGAAAAAAAGAAAGCATATCATAAGGGTCCCTAGGGAGAGAGAAGAGGAGTCTAGCAAACCAATAGTAAGAAATACTAGGATCTCTACTGCTACGGGTACAAGTAGGAGGAGGCTCATCATTTTTGTAGAGAAGGAAACCACAGAAGAGGTAGGGAGTAAGAAAAGTAGCCCTTAGAAAGAAACAAATTCCTCTTTATCTACAGAATCAAAGCACTTTGTCTCCAAGAAGATGAAAGGTGTAGAGGCAACATCACCTACTAGAGAGCATAACATGCAGGAAAAGGAAGAAAAACCCCCTACACCTATAGTAGAGGAGGCACTTGAAGAAACTGAGACTACCTCAGCACCTAAGAAAAAGGAAAAGAAAAGGTAGTAGAGGAAGTTACCCCCAAGAAGGAACAAAAGAGAAAAATAACAGATGTAAGAAGATCTCACAGGATAATGAGAAAAAGAACAAGACAAATAGAGACCATAGAAATCAGTGAAGAAACACATCCAGAGAAGAAAAAGGAAGAAGTCTTTATCACAAAAGAAGGTTTTGAGATAGTAAGAGAGATGGACCGTTCAGAAGAAGAGGAGAAGTAAGAACAAATACCTCCTGAGATACCATGGCAGGAAGAAATTGAAGTGATGAAAAGTGAAGAGAAACAAGAACCTGAATTCCAAACTCTAGAGAAAGCAGTGGAGGAAATCAACATTTTGAGAAACATCATAAGAATCCTAGATGGAACATGAGGATTGGATGCCCTGATAGGAGAAGAAGAAGCCTTGGAAAAGACTTCCATGGAAGAAGAAAAAAAGAAGAGCCTGCAGAAGAACCTGAACCTGAACCAAAATATGAAGGTAAATACAAAGGATGAAAGAACAAGTCCTTACTCCAAATGGTCCCATATAAAGCACAGAGACAGCCTATAATAGAGCCTAAGGTAATGTATTTTGATCTCACTTCTGAAAATATTTATTCAGTTGGACCTAAGGATGACCTATACACATTCATAGAAGAAAATTTTCTTGAAGATTATAATGTTTTTCAAAGGCTAGTACAAATATTTAAAGGGAATGTTGAAGTAAGGCAACAACATGACACATTGGTGGAGAAGGTGAAAAAACATGAAGCATAAATAGAGGGATTCAAGATGAAAGTAGAAAATATGTATGATCTTTCTACTAGGATTTTAGAATGCAGACCTCCACCACGAGTATATACCCTATATCATCAGGACAAATGGTTACATTTTAGATATGAGAAGGTATACAATAACCTTCCCTATGCTTTGGATGACCCAAAAACATTCTTTAACATGTATAGAGAATCTAATCTTGACACTCAGGCAAAATTGAGTGAGTTTTATATTCATAACTTTGTTGTTTCTTCTAATGTAAAGTGGAATCCTAACATGTACCTGGGTGACATAATCCTAGATGCCTTCACATCTTACCTGAAAAATAAGAAGAGAAGGACGGAAGAGGAAAATGAGTATCTAGAAATGGAAAAATAGTCTTCCTTAATGATAAGGGGAGAAAGTGGTTACCCTGAGGACATTGTAGAAGAATGGGCAGAGTTTGTATCAAAGGATATATTAACTACATGGGTCAGGCAAAGGCGGATAGCTGTCTAGAACCAATATTTGATAGTCCTGGATAAATAAGGTAAAATAACTTATGTATCCTACAAATCAAGATGGGATGAGTTTCCCACTATACTAATAAATAAAGAGCCAAACTCACCTGTAAATTTTAAGCAGGCCTTAAAAAGGGTACATGTTTACATAGAACTGGTAAGAATGAAAAAGGAAGGATGGATAGGATTGTGGTTTCATCATCCCATCTTCTGGTATCCCATTCTAGATTGGAGGTAAATAGTACCTTTGGACAAAGAAAAAGAGATAGCCTTATGGCATGAGCTTGGGGTAAGGAGACGTTTTTATGGATATGGCCAAATAGGTAATCAAGACCCCTATGACTACAGAAAATATTGTGCCCTCAAGATAAGCCAAATTTCTCAGGGAAGAGCAAGAAGATAAGTTGGGGGGTGTGATGAGGCCACATATTGGCATGTTTTTTCCTCATATAAATCCTTTTTGAATCCTCTTACACATACAGTTTTGAGACTTTGATCTCCTCTTGATGGTTGATATGAGATAAAGTTATGATTTTGTATATATTAAGTTTTATATGTTCATTAATATTTAATATACTTATTTACTGTGGTGAATCTTGTCTCTTATGCAAACTGATGTTTCTAATTTCCCCATGAAAAAATTACAAGATGCCATAAGATTTTGATGTAGTAGGACCCAACCCATAACAACTCTAGCTATGCTCCTACTGCAGCCTATAGCCACTGGTTGTGTTCCTAAAGTAGCCTGTAGCCACTGGTTGCGAAATGATAAGAGGGAATCGTGGCATTCAACAAATAATGAGGCATCATGAAGAATATGGAGCTGAGCATATTAAGCTGGAGAACGATTTAACCAAGTGGAAACATTATTTGGACAAGTCTAAAAAGTCTTCAATTGATTTATCTTACCCATAGCAAGATCTAGTCCTACCCGTAGCATCTTCCAGAACTACTTGCAGTAAGAGAGTAGTATGCACCTCCAGCTTCCTGTAGGCAAAGAGAACTTATGCAGCTCACACCGCAGCATAAGAAAAAAAGTGTTAGCTATCCTAACACATCTTATGTAATATTATGGTTATTTTGTTTAGTAGTTTTGTAATTATTTCCTATCATGTAAATAAGATAGGAATTAGCTGTCTTCACTTAACAGATATGAAACCAAACAAATATAATCTATTTGAGTGATTTTTGATCATATTCCTAGTATAGAATAAGTTAGTGATATGTCTATATATATATATATATATATATATATATATATATATATCCAGAGACAAAGGATAGAGTATGGTAGATTGAGTAATGATGTGATAGCTGTGTGAGAAAGGAAGAATTGTGAATGTGTGAAGATAGAATATATTAATGTGAGTTGTGATCTCGAGTTCTATGTAATCTCTCTTTAATGTATAGATCTTTAATTGCTACAACTCAATAGATGAATTGTTTATCTTCTTGAGCAGTTCTTTGAGTTTCTAGGGTAGGATCAGAACTCACTTCTACATGAGGAAGGGCCCCCTCAGAAGGAATTGCAAGGAAGATACTATTCCTCCATTTCCTATTTATGTTGTTTGGATTGATTATTAGTTATTCATTTCATTTCTCAAAGTTCATGAGTGCATAATGTGTTGAGTTTTTAGATCTGCAGATCAGTAACTTCCATAGTTTACTTTCCAATTTGCATAAGCATTAATTTATACTCTTTGATAAATTTCTAGCCTACAAAGACTTCACGCAAAAGTACTGTTGCATATATTTTGTAGGCCCTTTTAAAATATTACGCCCATGGGTTGACATTTAATGAACAACAGGGTATGATACCTAATATCATTGGTTGCTTATTCTGCACATCACCAATTTTTTTTTATGGTGTTTAATTGTACTCATGATTATTTACTGTGAATCAATTATATTTTTTTTTTGAGAATGTAATAATTTGAGAAATGAAAGTTGAAAATGGATAAGTTTTTTACTATGTAGAAATCTAATCTTACTTACAAGGAAGAATAAGTTTTATTGTTTGGGGATTAGTATGAGAATCAAATAAAATTGTGATATTTTTTAATTCCTTTCTCCCTTCCTTTCTCTAGTAGACCTATATTTGGATTGTCTTATGAAAAGGATTGTAATCATCCTCTATTATTCAATGGAGCAATGGAGATGGTTTTAAACTCATATGTACATAGGAAAAATTAGTAATTTACAACAAAGAAATTTTACTTGATAAATTAAATGCATTATGCGATTAATATTTTTTCCGATTAAGAAGTATATGGATATCTTGTTCTCTCCATTATTTTATGATATGTTGTTAGAGATGTGAATTCAAAAATTATATATCTCTTATTTAGTCAAACTTTGGTTGTGAGGAAAATCTTAATAACTTTGATATCTAAACTCAATTTTCAATATATAATTTTTTAAAAATATATATTATATATATAATAGTCTTGTTATGTCAAAAAAGTAGCACCCTAGTATTTTTGCATTACAAAACCGTACTTTGGACTAACATGGGATTGTCTCAAGGTGTGGGACCCTTGCGATTGAGAAAAACCTTCAGGGAAGGATGATTCCTCTACCTATTTTAATTCCAAAACTACTCCTGGAAAGGGAAATGTAACTATTCTAACACTAACCTCAAATTTCCAAGGGACTAGGGAAGAGAAATACGCATAAAATCAAAGTCCTAAACTAAAGGCTGTGATAACAACGGAAAAAGGGAGTGGAGATATTTTAAGTGAGTGAAAATGGTGAGAAAACAGAGTAGGAGAGGGAAGACAAAAGTGCCACAGTTTGAAACAACATTCACATATCCATCCTCATGGAGCACAATATGCATAATATACCTACAAATGTAATGAGAGGAAAAGAAGGAAATATAACTTGATCTAGGGCAAGAGAAACCAAAAAACACCAATTTTATTGCTTACAATGATACACAATCTAATACAATATAGGCATAAGGCAATAATCCTTTATAAAATTCATAAATGTGAGGGTTGTAGCTCACAAAAATCTTAGAATTTTTTTGATAGAGTTCCTCTACATTCCAGAATGCATCACCCTCAAAATGAGGCAAATTTTACATTATATAGAGCAAAGAACCTTGGAATTGCTTCACAGATCAACCTACTTCATTAAATAGGTATGGGAAGCCATACAGATCCACTTCCAGAGGGTACTTTTCTAGTAGAAGAAGACATGGATGTCATACTTTATTAAAAATAGTTATTGAGCTATCTTTTCACCCACCTACCGCACCTGATCCGAGGTCTGTCTTTGAGATTCCTGTAGTTGGTTCGTAACAACATGTCTATTTTCGGTCGGTAACATTTTTTCTATGTTATCGGTTAGGAATAATTTGGTCCAGATGTTATCATTGAGATAGTTTTTATTATTTTCTGGTAATACCATTCTTGTTATCGGCCACTAACGACCATACACACATCAGCGTGCTATCAGGCTACTTTATTGTTGTCATCCGGAAACACCATTTTGTTACTGACTGGTAACCACCGTATGTTTTTTTGGCCAGTAATAGCCATACACATGCTACCTGGTAACATCCTCCTATTCATTATAATCAAATGGCTTAGACCTTCGCCATGGTGACGTGGCTCACCATGAAGATTTACAAAGAATTTCTCTCCCATCAACTGCCAACGCTCTGTCCTGATAAGTTATCCATTTTACAAGGGTGTAAATATATGGATAACAAGTCTCTAAATTTCAAGACTAATTAGTATACATAGCTAATAACTAATTCCAAATTAGTTATTAGTTATCTATATATCTTAACACTCATTTTATATATTTATTATATATAAATTTCTTATATGGTTTTATTATTAATATATTTATTTTATATAAGTTTATAAATATATATAGCTTATATAAAATAAATATATAATGCTAAATTAAAAAATATATAAAATAAGTGTTAAGTGAACTAATTTATAATAAAAAAAATTAAAAAATGATTTGGAATGGGAATGGGAGGGTTTGGCCCTACCCATCCCAATATATATTTTAATACATAAATATATATATGGGGGTCCGCGAGCTGCACATGCCACAATCCCTTCATACTCCTTTGGACCTATGGTGAACATTCAAAGCTATCCACCATAATCTCCCTATATGCCATGTCATCCCCTACGGCCATGTCACCGCCTAAGATGGCCATTATAACCCCTCCACCTTTGGACTGACTATACATAAAAAAAATTCAACCCTCTTCTCTTGGCCTCTGGCCTTACATAATATATGTATGTATGAATGTATGTATGTATGTATGTATGTATGTATGTTGTTTAGCATTTTTTTGTAACGAAGTTAATGCACTAGATACTAAAGAAACTAGAAAACCTCGAATGATGGAGGGTTTAAAATACCTCAATATGCGATGTGATGGATGAACATGAACAAAGGTGATTGATCTTCATTGCAAGCTATAAAAACTACAAAAATAGAGAAATATTTGATTAGATAGATTTATGTGCGGGCTCCCCAAATAATGCTGGCTCCAAGAAGCGTTAAATTTATTTGCGGGTGTCAATCCCCATGTTTAGATAAAAGATGATAAAAACAATAATGATAAAATAGATACTATGCGGAATCATAGGCACATGAAAAATTGAAATGTAGAAATGTAAGGTACATAAAAATCTGATATAAATGAACCCAAAATAGATTATCTGGGAGGGTCGACAAAAACCAGGGTTGTACAGAGGTAGGTTGATGGAAACCTCAAAGATAATATCTCGACTGTAGTCAAAATATGTAGACCTAAAAGGTCTGAGTATAAGCTCATGGATGACAGAGGCCTGTGGATGCTCAAGGATGACCTACAAAATGATCTCTGTGGAAAAAAGGTAGAGAAAAAGACAAAGAAATGATTTGGATACATTTTTGGATGAATAAGACCCTGGTCAATGGTGACAAGGTGGGATCAATGATGGCTGTAGCAGATTGGGATAAGGCCAAGGATAAATGGATGGAAAAGGAAACCTTCAAGAAAAAGAGTTGTGATAGAAGGCTTCCAAGGGAGTTCTGAGTACTACAGAAGCTTCTCTATACCTACAAAATTTTATCTAGAAGAAGAGTATGATAATATAATAAAAATATAATTGAATCAATACAAAGACAAATATAATCTCACAAAATATGATCATGAGTGATGTAAGCACATTGAAACAATGTCTAGGAAACCTAGAAATGTTGCAAGAATACTCAGGAACAAAAGAAATTTTTTAGGTTGCAAGAGATCCTGGATGTGTGCATGCATATGATTGTGAAAGGAAGTAAAACACTTAGCTTTATAGGGTTGACGATGACTGGGCTGTATCCCCACCAATTATGGGGAAAGTTTCCCTAATGGGCATGTTTTTCTTATTTTTGTCGGGATTTAATGCTTTTAAAGCATGTAGGTAGGATTAGGTTGTTTGGGGATGAATTTAAGTTAGTTATGACATAAAAATAGATAGGATGAAAGATAGAAAAGAAAGGTTATTTATGTGTAGGATAAAAGCATCCTAATTAGGAGTTTGGTTAGGGTAAGTGGATGTATAATTAATTAATTAATTAATGTTAATTAATGAAGGTTAATAAGTGATGTGATAATAAGGTGGGAAATTAAATAAATTAAGGGGGGTGGATTAGAATAGGCACACACGAATGATGAGGGTATAGATACCAAATTTAGGTTTCTACATTTCACCCCCCCTTTTTTAGTGGTTTGGGCTAGCAAGTTGTTAGACAAGAACAATTAGAGTTGGATAAGGATAAAAAGGATTTATTATTAGCTCCCCCTCAGATGGAGAATCGATGATGTTGAGGGAGATCAATGAAATATTTAAAAAATGGTTCTTGATGAAGGGAAGGTGGGTGATGAAAATATGGGTATAAATATTACCAAGGCTAGATGCCCCATGCAAAAAGGATTGTAATAATGATGTAAAAATATGGAGGTCAATCCAATATCACATCGGTAGGGGATAATTGTGGTCACAACGGAGATGGAAACCAAATTTCTATGGACCAGTGAGTGAGTGAAGATCACTACAACATAGATGTAGGCTGGGATGACCAATTATTCATAGGAAATTCATCAAAATATGTGCAACTATATGTGAAAAGTATGTGAAATCATTTTTACATTAGGAATTCAATGAATAAGTATGCTTATCCAAGGGATGAGGATGAATGATATGGTGCCCAATGAGACATGAAAAATGGTCGATAAGGAAAAATGAAAAAGAGAGTGATGAATTAATATGCCCCGAAGGGGGAAAACATGGTTGTGAAGGAAAGCAAGGAAATAAAATATGCCCTAACTGAGGAAAAGGTGGACTTGATATGATGAATATGGTACCCTAAGAGAGGCACAAATATGGCCATAAGAGTGGACTTGATATCATGAATGTAATTCCCAAGAGGAAAATGAGGATAAATAGATAAAAGTAATGGTGTCCTAGAAAAATACACAAATATGGCCCAAAAGGTAAGATATTAAAAATGTGAGATATGGTGGCCTGAGAGGGAAATGAAATATGGACACAAAAAGTGGAATTAAGATGAGATAGATTGGATAAGATTTGATCAAGATTTTATGAAATGTCGAATTGGGTTTGGATGAGATAAGAGATAGATGTGACTTAAAAATAGTGATTTATGGGTATGAATGAAACTACATCATATCAAGTAATATTCATGAAAAATATTCCTCCAATCACATTAGAGGTAAACAAGAGTAGGATCTAGGTGACACGGGGCACATGGAACCATAACAAATGTTATAAAATAACCAATGAAAGTTAGTTATACCAAAGATCATAAGATAAAGATGGATGGGATGTAATCATAGACCCAATGTCAACATGAAAAAGGGGTTTGAGATAAAACTTATACATGGGAATAGGGTTCTCTAAAACTGGTGTTCACTAAAACTATGCCCCAACTGTAGGAAGAGAAAAGATAAAGCTAATAAATGTGGGAAGCTTTCCTAGGATGTTGATAAAATGGAAGGCTGGTCAATGCAAGAAGCCTTCAAATGCATGTAGGAGTAGCCATACTTTGAGGGTATAGTCTACTTTATACAATATATAAATGGTAATAATAATATGATAGTCGTCCTTCGAGGGATTGGTATATTTATTTTGACTTTGATTTGACTGTGATTTTGATTTACATTCTTTTGACTTATTTTTTTTGCATGATCATATTTCCTTCGAGGGATCAGTCTATTTTTTTATAACTTTTATTTTGACAAGAGCATCCATAAATTTTGATTTTACATGAGAGAGACCTGACACTAGCTAGAAAGACCACTTAGGAGGGGAATAATGAATGTACAAGAGACACACATAGAACCTTTGCATGATTATAATAGGTGAAAGAGAGGGTGATGGATGTAATTATTATGGAGTTCTCACCAAAGGGGAGAACCTATCCATAAGGAGTATGCTATGGATAGAACCGTGGTGCCCATATTTAAGGTCACATCTAGGAAATGACGGAAAAAAACATAATTCCAAATCATCAAAATGAGATATGGAAGGGGCTAATATGGAGGGATTATCTAAATACATGACCAAGATCATTGGTAGATAGTCTAACAATAAAAAAGTTTACAGGTGTAATGCATTAAGAGGTTCCAATTCCAGTTTACCACCAAGGGAGGGAAAACTTTCCAAACAATTTCCTAATTATAGTCATGTTCAACATAGGATGATAGCTTGTAAAATATGGGATGTGATGAGATAGGTGAGTGAAAATAAAAAAAATCATACATTACCCTCAAGTAAGAAAAAATATGCATCCCTAATGAGACGAGTAGATGGTCCCCCAAGAGGGGGAAAAATATGACCACAACGATGGATTTTGGATGAGATAAAATATTGGATACAATGTCGTGAGATAGATAATATGGAAACTATGCAGTACCTTTCAAAACTGAGTACGTGAGAGAAAAAAATGATGCATCCCCATGAGATGAGAATGACCACAAGAATGGGCTTATGATGAAAATATGACACCCCCATAGCAAGCACAAACATGGCCACAAGGGTGGACTTTGAATGAAAAATATGGAGATATGGTGCCCCAAAGGAGACATGAGTATTACCACAAAGGTGGACTTTGATAAAATATATGAAAATAGATGGTTCCCCTAAAAGAGGCATGAATATGGCCACAAAAGTGGAATTTTATGAATATGGTGCCCCAAGAGAGGCACGAATATGGCCAAAACAATGGAATTTAATGTAGATTTTGACTTAGATAAAATTTATCTTAAGATCGGATGAAATTGGATGAGGTTAAATAAAGAAATGTCAAGAGTGAAGTATCCCAGCATCAATGGATTTGTTTGGATATGAAATGAGTTAATGTGGATGATATTCTCAAGGACAAGGTGAGGTAGTTCCCCTAACAAAAGGGATTATATGATTGTGGAAAAATTAAATGTGGATGATTTAATGGATGTCGAAAGAGTTTAGATAAGATCATCTTGAACTTGGATTGGATAGATGGTCAAGGATCACAAGGGTGATTAAAAAAACCAACAGTATAAATAAACAAGGGAAGACCCTCTTTAGGAGGAATGACAAGGCATGATGTGGATTGAGGATGAGATTTAGTAATTTTGGTGAATGAGGATTTAGGAATTGGATTTGGATTTGTTTTGGTGGGTGGATAAGAGTAGTTCCTATGAATGAGGAAATCATATTTATCAATAAGATTATGGACTATAGTCTAAAAGGCCTTACAATTCTCAATGTCATGACCTAGAGTACGATGATAGGTGCATATTCAGGATTGAATGATGATGGCTTGGGATTATTTGGAATAAAATATTTAATATAGGTAAGTGTGATGGAAGATATTCGAGTTAGATGTCGAATGATATCTGTGTAGGACCTAATCAAAGTGTCAAAAGGAAGATAACTCTTATGGGTTTTAACATGATGTTTTTCCTTAGATTTAGGTATAGATGTAGATCAAATGGATAAATTAGGTGTCTTGGAAGATGAATCAATTTTAGATTATTTGGATTGGGATTTAGGTTTTGACGTAGATTGGATGGGTAGATTAGGTGTCTTAGAAGAAAAACCAAATTTGGTTAGAGGATTGGATTGTTTGGGATGTTGAAGTATGAGATTATTTGGGTGTTGAGGATGGGGATGGATTTCTTTGAGGTTTTAGTGTTTTGGTTTCAATTTTAGTATTGGCTGATGATCAAGGGTCACATGGACCAGACCGAGTGGTTACTTGAGTAGATTTTATGGACAATGAAGGATCCTCTTTAGAACAATCATCATTTTGGGGGGAAATGGATGTGAAATTTCAAGAAGAAAGAGGGGAATTTTTCATTTGGATAGATTAAGTCAAAGGTGCAGATGTTGAAGTTGAAGGAAGATATTTTTTTGGTTTGGGAAGGAGGCATCCTTCCTTAGTGAAGTTATGAACAATGGCTTAAAGTGCTCTATAATGTTCAATATTGGGTCTAGGTGTATGATGATATGTGCATATGAGGTTAGAATCAAACTGTGATGGGTTCTTACTATTTGGTTCAAAGTCCCTAATAAGCAGAAGCGTGATCATAGAAATTTGTAACAAGTATCAGAAGACTTCGATACATAATTCAACCAAAGCTTTAAGAGGGGGTTTTGTGTTTGCAGAATATCTTGGTATTTGAAGAAGAAGTGGATATTTGAGATGATCCAGATATTGAGGATAAAGTTTGAGCATGTTGATGTCTTGATGTCCTCGATTATGTTTTGGTATTGGTAATTTCCTTAGTGTTGAATGGTTTCAGTTTTAGTTACTAAAACATTGTTGATGGAAAGGTTGTCATGTTGGATTATTTATAGGAAGGAGTATTAATTTCCTTTAGGAATGCACAAGGTATTTTTGAGGTGATGTATTTATGGTTTTATATTTTATTTGTGGGGTTCCATCCTTAGGAGGAACAACAAAAATTTCCACCGGAGGATCCAAATGTGGTGGTGGTATAGGTGTAGGAAGTAGTATTTGTTTGATGGAATCTAAGGAAAGTGAATATTGATTCAATTTTGTTGATGAGGTAGAAGGATCATTTGAATTTTTCATAATTTGAAGTGATTTCAAAGGTTCTTTGAATTATGTAGGAGGGGAGGATGGTGTGGATGTGGTCTCAATGATTGATGTGGTAGGTGCATGGACTGGGATTGGATCTATGAATGGTATTATAGGTAAGGATGGAATAGATGTGGATGATGGAGTGGATGAGGTGGATATAGATGTGGAATTAATGGTAGATGTATGTGTGGATATTGAAAGAGGTGTTTGATGTACAATATTAATTGAATGATGATTGAAATTTTATGGTGTGGATGGTAGAAATGGATATGTCAATGATATATTTGGGAAGGTTTGTTTTAAGATATCTAGGAGTGGAGATTTAATTGTTGGGGGGTTATGTAATATTGGGAAGTAGGTACATAGTAGGATGGTTGAGAGTATTGAGGTACATAAAGTGTGGTAGATAAAGCAAGGGATGGCATTGAGGTTAAGGTCACATGGATAGAGAAGGACCCTCTGGTTGACATAATTGAGAACCAAAGTTATAGTGAAGTTATCTAGTTGATGGGGACTAGGATAGGAGACAAGACATGTGATATCGATCATGCTATATGTTTGAGGAGTGGAGGTAAATGATGCGATAGGAATGGGGGTTGTAACTATGGTTGATGTGGGCATAGGATAAGTGTTGGATGGTATAGGTTGTAAAACATAAGGAGTGGATGGATAAGGCTATAAGGAATCTTGGTATGTTAAAGTTATAGGAGATGTTTAGCAAGATGTTTGAGGTTGGATTAAAATATTTGATTGTTGGAGCACATGAGAAGCGTGAATATAATTATATTGTGGTGATTGAATATGTATTGTAGATGAAACATGGATAAACTTGATATGAATTGATGTAGGTGTAATAATATCCACCAATTGAGTGGATTGATAGGCTTGAGATATGTTAGGGGGTCTACAAAGTATAAAGTCATATATGGAGCTGGGGGGAGACTCAGAGGCCTCTAAAGGAGTACAAGGTAGAGGTGTTTGAGGTATGATGTCAACTGAAAATGGGTTATATTTTTTTGGTGGTGAGTTAGGAAAGGGTTATTTGATAATGTTATGGAGTGGTGAAGATCATATTGGTTGAGGGGGTGCATGATATTGGGAAGAGGAATATACTAAGATGGGTGGGATTGGATGGGAAGATTTAATGTATGAGGAATAGAAATATCAATAGGATGGACATGCATGGTGACATTGGACGAAGTAGGGATAGTCCAAGGGGGTGGGATAAAATATACTAATCGATGTGATCTATGAGGAGACAAGCATGAGATACCAATTGTGGAAGATTCTTGTGCACAACCATTCGAGGTGAATTTTTGTTCCATTTTAAATCAAATAAGTCAGGAAAATAATTATTTTTATGTTCTTCATTTAGTAAAGTATGAAAAATAAATGGGTAAATGGATAATGAGGTACCTAGGAGGATGCAATCTATGTTTGGTTTCATGTAAGTTATGACTAGGGATTTTCTGAGTTGGTTTCCTGTTGGGTGATAAAATACCAATCAGAAAACCAAGTAAGGGGATGTTTTGATGTGTTAATTTGATTCATGAGATTTAAGGTTGTGTGTGATAAAGTTTAGGATGTAGAAAATTAAACCCCTATTTAATATATGTGAGAAAATAGGGTGTATAAAAGAAAATTTCTTTTTAAACCTAGAATGAAGTTTGATATTGGATGAAGACATAGACAAGAGTGGAAAATTATGACGCAAAAAGGAGAAAATAGGGAAATAATAGGAATACTTAGATAAATATTTTCCTATTTGTTTGCACTCTTCAGCGATGAACGATCCAAGCCACAAATCAAACATGAGAAATCAATAAAGTAAAGCCTCACACTATAGTGTTAGTGGAAGAGAAAAAAATCAAAATACAGAAAAGAAAGATATAACCAAAAGGGTTGTCCCACAAGGCATGCCAAGAATGTTTAGAAATTTTCTCATTTGTAATGAAATAAATGCACTATCTACTAAAGAAACTAGAAGACCTCAAATTATGGAGGGTTTAAGGTACCTCAATATGCGATGTGATGGATAAACAGGTGCAAAGGTGATTGATCTTCATTGTAAGCTATAAAAACTAAAAAAATAGAGAAATATTTGATTAGATATATTTATGTGGGAGTTGCTTGGACAATGTTGGCTCCAAGAAGTGTTAACTTTCTTGGAAGATTTTCACTCCCATGTTTAGATAAAAGATTATAAAAGTAATAATGATAAAATAGATATTATGTACAATCTGAGACATATAGAAAATAAAAATACAAAAATGTAAGGCACATACAAATTTTATATAAATGAACCCAAACCAAGATTACCTGGTAGGGTCGACGATGACTAGGGCTATACAGAGGTAGGTCAATGGTGACCTAAGAAAGAAGATCTTGACTGTAATTGAAATATGTAGACTTGTAAGGTCTGAGTGCAAGCTAGTGGATAAAGGCCTGTGGATACTGAAGGATGACCTGCAGAATGATCTTTGAGGTTAAAAGATAGAGAAAAGGACAAAAAGCAATGATTTGGATAGTTTTTTGGATGAATAGGACCATGGTCAATGGTGACCAGGTGGGATCAATGAAGACTATAGTAGATTGTGATAGGAAATCTGCAAGAAAATGAGTTGTGATAGAAGGCATCCAAGGGATCTCTGAGTACTGTAAAATCTTCTTTATACCTAAAAAATATTAAATAGAATAAGAGAAATGATAATATAATAAAATTTTGATTAAATCAATAAAAAGATAAAGATAATATCACGAAGGATGATCATGAGTGATGTAAGCATGTTGAAATGATGTTTGGGAATCCTGGAATTGTTTCAGGAATGCTTAGGAAAGAAATAATGTTCGTAGGTCACAAGAGATCTTGTATGTGTGCATGCATCTGATTGGGAAAGGAAGGAAATCACTCAACTTTATAGGGTCAATGAAAACTTGGCTGGGTCACTGCCGATTATGGGGAAAGTTTCCCCAATGGGCATGATTTTCTTATTTTGGTTGGGATTTAATGCTTTTAAAGATTAGGTGAGTGCTTTAAAGCATGTAGGTGGGATTAGGTTTATTGGGGATGAATTTAAGTTAGTTAGGGCATAAAAATAGATAGGATAAAGGATAAAAAAGCAAGGTGATGTATGTGTAGGATAAAAACATCCTAATTAGGAGGTTGGTTTGGGCAAGTGGAGGGATAATTAATTAATTAATGAGGATTAATTTGTTAATGTTATTTAATGAATATTAATTAGTGATGCGATAATAATGTGGGCATTAATTAAATTAATGGGTATGGATTAGAATATGTGCACACAGACGATGAGGGTATATATAGTGAATTTAGGTGTCTAAATATATATGTGTGTATGTATATATGCATATATGTATAATACCACTAGATACATGAGATTTTATTCATATTTGAAGCCTCCTACCATAGACATGGAACAATAAAAGAGAGATAGAATTAAAATATGAAAACAAGAGAAAGAAAATGAAAAATGAGGAGGATAGGAAAGAGATAGTCTAAGGAGAGTTAGGGTTTCTAGGTGACCTAGATCTAATGGATGAAATTTTTCAATCTAAGGGGTCACACCACATCCTCATCACCACTTGTTGAAAATTTATCAAATATAATAATTTAGGTCCATACTTGTGTTATAAAATAGGGGTTTAATTAGAATGAATGCCAATATATTTATAGTGTAGTGATTTATTAATTCCTTTGGAAACTAGATAGGAAATGTGGACTAATATCTCAATTAGAACTTAATTAAATTTTTGTCCCTAGTGTTGAACTCGACTAAATTTTAATTGAATAATTGGGAAAATAAAAGGGTAGATGTACCAGTTACATTAATTGTTAAGTCGATTTCAAGAACTTATAATATTGTGAGATAATGTTTTGAATGTTAGGTAATCATATGTACTTAATTAATATTTAGTATAAATTATTCTGTAGGTATAATTTTATTTATATATAGAAATATTAATTTTGGTAACTTCTATGTGACCCTTAGAGTTCACCTTGTGAAACTAGAACACCTACATGGTTATTGGCTTCGTTAATTTAACTATTGTTCACCTTAACGATATCATATCATGCATTGAGTCAAAGTGAGGTAGGTTTTCATTTCACATGATAATGTGGTAGGTTGTTGGATAACGTAAACTTGTGTCACTTTGCATTAATTCTTTCTAAAATGAAAAAAAAAATTATTCCATTATTTTTTACCTCAAAATCTAGTTATTTTGTGTGTTTTAATTTGGGAAATCATAATAAGGATAAATACGATAAATAATGGACCTCATAAATTTATAAGAGGGAATGGAGAAGTTATATTTATCATAATAAGAGTGCATAGTCAAATCAAGGGTTACCAAAGTGCAAATTACCAAATTTAAGTTTTTTTAGTCAAATTTTTTGAACCCTAGCTAGTAGTTGCTTTGAATATTAGAGAATTTTGTAATCTATTGTACACTTATACATCTAGTCTCATATTACCAATCTATTAGAAATCTGGGCAAGATATCTCAATTATTATATGCATTTAATGTGTTGAATTAGTATACCACTCTTCCCTTAGGGAGGTGTTAACTCCTTTATTAATGGTCGTCTCTTTGTATCATGCATCATTTGATGCAAGTAGAATTGAAATAGATTTAGAAAATCATGGCACTAAAATAATTAAGGAATTTTTGTTAGTTTAGAAAAGGGATGGAATCCTGATAATTATATTGATCTAGAAATTCAAGTTACAATGTTCTAGGGGTTGCAATATTTATAGATATTAGAAAACCATATTTATATAAAAAAATTATTATAAGGGTTACAAAAACCCAATAAAATCTAACCAAAATAAATGTACGTGAATATAAATAATGCAAAAAAACTATATGGTTTTCACTAAATAACAATTTAAATAAATTACCTAAGGTAAATAATAACAAACTAATTACAATTATAAATTAGTACAGTTTTACCTAACATTCCCCACTTAATCTTTCATCATCTCAAGTTAGTAGGAGAGGAATTATTTGAACATCCCAAAATTTTCAAGTACAAGTAACTTAGTGAAAATATATGCTCAATGTTTAGAGTTGTCGAAAAATTAAAGTTGAATGTTATGTCATAAAACATGCTCACGGATGAAATATACTTGTAACTTGATGTGTTACGTCCTCTTGTGAAACAATGGATTGTGAAAAAGTTTTAGAACACCTTCATTATCAAAAAAAAAGATGATATATTTCACCTTTGATAGTCCAAGTCCCTCAGCTATGTGATCTATACATATTGCTTTGCACACAACTCCATATGTAGTGTAATATTCTTGAAGATTGAGAAACAATGTTTTATTTCTTTCTTTCCCATGATATTGGAGCAGTTACAAAAACAAATACAAATCTAGAAGTGTATTTCTTGTCATCAATGTTACTTACATGACTTGAGTTGGAATATTATTTCAAGAAGAATTTATCATTCTTCTTGTCTCTACACCAAAATCCATAGTACCTTTGATGTATCTAAAGATCCTCCTTTCTAATTTCTAGTGAAAAAATCTAGGTTCCTACATGAACAATGACATATAGTTGACCACAAAGACGATATCTAGCCTAGTATAAGTTAGGTAAATGAAACTCATGATCAACTGTCAATAGAGAGTTACATTTACCTCTGGAGATGGATTTTTATGAAATAACTAAAGTCTTATCTCGATAGATGTGCCAATGGGAATACATTTCATCATCAAAAATTTCTTGAGCATGGTCTTGGAATATTGTAACTAAGATAAAACATGTGATTCTATTTATTCCATACTTTCAAACCAAGACAATAGTGCATTATCCTAAGATCACTCATGTCGAACTATCCATTAAGATATTTCTTAGTTACATTGATAATCTTCATTATGTTGGAAGTGATAACTAGATTGTTGACATAGACAATGATTACAATATCCCCCCTTGATTTTTTAGGTAAATAATGGGATCATAGTGGTTCCTCTGAAATCCATGTTGAATTAGATGCTCATCAATTTTGATATACCATGCCTAGGGAGTGTGTTTGAGACCATATAATGATTTAATGAGTCTACATACCTTTTCTTTCTTTCCTTATGGTTGAGTCATGCAGACATCTTTCTACAAGTCTCCATTAAGAAAGGAACTTTTCACATCCATGCGATGAAATTTCCATGCAATTTATGCAACTAAAGAAAATATCATCTTGATCTTAGATGTGAGATAAAAATATTCCTCATGGTCAATACCTTTCTTCTGAGCATACCCTTTTTCTACTAGCGTTTCCTTTTACTTTTCAATGGTCACATATACTTTGTAATTTGTTTTGAAAATCCATATACATCCAATGGGATTCTTCCCTAGTGGAAGATCAATATTTTTTTATGTCCTTTTTTTCATCACTGAATGATATTCAACATCCATGGCATCTTTCTAAGATTTAGAATATAGGGCTTCCTAAATTGTAGATGGTTCAACATATTCAAAAAATTTACTCATCAAGGAAAAACTCTCTTCACAAGATTTTTTATGATTTCTTGGTCCAGAAGTGGATGTTTTTGGAGGACCATCAAATTCAACATCTTAAATCATATTAGTAATATTTAGGCATATGATGAGTTACTCTCATTGGTTGTGGTATTTACAAAACATCACCATCATAATTTTCATCATCAATGGTAACATCATCTTCTTTCTTCAGAATAGAGTTGCTTTGAAAATATAGTGAGTTTGTGGAAGGATCCTTAGCTTCTTTATTCTTAAAAAAATTCAACATTCCTACTTATGTACAATTTTTTTGTCTTTGGATCCATCAATCTCCAAGATATTTTCCACTATATCTAATGAATATGTATTTTTATACTTTCATATCAAGTTTCATTATCTTCTTCTTAGGATTTTGCATGCTTTCCTTACATCTAAATAATATGATATTTTAAATAGATGGTTTTCATCGTGATCTTTCTTCATATATTGTTACTCCATTAAGGGTAATAGTGGGAAATTTTTTCAATAGGTATACTCTGGTCTTTGTTTTTTCATCCTAAAATATCTTCACAACTATAGAATCATTAATCATACATCACATCATCTCAATGAGAGTATAATTCCTTCTCTCAACAACACCATTTTGTTATGATGTATGTGGAGGAGGCATATATTGATTCATTCCATGAGCTTCTAAGAATAATTTGAACTCATTGCTAGTCCTTGGATCTGAGAAGAGAGATTTAATTTTTTGACTAGACTCTCTTTCAATTGTAATTTTGAACTTCTTGAAATACTCAAAATATTCATCATTAATACGAAGATAATATATCCACATTTTATGTGAAAAATTATCAACAAAGAGAATGATACCGAAATCCATAATGATTAGGTATCATTGGTTTGTAAAGATCAGAATACACTAAATCAAGCTTACCTTGATCCTAAAATGTATTTCTCTAGAATGGTATTCAATGTTTTTACTTAATAGAAAATTTGGTAAAAATTTTATGTCCTTGTTGAGAGGTGGAAATAATTTCAACATATCATACTAAGTGTGTTGAGAAAATTTGGGAAAATATTCAATGTCCTTGTTGAGAGGTGGATTTCTCTAGAATGGTATTCAATGTTTTTACTTAATAGAAAATTTGGTAAAAATTTTATGTCCTTGTTGAGAGGTGGAAATAATTTCAACAGTTCCTAATCATACTAATGGAAGTGCCCTTAAATGCTAGAACATACTATGCTGAGGCGGTGTCCACAAGTCGAGATATTTGAAATTGAAATGGCCAAGTCTTCAATGCCACAACTATGCTGAGGCGGTGTATTTTCCACAAGTTCCTAATCATCTTTATGGAAAAATTAAAACTAGAACATACATTGTACATTGGCATCTCTTACAAAAAATGAGATTCTAGATTTATCTCTAATTACTGACTTTGTTGTCATATAATGATAAGAGGATTTTAAAAAAAACATACTCTTTTAGCACAATAGGTATAACTAAGAAGGAAAACATATTCTTTCCAATAGATACAATTAAATATAATAACTAATGAGGAGCCTAGGTTTTTAAGAGAGAAGAGGATTTTCATACTCTTTTAGCACAACTTTACCATATGAAGAAGGAATCCTATGAACAAATGAGAGGATTTTTAGTGATGTTTAATATATTGGTATATAAGATTCCAGCCATCACCTGACCTACTACACATAATATGAAACGTTTCTTCATGAACACTCAAATTCTAGAGGTGAGTTTTACATTATGAAAATCATGATTACTAAAATTGGTTGATGATCAAGAGTTTTCCATAAGTTTTGAAGATGATTTAATCATCTCTAGTAAGTTAATTAAATAACATTTTAAATTTAAGGTTTCCACTTCAGGACTAACTATTTCTGATCAATTTGTAGTTTAATAATTAGCTAATGGTTTGTTTTCTCTAAAGACTATTTTTCTCATAATATTACCTATAAATATATTCCTAGGAAGAATTTTCAACCAATGAATCATCTACCCATTGTTCAACCTAATATAGCTATTGAAGCTCCACCCATAAAGGTCCCAAAAAATATGTTGAAGAGGTTGAGGAAGAGCTTAAGAAAACCAATGAAGATGTTGAGGAATCCCAAATTGGATATGTTATTTATGAGTTTGAAGAAGATGATTATGAAGAAGTAGTGGCTAAAATGAATGCTAAATCTTATGTAGTCATGATCAGAGCATAATTCGGAAAAATTAAAGATATTGTTCAGTCAAATAAGAAAGAGAAATCTAAAGAGGCTCATGTGGTCATTCTAATAGTTGAAAAGAGAATATTACCTATTCCTTTTACTACTAAGAAGTTAATTTGTATTGCTTGTACCTTTTAAACCCTACCAGATGATTAAATTTAGGATTTCAATATTGTAATGGTATCTTTGTGTATTTTTTTCCCTAGATCAGCTAATTAGACTCCATGGTGTCTTTTTGTGAACCTAAATTCATGTGTTAATATCAAGTTACATTTGCAAGTGTATTTGATTCAAGACCAATTTTAAATTTATGAGTTATAAATAATACAATTATAATAAAGTTTAATTTTTGTAAGGATGATAATTATTAAAAAATAATAATCATCATCATCATGAACTTTAAATGAATATATATATATATATATATAGATATATCTGTGTGTGTGAAAGAATAATACAAATAATGGGGAAGTTGGTGAGGTTTTTTTGGTAAAGGAAATAATATCAGGAAACATTTTTTTTTGGGATCTTAAACGAATCTCAAATACAATTTCGTTTGTGTGCCATGAAGGGGAGTAGATTTATGTCAACAATGGTAGTTGAAAGGAAATTTTCAAGTTTAAATACATATACCAAAAAAAACATGGCCATCATACCTCTCAGCTTATACCAGTTCACTTGGTTCATCTCTCTCAGAGGATGGCTTTAAATAGGTGCCTTAAAATTAAATAATTACAATGCTACGGTGGAAAACAGGGACAAGGCATATGAGATGGTTGGCAATATGTTTTAAAAAATAAAAATAAATGTGATATCATGGAATTTCATGGTTACATGAAGGGCACAAAATGAGTTTGTTGTAAAAGTCCTTAAAAGGCAAATAAATCACGCATTCGATGGAAAGGAAGTTAAGGAGGTTGGTGATTTGATTGAACTTTGATGGAACAATAGTGTATTGGAGTGCATAGGCTTCCTCTCACATCAACGAAATTAAAGTTTTTAATAAATGCAACTAACATGTGTCAAAACTATTTGAACCCTTTTTCATTGTTTTGATATCCATGCTAAAGGGTATAAGACCTCAAGGATTGTGTAATTGTTAGAGGCATTGGGTAGTGAATTCTAGTGCTAGATCTATGTAGTTCATTTGGGATACCTAGCATGTTGCGTACATCACTTACAAGAATCTAAAAATGATAAATTTTCCTCTTCTAGTGATACTACCTCCTTTAAAATAACAAAATAGGGGAATTTGGATAGGTGTGGGGACACCCAATAAGAGTAGTTGTGATCACCTAAACAACAATAATTGTAATATATGTATGAAAATGTGATATTTTGAGTAATAAAAGTGATTTGATAATATATGATTTCACTGTTATTGGAGAGCTGGTGGATACTGAAAAATATAGGCAATGGGTCTGGGATAAGATTCTACAAGATAGGATAATTTATCTCAGAGAAGCAGACCATGTTCCTAATCCTGATGATAAAAGCTTTTAAGCGGGTTTGTTTTTGGCTTGTCATTTTAGCCCTGGGAGAAGGAATGGATATCAACCTCTGTATAACTCTACTATTTTTTTCATAAAAAAATTATTACAACCATTAGTTATGAGAAAAATACCTCAAAAATTAGTTTTATGAGGGGTTTTTGTAGGCCTCTGGTCATTAGTTGACTAGGTAAAACTAGCCTAATTATGACCAACTCTAAAAAAGTAGTCACCATTTGTATCTCATTCACTATTTTTAAGTTTCATCAACTCCAATGAATTCCCTACATATAGGAAACCATATAGGTTTTTTCTCATGGTACATTCACCCATCATAAATCAGTTTATGAAAGTAACTTCTTAGCCCTCGGGTCTAATTTGGATGTTTTCACAAACTATTAGGAAAATGTGAAATAATTTCATGGGACTCCCTTCAAGTAAAATATTTGAATTAAAAAATTATAGGAAATTATATATGATTGTATTTAACTCTCTTTGTTTCTTGTTTTGAGAAATTTTAATTTCAGGAAAGTAGTGTTTTTATCTCTCTCTCTCTCTCTCTCTCTCTCTCTCTCTCTCTCCCCTCCTCTAGTTAGGGAATGAAATGAATGTATCTCTAACTCTCTCTTATTGTGTGCTAAGTATTATAATAATGTGAAGGGGAAAAATATGATAACATGAATTGTGATAAATTTTGGGTACATATTATGGCAACATTTATTTCGCTGACCATGTTTACACTAACTTGACAGGTTGGAGGTAGGGTAAGTAGGATTAGAATGGATGATGGAAATCCTAGTTTAATGTTCATTAATGAAAATGTCTAACTAGGATGGGAATATAAATGTATCTTATTTTAACAATAATACATGTTGTATTATTAAATAAATCAGAACTCCTTTCATTGTGTGTGTATTAAATAAAGAAATGGTGAAATTTCATTTTTCAACATTACAATTTAACTACATTGTAAATAGTGTAATTAGTCAATTATGGTAAATTTTTGTAATTTTGTATACTTATATGGAAGTGAGATAAAACTTGAAAGGTATTAGTGTTGTAATCCTATAAAAATAAAGGATTTTATTGATAGTGCGACTTAGGTCAATCCATTGACAAAATTTTTACACCTTTACCATCTTATTAAATAAATCATGTGATTCCAAGATATTGTTGTTAGTCCACTTATCTTCTTTCTTATCATTTGTAATATTAATTTTCAAATGGGAATGTGAATACTTAATCAATAGGTGTTGTTATGCCACTCGATTTATAGTTGATAATGGTCTCCTTATATTTACATAAAATAGTTTTCCTTGTGATAATATCCTTGGACAAATCTTCACTTCATGGGGTAAACTATGTTTCTTATAAAGGATGTGTTGATGAAACATCCTTATGAAGTAGAACCCAGGAGAATATTGATAGCCAATATAGACCCAAGTTAGAAGATAAATGAACAATGCATGTTTGGATTAAAATAACCAATGATCTCATGTCATGATAATCTTATAAAAATTTAAATCTCTTAGTCATTAGTTTTTTTAGATATGGTAAAATAATTTTGGTTTTGAGGGAACCAAAAAACCCCATACATGGAAAAAGGAAAGTTTTAACATTAAAACCAACAAATAACCAAGGAACCAAGTAAAAAATCTTGATAACAAGCAACATCAAAACAAAGCCAGAACACAACATTTCTAAAATATTAAATATTACATGTTTTGTACTAAAAACAAAGACACTAACAAAACTAAGCTAAAGAAAAATGAAACAAGAAACAAAAAAGGACAACAAAAGGCTCGTCATTAGTTCTCCTTAGCACTGGAGTCCTTGTTGCGAGTTCTAGCACTCGACCCAGTATCTTTCCTACCAAATAATTTGATAATCATACATTTTGGTTGTTTCTCCTCCTTTGCCACATGATGGGTGTCCACAATATTAGTGTATTTTGGTATTTTCTCCTCCTTAACCTTAGAATGGATGTTCAAAATCTCTATGTCAGTATTTCCATCAGTCTCAGAGTCAGAGGTGTGTTAATTTTCAAAAATGCTAAGGACAAGCCTCATAATATGATTTTTGTTGTCAACTTTAGCCACTTGGTCCTGAAGAATAGAAACCCTCTACTCCTGCATGAAAAAATCAGCTTAAATTCCCCCAATAATTATTTCTTAACCTCAATTTTATGATGGCAATCCTTAAGCTATTGAATCAAGTTATTATTGACCATAAGGATGGTATTCATAGTTGAATGATCTCTCATTAACCTATCCTCCCGATCTAGAAAATATCTCTCCCTGCAATGAGATCCTTCACCCACACTATGAATACCATGTTTAAAATTGCAAAGAACATCAGTTATCCCTTTTGGGTTGTCTTTCCCTTTATTTTTCTTGATATTTTTAATGATAGATGCAAGGGTTTCCTAATAAGAATATGTGTTGCTGGTAATCACCCGCTGGGAAGGTATAAGGGTTTTACCCTTTTACACTAACAAGAGAATTAAATTTTGATGCAAAGGAACATCAATTTTTTTATTTTTAAAGTCGGAAATGGTGGATAACATGGACCTATAGAGGAAAAAATCCACAGTCATATCTTAGTTCCTTTGGAAGTAATTTAGGATGGAGAGGTGATAAGAGAAAATTACCTAAATTTAGCTTCTAGGGTCAAATATTTCATGACAAAAAGAAAGACATCATCCCAATGATCTGGGAGATAGGTGCAAGCAATTCCATCATCATAAGAAACAATATGCGTATCAGGCTCAAAAAATGTGGCTAGCTCATGTTTTTTTTCTAGTTTTATCTTTAAAAATTTTGAGACCATCAATAGTAATCCTTGTTATCTTAGATATGGAATCTTCAGTAACCCTAATTTCAACTCCCCTGAGATTTAAACCCCCCTCAACCCAAGCATGTCAAAATTAAACAGAGAGAAAGGTATCATTACCTTTTAATCACTGAACATACTTAGAGAAGCCACCTCTACATAACATATTCCAAGGAACGGAGTCATTTTTTAGGTGAAGAAAGAAATTTGATTATGATATGAATCCATCGCCTCCCATTGTTTGTAAAATACAACTTCTCCCTTTGAGCTCAAACAAAAATTAGTCACCAATATTAAAACACTTTTATAAATACTGAAGTAAATTAATCGTATCCTTTCTAAAAAATAAGAGGATCTTTTTGAAATCCTAAGCATGTGAGACTTCTTTTCCATTGAAAGAGAGTTAAAAAATTGAAACATCGGGATCATGAGGAACGAAGAAAACATCCATGGATGTGTGAATGAAAATGTGAAGAGATATCAGAAGGAGAGAACATCAATTGAAAGTGAATGTAAAGATTCGAAAAATGGACAGAATCATGTTAAGCCAAAAACATCTCTCTCCATATCATAAATTACAAATGGTGTACATATAGGAGGTGATGAGTAACCCCCAGTGCTACAATCATGACAACTCAAGTGGAGAGGGGGATTACATTCCCAAAATAGAAAAGTAACTCCCAATGATGAATTAACACATAATAGAATTACATGATGACCCCTAAATGACACGAAAACCTATAATATCACCTAAATGAGATAACTCACCTGATGATGTGGAATGGTGACTCACACCAAAACCCCCGCTTCATCGTAACTTAAGATGAGGTGACAAGTCAAAAAATAGAAATGGGTCCTAAAACAAAATCCTAATGAGGTACCCATGCGTAACAAGAAGTCCTAAGTAGTGAAGGAAAACCTAGTGGGAAAATCATCCACCACAAGAGAAAAACACACTCTCTAATATAACAATGATGCCTAAGATGGGTCCCGACCATAGACAATTTTGAAAAGGTACCCATGTACAAAGGGAAAATCTCTTGGAAATAATAAGAAGAGGGAGATGAGAGGAACACATAAGAAGCCATAGATGGATTTAAACTCTGCAACTATAGGAATTTTCCTAGAAGAGTGTCTATGACATGGTCCTCTACCTCTAGAATGAAGAAGAGCCACCTGTACTAAACTATGTGTCTTCCCTTAAGAAATACATAAATGACATGTTGGAAATCCTCCCACTCTGCGAAGAAAATTGAAGACAACAACACAAAGGAGTCTATGTCAAGTCCATGGAAGTGTGACATAGGTCTAGAAATGGAGCACTAAGGAACTAAATGTAATTCCACATGTGTAGAAATGTTAGAGTGAGAAGAAGGAACACCCATAGAAAGGATTTACAAATGATGTGAAGGAAACACAATAACACCAAAATAGAAAAGGGGTCCACAAGAGAAGGTGAATAAATGAAGAGCTCTAGAAATGTGGAAGTGATAAGAGTCCTAGAAGGGGCACTCCCAACAATGGAGATGATGAAATCCTCTAAGACACCTATATAAGTATAAGGAAACTATAATGCATCACAAGTGGACTCTGCAAAATGATGAGCAAGGTTAGGCAGATACTCGTATCAATGAGGGGGCTCAACAAAGAGTAGAGAAATATTAGACATGTATAAGTCATCCAATGAAGGTAGAGGATTAAAAATGGCCTTTCACATTGAAGGTGGAAAGGATGCAGGTACAATGATGATATGATGCTAAGAATGAGATTGATTAATGTATGATGATATGGGATGGTTCAAAACACTCTCTGGAAAGGTGAGAGGATGATAGAAGTCCTCTATAGTAATCTCAACATCAATACTGGGAGAAAAATCCTTGTCATTAGAAGTGGAACCAAGTGATTCCAAGTCACTGGAACTTCCATCACAAGAGGCACAAGAGGAGAAAACTGTAGAAGACTGCTGCAAAGATCTGTTGGAATTCCAATCTGAAGCAATGAGGAACTCAATGGAAGAAAAAACTATATGAAGAGTTTCATCAAGTGATCAATCAATATGTGATGGAGCATAAGGGGAAATGGTCACATCTATCTAAGAGAAGGGGTATCTAATGGAACACAACTGAAAAGAGTGAATGGAGGCATGAACATGGTCAACAAAGATCTTTGAAATGGCAACAGGTGAAGGGTCTCTAAAGAGGGACTAAAATATGCTCTAGATGCAGTGGTAAGTATATGAGTTTGCCATGTGAAACCAGAGAGGTATAGAGACATATGTCATTGAAACTCTTTTGGGAGACTTCCTAGAGTTTTAGAGTTCATATCCATCCATGGCTTCTTCTACATTGCTCTTGTCTCCCTCTTCTTATCTCTTCTTCTTATTTCCGATAGATTTCCCCTTTGTACATGGGTACCTTTTCAGGATTGTTTGTAGCTGAGACCTATCTTTGGTATATTTATTAGATTAGAGAGTGGTTTTTTATCTTGTGGTGGATTTTTTTCCAACTAGGTTCTCCTTCACTACTTGGGACTTCTTTTTGTGCATGAGTACCTCATTAGGAATTTGTTTCGGGACCCATTTCTCTTTTCTGAATTGTCACCTCATCCTAAGTTACGATGAAGGGGGGGTGTTGGTGTGAGTCAACATTCCACATAATCAGGTTAGTCCTCTCACTTGGGTGATATCATAGGTATGTGTGTCAATTAGGGGTCATCATGGGATTCTTTTACGTGTTAGTGTGTGATATTCATCAATGGGAGTTACTTATCTATTTTGGGAATGTAACTCCCCCTCTCCACTTGAGTTTTCATGATTTTAGCACTGGTGGTTACTCAAAATCTCCTATATGTACACCATTTCTAATCTATGAGATAGAGAGAGAGTTTTGTGGCTTCACAAGGTTTTTCTCATTTGTCAAATCTTTACATGTAATTTTGGTTGATGATCACTCCTCTTGAGATCTCTTCACGATGTCATTTGCATGTCCATGTATTTTCACATCATCCTTCATGATCCTCACATTTTTGGGTTTCAATCCTTCTTTTATGGTATCAAATCTGGTGTACATATAGGAGGTGTTGAGTAAACCCTAGTGATGCAATCATTATAACTCAAGTGGAGAGGGGGAGGTACATTCCCAAAATAGAAAAGTAATTCCCAATTATATAAATGACACACTAACACGTAAGAAAATCCCATGATGACCCCTTAATGACACACAAACATACAATATCACCTAAGTGAGATGACTCACCAAATGATGTGGAATGATGAATCACACAGAAAGCCATCATTATACTACCTCCAAGTTTGTGTCATCATTTATCTATTTTATAATGATTTTCCAAGGAATATGTGCCCTTTTCCATTTTGTTAAGTCATTCATGTTGTTTCCATGATTGGAAAGCACATCAACATGTTTATTACCTGATTTTTAGGTGTGCTAGATGTCCACATTCCGAAAGGATTCCAACATCGCCTGAGCTTCCTTGATGATGTTGATAAGAATCTACCCACACTTACTATGATCCTTTAGTACATTGATAACACATGAGGAATCACCTTCTATGATGATGGATTTAATTATCAAATCCCTGTATAACATAATTCCCCAAAGCATGGCCTTATCTTTCACAAAATTATTAGTATGGTTTCCAAGGGGTCCCACATAAGCTCTAAGACATCTACTAAGATGATCTCAAACTAGGCCTCCCCTAGGTATATCTCTCCCTCTATTTGGAACACCCATTGAAATTAAGTTTGAAACATCCTTAAGGGGGTTTAGGCCATTTTAATCTGTGGGTGACCTTATCCTTTAATGATATGTTAGGAATAATTTTCATGCTACTAAGAATGCTTATTTCCCAATCCGGACATACCTTATAAGATTGAATCTTTAGAATTTGGTCATTTTCTTTTATATAATGACTCACTTTCTCAATGACCTTATTCAGGCTTGACACTTTGTTCCTAAATATTTGATTGTTTCTATCGATCCAAAGTCTCCACAAATTATGTGGAATGGAAACTTTCAAAATTTCTATTCTCAGATCATGTTGAAAATTGAAACTCCATTGGTCTAGGAGAAGGGCCACATCCCCTGGGAGGACCATGGAAATCCTAAAAAAATAGAAGACAATTGAGAAGACTTGAAAGGAGAAGGAATATTCTAGAAAGAGTTGTTGAATTTAATCTTCGCTACATTTGCAAAGAATACATCTATAGGTGATGATCATCCCCCTCTTTCTTAATCTATCCATAGTTAAAATATTTATTTTAATAACTTCGCGAAAAAAATTAATTTTGGGATTAATATTTTTATTCCAAGCCTTCCTTTAGAAGATATTAGATTTTATATGCTCGAAATTCAACAAGTAACCAGACATGACCTAATATTCGCTGGTGTCCATGGTTATCCAAATTAACTCATCTTGAGCTCTATTTTGGGGTATGTGATAATCCCTAAGGAATTGACTAAGTTTGTGGAAGGGCTATATATTCTCTAGATAGTGATGGGGTGCTTGGATTTTAATCCACTTCCTCTCTTCATTCCAATATCTACAAACCAAATCCCCCATTTATTGATTGAATAAATACCATAGATCACTCCATGGTTCCTCAGACTTGAGGGATTTATCCTTAATCCAAGGGTCTTCCCAAAATTTTATTTTAGCTCCGTTCCCTAGGTTCCATTTATTCCCTTTGAATAACAACTTCCTAGTATGACAAAGATTATTATAGAAGATTGAACCTCTAAGGAGATCTAAATCAGTGAAAGATCCAAAGTTCCAATAATATGTGTTGTAGGAATTTAAGTTCAACTAATGAGATAGCTATGGGGAAATGGTATCATTTAATAAAAATTTAGGTATGGTAAAAGGGATGGAGTTTAAAGTTACTCATGGTGTAATATGTTAGTAACTTGCTATTATTTCACTATCATGGATTGGTCTTATAAAAAATTGAAAGTATGGTTGAACCCTTCCATCGTGTTGAATAAAAAGGCCATTATTTTGGATCCAAGTTTAACCTAAGTGTAGGATAAGGAAGGAATTTATAATTGTGTGTATAGCGCATGGTAACATAGGTAAGTTCTTTCAATACCTATTCATCACAACTTATAGGAAATGACCATTCAATATTAGTCTTCTAATGTTATAACTTCTCTTTAAAGATAATTCCTTTGTACGACATAAAGGAAAGTACTTCCATTATCTTAAAAAATGAGGTATTCATCCTTGTCATTGTATTTTGTGGTAAGCTTCTTATAATTATCTTGAGGATGGTATATTCATACTCATCAAGTAAATTAAATCATGTTCATATGTTAATACTTGAGATTTTGTCTCCTTATTGCTCCATTAGAGTGCTTAGAGTTTTTTTTTAAGAGATATTTGCGCCAAGTTTAGATTTTTTCATGGAAGGAAGTTCCATAGTCATTTGAGTGGATCGATAAGTGCTGTTTTTCATAACCCATGTTTGTGGGTTAACCTTAAATGAGTTCCTTATACTCTAGAATATTTTTTTCCTGATGGAAATTTTGATTTGAAATAACACCTTATAAAAGAATTGATTTTGGTCATAGTGATATGGGGAAATTTTTGACGTCCTTTTGTTACACTTATGCATTAGTTAAGCATCTCTGTTATACCAAAATTAAAATAAGGTCAAACTGTGTTGACCCTTCTTTTTCGTTCTTACAAAACACCCCTAATGAGAAGTACATGGGCCTCATGAAATTTGTTCAAAGTTAAATTCGTACCCATTTTAATAATTTGAATTGCATGTGAGATATAATTAGTAGAATAATGATGGTTAGATATGAGTTAATCAACTTATTCATACATAACTCACTTCTTGAGTGATGGCTAGAGTTTGATGCAGATTCTCACAAAATTTGTGCACTCTTGGACCTAACCTTTTTGTGTTTAAGAAAGGAATATGATATGTAAGTTTTGATATAGGTAGTTTGAGAAAAACATATATAATTCTAACTCTATAATAGACCTTATAATGAAATGAAACTAAGTTTCATTGTCGCATTGTGAGGCTTATTGATTTAAATTATGCTTCTGTGAAGGTAAAACTTTTGAAGTGATAAAATTTAATAATTTCTCATGAGACATTTGTAAATTATTTCATGTTGTTTTATTATAAGTTAAGTGTTGGCATTAATTTTCTATTGATCATTGCATTGGTTATTCAATGTTCTGTCATATGATTTCACAACAATAAATCTAGTTTTTCGGTTACTTTTTGCGTGGTAAAATAGCGGGCATTACATAATAACTCATCCACTTCTAATACATGTTCCTAAGATAGATAAAACTCATAAAGTTTATAATACTAAGGCCCATGTTATGTCCAATAAAGAATATTATTATTCTTTGGGGTATTTTAATCTAATTGATCATATCAGGAAAACTAAGATTCAAATTTCTGAAGCTGAATATTATCAAACTGATTCAAAATCCTTTTCCCAAGTTGTTAATTTTTTTAATGGAAAGTTGAATCAATATGTTTCCTCTTCCAAAGGAATTTTTCACACCCCTAAATCTCCTTCCCCGCAAATTTTTTTATCCTCTTCTCCCTCTACATCTGAGAAAATTTAAACTTTCTATGTAACCTTACTGATAACATGACATATATTAAGCAATTGTGTCACTGATTTTGGTGCATCTGATAATGTAATTCTTACACAAGTAGCTCATGCATTAGGCCTTATCCTTACCCAGAAATTTGGCTCATGTTATTCCATGGATACCAAATAGGTTCCTTTATTAGGAAGAATAAAATATGCTCAAGTAGATTTTGCGGGGTTTCCTAAAAATAGAGTTAAAAATACCATCTTGGTTGATGATATACAACCCTCTTATGGAATACTTTTTAGTCGGAACTTGTTGTGAGATTGTTGACATTTTTTTCATATTATGATTTTTTTTATGATGTTTATGGGATTTATATGAGCATTAAAATATTCAATGGAAGCCATAAACATATTAAAATAATAATGATGAAGAATATATTATATTTTACACAAGTAAAATTCATAAACACTATGATATATATGTAAATATACACTAATTAGTATTTAAGAATGTAAATAAGCTTTAAACAATGGTTACCATGAGTCATTATGAGTGAAAATACAAAAAAAATTCCTTTTAAAGGATATATAATGATGTAAAATGAGGGGGGAAGAGAATATCATGAAAATGTGTGAGAAGAATTCATATAAACATGAATAATAAAGAGAGAAATCAATGTAATAAGTGAGGGATATGAGTATAATTGATATAAACATATATTTATAAATTATTTGAAATTATGATCAATATATATGTGACATTTCTTGTTTGAACCATTGATGTTTTGATCGTTATGTTTATTCAATGTTTATAAAGGGATAAATATTTATTTTATAGGAGATATTTACCCTTCTGTGTGATGTTATCTCTAGCTAGGAGAAACAAACTACTTATCCCTCACATTCACATTGAGGCTTAAAGTCAACATTTTGGTGTCTGAGCCTAGGTCCAGCTAACTAATATCTACATGAGGTTAGTGGGAGAAATAATATGATTTTAAAAAGAGGAAAAAAAACCTGTATATGTTTTGTGGGAAAAATATTAAATTGAATATTTTTCTCACCCTCTTTAAGAGGGGTTAATTACCATAGGATGATGAGCATGAAGGGGGTGATCCAAAACATGTAACTGTTAAAATTTTATGGGGTGATGGTTGGGGTAAAAGAAATACTAGGACATCAAAAATGTGAAAATAATAAAAAAAATCACATAGTTAGTTAATATAGTTAGAGAGATTTATAATAGATGTACTATCATAAAAAGAAGGAAATTAGAGGGAAATATGGAAACAAAGAGGTTGGAAAAATAATGGAGGAATAATAAATTAAATGAAGGGAAGGAAAAATGGAATTAACAAAGACTTAGAAGTTAGATAAAAATAATACACCCACATCAAGTGGACACCGGCCAATGGCTACCCCATAAATGGAGGCAGACATAGAATGTCATGTTATAATTCATGTATTAAGAACAGACCATAAACCATTGGTTATACCATGAATGGAAACCACTGCGATACAATGTTATTACATAGAGAGAATGTAGAAGAAGAAGAGAATAATACTGAAGAAGTATAAAATTAAAATAAGAAAAAAATAAGTAGAGAAGGATGCATAGAAGTAGGTTTAAAATAAGGATACTAATTAAGAGATATTAAAGTTAGAAAGTTATTTGTGGAGAAATAAAGTTATGAAGATATTCCTTAACAAGATACATAACCTAAAAAAAAAACACCCCCAATGGACATAAACCCCTCAGAATGGTCATCATCCCCTATTCTAGAAGAAACATTGTTAGGAAAGATATAATTAGGATCAAACTTTGAAAGAAGATACAAACAATTGAGAGAAGAAAAAGAGAGAAGTATTAAGATAATGTTAGGTGATTTTAGGAGCCATGTAATTTGGGTACTTAATTGTGAATGAAAAGGACGAATTAGAGTGGGAAATATGAAATGGTGATTTACTGATTAATTAATAGGTTCTTTGTCATTTGGTTATCTCGAGGAAGAGACAATGTTTAAAGTTTGGGGATGATGTTGACAAGGTTTTTCATATTATGAAGATATTTCACGATTCTTACAGGATTTATATGAGCATTAAAATATACCATTGAATCCATAAACATATTAAAATAATAATAATGAAGAATATATTCTCTTTTACACAACGAAAATGCATAAACACTGTTATATATATGTAAATATGCACTAATTAGTAGTTAAGAATGTAAATAAGTGTTAACCAATGGTTACCATGAGTCATTATGAGTGAAAATACATAAATTTTCCTTTTAAAGTATATATAATGATGTAAAATGAGGGGGGCAAATAATATCACAAAAATGTGTGAGAAGAGTTAGTATAAACATGAAGAATAAAGAGAGAAATCAATGTAAGAAGTGAGGGATATGAATATAATCAATATAAACATATATTTATGAATTATATGATATTATGATCAATATATATGTGACATTTGTGGTTTGAATCATTTATGTGTGGAGTGTTATGTTTAGTTATGTTTAATAAATGATAAATACTTATTTTATAAGAGAGAGCTAACCTTATTTGTGATGTTAGCTTTAGCTAGGAAAAATGAACTACTTAACCCTAAAATTCACGCAAAGATTAAGGTCAATAGAGATGTAGGAGGAGAAATTCTAATGGATTGGTCCCATTTATTTATTCCAGTGAAGGGAGAAATGAAGAAGTTGCTTCTTGAAAGACGAGTACATTGTTTAAAAGACAAATGATCCTCAAGAATAAGTGTTTTATGAATACATTGTTCATGAAAATTACATGATAATTTCTTGTTCATAATTGAGTATCCCTGAAGTCAATATAGATGATTCAAATGATATTTGGCCCTTGAATTTGATGGTAGTTTTTCTATAGCTGGTTCTGCAGTAGGGGTAGTTTTTATCTCGCCCTCTAGAAAAATTAACCCATTCGCATACAAACTACAATTTTATAATACTAATGACACTTATGATTACAAGGCTCTCCTCCTTGTTCTAAAAATAGTAAAGGATATGGGGATTAAGAACATTCATGCACATAGTGATGTAGAACTTATAGTCTCACAAGTTGTGGCATGTTTCAAGTTACAAATGAGAGATTAAATAATTATAGGAAAAAGGTATGCAATTATATTGCATTATTTGAAGCTTTTTTAATTTATTTCATGTCAAGAGATAACAATTCAAGTGAATATGCCTTATTAGTATTTGGCTCCTTACTAATACCTTGTCCTAATTTCACTCAAGATAAGTTCACAATTGAAATAACTAAATTATACCCGATGTTCTAGACAATGTAGATAATTGGTAAGTATTAAATGATGAACAACATCTCATCTCCTTTCTTGAATTACAATTTAATTTTAATTAGCTATATTTTAAAGGTAGTAAAGATAGTTATAGAGAGTCACTTTCATCCACAACTGAGGAAGGTATTAAGTTGGAGTCTGATCAAGATGGATGTATCAAGTTAAAAGGTAAAAAAATAGCTAAGGTTTTGATTATTTTGGAATATATTTTTAACAAACATGATCACTTTGTCAAAAAAAAAATTTCACAGAGCATAGATCAATCATTAGAGTGTGAAAAGCTAAATTTTGGAAGTGATGAAGACCCTATGTTTATTAATATTAGGAAATCTTATTTTGTTGAGGAAAAGAAGAAGATAGTAGAGCTATTGAAAAAATACTTAGATGTGCTAACATACTCTTATGAAGATTTTAATAATTTGAATCCCAAAGATATGGAACATTATATTCCTCTAAATCATGGTATTCAACCCTTTAAGAAGAACTGTGGATAGTATAACCCCAAAATTGTAGGAATAATCTACTAAGATATTAAGAAGTTATTGAATGCTAAGACTATATTTCCCATTAAAAATTTTACTTGGGTTTTTAATATTTTTATAGTGTGAAAGAAGAATGGGGAGATAAGAATTGGTATAGATTTCTACAATCTAAATCATGATTTTTTAAAATATAACTATCCCCTTCCCATTATCGATCAAATTCTGTAAGCAGTAACTTGTTTAGAAATGTTGTCTTGATGTTTATTGGATTTTTCACTACAATCAAATTGAGGTAGATGTCTAGTATTAACAAAAAATTGCCTTTACAAATCTATGGGGTACCTTTTCCTATAAGAGAATGCCTTTCAGACTTATCAATGTAGAGGCCACTTTTAAAAGAGCTATGGATTTATCTTTTAGGCATATTACAAATAAAGGTATTATTGTCTACTTAGATGATCCTGCCATTTTCTCTAAGAGCATGAAATGCCATTTTCAGAACCTTATGCTCATTCTTCAAAGATTTAAGGATCACGACATATCTCTTAATCCCAAGAAGTCTATTTTTAGAGTTAAGTAAGGAATGCTTTTCAGCCAAATCATATCAAGATAAAAAATCAAAATTGATCTCAAAAGAGTGCAAGAAACTAAAAATATTTATCTTCCCATGAGTAAGAAATGAGCTCACTCTTTCTTTAGTAAAATTAATTTCCTCAGGCGGTTCATCCTATATTTTTTTGAAATGAATCAAATTATAGTAAAGATGATGAAGAGAAAGCAATATTTCCATTATAATATTGAAGAAAATAAGGAATTTATTTAGATAAAAGAGGAAATTGCACAGACACATGTTCTTGTTTTCCCTAATTTTTATAAGGACTTCATCATTTATCACTATGCATACCTCTCTTCCATTTTAGTAAAGAAAAATGAAAAAGGATTTGAAAAAGATATAGATTTTATGAGCTATTTTTTAAAATCATATGATTTAAAGTATTCCCAGATAAAAAAATATGCCCTCTTTATAGTTAAATTTGTAAAGTATTCAGGTTCTACACTCTCAATTCACATTCTACTATTTTTTTCCCAGATCTTGATGTGAATTATATACTAACACAAACATATATTTGTTTCAAAAGGGGTAACTAGATTTCTAAGGTTTAATAATATGATCTTAATATTAATCCTACTAAACTAGTGCAAGGATGAAGTATGTGTCAACTGATAGAAAAATGTTTGGATGAACATTCAAGTAATGATGAACCTGTTGAAATACCACCTATTATATTTATGAGTTCTACAGATGAATGGTACTCTAATATTTCCCACTTTCTCACATATGGGGAATTTCCTTCATATCTCTATGCTAAAGAAAAGAGCATAGTTAAAATATGAGCTGCAAGGTATGGTCCATGGGAAAAATGTATTTTTAGAAAAGGGATTGATGTTTGTTTCTTAGGGTGTGTGGATAAAGAACAATAGAAGAAGTTTCCAAGAGCCTATCATAATAAGGCCTGTGGTGTACATTTCTCTTCCCCCATAACTACTCATAAGATCCTATGAGAAGGTTACTATTGGCCAAATCTATTTGAGTATGCATCCAAGTGGGTTTCATAATGTGAATCATGTAAAACATTCATTAAATGGCTTAAATTAAAAACTCTTTCATTGGAACTTATTGTAATTGAAGACCCTTTCCAGTAATGGGGGATTAATTTCATCAGGATTCTCAGTCCTAGGTCTAGTGTAGGACACACTCATGTGTTTTCTGTAATAGGCTCTTTCATAAAGTGGGTTGAGGAAATTCCAGTCAAAAGGACAATTTATGAAGTCATGTGTGGTTTCATCAAGGAGAACATCTTGGTTCATTTCGTATTTTATAATAAAATTGTGATAGATAATGCTCTGAAATTTTCATCCTACGAGTTCATTGATTTCTATTATGGGTATGGAATTTATCTTTCACACTCCTTTAGTTATTATCCACAAGGAAATGGACAAGCAGAATCAACCAATAAAAATCCAATAACCATAATAAGAAAACTAGTTGATGAATCAGATAGGAATTAACATAAAAATTTATAAGATGCCCTATGGGATGATTGTATAACACCAAAGAGATCCATGTGAATGTCCTTGTTTCAACAAGTATATGAGATGGATGTTATATTTCCATTTATATTTGAGCCACCTTTCTTGTACATAGCCAAAACCAATGAAAATTGTCAGTTCAATGACATTTGAAAATAAAATCATGTACTTACAGAAGTTGGAAGAAGAAAGGATAAAAGTGGTTGATCATATCTCAGCTCATAAATGGAAATTTAAACAATTTTTTGAAAAGAAGACCTAGTTGCATGAATTCCAAATTGGAGATGTTGTTCTAATTTGGGACAAGAGAAGGGAGCCTTGCAAAAGCCACGTTAAGTTTGACTCCCTTTGGCTTGGTCCATTTCAATTTCAAAACTTATCCAGAGAAAATTCACATTAATTAGCCTATATGGATGAGAATATCCTCCCATTTCTATATAGTGGACATTATCTTAAATTATACAAGTGTTGAGTGGGTGTCTATCCTTTGTACATAGATTTTGGTTTTGGATTTACTTTTTTATGTGGTTGTTTCCTTTCGCTTATTTTGGTTCTCTTATATGTATCCTTCTGTACAATATTTTGACTCTATGGCCCAATGGATAAGGTATGATTCTAGAAAACCTTGATATTCTGGAGTCTTATCTTTATCTTGTTTATACTTTTTTCAATCCAAATCAAGCCTAAAAAGAGGCAGTTATTGTCCTATACCTAAAAATGTTGAAATTTTTGAAATTTTGTGTATTGGGTAAGTTCTCTGCTTTTTTGGTCACATTTATCCTATGTTGAGTCAAAATTGAAACAATGGAGTTTTGTAGTTAGTCATTTTTCTTAGTTTTTCATGCTTGATCAGGTGAATCAACTATCGAAGGAATAGTAGGAATTGTTCTGTTGCTCCCATTTTCCTCCACTTTTCTACCTTGTTTGTTTTACTTGTTATATCATTATTTTTGGCCATTTTGGGCACTAATTGAACTCATGCCCCTATTCCCCACGTCCTCCCTTTTTGCATTTAAATGACATCCTCAACACATTGGTAAAATTTTCCTTTATAGGCACTGATGTAACTCATGCCGTTGTTCCTTAGGTCTTCCATTCTCCAATTCATCGCTTATTTTGCACCCTTGTTCTCTATCATCTAAATAAATTATTTTAGTAACAACCTAAACTCATGCCCTTGTTCTCATGTACCTCCCATTCCCTACATCATTGATCTGCCTACCTTAAATTCAAAAATTAAAATTTTCGTTTTAAAGGATAAAGTAAAGAAATAGTGATAAGTTGTTTTCCAAGTGTTATAAAACCCCTCCTCACTCTATTTTTATCCTCACCTTTGCATTTCTTTCTTCCCTATCATTTTTTTAAGCTATATTTTTCCCACGTTTCCAAATATCACTATTTTTCCCATATCTCCTTCGTTATGAGGTAAAATTTGAAAATTCAAACTACATTGGAGATTTTGGAAGGTCACGTTTCTACTCGTCTAATTGGTGAATAAAATTATCATTATTTTTACCAATTTTGTAATTTTTTTATCTTGATTCCCTTCCTCTCAAATCTTTCAAAAATCCTTTATAAAATTCATTTATCTCTAAACTAGTGTCCAATTCTATCAAAATAAAGTTTCAATATGTTAGGTATGAACCCATTTCCTCTCTAAAAACCTCAAACCCTGAAATAGGGGATAATGATATTAAACATATGTATTTGAATTATTTTTGGGGCATAATGAATGATAAAAACCCAGATAAATTATCCTAGAAAATTAAGAGTAGTGGTTTAGCCCATGCCGGGGGTTTTCCCAAATTTGTTCAGTGATCTGACACAATTCTAGCCTATGCTTATTACTTTTACCCATATACCAAGGAATTAAAGGATCCTCATGGGTGAATCATTGCACAACTAGATTCCCATCACATCATCCTAGACTTAGGTAAAAATTATTTTGATGAATCTAAGATCTTAACTAAAGTTAATTCTTAGATGGAAATTGATCTCACTACTAACAAATACCATTATATGATTTTCAAGTCTTGGTTGAAGGAAAACAATATGGGACCATCTAAGTTACCTAATATCCTCTAGATAGTTGATTTTGTTGAAGATTTTTCAGCCATTATATCATTACTAGAAAGAGTGATGAGTCTGCCTTATACTTAGGAATTATAAGATTGTATGCGTATTTTCATGAATATGATTTGTCAAGGAACAAAAGCATTAGATTGGGGAGAAATTATATGTGAAAATTTAACTCAACGAGGTGCATCAAACTAAAACCATCTACATGAATTTGTATATAATTTACAACATAAATGAGTATAGGATATGATTTGGTTTATCAAACCAAGGCAGAAAACAAAATATTCCCATTTATGATTTCTATACTCAATTTACCTATGAAAAAAACAAAATTTATCGCATACGGGTGAATGATTCCTTCATAATTTTATTGGTGAGGTTATTACAAGGAAATGTAACCACAAAGGTTTCACAAGGAGTTAAGAAGTTGATTACGGTGTACGATGGTTTATTCATATAGTTTCAAAACTTTTCATACATTTTAATAGTAGGTTTTTAAAGATTCCGTTAAAAGCTTCATATCTATTTTCTAGTGAAATAATTTGTTGTGGTACAAATTATTTAGTTTTCACCAATAGTGTATGGATAATATGCTTCTTCTTTTGTATGGGGAGGCTCCCATTATTGAATGTAAACTACCTAAACTAAAGAAATGATGTGGGGTGGACAATAGGCCATAGATCACATAGAAACACTCCACTAAACTCATTGAAATATCTTGTACAAGGTACAAGGGAGGAATTTTAAGTGAAGATATGTAAAGTGGAGTTGGGGAAATAAGGAGAGATAGGGTTAAGGTTGATAGTAGGATTATAAAATTCACATACATCAACAAGATTAAGTCCACATCCAATTAGAGAAAAGAAAAAATACAAGCCATCATAAGACATAAAAAATAATAGACACAAATTTTTACTGATTCATTTATCAAAGGCATAGACACCTTTTTTGGTTTTACAAGATTATAACATATGTGATGTTGGAAAATGAGAGTAGAGGAACATGAGCTAAGAAATAGAAGAGTTTCATATTTATTGATTTATGTAGAAGTGGTAATCTCAACAACATACATTTAATTAACAATTTTCAACCCTTTGGAATGGAGAATCCATTCCAATTTATAACATTACATTCATCTACCACCCATATGACTCTTCACCTATCCTCATCACTTGTGACCTTTCATATTCCTAAGAAGTGATTATTTTCCTTATTCTTGGAAAAAGGGCTCTTACAATGTTTAGCTAAGGGTCACATACGTGAATAGGATGAAATAGGAACTAGTACATTCTTAAATGAATATTAGAATATGGAGAGAGAGAGAGAGAGGTAAGAGAGAAAGATAAGGGGTTGAATGAGATGATGAAGAGGATATTTGTTGATATAGAGTTTTTTTATTCATGATCTGTTAGGGAGAGTTCTAAGAATGAGATGTTTTTCTTTGAATTATTTATTGAACCGAGATACCACATGTGCCACCTTATCTGATTTCGAAATGAAAACGCAACCCAAAACTTTGATCCATGTATTTAAAACATCACTAATATTCTTGTATTGATTGGACCATTCTTCATGATCTCTTGCAATATCAGAAATGGAGTTATTTATGCTGAAAAGGGACTCTAAGGTATCTCGATTTGTTTCTCATTAGCTTTCCCTTGCATCATATAACTTTGTGCTTTCTTGATCACCTCATTTTCAAAGCTACTGATTAGAAGAATATATTCCACATGAAGAGGAGGTGTTGAATTAAGATTGAATACGAAGGTGCTAAATTTATCAATTGTCCATTTTTATTCTTCATTTTGAGAAAAAAAGGCAGGAAATGGATTCCTTGAACAAATGGGAGTCACCCTCATGTGAATCTTAACCTAGTGACATGCAAGACAACTCATAGTCTGATAGATTCAAATCCTCAATAGGATTTAAATTATTCAATCAAGAAAATTATACATATTGGTTCCTTGAGACACCACCAAAGAAGTGAGAATTTTTCTGGGCCTTCTTCCTCCACCTAAATCTCAATATATTTTTGATAGCTCCAAATTCGGGCATTACAGCTTATTTTTTTGTTCTTGGTTAACTTTTGAGCAATTCTTGAATGCATAGGAATGGCTCTTCAAGCATACACATGATATTGGTCACATGAGCACTTTCAAGAGATTGATGTAGGATCATAAATTTTTTATTGTGGGAAGGATCCTCCATTGGGGAATACATACTTAGATGACCCTGAAGAGAAGGAATTTGTGATAGATAACTCTTGTTTGACTCAAGAGGCCCTATGGGATCTATGATGACCATTGTCTTCTCTCTTTTAATTACTTTTATTTTTAAAGTATCATTTTTAATGTATATTTTTACACCTACAGTGTTTCATCCTTTGAGGATTTACCATACTAAAAGGAGTTTGATTAATTGTTTAAGAACATTGTTATGTTAATGTTATAAAATGAAGCCTTGATGGTTTCTTGTTCTTAAAATTATGATCACAATGACATCCTTTGAAGGATTTAAATTCCAATTATGCTCTTTAATCTTTTCAAATTCTTTTCAAACTGCACAATGTCCCTAACTTTCACTTATTCCACCCCGATATGTTCTATCTTACTCCTTGACACAATTATGATTAGAATGATGCTTTAGGATCATTAAAGAGAGTTATTTTTCATGTTTGAGATGTGATAGAAATTCAAAATCATGTAAGTTTGGGAAAAATCAGTGAGCTTAATAAAAATAATCCAACAACTTTCTCCAGTTAAAACTGAAACTTTCTATTTTGGTAGGTGGGATCAGGAACTGTTATTTTGGGAATTTTTCCTTTTTGATAAATTTTTTTCTTCCAAATATCCTAGGACACTTACACTAATTCCATTGATGATTATTTACCATTTTAGGAAGTTTCTATTTTAGCAGTTTACTTTTTCAAAAACTTCTATTTTGGGAAAATTTTAAGTTTAGCTTTGTTTGTTATTTTGGATTGTTTATAAATGTTCTAAGTGATTGGAGATTGTTATTTTTAGAGACTTGATATTTTAAGTATTTCACTATAAAAATTGTTAGGAATAATATTAGATATTGTGAACATTATTATGAGTGTGGAAATAAATAATATAGTGTAATGTAATACAACTATTTATGAGTTGTTAACTCATGTAAATAGTTGTAACTAGATAATGTTTGTTGTGAGAAAATAATGGGATTGAGAGTTTCAGTGAGATATTGTGGGGATTAGGAGAGATATGTGGGATGAGTGTTGACTCCTAGAATCAAGGAGATCAAACTCTATATATGTAACCTCTACCTGTGAATAATATATCCCGAATGATTTGAATCTATAATATCATTATTCGGTGTATTTTCTCTGTGCAAAACTGGTTGATTGCTATGATTTGGTATCAGAGCAGGTTGATGGTCTGATGGGAGAGATGGAAGATCCACCACGATAAAGGAATGAGGAAAATTTTCATGGATCTGGTTGTTCCAAAGCTCTGCGTATTTCCTATATCTTTCTCATTTCATGTTCACTACAGTCATAATTCCCAATAAGGAAACACATAAATGATTTGAAAAGGGAATATTGTTTAGAAACATTGTATATTGAGACCTGGGTGATACTGTTATATTATTGTCATTTCTGTTTCATTTGATTTGGTTTGGAGACTACACGTTTTGGCTATTTAGTTATTATCACCATTCTTATTTTCACAGTCGTGTATTTATACTTAGCTGTCAAGATCAAAAGGGGGACTGCTCAAGCCATTTCCATGCACAAATCTTCCATTCGTGCTCTTGATTGACAAGTTTGTGTTTGCATGCATTGTTAATGGTCTGCATGTTGATCTACTGCATTCAAATCTAGTATGTGATATTCATAAGTGGAGCCGCTTCTATCTTACAAGCTCAGAGATCTACTTTGTTGGCTTTGCACAGCATGATCACCTTCAACTTGAACTACAAATCAACACTCAGGCCAGCTTTGAGGAACGAAAGTGAATACAAAACGCCATATCTTATCTTTGTAATTTGAGGAGAATATATGTGCACAACAGATTAAATAGCAACAAATTAATGATGATGGCACTGAATTTCACATGTTTGCATACATCTCCAAGTAGTCGTCTGATTTAGAAACTCGAAAAGGGCAATGGTAAAGAGTAGGAAATGTACCATATTTCCTTCATTTGGCCTCCCTACACGTATTTTTCCACGTCTCCTCTTGCGGGATGTATATTTGCTAATTCCCTCTTGCTATCACGTTGACTCACAATAAATCAATCTTCCACCAAAAAACAGGTGCACGTAGATCTCTCATTGCCAGGTGTAATGAAAATGTTAGATTGACTCAGGTGTGTGATTAAAATACAATCATATATGTTGCAGGTCGGTTATATAGTTTTAAGTGTTACTTTGTTTATAATGCATCTAAATAAGTTCTTACATGAGGTCTTATAGTGTTCATGTTACGGTATAAAGACAATGTCATTTTCATCTTGGTAGGGTCATTGTGCTTTGTTTAGGATAAGTGTCAAAAGTCTTCTATTAATTGTAATGTCGTTAAAAGTATTGTTTTAGTCTTTAAGTGTTATTATTTTGTATCAGTAATTTTGTTGTCAAACAGTCAGAATATTGAGTTGAAAATTTGTTACTAAAAAAGAAAAGAAAAGGACAAATGAGTGCATTTTCGGTGTAATCCGACACTCAAATTTTTAAGAGAAAACGTAAATGAAAACAATTCTCGGCTTCGGGGGCTCCGCCCCTTGACCCTGCCCTGTATCGCGACATGGAACGCGTATCATCCTCGACTATACTTTCTGCTGAGTTAGCAGCGACATTAATGGAGGTTGGAGGCAATGGAGGAAGGAGGTTGATCAGCGACCTCTCGTCAGGCACCATCGATGAGGCCGCGGTACTGATTTGGTGACCAATTTATTTCAGTTGTGTGTTTTATAATAAGAACAGAAAGAAATTCTTGTTCAATTGTGATTTCCTTTTATAAACCTCCTTGATGTAATGTTGTAATAGAAAGAAGAAAACACAAGTACAAAGTTGGCATTATGATACTTGAAGAGGATGAATAGAGGTTCATGAGCAGGGGCTCGTACCTAGGACAGAGGTCCGTTATTGTCGAACAGGGGTTCGTATTGATGAACAGAGGTTCATGAACAGGGGTTCTTACCTTGGACTGAGGTCCATATGTGTACCAAGATCATGAGCAAACAGGGGTGTGCAAGTTGCATAGGAAGTGTAACTATTCTTTTCTACATTGTTCACATTAGGGGAGTGTATGTGTGGAAATAATAATGTTAACAATAGGGGAGTGAATGTTAGGAATAATATTAGATATTGTGAATATTATTATGAGTGTGGAAATAAATAATATAGTGTAATGTAATACAACTATTTATGAGTTGTTAACTCATGTAAATAGTTGTAACTAGATAATGTTTGTTGTGATAAAATAATGGGATTGAGAGTTTGAGTGAGATATTGTGGGGATTAGGAGAGATATGTGGGATGAGTGTTGACTCCTAGAATCAAGGAGATCAAACTCTATATATGTAACCTCTACCTGTGAATAATATATCCCGAATGATTTGAATCTATAATATCATTATTCGGTGTATTTTCTCTGTGTAAAACTGGTTGATTGCTATCCCTAATCCCTAAGGAATTGACTAAGTTTGTGGATGGGCTATATATTCTCCAGATAGTGATGGGGTGCTTGGATTTTAATCCACTTCCTCTCTTCATTCCAATATCTACAAACCAAATCCCCCATTTATTGATTAATTAAATACCATAGATCACTCCATGGTTCCTCATACTTGAGGGATTTATCCTTAATCCAAGGGTCTTCCCAAAATTTTATTTTAGCTCCATTCCCTAGGTTCCATTTATTCCCTTTGAATAACAACTTCCTAGTATGAAAAATATTATTATAGAAGATTGAACCTCTAAGGAGATCTAAATCAGAGAAAGATCCAAAGTTCCAATAATATGTGTTATAGGAATTTAAGTTCAACTCATACTTGAGGGATTTATCCTTAATCCAAGGGTCTTCCAAAATTTTATTTTAACCTAAGTGAAATGGTATCATTTAATAAAAATTTAGGTATGGTAAAAGGGCTCCATTCCCTAGAGTTCCAAGTTATATTCCATGGTGAATAACAATGTTAGTATGACTTGCTATTATTATCAGAATCATTGAACATCTAAGGAGATCTAAATCAGAGAAAGATCCAAAGTTCCAATGATATGATGGAAATTTTGATTTGAAATAACACCTGAATATTATCAAACTGATTCAAAATCCTTTTCCAAGTTGTTAATTTTTTAATGGAAAGTTGAATCTTTTTGTTATAGGAATGTAAGTTCAACTAACGAGATAGCTATGGGGAAATGGTATCATTTAATAAAAATTTAGGTATGGTAAGTTTCCCCTAAGGGATGGAGTCCTTCCCCACAAATTTTTTTATCATCTTGTCCCTCTACATCTTAGAAAACTTGCTATTACTTTCACTATGTATGCATTGGTACTGATAACACAATGTGATTTCTGAAGCTGAATATTATCAAACTGATTCAAAATCCTTTTCCCAAGTTGTTAATTTTTTAATGGAAAGTTGAATCAATATGTTTCCTCTTCCAAAGGAATTTTTCACACCCCTAAATCTCCTTCCCCACAAATTTTTTTATCCTCTTCTCCCTCTACATCTGAGAAAATTTAAACTTTCTATGTAACCTTACTGATAACATGACATATATTAAGCAATTGTGTCACTGATTTTGGTGCATCTGATAATGTAATTCTTACACAAGTAGCTCATGCATTAGGCCTTATCCTTACCCAGAAATTTGGCTCATGTTATTCCATGGATACCAAATAGGTGCCTTTATTAGGAAGAATAAAATATGCTCAAGTAGATTTTTCGGGGTTTCCTAAAAATAGAGTTAAAAATACCATCTTGGTTGATGATATACAACCCTCTTATGGAGTACTTTTTAGTCGGAACTTTTTGTGAGATTGTTGACAGTTTTTTCATATTATGATTTTTTTTTATGATGTTTATGGGATTTATATGAGCATTAAAATATACAATGGAAGCCATAAACATATTAAAATAATAATGATGAAGAATATATTATATTTTACACAAGTAAAATTCATAAACACTATGATATATATGTAAATATACACTAATTAGTAGTTAAGAATGTAAATAAGTTTTAAACAATGGTTACCATGAGTCATTATGAGTGAAAATACAAAAAAAATCCTTTTAAAGGATATATAATAATGTAAAATGAGGGGGGAAGAGAATATCTTGAAAATGTGTGAGAAGAATTCATATAAACATGAATAATAAAGAGAGAAAACAATGTAATAAGTGAGGGATATGAGTATAATTGATATAAACATATATTTATAAATTATTTGAAATTATGATCAATATATATGTGACATTTCTGGTTTGAACCATTGATGTGTTGATCATTATGTTTATTCAATGTTTATAAAGGGATAAATATTTATTTTATAGGAGATATTTACCCTTCTGTGTGATGTTATCTCTAGCTAGGAGAAACAAACTACTTATCCCTCACATTCACATTGAGGCTTAAAGTCAACATTTTGGTGTCTGAGCCTAGGTCCAGCTAACTAATATCTACATGAGGTTAGTGGGAGAAATAATATGATTTTAAAAAGAGGAAAAAAAACTTGTATATGTTTTGTGGGAAAAATATTAAATTGAATATTTTTCTCACTCTATTTAAGAGGGGTTAGTTACCATAGGATGATGAGAAGAAAGGGGGTGATCCAAAACATGTAACTGTTAAAATTTTATGGGAAAAATCTATAAATAAAAACACTTTAAAATAAGTTAAATTATGTTTTATGCCTTCGTAGTAACTGTAGTTTGGCTATGGTTGAGTGACAACTAAGTGTCGTTAAAAATATGGATAAATGAGATGCTCATAGGAAAAAAAAATCACCTTGGAAAAAGGTACAAGAGGGAAAAAAAAGTGCACTTTGAGAAATATGCTGACAAGTTTCCTCATGAGGTGCAATGTGGGGGAGATTAAAAATTTTGTTTAAGCACCAGGGTATGAAAAGTGGTTGCATGAAGAACCTCAAAAGGAGATTTCTCATGGGTGTAATTTTTTACCCTATATTCCATTGGAAAAATAGACAATATGGACAAAAATTATGTAGCAAATCAATATGATTCCAGATTATTAGATCTAATGCAATACGAAGATGAGGGGTTTTGTCAGTTAAACACTCTATCAGGATAAGAAGGGTCACATGAGGGACTAGAGAGGGGGCTTCCTCATGGGTGAAATTTTTTGTCTCTTATTTATAATTGGTAAAGGGACATGACAGACACAAAAATGTGCATTGAGCAAGAAGTTAATAGATGTCAGTAAAATTTTTAGCTAAGTATGGGATCAACACATTCTGCATTAGAGAGGACTTGAAAACTTGACTCTAGGAGCTTAGAGAGGTATTTTGAGATGAAATTTTATATGATATTAACTCCAAGAGACATTATAACATCAATGGAATAATTTTCTGAAATGTATTATTCTTGAAACTCCAAAAAATGGCTCTGTTTTCTTTGGGAAAGTTTGGTGTGCCTGCAAAGATTGAAATGTTTTGAGAAGAGATTAGATCTTGAGTCAAATATGATTTTTTCATCATGTAGAGGATTATTAAATATTTCAATTTCTTATTTGTATCCCTTATAAATCCTTATGGATCTCCTATAATTACCTGGAGAAGTTCAAATTCATATTTTGACCATTCATTCTTTACACTTATAAAATCCGCTTTTACACATTCGATACCTAAACCATTAAATCTTCCCTTAATATATTCTAAACTATTTTTTTTATCCAATATCACATTTGGATGGTTATGACCATTTGAAACCTTCCCATAAGATGTACACCTATTTTGAATTGGCAAAAAATGGCCTTTCTACTCCTACCAGAGAACTTGTCTTTAGTTTTTATTCAATAAAATAATTGATGGACATTGTCACACCATCTTGAAATATTGCACATGTTTATCAGTGCATTAGGACAACATGAAATGTCAAGATGATCATACACAAGATATAGACTAACTAGGGGAGGCATTTGGGAAGGATTTTGGAACACATTTTCACATTTAGCTTAGTTGTCATGTTTCAAATTTTAAAATTTTGGGCTAGAAAAAAATGCATGAAAAAAAGTAGATCTTACTTGGGGGCATTATAATGTAAAGGTAAATAGTTAACCTAAACACTCTTGGGTGAATATACTAGTTAATTATTCAAATTAGGAAATAGTATCAATTATTTTCCACCACAGAAGCAATGAACACACAATAGGAAAAGTCAAAACACACACACAACAGAAAGTGACAGCAAAGAAGAAAGAAAGAAAAAACACAAATGAAAGGGAAAATATATTATAGGGGTTGGAAATTTACAAAGGAAGTAATGATATACACATACCCGAAAACGGGTTGATAGAATTATGCACAATCACGGAATAATGGGCTAAATTCAAACCTCCAAACCTCAAAGATCATTATATAATCATGTCATGCTTTGATGATGTATTTAAATTGTTTTAGAAGAATAAGAGAGACCAATATTCCATATTCATACTTATATTACATGGAAAACACTCTTACATTCAGTTATCACTATTTAACATGTTGGGAAGTCTCATATTTTGTATCCTTCGCTTGATGATTTGTGAATATGAGAAGTCATATCTTCTTGTTCTCAAGAGTATAATCTTGCTTATTTAATTAAGGTATTCACCATAATTTTATGAATTTTTCATCATGAAATCATTCCTAGAATTGGTGAGGAATCTAGGAGTGGTGAGAGCAATATGATTATTTTCCTATTCACAATCCTCTTCTAGTTTTCCACTTTGTTGTTTGTAATAATAAATTTCTTTACAAACCATATCAACATCACTATTGATATTATTTTCTCTGATGTAGGTATTTTCTTCATGGATGAAAACATCCATAGAGGATTCAATAATATCCTTTACTTTTCATTCACAATCTTCTTCACAACATGGGAAAGGAAGAGACTTGTGTTCACATTCATACTCATCTATCAAGGCTTCAAATAAAAATTTGAGTTTACCTATTTTCTCCATCCCATTGTTGAGAAATTTTGTAGAAGAAAGGTCATGATTGAAATCATATTTATCTTGCATTTTCATGGCATGTGTTAAGATTGAGCTTAGGATCTTCAATTTATTCCACAATCTTTAAGATGTCTTGCATAGATTGCTCTTTCAAATATTCCACATACTTGTTATCATATTCATTTGAAAAATATTCACATTAGGCATCCAGAAAAATATTGGAAATATGATATTTACATGGTTAAGACTCATTTAAAAAATCCTCCTTATCTCGATCCATATTTTTCTGTCACCTAGAGGTCACCTCTTACAATATTAGACATGCTTGGTTTTCATCATTTTCAAAAAAATATAATGGATCCATAATTCATATGAATGGAACACATTTCAACTTGAGATTCATGAAGTTATCCTCATGAAATGAGGAAGAATACATTGTTGCAACATGAGGAAAATTTATTCTTCGCCCTTCACATCTCCTATAGAGTCTTCTTCTTTGTAGGGAAAAGGGAAGACTCCATAATCATTGTGGTGATCAGCATTACAATCCTTTGGTGATAATAGTGAGATAAAATCCTCATAGAGGTCATGTTCATTTTTTTCATCCAAGATCATATCCAGAAGGAAGTTGGAATATTCCATTTTCTCCATCTCATCATTGGGAATTTATGAATCAAATGAGGAACCGAAATCATAAAGAAAACCATAAATGATTACCTCAAATTCATCCTCTAGAAGAATATGAGTTTGGGATAGAGGATTGATTTCTTGAACATATTCATAGTTGGTGGAGTCCTTGTAAAGCACTATCTCAACTATCATAGAAGAAGAATCTTCATCTTTATTATCCATTTGCCTCCAAATGGATGTGCCTCAAGCCAAAATAAATTTATGAATAGAGGTTCAACTATTGTTCTTTCTTCATCATCCTCTAAGGTTATGATTTGAATTTCATTAGAAGGTTCAAGGATAGATAATTCATGAGAAGTGAACAAGAGTATTTCAAGAACAAAAACCACATAATATGGAGAATTATTTAAATCTTCTTCCAAAAGATGAATCTCTTCTTCCTTGACATTGTGAAGTGCTTCAAGATGCTCATAACTTATTTGCATAGTCTTAGCATAATTAATAATTTAATGGTTAGTTTTGGGATCATAATTTACTTCTTCAACACTTAAAATTATTCACACAAACTCCCTTTTCAAGGCATTCTTTTCTTCATCTCCATATGTAATAAAATCATATAAATGAAGAGAGAGAAAAGACATGGCTTTAAGTATCTTGTTTAGTTGAGTGAAGTTGTAAACATTACCTTCACCAAATTCTTCACCATCATGCCTTTCATATAAAATTTCATATCTCTTCTACATATTTCTCATCAATTTCTTGGATTCTTGATCAAAAATGGGTGTAAGTCCCATTTTCTTTCCTCTAGTAACAATATGCTTGAATTAGAGCTACCCAAATTTGATGGTAGGATCTTCACAAGAATTTTTTACTCCATTCTATAAATTATTTTCATTACTAATGTATAAATGGTACTAACATTTTTTCCTTAGCTGATTTTGTATTATTTTGAAGTAAGAAACCTCTTTATTATGTCAGGATCCTTACCTTTCTAAGAGCTAGTCTAGAATGATGGTTGATAAAAAATTTAAAAATCTTGGTGGTCCTCTTCTTCATAATTTTTGTTATCACTCATTGGTGTTGAACACTAATCATCAAAATTAATTTTTGTGATGTGGGAAATTAATGTGACATGGATTCATTTCTTGATAGAGTTTCATTTAACATTTGTATTTTTTAAAACCTGATTTTTTTTTTTGTTTTTTAGAATATATATATATATATATATATATATATATATATATATATATATATGTATATGTATATGTATATGTATATGTATATGTAATTTTATTTTTAATTTTTCAGAGATCTTAGTGGGTGCACAAAGGCATATCTCTTGTGAGTGGATTTTTTAAAAAAATGTTGGAGAAATAGTTTTTTCGTGTTGTTAATTATTGAGTTTTCACTAATAGTGTGGGGATAAGTCTCACCTTATTGTGTATGTGGAGGCTCCAAATTAGTGAATGTAAACTATATAAAAGTTGTGGGGTGGAAAATAGGCTAGGGATCAAATAGTAATACTCCACTAAAACTGTAACAACTTCTTTTACAAGGTACAAGGGAAAAAATTTCAGTGAAGAGAGGTAAATGGGAGTTGGATAAATGAGGAGAGAGAGATGGATAATGTTGTGAGTAGGTTTACATAATTGACAAACATCAACCATAGAAATTACACATCCAATTAGAAGAGCACAACAATCAAAACCATGATAAGACATAACAAATCATAGACACATCACTTTATTGATTCATTTATCAAACGCGCAACCACCTTTGTTCATTTTACAAGATTATCATAAGTGAAAAGTTAGAAAGAGAGAATAGAGGAACATAGGATAAGAAATAAAATAATTGTAGATTTTATTGATTGATGTAGAAGTGGTAATCTCAACAACATACTTTCAATGAACAATTTATAACCCTTTTGAATGGAGAATACATTCCATTTTATACCATTACAAATTTTCCTTTCATCTACCCCTCACATGACTCTTCACCTATCCTAATCACTTATGACCTTTCATATTTCTAAGAAGTGAGTCTTTTCCTTATTTATGTAAAAAGGAATCTTATAATTTTTAGCTAAGGGTCACATGAGTGAATAGGATGAAATATACAAAACTACATTCTCAATTGAAAATTAGAATATGGAGAGAGAGAGAGAGAGGAGATAAAGAGAAGGGGTTGACTGATCTCATGAAGAGGATCTTTGTTGATAGAGAATTTTTTGATTCATGATCCCTCGGGGAGAGTTCCAATAATGATCTCTTTTCCTTTGAATTATTTACATAATCGAGCTACCGCGGGTGCCACCATATCTTCCTCTAGAATGAAAATGCACCTAAGTACTTTGATCCATGTTTTCGAAATATCACTGATATCCTTGTAATGATTAGACCATTCTTTTTTATATCTTATAATATTAGAAATGGAGTTTTTTATTTTAGCAAGGAACTCTAAGGTATCTTTATTGAAGGAAAGAGGGTCATATGAATTTTTCTTGACCATATCCTAGAAGGAATTAATTAGTTATTCAGATGATGAATTATCTGTGAGTGGAGGGAACCCAAGTCCTGAACATAGTTGCAGACATCATTCAGAATCTCATAAGAAATTTTCCTCTAGAATAAAGTTCGTAGATGGAAGTACATATCATTCCATATCTAAATCTATGGTACATACCCAAACTAGAGATAAATTGTCGGTAGATGATGCAAACACATTTTTACTGATGAAGGTGTGAGAGTCAAGGGAGCTTATCTTGGACATAAGTGGTAATTCTTCATCCAAATGGATATTTTTATTTTTGATCTCCTCCCTTTATTTATTCACTTATGATAAATTGGTCAGAACACACTAAAGAATATAGGACCTCTGGGAGAAATTTCTTACCTTCTTCGATGATCTTCTCATTCTATTTCTCGTTAGCCTTCCCTTGCATCATATAACTTTGTGCTTTCTTGATAACCCCATGGTAAAAGTTATTGATTGGAGGAATTTATTCCAAATGAAGAGGTGGTGTTGAATTAGGCTCTAAGAAAGGTTGAATGTAAGCATTGAGATATTTTACATATTCCTCTAATTGATTACTTGTCTGTTTTTACTCTTCATTTTGAGAAATAAGTTAGGGAGAGGATCCGTTGAACCAATCACATTCAACCTCATACAAAGCTTGACCCAATGATATGTGGGTCAACTTATAGTCCGATGGAATCATTTCATAAATGAGATTTACATTCTTTGGCCAATAAACTTCTACATATTGGTTCCTTGAGGCACCACTCAAGAATCGAGGATTTATCTAGCCCTTCTTCATCTATTTGGATATCAATGTTTTTGTGATAGCTCTAATTTCAACATTACAACTTGTTTTGTTGTTCTTGGTGCACTTTTGAGTAATTTTGGAATTTGATTAATAAAATATTGAAATAAATAAATTCTTGATTCTAAATATGTACAAAATTATCCTAAGAAAAATAATCTACAAAGTATAAAACCATAGTTGTGAATGAAGGGATAGAGTACTTAGCTAATTCATAATAATCCTGAAGGTATACTAAGCTGGAATTTTTTTTGAACATGAACTCAGAGAGTCACAATCAGATTCCAAAAAATGTAGCAGTGTTCGAATTTCCTAGACTAGGGATCCTATGGAAGGTCAGGGATGCCTGGGTGCCACAGACCTATTCTAGGAGCCTCTGACTAATCAAAATTTAAAGAACCCAATTTCACAGGGTCGCAATATGCTTTCTAGTTGTCACCTTTGATCTCCTATACTTTACTAGACTTTTTTGTTGTTTTCCTGAAACCTACAATTATAAATAAGCACCTACAAAACCCTCAAATCCCATCAAATCCTAAAAATAAAGATGCAAAATCAATGGTCAGACTATCCTCATTTGTCAACAAAGTTAACTTACTACAAGCGTTGCACTGCATCTCAGAATGAATATAGTTCTTTGTGTATGTGTCAAAATTGTGACCTAGGTGGCCCTTGTGTGTGTTACACTAGATAACGAGCAATAGATAGATGTAAAATATGTAAATAGATGTGTGCATGAAAGAATTATCTTACCCTCCCATGAATGTATGCATAAATAGTAGTCCCTTATCCCTTTTGTGGAGCTATATGAACACTTGAATTGTCTTAAAATGCTATTGGATGTAACCTTTGGTGGTGATAGCTAATACTTAGTGTTTTATCCTTTATTATGGTCACATGGCTTTGTATTTATATGATTTCCTTGTTTCAATTCTGTAATTAACAACTAAAATTCTGAATAGTAAAAATAAATATGCCCAAAATGGCTAGAAAGGACCCAAAAGATGTGAATAAAGTACAAAGAGTTCAGGGGCACCTAGATGGGTTAGAGGCACCTGACGCTAGCATCTTGGCTCGGTGCTAGTGTCTAAAATGAGAAACTCTAGAGTATGAAAATATAGACTGGGAAATAAGGAGTGTAAGAACAAAAGAGGAAATAAAAAGCAGTGAAGATGGCCAAATACAATGATCAATTAGTAATTTTATAGCTTAGGAATCATATGAAAAGTGGTATGTGATCATAACTATATTAATACCCAAAGTACATGATTTAGTGTCTACATTTACCCCCACTTTATGTTTTGAGTGAATTCTTGATAACATAAAGTAGATAAGAGATGCATACCTAATAACCTTGTAGATCGATGGCAAAAAGTGTGCCAATAGAGACAATAAAAAACGTGGAGTGATAAAAATGTGAAGCGTGGAAGCTAGAGAAGAGGAAATGAAAAATGATGATGATGACCCTAGGGCTATATCGTATGTGTAGATGTCACATTGAACTTATTGATTTTGGATTTTTTGTGATTAATGTGACTAAAAATTCCCATAAGGATGTACCTATAAAAGAGAAGAATGAACAAGTGGTCAAATACATGTATATATGATCAAAATGTGTAACAGGTTTGTAAACGTATGTAAAAATGAAAAAGGAAAATTTGCACCATATCCTTGATGAGAAAAAGAGATGGAAAGGATCCTAAATATTTTTTAGAAGAACATGTTTTTTGGACGATATCACACCAGTTGCATTGAATGCGAGTTTTTTGGGTGATCTCACACCAAGTTAAGAAGAAGTTTAGGGAGAAAGGTCTAGTGATATTATCCAAATATTTATCTGCTTCCCAAAGTGTGAAAACACTGCAGATGGTGTGTTAAATAGGGTACAATTTGATCTAATGTGAAAGTAGAAAAGAGAGTGTAGTGCATGCATGTCAAATGATAAAGGATTGTGTGCCTTGTAAAATCCAATCTGTGAACTACCGAAAAATTGTGTTTGGTTGAAAGGTGTTTCGTAACTAACCCATGGTCACAGGAATCAAGGAAAAGTTAGGGGCACCCAGGTGCTACTATCTTGTATTGAGCGCTAGCATATGTGGTGTGCTGAGGACCTAAGTCTGGATTTAAGATGTTGTTATTACTAAATAATGTGTTGAATATGTGTTGAAATTTACTATATTATGACTATATACTATTGTATGGGGTTACTAATTCAACCGAATGATGCCCCCCTTTTTGGGGTACATGCACATTACAAGGAGTATGTGGCTAAAAGGATGATGAGACATTATGCTGAAACTGATTCCCTACATGGGGATGTAGTGTGTTTAGTATAAACTAATGAACACACAAACCAAGTGGCTAGGAAACAAGTGTTAGTGCAAGAAATATAAATACACATGTAGTAAATTATATGTAAGCTATAAAAAAACAAGACAATTTATAAGATAACGTGTGAGAAGACAATGTAAACACGTAAGAAGACAAAGTGGACCATGAAAAGCAAGTTACATACATAGAAAATCACTCATGATATCACAAGACAATTGAGACCGTAATAACCGCAAACATACAAGTAATCAAAGAATAAGGAATACATAGGGAAAAGCCCGCAAGAAATAGCATACATTGAAAGAAACTAGTAAGAAAATAGTAAAATACAACCATGATGGAAAAAATAATTTCAAAACAAATGTTTCACATGAAGCACCCATTAGCATGTTAGAAAGATGAAAAATATGTCAAACTCTGCATAATATGATATAGTGTTGTGCTATGAAAAATGAAACAATAGCACCTATGATGTATATAAAATTGGATTCCCCCAGGAGTCTTTGTGGGAATAGTAAGAGGCACGATGCAAAACATCTATGATATGTGTATCAATCTATAGAATCTATCATCATAAATAGAAGGAAAGTGAATGAACATGTATATATATAAGGATAATGACATACCAAATATATATCTACTATATGTAAAAAGTGTACATGTAAGCATAATAAAGAAAGAGTAAATGCAACCAAGATATGCAGTATGTTGTGGATGTGATGGAATTGAATGCAGTGTGAGTGTGATAGGAGTAGATTTACCCCTAAGCAAGTGTGAATGAGTATGAATGTTTTAAGGTTCTTTAAACGTGCCCCTGAGCAGTCAATAATGAACTTCAAAAAATAGTGCATCATCGGGAAATGGTATGAACATGTGCACTAGAAAGATATGATTTTGAAAACATAGAGTGTATATTCTAGTGGGTATAATTTCATATATATACCCTCATTAGTCAAGTATGAACCTTGGAAGTAGTGTGCAACATAGGGTAGTGACTGCAATGTGTAAAATATGCAAGAAAGATATGTCATGAACACATAGAGTATGTATGATGTGTAATACAAGTAGTGACAAAGCGATGTGATGAATGTGTGATGTGTGAAGTGTGTCATGTGTGAGGTTCATGTGTGTATCATTCCCTCAACATTCAAGTGTGAACCTTAACATGAGAGCATGTCATAGGGTATTGAGTTTTGTTTATGCGTAGTATCACTTAAGATGTGTAATGTTGAATGGGTTCTTTAGTGGCTTTACTAATAGATTGGTAAGGCGATAGATGTTGCCACCAAGCTTATCAGTAAGTATATAAGGTCCAAGCCAAATGGGCTTGAATTATGCCTTTGAGTGAAACACATAAAGATGGTGTCCCGAGTTTTATTGGGATGAATACCTTAGTACCATAGACTAGTGAAAAATAGGTGGCATTAGTGGCTATACGAAAACTAGTACAGTAATCCCAAAGAGTGTATAAGAGTTGATTATGCCAGTCATCATGACTACTAACAAAAATATTGTGTAAGATTTTGATAATAGTCTTATTGGTGGCCTTATCTTGGCCGTTTCCCTATGGGTAATAAGGAGTAGAGAATGATTGTTTACTTTTGAATTTGTCGTAAAAAATTTTAACATCGTTATTTTTTAAATAATATCCATTATCAGTGATGATGGAATAGGCAATTTTGAAGCGTGTAATGATGTGAGTAGTGATGAAACCAAAGATATTAGAACCAATTTTGGTGTGCAGTGGGGCCACTTTGACCCATTTAGTAAATTACTCTATGGTAGTAATAATAAACTTGTTACCCTGAATCCATTCAAGATTGATCATGACAATAAGATAAAATCCCCATAGAGATAATGGTCATGTTGGTGCAATCATCTAGAGATCATATGTAGGTGCATGGTGAAGATTTTCATGATTTTGGCATTTATCAGAGTGTGTAACATATTAGAGGTAATATTTATCCATGGTAGGACAATAATAGCCATGTCATAATATCTTTTATGAAATATATTTTCCAGCAAAGTGGCCACCGTATAGGCTATCATGTACCTAAGAGATAGTGTCGAGGATGTCAGTGAGTCCCATACATCGTACATGATGGCCTTAAAATTCACATTTAAATAAATATACCCTAATGATGACATAACGGGTGGCCTTATGTCACAACTAATGAGCTTCATGAGGTTGTAGGACATTGGGAATGGTTTTTCGATAATGAAAGTTACAAATTAGAGTGAACCATTCAGGGTTATCATGACTAAGTATGATTTAGAGTCTGTTGAATCCACAAGAATGACTCTTTAGAAGTATACATAATATTCATCACGAGAGAAATTTTAAGATCTTGATGTAGGATCACATATTTTTTATTATTGGAAGGATCCTCCATCATAGAATTCATACTTAGATGCCCCTGAAGAGAAGGAAGTTACGATGGATCACTCTTGTTTGACTAAAGAGGCCCTACGGGAGCTACGATGAAATTTACCTTATTATGAACCCTTCTAGAATATGGATTCATTGTGCACTCTCTTTTCATTAGCTTCCTTTTTTAAGGATTGTGTTCAATGGATTTTGGATAAACTTGTAATGCTTCATCCTTTTAGGATTGACCACACTACAAGGAGTCTGATTGAGTGTTTAAGAACATTGTTATGCCAATGTTATCAAATAAATCCTAGATGGTTTCTCATTATTAAACTTATGATCACAATAAAATAATTTTAAGTATTTTAATTATAATGGGGCTTTTGAATCTTTTTAAATTCTTTTCAAACTACAAAATGTCCCTAAATTTTGCTTGTTGTGCCTCGATATGCTCTATCTTGCTCATTGACACAATTGTTATCAACAAGATGCTTTAGGATCCTTATGGAGAGTTTTTTTTTTTTTTTGAAATGTGAGAAAACTTTATAACCATGTGAGGATGGAAAAAAGCCATCGATATGAATGAAAATAAATCCAACAATAACTTTTTGCAATGAAAACTGAAACTTTCTATTTTTGGCAGGTGGGATTAGGAGTTGCTATTTTGGAATTTTTTTCCTTTTTTTAATCAAATTTTTTCTTCCAAATATCCTATTACATTTAAAATACATCCATTTATGATTTTTTTCCATTTTTAAGAAGTTTCTATTTTTATCGGGTTATTTTTTTAGAAACTGTTATTTTTGGAAAATTGACAGTTTTGCCTTATTTGTTGTTTTGCGCCATTTCTTAATGTTCTAAGTGATTATAGATTCTTATTTTGAGGAACTTAATTATTTTATTAGGTCACTATATATATAATATTCTCTTTTTATAAACTGGTCATACTTTTTCAGTTTTCAATGAAATCACCATTGTTGGATTCAACTTTGCACTGTGATCTCGTACTCCAATTTTCATTGTGTTTCTTCTGCTGGAACTATTGTAAATAAAAAAATTAAACTTTGAATGTTAGGGTTTCATATTTTCAGATATATAAAACTAGGGTATCATTTTTTATTAACCTTAAGTGATCACAAAGTTCCCTGAGAGTAGAGAAATTTGCTAAAATCTTAGTGCAATCATATTTTTGGTTAGGGAGATATGAGATAATCTTAGTTTTGAAGGCATGGATGGTCTGGAATGTGTTGGGTAGAACCTATAATATATTTTTATTTTATGTGAAAATTTAACATCCTCAAAAAATTTGTATGGGAAAACTTTATAGAGAAAAGCACTTTAAAACAAGTTAAGTTATGTTTTATACCTTTTTGGTAACTGTAATTTGGCCATGGTTGAGTGGCCATTGAGTGTGGTAGAAAAATATGGCTAAATGAGATTATCATGAGTGAATTATTGTCCCCTATATCCTCTTGTAAAAAGGGAAAATATGGGAAACAATTGTGCTTTGAGAAATTTGATGACAAGTGTCATCATGAGATGCAATGTGAGAGAGATTGAAAAAGGTGTTTGAGCACCCAGGGGCTGCAACATGGTAACATGAAGAACATTATAAGGATATTTATCTTGGGATTACATTTTTCCCATATATACCCTTTGAAAAATGGACAAGAGGTAAAATAAATTCAGAAAATAAATATGATGCCAAGTGGCGACATCTGATGCAATGTGAGGATGAGGGATTTAGCTAGTTAAGTACTCTGTCAGGCTGAGAAGGGTTACCTGAGAGACTACGAAGGGGGATTTATCATGGTTGAAATTTTTTTCCCCTTTTTCCATTTAAGAAATGGATAATAGGGACATAAAAGTGCACATTTATCAAGAATATGACATGTGGTAGTCAAAAAATTTGTTGAGTATGGGATCACGCACTCTACACTAGAGAGGACTTGAAAACTTCACTCCTAAAGCTTGGAGAGGTATTTTGAGATGAAATTTTATATTATTATGACTCAAAAATACCTTATAAGATCAATGTAATAGGTTTAGGAACCTTATTCTTCCTAAAACTCTAAACAATGTTTCCTTTTTCTTATGGACAAGAGGGGTTTCCTGTAAAGATTGAAATGTTTTGAGAAGCACTTATATATTGAGTTAAATAGGATTTTTTCACCATGTATAGGATTCATAAAAATTTATATTTCCTATTTTTTTCCTTATAAACATTAAAGAAGATCTTGGAATCATCTGGAGAAGTTTGGGTTCTAATTTTAACCATTCATTCCTTACAACTGAAAAACTTACTTTTACATAGTGAGTCCCTAAACCATCAAATATTCCCTAAATATATTCCAAAATATTTTTTTATCTATAATAATACCTTTGGATTATTATAATATTTTGAAACCTTCCCATAGGATGCACACATGCCTCAAATTGGCCAAAATTGGCCTTTCAAAGCATGTCAGAGAACTAGTCTTCAGTTGTACTTTAATGAATGAAATGAGGGACCTTTTCACATAATAATAAAATATTGAAAATTTTTATTATATATATATTAGGATAACATAAAATTTCAATATGATCATACACAAGAGACAAAATGAACATGAGAGGGATTTGAGAAGGCTTTTGGAGCATATTTTCACATTTTTCTTAGTTGATATGTTTCAAATTTTGAATTTTTGGGCTAAAAAAAACATGATAATAATATTTTAGGGATAAAATATTTTTTTTGAGTTTTAAATTTGGTTGTATATCCTCCAAAGAAATTGTAAGGACAAGAAGACCTTTGGCATCGAATTTCCCATATCTTTGGTAAATTACACATGTAGATCTTCCCTTGATGATCATAATGTTAAGAGAATTATATCTCCTTTTGAATTGCATCCTTATCAAAAGAGATAATCCTTTGACAATATGAATTTCATCAACAACAATATTTGACTATCTTATTATCACGCACCAAGATTTTTAGATTATTTGATAGATTATGAGGTCAGGAAAATATCATACAATAGGATAACTCTGAAATAAATTCATGGTTTCAAGTTGACTATGGTGCAAAAGGACATGATTGATGATGGTTTAGATCTAGTTATTCCTAAGTTCTCTAATTTCATTTATTTGAGTCCTTTTCCTACCATTGACTGGTCTCAAAAGGAGAACGATAACCCAAATTATCTTAACACTCTTATTCTATTAAGAACGTGAGATTGGTTTTTATAAGAAATTGAAATAGTATAAAGCCTCTTGTAGTGCCATATTTTTTTTTTTTAAATGAAATACAATGAAAGCACACTAAACTTTCAGATTTTATATGTAATGCACATTCATATTGCATATTTCTAAAACAACAAATCTTTCCAAATGAAGGCATTGAAAATAAAAAGTTCTTGGTTTCATTATAAATTCAAATGACAATCTTACAAGCTTCTTGCAACTATAAAATAAAAGTTTCCTTAATAGAGACTAATGCTTTATCAAATACAATAAGTACAAAATGGGTCTTTACAAGAGTATAAATCTTTACAAAGCTACATTTATTTACAAAATGAAGGTAATGCCCACAAAAGATGAGTAAGTCCAAGATGACAAGAGGCTCTACTATCTCCAACTTGAGCTCCAACTCCAATACTCCTACAAGAATCCAACTCCAAGAGAAATATGGCTTGTTTACCACCCAACCAATAGGCATCATCACATGCCTTTCCATGGTTGGAAGTCATGCTAGCCTCCCCCAAGCCCATGGGAGAGAGGAACTAGACTTCCACAATGTGCACAAGTATATATGGGGTTTAAACACACAACAAGAGAAAACATAAGACCATTCAACTACTTAGACCTACTATACAATGAAAACCACACATGAGGAGAACAATGTCAACCTCACAAGGGGGAAGAGAGGAAGAAGGATGCCCAAATCAAGGTGTCCAACCATAGGAGCACCAATAAATACATATATAAAAACTCCTTATACCTCCTAATCATACATCCTCCTTATTCCTCCTTATACTATAGAGATCCTTCTTGGGAGGATTTTCAAACCCACATGGGTTTCCTCACCAAGAATGGGGAAAGGATCAAGCCATATGAACCTTTCTCCCACCTCAAACCATATGAGGGGATGAGAAGGGACCTTCATGGCTTGACCAACAACCATGAGGTTTGAGAGGGAAATCCCTCTCTCTTCCCCTACATTCTCCAAAAACCATCAATCCAAATGATGGTGGAGAGAAAACAAGAAAAACCACAAGAACAAACAACAACTACATAACACATATTTCACACACATTATTTCATTGATCAAGCATACATACAATATAAGCACAACTAAGAAGAAGAAGGTTAAGAACCCTACCTCTATAATCTCTTTCCAAGACTCTAAGCTTTTCCCCTTTGTCCAAGCTCCCTTCCAAGCTCCCAAAATTCTCCAAGTGCTCCAAAAAAAATGAACCAAGAAGACCCATTCTTCCCACATGAGGAAGAATAAAAAGAGGATCCCAAAAGTTTCCTCACCAATGGGAAAGTGACAAGTGTCACCCCCTCTCCTCTCAAGAGTCAAAGATTCCAAAAACAAAATAAGAAAGAGTAAACTCACCTTTTATCCCTTTTCACCCAAAATACTAAAAACTAAAATAAAACAAAGTGGAGCAACTTTTAACACTTTCACACAATCCAACCATCTTACATGGATGGTGACTAAAGAGGGCTAAATGGGAGGGAAACTCCCTCCAAACCTTGGAAATAGGCCCCCCTACCTATTAGGTAGGGTCCAAGGGCCCATTTTCATGCTAAGGGAACCCCTAAACTCAAAAGGGGTCCCTAAAATTACCCAAAATAACCCAATTTCGGGTTTGGCATGCTTGGGCACAAGGGTAGAGGGTGTGGGGTTCACCCAAGGTTCACATGTGGTCCCCAATCCCTTCTACCAACACACACACACTTCCCAAAACCAACACTTAACTTAAGATAAGATTATTAACCCCTAAGCTAGTTTACTTAATACAAATACATCCTAAACCTAATTAATTTTACAAGACATAAATTACATTACAAATTGAGGGTTCACCCATGGTGCCCAATTAAAATACATCTAATCTAAGGCTTCAAACAATTTAACATGGTTAGGACTCAGCCCGTGGGCCGCTTGTGCACAATTGCGTAGCTGCCCTGAAACCCATGCTCTCCTATACCTGTCACCTACACACTCATTGCACACATTAACCGCACCTGTCCAATATAATAAACATCATCTATACATCACAATATCAATCAAACTTATAATTTTCGAACATAATTTACAATTGATAGTGCAATGCATCCAATTATCCACATAGTTTGCCATGAATCATCCACAATTAAAAATGTAACGACATACACTTAGGTTAGCATGAAAATCACCATCATTAAATCTAAAACACTATATCATCAATCAAATTAACCACAAGAGACTAACATCTAACTGGTAAGTTTATCATATAACCCTGTTAGTGTCATCAACATCATACGAAATATATCAGTATATGAATCTAATCCAATTGGCGCTATGCGCCCAAAATGCCATAATGTCCAAGAGGATAAAATATCATAGTAAAATGTCCAAAGTCTATCAAAGTCTCAATCAAAACATGTCTAGAAGTAAAGGAACCAACAGATAACTGGAGCTATAAAAATGTGGGCACTACATCCCCCTCTCCTAGAATTAGACTTCCTCCTGGAAGTCATTGGAAGAGATAGGGATATCTAGCCCTCAGTGGTGTAGCATCCTCCCAGGTAGCTGATGACTCGTCATATCGATCCCACTGCACTCTAACCTGGTCCAAATCTCGACCCCGAAGGGCCAACCTCCGGTGCTCCAGTATGCGTATGGGCTCCAATCTCCACTACCCTCCGTCCTCTACCTGTAATGCCGACCAATCCAAAACATGAGAAACATCTGGTACATATCTACGTAGTACAGAAACATGAAAAACATCGTGGGCCCGTGCAAGGCGTGGTGGCAAAGCTAGGCGATAGGCAACTGGACCGATGACCTCAAGAATATCAAAAGGCCCCACAAAATGAGGCGATAGCTTAGAACCCTTTCCATAATGGATCGGACTCTTATGAGGACGAACCCTCAAGAAGACTTTGTCACCCACTGAGAAGTGACGATCGATCCTCTTGGTGTCCGCATACGCCTTCTGGCGTGCTCTAGCCTACTCAAGACGCTGTCGAATCAGAACAACCTACTGCTCTAAATCCTGAAGATAAGCTGGCCCCAAAATAATCCTGTCATCTAGTCTGTCCCAGCTCAAAGGTGTCCTGCAAGGTCGTCCATACAAAGCCTGGTAGGGAGCCATGCCAATGGAGCTATGATAACTGTTATTGTAGGCAAACTCAACTAAATGCAAATAGTCTTCCCACTTCTTCTGCTGGTCCATCACGTACATCCTCAACATGTCCTCAAGAACCTGATTAACCCTCTCTGTCTGTCCATCTGTCTCTGGATGATATGCCGTACTGAAATTAATCTGAGTACCCAAGGCCTCCTGAAAAGAAGTCCAGAAAACTGATGTGTAGATGGTGTCTCTGTCATTAATGATCGTCTTCAGAATCCCATACAATCTGACAATATCTTCCATGAACACTTTGGTGATGGCCTATGCATTATAGGTGACCTTGGTTGGCGAAAGAAAGAAGAAATGCGCAACCTTGGTCAACTTATCCACAGTGACCATAATGGCATCATGACGATAAGAGGACATAGGAAGTCCTACTATGAAATCCATGGAGATCACATCCCATTTCCACTCGGGAATGTCATGAGGGTATAAAAGTCCTGCGGGATGAGAATGCTCTGCCTTGACTCTCTGACACTCAAGACACCGTGCTACAAAATCTGCTATGTCTCGACGAAGACCTGGCCAATAATATAACTCTCTCAAATCAACATGCATCTTCTTCACTCCTGGATGTGCTGCGTATGGGGCTCGATGAGCCTCAGTAAGGATGAAACTACGCAGATCACCTGCCTTAGGCACATAAATGCGCCTATGGAACCGAAGCAAACCATCTGACTCTAACATGCATCCAGAATATCTGCCCCCAAAAGAACCCTGAGAATCCAACATCTACCTAGCACCCTCATAAAACCTGTCCTCTGGAAGGTGCTCAAGTATCCTGCCTCTCAAATCTGACTGCAGTGTCAAAGAAGCAAGCACATGTCATCGTCTACTAAGTGCATCTGCAACAACATTTTCCTTTCCCTTGATATACTGCACCTCCATGTCATACTCACAAAGGAACTCCATCCAATGCCGTTGACGAGAGTTGAGGTTTGGCTGAGAGAAGATATGCTGTAAGCTACAATGATTTGTCCTCAAGATGAAAGGTCTACCCAAAAGGAAGTGTTGCCAACGCACAAGTGCATGAACAACTGCTGCAAGCTCTAAGTCATTAGTAGGATAGTTAAGCTCATAGTCCTTGAGCTTACGAGACTTAAAAGCAATAACCCGACACTCCTGCATAAGAACTGCTCCCAAACCCTATAGTGATGCATCAGTGCGAACAACAAAATCCTCTGTTGGGTCTGGAACTGCTAAGATGGGCGCCGTGGTTAACCTTTCCTTAAGCAACTGAAATGCTTGCTCACATTTTTCTGACCAATCAAACTTCTTCCCTTTCCTCTGAAGAGAAGTAATAGGGTGAGCAATCCTAGAAAAGTCCTGCACAAACCTGTGGTAAAACCCTGCTAAACCCATGAAGCTCCTCACCTCAGTGACTGATGTGGGTGCTGGCCAATCCAAGATAGCCTGAATCTTAGAGGGATCTACGGAGATACCCTCACCTGATATGATATGACCCAAGTACTAAATCTCTGTCTGAAAGAAGCTACATTTTTCCAAGTTCCCATACAACTTCTGCTCTCTCAAAACCTGAAGTACCTACCTCAAATGCTCCTCGTGTTCCTCCTCAGAACGAGAATATATCAATATGTCATCAAGGAACACTAAGACAAAGCGATCCAGAAATTTCCTGAATACTCCATTCATGAGGCTCATGAAGACAGCTGGGGCATTAGTCAAACCAAATGGAACCACTGTGAACTCATAATGCCCGTAACGTGTGTGAAACGCTGTCTTATGAATGTCTGCATCTGAAATGTGCAACTGATGATATCCTGACTTGAGATCGATCTTGAAGAACACTCTAGCTCCCCGCATCTGATCAAACAAGTCATAAATCCTAGAAAGTAGATAACGGTTCTTTATCATGACTTTGTTGAGCTGTCTGAAATCTACACAAAGCCTGAGAGAACCATCCTTCTTGGAACCTTCACAAATATGACTGGCGCTCCCCAAGGAGATACACTAGGGCGAATGAGACCCTTCTCTAACAACTCCTCTAACTGAATCTTGAGCTCATGAAGCTCTGAAGTCGTCATCCGATAGGGTGCCCTAGAAACTGGTGCAGATCCAGGCACTAAGTCAATGGTGAAATCCACCTCTCTACTAGGTGGTAAACCTCGAAGCTCTTCTGGAAACACATCTACATACTCCCTCAAAACTACATGATCATCAAGGGGTGAATGCTCTGGAGTACTATCCGAATGATCACTGATAGTGATAGCAAACAACTGATAACCCTTACGCATGCTCCACTTGAGTTGCTTAGCCGAGATCATACGAAAGGAAATGGGTCTCTACATCCCTGAAATCACAACTACACTACCCAAATCATCCTGACACTCAATGACCTTCTCTCTACAATCCACCTTGGCTCGATGAGCCTCAAGCCAATCCATACCCAACACTACCTGATAGGAACCTAGAGGAATAACTCGGAGGTCAAGCGTAGTGGAGAAGACTCCCAAATCGAGTACACAACTCTCCACGTACGAGTCCACGGCGAGTTTAGCCCCAGAGGCCAACTCAACCTGCCAACTATCTGGCTACCTAGCCACCACTAGCCCACACTGGGTCCACTATAGAAGGTGATATACAGGAATCTGAAGCACCTGAATCAAAAAGTACTGAGACAGAAATACCCCTGATAGTACCTGTCGTCTCAATGACTGTGGCCTGATGCTCAGCCTGGCGGTTGTCAACCGCTGCATACACACGATGGGCGCGTCCCACGTCACCCACCGTCTGCTCAGATCTAGGAGCTCTCTGCATATCCGTAGTACTGGGCTTGTGCGGACACATACGCACATAATGATCTGGAGCCCCACAAATAAAACATCCTCCTGTACCTCTTTGAGATGGGGTCCCTCCTGTGCTCTAGCGAACTAAACCTACCGGTCCAACCCTAGTAGACTGCTGCGAGCGGGCTGGCTGGGAGTGATGAGTACCCGGCCTCCTGTCTCTAGACCCACCAAAACCACCTCTAGACCCACCTCGCTGAAAAATCTGAGTCTATCTACCCCTCTGATGCTGGTGTCCCTGATGCTGTGTCTGCTGTGGTGGGTGTGGAGGAGCTCTCGATGCTGCTGGAGAAGACCAGAATCCTCCTCTAGGGGGTGGTACTGCTCCCCATGCTCTCTGACTCTGGAATGCCTGAATCCTATCTTGAAACTTACTCTTGTTTCTTTCTCTGTGCTCCTGAGCCTTGGTCCTATTCTCCTTGGCCAAGTAGGCCTTCTCAACGGCCTTCTCGAGCATGGGAGGAGATAACATCCTAAAAGCTCCTGCTATATCTACATTCAGGCCCCGAATGAACCTGTTTACCTGTAATTTCTCGTCTTGTAGGTAGTCTACATACTGCAAGAGATCCAAGAACCTGCTCTCATACTGCGCCACCGAGCCAGAACCCTGTCGTAAGTCGTGAAACTCATCGATCCTCTTCTGCACAAAATGTTCTAACATATACCGGGCCCTGAATCACTCCTCGAACAACTCCCATGTCACTGTATCCCAAGTCAAATGGAGCTTCCGCTCCTCATTCCTCCACCAAACACCTGCTGCGTCTCGAAGGAGGTGTATGGCGAACCTAGCTTTGACGTTGCTCTCATGAGAGTGCAAACCAAAGCAGCTATCCAAGATAAGAAGCCAGGACTCTGCCCCAAAACCGTCTATCGAACCAGTAAACGTAGGCGGCTGTAGGTGAAGGAGGTCTCGAATCACACTGCCTGTGTCTCGATCCTGACAGTGTGGTCTAACAGGTGAGAGGTGTCACATATCTCCAAAAGGTCCCTCGAAGCTATGTGAACGGCTATGATGAAACGAGGCCACCCTCTCACCAAGGATGGAAGGGTTGCGTGACCTCTCTCATCTCGGAATGTCGTGCTTAGGTGGCTTTGGTTGTGCGTCGTCCCCAATCAACTCCTCATCTCCTAATTGAATGTCCTCCTCTCTATGGCACCTGCGGTGGTGGAAGGTGCTCCTGAACGACACCTATCAGCTGCTGTAGGGTCTCCAATATCTAAGGCCCAAAATCGGGGGCCGGCGGCTCCCGCGTAGGTGCACTACATCCCGAACCTCAAGCCGATCGTCCCCTCTTGGGTGCCATCCTGAGCCTGAAAAGAAATTAAAAAAAAGTTTTATAAACCTTCTAAACGTTTGTTGGAAGTGCTATATTATTATTATTTAATTATTTTAATTATTATTATTATCGTTATTATCATTACAACACTAAATGCAATACCCCTTCCCATTAATAATTAATTTATAATAATATTTAATTTATTAATTTATTTATTTATTTATTTTCCGAAATAAATTAATATCGTCCCGCAATAATTTAATTATTTTAATCTATTAATCTCCTTAGGGTTATAAATAAAAATTTACACTTTTTGTAAATAATTAGTCTTCCCCCTTTTAATTAATTTTACCACACACCCCTTTTTAATTTAATTTGTTTTTTTCCCCCCCTTTTAATTTTATTTTACAATCCCATTAAAAGTCATGTTTTAAAGAAAGTAGGGTTGAATGAGTGTAACACCCTAAACTGTTGTTACTTTCTCCTGGACATACAAGTGTTGATATGTGATTTCTTGTATAAGGATGTGTTCCTCGATTTAGAAATCATGCTTGATATGTATTGTAATTTCCTTGCAGATTACAGATCTTGACTGAGTCAGAATATGATTAGACTCTTTTATTTATTTCATTTTGTGTCTGAATATTAATCTGATCACGGAATGAATTATAGAGATATTCATCTATAATATCTAGTCTTGGATCAGTGGAATTGATCCAAGTAATGCTTTAAATTTGTTTCTGATGAATTAGATCATAGACCTTGAACAGGTTGCAAGGTATGGAAGCATTGATTAAGCTGGTCAGGAGTATGACTCAGGCTGATCTTGTGAAATAATTGGTTCCCAATATGGAAGTATATCTGGAAGGTCTCGATTGTGGACCAGGTAATAATTCGTTACATACAATTCTGCAGCAAAACTAGAGCTAACTCTGTTCGAGAAGGTATGATACAGGTCTTTCTGAGTTTACAGGACGAAGACCTAACAGGAATTATTAATGGTTAGTAACCTAAAACTAAAACCCAACCTAGGGGTTAGATTAGTGTTAATCTAACCTAGACCTAAGCTATGTGTTAATATCCTAAGTTAGTATCTATGTGTAAATTGGTTAGTATGGGTATTACCCTAAATTCTAACCTAAGATACTAACCTAACTAATGAGGAGACCGTAAAGGGGCCTATGGAGGGGTGCAAACCATGGGCGGAATTTTCTATGGAAATTAATGCTGGGGATAAGGATGAGGGACTAGTCATGGCGGAAGGTTTAGCAGCAACTAACTTGTTCTAACGTGGCAGGTCGCTGAATTTGGAAATGAACATGAGGTTTAGTTGGGCTGTCACCAATTCTGGCGGTCGGTAGAAGTTGAGTTTAAGCGGGAAAGTTGGTTTAATGGCATTCAATATTCTCGGAAGTCGAGCTCAAAACTCGCGAGAAGGCATGCAAACGGGAAATTTGTGGGGTTTGTTTGGCTTGTCACGATTTTCGGTCTTCTCTCTCTCTCTCTGCTTGTTTACTGGTTCTTCGCACCAGTTCTCTTTGAGTTGAATGGCAAGTATGAACTGCTATAGCTCTTTTCTCTGTCTTGGAGGATATATATGTGATGGAGATAGCAAAATTTTGTTGGTTGCTTTATCGTGGAAAAAGAAAAGGAAGTTTGAGCTCTTCCTGTGGTCTGCTTCGGAAAATTGATCAAAAATCCAGGCATGTTAGGCCCTAACCTTTAAATATCTTGTTTTCTTTCAAGTGATTTCATTAGAACAACTCTGTTCAAATGTCTTGGGAAAATAGATGATTTTCCATGGAGATCTTGTTTGATTTTTGGTACTGTATCTCTTCTGGTTCGATTTTTCAATTTCCTCTAGATGGGTGTTTGTTAAAATCGAATTGTGGCTCTATTCCTTTGTGTATTCTTTCTGGTTTAAATATGTGAGATATTTATATGTAAAGAGCATGAAATCTCGGCCTGTTTGGCGTGAGCCCATAGGATATACCTGTGTTTCTTATAGACCATTGTATGTTGTTGATTTGTGGTCGCTGTTTCTTGTTGTGGAAACTGTATGGAAGGATTCTGTTAGATACTGTATGTTTGATCAGTTCTACTGCTCCTTTGGAAACTCTGTCGTGGTTTTTGTTGACAGTGTATAATGATACTTTTTGGGTTTTAATTGTCTTCTAATTTTTGCTAGGATCAGGTAACTGTTGTGTTACCGTAGTCTATACGACCCAGCAGAAGTTGTTTTCCTTGTTATTGTGGTAACAGGATTACTTGTTGACTGTGTATAATATTGATACATCTGTATTTTATTTTATCGACTCAGTGGAGTCTATGATTGAATCGTATGTTGCTATCTACTGCTGAGAATGTAGATTTATCCATAAGTTTTTTCATTTGATTTTCGTGGAAGCCTGGTAGAGGAAAAAGGTCTTTTGGCCACTGTTATTTGAAATAATTAAAGGATAAAGACTTCCTGGGTATGCATTTTCATTTCTATGTGAAAGCTATTCGAAAGTTTCGAAGCGGCTCAGTTGATTTCCTTGCTTGAAATGGGTATTTGATTTGCTTACACTTGTTTCATTCTGAATGTTTGCCATGGAGGGTATAGAAGGATTTATCAACTAATTCCATCTTATACTGTTGTTGGGTTCTGCGATTATGGGCGTAAACCCGTTACCGGTATGTAATGTGTATTTATAGATTTATAATGGTTGTATTCTGAACGACTCTGAGGAGACGATTCAATGATTTATATTTCTATTTGGGCCGCTGTTCAATTCGAATATGTTTAATAGTTGGTGAATGATGAACCGGTGGTTGGAAGGAATGACATGTACTAAGACCTCTGTTATTTCCTGGAATTACTTTTGTGTTGCATGGATTTTGTTGTACAATTTCTTGGGTATATTTTTGTGTTCGTTCCTTGAAATCTTGTGCGAAAAATTGGTAAGACTTAGTCGGGTTTCTTGATTTGAAATCGTTAATTAAAAGTTCTGCCTGAGTTTTAGTTTATACACTATTTACTTGTCCAAAGGGAAACAGTGACAATCGTTTACCATTTCACTGTTGTTCAGGTTTAGAGAATTGAGGAAGTTAACTTGTATCTTCTTTTGTCTCAGTTGAAACTTGACTTGATATACTGTTGTTGATATTGGACATTTTGTCAGAGTAATGGTCTGTATCAGGTAACGTGACTTTGTATAAGTGAATCGTGAGTACTTTTGACTAACTTTGATTAGTACAGATGTATTTACAGGGTGTTGTGTTCCTTTCTGATTTCTTATAGGAGGCGATAGTGTATTCTATGGCATTGGTAAGGTAATCTCTGTATGGTCTTATAGAAGCTTCAATCACTTATTGTAAATAAGTCTGTGTTGACAGCGATACGCTAGAGGTTCCTGATTTCGAACTTGGTTCGAAAGCCTTACTGTGTTTAAAAAGAACTAGTATTGGGCTTAAGGCTGATATATGGATTGTTGATGTGTTAGTTGTTGTACAGGAGTTTTGTTGTGTTTTTATTTGTTGATTTAGAATAGTGATCTTGCTTGCGGCTTGTCTAACTTGTTCATTTATATACTGGTTGAATGTTTTCATATGTGAAGACGGTACAGTGATGAACTTATGTGAAAGGAAGTATGAATGGATTGGTTCTTTCTCTTCCTTTATTTAATATTTGTTGATATTTGTCTAACAGTGAGAAATTATTTTGTAACATATTGGTGGAATCACGAATTGTTATGTTATTTCCTTTTTGGAAGAATGAAACAATCTGACCAATGTTGTGATTTTGGATTCAATGATTGTTTGTGTACATTCATTCCTTGTTTCTTAATATTTGATGAAATATTAGAAAGTGATTAAGACTATTTTGTAACAATGATAGAGTTACATATTTGTAATCATTTTGTATTACAAGGGCATAGTCTGATTATGTTTACTTATGTGAATATTGATCTCATTTAAACAGGGTGTTTAATGAAAACAATTGATGGATAGCAATTGTTTTAAAAGTTAGTGCTTATCATGCTCAGTTCATTGAAATGACTCATGTTGACTATTTTTGCAGATGGTTGCCGTAAGAGGTAAAAGCAATGCAGATCTGACAGGCTGATCAGATTGTTTATTGGATTTATAATGAATTACAGCTTGATTTTATAGATGTACTATATGTGAAAAGATGTTTCTTTTCCGTTAGCATTGTATCAAGTATGCTGTTGCATAAAATGTAATTGTATATTTTTGATAGGAATGGAAATAAGTGTTTGAAACTTATGTGTTGAATTCTATTTCTGAAAGTTGACCTTCTTCAGTTTATGTAACGAAGGGGCATTGTTATCATTGTATAATATGGATGCTTTTGTGATTGACAATGAAAGCTTGCATGAAAATGAGATTGAATTCTTATGAGAGTTTAGTAGTTCTAATTTGTTCTAGCAAAAGCAATATTGGATTTAAATAATTGTCTTTCTAGAAGATAGGTTAAAAATGAGCGTAAAAGAGAACGCTAAACAAGCTGGATTAAATTACTAATCCCTAGTCCTAAGGATAAAAGGACAATATTAAATTGGATTCTTAATCATTTATATCTTTATACCAAAAGTATGATATAAATATCAGTTAAGAGAACTGATATACAATCAAATGGAGTTCAGTTGGCAATCTCAAGCAAAGGTTATAAGATATTGTTCGATTTTGTTGCTTTAGAATCAGGTGTATTCTAATGACTCCTTGATGAAGAACTTGACCTTAATATCTCTACCAGGTAATGGGTTTTATAGAGGAGGGTCGTCCTAAGACGAAGAATCCAGGGATCGGAAAGGCTAAACCTTAGGGAAAAGTCTTTAAAGTAATTTAAACTCAAGTGCATAACACTTGTTACTGAGTAGATATTTTCGAGGCGGATTTAAAGGTTGACGACATAAGTCAACTGCAGAGTTGTACCTCCGAGAAGATTAGGATCTTCTCGATTACAATAATGCAGATGAATTATGGCGACACCCTTTGCATTGATCGCTAAGATTTACACTTGATTTCGCATGAGTTACCCTGGGACCGATTAAGAACGTGGTCATGTTATAAAGCTGCCTAGGAGATTCGAGGTATCATGACACACTGGTTGAACTGCAAGGTTGAACCAGTATGTCATCATATCCCTAATCCTCGTGGGCATCCATATAACATTATCACCTTGTTAATCTGCCTCCGAGTGATTTAGTTGTGAAAGGAAGGACTGACAGTAGTCAGTATAAGACATTCTATATAACATATGAATGGGGTGAAGGACGTATTCCAGATTGACGAGTATGCCGTTAAGGAATACGAGACATGAACAGTATGTTTCAAATCTTTGGCCAAAGTATCGCAAGCTGCTGATTGCGTTGTCCTAATTCACCTAGTCTAAGGGATGAGATGCCGATGAATAATAGTAACAATTATTCAGTTAGATTCCTTGGACAGAGCATTCTGGATCCCAGATTAGGGAAGAGAACCGCAAGAGTAATGTGTTAAATAAAAACACCGACTCTTATTACTCATGAATAGATCGGTAGATTACCGAGTCATGGAATGAATAGATCGGAGGTACTCCGAGTCATTACAGCTGCATATGGTTGTCTGTTATATAAATGGTTATTTGAATTGTGAGTTCTAAATTATGTATTTAGAACCAGGATGCAATTATAAAAAAAATAAAAAAAATCACTTGTTCTAAAGTATAAAATGAGGATGTTACAATGAGAGCCCTAGGATCTAATTCAATCTTGGCCCTTGATTTCAAATCCACCATAAAGTTTCCCTAAATATCTCTATGTTTTCCCCCTCTTTTCTAATTCTTCCTCTCATTTTGTTTTGTGTTGTCATTTGAATGTGCAGGTTGAAGAACTATAGGGAGATTGGCTTCATGGAGTCTCTTTTTTTTTTTTTTGTGAAATCCATGTATTGTTTTGTTTTTTTTTTTGTTTTGTTTCCTCTTTGTACAGGTGGAAAAAAAACTATGGAGGGTTAGCTCCATAAAAAAAATTTTGTTTGGCTTTGTTTTCATCAGTATATGTATATGTATATGTATATATATATATACATACTATCTTTATTTTTTTTATTTTTTTAAAGAAACTCCAAAAGGCGACTGTATTTTTATTTTATTTTATTTTTTTTATTTTTGATCACGTATATATATATATATTTTAATTTTATTTTGTTGCTGTGTTGCTAGGTGCGGGGCAGGGTTTGTGCACGGGGCGGGTCTAGGCCTGTGGGCGGGGTGCGGCAGGGTCTGTGCACGGGGCGGGTCTAGGCCTGTGGGCGGGGTGCGGCAGGGTCTGTGCGCGGGGGATGGGGACAGGGGGATAGGGGTCCGGGGAAGGGCGGCACAGGGGTCTAGGAAGGGGTGGGGTCAGGGTTTCGCGGGAGCGTAGGGTCGGGGGGTCCAGGATTTGGCCGGTAGAAAAGGGACAGGGGGTTGCAGGGGATAGGGGACGGGGCTACGGGGGTTGGGGGTTTGGGGTTTGGGGGGTTCGGCCCCCCAAACAGTTTGTTTTTTTTTTTTTTTAATTTTTTTTCTTTATTTTTTTATTTTTATTTTATTTTTATTATTTTTATTTTATGTTATTTTATTTTATTTTTAAATTTATATGTTTATATATATATATAAAACAAATCTGTATAAGTATATTTTCAAATTTATATATTATTTAGTGTAGAATATATATATATACTATAAAATATATTTGTATATATATATATACAAATTGATTTTATTTTATTTATTTTATTATTTTTTTTAATTTTTGTTTATTCAAGGAAAATATAGTTACAAATAGGAAGCGAAATAAAAATAAAATAACTATATTAAATTTATTTTCATTTCTTGATCAATACTAACAAACTTGCAGGCTAAATCCAAAAAAAAAAGATAATATAACTATTTTAAAAAAAAAAACACAATGAACACTAATTTTCCTTGGTATTTTCAAAATTTCTTTTTTTTTTTTGCAATACTAACTAATTAAATATTTCAGATTCTCATGCAAGGAGGTATATTAAAACATCCATGTATATTTATTTTTTTAAAATGCAAGACTAAGGCATCCTCAAGTTACCCAAAAGTCCGTGTATTGGAACCTAGCTTGATACCAAATGTAGTGCCATATTTTTTTTTAAAAATGAAATACAATGCAAGCACACTAAACTTTCAGATTTTATATTTAATGCACATTCATATTGCATATTTCTAAAACAACAAATCTTTCCAAAAGAAGGCATTGAAAATAAAAAGTTCTTGGTTTCATTATAAATTCAAATGACAATCTTACAAGCTTCTTGCAACTATAAAATAAAAGTTTCCTTAATAGAGACTAATGCTTTATCAAATACAATAAGTACAAAATGGGTATTTACAAGAGTATAAATCTTTACAAAGCTACATTTATTTACAAAATGAAGGTAATGCCCACAAAAGATGAGTAAGTCCAAGATGACAAGAGGCTCAACTATCTCCAACTTGAGCTCCAACTCCAATACTCCTACAAGAATCCAACTCCAAGAGAAATATGGCTTGTTTACCACCCAACCAATAGGCATCATCACATGCCTTTCCATGGTTGGAAATCATGCTAGCCTCCCCCAAGCCCATGGGAGAGAGGAACTAGCTTCCACAATGTGCACAAGTATATATGGGGTTTAAACACACAACAAGAGAAAACATAAGACCATTCAACTACTTAGACCTACTATACAATGAAAGCCACACACGAGGAGAACAATGTCAACCTCACAAGGGGGAAGAGAGGAAGAAGGATGCCCAAATCAAGGTGTCCAACCATAGGAGCACCAATAAATACATATATAAAAACTCCTTATACCTCCTAATCATACATCCTCCTTATTCCTCCTTATACTATAGAGATCCTTCTTGGGAGGATTTTCAAACCGACATGGGTTTCCTCACCAAGAATGGGGAAAGGATCAAACCATATGAACCTTTCTCCCACCTCAAACCATATGAGGGTATGAGAAGGGACCTTCATGGCTTGACCAACAACCATGAGGTTTGAGAGGGAAATCCCTCTCTCTTCCCCTACATTCTCCAAAAACCATCAATCCAAATGATGGTGGAGAAAAAACAAGAAAAACCACAAGAACAAACAACAACTACATAACACATATTTCACACACATTATTTCATTGATCAAGCATACATACAATATAAGCACAACTAAGAAGAAGAAGGTTAAGAACCCTACCTCTATAATGCTTTCCAAGACTCTAAGCTTTTCCCCTTTGTCCAAGCTCCCAAAATTCTCTAAGTGCTCCAAAAAAAATGAACCAAGAAGACCCATTCTTCCCACATGAGGAAGAATAAAAGGAGGATCCCAAAATTTTCCTCACCAATGGGAAAGTGACAAGTGTCACCCCCTCTCCTCTCAAGAGTAAAATATTCCAAAAACAAAATAAGTAAGAGTAAACTCACCTTTTATCCCTTTTCACCGAAAATACTAAAAACTAAAATAAAACAAAGTGGAGCAACTTTTAACACTTTCACACAATCCAACCATCTTACATGGATGGTGACTAAAGAGGGCTAAATGGGAGGGAAACTCCCTCCAAACCTTGGAAATAGGCCCCCCTACTTATTAGGTAGGGTCCAAGGGCCCATTTTCATGCTAAGGGAACCCCCAATCTCAAAAGGTGTCCCTAAAATTACCCAAAATAACCCAATTTCGGGTTTGGCATGCTTGGGCACAAGGGTAGACGGTGTGGGGTTCACCCAAGGTTCACATGTGGTCCCCAATCCCTTCTACCAACACACACACACTTCCCAAAACCAACACTTAACTTAAGATAAGATTATTAACCCCTAAGCTAGTTTACTTAATACATACATCCTAAACCTAATTAATTTTACAAGACACAATTACATTACAAATTGAGGGTTCACCCATGGTGCCCAATTAAAATACATCTAATCTAAGACTTCAAACAATTTATCATGGTTAGGACTCAGCCCGTGGGCCACTTGTGCACAATTGCGTAGCTGTCCTGAAACCCATGCTCTCCTATACCTGTCACCTGCACACTCATTGCACACATTAACCGCACCTGTCCAATATAGTAAACATCATCTATACATCACAATATCAATCAAACTTATAATGTCTGAACATAATTTACAATTGATAGTGCAATGCATCCAATTATCCACATAGTTTGCCATGAATCATCCACAATTAAAATTATAACGACATACACTTAGGTTAGCATGAAAATCACCATTATTAAATCCAAAACACTATATCATCAATCAAATTAATCACAAGAGACTAACATCTAACTGGTACGTTTATCATATAACCATGTTATTGTCATCACATCATATGAAATATATCAGTATATGAATCTAATCCAATTGGCGTTATGCGCCCAAAATGCCATAATGTCGAAGAGGATAAAATATCATAGTAAAATGTCCAAAGTCTATCAAAGTCTCAATCAAAACATGTCTAGAAGTAAAGGAACCAACAAATAACTTGAGCTATAAAAATGTGGGCACTACACCTCTCAAGAAGGATTTTCATCTCAAGATACAAATTATTCATAAAAATATAATCCTCACCAAAATCCTTCTCCCTCTCAACTAAAGGAACTAAATTATATGATAAGAAAGAAAAATGTAAAGAGAGTGAGAATAATATTGAAACTCATATAAAATAAGATGATAAGAAAGTTGAAGAAGAATAAGTGGGAGGAAAAGTAGTTTTTGAACAAGAAGAGGCAAGAAAGGAAGGACCTGAAGAAAATAAAATTGATGAAGAAGAAGAAGAAGAGGAATGTGAGGAAAGTGATGAAGAAGAAGAAGAATATGTAGTTGAGGTGGCATCCCTTGACTCGGTAAAAAGAAGTGACTCCAAACCTAAAATGGATGTTATAATACCATATTCTTCCATAGTAATATTTTTCAGTTGCCTACTTCAAGAATTTCACTCACCTTGCCTCCTTTGGAAACATCATCAAGGAATTCATTTACTTGGGTTTAACCTTTATTTAATAGTAAGAAGAGGAAGGCTTAGTATGATGTTGAAGTAACTCAATATGATGTAGTAGATTCCCTCCTTGGTACCTCACCCCCCCTCCAAAATAATCCAAGACTATTTCTTGGCTTGTTTCTTATTCCACAAGGCAATAATTCCTAGAAATTTTCAATCCAAATGGAGACAAGACTAAAAATAATATTTCTTCATCTGAATTTGAATTGATTAGGTTCTCTTTGGGTGAATCAACCCCTAAAAGTGAAGTAAATAACTTTAAGGAAATTATTTGTTATTGAAAGGGTTGCGAAAGATAAACAAACCCAGGAACAATTGGAAGAGATACTACAAGTATTGGTCAACTTCATAAAATCCTTCCTATCATCTAACACCCCATTGGATCCAAATCCCTTTTCTATACTCCCACCATCCATTGTGATAAATGATATTGACTTACAGGAAATTACTGAGATCCATATGCACACATTTTTGGAAAAGGAAACAAAGGCATGAATACAAAAAAATGACCTCGCTGGATTGGAGTTAATTGATGAATCTTACAAAACATATGATAACATAACTTCATCTCAAAATAAAATGAGTTTCACTACTAAGACAGTTGAGAAATAAATGAATATGTGGGTTGATGTCATAAAGGATATATCTATCATGGATTCAACTAATGAGAATATCCTTCTATTTGAGAAGATATTTGATGATTCTAAGAATAATATATGTAAGATTTTTTCATTCAATGTGTAATGGATTATAAAATTTCTTGAGGAAAAATCGACTAAGCTAAAAAATTCCATTCATAAGGGAGAGTCCTTAAAATCTGGTATCTTTTCTTATTTGAGAGCTCTCCGTTGTGATATTTTTCAAGAAAATTCACATCAATAGAATTCAACTAATCATATTAAGGATCATTTTCAGAAATTTATTAAGGATTTATTTTGAAAAATGTAAAATGTAAACAAAGACAAAAATGAAGGAGTTATCTTAGTTGAATAATGTGATTTTGGAAGAAGCCAAAGGATTATCTCAATTGAGGAATTATAGAAAAAGAAATGGAGACTACCCTTGAAAGATGGTTAGTGAATCTAGATAAGAAATTCATACCAAAGAGCATGGAGATATCAATTGAAATCACTAAGTTTTATATACACATGCTGAAGATGGAAGTTCCTACCTCCTATATCCCCTCTCTTCCTTCTTCTTTGGGTTATTAATAGAACTAGTTGTATTTTTTTGTTGAATTTGTTTTTTAAAAACGAAAATAATGTAATCCAAAGTTATTTGAATATGACTTAAATAATTACATTTTTATCACTTAATTAAATAACTAGTTGGCTATGGTGGTTATTCCTTCCTTCCTGCCTATATCAGGCTCCATTTTCTATTACAAATTGGTTGTATGTTGGTGCCTTTTGGAATGTAAGAACTACTGATTTTGAATATATAAGAAGAACCATTCTCTCCCTCTCATTGTTTCTTTTTCTACCTTCATTTCCTAAATATGTTTCATATTATGTACTATTTTCATTATTTGGATGTTGAAACTTTACGTTCTTACTCATAGATTAAGAATTATTGAAATTTGATTCAATTTAAGTCTTGTTCACTATGGTAAATTCTATCATAAAGGCATGTATGTTCTCAATTTCAATTTACGTGCAAGAGTAAAATAAGATCTACATTCTACTTTTTTTAAATGTTTGTTATTTCTTTCTCATATTTCCATCTATATAGGTATGGTGATATTGTATGACTAATAAGTAATTATGTGTTCTTGATTGATAATTTTGAAGAAGAACTATGTGTCCCTAATTTTTATATCTTTCCAAATGCTTACACTATTACATTCCTCTTATTATTGTTTTCCTATTCCTTATTTTGTATCATGAATTTAATTATTTCCACCAACATCCTCATTGATTCTTATTATAGTGTACATTTAAAAATATTTTAGAGTTCTTGATTTTATTTTGAATAAGCGAACCTCCCCATTAAAGAGGAGGGACTGTTGTCCCATGAACTATTGATTTTTACTTCAACTAATTTTTTTTCAACCAACAAGATTTTTTAGTCAAAATAAAATTATGATCTAAAAGTTGAGTAGTTGGTATTAGATGTTTAGTTAACTTGGGGACATATAATACATATGATAATATACAATTACACATACCAAGGGTTAAAGAAATATTGTCAGTACCTTGGACACTATATGATGACTCATCACCCAATAAAACATGATTCCTAGAGGGCGTGTCTTGCATTGTGTATAACTATACCTTACATCTAATCATGTGTCACATAGAACTTGGAATCAATGTACCCATTTGCACTTGTAGACATGGTTGCTTCACTATATTGGGAAGCATACAAGAAGTATCCATAATCTGAGTTATATTATTATTCATAAATATTACCTTATTGATGAGTTTTCTTATGGTTCCCCTTCTTCTACCCTTGTTCTATTATCCCTGTTGAGATTTTTCATTGTTTGGATTCAATTTTCTTGACGAACCCTTTTTAAAAGTGTTGTACTAGAAATATTTCAAAACATGGCCTTTTATGACATAAATCAAATTCATTTTCTATTGTTTTTCCCCTTACTATTTATTCTACTTCCGATACTTACTAGAAGATTAAAATTATTTCTTCCCTTTCTGATGAGAAGTGAGTGCCTACTCTTCTTCTTCTTATTTTTTGAAAATCGAATCTTCTTACTGTAACGTGTTCACCAAATTTTCAAACCTAATGGTTTTCTAAAATAGATTGATTTTTATCACAAATATTATGTAGGAGGGAGAAATTTATCTCAAAATAATTGAAATGAGAGCATCATCTGTGATATCTTCTCCTAGTGTTAGGAGTGATCCCCTCAATGTTGCAATACACCTAAGAAAATCCTCAAATTTCTCAATCATCTTGAATTTGAGTGTATGTAGCTAACTCCGTGGATTCAAAATAGTATTATTTTTCTCAGCCTTGTACACAATGCTTAGTTTATCCCATGCTTCTTTGGTCATTCTAGCATCTTGAATGTGTGGTTGCACTTCATTGGACACACTAAACAAGATAATGAGTTTCACTTTTTTACTATCTTTATCAAGCTAACGTTCTTGGGATGCATATAACTCTGATCTAGTGACTAATCCATCTACAATAGACCACATATCTTCACATTTTAGTTTAGTGTGAATTTTTATCTTTTGTGAGGAATAATTGTCACCATAGAGGGAGTCATGTAGAAAATATTTGGGAGCATTTTTGATCATTGTAATATATTTCAATTTTATCGACTAAATGGCATGTTAAAACAATTAAAATACATTGAATAATCAATTCATCCCCCTTGTCAAAAAATTTATATGAAAGGAAAAAAATTATTTTTGGGCCTTTCCAGTCTCTAGTGCACTAATTGCTTAAAAAGTACAATTTTCCAAGAAAAGGTGAAAAATATGGATCTTATGAGCACTTTTCCTTTTAAAAAGAGGTAAACATATCTCCCTACAAGAAAATATGGGAGAAAAATGTTTTACTTAAAATTAGGGTTTTCTCTTCTAAATTAGCTAATTGTAGCTAACTAGTTTATTGGGATCTATATTTGGTACCTCTACTGTATCTAGAAGCCTTCACTAAAATGACCTCCAAAAGTATGTATTGTAGGGGGGTTCAACCTCTTACCATATTACTTATGAGTGTATTATAAAATGGAAATGACCATAAGAGCGCACGGTGCAATTAATACCTTAAGTGAAGAACATGGTATTTAAACCATTTTTCAAATAAATAAATTAAAAATAAAACATGTCTACCTATCATATCTTAGATCGGGTCGAGATTACTAAGGTAGAGACCTTTATTTGGGGTATTTTAGTTTTATTTTAATTCCCAATGGCCTTATCTCACCCTCCAATATATATATATATTTTTTTCTTTGAGGCTAGACTACTGTATTTATGGAGTTAACTCGACCTACCTGGGATATATATTATCATGTCTGGTAGATATCTCAGTAATCAAATTGCTCAGAGGTGGTGACTCAATCAACTCAGTAAACTTGGTTTAAGTAGTAAAAATGAGGTTTTTTATAAATCAATCAACTCACTTAGAGGTGGTGACTCGATCAGGTCATATAAGGGTTTGTTTTTACTTATATGACCAAGGTCAGTTGTGGTGGAAAGGGGATTGATTTCCCAAAATTAAAATTTCTTGGCTATGGGGTTCACTTCAAGATTTACATGGAGCTTTGTCTAGTGTGATGTGGAGCTCTCTGATTTATAGAAATGGGTCAACTCACCACATAACTCAATTCATCATGGTCGATGCTAACTCAACTCAGTTTTCAACCAACCTGAATTACCCCTATATAGCAAAGAAAACAAGGAAACAACAAAAATAATTTGTTAAATGTAGCAGAAATATAGGTTAGATACTACTAAAACTATCTCTAAATTTAGAGATAAAACCCAATTGGGGATTTTTATGAATGTATATTTTTCCAAAATTATTCCCAGTGTTGAGATGGACTTTTCTCTACTACTACACCTTTGTGAGTTCTAACAGGTACTTCTATAACTTTTTGTAACAACAACGGTGACAAGGAAATAGAGGTAGGGGTTGTCAAGAGGTTGTGGGCATATGTTCCTCCTCTTGGGCTCAGACTTGTAGGTATTGTCCCTAAACACTTTTGTAACCTATAATCACCTATAATCACATTAAGGACTTTTGTGCTTGGATACCAAATGTTAATTTGGAATATGGATGGCAAACTAACAATTATATTTATATGGAAATTCAAGTTACAGGGTTGTAGGAGATGCAATATTTATAAGTACTTGACAACCATATTTATATAACTAATTTATTATATGGGTTAAACAAACCAAAAAAATACAACCAAAACCTACTTACATGAGTATAAATAATGCAAAAAAATATGGTTTTAACTATATAACAATGTAAAGAAAATACCTAAGGTAAATAGTAACAAACTAATTATAATGCTAAATTACTATGGTTTTACCTAAAAAATAATTCCCATAGATCTTACATGAGGTATTGGCTCTAACCCAGATACACCTTTTCCTAATGTTATTCTTGATTTACTTATATTTGAAAAATATTTTGGTTGGATTGAATCTTTCACCATTGTTCGGTATTTTCTTGGTCATTTATCCCTAAAAAATCATGCTCAAAGAATTGGTTGTAAACCACTAGTATCCCCACGGTATCAATCTATAGGGGGTATAAAACCTTGCCAAAGGTTTTTCCTTTTTTATTAATCAATTTTTAACATTGTAATGCCATTTTTAATCATGGCATGTGATTTATTCATAATATTTTTTTTGTTTTTTCCCACTGGACCAAATACTTTCAAGTATCTGAGAAAGCTAAAATCCAAATTCTAGTCTACATAGAATTCCTTAGTCTCCTTTTCCACATTCAATGATTTTTGAAAAACTCATCAAAACCGTTGGTCATTTCATCTTCTTCGAGCAACCCAAGCTCTATGTAGTGTGACCCCAAAATGGTGTATGTGCTGAAATAGACCTAGCTAAATACATTAAGGAAACTATTTATATCCAAATTGGTGGCTCTCAATTCTCTTATCAAGTTTTATATTAACCTCCCAAACATATGCTTTTATTTACAAGCATTAGACCATATGATTAGGGAATTACATTTAACGGAAACTAAACATCACACCCCATAAGACAAAATATTGGCAAAAATTAAAGCGCGAAAATTTATATTGATGGTTGGACCACGTTCACCATCAAAAAATTATTCTCGTAGTTCCTCTCAGTCCCTAATGACCATTTACTTCCCTATTGGACCCTATAGAACCATTTCATCCACTTCTAATGCCAAAAAACTACATCATCATATGTTAAAGCCCTGCCACTACTCTCTTGTACCTTGTAAGTTGTACTCTCCTTCATGCTCCTCAAAACATTAATCCCACTATGCATGTATCATAACCCCTATAAGGATAATTTATCTAGAGGATGATATTGTTGCACTCAACCCAAAATCATGTTCTTCTAATCTTGCAATCCATGTCGTTATGAAGATGGTGAGTATTTCTAAGATAAATAGTTACCCTTTCAACTGGTTGATTTTATGCCACCTGACCATTTATTATTACCTATGATAATAATTTTATTTCCCTTGAAGTTATAGATGGTGAGGGATCCTTGCACCCAATGTGACCCAATTATTTTTTTTCTTGCAATATATGAGGGCTTAGTGAACTAGCTCATCAATACATAGTCAGGGAAAATCATATTAATTTTTTAATAAGAAAGTTTTATGCATGTAAGAAGTTACAAAAATTTGGTTTCTCCTTCAATATACTACTCAAACTATTTGGAAAAGTGTTATTTATCGAATTCCAATCAAGAATCTAGTCATGGAGGGGTCATCATGATGCTTACACTGGATCTATCAAAGAATGTCATGTCCTTGGGTGTTGACCTATCTCATTGGGTTGTGTGGACACTATTTTATTTTGATAGACATATTCTTAGTTTAGTAAACATGTATGCCTTGAATGATGCCGTAAAATGGTGTAGATAAAAAATATGCTCTTATTCCAATTACATCATGCCTCTAGTTTGTTTTTATATGCATGATTTCCATGTACGAAGATTAGAAACTGGTGACACCTTTTCTTAGTCTTCTTTAATGGTTTTGACTAACTTTAATTATGACTTTACCTCTTACTACTTGCATGTATATATTTTTGTCATATTATAAGGATCCGTGTCCCTATTATTGGATTTGTTTTCTATTTCTTGGCACTAGTGTCCCTTCTGGGTATTTTTGTCCATCTTACCTTATTTTCCAACTTGTCATATTCTTCTCTATTTTAGGTATTTTCTTATCTTTATTTCATGATCTAGGTCATATTTTTGTGTCACTAATTGTGGAATTTAAAATAAGGAAGTCAAATATATACATAACTTACTAACTATTATTAAAGGTAATACATTTTGGGCTATCACTCTCTATCTACAATCTACAAGAGAAACACTCAAGTATTACATTTTGTGATACATTATTTAATGCATAGGAGGAATTATTATAAATTCTATTTCACACTTTCATCTTGGGGGAAAATTAGTTGTATCTCATTATATTGGTGTGACTGGAATAAGATAAAATAGCTTAAAGGGACACAATTCAAATCAAACACTCACAAGAACTACATAGAGCCTAAAATATAGTACAGTGCTCAGTGTAAATCACATTATGGTGACTACCAAGGTCTTTCTAAATCAATCATATGAATTATTTACTTCATCTAATGTTTGTTTGAGCTTTGTGAAGGTAGTTAGGATTTATTTGTACGTACATGTATGATACATGAACCATATAGTGAAGAGGATGTGACTCTTTCACTGAATATTGTGCATACGTAAGAGAAAAATAGATAAGGTAAGGGCGAGGAGGAATAAATATCAGTGAAGATGGAAGGTAGAGTGCACACCTTCTAATTTCCCAATCCAATGCTAATTGCGAGAGCTTCCTTTTTTCTATGAGGAACTACTTGTGAATACAAACAAGACCACAAAAGGAATATTAAACAATATATGTCAGTGGACTGCCTAGCGTATGCTAGATCCGGGAAGTGTGCTACTTCCTAAATGGATGTTAATCCACTGTTTAAAACAACTTAATGCAAAAAGTAATATGAACCAATAATTTCCTATTGTAGTTGATATGATTTAGGTATCCCATGCAAGTAAAATAAACCAATCTAATCTAACATGATAGGTTATGATCAGATTTGGAAGTTAGAAAGGTAAATAAAGTGGTGGGGATAGGTCAGGGTCAATCTTTAGGTTATTTAGGTTATTTGGGTGAAAGGTATGAGGTTGTTGTTATAGGTAGGTTTTCCAGACATAGATACCGATGTCAGTATGGTATGACTAATGTCGGTTGAGGGGAAACAAATGATGGTTCAGGTTAACCGGCATCGGTAGGGTCAGGCTGATGGAAACTTAGTGAAGGTGGGTTTTGGTGATTCTGTAATATTTCCCATAGAATGAATAGGTAATGGGGAGGTACATGTAAATGTTAGGCATAGTCAGAGGTTTCTAGAGTCAAGTATGGGGGGTTAAAAGGTTGTAGGTGATTGGGTGGAGGGATTGATAGGGAGGTGAGAGGTGATGGGATGTAAGGGAAACTAGAACTCTCCAACATATATGAAGAAACTAATCTAAATAAAAATGGGAAGGTGCAAATCTAAAGGTACATATTGGTGTTTCTAGACCTAGTTGTTAGATGGAGGTGATGGTTAATACATGTAACCAGTGGTTAATGTCATAGTTATGCTTCCTGGGATATTTTCATGAATGCTTTCCTTTCAGATCAGTTCTTGGTGGTAGGTTTAGGGTTTCTAGATGTGCACGAGTGCTCTGGTGCGTTCTTGCATGTAGATCACTCTTCTTCTAGGCTTGAATAATTCTTCCAACCTCTCAAAAAAGGATACCAAAATGAATATATGGTAACCAATGATGGTTTAGGGTGACCGGCATTGGTTTAGGGTTGATCGGCATCAGTTAAGGTGGGAAATCCTAGGTTTACTAAAATTGACAGATCTTGGCCATCTTTTTGGCTAGGTCTATTTATTCTCAGAAATCAAAATGGAATGTTGCGCTTAGATAAGCGGGAATTTGGTTAGAGGAAGAATAGGCATGTGATTTTAGGGTTGAACTAAGTCTTAGTTAATTAAGGTAGGTAGGAATAAGTCTTAGTTACTTATGGTGAGTGAATATTGAGTCGTAGTAAAAGGGAAATATGCTAAGAATAGGTTTGTGATGAGGTGTCTAGGTGAGGTGGTGGGGTGAGATGTCTAGGTGAGGCGGAAATTATTTTTAATTAAGGTAATTAAATAATGAATATGGTGAGCATGGGAATTAATTTAATTATGGCTAATTAAATTAATATACATGTGGGCAAAGGGGAAAGTGTGACCTAAATTAGGTGTCTACATTTTTCCCCTTTTTGTTGTGTATCTTGTATTGATAAGCAATGCTGACAAAAGCAAGAAGTAGTTTCCCCATGTGTGGGTGAAGGTGATCCCCCTCAAACCAGGAACTGATGAGGTGTAATACAAAGTTAGTAAGTGGGTTAATAAATGTGTAGTTAGTGGAAGTGAAGGTAGGTGGGGAGGGGTAGTGGTCAACTCGGGTAATAGGTAATAGGATAGGGTCGAAAATTGGATAATGGGAAATGACAAACAAACACACACCCACATATACATTTCAACAGGGTACCATATTAAAGAGCTTGCAAAATCTACCTCCTCCAAGTTTGATAGGTTTATCTAAACAATGGTGAAGTGATTTAGGTATCCAAGGTATATGATATGGTTTGGAAACATAACGTAGGTCAGGTGCAGGAACATTTAGGTATGTTCCAGTATACCAAAGGTTTGGGTTGGGATAAACAGCACGAAAAATGGAAAGGTATGGTTGTTAGGCTAAAAAAACATAGGTAATAGCATTGCAAGGTATAATAAGTACATAAGGTCAATGGTCACACCAAATAGGTCAGTTTCATGTAGATATGTCATGGCACGGGTAAGGCCAACCTATAGGTAAAATAACAAATCCCAAGAAACAATAAAGTAAATGTAAGGGTAGTTTTGACTTATAGGTATGGTTCCATAGGTGTCTGGGTTGATGAAAGGTGTGTGAGCACTAATGGTTGTAGGTAAAAAAAAATCTTAGGAAGGGAGAATAACTTGAAGGGAAACTGATGCCAGTTTGAGGGTGAGCGACGTCAGTTGACTAGGGCACAAATACGATTAACATTGGTTAGGTTTGTTTGGGTTATAAAATAAAAATTTTGTATTTTATGAAATCATTGTTGTGTTGTGACTTTTGAGAAAATGACAAAGCCATTGACCTTGTAGCACTTTTCCGAGAGAGAAGGACAAGGCATTGTACTAGACTGAGGTGGAGATTACGAGCGGGGAGAGGAGCTAGGAGATGGGTCCATGAGAATGGTGTGGTCAATTTTGATTGGTTAGAGGTGAGGGGTGGATTGTGGCATGGCACAGGTAGGAGAGGGCTCAGGTAGGCCACTGGTACAATATCTAGACATACCACCATGCCGACAAAACCAAGATGAGGTAAGATTCGATCCCATTCTACACTTTTTAGTTGAAATTGTTTGTAGAAATCGGTTTGGGTAGGAATTAAATTTACATGTGGAAGTTAAATTGATGAAATGGGAAGAGTAGGAAGTCCAATGTGGTCTAAATATGGGTAGGTGGAAATATAGTGGAAGTTTGGGTAGGATAGGGTAGGTTTATAGGTCAATATGGTCATTTTTTACAAAATGGGGGAGGGGTTTTGTGAGTTTGATCGATGTGACAGTGACCGACGTTGGTCAAGGGTGGTCGACATCAATGAGCCATAGCTAACAATTGTCAAATAACAAGTGACTGATGTTGGTCATGATAGACTGATGCTAGTCACCAGTGACTGATGTTGCTCAGATTTTGAGGAAAAATAGATCGAGAAAGGGTTATGGTGGAGGGAAAGAGAAAGATAGGTAGTGAGGTATAAATATAAGTGTGTTGAGAATAGGTGGGGTAAAAGCCATATATGATATGAGTTGAGGGTTGTGAAAGTGGAATAGGGGAAAGGGGTAGGTCGTTAGGGTTGCAGGGAAATAAATAATTAGAATTTCAGGAATTGGTTAGTCAGGTAAGTGATATGTTAGTTATGGTTAAGATTTAGTAATGGTGTGGTTTGTTGGGTACAGGATAAGGACCAATTATAGATGAGAGATAGAGTACTGGCTCTATTATTAGAAGTACAAGGGAGCGTGATGGTAGAGGAGTGGCATCACATTACAAATGTCAGCCTTATTGGGGTCAGAAACTATAGGAACATACTTTGGGAGCTGAACTTGATGGTCACACTCATCAACAAATGGGATTCAGTGACCAACACATTTCATCTTTCAACGAGTGAGATCACAGTCACCCTAGAGGACATGTACAAGATCTTGTAGTTACCTATAGTGGGGATGCAATTTTATTCTATTTCTTCAAAGGAATTAGAGGAGATGATGTTGATGATGTTTGGAGAGGGGATGATAGAGATGAGGTTCCATAGTACGATCCTGAGCTATGGAGATATGTACGTGGCCCATCCTGAGGAGATGAGGTTAGTGGTCCTGATCATGGAGGTAGTGTGTTGTTTTACGCTGCTAGATGTGGAGGGTGGCAGATTCCCATGGGTGCTGATGGGGGTTATCTATGACATGATGGAGGATAGGACTCATTTTTATTGGGTGCCAACATTCTTGGTGCAACTGTATAGGTATTTTTGGGCCTACAAGAGGTTTCAGAGGTTCATTTTGTGTGGCACCTTTCTTCTCCATTACTAGGGATATGATCACATCATATGTGTATGTCTAGTTGGTATGCCCTAGCTAGATACATTCGATGAATTCTTGGTTTGAGTTGGATATAGGCATTGGGTGCCTCTTGTTGGAGAGTGCAAGGCTATCAGGGATACTCATGATGTGGCATATTATAGGTAGGTACTGGAGGGGTTAACTGGAGTGGACATCATTTAGAGGCCATATATTGGCTTCCCTTCATACAGGTAGATGGAAGTGGATCTGGATGAGTTATAACTACTTAGACAAATAGAGGGGAATTGTGATGGTGATCACAAGATGATACCTATTAACAGGGTCAGGCGGTAGTTTGGGCTGCCTCAAGATGTGCCACCACCATTCCCTTAGTAAATGATAGAGGATGTGGAGAGGCCTATGCCTCTACCACAACTGAAAATGTTGACCAAAAAGGAGGAGAAGGTAGTGGATTGATAGATTGATGACACCGAAGTTATATATAGATATAGGAAATGGTGGGAAATCCAACTATGAGTATCACCACCTAGGATAGGGCATCCAAACTTAGCTACCCTTACATTTCAGAGGGATACTTTGTAGGGGCAGGTTTTCACTTTACAAGCCCAAATCACAATATTACAGGGGTAGTTGATGGGGTCTGAGGCATAGGTTATTACATTACCAGAATATGGGGTGGCTTTACAGGCCCATATTGCATAGGGACAAGCACCCACACAGGGTGGAGATGGAGACAAGAGATAGGTGGCCACCTTGCAGGCACATGTAGCAAGTTTATAGGGCCATTTGGCCTCTGCACATGCACAAATTTTGACTTTACATGCCTAGGTCATAACATAGGCAACACCTCAAGCTTCAGGGTAGGGTCCCATGGTGCAGGCACCAGTGGGACATGGTCCCATGGTATAGAGAGGAGGGAAAGGTTCATAGGTATGGGGGCAGAGACCACCAGTAGTAGGAAGGAGGAAAAGAAACTAGCCCAATGCTGTCACCACCTCACCCACATCTAACTATTATATTCCCAATACCTTCGCTACCTCTACAATGGAACCATATATTTTCTAAACAACTGATACCCCACTTGTCCAATCATATAATGAGTCATCTATCCCCGCTACCCACATATTGACTACTAATCCCTTAGAAGTTTTTTTTCAATGCCCCACTCTGGGGGAGTACAACCTATACAATATGGACACATTACTCACTCCACAAGAGTATGGAAACCTATGACAACACCCTTGTTATGACTACCACGTAGGTGGGATTTTCCTTATGGTCCTCCCCATCTCCACAGTAAATTAACATATGGGGGACTTGCTACTGCCACTTATTCACCCAAACCTCCATCCCAAACATGATCATTTTCATCTGACCTCCAATATCTTACTAACCATCACTTTTCCAACACTTTCCTTCACCGTTGCACATGGAAAGGCTTTAGTTTTGGTTTTTACAAACAAGGTCATCATACCATAATTTCATGTACCACCTGTAAACGCAATGATCATAGTGGCATTGGATTTTCCACACCCTCTTGCAAGAAGGCCCGCATCAAACTCATTGAATACAAACCTTCTTTACCACATTCACCAATGTAACCACCTTCACCCATGGAGTCCATAGATCTTTAATCTATTCCTTTTAAATGTTTTTTTTCATAAACATGATTTCCATAGGACCTTTAACCTATCAATGTGATGGCTAGGTTCCCTCTTCTCTTTCCTTCCTTTATCTTGATATGATCAATGACAATACACCTTCTATTAACGTTGTTCAATTTCAGGATGATGATTATTTCCTCACCTACCTTGGTGTGGAAGATTCTTATATTCACTAGTCATTACCTTCTGAGGCACAAACCATGTTGAATGAATTGACTATCGAAATCAACATTAACACTCAAGATGACCCATACATTCTAAGGATGGGCCAGTACTTAGATGGTGTTGAAAGAGGAAGCTTTTACTTCTTTCCTCTTAGATCAAAAAAATGCTTTTTCTTGGTCCTATGCTGATATGCTTGGTATTGACCCAAATATTGTGGTCCATAATATTGTTAGCATTCCTGATGCCAAACCCATAAAATAGAAGTTGTGGAAAATGCATCCTCTCATTGCTCTTCTTGTCAACCATGAACTGTAACACGTTCTCTCGATTTTTTGTATCCTACCCATTGACTATCTCTAATGGATTTCTAACATCGTCCTTGTCACAAAAGCAACAGGGGGACTTCGTATTTGCACATATTTCCATGACCTCAATCTTGCTTGCCCCAAAGATGAATTTCCTCTACCAAGAATTGACCAACTGGTTAATCTCACCACCGTCCATGAGATGTTATCACTCATGGATGGTTTCTTGGGTTATAATCAAATACTACTCGCTCCAGAAGATCAACACAAAAATGCCTTCATCACTCCTTAGGGGACCTTCAGCTATCGATTCATAACTTTTGGCCTTAAAAACCCTGGTGATACATATTAGGGAGCCATGACTTATATCTTCCATTACATCATGCATTACATATTGGAAGATTATCTGGATGACCTTCTTGCCAAATCCAAACATCAAGCCAACACCTAACAGTCCTTAAGGTCATCTTTGAACACCTCATCAAGTATTGTGTTCTCCTTCAACCTAAGAAGTGTGTCTTTGTGGTACTTTCAGGAAAACTGCTTGGTTTCATTGTTTATTTGTGTGGCATAGAAGTCAATCCTACTCAAGTGAAGGCTATTCTCAAAATGCCTCATCCTACTAATCTCTGTCAACTTTGAAGTTTCCAAGGTAAGTTATAATCTATTAATCATTTCATCTCACAAATTTCTAATCGTTGTCAACCATTTAATCATCTCCTCAAAAAGGATGTCTCATTTAAATGGGATGATGAATGCCAAAAATCCTTTGATTCCTTAAAACAATACCTTCTTCAACCACCAGTGCCCATTCCTCCTAAGGATGAGAAAACATTTTACCTATACATTTCCACTACTGACCATTCTTTAGGTTCCATGCTCACTCATCGTGATGAGAAGCACATGGAACAAGTGGTTTATTACATAAGCCATACCCTTTTGGATTATGAAACTAGGTACACCCCTGCTGAAAAACTTTGATTAGCCTTAGTTTTTTTCACCACTAAACTGTGTCATTACCTACTTAACCACAAAACCCTTGTCATCACTAACACTGATCCCCTACATTACATGTATGCCAAACCCTATCAACATCAATGTGTTACACACTGGATCATGTTTCTTGCAGACCTTGACCTCAAATTCATCCATCAAAATTTTGTCAAAGGCCAAGTCATCGCTGACCAACTAGCAGCCGCACGTCTTTCTGGAAATCAACCCTCTAACTTTGATTTCCCTAACAAATCAATTACTATCTTCTCTTTGGATGATGCCACTTACCAAGTGACCTTAATCTTTGATTGTTCCAAATGTCATCGTGGAGGTAGTTTCGGTGTTATCCTCATTCCTCAAGATGGTGAACCTTTTCCTTTATCTATCTTTCAAACTCAATTTTGATTACACTAATAACATCACTGAATATGAAGCACTCATATTAGGCCTTAAAAATTCCATCTCCCTAGATGTTAAATCAATAAATATCTTTGGTGGTTCCCAACTGGTTGTTAACCAAGTCAATGGGATATAATAGTTTCGTAATGAAATACTACAAAAGTACAAATGTTAGGTCGACAACCTCTTGGCTATCTTTTACTGTTATGAACTTCAAAACCACCCATGTTCTACAATTAAATTTGTAGATATCATGGATTACCTGGCTTCTCAGATACCTACTTCATCTTCCAACTGTATAATATTTGTCACAATACAAAGGTTAAAATCACCCTCTTATTTACCTCATGAGGTCCATTATGTTGAAACCATTACACCTGACCCACGTGACCTTTGGTATAAGAAGTTTGTAGATTGTCTTTCCCTTTCCATTCTACCTCACAATCTCACTCGTAATGGACAACGTGCCTTTCTTAAAAGTGTCTCTCGTTATGTTATCATGGGTTGTCTCCTTTATAATAAATGCTTCGATGGTATTCCCTTACGATGCCTTACAAGTTTTGAAATTGCTTACACCATCAAGGAAGTTCACGAAAAAAAAAAATGGAGGCCACTTTAGTGGTTTAACTATTGCTAAATGCATTCTTTTCCTTGGCTATTAATGGCAACCCTTGAACCATTACTATTGTGTTTATGTCAAATTTTGTGTGAAATGCCAACAACATGATAATCTTCATCACACATCAATTCATGCCTTACAGGTCACACGAGACCTTTGGCCTTTCTCTCAATAGGGTTTGGATCTTGTCGAAGATATAAATCCTCATTCTTCACAATTCCATCAATGGATTCATAGCCATCCAGGAAGTAACATAAATCTCAGATCTAGCATACGTTGGGAAGTCCATTAGTAATTCAAATATTGAAGAGGAATAGGCCTTCCATAGTAAGTCACATATTACTACCACATGTCATCCAAATATCCCTCCTTGCTTCATAAATATTTACAACCCCAGTCCTAATGTTTTACTCTTACCCTTATTAAGGATGTTATTTCTTGAGAATCAGATCTACTTAAATTTGGTGTCTACAGTGACAAACTGTTAAAAGAAGAAGCTAAGTTCATAACCTAAAAATATTAAAGGTATAGTTATTGTATGGAAACTATCATATAGATAGGACACTAACACCAAATATGGTCTTGTCCTACTATGGGAACACTTATTTGAAGAAGTATCTGGTTTCATTTTTCTAGAAAGATCTCACACATTTGAGATCCATTCTATTCCATTCATCTTCAAGCCTAGAATCAACCCATATCTTCTGATAAAAGCTAAGTCATTCTCATTTTCATATTTTTTATACTTTTGTTTGTACTTTTCATGCTAGATATTGTTTGATATTACTATATTAATATGATCTCAGTCTTATGATAAATATTTAAATTTATTTAAATCATATGGCAAACCTGTTTAGTGATTGAATCATAGATTTCCCTAGGATCCTTCATGTAGTGTATACCTCATGTATTATTAAAAGGTATTGTGAACCCGTCATCCATATCCTCCTTCACCCAAGTATATATCTATTCCTACGACTAGAATTCAACCTTACTTTTCAAATATTGAAGAGGAATAGGCCTTCCATAGTAAGTCACATATTACTACCAAATTTCATCAAAATATCCCTCCTTTCTTCACAAATCTTTACAACCCTATTCCTAATGTTGTACTCTTATCCATATTAAGGATAAAAGTTCTTATGAATCGGATAATGATGTTTCTTCCATTACTACAAATGATACATGTGTTGAATATTTGGTTAATTTTTCAAGTAAGAAGGTATTTTTAATGATGTTTGTGATACATGTGCATATTTTGATATTTTAGATTCTATCATCAATGTTCCTCACATTACTTCTTCTCCTCTACTTACATATGTGAAATCAATTAGAGTTGATTCTATTGTTGTTACTAATGATATTCAGGTCACTCCCTCTTCTTCTCCACCAAATGTATATTCATTATCCATTGTTACTAAAAAGTACTCTATATCTTTCTCCACCCCTTTTTTTCTTATAATGGTGTTAGTACTCATCTTTCTTCTCATAATGTATTAAAATATGAAAATTTTCATTATTTATGTGTTTATACTATCGATGTTCCCAAAGATAGTATACATAATGATCATCATAAGGATAGTTTGCATATTGATTTTATTCCTTCTTATATAAAACTTTTTGATAAAAGTGTGCAAACTTCCTTTCCTATTGATTCTTCTTTCCATGTTTCTATTCCTAGTTTTCAACTTGTTGATACTAAATTTGACTTTCAACCCAATAGTGTTCATATGGCTACCCATAATGGAAATATTCAACTCCTTAATGAACCCCTTATTCTTTATGCCATTCCTCCCCACGACTATATATATCTTATGCATGTTGTATGATGTTGGTGTTGGTTCCCAATCTAACACCCCAAAAATGTTTGAATGTAGATGACATGAATCGGAGGGAAAGTGGGAGATATGGAGTTTTTTGTTTATCATTTTTAGCTAGGGATAGATCAGTATTACTCACTTGAACAAGCCTTTGGGAATGAAATGGAGGTACCCTACTTCATGGCTCTTCTTGAACAAAGATGAGAGGACCGAGGGGTGTGTTGAAAGATAGAGGAATATATTGTATTTCAAACCCTAAAACTTGTTAGAACTTCAATCTAGAATCAAATGTAACCGCAAAATACAATACTCATTTAAAATAATGGTCACACAAGAATTTCAAATACTTAATACATCAAATAGAAAACACTAAATATAGATGAAATATGATCACAAAAATCATCTCTGTAGAAATTGTTAAATACTTGGGGTATGCTGATATTGAGATTCTAAAATTTGCATATTATGGAAAATATACTTCAAATATGTGGGATGTAATGAAAACACATGTAAAATAAAAAATGATAATGTGATTTACAAGGGTAGGATAGGATGGTAGTTAGTTAAATTCAGGAGGTGGATCTAATGGGGAGAAGCACCAATGCTTTCAATTTTAGTTTGTTGCTTTCATAATATAGAAGAACAAAGATCAAGAAAACATAACCTTCAAAGGGGAATTTACATTCACTGATACCAAATTCATACAAACACTACCAAATATTATTTGAATCTTTAACACAAATGGTTGTGCATAAATATTTAATAAAATATCTATTTCATAACACCCACAATGCACTCAATGGTTGTAAATAGTCACTTCTAAATTAATATTGTAGAAAGGAATTTAATAAATAAACAAATATTGTAAAGTAATACTACAAAAAAATATTCATTAACCATTTTTATAAATCTAATGGGTAGTGGTGTAATGGTTCTTGGGTATCCTAGTAATTGGAAGGTTTAAGGTTCAAATATCAACTTCGTGTAAAGGAATCCTACTACCAACTATTTGGATAAACAGTTGATGGAGAAGAATGATAATGTGGTTTAATAGATGGTCTATCTGAGAGCTTAAATTTCCATCCTTAGATGGTTCCATGGCCGGTGTGGGATGGTGATGCCACAAAGGGCTAGGGACCTCTCCCTAGGTAACCTCTAGAAAAAAATTAACCAATCTTATAAAATATCAAAAAATAACTCTTTCGTATGCCATTGATTTAACATATATAATATTACATAAAAAATTATATTAGTTAAACTGTGTTTTTATTTACAATCTAGAATGTCTAAATAAAACATGTAAAACAGTTATATATGCTTCAATTTGACAAGGGATACATATGTAAATGTTCTCAATACATACTTGTGACTATACAAACACAATCATCCTAGATAGAACAAAAAAATTAGAATCTGTAGAATGAAAACAAACCTTTATTCCTATACAAAATATTCCCAAAAGGGATATGCCTAGATACCCCCTAGGAATAACTCAAAAACAAAAACAAGTGAGTTGTGATCCTTGATCTTCCAAATGGAAAGAAGGGATGTCCCAAATGAATATATATTCCATTTTGATCTACAAAGAAAGAATAGTTTTGAACCATTATGAAACTCGTAGAAGAGTGGAGATTAATCCTTATTTTGCTGACAAACTCTTTTATCTTCTTCTACAATGTCACTATTATATCCAAAAACAACAACCTCTAATTTGCTAGCATGCGTAAATGAGGAAATCGGTGTTTCTAGGTAACATAGGAAAAAATCCAGGTTGTGAGACCTTGCGTGTAGAGACGGTCCTCCAGATAAGGCCAATTCCTCTACCTATCTGTAACACTAACAATACTCCTAATGTTGAAAGAAAATCCTAAACTAAACATGCCAAGGGACTAGCGATAAAAGGATGTGAAAAAAAGGGAAATACTAAGCTAAGATGGGTGGTGATAGCACTAGAGGAAGGGTTGATCATTGTCCATGAGGGCCATGAAATGGATAAAGTGTGGGATAGAGGGCAGATAGGCACGTTGTTGAATGTTGTTTTACCTTGTGGGGTTTGATTGATGTGTGAAGGGGGGAATAATTAGCTCAACCTCAGTATGGAGGGGTTTTCAGGATACCCGTGAGATGTGATGGATGTTTTTGTGCTTCATGAAGAATGTACTAGACTTATTTTCACAACAAGTAAGCATGTAAATCACAAACACTTACACAAAAAAGAGTTAGTAAGATAAGATAAATAGGTTGCATGGTAAATTCTAGTTCCCATAATTCAAGAGACTCTCTTATGTGGATGTCAACCTTCTTTTGAAACAATTAATCTTTATTGATGACAATTTAAAGCACAATATGATAAATGGAAAATGTGATTAGTTGTTATCACTTATTTAGGTGATTACATACATTAGCTAATAGTAATGTAATGAAAACAAGGTTAGAACCTGAAATTGGACTCTAGGTTAGAGTCTTAAGTTCTCTGAGAATTTTGAGCCTGTTGAGCAAGGTAAATCCTCTTCTTCTATGAAGTAAGAATTAGGATCTGCGATATATTCCTCCACGAATAAATAAGATATCTCTTCTTCTATGTCATAGAGGCGTGAAATATCAAAATAAATTTCTGAAAGGCTGATGTTTCTTTTGATTTCATAGTTAGATGTCGTGTGTTTATCCTCTTCTATGTCTAATATTGCCTCGTAATTATATTTGAACTATGTGAGGTTATCCTAGATCCTTTGGAACTCATAGCACACCTCCCAAAAATCCTCAATTTCTTCACGAATGCATTAAGTTGATGTGAATATGGCCTCTAAATGGTCAAGGGGTAAAACGTGGATAACACAGAGTTCTAAGTCATGTAGCAAATAATATTTCTTCCGTTACAAGGGGTTAGAGACAATTGGGAGTGCATTAATGTTCGTAATGCGATAACTTTCACCTTCTATGGCCAACTGATAACATCTATTTTGGAAACATGTTATTAAAGACAAAAATAGACAAATATTGTTAGGAAGATTGGAAGAAATATATAACAAAAACATATTGTGCAGGAATTGCCAGTAATCAGGCTAATCGCAAGCGATTACTGTGAATTCTAATAGACTACAAAAATAGAGATTAAAAATCAATTAATCTAAGACTTAAATGATTTTCAAAGTGTAGAGAGAATATTAATTAAATGATGAGTAATTTTACCTAACAATAGAAGAAGAATTCAGTGAAAATGAGTGCTCACCTTGGATGATTGGACATATTGAATGATAGATAGGTAAAAATGGCTTAAGGATGTCTTTATAAATAATGATGGATGAAAAAATGATCATATTAAAGCACTATAACAATAATAATACTCTATTGAAAATTCTTGTTCTCTGAAATGCTCGTGGATGAATGTAACCTCCCTGTAAAGTCCAAAAATACTCCCTCAAAGAGGCTAGCAAACCTATTTATATAGATCACTAGAAACTGGGTTAGTCACTGACAATTTTGGCAAATCCAAGATATGGGATAAAAGGTGTGTTTTTCTTACCATTTTGACCTTGATTTGGAGGGATTTATACAGAAGTTGGAATATTAAGTGGGAGAAGCACAAATTAAGACTAGGTTAGTTAGGATGAAGATAGAGGTCATTTTGGAATGTTTCTAAAGTTGAATTAGTTCTAACTAGTTAAGTGTTGGGAGGTTGTTATAGATACGTTAGAGGTAGTTAAGTGGTATTTATATAAGTTTTCTAAAACAACAAGTTACAACTAGTGAGTGTAGACAATTTGACATGGTGAGGTGTGAGGGTATATTTAATTTAATTTAATTACTGAAGTAATTAATTCATTAGACCTAGGGATGTGGTGGGGTGAACATTAAATTAATTTAATTAAAGGGGAAAAGTGGGTGACCTAGTGTCATGGAGTGTTTTGAATGGAATTTTTTTATCGAGGATGGGTTTGAGACATTGATAGTGAGGGATTGTAGATTTTTGGTGTCTACATTTGCCCCTTTTTAGTCTGATGATTTTTGGAAAATCATTAGACAAAAACAATGAGAAGGTTTTGTTTACATGAGTGAATTTACTGTAATACAATACAATGAAAAATAATGTTTTTTTTTTCAAAGGCTTCCCCAGTCGAAGGGGGTACAAAATGAGTTACCGGGGAATCAATTGATATGGTGGCCAAAGTCTCAATTCCTGTAGACATATGATTCTTGACAAATGGGGAAGACTAGGTGATTAGGGTGAAAGGGCTCACGTCCCATAGATGAATGGTGAATCCCAATATTTACTATTTTTGTTTGATTCAAGATTTCAAGGGCTAAGGCCTATTGAAAACATGACACACTTGTGAAAATGGTAAAAATGGAAAGGTTTAGGGAAATGTGGGTATGAATTCCTAAAGAAGGTAAATCGTCGATGATTAGTGCAATCTCCGGAAATTACATTACATTCAAATGGGGGATACAAATAACAAAAAAAAAAAATTTTAACATATTGTGGTTGTGACAAAAATGACCTATAAGAGGGAATATTCAGTGTAAAATAAATTTTTTTAAAGCAAAAGGTTGTGAGAATGGCATCATCCAGTAGGAAACGCAAACCTGTGATGGCTGAGGTAGGTTTTTGTACAATTTTATTTCATTTTTTGTGAATTTAAGATGATTTTGCTGGGTTTCTCATCATATTGGGGTGTGCAGATGCCTTAATTTTAATTTGTAGGAATTGTTGGCAATTCCTCCAATCGCTAATGATTGAGGTGAATCACAAACTATTCACCTGTGACAAAAATAATTTTAATATTAAATGGAAAGTAATGATTTTTGATGAATTTTGTGTAATGTTTATGGTTGATATTAATGCAAGATGTGTGTTTGGATGTTGGTGTTGATGTTATAATGTTGTTTTTTTGTGAGGATATTTTTTTGTTTTTATTTTTTTATTTTTTTTAGAAATGAATGTTGTTTTTAAATACTAATATGATAATATTAATGTTTGTTTTGTGTGTTTTTGTTTTACATGTGGATGAAAATTTTACCATCCTTGAACACATACCATTGATGTTAGATGAGGTACAAGAGGACTTATCTGATGAGGATTGGGAGCATGTTAAGGCAATGGGTTTTGGTGGCATGAGATTTTATAGACGGGTTCATAGATTTCATAGTCCTATATTGTTGTTTTTATAGAGGTGGAACCCTTCCACCAATAATTTATAGATTCATATTGGGGAGATGAGCATCACTCTTGAGGATTTTCATCATATCACGAGATGTATAGTTCGTGGACATTCCATTTATTCTATTAATGAGGACGAGATAGTAGACACAATGCAAAGGTTATATGGAGGGCATGCTCGGGATGTGAGGTATTCATTAGGATAATTTTATTACCAAGTGTTATATGAACTTGGGAGAGCTGTCTATCCATGGATGATGTTGAATATGTTATTTATTTCATGTTTTTCTTTGCTGGATTCAGGGGGCAGTCATTTTCCTTGGATGATGACTAGTGTTGTTTTCAAGATGATATAGCACCGTACACTATTTGAGTGGGTACCCACTTTACTAGCACAAACATTTAGAAAGATATGGGCTTGGAAATACCACAAGAATTATGGCATTAGTGTTGGATTTCTATTATATTTTTTGGCACATAAGCACATTGCAATTGCTGGTCCATTAGGTTTACCTTGCGACATTGATGCTAGACATCTTATCTTCATGAGATGGAGTTAGAATCTAGGTCGACTGAGGAAGGCGAAGGGGCCTAGCTATTATAGAGATTTAATATTGGGGATATAGGTGGGTGAAGTAGTGTGGAGACCATACCTATATTTCTCTGATTGGCCTGAGTTTCGTCAAGATTTGTTATACTTATAGTAGGATATTTGGGTAGGGTCGTAGAAATGGAGAGGATGAGATTCTATGTTTTAGTCATGTTATGAGATAGTTTTTTCTAAATTAGGGTATACTTGAGGATCTAGTATAGTAAAAGTGAGAGGATGGAGATACCAAGACTCCACAAGCTATTGAAGTGAGGCCCATAGTTATTGATGAGCAGATGGAAACCATGGGTCACGATGACAAGGGGCAAATAGTTTCGACTGATGATGCAGGGGTGACTTCAGATTTTACTACATGGTGGTCCCGTTCATTGAGGAATGTTGTTCAGACTAGGGTAGTAGAGAGGGATACACAAATAGTTAGATGATTTCATGCTTGGGCAGCAGGAGGAGCACATGCACCAAAGGAGGAAAGAGGTGAGGGTGATTATAATATCGTTATGGCTATTACAGTAGTGACATTTGAGAATACTACTATGGAGTGAGAGAAATATCCCATTTAGAGAAAACATGATGACCTTATGGGAGTTTGGGATATTCTCATCACAGATAGGGATGGTTTTATTTTTGACTGTGATAGCCTTTAGACACATCTTGTATAGGTCTCTTTTGATATATACAAGTCTAAGGGACACATGGATACAATGAGGAAGGCCTTAGGGATCACAAGGCCTTCCATATCTGATACAAATTTATCATATGGCTTGATAGAGGGGTGCATCTTTAACACATCCTCCTTGTATTATTTCACTTGTGCACTATGAGGTTGTGCAAGTGGAGAGAGACTACTATGTTAATATGGTCATTAAGAATTACCCAAGTGCCACTTTATATGTTGATCACGTAACTACCGAAGCGATGGCCAAAGTAGTAGCGAGGCCTAGTGCTATCATGGAAAGCATGGGGAAACAACCTTAGAGGCCATGGAGAGGGAGCAGCTGGAGGAGAGGTTGTTGTGACAATTTTTCACAAAGGCGGTGGAGATACAGGTGCAGCTGGAGGTAATCCTGCTCGTAGAGGTAAGGGTGGTGGCAGCATGATGTTAGGAGAAATTTATTTTACCACATGATTATATATGATGTTATAGGCTCCTTAAATCCCATTTTGATACAATGATTATTCAGTCATTTTTGATGATGATGATGGTTTATTACTTATTCTTGTGATTTGATTTATATATGTTATATGTTGTATGTTGTATGTTTTTGGAATGTTTCAATATAATGGAAGGATTTTGATGGATGTGATATATGTTAGGATGTTTGAGAATGTGGTTTTTTGTATTTTATTTATTTAAATGAATTTTAAAAAGTGATCCAATAATTATTCCAAATCAATAATGTAACTAAAATAGAGTAAAAAATGGAATACAATTGGTATATGTGGTGGGTTTGAAAAAAAACACTTCTTGAACTTGTAGCCTTTTAGATGTTAAATAAAATTATCAATTGGTAGTTATGTAAACTATGATAGGAATGGGAGTTAAAACAACTATATTTTACTAGGATGACAAAAAGTATTTTTGTGTGTATTGGACAATGTGGGAGAAAGGGTTCTCTATTTCAACAAATTTAGAGAAAGTTGATGCCCCAGATTTTACATATTTTTTTGAAACAAACTAATTGATGTGGGAAGATTTCTATGATGAGAAATATGATTGATGTGGGAAGATTTACTATATGCTCATGAATTTTTAAGGTTGATCAATATAAGAATCCTTTTATATGATTATCCATCCTTCAAGGGTATGGTCTACATTTTTATTTTTGACTGAATGGTCATTCTTCAAGGGCATCAATAATTTTGATGGGTAGCTGTCTTTCGGGGGAGAAGTCTATTTTTTGTCTATTTTTTATAATTATTTATGCTCTGTGAATACATGTGCTTCAAGGGATCAATCTATTATAATTTAATATTTGATAAGATAAGCATCTAAATGAATTTTTACATATATTTTTGAGCTAAGGGAAAGAACCCTAATAGAGTGTCTTGAGGAGGGTATGAATGTGTATGCATCCTACATAAACATGCCCCTTGTCATGGTCTAGATGTGTAGGTGAAACGATTGTAAGGAACTTATGCAAAGGAAGGAAATCAATGCAATGATATGATGGTGTGATAGGATTTGAATCGAACTACCATCATGATAATCCATTTTTTTAATAGTATAAAGTCTACAAGTATGAAGCATTCAATGGTTTCACCTCAGGTTACTCATTAAGAAAAGAGAGACGATACACTCATGACCCATACTTGTGTGTGATAAAATACATATCAATCCAATTAGGGGTAAACTTTCTATGTTTTATCGATTCTAATGTAGTAACATTTTGATTCTCTTTGAGTACAAGATCACCAATTTAAAAATTGTGTTCTTTGACATGTTTGTTGTATGCTCTGTTGATTTTTTGTTTATAAACTTGATGATGTTTGAGGGTTTTTAGACGTTTTTCATCTAATAATTCTAATTGTGCTAGGAGATCTTGACAATATTCTTTTTCAGGGATGAAATATTTGAGGGATACACATAGTGATGGAATTTGAATTTCAAGAGGCACAATCACTTCATAGCCATAGACAAGTGAGTAGGTTGTTGCACCTATAGGTGTGTGGATGTTAGTTTGATAAGCATAGAGAGTGAACATTATTTGGAGATGCCAGTTCCTGCCAACATCATATATTGTTTTCATGAGGATTTTGTTAAGTATTTTATTAGACACATAAGCCTACCCATTTTCTTGAGGATAATATGGTAATGAAAAATTGAGTTTGATGTTAAATGTGTCACAAAGCTGTTTAAATTCCTTATTTTTAAAGGATTTTCCATTATCTATGAAAATTTTATGTGGCATGCCAAAATGGCGTATGATTGTAAACACCAAATTTGGGTCACACTCCTCTTGGTCCCCTTCAATAAATTAGCATAATATATTTAAACACATCATGACCCCTTCATCCCATATTAATATTTCATCCTCACATTATTAATTAATTTCATTATTTTAATTAAGTTAATATCATCCTCACACCTCCACCTCATCATTACACCTCACCCTAGACCCATTCCAGGGGCATTTAACTCACAATGACCGATTCATCACTCTCAGAACTAATTCATCACTCTCAGTGCTAAGTCACCACTTTACCTAACTAACTAAGAATTATTCCTAAACCTAATTGGACTTATTTTATGACCTTTCTACCTTTTCTAATGAGAACTTGACTTCCCTAAGTGGACTCCATCAAAATCATGCCAAAAATAGTAAAGATCTGCCTATTTTTGGTAAACCTAGACTTTCCCACCTTAACTGACGTTTGGTATCCCTTGACTGACGCCGATCATATAACCACAATTTGTTACCTTATATATGCTTTCAAAACTCTTTACATGGGTATTTGATTCATTTATTGGATCTTGATTGCATTCAAGCCCTCCTACATCCAGATGACGAACACGTTCAACTACAGTGTAGGACAAGCAACCGGTTTCCCTTTGAGAGTGTTGGAATACTCATGGAATCACATAGGCCATACTTCCACAACAATGGACTCAATCACTTCTCCTTCGATCAATCATCAACCATCCCAACTTCAAATATCTGTAAAACATCAAGTGAGTATTGTGATTTTAATCATTTGTGCTTATTCCTTTTGTAGATCTCTTGCTCCTTTCAGTAGTTTATTTCCTTTGTTGCATGTACATCACCCTCTTCCCACCAATCCATTATTCAAACACATCCCAAGACTTTTCACCATTCTAAGCCTCCTTCTTAGTATCCCTAAGTCTTATTGGCCATATTACGACCCAAACCATACTACCCTCACTCTATGTGCAATCACAAAGAGCCTAAAAACCTATTCTTAATAATTTACTACCTATTGCCCCTACCAACATCGGTTCCTTGACTGATGTTAGTTTAACCCCCATACCAACATCATTCTTTGTGTCATTTCACAGTCTCAGACCAGCAAGCTTCCCACTCACCCAAAATTAACCCATACTTCAACCAATCAATCCCAGACCCTTACCATACCTTTGACAGACCTGTCTGACTTCAAAAAACCCCGATTCTAATTATATTAGTGTTATTTTAATATTTAGCATAAAATCTAGTGTATTGTGTGCATGAGAAACCTAAATCATTACATTGTAATAGGACTTATTTATTTCAATTGTTTATTCACATTGAATTGTATTATATAGAGGATTGAAAAACCATTTGAGGAAGCATCACAATTCCTGAATCTAGCCTTGCTAGACAGTCCTCTAACTCTTGCTATTTAATACTCTTTTAGTGGTATTTCTTTTTATCTACAAGTATTCCTTCTCAGACAAAAATGAGTTCTCTACAATTAGCTTGAATAAAGTCAATAACACACACATTCAATCTTTGACCTACATATCACAAGTATTCCTCCTTGATAATTACCTTATTTATTTTATCACATGATTTTTTTGTGAAACAATGTTTTGATATATGAAGTTGATGATGGGTCAAGATTTTTACAAGGTTAAAGGGGTGGCTTCAACCCATTTAGTGAAATATTCAGTTTTTGTGATTATGGAATGATGTTATTGGGATGATTTTGGATTGATTGCATGAATGAGGTATAGCCCCCTTGAGAGAAATGCCATAGGTCATAAGTGGGTTGTAATGTTTGACTAGGGACATGAATAAGATCTGAATGAAGTTGGTATTTGACACACTTCTTTATGTATGTACAATAGTTTTTAATGATAGTATGCCAGTAATAACCTAGTCATATGATGCGTTTAGTGATGGCATTGCCACTGAAGTGACCACCATAAATTCCATCGTGGACCTCTTTCAATTTATTTGGTTGATTCATATAATTTAAGACCACATAGTAATATACCATTGAAACTATGTTTGTATAAGATGCCCCCTATGATAACAGAGTGGGTGATACATTGAAAGAATTATCATTTAGCAGACTGTGATAAATCTAAGGGGAGTTTACATTCATTGAGATAGTCAAATATCTGTGTGTACCATAGATCTATTGGATTGTTATCAATATTATTTATTGAATGTGACACATTTTGATGTGAAGGATGATCCAAGCATTGAACAAGCACAAACATCTTAGTTTTATCCTTGGAATTTTTTGTTTTGAAAAGGACAAGGGATCTGAGGGATGCCACAGTATCTAAAAACATGTTATAGGATTATGGGATGGCTTGAATGGTGTAATGATCGAAGGAATCGAGGAGAAATTCAATAAAAACTTTCTATTTTTATAGGATTTCATTCTTACATTAATATTTTCCTTTAACTTGACTAATGATGAGTTGTGAATCTCCATAGATTTCTAGGATGTGGTCACCTAGGATAATGGAGGCATTTAGACCCATGATTAAGGCTTCGTATTATGCCATGTTGTTAGTACATTTAAAGTTAAATTTGAATGATAAAAAAAGTGGGATGTTCTAGGGTGGTATGATGATGGCTCTGACTTCTCCTTGGAAATTAGCACCATAAAAAAAAGAGGGTCATTTTGATGGGTATGAAATAAGATTCATTGTTATTAGATTCATTAACAATGTTGATGGATTCATTAGGAAAATGTTTCATGAGGTATTTGATTATCTGGAAGGGGTGCATTAGTGATCTGCTCTGTATTGGCTTAACCCTTAATAAACTTATGAGATATGATTTCGAGGTCAAATTCAGTCATGAGCATAAGCCATCAGGTTATGTGATCATTATGGTAATGTTTAGCGTACATGGCCTTAAGTAGGTTAAAAATGGTGATGACATATTTATTGTGATTGAGAAGATAATGTATGAGTTTGGAGGTGGCAAAATACAATGCACAAAATAGTTTTTCATCTTCATTGTAGCATGTGTCATATTCGTGAAGTGTGCGGCTAATGTAATACACAAATTTTTCACGACCTTGATAATCATGATGAGCCAGAATAGATCGTAAGGCATGCTTTGAAATGGATATGTATAAATAAAATGGATCCTCTTCACAAGGTAGAGTAAGAACATGTCAAGATAATAGGTATTGTTTGATTTCATCAAAGGCTTTCTAGCAATCAGAATCCCAATGAAATAATACGTCCTTATCAATCAAGTGGTGAAATGGTTGACAACAGTTAGAGATCTATGATATGAAAAGTTGAATGGATTGTAAATTACCCTCAAGGATACATAGTTGCTTAAGATTGGATGGAGGAGGAATTTCAATTATTTATTTAACTTTTTCCAAGTCAAATTCAATGCCTTGGATAGATATGATGAACCCTAAACTTTTTCTACTAAGGACACAAAAGAAAAACTTTTCAGGATTAAGATGAAAATACAATTGGATGAGACAAGTGAATATTGAATCAAGGACATCAATATGGTTTTTTTGTGATTTAGATTTCCCTAATAGGTCATTAATGTAGTCTTCAACAATTTTATGGATAAGTTCATGGAAAATTTATGTCATAGCACATTGGTAAGTGGATCTTGCATTTTTAATACCAAATGACATGACACAGTAACAAAAGGTCCCCCAAGGTGTGATGAAATTAGTTTGTTGTTGATATTTGGGAGACATAAGGATTTTCTTATAACTAGATAATCCATCCATGAGGGAAATAATTTCATGGCTTATTGTTAGGTTGACAAGCTGATCTATGTTTGGGAGAGGGAAATCATCCTTTGGACAAGCAAGATTGAGATCCCTAAAGTCTATGTAGATGTGTATTTTACCTGAGGATTTGGATATGGGAACAACATTGGAAACCTTATGGATAGTCAATAGGTACAATGAAGTTAGCGGATAAGAGGAATTGCAACTCTTCTTTAACAAGGAGAGCTATATGGAACTGCATTTTATGAAGTTTCTATTTGATTGGATTAGCATTGGGATACATGACTATGTTGTGTATGATGATGTTAGAATCTATTTCAAGAATATAACTATATGACGGGGTGAAGTCTTGGTGATATTTTATGAGGAACGCAGTGAATTAATTAAGCTCTTATGGACTTAAGGATATACCTACCTTAATTATGCAAGAATCCTGAGGAGAGCCTAAGTTAATGTCGAGAGTGAATTCCTTAAGAATATTTGGTGTTTTAGATGGTAGAGATTTTGGAAGAAAATGATCTCTATCTCCCATAAGGCTAGTAAATCTTCTTCAACCTTTTCTGAATAAACAAGGGATAATGATTTAGTGGAGTGCTTGGATTGATAAGGAAGTGGCGTTATATATATAACATTGATTTAAAAAAGTTAAATGGGATGGGCATAGTGTCGTCTACATCCATGGGATCTTTATGGTTCATTGATGATGATGGTTCTAGTTTAGAAATAGTTAGGGATATAAAAATCTTGAATCTAATGGCTTCACACATGTTGGAGGTGAATAATTTATAGCCTAATCCACATTTCTCATGAGATTTAATGGAACACAGGATGGGTTGATCATGGGTTCCTTGTTCATAACATCCAAGGCCAAAACCTCTCCATACACAATGATGAAGATACATGCGGGCGAAGTTGGGATATCAAAGGGACTTGAAATATAACATGAATGGAATTACATGATATGGATTGATTTCTTGAGATGGAGGGTTATTAAGTCCTCAATAAATAAGGTTTGTTTTGAGATATGTAAGACCATAGGAAATAATATATCCTATTTTTGGGTCATACATGGGTTGCTTGTCAAGGCGGCCATATGTTTTAGGTGAAGGGATAGAATTAAGCATGAGGATACAATATTCTATGAGCGTGAGGTGTTTTACCGCATCATCAAGAGAGGAATCATCTAGAAGTAAGAATAGATGCACTAGTGGATGCTTCATCATATGGATCAAGTGTGGATTTAGGTACAAGGACATAATTTCAGTGGTACACAATGTAGCAGTCAACGAATAGATTTGGATCAGCGGGAATAGTGAAATTCCATCCTTCATGTTCTTATTTGACACAGTGATGGAGGGTGGAAGGAACACACCATATGCTATATATCTAGGGGTATCCCAATAACATTTTGTATTGGAATTCTCCCTTGATTATGTAGAAGATTTTGGGTAGGGGTTTGATTCCAAATTCAAGTAGAAGTATGACAGTGCCTAATGTGGGTGTGATAGTTTCATTGAAAGATCATAATAGAACTAGAGTTTGAGAAATAACAATTTTAGGTAATTTGAGTTGGTCAAAAGTGAGGGATGGTATGATATTGATGGAAACACCACTATCAATCATGATTCTCTTAATGGATATTTCATTAATCTGAGTGGTGATGAATAGTGTTAGGTCATTGTCCTCTGCTATGAGAGAGAATTTTAGAAGATTCGAAAGATATATAGGTGAATGTTTTGAGATCACCCAAGAAGTTTATGAATGAAATTAGATCATTGGTTGGTACGATGATGGATTGAAGGGATTCTACCATGGCATATTTATGAAAAAAAAATGTTTATATAACTTCTAGAGTGACATCCATATGAGATATTGGTGTAATTGTTTAATGGCGACCTTTTGTATTGCGGTGAAAGGGGATGTTATTGCTTGTATGGAAAATTTATCTTTTGATGGGGGAATTTGATTAGACTCTTCAGGATCCAAGGAAATGGACACCTTAAGATTACTAGATCGACCTAATAGTTTAGGAGGTGGAGGTATAGCAATGGATGTTTTACCTTTCTTATGCTCTGATGTTTCTTTATCATAATTTTGTGAACAGGTGGTGATGTGTACAACACTGACTGAATGATAATATGCTTTAGGGATAGATTCTTCAGGTTTTGATGATGATGATGACAATTTTAGCATTATATTTAATTGGGAAGTAAAGAAGAGTGGAATATCAAGTTCCTTTACTTTCAAATGAAAGGCTCTGCAATTCTCAATGGAGTGGCCATGTGCCCTATCGTAATCACAAAAAATATTGAAGTCGTAATGAGAAGGTTTCCACCCAAGATGATCTGACAGCTAAGGAGTTGGTACTGTAATAAGTGAATGCTGAAGAAGGTCATCTAATATGGTGGAATAATTCCCCTTAGGTGTATACATAGATGGAAAAAAGGTTGTATTTGTATTCATCTCAGGAGGAATTAAGATGGGTTTTTTAGTGATGGGTTGTTTATTTGTTAGCCATGGAGTATTTCTAGCTATTGCAAAATATGGAGGAAGGGGATCCTGTATGGGTGGCTACTACAGAGAATAGTAGGAATGTGCAAGGAATGGAGGGTGATGGTACATTATGGATTCTCGTAGTGGAGTGATAGATGTATAATACAAACTCAATTTACGAGATTGGTAGATGGTATTTTCCCCTATAATAATAAAGTGATTGACCGGTATAAGGGAGTGAGGACTATGCAGGGGATTCTGATCTGGAGGGACATAGTAAGGGCCCTTAAAATATTGAATGGTGTCTTGTTTATTATGTCTCATAGGCCTTAGCCTTGGCATGATAATACAATCACAAAAGTAGGAATTCCCCTTGTAGGAGGAGATAGATGAAAAAGTGGAGGGCCATGGAAATGATATGTTTCATCATAATAAGGGATTATAAAGACCTGAATGACACCCTGTTTATTAGGACCTTTGAGCTTTTGGATGAACTAGGTATGGTTGATGAGGATGTCATAGAAGGGTCTAATTTTTATAAGCTGGTAGGTATTTTAGGTTGTTTTTCAGGTATAGTTTTGGGTGTAGTAGAATATGTGGGTATGGGTCTTGTAGTGGCATTTGACAAGGGCATATGAATAGTTTTAGTAACATTCTTAACATGTGGTAGTTTAGCAACTTTGAGCTCGTTGGATTTTGGTGTAGATTCTATAGGTTTTTATTTGGTAAGTGAGAAGGATGCATGAAAGGCTTTAGTGATAATTTCAACAGATGGAGGCTCCTTAGTCAACATTTTAGGCTCATTGGCTATTGGTGTTGATTATGTGGATTTTGTTTTATTAAGTGACAAGGTGGATTAAGGGATAGGCTCAATTTTTGTTATTATATTTATGGTGTGGATAGCATTCTTTTATGGTTGATTGAAATACAAAGGATGATTTGGAAAAGGTTTCTTAAATATGTCAATATTTTTATTTGGAGGTGCGTTTGGATTGTCTAAGTGAAGCTCACCCTTTTTATCAAATATTGAAGTACGTTGTGGAATGTAGGAAACCCTTTGATGTCATGTCTATTGACCCTATGATACTTATAATGGTCATTATCTTAGTACCAAATGAGTTTATATATTGATATATCCATGGTTTGGATGGGAGTGAGAGATATCATGTTAGAGGCAAGTGGTTTGTAAAAAACTTGTCTATAATTCTCTTCTATAGGTGGGTGGTTACGTTTTTTATGAGGGCGCTCGACGGTAGATTTTTCCTTGGGAGATGATTTAACTATGAAGACATTGGAAATAATTTTTACTTATCAAGACTGGACATTAACTTGTATGGGAACTTATATTTTGGCTTTTTAGGACGAAGCTTTACCCATTCATATTCTAGAGCTCATAATTTCAGTTTACATGCCATGGTAAAAGACTCATCAAAAGTTTGGAATGATTGGATCTGTAATGTATATGAGATGTGTTTAGCGCATGCCTAGAAAAATACCTCAATTAACTCATTTTTGGTAATTTAAATGATAGTTTACTAGTCACACCCCTCCAACAAGTGTCGGAGTTAGTGATAGATTCATCTTCAAATTGTATAATGGAATATAGGTCATTAATAGTGATTTTATGGGCTATGTTGATGGAAAAGTGGTCTAAGAAAAGTTGGGCAAGCTGCGTAAAGGAGAATAGGGAATTTTACAGGATTTTTGGTACCAATCTAAGGAGGGACTGGTGAGGGACATGGGAAAGGTCTGCAGCATTAGATCTTGATCATGAGCTATTAGATGACACGCATGATGGAAGGCATAAATATGTTGTTGGGGATCTTCCTTGCTATAAAACTTGATAACTTAGGAAGTTCCTAGTTGGGTGGATATGGTTTATATGGTACTGAAGGGTTAATGGGATCGTTGCAAATTTTATCATAATATATCACATTCTTGGATGAGGATGAAGTGGCTTTAAGAATGGATATGCAGATTAAAAGGGCTTGAAGGGGATCAATTTTTATTTGTTACTGTGAGGATGAGCCAGGTTGGCATAAGGACTACCTATGATGTGAGTATGCCTGGTATTGTTGAGGAATGCCTTGTTGGTGGGGATTTTTTTTGGGGGGAAGTATATTTGATACGAGGTATTGTGCTGATAAAACTTATTATGTTGAGGGAAATGGTATTGTGGAATATTTTTTTAAGGTGTGCATTTTTGCGGTACGTTGTATTGAGGAATGTTTTTTTGTGGTAAAATTTGTTAATAGGGAATGTTTTATTGAGGGATATTTTGATGATAAGGGATGTTTTTTTGTGGGATGTTTTGATGGGATGGAGAACCTTTTTAGAAGGTCATAGGCTGTGATATTTGAATGTATTGGTATTGTAATGACATTGACATATGAGTGAGTGTTTGTGAATATGTGAGTTTTTTCTGGGAGTACATGGCAAAGGAAGGAGAGGATGATGCCTATTTTGGAACACTTTGTTGTGGGATACTGTATTGTGGGATGTTTTGTAGGGGTGTGGATTATGGCAAGGAGATCAGTGGTTATGAAGGTTGTGCTATGTATTGTGAAACATGATGCGTGCTAGCAATGAAACTAATATTGAATAGTGGTGTATAATAAATTTGGATCAGTTTTACAGATGAATAATGTACAATATTAAACACGGAATAATAATATACTTTCAATTCATTCCAGATACATACATACTGAACAAGATGCCAATATATAGGGAGATAGTTTCCTATTAAGTAGGAAACAACTCAACCAAAAATATCTCCTATTTAGTTGTGATTGTTACTCACGTAACAATACACAACTCAAATCATATGAGTTGTTAAAACAACTCCAACCAACATATTATTGTTAATATAACAATAATATAATTACTAACATTTATATTTAATGAATACATAAATAATGTAAACATTAATACTTAATTTCCTAACATTCCCCCCCTTAATGTTTACATGGTAACATTAGAACTTTCACACTTCCTTTGCAACTTGCCACCTCTACGTGCTCATGATCTTGGCACAAACTCAAACTGAAGGTAGAAGAAGGAACACATCAACTTATTATCGACCAAGCACTGTCAGGAACACATATGACCGACGAGGATGGGAACATGCTCAGGAACCATCTGCTTATCAACCAGTCACTCTAGGGAACACATCTGACCTAGCAGTGTGGGAAATCAAGCAGGAACACATCTGAATAGCCTTCATTGGTTTTCAAGAGGCTAACCACATACCTAGGTATGAACAAGAACACATCTGACTGTTCTACCTCATCAAGCCTCATGATGCTGCATTTGACTGTGTTATTTGTTCTGTACTATGTTTTTTGCATTTGGGGAAATAGGAAAAGCCACAAACTCAAATGAAAAATTGAAAAACTGAAAATGGAACATTGGATCATGTTGATCATGTTCCCCCCTCAATGTGAACATTTCACTTATTCAACACACAATAGGAACTCTGAAAAAGAATCACACCAAGCTGAAATTCACACCACACAACTGAATTTGGAACACTGCAAAACTCAAAAAACAAGTACTCACACTGCACACTTGTGCCACCAAATCATTCTGTGTGGCCCCATCATTGGTGACTAACGAGAGGTCGTTGTCTGACCTCCAGCCTCCGATGCCTCCATCCTCCATTGACATGCTGCTAACTCAACTGGATTTAGATATGAAGCTCAACTGTTTACACATTATTTATTATATCTTCCCTCCGCAATGTGAAACACTTTATTTTTTCAGACGTCGGGTAACACTGACAATGCATCTGTGAGGAAAAATTTATTTTATTTTTTATTTTTTATTTTTGAGACTTTTACAATTTTTGACTTTGACTCAATAAATGATGTATTTGGACAATGACAAAACTAAAAACATAAGTCACTTTTAGAGATTTTTCGAACTTTGACGATGACTCGTATAATTTGACATAAGATAATTTGACATGACAAATGTCAATGACTCACAAATTTGACATAGACCTATGACGTGTACACACTTAATCTTGAATTTATATGTCTTTGATGACTAATGGAACATTTAATGTAAAAAATAACATTAAATATTAATTTGAGACTGACATAAACAGATAAGCACAAATGACAAACTCCTATTATAAAGACTCAAGATGACTTACAATACACTATAACAATTACATTTGAATAATGGACTAAATATATATGGAAATTTTAACAAGGACACATTTATATTGAAGTGACTCTATTTATAATGACATGTCAAGAAAACATGTACTACATGGAGGTATAAAACTTGGGAGTAGATTGCATGGTCAAAAAATAGCCCGATTCAGATGCCAAGGTAAAGGCATACCAGAATGAGATGAACACCACTAAATCTTGTACGCATGGACAAATATACTTGCAGATGGATAAATTCATAGGAATGCATATGGACTAGTCACTGCATATAAAATAAGAGTTAGCGGTGCATGTAGATATGAGTTCTATTCTCCACAATTGTTCCACCTTGGACAATAAAATCCACAAACCAAAGAAGACTGCGTGGGAATAATCCCAAAATTTTGAGCCTCAGATTTTATGATACAACCTTCTCTTAAAAAAATACTCCCTTCTGATTGAAAACGCTTTATATAGAAATGATGAGATCAGTCAATTGATGGCAGGTATTTCACAACTACACCACAAAATGTGAATGCTGACAGGTGATCAGAATATTCATGCAGTTGAGGGATACACTCCAATATCCACAATACACGCTCTAATGTTGACAATCCATGCTATGTAATTAAGAACTGATGCATGCATTAGATAAGAACATCCATGAGTGGAAGAAAAAATGACAGTTTGTTAGATATCCATGCATAAATATGAACCACCACTTGAAGGAACAAACACAGGCACAAAACCCGTCACATTTCTACACAGAACTGCTCACTTATCAAAACGAATTTTCCAAAACAATTTCTAGGTTTTATTTCCTGCGTTGCAAGCTTTTCAGAACATTTTGAAATTCTCAATTTTGTTAAGAAATGAGAAAGTTACGAGTATTTTACTGAAGGCCTGTTTTGGATCAAGCTTGGCGGAAGAGCTGCGCCATGATGTTACAAAAACATCTTTTCTTCCCTTTTTTTCTTTTGTTGCTGGAAATAGAAATGAACCAGAGGCATCCCCTTCTCTAATATGAAAAATACATTATGTGAACGTGGTTATCCATGCTCTCATACCAAATAATAAATTTGGATCAGTTTTACAGATGAATAATGTACAATATTAAACACGGAATAATAATATACTTTTAATTCATTCCGGATACATACATACTGAACAAGCTGCCAATATATAGGGAGATAGTTTCCTATTAAGTAGGAAACAACTCAACTGCAAATATCTCCTATTTAGTTGTGATTTTTACTCACGTAACAATACACAACTCAAATCATATGAGTTGTTAAAACAACTCCAACCAACATATTATTGTTAATATAACAATAATAGAATTACTAACATTTGTATTTAATGAATACATAAATAATGTAAACATTAATACTTAATTTCCTAACAGTGTAGTCATAGGAGTGGACATGGTTATGTTATGAATGGGGATAGTAAACTCTTGGGAAGATACAACAGTAGAAAATTCTACGAAACCCAATGGAGATGTTTTTTACTTGTGAGGAGGATGGAGGGGTAGAATAGGAAGAGTGGTAATACTTAGAGGAGGTGTGGATCTTGTAGAAGGAATTGGTGAAGAGGTGGATTGTTGAGTAGATGTTTTTGTGATGAAATCATGTGGAGATCATAAATATGAACCAAAGAGATCTCGAGTGCTTCGGGTTGACTAGTGGAAGGTTCTTCATTCGATGTTTGAAATGGGTTAGTAGAGTTGGCAGATACCTGGGGTTAACTATTTTTTGGTGTTTCAAGTTTATTTGAAGTTTATGGATATAACTGTTGGATGATAGGGTCTTAATTTTGATCGATAAGACTTGTAATGGAAGTGGAAGGATTATAGGTGTGTCAAACGGATTGGGGTGTGAATGGTTGCATTTGAACATTTCTCACTACTAACGAAACATTGAGGGAAATAGGATTTGAATCTATTATTTCTTCAAAAATAGGGTCTCCCATATTGTAGAAAGGAGGTCCAAATGCTTCTCATTGAGGACTAGAGGAAAAGATATTTTCTGTTTCTTGTGGTCTAGGTGTATGAAGGAATTGACCATGATATTAATGTGGAGAATGGAATACTTTTTGTCCGGTTTCATTGTTATAGTTGATCCCTCATTCACTCCAAGTTTTTTGGGTTTCAGAAAAGGGATTAGATGTGTATGTTTTATAATATAGGATCTGATGTTGCATTGGTATAGAAAGTGTTGTAGTGTAATACGGTATATGTTGTTGAAATTTAGGGGGTGGAGTAGACATGTTTTCAGAAGTCGGGTTATGAGCTTGTTGTCTAGTAAGTACCATGATAAAAAACCACACAAACACCTAGAAAATGGAAAATACCTAGATGGGGATATTTATAAACAATAAGAAAAAGAAAAAAAAGTGTTGTTTTGTATTAATCTTGATTAATTATGAAAATGTGAATGTGTAAGATTGTTAACAAGGGTTCGAGGAAGTGGTAAAATATGGATGGTTTTGGGTATGTTTAAGGGTGGAGTCCTCGATATACCTGATGTTACGTGAGGCCCAACTATGTATTGCTACCGGTATGGGCATGGTATTAAGGCTTATCCCCTCACTTCATGATCTTGTTGTGATAAGGGAGTCAGGTGCTGAGCCAAAATATATTAAAAAATAAGAGATTATACTCAGCTAGAACACCGAGTTGGTTTCCCTATCGGGTGATGAAATCCCAATTAGTTTCACCTGGGTGGGAGTTTTTTAAATGCATTTTTGATTTGATAGTAATTTTTTTTTTTTGTGGGGGGGGGGGGGGAAGATATGTGAATGCAATGATTTGATCTCCTAATTAAAACTAGATGATCAAGAAGTATGAAATCATTCATTTTATCACCTAAAATGAAATGTTTATTTTTCAATGAGGAAAATCAAAAAAAGATGCAAAACTGAAAGAAAACAGAAGGCTTTAGGACTTACTGTGAGAATGCTCTTTTTAAAAAATATTTTTAGCAATTTTAAAGCGAACAATCAGCACATCCAATAGATGAATTTCTAAGAAACAATTCCTTGCAACCAGATTAGAGAAAATAGAGAACATAAAACAACAGATTGTGGGGAAATGGTAAAAAAATAAAAACACATTCCAATTGCTAGAGATTTGGTTAATCACATATGATTATTCTGATTGCAGACGATTACCAAACATTTAAAACAATGAATATAGTACTGATAAAGTGAAACAAAATAATAAGGGAAAAGGGTCCCATCATGCATGCCAAAATGTTAAACGTTGTTTTACCTTAGGGGTTTTCTTGATGTGTTAAGGGGGTAAAAATTAGCTCAACCTTATTATGGCATGGTTTTTAGGATACCCACAAGATGTGATAGATGTTTTTATGTTTTGTGAAAAATGTACTAGAATTATTTTCCTTTCAAGTAAGCATGCAAATCATAAACACTTGCACAAAATAGAGTTAGTAAAATAAGATGTGCACGTTGTCTTTAAAAGGCCAGTTCCCAGAATTCAAGAGACTCCCTTATGTGGATATCAACCTCCTTTTGAAACACTTAAGATTAATTGATGATAATTTGAAGTGAAATATGATATATGCAAAATGTGATCTATTTTTATCAATTATTTAGGTGATTACATACATTAGTTGATAGTAATGAAATGAAAACAACAAGGTTAGAACCCAAAATCAAAATTTTGGTTAGAGTCTAAGTTCTTTGAGAAGTATGAGCCTATTGAGCAGGCTAAATCATCTTCTTCTATGAAGTAAGAATCATGCTCTAACATATAGTCCATGAATAAATCAAACATCTCTTCTTTTGTGTCGTAGAGGCATGAAAGATCAAAATCAGTTTTCAGAAGGTTGATGTTACTTTTGATGTCGGATTGAGATGAATTGTGGTTGTCCTATAGTATGTCTAGGCTTTCCTCGTAATTGTATTCAAACTATTCAAGATTATCCTGGATCCTCTAGACATCATATTACACCTTCCAAAAATCCTCAGTTGCTTCATGAATGCATTGATTTGATGCAAATATGGCCTTCAAATGGTCAAGGGGTACAATGTGCATAACACAGAGTTCTAAGTCATGTAGAAAATCATACTGCTTATAGTACAAGTGATGTTGGAAGATTTGGAGTGAATCAATGTTGGTAATGGGATAAATGTCACCTCCTATGGCCATCTGATAACATCCATTCTAAGAAACATGCTAGCAATGAAAAAAATAGACAAAGATTGTTAGGAAGATTAGAAGAAATATATGATAGAAAAATATTGTGTAGGAATTCCTAGAAATCATGCTAATCAAGGCAATTATGTTGAATTCTAATTAACTACAAAAATAGAGATTAAAAATCAATTAATCTAAGAATTTAATGATTTTCAAAGCATAGACATAAAGGCAATTGAATGACAAGCAATGTTACCTAAAAATAGAATTATAATTCAGTGAAAATAAGGGCTCACCTTGAATGCTTGGACAAATTGAATAGTTGATAGGTAAAAATGGATTCATGATGGATGATACAATGATTAACATAAGCACTGTAATGATAGTAATGCAATGTTGAAAAGGATTTATCTGTGAAATACTTGTGGTTGAACTTAACTTCTCTATAAATTTCAAAAATCCTCCCCAGAAGAGGCTAGCAAAATTTTTTATATAGATCGTCAGCGACCAGGATAATCACTGATGATTTTAGAAAATATGAGTTAGAGGATGAAAGGTGTGATTTTCTTACCATTTTGATCTTTATTTAGAGGGATTTCAAAATAAGTTGGAATATTAAGTGGGAGAAGCTCAAAATAAGACTAGGTTAGTTAGAATGAAGATAGAGGTCATTTTGGAAGGTTTCTAAAGTTGACTTACTTCTAACTAGTTAAGTGTGGGGAGGTGGTTAGGGATAGGTTAGAGGTAGTTAAGTGGTATTTATAGAAGTTTGTTAAAGTAGCTAGTTAACACTGGTGAGGTGTGAGGGAGAGGTGTGAGGTTATATTTATTTTAATTTTATTAATAAATTAATTAATTAATTAGATCTAGGGATGTGGTGGCGTGAACATTCAATTAATTTAATTAAAGGGGAAAAGTGTGTGACCTAGTGTCGTGGAGTGTCATGAGTGGTGTGTTTTGATCGTGAATGGGTTTGAGATATTTATAGTGAGGGAGTGTATATTTTTGGTGCCTACACGTGCACCATAGACAAGAACCACTTGGAATTGGCTTACAATGCATTAAAAACACATGAACAAGGGATGTAAAAGTGAAGGAGACACATAGCATGCCAAGAGATGGAAAGAGAGAGGAGAGATGCAATGAAAATGAGAAAGGGAATACAAGAGTTGCACAACATAATATTTTATTGCTCAATGGATGCATAGTGATATACATTCATGGCAGAGGTGAGAATTGCAGAGACCAAGCTCAAGGTCTATAACTCATGGAAATTCAGCCACCATTTTGGCATGGTGCCATTACAACAAAAAAGGGATATCCATTTTAATGAGTAGATCTCTACAATTTATAAAAGAAGGAGAGAAGAGAAGGAAAAATGGAGGGAAAATAATATTAAAATCTTCAACCACCAACTAAAAGTAAAAAATTCCTACAAAACTACTTACATGGTTATCAGATGCGCATTCCCATGTCTAGTTCATGTGTAGAACAAGGAAGAGGGAATGATATGAAGGAATATGGGTGGTTAGATCGATTAGATGCATGTATTAATGACCAGAAAGACATTTCCCTATTTTCCATGTACCAAATCCCATCTAAATCTGATTTTAAAAATTCCAACATGGAGTTGATGTTAGTAGATTTCAAACAAGGCCGAATGCATGGGAATCTGAGAACTTGAGAAAAATTTATAGTTGTCATAATATCTATAGTGAAAAATGAATCCGCAAGACATGTGGCACACACTAATTGACTAAATAAATCGGCCAACTATACAGCTATTTTGTTGTTTATGCCATGTGTCACACACTGGTTCATTGCAAGGATCCAATGCCCAAATGGCGTGCTCTGGTTGGTGACATGTAGCACACTCAATTTATGACACATGAAATGTGGCACAAAAAGGGCATAGAATAATGTGCAAAGGCATGAACGCAGAAGAGAAAGGAAAGGAAGGGAAACAGAGTAAGGGAACACGTAAAGGTGTTACACGCGGGAGGAAGATGCATTACTACAAGAGTAGGAAAGTATGCGAGGGGGTGTGAGCATTAAGAATCATGAGTGCACAAGAAAAAGGAAAGGGCACTCATGGTGCAAGTGTGAATATATGCAAGGGAATTAGCCAAATTGGAAGGCAAGTCAAGGGTGTGTGCACAAAGAGTGCGCAACATATTGGGAATGAAAATAGGTACACAAGAGGAAGGTAAAAAGGGAGAATGTAAGGATATAGAAGAAAACATAGGGAAGAAGTTGGGAAGGAATGCGAGGACACATGGAAGAAAGGGAGTCAAGAGAAAAATTCTAAGGTAATAAACTTGAGCACACACAACCTGAAATAGGAAACATCAAAGTTTGAACATAAAATATAAGTTATCCAAAAAATTTGGGGAGTTATTTAGGACAACAGTTTGGAGAATTTCAGGGTCATCTTCTTGCTAGATGAAGAGACTAGTAGCCTTAGTGGCATCCATTGGGCATGGAGTCAGGTTGGAAACTTGAAGATCTGATTTTTAACTTGAGGAACACCCCTAGAATCACTTTAATAATGTCTGAACTCATAATTAGACTGTTACTCTCATATGAAGATGTTTTGATTTGGATCTTGAGGGTTAAAATATGTGCGTAGACTTTTGGAACCTCCTCTTTCTGAAAAATTAACTATTGTCTTGGAAGCAACTAAAAGGGGCATGCACAAGGCACATAACAAGGAAGGAAATAGTGCCAGATGTAGCGCGCCAAACACAGAACTATGTACAGAATTTGAAAATCATACATGTTCAAATATAAACATGCAGAGTGTGTGCTAGAATTTTTGTTTCTAAAATCAAACCTAAACTAACCTAAAATAACTAGAGGAAAAGGATGCACAAGTAAAACCTGTAATAGGTAAGGAGAAGTAGTTTCCTTTCCTCACAAATTGTGACCACGTAACTGATTTGGAACTGAACATTGTCAGGAACAAAAGTGAAAAATTGTCTTACAGATGGCCTTTCACCCTCCTCAAATTATCAACATAGATATAAAAAATACGTTTGGCACTTGTTCTATTCTTGGGTATGGGAGGTAGTGCTATTGACCTTTCACACATTTAAGTGCAACCTCATGCTCTGCAGTGAGTATGAATAATGGAAAAATTTTCTTTGGCTCTATATTATCTAGATATCTGATTGGGCATGCCTTGATCATTTTCATTTTCCCATTTCTTTGAAGCTCAATCTCACAGATGGGATTTTTGTGTAGACTTTTGTCCTAAAAGTGACTTCTTGTAGGCTAGATCACGTGCATTTTTTCCTCTACAAAAAGTTCTTTCTCTTTTAGAACTGCACCCTCTAGAATAACTAAATTTCTTGTGAAAGAGGAACCCTAATGATCTCATCATCTCAATCAAATTCACACCATTCTTCAATCGTTATACATTTTTCAAACATGGTGACATTGACTGGGGATGGTGCATATGGAAGATGTAGTTCATTTTTGTCATAGCTAGATACATGGGACTGGGAATAAGGTGGAAGAATGGGCAAGTAAGGAATGTGCATATGAGGAATGGAAGTGCGTGTGGAGGTAATGCTACAAAGGGATGGAGGGAATAGGGTGAAGAAAATGAATTCTCAGTGAGAGCATTACAAAGAAAGTTGGGAATATGGGAAATGTGCTGAGATGATGTAGGTTTGGGAGAAGGAATGAGAGGGCTATATGATGGTAGTGCAAGGTTTCCCCATTGATAGGGTTTCTCAGTACTAGATTTTTGATCCTCCATTTCCTTAGCCCATTGCGTAATTTGAGGTAGCATCTCAAAAAAAAAAATGCAACTTCTGTTGGGTGCTAAACTAGCCTAGTATAGGGCCGACCTATGGACAAGGGACCATGAAGCCAACTTTAGCCACCTTTATTGAGCATTTGACTTTGAGTTTCATCATGTTCATCTTCATTTCATTCACCTTCCTCTGAAAATTAGCATCTTCCATGGATTTTCCACCATCATTTGTATAGCCTTTTTCTGAAAAAAACATTTTAGTTAGACAAATAACCATATGACTGAGTGGGGGTTGGGTTATATGAATATTCTTGATGGGGATCAAAACATTTATTTGAAGGAGTTTTTTTAAAATATGGGGATTGATGGAAATAGTTATGTTGTTGTAAATGATGATTCCAAGAGGATAAAGAAGTCATGATTGCATAACTTCGAAAGAGGAAGGTGGAATGATGGTAGAAGGAAAATGAATGAAATAAGGAGGGGAGGCTGGTCTACGAATGAGATAATGGGTCCATTTCAATCAGTGGAGTCACCAGATGTGTTGAAATATGCCTCCAAAGGCTGGATCTCAATGATAACACATTGAACTTGTTGAGATGAAGATGTATATCTCTTCAAACTACTCCCACTAGACATTTCAGAACTATTATAGCAAAAAGCAACACCCTTTTATTTTCTAGCATGCATAAATGAGGCACTCGGTGTTTCTGGGTAACATGACACGGTCTCCATGTTGTGTGACATTGCTCACAGGGACAGGCCTTTGGAGAAGGTTGGTTTTTCCATCTATCTCTAATGCTAACACTACTCTTAATGTAGAAATAAAATCCTAAACTAAATATGCCAAGGAACCAGGGATACAAGGATGTGAAAAAATGCAAAATATTAAGCTAAGAAGGGAAGTGATAGCACCAGAGGAAGGGTCAATCATTCTCCATGATGGGTAGGAAAGGGAGAAAGCATGGGAGAGAAGGCAGACAGGTGTGCACCATAGACAAGAAGCACCCTGACTCATCTTCTTCCACATTGAAAACACATGAAAATGAGACCTGTAAGTAAAGGGGACACAAAAAAATCCAAGAGATGCAAACAGAGAGGTGAGATGTAATGAAAATAAGAAAGGGAAAACAAGAGTTCCACAAAACATAATTTTATTGCTCAAAGGACGCACAATCATATACATTCATGGTAGAAGGTGGGAATACATTACAGAGAAAAAACTCAAGGTCTAAATCTCATGGGAAGTTGACCACCATTTTGGCATGGTGCCATTACAACAAAAAAAAGAGATCCATTTTAATGAGAAAAGCTCTACAATTTATAGAATAAGGAGAGAAGAGAAGGAGAAAATGAGGGAAACTCATATTCAAATCTTCAACCACAAAAAGAAAGCAATAAATTCCTACAAAACCACCTATAGGGCTATTATATGCACCTTCCCAGGTCTGTTTGGCATGTAGAATAAGAAATAGGGCATGATATGAAGGAACCAGGATGGTTGGATCGATTAGATGCATGTATTAATTACCAAAAAATAGTTTTCCTATTTTGTGCCTACCAAATCCTACCTAAATCTGATTTTGAAAAGTACAATGTGAATTTGATTTTAGTAGCTTTCAAACAAGGCTTGACATGTGGGAATATGAGCACTATAGAAGAAGTTATAGCTGTCAGAAGATCTATAATGCAAACTAAACACAAAAGACACATGGTGCATGTTGATTGATTGAAGAAATTGGCCAACTATATAATTTTTTTTTGGTTTCTACCACATGTCACACACTGGTTCATTGCAAGGATTCGAAACATAGTTGACATGCTTTAGTTGGTTGCATGTAGCACACTCAATGTCAAACACATGAAACATGGCATACAAGGGCACAAAATAAGGTGCAAAGACATGCATGCATAAGAGAAAGGTGTGGAAGGGAAACAAAGGAAGGGTGCATGCAAAGGTATTGTGCGCAGAAGGAAGATGCATAGCTGTAGGAGAAGGAAAGTATGTGAGGGGGTGCAAGAATTAGGAAGCATGAGTGTGTAAGAAAAAGGAAAGGGTGCATGGGGCGTAAACATGAATATATGTAAGGGAATTTTCCAAGTTGGAATGAAAGTCAATGGTGTGCGCGTAAAGAGTGCATGACATACTGGGAATGAAAGTGGGTTCCCATGAGGAAGGTACAAAGGGAGAATGAAAGGAAATAGAATAATATTGAGGGAAGAAGTTGGGAAGGATTGTGGGGTCATGTGGAAGAAATGAAGTCGAATAAAAAATTCCAAGGGAACAAACTTGAGTGCATGCAACCTGAAATGTGAATCATAAAAGTCATAATATAAAATATAAGTTGTCCAAATGATTTGGGGAGTTATTTGGGACAACATTCACCATCATACATTTTCTTCAAGGAATATTTTTTTACTTATTGTAATCAAATCATTTCATTCATTTTCTGAAATAATAATGAATAGAAAGGAATAAATAATGGGGAAGGGGATGAATAATAAAGAAATACTCAAGGAGGGTTGAGATCAAACTACCCACTCTTTGATTTTTCCTGTAGTTTATTTCATGTATATATCAAAACATTCAAACATCCCCAAAATGGGGTTGTTATCCGACCTTTTATGATAGAGAAATATTGTTTATTGTCTAGTTAAAACATTGTCAAATTCAACATAAATTTCCTTCTTTTTCTTGATTCTCTTGGCCAATTTATTAACATACCCTTCCAAATGAATTAATTGATGAATAGAAGAATAATTAAAGTCCGTTTGAGGCTCCAAATCCCCTACAATGTTCTACTAAATAATCTCTATCAACTTATCTATGTCTGGAGATCTTGGAGTGTAAGTATCCTTGAGGGGAAGTATCCTCTTAAGCTTTGAATCAATATCATTTACATATTTCCTTGATATTTCACTCATTTCCTAGAGCTTACTTTTTCACTCCCCCAAGGTGTCCATTCTTAATCTGATATCCCCTTCATACTTATATTGTTTTCCTTAGAAATTTGAGGGAATTATTCCTTCTTTCTTTACCACTTCATGATTCATACTTGTGATGGCTTCAAGATTGGGCAGAAATCCATCCCAATATTCAACTTATTTTTGATACTTATCAATCAGTGCTTTTCTTTATTCATTTTTGTCTAACACTTCATTGTAGCATTCAATTATTTCTTTGATGAATTTTTTTCCTTCTCACATTAACTCCTTCTCCCATTACTTTTTGGCTTCCCCCCTACATCTCAAATCATCAAATTTTTTTATCACTTCTGGAGTGATAACTGTGGAAATTTATTGGATTTTCAAGGGGAGAATGTATCCATTTTTCACATAAGTTGACAAGATGCCAAATTTCTCTCTAAGTTATTTCTTGGTCTCTTTATATTTATCCATTTGTTATAAGAGACATCCTATTACCTTGGTAACCTCATGTTTAATACCCATTATGTTTGGTTTCCCTAATGGTTTCTTAGTGATTTGGTAATATGATTGGAAGATTCATCCCTTAAGACATTATTTTATGGGGTAGAAACTTCCATAAACCTTTCTTCTTAAGGTCTCACCATTTTTCCTGATAAAATATTTTTTTTCTTTGGTGTTTCAGATGAAATCAATAAAATGATGCTTTCAAATTCATCTTCCTCTACTTGCACTCTTACCTTTCTCTTTCTTGGGAGTTCTGCTACCAATAATCCTTCACTTATATATTTTCCTTCTCCCTTTTGCTTTTTGTTGGGAGACACTTGGTAAAACTACAATATCTTATGATTTAGAGAGTATGAGCTAGAATCATCAACCTATACTTATGGTGTATCCACATTTTTAGTTGACTATACTTATGTTTCATCTTTTTCTTCCTCTTTTTATTTTTATTCTTCTTCCATCTCAATTGAAGGATGTTGAACACTTTCATATGAAATTATATCAACTCCAATCTTAACCCCTCCTTTCCTATATGGAGAATATTTCTTAACTGGCTTAGTTTGTTCCTTTATTTGATCACGAGACTCTGATTCTATAATATGTTAGCAGTTTCATGAGTTGAAATTATTATTTCAACCATGTCTAGAGATAATTGAAGAGGATATATGGTTTTTGGTTGCTCAACCTCTTCCAATGGAATTTTTACAACATATATTTATTTTATTTCTATCTCTATAACCTCTTATGTGGTGGATTATTTGTGATATGTTGAGCCTCCTTCTATTCAAATGGTGCAACTTGTACAATTACAACTTGGAAATTTTCTACATGAAGGTTAGATCCAACATCTTGGCCTAAGCCATGAAAAAAACAGTGAAGATATGCTCATTTGATAGGTCTTTCCTCTTTTTTCCCACACTTTCAGGGACACTCTGCACTTGTATTTCTTGAATTGTGATAGAGGCAGGAACCTCTTGTGACATAGAAGGTGGAGTAGTATTAACTACCTCTAGGGTCACTGATACTTCAACAAGTATTTCAAGGCCTATATTAAATCCTTCTAATGGTTCATTAGAATTTTTTTCTACTGCACGAGTTTCTACCATTTCCCTTTTAACCATTACAAAATTCTTAGTAACTAGTTCTTCGTCCACTTCTTTATGGATGGGATCCAATATTGGACTCATCCTAGGTTTCCTTAGTGAAAAACTTCCTCTCATCCTCTTTCCTTTGCTAGGTAATTCTCTTGGAGTAGAACATGTTGCACCTATTTGGGTTTTTTTTATCAAGTAATAGTCACCTTGGGCCTAGAAGTGGGATAGGGGACAACTTGGATATGAGTGGAATCATTAAGGGTACATTCTTCATTTTTTTATTCAATATTTCCTTAGTCATATGTGTCAATCTAGGAACAAAGGTCCATTTCTTGTTTGAAACTACACTTATCTCTTCCACTACCTTTGTATTTAGTCTCTTAATGGAAATATATGGATATTTTCCCCTCAGGGGATCTTAACCTATGGCTACTTTCTTAAAAGTTGGAAGTATATATTTTATTGCACCACCAACCCTGTACCCCCTCAATATTGTTGTATTTTGTATGGAAGATCAATTCCCTTTCTTTTCAAGCAAAACAAGGTATTGTTGATGATGTGAGTTTTCCTTTCATGTAAGGATGTAGTTTCATTTGTATTCCAATTAAGAGGTGGCACTGGGTGTGCTGCAATGTTTTATCTATATAGTATTTACTCATCGCATCTCCTTCATCCACCAAACCCTCAGGAACAACAGTGATTTTATAGTCAATGAATTGGGTGAGGGTGATTCTAGAGTAGTATGTAATTCTTACCTCCTCCTCATCTATGTATTCCATTGAGTAGTCCTCATAATGAGGCTCATGATGTATACAAGGAAAATTGAAACAAATGAAAGAAAACATCAATAAAAATGCAATGCAATGCAAACTTTTCTTTAAGTTCTCTTGTAACCTGGGATGATATGGTTGAAGTATCAAATGGAGTAACAACATTGTTGAATCTCTTTATATGATTTGGCTATGGAGTCTCCAAATTTGGTTCCAAATTGAAGAAGGATATGCTACGAGTAATGGATTATTAAATGGGTAGCCTCACAACGTGTAAATTCAAATGGAAAATTGATAGAGTAATAATAAAAATTCCTAAAGCTTCCAAAATATTATTTTTAAGGAAAGAGCCTCTTATTTATAGCTAAAGGAGAGTCCATGGATTTTGGATCAAGATTTAAATAATTTTCAAGTAAATGAATGCATTTTCCTAATTTAACAAGTTGATTCGGTCTATACAATTATCTACTTTAAATAAGAATTTAAGGGGAAATGAATTTGAATTCTTAGCTCTCGAATTCTTTAGGTGTACATGAAATTTTACTTCCACCTTTGTAGGGTTCTATAATTTGAGTGGAGTGAGCTAGTTCAACTTGAGTGAGTTGGATAGTGAAGTGAAGATGAGTGAAGGGTTATTAGATAAATAGATTTTATTCAATTTAAATGGATAATTATATTAGATAAGGTGTGTAAGGTGTACATTTGATGCATGATAGAATTAATTAAATTAATTCTAATAAGATGTGGGAGGATTAATAATAGGTATTTATTTTTTATGATCTCCACATTTTCCCCTCTTTAAAGTTTTATTATGAAGTAATGGAATTTTAAAGATAGTAGACATATGTAAATTAATGAGCAGATGATAAGGATGTATGGGGGTCAACTTGATATACCTGGTGAATCATTTGAATGTGGAATTAAGTATAGATGCTTTATTTTCCATTGTGAAACATTTTTATTCCCCGGTGAGTATGGATTATGCTAAGGGATTGCCCCCTCAAGAGGATGGGTGATGTGATAAATACTTTGGCAGTTGCTTGATATGAAGAGGGATAAGGAAGATGACTCACAAGTATGGGAATGATTTTTTTTATCATAGATCAAGCTTCCATTTAAGGATTTTATTTAAGAGAAACCTTATTTTTTTGTTGCATAATATAAATATCGCCATGATTATTAAAGAATCATGATGTTTAACCCATTATGTGTATAAAAAACATACACACTGTAAACAAAAGGTAAAATGTAAAACAAAGCTAATATAAGCAGTAAACGTATGCCCCATGGTTATTAATGAACCAAGATGATAAAAAATACTAATTAATCCAATGAAAACAAAAGATTAAAAGTAAACCAAACCTAGTATACATAGTTAAAGTATGCACCATGGTTATAAATGAGCCAAGATGATAGGAAAATACATGTAATTGGTCAAGAAAGAAGAGAAAAAATGTAAAAAAACTCTAAATTAAGAGAATTATCTATGCCCATAATGTGTTCCATAGTGATGTTTGGGAAGAGTTGGATTCCCCCAAGTAAGGATTCATGCAAGGGGATTGGATCAGACTGAAATAGTGGGATCAACTAACAATCTTTGTTAGATCTAGATTGAAGAGTAATATGAGATTGAATGGTTCATTTCCCCTAAGTAAGGATGCATGAAAGGGAGGGAATGAAATCTGATATTTCCCCAAGAGAGGATACATGTGAGGGATATTATTTACTTGACTTTCCCCCAAGAAAGGATACATGAAAGGGGTAAAATGATTTGTTTTTTATAGTCATAGGATCACTGGAACGATAACTAAGATAAGAGTTAAATGTTTGATTTTTTTGAGTTGTGTTTATTTTTGTAGGATTTTTGTTGGTTTGTAAATGTTTAGGATTTTTTATTATTTGGATATTTTTGGATTTTGATTATTTAATTTTACTAGTTTTGTGATTTTTGAATGTTTTTGTATTTTTTTGATCCAATTGTAATAACCAGTGAGATTTAGTGAATTGATTTGGGACCCACCAAAACATACACAATCATTTAAATGATTATGAAGATAAAGGGATGGATGTAATTTAAAATGGAAGGGGATGAAAGATGGTGTATATCCTAAATTGAAGGAATAAGCAACAAAACTAGTTTGGAAAAAAAATTGTAAGATGGATAGGATGGATGAGCTATATAAGTGAGTGTGCAAAAATTCCCCCAGCATGACATATATGGCTCAGGAATATAATCTCTTCAAATGAGTCACATTCATGGGTTCTTTATGCTCTTTTCCATTTTGAGTGGATAAATTATATGCACCTGATCCAAATTTTATAATAATAAGATAATGACCCAATCAATTTTGCTCAAATTTTCCTTTCTTGTCCCAATATTTGGCTGTATTCTATTGATTTTTTTTAAAAAGGCCCCCAATTTCAATTTCTTGGCTTTATCTTCTTTGTTTTAGCTACAAAAAAATCATTTCAGATACACTTGGAGATGTTCTAAAGCATTGAGAAGATTTTCATTTAGGAGATCCATCTCAGAAAGATGATTGTGTCGATAGTCATCTTCGTTGATCAAATGTTAGAGGGATAAAAAAAGTGATGAGATACCAACATCTATAGGTAATACATTTTCAGATCCATATATAATTAAAAATTGAGTGGCTTTGATCAGAGTATCGAAGTATTTTAAATAGGCCTAGAGGGCAAGGTATACTTACGTATGCCAATCATGGCCATTCTTATCAAAAATATTTTCCATGATGGATTTTAATTTCTTGTTGGAATTTTTTACTTGAAATTACATTGGGGATAATAAGGGGTAAATCACTGAAGGTGTATGTTGAATTGTTTAGCTAATGATTTAATGGTTTTATTTTTGAATGACATGTTATTATCATTAACAAGAGAGGATGGAATTCAAAAGAAATAAATAAGGTGATTGAATATGAATTTGGAGATATTATTTCTAGTGACATATGTAAGAGAAAGGATAATTTTAGTGGCGAATATTCATAATATGGTGAAAATTTCATTTTAGGAAAATTTGAAAAGGTGAATTTTTCGGAGTAGGTCAGTGTCCTTTTTGCCTAAAATTTAGAGTATATTTTTTTAGGGGTTGTCTTCACCTACATTTGAAAACATCTCCTATAAACACCTAGGTGATTTTTCGAATAATATACTACTACCAGTACCTTACCAATACCAAGAAATTACTTACTCTAAGCACCAGAGCACAGTATAGATTTGATTATTGTTAGTAGTTTATAGTTGAGTGACAAATGCTATTTGTTGATGTGCGACTATAAATATTATCTGTAGAGGGGTGACAAAGAGATCTTGCTAATGCATGACAAGGGTTTACTTGTTGATGCCTAACACTGATCTTGTTGACACATGACTGTATTTTGGTTGATGTAGGATGGATTTTTTATCTAATGCATGACAAGGATATTTCTTGACATGTGACTTATTGCATTTGCTAACGTGCCACAAAGATTTTTTGTAAATGGATGATAAGGAGATATTGTTGATGTGTGACAGGGGTTTGTTTTTTAATGCCTGACATTGATCTTCTTGATGTGTAACTATATTTTTGTTAACATATGACATAATTTTATCTGACACATGAATTATAGAGTTTTCTGATGCATGACTCAATTTTCTCTTATGCGCGACTTAGTGAATTTGATGACACGTAACTTAGTGTGTTTGCTGATGTGTAACTCAGTTTTCTCTGATGTGTGACTTAGTGTATTTACTGACGCGTGACTTAGTTTTCTCTAACACGTGACTTAGTGTGTTTTTTGACACATGACTTAGTTTAGAATAATGGAAGGTGCTAGTGCTTAGAATGAGAAAACCCAAAAAGTAACGAAGAAATATTAGAAGTCCCTGCTAAAGTATTTTGGAAACTTTACTGCTACAGATACCAAAATTACTAGCACCCATATAGCTGCCGCTAGATTGAATCATATTATAGAATGTGTGGAAATTAATATTGAGGTGGACATGCATTATGCATAGTATCAATAAAATGACACCTATAATGATACCATTCTAGATCTTGAAGATATACCTATTGATATGCCAGATCCTGGAGATATTATTCATGTTTGGGTGTAACTGGGAGTGCATCAAGATATTACACATATAAATACTCAGCAAAATGGAACACAAAAATCAAATTCAAACTCTGGTTCATAAAGATGAAACCAAGTGATTGTGATACTGCTAAAAATTCTACTAAAAAAAGTAAAACACTGAAAATGAACAAGAATATGTGGACAATTGGGAGGACATAAAAGTTTGATTGGTCTTCCAAATTTCCATTTATTGAACCTGTACAACCATCTAATTTAGAAGAGATCCCATCTAATGTACATGTACAATATGTATGTGGAAATTGGGAAAGTAGCAAAAAATGCAACTGAAGTTGGACACTGTAGAAAAACACTATGGAAAACAATATTTGACTGTAACAGGGGAGGATGGATAGAAAATCAAAACACACAGGTGGAAAAGTGAAAAATAATGTATGCATGTTAAATACGCAGTAGAGCATGAAATAGAATAAAATAAAAGCATACATCTCATGAAAAAGGGAGGAATGATCACATCACAAATTGGTAAGATGAATCATACAAATCTGCATGAAAAATGCATACAATTCTCTACTTTCGTTCACATAGTAAAGAAAGGAAAACCAATTTTGGACTTCCTTTATTTTAAATTTTTGTATCAATATAATCAAATGCCCAATGTTCCTTGGTCTCACTAGTTTGACATTAGTGAATGGGAAATGTAAAAATTCCTTTCAATGATAAAGAAGGAAGATTTGAAAGAGAATGTAAAAAAATAAAAGTTTATCTCTCTTTCTATTGATGAAGTGACAACAATAAAAAATACTACATGGTTATGTATCCATGTCTATACTTTATAAAATCATATAATGACCCATCATCTGCTGGGTGTTATGAAAACGGTTAAAAACTGTAATGTCGAAAACCTACATAAAATAGTTGTTTCTCATTTGAAATATATTGTTGGAATGACTGATTATGAAATTGGTATGCATCTAAGCAGATGGTGCATAATTCATTTAGGGTCACAAAATAGGGCTCTGTGTTAAATTGCAAACAATAGTGGCCCCTTATATGCTAGCAATTCACTGTATGGCTGACAAAATGAATTGAGCATATAAAATGGTAAGCAATCACGAAAATGTTTCTAAAGTAGAAGACCTTATAAGAGAAATGGATGACTATATGGAAAGCAACCCAAAGCATTTTCTTTAATTCTATAAATTCACAATTGGAATTAAAAATGGTAAAAAACTTCTAAAGGATGTTGAGATGAGATGGATTTGCTTGTATGAACCTGCATGCAGAGTTTGTGAGGAGTATCCTTCTTTTGTTGGTTACATGCACAAATATCATCATGAAGCTGACATAGTGAGGGACTTGTTGTTTCATTTAAGTGATTTGGAGACATTTCTTACATTGGTTGGTATTATTCCCATGTTACAGGAGATCAATACACTGATGAAGCATGGACAAGAGAGATTAATCTATATTGTTGAATTTATACGGATGAGAAAAATGGTATGTCAAAGTCTTGTTATCTTGTACTATTCCCAAGATATTTTTGATACACCTATTTTTGAGAATTGGAAAGCTTTGTTATATCTTAAAAATCCTAGTAACTATTGAGATTTAATATCCACGATCACCTCTCCATCAATGTTAATGGGAGGGACATAACATTGCACATTTTGTAAAAACGTCAAGATATTATAGGATCGGAAAGAGAATATGTTCCTATGACACATAATTAATCTCTTTGAGTCTGTTCCATTTGAAACAAGAATAAAACCTTTTTAAAAAATAGAATCCTTATCATCAGAAATTAGAGAACGTATCTCCAAAGATAAAATTATTGAAGAAATGGGTGTGATGAATCCTTATTTTTTGAATACTAAAGGTTCTCGTGAAGAATTTGTAAGAAAGCATTTCCATAAATCCATGGGTACAATAATGGAATGTTTCACAAAGACTTTAGAGGTCAATGGTATGGAAATCAAAGGTATACTGAATGTTGATTTATTAAACTCTTAATCAAAAAAAATTTCAACAACAATGAGGAACCAATTTAAAAATTTAGACAAACCTTCTGAGAGTGGTGTTATTACAAGGCTCTAGAGAGGAAGATATCAAAGTACTATCTTATAGAATACATCAGTGAATATTTGATTATATGTGTTATGTCAAACAATAATTTTGGGGTCTATGGAGGATGAAAGGGTTTTCAGTGATTTATCATTTATAAAATCAAAACTGAGAAACATGTTGGATAAAAATATGGAAAGTTGCATGAGGTGTTATATTTCTCGCTACTCCATGGAAACCTTTCCTTTCGAAAGAGCAATTATGCATTAGAATTCCCTTTCTGAAAGAAGAGGTGTAAATAATAAAGATAAAAGTACAACTATTCCTAATGATGAGAGTGGAATTGGTGTGTCATTACACTCTATAGAAGAGAACATCAACTTTGAAGAAGATATTGATAATGGATTGTTTCATCTTTAAAAAGGTATCTCCTTGACCTTACTTCTATTGTTTGTCACCTTACATTTTAACTGTGGTTATTTATTCAATTTCATATTAACTCTATATATGCAAATATTGACTTAGGAGGCTTTTTATCATATTTTTTTCAGCTCTTGTTTTTTGATTAGGGGTAAATACTTTTGAAGGGACTATACCCTGTTACCAAAAGCTCATAAGCCAGATAGTGCATCAAAAAGTATACCAAAGTATTAAAGGGACTAAGCCCTAATACAAGATGGCTCAAAATCTATAAAGAGTAATAAAACAATAAAAAAAAGGATCAGAATCCAAGATAACCATGAGAACCAACTATATCTTGAACAAAAACTAGAAAAAAGAGTCAAATTTGTAACAAAGTAGCCTGAGCACAACAACTATACAACATAAAAACAAGAATATGAAATCAATAACAGTCCACATTACTTGAATTATTTATCAATATTAGTTTTTATCTTATGAAGATAGGTGAATAATGTCAGGGTCGTGACATGGGAGGGGTATTTTTTATCCAGTAGTGAGAGAACCAGGTCCCTTGTTGAATCTGAATCCTACATGACAACATGAATGTCACTGAGTATGCAAACAATTTTGACATATTGATCCATGAAGTTGTATATATCCTTGAGTACAGAAATAGTAAAGTCATGCCTGCCTTTTGTCAAACTCATTCTATTGTCCATATAATTAAGATTTTATTAATTTGCAAATTTTTCTCATTATCCTTATCCGACTCATCAGTCATCTTCCTTTTACCTTCTCTCTTACCTATCTGTTTGATATATTCTTTTAGGTTGCTAACTTCCTTTTCTAACTTGAAAATTTTGTTGATAAGTTCTTCCTCCTTTTCATTATCAAAATATTTAGTAGGGTTTCTAATATGGAGCATATTTTTTATCAATTCAATCTCTTTACTGTTGTGAAGGACCCTTTAGGAAGGGAGGGGTTGGGTGATGGGGTAAAGAGGATTTTTAGTTATAAATTTTATACGCTCAGGAGTGGTGGTGGGGGTATTGGAGTTAGGGCAAGGGGGTAGGGGTAGTTGGGATTGTACGAAGATGGGAAAGATAATGACGATACAGTAGTAGAATGACACCTTGACATATACAATGTTTAATCTCTTATTATCATTAAATATGTTACACGTATATATATTTACATTTATTTAAATACAATTATTTATAAAAAATCTGTTTTATATAATTACTATTTTGGATTTGTCGAATACCAAATTTTGTTTTAAAAATCTATTTGTTACATGCATTTGTTAAATACTAATTTACAAGGCCTTTAGATTGTAGATCTGTATATTCTTCCACTGTTATACTCCTCCAAACTTTGAGACTTCTATTGTCCAAACATGTACAAGTTATCATTTGCATTTTCTTTAATCTTTTTGTTTCTTCCTTATTCTTCTCAATCATTATTTTATCTTTTTTCTTGAAAATGAGGGATAACATCCATCTGAGGAAGCTCTCACTTCTCTAGACTGACAATGTTAGGAAACTCACCCATTTATATAATAATCCATTTCTCATGTTGAGTTTTCTTGAATCGAAGATCTTCTAGCATGCTATGAAGGATGATTTCTCATTTTCCTTCCATATGCTTTGTCACAGCCATCTAAAATACAAGAGGTAACTTAAACCCTATCATATGACATTGCTTGAGTTTTAACAATTATCTTTAATTTATTTTTGTATTTGCAAAATTCTTTGATAAAGTGTTTAAACTTTGTGGGATAAAATCAAACATTCAAATTTTACAAGTACAGAGGAATATTTTTCCATATTAAGATGTTTCTATCATAACACATTTTGAATTTTCTTAAAACAATTATCCATTATAAAATTCATCGTCCACAATCGTGTTTGAAGCTAAATCTACATCCACATACAATTCATCATCATCCATATCTATTTTAATTTCATCATCCACATCTAATGTCATCATATCATTGATTCATTACAAGTAGAGAGAAGAATATTTTGAGATGGTTTAAATGCGAAGAAACCCGATACAAAGTTCTAATTTTACAAGTAGAGAGAAGAATATTTTATTGTATTAAGATGTATCTATCCTAAGACATTCCAAATTTTCTTAAAAAAACTATCCATTATCATAATCCATGATCATTCTTGAAGCTAAATATATGTCCACACAATTCATCATAAGCCATATCTATTTTAATGTCATCATCCACATCTAATGTTATCATATCATTGATTCATTACAAGTAGAAAGAAGAAGATTTTGAGAAGGTTTAATAGTGCATAAACCATAATCCTGATACAGATTTCATTACAAGTAGAGATAAGAAGATTTTGAGAAGGTTTAAATGTGCAGAAACTTGATACAGAGTTCAAATTTTACAAGTAGAGAGAAGATGTCTCTATCCTAGACTCCTGACACACTCCAATTATTCTGAAAACAATTATTTATCCATTATCATCATCCATGATTATGGTTGAAGGTAAATATAAGTCCACACAATTCATCATCATTCATATCTATTTTAATGCGATCATCCACATTCAATGTCATCAAAATCATTGATTCATTACAAGTAGAGAGAAGAAGATTTTGAGGAGTTTTAAATGTGTAGAAACCTGATACAAAGTTTTAATTTTACAAGTATAGAGATGATGTATTTCCTAACACATTCTTTTTTTTCTTAAACCAATTATCCATTAGCATCATTCATCATCATCTATATCCATTTTAATGTCATCATATCATTACAAGTAGAGAGAAGAAGATTTTGAGAAGGTTTAAATGTATCTGTTGTGCTTGAAGCTAAATATATACATCCACATACAATTCATCATAATACATATATACGATTATATTCTAATGTCATCATCCACATGTAATGAAATCATAATTATAAGTAGACAGAAGATTCTGATAATTTTTAAATCTAAAGAAACCTGATATAGAGTTTTTATTTTAGAATTAGAGAGAAGAATATTTAAATCTATTAGTATTAAGATGTCTCTGTCATACCAAATTCTATATTTTCTTAAATCAAATAATTAACCATTATCATAATGCCATCACATTCAAATGAAGCATAAAAACCATATACAATTTATAAATTCTATATATAATATATAACAAGATAGAAAATTCCAGATTATAAAGTATTTCAAATTTTCAAATGCCATTACATTCAAGTTTCAAATTTCAAATCCAGATAATAAATTATTTCAAATTTTCACACTCAAGTTTCAAATTTTCAAATCCAGATTATAAAGTATTTAAAATTTTCAAATTTAAAGTTTCAATTTTTCAACCCTCAATCCTTAAATTTATCAACCCTCAAATTTTTGTACCCCTTTCCCCAATGGTTTCCACTCCTGTACTCCTTTCCTCAATGGCTTCCCCTCTTGTACCCCTTTCCCCGATGGCTTGAATAATCCCAAAAATAATCAGATCTTCTGCAACACTCTCTAGATTCTTTACGATTATCTGTTCTTCCTTTTTCGCATCTACATGGGATAGTAAACTGGGATCTTTAGTTGCCTTAGTTTTGAATAAAATTTTAGGGTCAAAACCATTTTCTTTAATTATCCACTTTAGCGTATTGTTTTTTATTAACTAAAACAATATTTTCTTTCATCTTCATTGTTGCAGATAAACTATTCTTCATGGATAAACATTTCTTGAATCTTCAAATTTTCATATTTCAACTGCACAAAAAAAATGATCTCAATTAAACATATTACTAAAATAAGAAAATTTCAAATTAAAAAAAAATATTGTTTCAAAGTGATAATACTTATGACCACTCTATCTCTCTCAGAATTTGTAATTGGCACCAGATCCTTGTCATTAGACCATTTGTTAAAATATGTTTAGGCTTCAGCACTAATATTTTCTAATTTTTAATGCTTTATCTAAAATATCATCTTTATAATTGTTGTTATACGTGACAGTCCCACTTCTTACTTGGGTAAGGTAGGAATCCATCTTTGTAGGTTGATTCTGGACTGTAGCATATAAATTGTCCCTTTTTCAATAATTTTCAAAATGATTTATTATCTCATTGATTAGTAATTTTTCCCTTCTCTCTTATTCTATGAGCTGATTGATATGAGGTAAGGAAAACTCTTAGAAATGGGATTGACAATTTTAACCAATTAAGTTCTCTAAAGGAAATGGTAACAAATATTCACCATTTGTATCTAAAGAAGAAGATGTCATTGGAGAGGCATGAGGGATTTCGGTTTGATCATCAACTACTACCTCTTTTTTGGGTGGCCTCATCATATTTGTGATCAAATAAATAAATCGAAATTGAAATGTAGTGAAATTTGAATAAATTACATTGAAATAGATGTATACATGCTAGCCTTGAATCATCTCACGTGTATTGAAAAATATTTTTGGTTCATTGTTATCAATGCCCAAGTAATCTTCATCTAAATTTATATTATTTAAAACTAATACGCCCATTGTGCTAGCAAAGCCACCAAGAGACAGGGTTGGAATTTGAAATGAGGAGGTAATGTTTAGTGTCCCTCTACGCACTGGAGAAATCGGCATGCATTTACCAATGTTCATTTTTCCTGAACCTCTAGTTGGAATTTTGAATCATATTAGTGGAGGAGGTGGCAATGCCTCTATTTGTACAAAAGGTGAAGGAATGCAATGTACTGAAAAGTGCAAGAAAAATCATATGAAAAACTCTTAAACTAAGCAAAAAATATGAAGAACTATTCACAAATTGTACTAAAGCAATAAAATCATACCTTGTTATTAAGGGGTAACGTGTCATGGTGCTTGAGGTGGCCATGTTGGAGTAGTAATTGGTTGTGTTTGAGCTATGTATGGTTGGGATTACTAAGTAGGGTGTTGAGAAGAGACAATTGCATGTGACTGAACTGAGTACATTGGCAAAGATGGTTACCTTTGAGAAGCATGTGTATTGTCCAAAGTCCCTTCAATGTCAGCAACAATCAATTTTATGTCAATTCAATATGGTAAATGACAAATTGAAAATAGAAAATGGGAATTTGTAAATACTAAATGTTAGGGTATTACATCTCTTGTGTTTAAATAATGTAAATGCTTGGTGGTTCAGAGATGACTGAACTTCCATTTCAGATTGTGAATCTACCGACGCTTTAGTGTGTTTTTGGCCTCTTCCTTTTGATGCCATTTTTTTCGTAGAAGGGCCTTCAAAAATCTTCTCTGCAAATGGTCAATATTTAATCAAATTCCAGATGAACATAATGTTAGTCTAATATCGAAATATAAAATGTATACCTATTGTTCTTGAAATGGAATTGACAAATTCTTCATTGTCTCATTATTGCAAGTAGGAATTGGTTTGTCTTTTAAATTAAAAAGATCCTCATAATAAAGGCCAAGGAGATAGTTTTTGGAGTGAATGACTAGTTTTTTTGAAAGTGATGCATTTGTAATGGAAATTTTTATTTTATTGGATAAAAATGTGCACTAATCAAATTTTAGCTTTCTGATAGTTGCAAGAATGTATGCAATACCCCAGTTTGGTATATCCATTTGCCACCCTGCAAAACAATTTTGTCTTAAAAGAAATAAATCATAGCATTAAGAAACTAGTGTGTAATTCCTTGCATATCCACATCATGTCTTGATTTATTTACATGAGCTGAAAAATTAAAAAAGTCATTGGAATTAATATAGATTTGAATTGTATCAAAATAAAAAATTGAAAATTGAAAATAGATTACATGTACAATCAACATGGAAACCGAAAGTAGATTCAAGGAACTTCTTATCGTTTTTTATGAGGGTTGATTTCATTGTAACAATGGGGGAATTTTTATGTGGAAGGCATGTCAACTGATGGATATCAACTGGATCGACACCGAATTGAAATATACAACCATCATCCACAATAACAGTAAATGAATTGTCCTATGTATTATATGAGGAGAGAAGGCAATTCATAATGTCATGATCAATTTTGAACTAGGGAATATTAATGAGCCCATCAAAATCAAATGCATCCAAAAAATCCTTATATAATGTGTTCATTTTCAAAACTATCTAAATGTGGGGGCACAACAAGTTCCTGTAGAGTATCTCTCCCTTCGATAGGGCTTGTGGGTTGACTGAATTTTTTGATTGATCTTGGTCTTGAGCTTGGGCTACACTTATAGTTTCCATTGTACTCGATCTTGTTTTTTACGTGAGCTTGATTCCTATAAACATGAAAATTTGGGATTCGGGAAGAGTAAACATAAATATGAGCTGTGGGAGGGTATATATAGGACAAAATTAGGGTTTCCAATCCTTAGACACATGACAAAATGCTTTACTATCATGTGTCAACAAGCTTTGTTTAAATGTGACAACAAGGCTTGTTGAGGCGCATCAGTAAGGCCTACTATCGCATGACAACAAAGCTTTGTTGTCGTGCAACAACAAGTCTTATTGACAACAAGGCCTACTATTGTGTGACAACAGGCCTTGCTGACACGTGTCAACAAAATTTGTTGTCGTGTGACAGAAAGGCTTGTTTATGCATGAGAATAAGGCCTAATGTCATGCCAAAACTATGCATCAACATCTACAGAATTTTTTTCCCTTGAATATGTCACTCTTGCTCAAATAATAGGAGGTGAAGATTCAATTCTCAAAAATTGGAAAATTCACCTTTACGCAGAAGTTGTTCGAAGTATATTCATCGAGGATTTTCCACCTCCATTTTACCAGATGCTTCTTCAAATGAACCATGTGTAAGAGGCACTGCTTCCACTCATTTGGTAAAATAATTTGTGCAATTGATAATTAACTTGTGGCCATCATATAAGTGGGGATTATTTTTCCTATAATGGCTATCCCCCATCAAGAGAAAGGCCAAGGTGTAGTGATTACTTTTAAGGTTTTATAAGTACTTGAATGAGGTTCCCATGCATTTGGAAAGCCACACACTTCATAACAAATTTTCATGCATCAAACTCCATGTTAGGCCAATAGTAACCGACACATACGATTTTCTTTGCTACAACCATATCGCATGCATATGTTATGTAAATACCATCATGTACTTCTTTATGGTTTGTAGAATTTTGTCCTCGGGAAAATATCGTAATAGAGTCCCATCATATCCTCTTTTATAAAGGGCATCTGTGAGTATGGTATATCTTGAAGCGTGTTGTACTAAGGCTTATTTATTTTGGTAATTCATGTGTTCAAGATAAGTGTGACCATGGATGAAAGTATAAATGTCATGATACCAAGCATTGTCACAAAAAAATGTCTCATAGAGCATGGTTGACTCATGCAAATCATAGGTTGGAACTAGAAGATGTTCAACATGAAACTCTCTATGTGTTTGATGGGAGTTGGACACAAGAAGAGATCCAGTATTCACCATAACATCTATTGATTTATTTTCAAGATAAGGAAATTATTCAAATGTGACTAACTGAAAGTAACCTCTAAGGCTATCCACCATGAGTTTGTACGGAATGATATTTTCATATTTTACCTTGTATTCATTTATGATTTGTTTGATAATCAGAATTGAATTGTCAAACATTGCCAACTCTTTGAGAATCCATGATATAGCCAATTTCATACTAGCTATTAGGAATTCATATTCTACAATGTTGTTTGTGTAGGGGAAGGTCAAGCAAATTTTTTTGGCAATAACATTACCATCTAGTGTGATAATAAAAACATTATCTCATGATCCATGGACATTTCAAGATCCATCAAATACTAGGGTCCAAGAAGGAACTGTATTAACATAAAAAATTTATTCATTTTTAAATTCAAAATGAAGTGGTTCTGATCCTAGTAGAGGTGTCACATCAAGTTGATCTACAAGATATTTGTTGACCTGAATCCCTGACATGATTGTGAGGCCGAGTAAATTTGACATTAGTTAAGGATTTACTTGGGAAATACACCACATCTAATTTAAGAAAAAAATTATAAATGAAATCAAATAAAAAAATTCATGCAAAATTCACATCTTTATTCATTTATCAATAATCATTACATCATACATTCTTATCATTCTATTTCATATATTCTATCTCTCATACAAAATCTCTCAAGATGGAACTCCCACATACATTTCTTGTGATGCACACATATACAATACATTATTTACAATAAATATAAAAAATACACTTGATTTAAAAGACATTTATTTTAAATCATGCCTCTTTGAGCTTCTATCTGATCTGTCTTCATTCTGTGGATTTACATCGGCTTCTTCAGATCTTTCCAGTGTTATGTGGATTTTCCTAGTCTATGGAAACTTCCTCCATATTTTACAACTTTATTTATTTTATCAAGGCCTTATTATTTTATCTTGGCTTCTTCCTTTATCCCACGGCTTTACTTAGTTTATCAGGGCTTCGCATTTTCCTTTTGTAGTTAGCTCTATCTTTTCACGACTATCTCCAAAATTTTGTAGCTTTACTATTATACTCATGGTGTATCCAAAACTTGATGAAGAACCCTGTCAAAAATCTTTTCCTTTGATTCCCTTTTGACTAACAAACTCAATATAAAACTTGCCAAGTAGAACAAACCAACTTGGCATTCTTCTTATAAGAATGGGTCTAGAGAGTATATATTTGAGAGGATATTCTTTTGCAATGATTTGGTTTTGTGATTGAGAAAAAAGTGGCATAGTTCGTGACACATGAAATCTACTACAAAACACACTTTCTCAATCTTTGAATATTTTATCTCATGATCAATAAATATTCTATTAAGATAGTAGATATTTTCTCTTGTCATTGAACATTATGTTGCACTAGAAATGCCCCTATTGGATATTATATAGTAGATGTGTAGATAAGAACTAGTGGACTTGATAGATATTCTTTTAATTTTTAAAAATAATCGTAACATTATTTGTTCCACTAAAAATGGACATCCCTTTTTAATAATTGATTGAAGTGATGACACTTATCTATTAGTTGTGAAATGAACCTTATGATTGACTAGATCTTTCCTTTGAGACCTTGTAGTTGACTAAGCTTATAGGAACGAGGAATTTCCATGATAGCCTTGAATTTTGTGGGGTATACTTCTATGCATCTCTATGAAATAATAAATCCTAATAATTTTCCAGATGTTACACCGACTACACATTTTTTAGGATTGAGTCTTACTTTATAGTCACATAGTCTTTCAAATATGTGTCTCAAGACTATTGGATTATCCACTCATGTTTTAGACTTTTCTAGGATGTCATCTACATAATATTCCATAATATCATGTAGCATATCATGAAATATGACTATCATTGCTCTCTAATATCTAGCACCTAAATTTTTAAGGATAAAATGCATGTCCTTATAATAGAATGCTCCCCATGGTATATTTAATGTCATTTTGTGTTGATATCCTTCACATATATGTATCTAATAATAGCCAAAAATATATTCCATTAGGGAAATCATCTCATGACCGGATTTTGAATCCATGGTCATATCAATGTTGGGTAAAGGGAATTCATATTCTAGAAAAGCTTTATTGATGTCACGAAAGTTTTTACATAGTAAGATTCCTATAATTTTATTTGTAATAGGTACTATGTTTTCAAATTCATGCAGAATATTCTATTGGTCAAGTGAAACCTTCATCCAAAAGTTTTAGAAGTTTATATTTAACAAGAAATCCAACTTTGGGATATATTCTCATCAAAAAAAAATTGTGTATTACATTAGTGTGTACCAAAATATGGTGTATGAAAAGATATGGATATAATCCCAACATATATTTGAAGGTCCGTGAAAAAATATCTTGATATTCCATAAGGAGTTTCATGAACTCTTCTTTTTCTTCATCTAACAAACTTTTTCCAAGTTGTAAAATCTTTAATTGTTCTAATGTGCATATGGCAATGTTTATTATTTCCTGCATGAACATTTTACATGTATCTCTTTCTGAAAAGGATGTCATTGATTGATGTAAATATTCACTTGATGATGAATGATATTACCCTATCTTTAGTTACTCATAAAGGTTTTTAATATGAGATGTGTCACTTTTCTTTTTATTATTTTTCATTTTTTGGTTTTTGTGTTTCTCCAATAGCACCTTAGTGAATTTTTCATTATGGGAGATTTTATTTTCTTTTTTTCTTTGATTTTCAATTTTTTACAGACTGTGGTACTCTATCTCTTCACTAAATAATGTAACTACATCAATTTAAATATTGAATCCCTTCCTATGATAAAAAAAAGGGGACGGGATCACGAGTCCCGAGAAACTCTTCAATGGCCTCATCATTTTGAAATAAATCCATACATACATGATATAGGTAATCCTAATTGATGAGAGTAGGATAGATAAGTTTTAAGTCGACGGTATTGATGGAGAGGTTATCAATAAAAAATTATTTTGGAAAGGTTATTGCTATCCAAATATCTCCCCTAGTGATTTGGATAACTTGCATACACATTCTGGCCTTAAGTTATCTTTTTTAAGAATTATTCATGCTCAAAATAAGCTAGCACATTATTTTGGTCATATTTTTACCTGTGTGCCCATTTTTCCTGTCCACCTTCCACATGTCTACCTTCTTCCGAGTCAGTTTCTTCCCACCTCGCGCTCCTAAGTTGTTTCCCCTTCATGCGCCGTACCCATTACTTTGAAATAGTTGCACCTTAACCATACGTTCTCTACTCACCAGTTTGATTCCTCTCCCCATGTGCATCGTGCACACTCCCTCTGTGATTTCCTCTATTTTTTCCCCACACCCTTCTATGCTAGATCATCTTGTGACGCACTTAAGTGTGCAGCACAGAACCTATTAGTGGATGCCAACAGGCCACTGAATCCTTGCAACAAATGAATGATTAAAACCTAGAAGAAACAAAAAATAATTGTACATGTGGCCACCATCTCAGCTAATTGGTGTGCACCATGTGTCTTGTATATGCCAATGACTCTGAAATCTTCTGATAGCCATATCATCAACTACAAATCTCAAATCAGCGTGCACATGGACTTGTCAGAAAGCTGTTAACATCATCTATAGTGCCAAAAATTTAAAATTCAACTTATGGTGGATCTAGTAGGTAAGAATTGGAAAATGTATCTATAAACATTGATGAGTATATCTGATTGCTGCAACCACCCAGTTTAGTATGATCCACTCTCTTTTGTCTTCAACACGTCAAAAAGGCATGGGGAAGCATATTTCACATATTTCCAAGTGAATTTGTAGACATTGAATGCTTCTTGTTGGTGGTTGTGTTTCAAATTTGGGTTTTCCCTTCTTTTCCTTTCTACCTCCATGGATTCATATATAAATGTAAGAGCAAGGCTCATTTATTATGCTAGATATTCTGGATCCTTACGCATGTCGCTAAAGACTCCATATTTTTTGGATTCTTAGTTACAGACCTCCATGTTTGGCTCTTGCATGTGGATATCGACCTCTTTATCTTTGTAACAGTTTTGTGCATTTTTGAAGTAATAGAAGCATCATTTTGTGACTATTCTCTATCTTAGCATGTTTGTGTTCCTTCTTCTTTCCTTTTCTCTTACACAGTGTATTGTTGTGCTACTTCAGGTTCCTTGCAACCCCATATTTGGTTGTGTTCCATAAGGATGATTTGGTGAATGTGTGTTTTGTTGTGCTACTCCTGCCTAGCCTCTTCTCACAAATTTCCTTTTCATTCTTGCTCAAAAAAGATAGAGTTCATCCCTCTTTTCTAGTGTTATTACCTTTTAGGATAGTTTACTTCATGATTATTCTTCTTTCCTTGGTCCCTTGGCATTCATGGCTTAGTTTCCCATTTTCGGCACTAGGGGAAGTAGTAGCAGTAGAGATAGATAGAGGAACTGGCCTTCTCCGTAGATCCATCTCAAGATTTCAAAGTCCTAGAACTTAGGGATGGTTCCATTGTGGTTTCAGACACCTTGACCCTTTCAAAGATCCAAGATGCAGTTGCACATTTGAGAAATCAACAGTTTCTAGCATGCCTAGTGGGACATCATCGAAATCTCAAATTTCATATCTCTAAGTTCTGGTGTGTGTACTTAGTGTTTCATCCTTGAAAGAGGTTCCTTTCAAACACATCTGGTGACTCCCAAAATTTACAATCTCTGTTTCAGCAGTCCTGAGTGCCTTTCATGAGAAGAGTGCACACAAGAAGAAGTGTAGTAGCTGAAGACTCTTTTGAGCACCTCCAGCTATCCTCGAGAAAATTTTGTTCCAGAAATACAACGTGTGCATATTTTTTTCCAACGTGCCGCACCCATTCAACTCCTATAAACAGAAAAATTGTGCACTCTGCAATGGTGCACTAGACACATCCTCCATTAATAATTTTTACAAAATTTGATGAAGGGAGCCCCTTACTGCTATCTGTATAACATGATATGCCTAATGGCGTACTCAAAAGTATTCCTTACTTCAAGTTGGTGAGAAGAAATTCACCCCTCAGGAGCACATCTAGGATGTAGAAAATGTGTGTTCATTCTATTTGATCACACATAATGATGTAGCAGTCAGACTTCTTGCAGCCTCTTTCAAAGGTAAATCACTTCAATGGCATCAAGGCTTGAGACTTAGATCTATCACCAATTGGGATGAGCTAGGAACAACTCTATGGAGTTACTTTGAAGACAAGTCAGATAACCTATCTTTGGTGGAGCAACTGACAATAACAAGGAGAGAACCCAGTGAGCAGATGACTGATTTCAACATCATATTTCAGAAGACTTGGGACATAATTCCCCTTGTGGTAAGACCTACAACCCAACATGCCTTCCTTTATTATCTGAAGGCACTCAACAACAATATTTCAGTTACGATCTAATCTATGAGAGGTAGGAATCTACCAGCTTCTTATAGTATTGTAGTAAGGGTAGAAAATAGTCTCATCTAGGTGGGAAAGTTAGCTCCTAGACCGCCCATGCCCTTGTTCCCAGAAATGTTAGAAGTTCCCTAACCTTCTGTGGCCCCTATTCCTATTACTGAGAAAAGTGTGCAACCAGTTGCCTCAACATCCTATTCTCAATCACAAGAAAAGGAAGATGAAGAATTGAAGGCCTTGATCAAAAATTTATCAAAAAAGGTCATATCACTAGAGAGGAAGCAAGCACAAGTGTATAGAGAAATTTCTTGCAAGGTGCATGGAAAAGGCAATCAGCCTTGGCAGAATCAATATGGAAATCAAAGATGTGCACCCACTCAGTAGAATGATAGGTGGTATCCTAATGCACATCTTCCTTTGTAGGTTGTCCCTCCTATGCCTTCTCTCCCAGTACCCAACGTGATTCGAGCACTCGTTCCAGTCCAAAACAATTTGGATCAAGAGTCATAATGGTGCTTCCCTTGCAAAATGTCTTATATTCAGTACCATTGTGCTAATGCTACGCACACCTAAGCGTTCATGATCTAGAATGCTTCATCTTGTGAGCCCTCAACAAGCACCCATGAATAACATAACCCTAAAGGTCCAGAAGTTTCCCCAGAAACCAATTTGATGTTCTTTGGTGATGAGGAATTTTGTGTAATCAACTAAGCTACAGAAGATACAAATCGACTGCGCACCCAAGTTACAGACAACACAAGACATAAGAAAAGAATAATAGAGTCTGGTGCACATATCATAGTCCCAACAATGCAAGGTCTTCAAAAGAAAAAGGATTCAGATAAAACCTCTTACAGAATTTTTTTTAATCCCATATGTAGGAAGTCCCGCGTAAAGCTACTTCTAAAGCAATGCTCACCCATTCTTTAATATACCAAGCCTCTACTCCAACTAAAAGTAAAGATTCCATACCTAAATAGTCAAGAAGGGGTGTTGTTCCCCAAATGCACAAGGAAGGAGGGATTCCATTCTACATTCTTGACCAAATGAAGAAAACAAACATAAAAACCACAATGTGGGATGCCGTGACCATTCCATCTCAGCGGGATCTGTTGTATGAAGCTCTTACACAACTTCTGCACACTGACCTGGTTATGAAGAAGCCATGCACTTCTGTCAAAATATGCCAAGAAGAGTAGAAACAAGTAATAAAATTTGCTAAAAGCCACCCTTCTATATGTTCCCTATTATAGGAAAGCACCTAGTGCATAACTTCTTGATTGACTCAGGCGCTAGTACTTCTGTTATGCCTAAGAAGATAGCTGATGTCTTAGGTCTGAAATATAGCCCTTTTTCTAAAGGATTCCTACAACTTTATGGATCAATTTTAACCACCTTAGGAGTCATCAAGGATCTTTATTTAACCCTCCATGCATTTCCAAGCCTGAAAATTACTCAAGATGTGTCAATTATTGACCTGCCTCCTTTGTTTGCCTTGTGCCTATCAAAAGAATTTACTACTAAGGTGGGTGGTTACTTGTCATCTGATTAGTCTCATATGTTTCTCAAGATAAGGTATGGTACCTAATTTACCATAAAATCTAAGCCTATATTTTCTTATCATGTAGAGCCATATGTCCCATCCCCTCTCCAAGCCAATTGGCTTATCTAGGAAGAATAAGCTTCAGTTCCTGAAGAATAGTCTCTTCCACCCTCTGTCCTAGACCTAGTAATTGATGAATGGGTAGAGAGGCATCAAAAATTTGACCCCTATGCTGAAGAATTGGAAGCCTATGAGACTGGGCTTGGTACTTATTGCATTCTAGAAGAAGATGTTATGCTTCTACGTGCGCTCATAGGAGGAAAAGTTCAAATTAGTCTATAGAAGTTATACTTTGACGGATCCAGAAGAAGAAATGACACAGGAGTAGGAGTGGTTCTCATTTACCCTAAGGATGAGAAATTATTCTTCATGCAAAGGCTATAGTTTGCATGTTCTAACAATGTGGCAGAATATGAAGTGTTAGTGCATGGCTTGCTTATTGTTGAAAAGAAGAAAATTAAAGCACTGCAAATCTTTGGGGACACATAATTGGTTATCCACTAGGTCATCAACAAATTCTAGACAAAGAATAAGATCCTTAAAGATTATAAACATATATTTTGGGACCTACTTGAAAGATTTGATGCTCTTAATCTGTAGGTAGTCCCACAGAAAATGAACAAAGAAGGTGACCAAATGGCCGCGCTTGGTTCATAGTTTTCACCTACTAAAGAATTTTTCAAAGGCAACACTCAGCACATTAAGATGGTAATCAGACCATCCATTCCATATAATAACACCAACTAGAAAGTGTTCGACAATGATGTGCAAATCATCTAGTTTATCCAGAATGAAGCTAAATTTTCATCAGGTATGCAAGTTGACTTGCATGATAGCTATGGTGACCAAATAATACATCTAAAGACAAATAAGTTACCTAAAGGGCTGGTCACCTTAGATAAAATGTACATCCCAGATGATGAGTTTAAGGGTGAAGAAAGATACATGTGCACCACACAAGAGGATTGTTCCTCCATTTCTATTGTGTGTGGAAAGGAGTTGTTGCTCAACAGGACTTGCGCACATGAAGAAAAACAAGCCTTCATTTCTCTCTATCAAAGATACAATGACATTTTCTCATGGGAGTATGAAGACCTCAAGGGTTTTGATCCAAGTGTTTCTCAACACTCCATTGACCTTGATCCTGGCATAAATCTTGTGAGACAGAAATAACGTCCAATTAATCCGAGGATAGATCCCCTCATGAGAAAGGAGTTATCCAAACTCATTGAAGCAAAAAAAAAAGTTCCTATCAAATACTCTACTTGGGTCAAAAATATGGTTCCAGCACACAAGAAGAATGGTGAAATCAGACTTTGTATTGATTTCAGATATTTGAATAAGGAATCTCTAAAGGATCACTATCCTTCTCCTTCAATGGAGCAGATTCTGCAGATTGTAGTTAGTGCACAAAGGTTCTCTATGCTAGATGGGTACTTGGGTTTCAACCAGATCCTATTCAAAGAAGTGGATCAATTCAAAACAACATTTACAACCAGGTGGGGAACATATGTATATCAGAAAATTCACTTTGGTCTATTAAATGTGGATGCAACATTTTAGCATGCCATGGATATTGCCTTCAAAGGTTACATCAATGAGTTTATCTTGGTTTACCTTAATGACATAACTATCTTCTCAAAGTAAGGTGTGGATCACATAATGTACCTAGAAAAAATATTTGAGAGATGAAGAGAATTTGGGGTGTCTCTTAACCCCAAAAAGTGTAAATTTTTGGTGGCTCAAGGAAGGCTTTTAGGCCACGTGGTTTCAAATGATGGCATCGCGATTGACCCTGAGTGCATTTCAGCCATCCTAGCCCTTTCCTTCCAACATAGAAAAAGGCCTTACAGTCCTTCCTTGGAAAGATTAACTTTGTTATGTGTTTTATCCCTAAATTTACAAGAATGGTTCGGCCCATCACCCTTATGATCAAAAATGACATAGCCTTCAAATGGATAGTAAAAGGAAGAGAAAGCTTTGACAAGATCAAGAAGGAAATTTCTTGTGTGCCAACACTCCTCAATCCAGATTACTTTAGCAGATGGAAAAAAGTTTTCATGCTTAAGGAATCAACTGAGGCAATCATCCTTGACTTTCTTAAAGGTTTAGTCACAAGGTTTGGCATTCCTCAAACCATTATCTCTAATAATTCAAAGGCCTTCCTTGGTGCTAAAATCACTAATTGGGCTCTTAGTTTGGGCAGTTATATGAAAACCTCTTCAAACTATTACCCTCAGGGAAATAGTCTGGCAGAATCAACAAACAAGAACATAATCAGAATCATGAAGTGCACAATGAACACAAGCCAAAGATAGTGGCATACAAAGGTCTTGCACACACTTTGAGAAGATAGAATCATAATCAAAAGGGCAATAGGTAACTCACCTTACAATCTTGTTTATGGTAAGGAAGATGCCCTTTCTTTGACACTAGAGATAAATTCATTAGCATTTACCCAGTTGCTGAAATTTGAGGGTGCATATAAGAGAGAAATCAGAATGGCAGAGCTGTTTCATCTCAAAGAACTCAAAAACTCTGCCATGATCAAGCTATAATAACATCTGTAAGCAACAAATAAATGGTTTGACAGAAAGACTAGGCCTCAAGCTTTCAAAGTTGGAGACCTGGTCCTAAAATGGGATGCTAACAGAGCAAAACTAGGGCATCATTCAAATTTTGATGCACTCTGGAGCAGCTCTTACATCATAAAGACTTGTAAAGAAGCTAACTCTTTTGAGTTAACTCATCCAGATGGAAGCACACTGCAAATCCCAGTAAACGGGGTCTATCTCAAACCCTTCTATTAGGTTTACCACATCATATTGTATATATTTAAGTAGTTTTAATTCCTCCAAGTGTGATCTGCACACATTATTTGTTTGTACATAGTTCTTTCCTCTCGCATGCTTCCGCGTAAACTCTTTTGTTGCTTCCAGAATGTAGAGCTTCTCTCAGCAGTTGTGAGACTCAGAACAAAGCGCAGAAATAATGCTCAAAGTAACAACAGGGGATTTTTCATGATTGAAAAAGTAGACTCCATGCCCAATGGATGCTTCAGGCTACTAGTCTCTTCCATCTAGCAGGAATATGGCCCCAAAATTCACCAAAACTATTATCCAAATAGCTCTCCCAGCAATTTGGATAACTTGCATACACATTTTGGCCTTAAGTTATCTATTTGAAGAATTACGCGCACTCAAAATCATCTGGCACATTATTTTGGTCACAATTTTACCTACGCGCCCCTTTTTCCTTTCCACCTTCCACTTCTGTCTTGCGCCCACCTCCCATGCATCCAATTTCTTCTGAGTCAGTGTCTTCCCACCCCTGTGAGCCTAAGCCTTTGTCCCTTCATGCATCGCACCCATTACTTTGTAATAGTTACACCTTAACCATACATTCTCTACTCATCAGTTTGATTCCTCTCCTTGCGCGTGTCTCACGCACTCCCTCCATGCTTTCCTCTATTTTCTCCCCATTCCCTTCTATGCTAGATCATCTTGTGACACACTTAAGTGTGTAGTGCATAACTTGTCAGCACTCGTCAATAGGGAACCAAATCCTTTTTAAAAATGAATGATTAACACGTGGCTGAAATGAAAAATAATTATACATCTTGCCACCATCTCAGCTAATCGGCACATGCCACATGTCTTGTTTATGCTGACGAATCTAGCACCTTTTGATAGCCATATCATCAGCTACAGAGCTCAGATTGGTGTGCACTTGGACTTGTCAGAAAATTGCTAACATCAGCTAGAGTTATAGAAATTCAAAATTCAAAATTTGGTGGATCTCGTAGGTAAGAATTCAAAAAACGTCTCTCTGAACATTGATGAGTAGATCTGAGTACTCCAACCACCCAATTTAGTATGATCTACTCTCTTTTGTCTTTGATACGTTAAACATACATGGGGAAGTGTATTTCACATATTTCCAAGTGAATTTATAGACATTGAATGCTTCTTATTGGTGGTTGTGTTTCAAATTCAGGTTTTCCCTCCTTTTCCTTTATGCCTCCATAGATTCATCTATAAATGTAAGAGCAAGGATCATTTGTTATGTTGGATATTCTGGATCCTTACGCATGTTGCTAAGGACTCCATATTTTTTAGATTCTGAGTTGCATACCTCCATGTTTGGATCTTGCATGTGGATATCAGCCTCTTTATCATTGTAATAGTTCTATGCATTTTTGAATTAATAGAAGCATCATTTTGTGACTATTCTCTATCCTAACATGTTTGTATTCCTTCTTCTTGCCTTGTCTCTTGTACTGTGTATTGTTGTGCTACTTCAGGTTCCTTGTAGCCCCATATTTGGTTGTGTTCCATAAGAAAGATTTGGTGAATGTGTGTGTTGTTGTGCTACTCATTCCTAGCCTCTTCTCACACATTTCCTTTCATTCTTGCTCAGAACATATAGTGTTAATCCCTCCTTTTTGGTGCTATCACCTTTTAGTATAGTTTACTTCATGATTATTCTTCTTTCCCTGGTCCCTTAGCATTCATATCTTAGTTTCCCCTTTTCGGCACTACGAGTAACAATAGCGGTAGAGATAGATAGAGGAACTAGCCTTCTTTGGAGATACATCCCAAGCTCACAAGGTCCCAGAACTTGGGGATGGTTACATTGTGGTCTCAGACACATCAACCCTTTTAGAGATCTAAGACATGGGTGCATGTTTGAGCAACCAACAGTTATAAAAGAGGCTATATGTGGAACCTATCTTGTTGTCAGAATCAATATCCTCACCACTAGTCAAGACATCAAATAGTATCAATGAATTTTAGAAGGTATAAAAACCAAGACCAAATTGATGAATATTGTTTGTGCAAGATATCATATCAAGACATCCTTGTTTATTTTTGTCAGGTCCTTTATCTTTCGACTACATATTTTTTATGATTGTGTGCATTTTAATATAATTGGATAAAGCAATTATATCCATTATCATACAAAAAATATTTAGAAGAACTCATAATATGTTCCTCAACTATATATCCAAACGTTTTTCATACAAATTTACTAAGCTTATAGATAGGAGTAGTTTTAATATGGGGAGCACTAGATTTTCCATGACAACATGTGGATAAGGGTAGGTTTCCGATGTGAATGGTATATTTGATTTCATACTCTCCAAAAGTTTTTTCTATGATTTTTAACATAGGTGGGGTGGAATAAGTGGAAAATGGTGAATTAATACCTTAGGGTCTATATGGGTTTCATCAATGAATGGGATAAGGCAGAGAGACAAGGATTTATCCATAAAAAGAAAATAGTTTAGATGTGTATGTCTTCCTTCTAAGAGTTTAAACTACTCAAAAGGTTTAACATCTACACATAACTTGAATTCTTTGTCGTCATATGAGAATTTAATGCAATGATGATATTTATAACAAACATCTTGCATGGAATGAATCCATTAGAATTTGAGGAGGATGTTATATAAGGTTTCTACATCCACAACATGGAAAACTATGTCCAGGGTTTGCGTTCCAACATTAATCTATAAATAGATAGTACCCATGGATTTCATTTTTTAATTATCATAACCTCATATGGTAATGATATTAGTTTCTATACTTTCCTTAGTATAACTTATACATCTCAACAATTTCACTGAGCATATATTCAATGCAGATCCATTGACTATAAATATGCATTTGATTTCATGATGTTTGAAAAATGCTTCAATGTATGAGGAACTATTATTGGTAATGTTGGGGTTCAAGAGGTCATGAGAATGAAAGGAAAAAATGGGATTATTGGGTAATAAAATGGGGGAAAACTACCCTCATAATTTAGGTATGAAAATTTAAAAGACTTAATAGATAAACCAAAGTCTAGTATAAAAATTAGTTATTAGATATTGGTTTTTGTTTTACATTATGAGATAATCAATAACTAATTTTTTGCCTTCTGATAGTTTGGGTTGTTCTCTAATGTCTTAGTCCTAAAAAATGTGATGACTAAAAGGGTTGAATATTTTAGACTCCTCATGGTTACTAAAGCTCTTGCTACATGTAAAAAACATTTTTTAATATTTAAATACCTAAGTGAATAGTGATTTGAGATTTTGTAGAAGTTTTAACAAAGTTTGAGCTAAAAAATGGATAAGAGTGATTTTATTTATTTTTTAACTTTATTTGATAGGATCAAAACTTATGTTTAAGATTTTAATTTTTTTTCATCAAATTAGATTTATATTTACATAATAGTTAAATAAACTGAATATTCAACATATAAAGTGTGGATGTTGGTTTGATTTGTTTAATACATGAATAAAGTGAATACTTAACATTTAAGGTTTAGGATGTTGATTCTTGATTCAATTGCTTATGAATTTCCAATAATTGAATAAAGTGAATATTCAATATATAAGGCTCTTGCTTGAGTTCAGTTTGATGTATTTTAATACATGAATAAAGGTAATATTTGACATATAAGGGGTTTTGATTGAGATCAGATGTGCTTAAACAATGAATAAAGTGAATACCTAATGAAAAAGGCTTTAATCGCAAGATGATTTGATATTTCTTATGTATAGGATTTTTAGTGAATCCAAAGACTAAGGCTAAAAGAATGATTGGATTTTATTTTGAAAAGTTTATGGAACAATATGGAATCTCTTGGCCCCATTTTTTCAAGCTTCCTAGGGGTTAGGGGTATTCTCTCACCAATGTTTTTTGAGTAAGTACATGCACCAGAAAAACAATTCCTGGCTACAGACTATATCCCTTGATCAATTAAGAATGGGGCTGTCGCCATGGATAACTTTTGGTATTCCTCACGAGTAATACTAGTCAAGTTGGTTAGGGAATTGCCTATTTTCTTGACAAGTTCCCTAAAGGTGCTAACTACTTTGGGGTTCTTTTGGTACTCCCCATAATGAGATTTATGGTTATACCCAAGTGTTTCCATAATTAAGAGGATGGGTGTTAAACCTTATCTAAACTTGTAATAATAATGTGTTTTTAGATTATTTTAACAATTTTTTATAATTTTAAATAGTTTTTGGCTAAGGAAACCTACCTGAAAATATTTTCAATAGTTTGTTGCTTGATATTGTTGATGAAAATTTTCAATTTTACAATGGTCCTACACACAATAAATTTGTAATTTTTCTACAAAGGAAAAAACACAATGTAAAACAATGAAACAAACTTCAACCTTTTTTATTCTCAAGATCACCCAAGAGGGATTTTTATCACCAAAAAACAACACCCTCTGATTTATCATGAATGGATTGGTAATTATTATTTTTGGGTAACATGGTATTTTCGCAAGGTATTGGACCTTGATATTGAGATAAACCTCTAGAGAAGGTTTGTTCGTCTACTTATTCCTAATGCTAAACTACTCATAAATCTAGAAATACAACTACAAATCCTACTATAACATTTACAGGAACCAGGGAGATAGGGAAATGCATGAATAATGGAAATTCTAAGCTAAAGATAGGTGATAACATAAAAAAAAAGGGGAAATAAATTCTCAAATGAGGGAAAATGGGAGAAATTGAAGGAGGATAGGGAAGACGTGAGGGCCATAGTTCAAAGAAATATTCATAATTCCATTCTCACATGATGCATAATAGAAATAAACCATGGAAAATGAGAAGACATACATAACATGCCTACAAATTCATGAAAATGGAAGAACATGAATTAAAACACAAAATATGGAAGATAATAACCAAAAAACATGAATTATATTGCTTAGGAAGATGCATAGATCATTACAATGAATGGAGAAGGCATAAACACATTGTAAAATACAAATCTCAAGCCTGTAACTCAAGAACACTTATGCAAAACTTGATATGATGCCCTTGCATTTTGATAGGGTATAACCTTTACAAATGAGCATCATTTTACAATTTATAAAAGATAGGAGAGAGAGAGAGGGGGGGGAGGGAAAATACAAGGAAACTTTAATTTCAATATTCAACCACCAACATCTTGCATATAATGTCTGAAAAAAGGCATGGTCACCCTACCAAGACTATTTCCCCATGATACTTTTTTTGTATGAGAAGGAATGGGCACCACACCTTATAAATTTTTTTAGTTGAGATACATGGAACTACTCTTTAATGATAGGAATATCTTTCCTCTTCACAATCTACCTAACCCCACCAAATTCTATACTTCTTATTTATATGGTAAATTATATGATGAGACATTTCAAACGAGTCCAATTTTATGAAATTTTCAGTTATAAGGTGAAATTTATGGTTATTTGAAGGATTTTGACCTCATTTTCTTCCTTCAACGTTACTACCTCTATCCATTTGGTAAATTAGTCGGTGACTTTGAGAATAAACTTGTGACTTGAGCTATATTTTGGTTTAATAAACCCTATAAAATCGAATCCCCATTGCATGAATGGTTCATTTATAGAGATGGGGTAGAGTGGGAGAGATTCTAGTCATTTCTTGAATTTCTTGACCTATGAATTACAATAATTCAAAATATTGGACCAATAGTAACCGACCTTCATGATCTTAAGAGTTATTGTCCTTGGAGAAAAGTTTCCTCTAGTTTTCCCATCATGGAACTCATGTAACACCCTCTCTATTTGATATATTTTAATACACCTCAATAGGACACCATTCACATCCTTCCTAAATAGAACGCCATCAATAAAAGTGAAGGGAATGAAATGAATTCTAAAATACCTCCTTTTATATTTACTTAATCCTTGGGGAAATTTTCCTGTTTGGAGAAAGTTGACTACATCATAAGTCCAACAACGAATAGGTAAGAGATTGGCTGATTTCTCTTAATCATGTTGTAGAAGGTGGTTTCTTCATCAATATATTGATCTTAATCAAGTTTCTCACACAACTCCTTACCTCTGACCATCTTATTCACCTTGACGTCAATGTCATAATTCATTACCTTGGTTATCCAACCAACTCATTTCTTGTTCAATTCCTTGTTCAAATGAAGGTCTTTCCTACCAACATGTGAAACTAGTAGATGGAGCTTGTTTTTGGATATCAAATGTATCAAATTATTAAATATTCTTATAAAAACCAATGCATGTTTCTCAATAAATTAATATCTCACCTCATAATCCTCTAGAATTTGGCTAAAAATGTAACAAGATATTCCAGGCCTTCTTCATTCAGTTGTGCCAATATGGTGAATATTGTATTTTTTCCCTTGAATGCATATAAGATATCCTTGTTGAAATCAGGGTTGATAAGATTTGGAGCTTATGTTATTACTTACTTCATGGGGTCAAAGGTGTTTTTTCCGTTAGTAGTAAAATTTAAAAGCTAAATTCCTCATTAGCATTTGTGTCAATGAATTGAAAAGGTTGGAAATTTTTTGAACAAACATCCTAATAGAATTAATTATCCCTAAGAATATTTGAAGTGATTTCTTATGGATGGGAAATAGAAATGTCAGGATGGCATCAACTCTATCTAGATCAATGGTTAATCCTTAGATACAATATGGCCAAGGAGCTTACCTTTATGAGCTAAGAAGTTGTATTTCTTTCGGTTGAGAGAAACTCCAAACTTCCTACATATTTCAAAAAACTACCTTTTATGGGAAAGATGATCAACTTCATTCTTATAGAACATTTTGATATCATCCAAATGCATAAGAATAATGCTATTGATGAGCCCTTTGAATGCCATATCCATGGTTCTATGAACTTTTTCGCCTATATTGGAAAAACTTAGAGACATTTTACTATAAGCATAGGTTTCCCATTTTGTGGTAAAGGAAGTCTAGAATTGGTCTTCCTTCTTTACCATGATCTGATTGTATCTATAGTAACCATCAAGAAGGGAACACCTTTCTAACCCATCCACCATTTGTAATATTTGTTCCATTTAAGGTAGTGGGTAATGATCCTTCAAATATGACCTATTTAGATCCTTGAAATCAACACATAGTCTGATTTATCCATTTCTTTTCCATGCTATAACTAGATTAGCAATCCAAGATGAATTCTTGACGGGAAAAATGATTCCTTCCTCAATCAAATTTTTCAATTCCTTCTTCATAAGGGGCTCAATATGGGTATTAATACACCTTTATTTATATTTTATAGGCTTGGCTATTGATTCCAACTCAATGGTGTGTTGATATAAAATAGGATTAAAAATTCTAAGGTCTTCATAGCTCCATGCAAAACTATCAACAAATTCCTTCCAAAGTTCTACAAAAGCATTTTTTTCTTCTAGAGTGCTTACCTTACCAATTCGAAGCAATCTTCCTTCACCAACTAAGATGGGTTCTAAATCTTTACCCTTAACTGTCATGTTTGTGTTTTCCTTTCTGAGTTGGTCGTTAGAGTTGAAGATGGATTCCAAAGTCACTAATCCATTGGGAAATTTATTTTTCCTCCATTGGATGATTTAGCTCCCATATTGTTGTTTTAACTTATCCTGATTTCTTGAATAAAATTCCTCCTCTTCTTAAGTAAAATTGAAAATGTGTTGATCATTCTCAAACATATTCTAATTGGTGTCATTGTTGGGTATAACAAGCCTTATTACTACCCTAATATGTGGTTACACTTTATTTCTCTTAATGTTCTCAACAACGTTAAAATTTTCCCCAACTACAGCTACTCAGTCAACTAACTCATTTTCTTTTGTTGGAATGGAATGAATATTGAAGGCATAAAAATCCTCCATAATGTTTGAAAATATTTATTTGTAGTCCTTTAACAATTCATTCTTGGCTACATTTGATCCTCTAACTTGATTTAATATCCCCAAAGTTCTACATTTTTTTATGTTCATATTTCTTTCCCATTGTAAGCCATGAATGAGGGATTAATATTCCACTGTGTTATTGGAGTAGCTGAATTTAAATATGAAAGAGGATTAATATTTAGTTTCATTACGAGACATAAGGAATAAACCTCTTTTTGTACCTTATTTTCTTCTTGATCCATCAAATAAAATTTTTAAATGCCATCTTCCTCTAGATCATTTGATTTCATAATTCTATGTAGAGGTGAATTCTCCTTATATAGAAAATAAATACCAAAACTAGTTTCCTCCCCCTGTTGATATGGATCAAAAACATGATATTCATTTCCCTACTCATCAAGCAGTAAGTCAGGAATACCTTATATTTAAGTATCTAATTCTTAGGTACTTAGATGGTCTTCTTGATTAAAAAAAATTGATTTTCATTGATGGGACTTGGAAAATAAGGATCTATGTGATATCTAGAAATTGGTTCAAAATTGATGGTATCCTTAGTGCCATACCTAGTCTTGAAGAACATATAAGACCAATATGTTGATAAATAACCTCCAATTTTGGTTGTGAAGTATCTAGATATATATAAAGAGAAGAGTGGAGGTAGATTAATAATTAAAATGTATTAAGGGACTGAGACATTAGGGAATGCATGCAGTGTGAGGTTTAGGCACCTGATAAATCCAACAGTTCCTATTATTGTTCCATTCAGTTGAACCACACCTTTAGAGAAAGATTCATATTTGAGACCCAATTGATCTGCATTCTACTTAGGCATTATAGAACTACTATCCCCTGATTCAATCATATAATTATATACTGAATGATTTCTGATGATGAAGGATACATAGAAGGGTGAATTTTTTACATTATTACTTTTTTTACGATCCTTTTTTTGAGTTGGTTGATTGGATGATTCATCTGTTGAAGATAGATCAGACATAGCCACTTACAGAAGGTCTTTTTTTCTTGGAATAGCCAATGATTCCCACAAGTATATATTCATGTTGGTCTTCTTCATGTGTTCAAGGATTTTAGAAGGAGTTGGATTATTCTTATGTTACATCTTACTTGCAATAACCTTTTTCTTGTGCTTGAGATGGTGTGGAAGGACCCTTGGGTTGGATTTGCACATTTAGAGCTATGTTTAAGTTTCCACCTTTTTATTGTTTCAAAGAGGTTTGGGAAGGGCTTATATTAGTTGACCATCCCTCTTCCATATATCCCCTCTTATTTATATTGTTAGTAACCAAAACTTGTGGAGGAGTCTGGTTTATTCCACAAAAGTCATCTACTTATAAATTCACAAGTGAAGTATCATTTGGTTGTGTCTCGTAAGTGACCATATGCTATTGATTTTCCTCTAGGTGTACATCTTGATAGATAGTTGTACTTTGTACCATTAAATATTTTTTCAAAATTATGTTAGCATACGTTGAATAATTTATATTTTTAGAAGTCTATATTCTTTTCTATCCCTTTATTTTCTCCTTCTAGGTGTATTCCATTATTATCTCCTTCTATTTTGTAACCTCTCCATTCATTTAGGGGATTCTTGTTTAATTACTTTCCTATAGATATCATACGTGAGTTATATGTTTAATAGAATAATATGAGATATTCAATCTCTATTCTTTCTCCTCCATTTATGCCTCATAGTTTTGCATCAGAGCATTCTGAAACTCTAACCTGTGCGTTTGAAGGATACATCCATTCTGAACTTGGATAAAAGGAAAAGTTGGATGTGGGAATGAACCAGTACATGTAAAGGACTGTTCATCAGTGAGCCAGGTCTGTGCGTGGAGAGGAAAGGAAAAAAAATGTTTCTTGTTAAAACCTGCGCAAGTCAGGAGAAAAAATGTTTTTTTTTAAGCGTGCATTTTTTTAAAAAAAAGGCACTATACCTGCGCGTTATATCTTATTTATTTTCACCTGATGCATGGAAATTTTTTGCACCTACTGCATACAGGCATAAAATTTTGGAGCAGACTGTAGTGTGCATGGAGGAAGAGAGGAATCAGCGGCCTGCTTCTTTTTTTGTCTCTGACCCATGTAACCTACGTGGAGATCTGTGCCAGAAAAGAGAACATTTTTTAAAAAATGTGGACATCTTTCAACCAGTTGTGCGTGGAGATCTTGTTTCTGCGTATGATTTCTTACTGTTTTGTGCGCTAAAAACAATAACTAGCCACCTGCTGCGTGGAGGCATTAAATTTTTTGGAGCGGCCTGTAGTTTTAGACAGCCATGGGAAAATCTTGATAGTTTGCTACCTATGTGGAGGAAGAGAGAGTGGACTCTCCTGGATATCTTCAACCTGCGTGGTGCTATGTAAAAGAATCCACAACCTACGTGGTAATACCAAAAAGCTACGTGTAATGACAATAAGAAACTCACTTACTACCTGAAGTTTTTTTATTTTACCCTCTATGAGGAAGTTTGATACTGGCAACATGGAGTTTCTTCAACACTACACTGAATGTTGAGTCTAGACAACTCGATTGAGAGTGTCAATAACACGGTCACCACAGCTGAAAGCCAGAATATCAACTTGCCAGCCAGAGAACACCGTGGAGAAGCTCCTGAGAGCTCTGGGTTCTACTTTGCTTTGCTGAACGAGCTTCGAAATTCTAGAAATCTTGCATTTGAAAAACTAGCTTGAGAAGTACTTCTTGAATACTTTATTTTCGACGTCATCTGCCAAGAAAAGTGAGTACAGGAAGAATTAGAAGCCAGATACGACACCGATTGTGATGATGAAGAAGAATTCCCTACAAAGCATCGCCGTCTCACAGCACGTGAATATCACGAGCATCTACGAGCCAGTAATTCTCATCAGTGAGTCAAAATTGTAATAAATTTTCAAATAAATAAATATTTTTTTATTATTACGATGTCTGCTCCAAAGTTACTTCTGTCTGACTCTCAGTTACTCAAAGGGTCTAATTTTGTGTCCTGGAAGACAAAAATGAAGACAATCCTTCAGTTTGAAGGTTTATGGGGAATTTTCACAGGGTTTGTGCCTGCTCCCACAGCCCCCGATGAACTAATAAAATATGACATGGCTAGTGCTAAAACCTTGATGCTGATAATGCTTAGTATCAGTGATGATGTGCAACCGCATGTTTGGAATGTGGAGAAACCCAAGGAGGCCTGGGAAAAGTTGGAAACCATTTATGAAGCCAAAAATTAGACGAAGATACTTCATCTTCAGTCAAAGTTGCATACCCTCTCTATGGGGTCTGATGAGAAAGTGGAGGAATTCTTACGTCACATGGCTAAGTTGAGATCAGAGTTATTAGTGCTCAGTGAAACGGTGGATGATAAAATTCTCGTCACAATCACCTTAAGAGAACTCCCTTCTCAATTCCAAGTGTTCGTTACAAAACTAAATGTGTCTAAACAAATAGTGACATTCGAAGAGCTTGTGAATTTGCTACAGTAGGAAGAGGCCATCACTTCATCACATGAGGAGTCTCAGGACAAAGCCTTGTTCTCAAATCCTTACCATGGCCAGAAGAATCAGAAAGGTCCCCTAGAGAATCTAAATCCAATGCAACCTAAACAGAAAGATCAAAATTTAAAGAGATGGTGTCACATTTGCAGAACCAATACTCAAAAAACTGATCACTATTGGCACAACAGCTTGAAACAAGGGCCTTCAAGCCATACAAGCACATCCGAGTGTGAATATTTTCAAAAGTCCAAATGACGTCCCCGCTGGAGAAAGCACAAGGGACATCTCGCATCCCAATAAGAAGATGATGACTCTGATGAGGAGACATAAGAAGGAGCCCATTGTAGTAAGAATCTCGTACTCATCTCTCAAACTTCTTAGTCCACAAAGAAAGTCTGGTTGATAGACTCTGGTGCAAGCAAGCATATGTCAGGTGACAAGAAGCTATTTGATTCACTACATGAAGAGCCAACTGGAGATCAATTTTGGATAGTGGATGATAAAGAGTACATTGCAGAAGGAATAGGGAATGTCACCATTCCTCTAGGGCCATGAAAAGGTACACTTACAAAGGTACTATATGTTCCTGGCTTGACTAGCAACCTCTTGTCAGTTACTCAACTCTTGAATCATCACCTTAAGGTAGAATTTCTTGTTCAAAATGGCATTAAATCATGCTTAATCTCCTGACAAGGTACGGTTCTTGCTAAATCTTTTGTAAAAGATAAGTTATTTGCTTTAGATACTATTTCATCTTCTGCAGTAGCTTTATCTGCTTCAACAATAGAATGAACTACCTTATGGCATTTTAGATATTGACACTTGTCAGTCAGTTCATTGCACCAGATGAGTTCAAAAGAAATGGTCCATGGACTACCCAAATTTTCCAGTTCCTTTCCTATTTTCCCTGGCTGTCTTGCAGGAAAACAACACAGAGATCCGTTTCAAGTGAGCACCTTCCATGCCAATAAGTGTCTGGAGGTAGTTCATACTGATTTTTATGGCCCATTGCCTACTTTTTTTTCAAGATACAAATACTTCCATTTGTCCATGGATGACCACTCTCGCAAGATGTGGGTATATTTCCTAAAGAAGAAAAGTGAGGCACTTGCAAATTTGCAAACCTTCTACATAGCAAGCCACCAGGCAGTCTAGGAAACCTCTTCTTCTCCTCCACTCAGATCAAGGGGGGGGAATTTGTGTCAAAGAAGTTCTTAGCATACCTGAAGTAGTATGACATTCAGTAACATTTGACTGCACCCTACACGCCCCAACAGAATGGGATTTTCGAGCGCCACAACAGGACTATTATGGAGATGGCTCGTTGTATGCTCTCGACCACCAAGTTGGAGGATCAGTTTTGGGTAGAAGCAGTCTAGATAGCAGTGTATCTACTCAACCGGGCACCCACGAAGATCTTGCAGAACAAGATGCACTGGAAGAGGTATGGACTGGTCGTAAACCTTCTATTCATCATTTGAGAGTTTTTGGTTGTACTGCATATATGCATCTTCTAGATAAGAGAAGGAAGAAGATCGATCCAAAGACACTGCCATGTCTTTTCTTGGGGTATAGTACTACCTCAAAGGAATATCGTCTCATGGATCCTGAGACAAAGAAGATCTACGAGAGTTGAGATGTGGTATGTGATGAGTCATCCTTTGACTCCCTGCCACACAATAGAGATCCACTTACCGACCTCGTCACATAGATTGCTCAAAGATCCAGATGATGGGCAAGATGATTCTTCTCAGAGAGAGGAAAGATGAGTGGAGACTTGTTCGTTGATCTTGGCACACTAGAAAACACATCTTCACATCAGCAGCAGCACTAACATCTGAAATGGGTCCATAATACTATTAGGGATGCACACATGAACTCACTTCCAGGTACTTCTATAGGAGTTAGAACACGAAGTCAAGTCAAACATGAGGTAAATTTTGCACTCATGAGTTCAGTTGTTGAGAGCATCGAACCTGACACTGTTCGTGAGGAATAAGAACCAACCACAGTGGAAACAAGCTATGGATGCTAAATATGATTCCCTAATTTAGAATCGAACGTGGGAACTTGTCGATCTACCTCCAGGTAAGAAATTTATTAGCTACAAATGGATTTTCAAAACAAAATATAAGGCAGATGGTTCAATCAACAAACACAAAGCATGACTTGTTGTAAAGGGTTATGCTCAGCAAGAAGGAATTGAATATGATGAGACCTTTGCACCCAGTGTGAAGATCAAAGCCATTAGAGTTTTTTGCGCACTGGCAGCACAAAATGGATGGAAACTTCAGTAGATGGATGTCAAGAGTGCTTTTCTAAACTGTGATCTAAAAGAAGAAGTGTACATGGCCCAACCTGAAGGGTTTGTAGATGAACGTCAACCACACAAGGTATGTCGTCTGATAAAGTCTCTTTATGGACTCAAACAAGCACCTAGGGCATGGTATATAAAAATTGATGATCACCTATTGCAGCATGGATTCACTCGTAGCCCCTCATATACAAATTTGTATATCAAGAAGGTAGGAATAGAGATTGTCATTCTGGTTTTGTATGTAGATGATCTTGTGATCACAGGAAGTTCTGACAATCTTGTAGATGATGTAAAGAATGATCTAAAGAAATCCTTCAACATGACTGATTTGGGTCTACTTCACTATTGTCTTGGGTTAGAGATATGGCAGAAGAAGAGTCATATCTTCGTCTCCCAGAATGAATTATGCCAAGACACTCCTGGAAAAATATGGAATGTCAGATTGTAAACCAATGTCCACACCTATGGAGAAAGGTTTGCAATTATCTAGATTCTAGGATTCACCGTAGGTAGATGGCATTCACTACAGGTAGCTTGTGGGGAGTCTCATTTACTTGACCTATACCAAACCAGATATTTGCTTTACAGTGAGCTATCTTGCCAGATTTATGCAGGAGCTGAAGAAATGTCATTGGATAACAGCAAAGCATGTTGTTGAGATATGTCTGAGGTACAGTTGACTTATGGTCTAGAGTATCAGAAGAACACTCAGTTCTTCTTATAGGGGATATACAGATTCGGACTATACAGGATCCATTGATGACAGGAAATCCACTTCAGGATATGTTTTTCATCTCGGATCTGGACCTATCTCATGGATTAGCAAGAAGCAAACTATTGTTTCTCTCTCATCCACTGAGGCTGAATACCATGCCGCACAAGGAGTCTGTGTGTGAAGCTATTTGGTTACATCACATTCTTGCAGATATAGGAATTCCTGAAGAGAAACCTCCCATCATTCATTGCGACAATCAAGGTGTGTTGAAGCTTGTTGAAGAATCTTGTTTTCCATGAATGAACAAAGCATATTGAGGTTTGAATGTCACTACATTCGTGAGCAGGTCTTGAACCACCAAATTCAGCTCCAGTACTGTGCCCTACTAATTTTCAAGTCGCTAGATATTCTCACCAAACCTCTTGGCAAGGTGAAGTTTGATTTGTTTAGGGGGTACATTTGTAAGAGATAATGTAATTAAGGGGAGGAATGTTAGCTTAGTTAATACATTGTCTCCACGTATCACATACGGTTTCTCCATAACCATGTAACTACCTACACCTACCGTGCCAGCGCCTATATATTGGGCTTGTTGTATTTTGTTATAAGAGAGCAATCATTTAATCTTCTTCTGGCACCTTCACTCATCATTTGAACACGCAATATAATTTATTTTATTTAATATTCAATGATTCTTTACCTTAAAAATTTGAAGGATACCTCTAAATACCATATTAAATTAAATTATTACATGCATATTCGTAAGAAAAACATAAAGACACATATACTTAGCATTTGAACACACAAACTATACTATTATTTAATGGATGTTCATTCATATAAATAATTCCATAAATTTCTTCTTTCATTTCTTCATTTATTCAAAATGTCTTCTTCTCCATTAACATAGAAATGAACCAAACACTTATGGTTTTTAGATAGACCTTATGGCTTCTTTAGAAGAAACCTTTCTACCATAATAATAGGATCCCAAATTAAGATCCAATACATATCGCATATTTTGAAATCAATATTTAAGAAAAAATAACTATTTAAATAAAAAGTATGAATTCCTCGAGTTTGCACAAAACCTACAAAAAAATAGTAAATACCTAAAATAATTAATTCATATGTTTAAAGCTTATAATTTGTACACTCCCATTTAAGATCGACTTCCCATGTTGATGATAACTGAAATTTCTCATAATATGCCTTAGATTCTTCTTAGCTTGTGGCTTATTCAAATTATGTTCAACTTGATCCTCTGATTTGTATAAACATCCAAGCATATATCACAATTGTTGAACATATGTCTAATGAAATGATACCTTGTATCAATTCACTTTCTCTTTTGTGATAAACATAATTATTTGACAATAAGTAGATATTATTAGACTGTTATGACAACAAACCTATTTATCTCAATCTTTTTATTTCTTGAAATTTTAATACATTCTGTTCATCAAAACCACTTGACATATTATTGACGTATACACTATGTACTTTTTTTTTTTTATGAAAGGTCTACAATGAGATCATTTTTAGAATCCCATAACACTACTTGTCAACATAAATGAAAAAAATCATACTAAAGATCTTTCTATCATCAATATTTCAACCACAATCATAGTCTTGACTCCTTGTTTAAAATTAGCTTATTTTCAGACATAATCTATATAAAATGTCATACAAGCTCTTGTTAAACTTACGTATCTCATAATTATTTTACCTACTTACCAATTATAATCTTAAGGTGTCTCAATGAAACATTGAATTACACTAACTACATACATTATGTTAGGCCTTATTTTGGTCAAATACATTAAATTTATAACTAGTATTTTATACAATGTTGGATCGACATATTTTCTCATCTTAATCTTCATCATTCAATTTCAAAGTTGATAGTACAGGTATAGGTGTTGGTTTAAACTGAACATCCTAGATTTTTTCAAAACATCAATAGACGAATTCAATTAATTAATGAAAATTCCATTAGCATTTGGATTCATCTTGATGCCAATAAACTGTTTCATGAAACCCATATTTATCATCTCAAACTCTTTCATCGTTGTTGATTTGAATAAATCAACTAAAAGAATTTATTGTGAATGTCAAATTATCAAAATAAATACATATAATAAATATTGGACATGGACCTTTCTCCTTTGTATAAGAGTTGATTCACTGTTATTTCTTCTTAAACTAGATCACTAACAAAATATGAGTCAATACGACTATAACATGATATATTTTTTTCTTTCTTAAGACAATAAAATGTTTTATTAAGCTAGTAAATCATGTTCTTGTGATCTGGAATTTCATAAAAAATATATAGTAAACATATTATTATTCTAATATTCCACACAAAACTGTAGGATTGACATCAATATGATAAAATTTCCAATTAATTTGAGATATGATTTCTAAAATAGATGCGACTATATCCAACATTGTTACATGTGTGATGTCTTATTGAAATCAATTCCATGTTCTTACTTCTAGTGAATACCATTTTCAAACCAATGTGTATTTATGATTCTCAATATTTCCAGGTATAAATTGGAAATTTATTGACAAATTATAATAAGATTTAGATATTACATAGTGCAATAGATAGGAAGCACAGAGTATGTAATAATAATTATTGATAATGTGTGATAGATACAATGATCAAAAATATATTGTAAGTGTACAAGTAGTGCTAATAACATAGGTGAGAAGGGAAATGCATGTGTAGAGATGGAAAATAAGTGTAAATCATGATAATGATATGTCAACATGAAAATGATAAAATGCATGTTTACAATACCATTGATAGTGAGCAAAATAGGAATACATGGCCTGAGTTATGGCCCAGGTATATGCAAATCACATTGGATGAATTGAGTAAATTGTAATGCAGTGCTATAAATAGTAAGTTGAAAAATAAAAAGGTACTTTTGTTGTAGGAGCTCTGATTTTGTGAGGATACTATGAACTAAAGAGGACATTCAAAAGGATTAGAGAATTTGGGAGATGGGATTCATTCATAGATAATAGACAAGTTAGAAAGTTCATTTAATTCTCCAAATATTATTAAAAATAGAGTATACTGTCGAAATTATCATATTTTGTGAAATTTTGAGCTTCACAGTGAAAGTAATGTCGATACAAAATTCAAGATCTCAAGAGAAACATGACAGGGCACCTTGTGACTTATAATAGATTGATTTAATATTTACATGAAAGTGGTGGGTGAATCTTCCATTCAAAAAACTACAGGAATGGTGGACCTATTTTATTTGTACCAATAGGTCCCGACTTACCCAATTTTCCACTCTCCTTTTCCTTATTGGTAATGTTGCCTAATCGGCACACTAACAACTCGATAGACTATTCCATCGGTTCCCAAAAGACCCAACCCATCCATAACACTTCCCCATGCTCACCTACCTCATCCATTAGCTGAGTCATTTATGTGGTGAACAAAAGTCACAAAGGAACATTTCTTTTTGTTCGTAATCTGATCAATTTATCCGACTCGGAACATATTCTACCAAATTTTGATGTTTTTGGCTAAGTATGGAAATGGATGGACTTGATAAGGATGAGAGGAATTCCCCAACAATAGTTTTTTAATTTTTTGATCAAATCATACCTACCTAAGTCCAAGTATAAGTGAAATATATTAAAATAACCTTGGGAGTATTTTGGATAATAGATATCCCTACACATATGTATTTATTTGGTGTACAAATGCTCATATGTATTTCCAAGGGCTCCCTAAACTATCCACTTGATGTCATAATTATTACCAGCCTAAAATTTATGCATAAGAACCATGTTTATTTCTTCCTCTAATATTTTTTCCTTAGCCATTGTATGTCATGTATATCTCCTAATAGTGATTGGGAACTTAACATTATTGTTTTATTTCCCTATGATGAGTTTGTGAACCTCCACTTTTTTCCTTCACAATTCTAGAAGTTTCCATTTTTCATCTAAGTACCAAGGCAACATGTAGTGTGTACTGTAGAATCTATTTACTCTAATGTAAGTTAAAATTATTAATTGGATGAAATAAAATTTGTATTCATTGATAACTTCCCTTTCCCAAGATCACATCCTATAGGACTCCCATTCAGGTATGAATAAACAAAGTATAGGGGTGAAGAATGCATCATGGACAACCCTAAAATTATAATTCTATTTCTCAAAGTTGAGTTGGGGGTATACATCACGTACCTTGAATTGAGAAAAATCCTTGGATTTCACCAAGCATGGGAATGATTTATGACATGCAATTTTATATACAATATTAGAGGTCATAAATAATTCACATTTGGTGTTTGAATCTTCCTCAATCTGTATGGCCATATTGATGAGTTTTAAATGGATGGATTGAATTATAATCTCCCCCAAAGGATAGGTTCCTTTCCACTCATAATGATTTGGATTAATATAAACATCCAATCATGGTAAGGATAAGTAGACTCATTCCCCATAATCTTATTCAATAGGGTCATAATTTACCCAATTTCGTCAATGAAGTCAGCCCTACTCAACTTATTAGGGATTCTAGTTTCAGACATCCTTGGATTCTTAAGCCACTGGTTGTTCAATATATTGGAATACTTTGCATTATTGGCATTCCAAAACTTCTCTTCAATTTCAACTTAAATTTCCACCACTTGGTCAACATCTGGGAGCCCCAACATATCATCAAAAGTGTCTGAGGTCAAAAATAAAACCATAGCACCACTCCCATCTCTAACTTCTCTCTTCTCAGGGTCATATTTCTATGCACAAATCCATACTAAATATGTATATTAGGCTAATGGGGGTAAGGAACATATATACTAGGTAAATGACACTCAAATTTCATTCTCCACACATGGCATAATAGCAATAACCTACAAAGTGAGAAACATACACACCATACTTTGCAAATTCCATGAAAATGATAACATGTAATAATAACATGAGCTAGACGAAAAATATGCCATAGAAAACATGGATTATATTATCTAGGAAGATACACAGATCATTACAATGAAGGGAAAAGACATAAACACATTGAAAAATTCAAATATCATACCTACAACTCAATAACACTTGATACAATTCCCTTACATTCTAATAGGGTCCAACCTTTACAAGTGAGCATCATTTTACAATTTATAGAAGATGGGAGAGAGAGGAGGGAAAATAGAGGTAAACTTAAATTTCTACCTTCAATCAACCACCATTTATTGCCATGTTGAATTATGAAAGAGATATGGCACCCTCCCTGACAAAACCATTTCCCCTGATACTTTTTGTGTAAGTTAAGGAATGGGAACCATACCCTATCAAATCTAGTAGTTGAGCTACATGGAAGTACTCTTTTATTGCTAGGACTGTTTTTCCTATTTTCCACACACCTAACCCCACCAAATTTTGTATTTATTGTTTCCATGGTGAATTATATCATAAAACCTTTCCCAAAAATACAATTTTGTGAAATTTTGAGCTTCACAGTGAAAGTAATGTCGATACAAAATCAAGGATCTCAAGAGATAACATGACATGGAAGAGTAACACCTTGTACTTATAATAGATTGATTTAATATTTACTAAAGTGGTGGGTGAATCTCCTTCCAAAAACTACAGGATGGGGACCCTATTTTATTTGTACCGTAGGTCCCGACTTACCGCAAGTGTCCACTCTCCTTTCGTTATGGTAATGGTTTTGCCGTAACATCGGCACATTCTAACAACTCGATCGCCTATTCCTCGGTTTCCGAAAAGACCCAACCCATCCATAACACTTCAACATGGCTCACCTCCGTCTCCATTAGGCTGACATTTAAATGGGGAACAAAGTCACCAAGAACATTTCTTTTGTTCGTGTATCTGATCACTTTTATCCGACTCTGGACTTCTACCAAATTGTTATTTTTTTGGCTAATATGTGGTGAAATGGATGGACTTGATAGTCAGGTATGAGAGGAATTCCGCGTAACAAGATTTTTATATTAATTTTTGATCAAGATCATTTACCTACCGGCTAAGTCCAAGTAATAAGTGAAATATATTAACTACATATGACCTTGTGAGTTATTTGGGAGAATAATATCCCTACACATTGTATTTTTTGTGTACAATGCTCATTGTATTTGAATCCAAGGCTCCCTAAACTGTCTCCCTGTTTGATGTCATAATTATTACCAGCCAAAATTTATGCCTTAATAAGCCATGTTTATTTCTTCCTCTAATGATTTTTTCCCTTAGCCATTGTATTTCATGTATATCTTCCTATAGGATTGGGAACTAACATTATTGTTTTTTTTATTTCCCTATGATGAGTTTTTGTGAACCTCCACTTTTTTCCTTCCTAAGTTCTTGAGTTTCCATTTTTCAGTCTAGTACCAAGCAACATGTAGGGTGTACTGTAAATCTATTACTCTAATGTAAGTTAAAATTATTAATTGGATTGAAATAAAATTTGTATTCATTGATAACTTCCTTGCCCAAGACCCCATCTATAGACTTCCGCATTCAGGTATGAATAAACAAGTATAGGGGTGAAGAAATGCATCATGGACAACCCTAAAATTATTAATTCCTATTCTCAAAGTTAGTTGGGGGTATATCATTCACGTGTACCTTGAATTGAGAAAAATCCTTGGATTTCACACATGGGAATGATTTATGACTACAATGCAATTTTATAGTACAGATATTAAGGAGGTCATGAAATTCATCCGTTTGGTTGTTCTGAATCGTCCTCAAGCGTATGGCCATATTGATGAGTGTTTAAGATGGATGGAGTTGAATTATATCTCCCCAAAGGATAGGTTCCTTTCCACTCATAATGATTGGTGGATTAATATAAACATCCTATCAGGGTACGGATAAGACTCCTCCCCATAATCTTATTCAATAGGGTCATACTTTTATACCAATTTGTCGTCAAGGAAGTCACCCTACTCAACTGTATTATGGGATTCTAGTGTTCAGACAGTCCTGGGATTCGTAAGCCACGTGGCTGTTCAATAGGATTGAATACTTGTGCATTATTGCATTCCAAAACTTCGCTTGCAATTTCAACTTAAATTTTCCACCATCTTGTCAACGATCTGGGAGCCCCAACATTCTTATCAAAGTGTCTGAGTCTGAGGTCAAAAATACACCATAGACCACTCCCATCTCTAACTTCTCTCTTCTCAGGGTGCATATTTCTATGGCACAAATTCCAGTACTAATATGTATGTATGCTAATGGGGGTAACATATATACTAGGTAAATGACACTCTTGAAAATTTTCTCCATGACTTCATTTCTATTGGCTATATACAACCTCTATAGGAATTCATCCATGTTTGCAATGCCTAATTTTATTTCCATGATCTTGTCCATGTTAAAAGTAAGATAAGATGAGGTTAGGATACTAGAAAATTTGATCTTCAATGTTGTAGGGAAAGAATCTAGACAATTCTCTTTGGGGAATAGATGGATAACAATTCAAATGTATGAAAACCTCCTTTAATTCTTTGTACGGATTCATAATACCATAAAACACAAAAAGACCTCGTATAATAACTTACCCACATAAAAATTATTTGTAATTCCCCTATAGAATAATAAGAGCATATAAAACACTATTAGATCTTCTAAAATGATCTTTGCATAGCTCAAATGTAAAAATTAGAGCTCCTTCTCACTCTAGGCCTTCAAAACACTTAGAAATTTTGATATTAAAATGAAAAGTGCAAGACTTATCATGAAATTCAACCATGTAGTCCTCTTCACACACTCCCATTAATGTCAACCATAACAACATAGATTTTTTCAAATTTTTGACCATTGACATTATAAGATATGTTTGAATATGGTCCTTACACATGGACAAATGGGCCACATTAGATTTACTTAAATGACATTTTATTCACTCATTGGAATAGTCCTTAAGACCTTAATACATGACATGATAATTTCCCTTTATTTTATGATTTGGGAGACATTGATGTGTGTCTTTTCCTTTGGATTGGCAGCGGTAGGAGCACAATTAGAAATATTATGAAAATTATGAAGCTTCCAAATGCGAGGATAAATTTTTCCTTTCTTGTTTGATGTCATCATATGATTCCACGTGTCCTTCTTATCGGGCCCTAAATAATGGGAAAAACGTTTTAACATATTAAAAGTGTTCCAAACTGTCACTATGAAGCTGTGAAACACCTTGTTTCCAACTGTTATTATATCTTTTGCATGTGTCCTTACCATCGGGATTCGATGTTGAAGATACATTTTTCGGCTTATAAGCATCTCAAAGTTTTAAAATACAAAATGATAAAGTTAATTTTTTCCTTTTAGCATTGATATTCTTCAAATATTCTCCATTTCAAGCCACAAGGAAGAACTTGTAAGTTGTAAATTTGCATCAACTTTGAATTTTCAAAAAGGCCAACAAAAAAAGGAATATTCCTATTATATTTCTTTTTCAAGGATCATACTTGAAAATTTACCTGCCCAACTAAATACAAGGTTACAATTTTCTTCTAAAAATTACATACCCCTAGATTCCTTAAAGATTCTTTTTGTCGCATCTCGAGGTGAATACCATATTAGAATAGCTAGGAGGCATGCTATTAAGTAATATTGCTTTTGCATCATCATCAGACACATCAACTTTTATTCCAGCTAATTGATTTGAAATAGAATGAAAATTAATGATATGTTCCTGATGGTACAGTAGCATATTTACACAGGGAATAATTTTATATTCTTTGTCATAATCAACCATACGAGATCTTACAAATAAATAGGAGAGGTTATTCCTAAAATGTAGGAAACAACCCACAACAATGCACAAGTTGTTTTAACAACTCGTTATTACAAACCAAATAATGATTATTATAATTATGAGTTATTTCTAAACAAATCATAATATAGTAATAAAATAAATACAAATAATGTTAACACTAACATAATCCTAACATTCACCCCCTTAGTGTGAACATTATTTACTAATATCACCCCCTTAATGTGAACATGGAAAAAATGCACCATAGAACTGGAACCAGAATTGTATGCCTCCGCATACTTTTAGGTCTGCATACTATTGGCTTGGATCTTACTATCTAGATCTTGCTGCACATGACCAACTACTTCACCATAGTGAACCCCCTACCGGATGACCACACTTCCACCAATTCACCTACATATGCAAACTCAACAGTTCCCGCTTTCACTTCCAGTGAACAATAGATTTCACCAGCCGATCGATGTTAGAATTATGAAAGTCAAAGGATCTCTACAGTCAAAGGATCACTCTAGTTCAGCTTCCCTCCTATATAACTATTCTCAGGCTAAAAAATACACATCTTCCTCATTTGAATCAAAATAAGGGAAGGAAACCACACACCATTTTATTCAGCACACACCATACAACTGAAATAATAGAAAATACTGCCACCAAATTTGAATGGGACACTATCGTTGGTGACAGACGAGAGGCTTTGATCACCCTCCATCCTCTGATGCCTCCGACATCTAGTGTCATGCTACTAGTTCAACAGGATGTGATCATGAAGCTCAAAATACCTTAAATAATTTAGACGTCGCGTACAAGTGAAAATGCATCCAAAATTGAAATGCGGGCAATTTTTTTTTTTTTTTCAAAATTTGGAAGATGACACTTTTTACAATAGCATTTACCCACAATGAAATTTCAACGACTAAACAAAAATCGACTCCTGACTCGACCGTAACTAACCTTTACATTGTCACTTATAGACAAAGACTATTGAAAAAGACTCTTTTAACTTATTTAACAATAATAATAATAATAAACTAATGAGGACCTTTTAAATATCACTTATATGATAAAGGACTTCATTTTAGACATGATACACTTAATATAACTACAAATATGAGAAGCTATACACATTGATAACAACCAATGAAAAAAATATTTACAAAGATTAATATAGCTAAAACTTTATTGACAACATATTCCTAAAGACTCAAAATAATAACATTTAATAAACACAAAACCCAACACAACTAATGGAGTGAAAGTAAATACCACTTTACCATGAATATGTGAAAACCATGGTTTTGATTTTAATTCCCCAACAAAGGAAACTTGGTGAAGACGGTTTTAATGTGACTTTAGTGACTGTTTTTAAAATGGAATGCAAACAACGAGGATTAATGCTTGAGACCGAAATGTGGGATTTGATTTTGCATGGTATTGGAGGTAGATATGAGGTAATGCAAATTATTTCACACCAGAACCTGACACGTAATCTGTAAAATATATTGTGATGGATAACTCAGGCTGGAAACGAAAATGTGTCTTGCATTCCAAGTTGCATGTCTTGACGTAATGTTGGTGAATGTAGTGATGGCTGAGCTCCAATAAATATTTTGATCCCCAATCAAAGAGTCAAAGGATCATGTGAGATGTGTATGTGTGTGTAGATATCATGTTTAGGAGAATACCATCACAACATAAGTGACAAGAACAATCTGATCACACTGGATTTAATGGGCATGGAGTAAAGTTGATTTAGTAGATTGAATCAATTCTTGCATCATATTATACAACTCATGTACTATTGGATGATAGTCGGTGTGGCTAATGAAATGTGTAAAGGAACCCAGACCCAGTCAACCAATCATTTAAACATTTGCATCACCGTGGATCTACACACATGTTTTTTTCAAACTGAGTCTCCACAATTGATTTTTTCGTCAGGGACACCAAACTCCACACCAACTTTCAGGTTTTTATACAATTGTAAATAATATATCTTATTCATATAGCAGAATAGATGCAACTTGGAAAATGTAGAGTCTAAGATCAATAACGCATGATACATTGCACAAAGAAATACTAGATTTTTCTTTTAGGGTGAGAACCAAATCTGCAATCAACCAAACCGCTCCGGAAAATACATGTAATATATCCATGTGAAAACTCATGCATAGAAAATAAATTTCAATATATTACGAAGAACTCAATGATAAGAAGCTGCATCAGGTGGGGCAATGAAAAATATTATGAATACCCCTTATCAATTCACCATATTCTACCAACTTTGATACGAATTGATGGAGCATATTTACATAGGGAATAATTCTATATTCTTTTTATTAATCAACCATATGGGATCTTAAAAATAAATAGGAGAGGTTGTTCCTATAATGTAGTAAATAACCCACAACAATACAAAAGTTGTTTTAAGAACTAATTATTACAAACCAAATAATGATTATTATAATTATGAGTTATTTCTAAACTCATAATATAATAATAAACTAAATACAAATAATTTTAACACTAACATAATCCTAACAGCTCCACCATACTTTGTCCTTCATTTTTAGTCCAAAAAATTTTTGCTTGAGTGCCAGTGTTGCACTCTCTTCTTGTGACCCAAAAAGTTTGCTCAATGTCATCCAGATAAAATGTGATGTCTTTGTTAGATCTATGTGATGTAGGTAGGCATCAGATAAACCTAGGCCAATAATCATTGTTTCTTTTCCATTTTTCTTCTTTATCTACGTCACATGGTTTATTGATTTTTCCTTCTACAATCTCCCATAGATTTTTGTTAATCAACAAAAATTGATTTCTAAATTTCCATGTATGGAAATATTTTCCTTTGAATTTTTCAATTCGATTCAACTTGTCCATGTTGATTTAAAAAATTAGACATCAGATTCCACCAAAAATGCGTCCTCAAAGCAAAAAAAAAAATTGTTTACAATTTTTGATATGATCAATGTAAAGAGCTCAAAAAAACACACATTATTTAAAACAACATCATCTCAATCTGAGTTACCAAGTGAAATTTATGGCAACTACAAATTTTAAATCCAACATCTTTCCAAACCCCTTTCCAAAAATTTTAAATCTTCCTTTAGCATATGATTTGTTTCTCCTCTACATCCATCATTCTCCATTTTTTGTCATTTTTGACATAGTTTTGTTCCATCATTCTCCATCCAAATCCCTTACGAATAAGGTATTTTCTCCAATTATGATATCGATGGAATAAGAAGCCATCCATAGTGCATCAAACATCCTATGTTTTCTCTTATCCTCATGTTTTTTATCCCGTAGCAGAACAAACTAACCAACATGGAAATTCCTTAGAGTAACTTTTCTATCAAATATATTCTTAATTTTTTAATGTGTCTTATATTATCTTATATTTAATGTGTCTTTGATGATATTATCTTATGTATTCATTAATTCCAATGATTTGGTTGATCCTTACAACATGAGGGTCAACTCCTTCTTCATCTCATAACTACTACATAATCTTATAGGATGACAATTGTAAATGGATATGCAGGATTTCCTGGACACCAATACCAATTCAAATGGGATTTTTCTAGTAAACCTCTTTGGTGTAACCCTATCATCCCACAAGGGAAAAAAAAAATTCTCACCCCACCTCCTATTTTTAACCTCCAATCTTATTATGAGTATTTTGAGAAAGTTTTTTTTTACTTGATTCATCTTTTCCATTCCCTTGAGGATTTTAATTAGAGTCATAATTTAGGCTTAGCCCATACTCATCACACATAGTTTTCAAAAGTTTGGATATGAATCTCATAACATTATCAGCTACTAATTTTATAAGGACACCAAATATATAAAGGATTTTGTTCATAAGGAATTCCATGGCCACTTGATTTGTATCCTTCTTGGTGGGGATTGCTTCAACGCACTTAGTGAAGTAATTAGTTGCAGTCAAGTTCCACTTTTGGCCAGCACTAATTTTTTTTTTCATTTCACCAATAAAATCTAGCCCCCGTTATCTAAAGGGAGACTCAACTAACACATGTTTTAAGGCGGGAGACTCAAAATATTTCAACCTGCTAGAGAAATGTTGGGAGTCTTGACACTTCCTAACCATTTGAGAAACATATTTGAAAAGAGATGGAAAAAAATAACTTTCCCTCTAAATCTTAAGATCACTTACATTAGTAACATAATGAAAACCAAAAACCCCTCCATGAAACTCATTAATCATTTTAGGAACTTCAGCTTCAGTTATACATCTTAACAAGAGCCAATCCAAGTTTTTCCAAGCTAACCCAAAGTTTGTAAAAATATATTTTTAGGATACTAAATTAAATTTCCTTTTATGATTATTTTATAAGCCAAAAGGAAATTTTATATTCTTTAGGTAATACACAATGTATTTATACCAAGAATATGCACATAAATTTTCACGGGGAAGACCTAAAGCAACAACATTATTTACTTCAACAACTTGTAAATTTTCTTCTGCCATTGACCTTTTCAAACCAAGGCCTCTTACCAACTTTTTGGTTTGAATTTCCATGTCATATTCTTGGAGTTTGTTAAACCACCTACATCTCTTAGTTTAATATTCCATTTGTGTTAAATTGTGTATAACCATGGTCTGTGGAACATAAGAAACAACCTGTGAGGTTAATATGTAAGTTCTATAAATTTTACTGGCTTTTACTAAGGCAAAAGTATATTTTCCCATGATTATATATTTCTATTAAAATCCTTATAAGGCCTTGCTAAATAACACAATTGGTTTCTCATGGTCTTCACCATCCTTTTGCAATAATATTTAGGCAATCGTAAATTCAGATGCAAAGGATAAAATCTAAAAATACCTTTTTATAATATGGACTAGCCAATACATGGGTAGTATTTAATGCCTATTTCACTCCTTTGAATCCTTGTACTGCCTCATCTCCCCACCTGGTAATCTAATATTTCTTCAACATACTTGTGATAGGAAGAGTGATCTCAACAAAACTAGATATAAACATTCTCCTAAAATTAATTTTACCAAAGACAGATTGTATACCTTTCTTGGATTGGGAAATGGGTACTTTATCAATTACCTCCACCACTCAAGGTCAATCATAACTCTTCCTTGAGACACAATTTTACCCTAAAAATTTTCCTTCTACAAACCTAAATGGAACTTCCTAGGATTTAATGAGATACCAAATTATTTTCACTTGATCAAGATTTTTTCAAGGAGGTCCAAGTCATCACCTCCCTTCTTATAAAATGTTGTTATATCATCTTGATAAACCATAATAAAATCGTTAATGAATTTGTAAAATGAAACGTCTATTTATCTTTGAAAAGTAGCTCCAACATTCATCAACCCAAAGGGAATTATAACATATACAGAAGTTCCCCAAGGAGTGGTAAAATAATTCTTATATTACTCTGATTCTTTAACCGCCACTTGGTTTTAACCAAAGAAACCATCCAACATTGAAAGTGTTTTTGACCATGTTACCTTTAGCAAAAGGTTATCCATGTTTGCAAAATAGTATTTGTCTTTCAATGAATCCTTTTTTAAATTTATAAACTCAACATATAATCTGATTTCTGCATTTTTCTTTCTCACTGGAACTATATTGGCAACCCATGCAAAGTATATTATAGGCTAAATATACCTCCATGCTTGATTTTTTAAGATCTTATTGCATTTTAGTTGCAAGGATGGGGTTGATTGAGCTTTATTTTTGTATAAAATTTTGGTGTGAGGTTCTAAAGGTATGACATCCTGAAATAGATCCTCTATGTATTCCTTTAATATAAAATAGGACCAAGCCAAATAGTCTTGATATTTTCTTAACAGTTTGGTTTAGGCATGTTTTTAATTTGAATCCAAGTTTCTGCTCAACTATTTATTTCTTGGATCTCAAAAATTTCCTTATTTTCATTTAATTACATCTCTTGGAGTGTGGCTGGAAATTTTAACAGCTCTTTCAACATCATAAGAAACATATTTAAGTCTAACCATCCCATTGGGATTGTGTTAGTGCTCAAATAAATCACCTCCTTCCTAAATAGGATCTATTTCTCATCACACACCTTTACCATAGGCTCAAGATACACCAATTGATTAACAAACTCACCTTTGTAACTAAGGAATTTCATGATGTTAGAGTCATCATAAAATACTTTCCAATCTTGAATGTTGTTAGGTAAGAAATGCCTAACAAGTATCTCAACTTCAAATTTGTAGTATGGGGATACAAATTCATTTTCATATTGAGAATCCAACACTGGTAACTTGTAAGTTTCTACATTTTAAATCCTCTCATGGTGCTCAATTTTGAATAAGTCAAGCATCTCAATTAAATCCCACACTACATTTCCATATCATTTCAACCTCTTACTTCTGGTTACATATATGTTTATAATTTGTTTAATAAGAAATTTAAAGTCACTTTTTATATTCAAGTTATTTATCCCATGTCCCAAAGAAATCCTCAAACCAATTATGAGTACCCCATATTCAACAATGTTATTTGTGAACTCAAACCATAACTTGAAAGGAGAATTAAAGGATCCTTGGTTAGGGGAAAACAATAATATACCTACTCCATTTCCAAGACTAGAACATGATCCATCAAAATATGTAGTCCAAAGAGCATTGGGGTCTTCAAATTGAGTTCCAAGGTCAAGGCACCAATCTTCAAAATCAGCATTACCCAAAAAGTTCCTCAAATCCATATCTGTATATATTACTTTATATGATGCATTCATAGGATCTTCTATCAAGTGCATTACCTTTTCTTCTCTATGTAGATTTACCAAATTTCCTTCTAAAGGAATGGTAGTGTAAGAAATTTCCATTTACACATTACCTCATGTAGAAACCTAATTCCAACCATGTAATTTTAGTACAAAAATTGCAGTAATTGTCTTCTTTCCCATCATTTCATTATAATTAGTGCTTTTCTGGTAATGGGGCTAATATCCCCCATATTCTTAGTTAGTTAAAAAATATGTCGTTAATAAATCAGGCGTGTCCCTCATCTTGGATGATAATTAATGTCACTTCGTTACTTAAAACCCTATTTTAATTAATTAATTAACTATTATTAATTAATTACCCTTCCACAATCTTATATTTAATTAATAAATCCTATTATTAGTTAAATGCCCCTCTCAAACCATTAAAATTATACTAATTTCCATCCAAATCATCTCCAAATTACTTCTATAAGCTAAACTTGGCATATTAATTAATCTCAATTGATAATTAAATACTCCAAACCTCCCATAGGTCACTAACCTCTAATTAATCTCTTATAATTGTGATTATCCTTTTATAATTTTATACTGACTTTATCCCACATTCAGTAGGTTACAAGCTTCTCCCAAAATGGAAATATATATAAGAAACCTAGTATACCTTATCACACCTTACACCTTATCCTTGTAAGACATCATATATCTCAAGAGAGAATTTCCCTCACAAGAAAAGTTTGCATAAATTGAGAAACCTCTTTACTAAATTTATTAGGAGAAGAGTCAAAAATGGAACTTAATCCATATATATGAGACCTATTCCACCTTAGTAAAAACCATTTTACTACACATAAATTTTTCTTGGTTTGTATAAGAGTGAGTATACATATTGGAGCACATCCAAACAGATAAAGCGAGGTTTATATTCTTTGTTTGTAACATTTTTTTGCAATTTAATTAAGCTTTTACTTTTTAGCTCAATTATGAAGTATTTGTTTCAATGAAATAAGTTATACTTTTACTTGGTGTTAAAATCCCTTCCATTAACTTAGTTTAATTTCAAATTCATACATATGGCACGCTCAGTGGGATACCCCTTTGTCTCTTATGCATTTATTTCTTTTTTCTTAATTTAGCTTCATTTCTCACTTTTCATGCAAGTTCATTCAATTCGTTAAAATTTCTATATTTTATAGCATATATGTTGGCATTTGGTAGTTTTGAGTCTTATTAGTCTTATTTATACATAGAAAGGAGGTGAAGTTATGTCAAAATTGAATGTTGATGGGAAACATTCAAGATTTTTTCTATTTTTTGGAATTTTTTACATTTTTTGTGTACGTACAGGTAAAGTGTGTTTTCATGAATATATTTATGTTTCTTTTTTAAAGACCTATATTTTCATGAATATACTTTTTTTACATGTTATGGACCTTCATTTCCATGACTGTAAGTGCATCTAAATGTTATTAGTTATGTTTCTATCAACTTGCATATACTAGTGTTGTTTTTCTTGCTCTACCATTCTAGTACTTGCGATACCATCACTATGTTTGAACTACCATTCTAATACTTGTGATATGATCACTATGTTTATTCTAACATCACTATACTTTCAAATTTTTATAATACTTACGTTACTGCCTACTTACTTGTGCTAGCATTTCTTTGTTTGCACCACCATTCCCGTGTATGTGCTACTATTATCTTGGTTGTGCTAGCATCATAGTAAGTGTACTAGCATTCTATGGTTATTTTCAATTCATTTTATCAAATTTTCAAGAGTCTTCATTTCCATTTTTATTTCTCTTTTATGTGTATTTCAAACTCTAATATGCATTTTAATTTACTACAATAGTTCTAAAATTTTAAATATATATTAACTTCCATTCATTTTTGTTTAATTAAATCTACGTATGTTATTTTCTCTCACTCTTGAGTGTTCTTGAAAATCATAAATTACCATGATTATTTGTTGTTGTTTTCATATAAAATTGTGCTTACATGAAACTACTAAATAGTTATGTGCAAGAAAAAATCATTTGGAAAATTGACCAACCTCAATAAACAAACTAATAATACCTTATGTGTAGCTTTCCTTGGTCAAAGACGATCAAACTTTGCTAAATTTAGAAAATAAATAAATAAATTTATTTATAGGATCAAATAAGATTAATATACCCATCCTCTTAACTGTGGTAAGTACTTGGGCATAAGCCCTAAAAATCATTATGAGGAGTACCATAGGAACCCAAAATTATTTGGCACATTGAGAATACCATCCAGTGAAATAGGTATTGTCCCATCCTGATTGAGTAGTATCACCCATAAGGAAAACCAAATGTTTTCTCTGGTAATGACCCCATTCTTATTGATTAAGGGATATAGTCTATAGCCAAAAAATTCTACTATATGTACTCATTTAGAAAAGTATTGGTGTGATAATATACCAAATCACTAATAATCCTAAATAAGTGGGTCCAATTAATCCCATATTATTTATATACACCCAAAACTTTAAAAAGTAAAACTTTGTCAAAGTTAAAACCTTATTATAGTGATAAAACAAGGTAAAACTTTGTCCAAATTGCACCACATATTTTTCATCACAAATCGTACTTCTCTCACAAATTTGGCTTCATTTATCACAATGAATAACCCAAAACTCTCCAAAAATTACATCAACCATTTTGGCACTAACACTTGAAAATTGTTCTACAAAAGTTTCTTTATTATTAAAATTGTGTTGTTATATTATCCTTAGAAAAAAATAGATACCTGAATTGAGTAAAATAACCACTTGCAGTCGTTGCGCTACTGAATTTTTGTATTATTCCTTAAAAACATATACCACATATAAATCTTGGGAAATGGTTATCTACAGTTGTTATGATGCCAAAATTACCTATTATTTGTTGGTGAAATATAATCAAAAAATTTAAACTTAGAGGACTTCCATTTTATAGTCATTATATTTTCTATTTTCCTTAGATTCCCTTTATAAACTCACATAAGCATCCAAATATTTGCAAATTGTCTATTTTCTAGTTGTTACACTGCTTAAATTGACATAGAACTTCCTTCAATATGAAAAAAATTAACCAAACAATCTAGGTCAAGGTATTAAAATAAAAAAAGACATCCATGACTAGATATCTTATGGTTCCTCACATTGTTTCACTACATAAGAAAGTACCTCTATGAAATTTTTTTTTAAAGAGGTAAGGTTGTCGTACATGAGGAATACTTGGAGGTGAGAAGAAGGTTGCGCATTGTCATAGAAGATCAAGCCAATTCTGAAGAGGTCTTTTTTTTCTAAGAAGGACTACTTGAGAAACAAAACAAGACCACAAGATAGCATTAATAATATAAGTTGGTGGGCTGCATAGCGGGAGCTAGATCTGGTAAGTAGGGTGCATCCTAGAAGGTTGTCAATCCACATTCAAATACAACTTAATGCTAAGAAATAACATGAAAGAGGAAATCCTATTATAATTGTATGATTTAGGTTTCTCTCACAAGTACAATAAGCTAGATCTAATCTAATAATGAATAAAAAACTCAATCTAGAAAGGGTGGTTGGTTATCAAGGCTTGCAGGTGTAACAGAGGGTATTGGGGAGATCTGGCTGAATTTTTTGGTTGGTTTTGAGAGGTTGTGGGTGAGGATATAGGATTTCTGGTCTGGGGAAGAATATCAAGCATAGAGATCAATACTAGTTGGGTAACCGATGCATGTAGTTGGGTATAGCTAGTATCGGTTGGAAAACCAATCACGGTAGGGGAAATTAAGTGCAAGGGTGAAAATAGAGTTGTTAGAGGTTCTCTTTGATTACACAGAGTGTTGGGAAGGATTAGGAAGGGTGTTTGGATTTGGGTGTAGGTATAACAGGGGGGAATTTGAGGGTTGAAAGGACAAAGAGGTTCAAACGACAAGGTTTTAGGTAGATGGGTGTAGGAGGTATATGGGAGACAAGTAATTTGTAAAATAAATTGTTTAATACCAGAAGATAATGAAACTTAAAAACTGAATTAAAATACTTATCTAGATATTGAATGTTGATAGACGATGGTTGGTGGTAGGTACCTGGAGGGGAAACATGTCCTAATCTAATGCAGCAGTGATGAAGGCATTGTGCTTCCCTGTGTGAATGATCTGGGACTCTGGCGTAACATGTCAATTTATGGTGAAGAGTGTGGGTGCTAAGGTCCTCTGTTGGTCATCGGAATATTGTTTGAATGTCTAAGTGCAGGAGCCAAGAATGCCAGAGCTCAAAATCCAAGATGGAAGAACCCTTGAAAAGGGTTGGAATTCCTTACTTAAAGGAACTGATGGCAGTTAGCTGACTGGCATTGGAAAAGGAATAATAGGCATCGTTTAGGGATAAAAGGTCATATTTTCAAAAGGTAGACTTTTTTCACCTTTTTTGGACCGGGTCAAGATTTGATTGTGGGTTAGGAGTCTTGGTTCACATTTAAACACATGGGAAATTGATGGAAGAAGTGGTTAATAATAAGTATTAAGTTTTAAAATATTCTTAGTTTGTTAAGTGAAGTGATGACCTAGTTCCAGTTAGTTAAATGCCCCTAGAATGGGTACAAGGTGAGGTGGAGAGGTGAGGTGTAGGGGTGAGGTGGTAATTAACCTAATATTGATATTTAGATTAATTAAAATGTGTGAAATGGGTCATGGTAAGGGGGTATGTTAATTGAAATGGGCTTAGAGGGTTTTGATCCAATTTTGGGTGTCTACATTTTCCCCTTTTCTTCATGTAGCTTGTGTTAATAAGTGACGATGAAAAAAAAAAGTAGGTTGGCCCAGGTAAGGGTGGAGGTGATCCCCCTCAAACAAAGAACTGATTAAGTTGAAGGCTGAATCAGTGATGGGTTTGATAAGGTGATATGTGATGAAAAATGATATAAGGTGTAGGTGTAGGTATAGGTAATAGGTGTGATAAGGTGGAGGTAATAAAATGCACACATGCACTCAGAATGCAACAAGATCCTAAGTTAAAGAGCACACAAACTCTACATTGTCAAAGGTCTATAATTTATCCAAATAAGGGTGATGTGGTCCAAGTGTCTAAGGTATAGGAAATGCTATGGGAAACATAATGGATCAAGGTGAAAGAACATGTATAGGTGTGTTCCAAAACACCAAAAGGTTTGGTTTGGTCGAGATAAATGTTATGAAATAAGGCAAGGTAAGGTCGGGGGTCAAAACAACATGGGTAACATTATCGCATGGTGGAGTAAGTAAGTGAGTTTGATTTTTAAATAGGTGGGGTTGGTACAATGATGGTATACAGGTAAGTCAAACATGACCCTAAGTATCCTTAGGGAGTTAGTAAGGTGGTGAGGCTGGTGGGTGGGTCTTTAGGAATATTTTAGGGTTGTGGTAGCAAGAAAAGTGGATATGGTAGCAAAAATTAGATCAAAATGAGGCTGGTTGGGTGATTGACAGGGTGAACGATGTTGATTCATGGGAAACTATTACAACTAAATGTGTATTCATGGTTGATGTTAAATTTCAAAGTTATTGATGTTATGGAAACTAGATGATAGACATGGTTTGGTATAATTTCCATGTTATTGATGTTATGGAAACTAGATGATAGGCATGGTTTGGTATAATTTCCAAGTTATTGATGTAATGGAAACTAGATGTATAGGTATGGTTTACTTTTATAGTTTTTTTGGATAGATTTCTAAGTTATTGTCATTATGGAAATGTGAGAAAGACTAGGTAGTAGAAGCAAATAGTGGAAAAAATGTGAAAGATGGTAGGAAATAGTGGTTGAGCTAACCTCCAAAGACCTCATGTATTCAAATTTTTTCCTACATAGCCCTTGTAAAAGGTATCTAAGGCTGATGTAGTTCTCCCATAGGATAAGGATGAATAAAATTTATGATGGGTAGGTTTGGGTAAGGCAAATGATCCTTGTAAGGAAATGTAGAAGATTTATAATAGGTAGGTAAGGTAAGGAAAATGGTCCTAGCAACGAAAGGTGGAAAATTAGGCAAGGTCTAATGTTGAGACAAAAAATAGAAAGGGTAACTAGTTAGGTTGTGTCATTGGTATAGGTATGGTGTTGTTTTTGGTTTTGATTTGATTTTGATGAGTATGTATAATTTTTTGGAATTGATGATTACTATGGGTTTGGGTGAAATGATAAATGGACCAAGATATTTAATTAAGATGGTCTAATCCTAGTGAAGAAGCAACAAGAAGGCAGAGGTGAACCAAAAAGAATTGAAATTATCCATATTTGGCAAGGATCATAATGGTCACATAAATAGGATTATGAACATAGGCCCCTAGATATGTGGCATGAGTGATAGATCTATAGTTGAACGAAGTTACATGATCATAAAGTGTCACATGAGTTCCACATCCTTTGAGTAGATAGGAGTAAATAAATGAAGGTACGGTGGAGTGGTTTGTTTAGCATAACCTTGTTGTGGGATGGCATGCCTCATCTGCAAGATACTCAAAACCAGAATAGGAAATTCCATGACAAAAATTTTGTATTTCTCTTGATTTTTTTCTTTTTCATTTTGATTTTTGCATGTATAGAATGATCAATTCAGGAAGTATATATTGGGATGAATAGAATAGTCTCCTTAAGGTCTTCATGAATCTGATCGATGCGGGAAGCTCCAAGATAATTTTTTCTTTTGAAACATATATATTAGTCTTATTTTTGATAGACTAATTACAATAGGTGGGTGGCTTTTTATATCTCTCCTTTGAGGGAGCATTCTACTTATAGAAGTAATAGAGAGGAATAAATGTTCACTTGAGGGAATCATTTACTTGCAAGAATTTTGACTCAAGGAGGAGAATTTTTGTTATCGCAAAGGTTTTGCATTATTTTGGAATTTTAGTCATGGACAAGAATATAAAGGAGTAAGGCCTCTTTTATGAAGGAAAACCCATAGCACAAAAAATGTTATCTATGAAAGAGGGGTTTCAAGTGACGAGCGACCATGGTATTCCATCCTGAAAAGAATGAAAAGCACCCATTAGAGTCATGCCATGAGTAGAGTCATGGTACTCATATTAAAGATAAGATCGAATGGTGAAAAATTATCACACAATTCTATTTAAGTCATTGGTCCTTAAAAGAGGTAGATGGAAGAAGAGTTTTGCTCAAGGGACAAACATATAAGATACGTAAAGTGATGTAGCACTTTATTCATCAATATAACAGTTGAATATGCAAGGCACTAAGGTTCTCAAGTTTAGGTTTACCCTTGAGAGAAGATAAATGATAAGTTCCTAATCCATATGTATGGGTGAGAATATAAGGTCCAATCTAATTAGGAGAAAAATTTCATCATTTAATTTTCTCTATTTTGGTTACATGTTGATTTTCTTTCAGGACAAGATCTCCGATCTTGAAGGTTCATTCTTGAATGCATTTTTTATAGGCACACTTAATGTGTTTTTGGTATATTTGGAGGTGATTGAGAGCATTTAGACAACATTCGTCTAGTAGCTCAAATTGTGCCAAACATTCTTGGAAAAAAACATCATCAGAGAGCATATATTTAAGTGATATATGAAGAGATGGTATTTAGACTTCGATATGTAGGACTACCTTTGTACTGTAGACCAAAGAGAAAGGTGTGGCATTGGTAGATGTGTGGAGGTTGGTATGGTAGGCCCATAAGGTGAAAGGAATTTTCATGTGCTAATCTTTACCGGTATCGTCAACCACTTTCATAAGAATTTTATTAAGGGTTTTGTTATAGGATTTGTCTTGACCATTTCCTTGAGAGTAATATGGTGAAGAAAATTTGATTTGAATACTAAAGTTGTCACATAGTTTAAGTAGGGTTTTTTTTAATTGTTTTTCATTTTCAGTGATAAGGTGATGAGGAAAAAAAAGTGAAAAATGATATGGTGGTTGATAAATTCAGTTATTTTCTCATCTTTTGTAGAGATAAGAGGAATGGGTTCTATCCATTTAGTGTAATATTTGGTTGTCGTCATGATCCAATGATGAAATTGAGAGGAATGAGGTTTGATCTCTCCAACGAGATCCAAACCCCATTGAGAAAAGGGCCAAAATTATCTAACGACTTGTAAGGAGTGATTAGGAGTATGATGAAGGTTAGCATGTTGTTAGAACTTCACACTATGTTTAACGTAGTCACAACAATATTTGTTAATGGTTGGCCAATAATAGCTGTGTCAAAGGATATTGTTTGTGACAACGAGGCCACTAAAATTTCCCCCAAAAATCCCATCATGAATCTCTTTGATCATGTATGGGACTTTAGAAATGGTGAGGCACCGTAAGAGGATACCATCAAAGACATGTGTGTAGAGAAGACCTCCCATGATGAAGTAATGAGAGACACTTTTTAGGAAGGCTCTTTGTCCATTATGAGTGAGATCTAGGGGAAGGATTGAAAGGGGAAGGTAGTTAGATAACTACCTATACCAAATGTCACATTGGTTGGTATCGATGTTACCTATGAACTGACTGTTAGGAATAATATAGGAAGGAGACTACAATCATTTTATAGTGAAAAATTATTTTTGATTCTGAAGGTTAGGTAGGTATTTGAGAGGAAAGACAATCCATGTTATCTAAGAATTTTTTAGTGTATCGTGTAGTGGCTTAAATGAGGTAGTGATCAAACGTGATCAAAAGTAGGTGGACATGATGTCTATACTTTTCAGGCTCATCATTACAACACTAGTATGAACCATTATTTTGGTTCACAACTAGTTGAGAGTCACCAATGATGATAATGTATTTAACACCTAGGGAAATGGTATTTTGAAGACCTAAAAAGAGTGCTTCATACTTGGCTATGTTATTTGTATAGTCAAAGTCTAGTTTAAAGGATAATGACATGGGATCACCATGAATAGGAATGAGTATGACCTTGACACCTCCCCCGTGGTGACATTTGGATTCATTAAAAAATAGTGTCATTTGATAAATGATATCATCAAGGGCGAGGGTTGTTATATATTCATTGGGAAAATTGAAATATGAGGATTGATTTCCAGGAAGAGGAGTGTCTTCAAGCTGATCTACAATGGTTTTTCCATTTACAAGTTTTTGATGAAAGAAATCCAACTCTAGGTCTAAAAGAGATATGAACCAACGCGTGGTGAGTTTATGTTGTTAAGGTTTGGAATACATGGAATGAGGAGGGTCAGTTTTGGTAACAATAAATGTTTTTTGATTGAGAAGATAGTGGCGAAGTTTGGTGGTCATGAATACTAGGGCTAAGAAAATATTTTTCAGTGTGAGTTTATCTAGTTTTATAGCCTAGAAGAGTATGGATTATGTAATAAACTATTTATTACCTATGTTTCTCATCATGATGAGGGAGCATGGAACCAATGGAATGGTAAGTAGAAGAAATGTAAAGGTAAAAAGGTTGATCATATTTAGAAGGAATGAGCATAGGTCGCTAAAGAAAGTAGTTCTTAAATGCATCAAAGACTTTGTGACACTCATCATTCCAATGGGAAGAAACATCCTTTTTAAGGAGGTGGTGAAATGGTTAGAACTTGTCTGAAAGTTGAGAGATGAAGCATCAGATGGATTGTAATTTTCCTTGTAAGTTACTAAGATGTTGAAGGTTAGTGGGAAAAGGCATGTCAAGGATTTCCTTGATCTTTATGGGATCAAATTCAATACCCCACAGAGAGATGATGTAACCAAGGAGCTTACCTAAGAGAACTACAAAAATAACTTATTTGGTTGAAGGAGAAAAAAATATTGCATAAGGTAGTTAAAGATAATATGGAGAATGACCTGGTTTTCAGCACAATGCTTGGACTTACCAAGAAGGTCATCAACATATTTTTCCAAAATGTCATACATGATATCATGGAAGATGTAAGTCATAGTGCATTGATAGGTAGCATCAGAATTTTTCAAGCTAAAGGCATGCCGTGATAGCAAAAGTTCCTCTAAGGGGTTATGAAGGAATTTTTGTGTTGATCTTCTAGAGAGAGTAATATTTGATTATAGCTTGAAAACCCATCCATAAGAGATAGCATCTCATGGTCAGATGTAAGATCAACTAATTGATCAATGCTTAGTAGAGGAAAGTCATCTTTAGGATATGAAAGGTTAAGGTCATGAAATTCAATGCATATATGAAGTCCCCTAATCACTTTCATGATAGGAACAATGTTAGAGATCCATTGTCGATATTCAATAGGTAGGATGAAGGAAAAAAAGAGAAGGCATTGAAGTTGTTCTTTCACAAGAAGAGAAATGCGAGGATGCATTTTACACAGCTTTTGTTTCACTAGTTTAGCATAAGGGATAGTTATGATATTGTGAAGCATGATATTAGGATCGATACCTGGCATATCACTATTAGACCAACTAAATGCTTTGCTAAGATCACAAAGAAAAGAGGTGAAAGATTCTTGTTTGGTGGAGTCTAGATATTGGCCTATGAATTTTTGGGTCATACTAAGTGTGAATTTTGATTTATATGGTAGATTCATTCAACATGGTTTGTGTGTCAAAGGGTAACGACCTTTGAATATAAGATTCCTCCATACCTAAATAGGTCAGAATAAAATCATCATCCTGACATTGGATAACATTTATAGAAGGCGTATCATCATCCAACATGTCAGGATATAGAAGAGGAAGGGAAGAGAGAACCTCACCATCATGTTGATAGGTCAGAGGTCCCAAGGAGATGGTGGTCATGAAAAAAAAATAGGTGGAATGGATTCGGGATCCATAGATTTGGTGGGAGAAGGTAGTGCGATAGATGATGAAGGGGGGAAGGTTTTTCATCTTCAACAAGGTTGATGTGAGCCTTCTTAGGAGGAGTTTGCAAAGGAAATCCCAGACCATGGTGGTATTTTTGTTTTGTAGTGTTGCATGGTATGAAAATGTGACAACCTTATTTATAATGACTAGAGACAAATCCGTTACAAGTGTAATGGTCAAGAAAATTGAGTGTGCAGTTGTGTTTGGTGAGATAGGAGAAATTGGATGAAAAAGGCCTAGTTTGGAAGGGAGGTTCAATATAATAAGTGGCCATGTTGATCCCCTGATAGGGTAGTTTGGTATGAAGGTGAAGAAGGAAAAATTTAATGACCTCTCCTATATGATGGTTGTAACGTGGGTTTTGGTGTAGATTCCCATACTTCTAAGGATTAAGGAATGCATCAATGCGAAGGAGGTAGTATTATCTAAGTGAAAGGCATTGAAAAATTCCTACCAAGGGGTATGTGGTTGGTACTTGGGTAGCTAGTATTGATGAGCTATCTAAATCCTAAGAAGATGGGTTATCATTAGAAGGTGAAATAGGAGTGTCGGTAGGTGGGCTAGATGAGGAAGGTGAAGCGGTAGAAACGATAGAAGTGGTAGATGTGGTTAATGTGGTGGATTCCTTAATTGAGATTAATACATAATTAGGATGGTAAAGAATATTTTGGGATTTGAAGGGGGAGGGATCTACCTGAATGGTGTAATTTTCTCCTTCATATTCAAATTTGAGGCAACGGTGAAGGGTGGAAGGTAAAAAATTCATGGCATGAATTCATGGATGGCCTAACAATATGTTGTACTGGAAATATCCTTCAAGAACATAAAAAATTTTGAGAATGGATCAGGGACCCATGTGAATGTGGAGGATAATGGTGTTAATGGTAGTGGTCATGACATCATTGAAAAATTGAAGCATAATGAGGTTGTTGGATATATAATTAGCTAATATGCCCATTTTTTGTACATATGAGAGGAGATGATGTTGATGCTAGAAGCCTCATCAATCATGATGTGTTTAACATGAATATCATTAATGTAGGTGGAGATGAAAATGTCGGGGTCTTGATCATTAGGATATGAAGGAGAAATCTCTGATTTGGAGAATTTAATGGAAACAATTTGATGAGGAGAAATGAGGGTGGTGACTAGTGAAGTGTCATTAGGTGGTACCTCAATGGATTACAAGACTTCAATGAGGGACTGATGATGAGAATTAGAGGTCTAGACTAAGTAAAATAAGGAAATCTTCAAGGGGGATTGGTGAAGTTTTTTTATCATTGAGAGATGGGTAACCACAGAAGAAGTAGAGGGGGTCATCCCAAGGATGGTTATATTGGGGGAAGGTGCACTTGAAAATGGTAGGTGAAGGAAAACTATAAGGGTTACCGATTATTTTCCTTGCCTTTTTCTTTCATGTGGTGTGACCGAGTGGCTACACGTACCATTTTAATTTCAAATATTGGAGGAGGAAAAGAAGGTTATGTGGTGATAGGTGAAGAAAGAATGGAATCCTCATCCAACATATAATATTTTTCAAATAGATAATCCAAATTGCAAAGTTGAAGGAGAATGTTTTTGAGAGCCTTACGACTCTCAACATCATGCCCTTATGAGTTATGATAAGCAAAAATATTTTTCTCATCAAACCCCACTGCTTCAGGTTTGAGAGGACCGTAAGGATTGATGGGAGGAAGAGATTTGGGATATTTCTCTAGAAACTAAGTGAGGATGTTAGAGTAAGATCATGCCAAAGGATCGTAATGAGAATTCAGGGTCGTCTTGGGTGAAGGTGAAGGTTGCCTTCATGAGGTGGGCGAGGTGAGAGATTGTGATGGGGTAACAAAAAATTTGGTAGGTAGTGAAGTAATTGGCGTAACTACCTTTTTATAAGGTAATGAAGGTTTGGGTTTAGGATACGCCTTCTTGGGTAAAGGAAGAGGAACAAAATGGTAGGATGGAGGATATTCAGAAGGTGTAGGTATCCGAGTTAGCCAAGGTGAAAGTGGTGGTGTTGGCAAGAGTGATATTGAGGTAAATGTAGAATGTGTATGTAGAAGGGAAGGTAAAGGTGAGGGTGTAGGTTGTTGTACTTTAGGTTTTCCTTGGTGAAGAGGTAAGTTAACCAAGGTTGAAGGATATGGGCTTAAAATCGATGATAGAGGAGATGGTGAGTGAGACAACATGGGAGATGCTCGGGTGTGAGCCCTAAAAGTTTGGGTCTTCCGTTTATGTTCTTGAATAGATTTTATGATGGGTGGGGATGAAGTGTACACATCTAGCTTCATAGGGGGATGTGATAGACTTGAAACCGATAATATCCCTAAGGTGGTGTTATATTTTGGGTTAAACAAAGGCTTGAGTGAAATGGGTGTTGATGAAGAAGGGGATAAAACAACGGGATCAAGTGCAATAGCCTTAGTCGGTTTGAATACCTTCGGGTAAATTTTTGAGGTATCCAAGGATAACATCTGAATTTGGGTGGAAACTGAGTTTTTAAGGCTCCCCTAGAGGGTAGACTAGTCAACATAATACATGTGATTAGCGAAACAAAAGTATGGTTTTTATTTAGATGAAGAGGACGACGCACAAGTTCTAATCCCAATGATAAGATCTCAGGTTTTTAAGATATGGAAGGTTTTATCCTCATATTCGATAGGTAATAGTGAGTTAAGAAGAGTGATGGAGGATCTTATGGAAAGATCCTCATAACAATGGGGTAAAGAGTTTGGATAATGGATACTACCAAACTTTGAAATGGGGTAGAAGAGATCGATGCAACAATTGGCTGTGTAGAATTAGGTGCATAAGGTATGGATGATGAAGGGACCTCTATATGAGGGTTCTTGGATAAGGGTATGGAAGATTTCAAAGGGATGGCAGATGTCATGGGGATGGAAGATGTCAAAGGTGTAGAGGTCACTTGTTAAATAGGTCGTTGTGAGACATGGTTGGTCGATGCTAGAGTAGTTTGGGTAGCTACATTAATGTTTGCTAATATAGTAGAACTAGTAGAAATGCAGGTCATGGGAGTAGAAATTCCATACAGAGAATGACCTGATGAGTCACATTTGGAAGAATTGGCAAGGTAGTGTTACAGGGCCTTGGTGTTATGCTTAAGGAATCTAGTGAATTCCTCATCACCATAGGGTATGATCTCAGGTGCATTAGGATCCATTGGTGAAGAAATAGAAGGTAGAGAGTGGGTAGTAGGTAACAGTATACAACACATGTGAAAATTAAGAGATCGTGCCTATTGGTGATTCCAACCCATATGGGAGGATGAAAATAGGTATTTTGGGCTCTTCGAAGGTGATAAAAAAATCATAAACATATTTTGAAAGAGTTTGGTAGGTCAAAATAAGCTACTATTTTTTACAAAAACTCAAAAACACAGAGACTGATACTGGTCGGTGAACCAGTGCCGATTGGATGAAAGGATTGATATCGATTGGTGAAATGAATTCATTGGGGAGGTAATTGTATGATGGAAAAGTGATAAGTGAGCATGGGAATCCAAAAGTACCCTTTCCTCGTACCTGACTTCTTGAGGTCATGTCAAGACAGCCGGTGAATGTTTAATGTGAATGGATATGTATAAGCTAATCGGGTAATCTTAAATCCTCAACACGCAATAATGGAATCTATGAATCTAAGGTGAAGAAGGCCCTCCTAACCTAGATTTGTGTATGGCTCATTTAGATATAATGTCTATTTAGAGGCTCTAATCAATGTCGAGCTCTGTTGAAATCCTGTTTCTTAGTTGTTGGATACGTGGGAAGTGACCTGTGGGAACTTCGTATATATCTCCAGACAAGGTCATAAAATGGTGATAGGTCAATTTAGTGGATTTTGTGGTTATCTATGGGTGGTTTTCTGGTCTAGCCCAAAAAATATTGGATTGATTGGCTTCTATGTTTAATACAGAAAACTGTGATATAATATTTGGTGGGAGTGGTGAAGATCTAAACACCAGTGTTCGCAAGTCGGTGTCAATACTTGACTGATTTGCAGGCCCGTTGGGTTGTGGGACTTGGGGATCACAACTATGAGTATGTGGTTGTTGAGGACCTGTTATGGTCATGTGAAGAATCAATCCTTTCTTTTGACTATCCAGTAATCGTATTCCTTTTTAGCTTCTACGTTTAGAGCTAGAAGTTGTATGATTTTCTCAGAGTACCTAACAGGTGTTCTGGAAACTTGGATATGTAAGTTAGTGTCTATATCAATGAGGAGGTCTCCTGCGTTAGGCTGCGGAACCAAATGATCACAACCAAATGTTTGTTCTCATTCAAACCCTTGCACAGTCATTTAGGTGTTTTATCAAGGCAATCTATAGTTTGGATGGTTTGACCAGAATGTGTAAGCTTTGTCATCTTCGATATTAAATCCTCTTAGTTGCTCACTGATTACTTGTAAGTTTGTTGTTTACTCGGAAGGTACCTATATCCTAAGATTTTGATCTATATCAGCCAAATTCAGGGGTAGATTTGGCTGAGGCACTATAGGTTCAAATATATACTCTCTAGGCTCTCTAGGTCCTGTGATTGTCATACAAAACGATTCAACTTTTAACTAACATTTAATAAACTAATTATGAAAGAGATATTACACTACGTAAGCTTTCTTCTATCTTTTTTGTATTTTCCAATGACGTATTTCAATGAAATTGAAGAGCAATTACTCTAGCATATTTATAAAATGGACAAATAATATAGAAAAAAAATGAAAATAAACAAAGTAGCCTGGTATGGCTATTTGCCTGTGCAATTGTGATATTATACTAAATATCTAACTAAATATATTAAATTAAAAGACTCACAATTCTACCTCAGAATTGAGGAATGAATCACAGTTTCTCAAAAACTATCAATCCCCATAGCTTCCCTAGTGATATTGAGAACAAGATTTTGACTAAAATAAAATAATTCACTACTCTATTTGATATGTTGTAACTAGAACTTTGATAGCTCAAACCTGGTGTTTATAGAATAGTCGTAAATCTAGTTGTGTGTGATTTCATCCCCTCAGTGTGATCTCCTCATTCCTTCGTGTCCTCGTGAATCTAGAAAGTGTGTATATGATAGTATCAACACAAGATAGCAATCAAACAATGGCAGCTTTTCGATATAGACTTGAATATAATGCGAGTAGGAGAGGGATAACATAAGTGAATAGAGCTTGACTATGTAATTCCTAGCAGGATTTATTGCGGGAATACAACACAAGTGTACCAAGAGTTTCAGAAATTATCCTTGTGACAAAAAAAACCTACAACTTTAATGGATTCTAGTCTAGAAATGAAGCTATTCTATGTTTTTAAACTGACTGTATGCAGCAGCAATGAAACAAGACTTGAAACAAGAAGATGATATGACCTCCAAAGTGCCAACAATGGAAGCAGAACCTGAAACTAACAAAATTCTAAGCAAGAAATTGAAAAAATGAAGAAGATAATTGAGAGGATGAGGGGTCCTTTGTTTGAAAACAAACCAAATATTTATAGAATTCCCATTCACAAAAGGGTAACTTGGAATGGAACTCTTTTACCATTAAACAATGGAGAAACAATATTATAGGGAACCAAAAACATAAATACAAGCTAAGGCGGGAGAGGAAAGATGGTAAATGTTGAAAATTCATGTAAGTCGTAATCAAAGGAACGTGTTGGAGAACACGTGAAGGACCACTGCCATGAGTAGGGTGGTGGTTACAGGACCACCACCCTGGCAAGGTGGCAATCACGAGACCGCTGCCCTGACAGGGCAGTGGTTTTGTTACTAAAGGTCAAAAAGCCAAGAAAAGGGGACAACGGATTAAAAAAAGCACAAGGAACTTGGATAAAGCATTTGGGATGCTAACATATAATTCACGATCTTCTCTGGATCCTGAACACCTTCCGAGGTGACCTGTATCATCATTGGGGCATGTGTAACATCGTATCGGCAGTGCAGTACCCTACAATTTTGGGTACATACATATTGCCCCCTTGGAGAAGTATTTTAGCCATGAAGAGGTGTAAAACAGTGGGTCTGAGTATGGCAGTCCCAAAACATGAAGCTAGAAATTATACCTGACATGCCCATGTGTCAAAATGACACCATCCAAATTCCCGCTACCTGCAAAATGAAAAGAGGACTCAAGTGTAGATAGATAAAATAAGTTGAGAAAACAAATACTAAATCAATATGAAATGAGGACTTACCATTTACGCGGGGATAAGAACTTACCTTTGTCAACGCTCCAAACCTGCAAAAGGGACATTCAAAAATGAGTCAAAACACTATATATATATATATATATATATATAAACAGACTCATTTTCCTATTCATTTGCACATGTTGATTTGCTAGTTTCTGAGCTCTAGGACCCACGGAGATGGTTTTCGATGAGAGTAGAGTCAAAATGTTTTTGGTGAGATAGCGATCATGCCTCTGAGAGCATAACATTGACCCATGAGATCTCAAGTTAGTTCTCATTGATCTATTGTTTTGCACCCAAAATGTTAAAATGTCAAAATCTTTGTCTTGGGGGTGTCATTTTTAGAAACGATAGTGTTAATAGGGTCTCTTAAGGGAGGCACCTAATGGGTAGGCTTTTGTTTTAGTTAAAATGGTAAATTTTTGCATTTCTAAGCATTTTTAGGGCACATGACCCATTTGAACTCGCGAGACAAGACCGCCGCGTTGAGTAGGGTGGCGGTTATAGGACCACTACCTTAAAAGGTGGTGGTTACGGAACCACCGCCCTGCACAGGGTGGCGGTCCATTACAGAGTGTCAAAACAACACTTTACTTAACTTGTTTTTACATTTTTAGCATTCTTGCATATTCTTAGTAGTTTTTCCAATGCACTTTTGGTACTAACTCCTTTTTATGTGTTTTTTGGTGTATGTAGAAGGAGGAGTATATTAGATGGAGCTAGGAGAGGGAGTGTGTTTGACTCTCGGTAGTGTTGGAGGCACTCCCCCAGGTAGAGCGGGATACTCTCCAGAGGGTTGGTATATGGAGAATTGCATAGGTTCCTCATGTTGCACCTGCCAGTCACATATTGTGTGACTTTTTCTCATTTTGGGATGCAGATCAGAACACCTTATAATTGCCAGGAGTTAGGGGTGAGTGGTCTATCACCCTAGAGGATGTTTACCATATACTGGGGGTTCCGATTCTTGGGTGGCGGCTATCTCTTAAGACAACTATATCTAGATCATAGGTGGTTTAGTGGGCCACCTACATGGGAGATGCAGTTGTATCGATCGCTCTATTATTGATTCAGACATTCCCTTGCTTCGTAAGGCTATTATGGGCATCCTTGCATCTAGACTGATTAGGGAAAAGGGAGGGGACACCCTCTTGTATTTTTGGGCTCCTATTATTGCACAAATTGAGGGCCATGGATGTGTCTATGCTTAGGGAGTAGATATCCTTAGGACTACCTACCATGACTTATACAAGGTAGTCCATTTATAGGGACAGTCATTGAGCCACCCAACTCTTGTCATGAGTTAGGTGTATGAGCACATTATCCCATATGGGAGAGGTGTAGAGGTGGAGGATCCCGGGGCCGTCAGGGTAGCGAGGTGGACGGGGATGACAGTTCTCAGAGCACCCCACTAGCCAGTGGCTTCCTTGATTACTGCAGACATGGAGGCCACTCCTTATCAGGCTATGGTAGGGGTATGGGGAGAGGAGACCGTTACTTTGATTTCTTGCCAAACCACCAACCAGTTCATAGATAGGGTAGGGAAGTTGGAGATACACCCCTTTGATAGAATACCACAACAATTCGGCCTCCCCTACAGTGACATGCTTCCTCTAGTGGGGCATGTATATAGATCTATTCATGAGGATTGTGGAGGTCCTAGAGGCCAGGGGTGGACCACTGTTATGCCCAGTACTCCTATTGTGGCTAGGAGGGTGGTACATGCATGAGGGAGAGTCGGTGCTCCTCAGGTACCCTTACTCTGGATTGCCACCGGTCCCACTCATAGCAGTGATGAGCCCATTGACATGGACTTTGAGTTTGAGGAGTTCACTGGGGGAGAGACAGAGGAGGAGACAAAGGACATAGAGATCAGTGAGACAGGTGTGGTGGATGAGAGTGATCCTAAGTGGCATGACACCTAAGAGATCCTACAAGCTGAGAGGGTAGAGTGGAGCACAAAGAGGGTGACTCTGGTTATAAAGGAGTTACTCTCTCAGGACCTAGGTGGAGATGGTGAGTCTGTTGTGGGCCATCACGTTGCCCTAGACATGGCTGAGGGGCACCAGTTAGTGGAGGCATCAGTGGCAGGTGTGGATCCTAGAGATCCTTCTTGGAGGCCTTGCAATCCTAGTGAGTTGTCACTCTTATCCTGACATTTGTTTTAGTTAGACTTGTCTTAGTTTGTTATTTCTTTTATTTTTGTTTACTCTTGATTCTATCATTGATTATTTTCTAACTTTTTTTCTCCTTTGTTTATAGCGACTGCTAATGAGTGGCGACACTTGATTCACCGAGTGTGTACTGATACCCTAATTCTCCCCTCAGAGAAGATTCATGTTGAGCATCTGGTAGGCACACCGATGTTTATTCCTCTTTCTGGTATATAGTGAAGATTATGACTTCTCTCCACATAGAGGTGGCTGGATATAGGATAGCCGGCGCCTGATGAGGAGGAGCCATTATCGTAGTGAGATGGTAGCTACCGGGTGTGACCATGAGCCCTCAATGCATTTGGAGTGTTGGCATAGCCAGAGTCCTAGGCGTGGCCACGTGCCCTCTGAGGGATCCCATAGGGATTGAGACAATATTTTTGTAGTATTTTGTCAGATGTTTATACGAGTGTTTTTGTACTTTTCAGGCTCATTGAGCATTTTGACCTTCCCTAGTGCATGATGGCATTGTATACGAAACCTTATTTGTATATATAGATATGTATATATATATATATATATACATATATATATATATATATATATATATATATATCTTTAGATCTAGACTGTTGGCATCTTGAATTTTGTGACTCATTTCTATATGTTTATTTTAGATGTTTTTAGAATATTTTTTTCATGTTTTCAAAATGTATACAATGGATAACAAATGATAGTAGATAGAATATTTTACTCTGTATGTTTTTGTAGTGCTAATATGATATGATACTAACATATAGTAGTATTGAACTTTTGAACTCTTTGGGAAATGTTTGTAATTTCTTCTTATGTTGGAAAAACATGATGAATGCATAGTGATAAAGAGATGAACTTGCCCCAATCCCAAATCCACGTAACTAGTAAGACGCGAGGGCTCAACACCAAGAATTAGGAAGGGCACAAGATGTATGAATTTGAATGAATGGAATGATGAGAGACAAACAAACTAGTAACAGAAACCAAATTTGGACTTACACACCCACCCTATCCAGAACTACCACCAAGCTTAGTAGGCCACTTACTTTTCAGTTTATCTAGACTTAGATTCATAAATGGCAACCTGGTTTACAAAATCTAGTTTTGAGGATTTTATCTCTTTGGAATTTGGATATTTGGATATTTGCTTCCTCTTAATAGAATTTGACTTGTGTTTCTAGCATACCAAGATTTGTTTGTTTTTGTGACTGGACCCCCAACACTCTGCCTCACACCACTATTAAGAAGCATGGGTTTGTCACCAAAGGTAAGATATAGGTGAGTAAGGGAACTTCTTTCCTTTCCCAACCTCACATCACCAGTAAGAGACGCAGGCTTATCACCGAAGGTTGATGGGGAAAAGAAGTGCATAAAATAAAATATTTTGTTTGCTTGGTGCTTTTGATTTCATTTGATTTTGACATTTCTGATCTATGACTTTAGGATATGCTTGCATTCCAAGAGATTTTAAGAGGAATAGATGTCACACCAAGAAGCTTCCAAAATAGACCATAGGCAAGGACAACTTCACCTAGTAGAAAGAAAGAGCAAAGACAAGTATGCAGGTCTTGGTATGGTTTCCATCAATGTTTTTCTGTCAAAATTGATGAGAAGATTTGAAAATAGTTGATGATGCTTGGAGAGATGTGATATGAATGATTTTTCCAATATTTTATAAATTTGTAACAGATTGTTTTAAGAGTAAGCTCTTGGACTACCATTTTTATGAAATGGACAGAATGAAGCAACTAAGAGACTAATGTAACGTAAGTAGTTATAATGTACTAGTAATGACTTTGGTGTTTTACGCATAAAATCGCTTAAGATGCAAGGAATTGATAGTTTCACCGAATTCCTCACCTTCTATTGTGGAGATATGAACCATTTCCATAGTCCTTCATGACTCGGTATGGGCCCAACCATTTGGGCTGAAACTTCCTTCCTTCGTCAGTTTTCTTATCGATCAAGTTGTCCAGTCTTAGAACTAAATATCCTTCATATATTTCTTTCTCATAGACTATTTTGTTGTATTACCAGCACATCTGGTCATCATAGGCTTTGTGTTGTTCGGTGTTTAACCTGGCCTCGTAAAGGCTTTCTAGTTGAGAAAGGCATGCCTCCTTGTAAGCTTCTTCGTCCAGAATCCCTTGTAATGAGATGCAGAGAATAGATATTTCAATCTCAAGTGGGAGAACTACTTCTGCCCCAAATACCAGTGAGAAAGGAGTTGCTCCTGTTGGCATTCTTATTGAGGTTTGATGGTCCCACAAGGCTGGATATAGTTTTAAATGTCAATCTTGCTTGTTCTTCTTGAATGTTTTGAGGAGAATAGCTTTTAATGTTTTTTTTGTCACTTCGGCATGTCCATTGGCTTGAGGGTAGTAAAGAGAGGTCATGTGATGGTTTATCTTGCACCTACTACATAGCTCATGAACCTCTTCATTCTTAAAGGACATTCCCTTATCTAAGATAATGACTTGTGGGACACCATACCTATAGATAATTTGGTTCAAAATGAATTTGGTAATCACCGAACCTGGTACAGTGGTGAGAGGCATGGCTTCCACCCATTTGGTAGAATATTTTGTGGCTGTAATTATAAAATTATGGCCATCAGTTGATGAGGGAGATAACTTTCCTATCAAGTCTAGACCCCACATGGAGAAAGGCCGTGAAGTCGCTATTGGTTGTAGGGATTTTTCTGGCATGTGAATATCGTGAGAGAATTCTTTGAATTTGTGGCACTTATGTATAAATTCCACTACATCATGCTCAAGAGTGGGCCAAAAATAGACCATCCAATGTTTTTGTGAGTAGTGGTGTGACCACCGAAGTGGCCTCCACATATCCCACTATGGGAATCATGAAGAATCCTCTTGGATTCTTCTATGTCGACGCATCTTAGAAGCATTTTGTCAAAGGCTCTACGATAGAGTACTTGGTCCAAAACAACATATTGAGTGGTAATAATGTGTAATCATCTTCTTTGTTGTGACATGGCACCTTCCAGGTATTTATGGTCCGTGATAAAATTGATGATATCAGTATACTACGGACATGTAGAAATGGGGGGCTTGGTTTCGATGAAGTATACACACTCATCGAGAAAGTCTATATCTACCAACTCACCCCCATCTAGTGGATTGTCAGCTAACCAGTATGTAATGATTTTTCCTTTAATAGATTTCTAGTTTACGAATGTTAACTCAAATGCTCCCATTAAGGTTATGAAACAGCCAGCCTTTTTAGATAAAGATCCTTGTGTGAGAAATGTTTGTAAATGGTTTTTCTTTACAATGATCCTTGTTTCCTGGTTTAACATGTAATGTCTCAAATGTTTTGTTGTAAAAATTATGGCAAGGCATTCTCTCTCTGCCTATGTGTAACATGTTTCATAATCGAGAAACATTAGGCTAATGAAATAGATCGCGCATTCTCATTTTTCATCGTCTTCTTGAGCTAACATGCAGGCCAGCGAGACATGAGTGGCTCTTGATTATAGGATCAAAGGGAAGTCTAGCTTGGGAGGAATTAGGATGGGTGGTGACAACAAGAAGTGTTAAACTACTTCGAAGGCTTTGTTGCATTCTTCAGTCTAATTGATGCTATAATCTTTCTTGAGTAGATTTTTGATTGGATGAATGTCAAAGCTTAAATCTGGGATGAACCTTTGGATTACACTGAGTTTCCCAATAAATGACCTAATTCTAGACTCATATAATGGTGGGATCATTTTGAGAACAGCCCGTATTTTGGCTAGATCAACATCAATCCCTCGTGAAGATATAATGTAGCCTAGAAGTTTTCCTCCTGTCACACCAAACACACACGTTTTAGGATTTAATGTGATGCCATACTCAATTAGTCATGAGACGATGATATAAACCACGTATGGATGATCAAAACACTTCTCGGCCTTGGCCAACAAGTCATCCACATAGGATTCCACAATTTTATGGATAAGATCATGGAATATATGTGGCATTTCCCGCTGATATGTAGCGCCAATGTTCTTAAGACCAAATGACATGAAAACATAGCAATATGTTCCCTAGGGAGTTATAAATGTAGTTTTGGCTTGATCTTGTTTAGATATTTTAATTTCATTATACCTTGAGAACCCATCAATGAGAGACAACAGTTCAAATCTAGTTGTTGCATCAATGATGACGTCAATGGACGGTAATGGGAAGTCATCCTTGGGACAAGCTTTGTTAATATCCTTAAAATATATGCAAATGCGTATCTTCCCATACTTTTTAAGGAAAGGGACAATATTAGATACCCATTTTGAATAGTCAACGATCTTGATGAACCCCACTTGGAGAAGTTTTATTACTTCCTCTTTTACCATGAGAGCCACTTTTGGATTCATTGGTCTTGACTTCTGTTTAATTGGCTTTGCATCTAGTTTAGGGATGAGATTATGTACTGTGACTTGTGGTGCAATGCCCGTCATTTCTTTATAGTTAAATGCAAAAGCCTTTTGATGTTCTTTAAGAATTCGGGTGTGTATTTCTATCTCCTTTGGAGTTAACGAGGATCCCAACTTCAAAATTCTTTGTTCCTCCTCCATTCCAATGTTTATATCAATGGTTTCTTCTATCAAAGAAGCATTAACTTCTTCAAATTTAGGTGGGGTTAGAGGTAATTCCAAGATTTCTCCATTTTCTATCTCATAGATATCGAGATCTTTCTATGGAGGAGACTCTACCATGGGATTTCCAAAGTAGGAAGAGGAATGAGGTATTAGGGAAAGATACACTATACAGTGAGCAAGGTGTAGCTCCACATAGGCATTCAGATATTTGAGAGTGACTCTATCATTGTCAAAGTGACTTATGATAGAAAGATCATCCTCAGCTTCTTCATGAGCTAGGAGTGAGTTTTTTGGTATTTTACGCACTAATGGTTCAGTACGAAGTGATAACGTGAAATTCATATCCTCCAACTCATTGTTTGGGGTGAAACGGGAAGCTGAGGTTGCTATCGAGTCTACGAGAAGGTTCTATTCTCGTGGGATTGCTTCAATTGATATGAATTTAAATCCATTACTTAGATCTAATACTGATGTTTTATAGAGCTGCAAGTGCTCAGCTCTAGTTTCATATACCTCAGAGACTTGTTTTGTAACCAATGGTGAGTCTCCTAGTACTCTAATGTTGTCAACACCCGCTCTTTTAGCTAGGATGAGGCCACAAAGGAGTGATTTGTACTCAGGCCCATTGTTTGTACATTCAAAGTTTAATTTAAAGGTGAAGGGTAGGATCTTTACCTTAGGTGAGGTAAAGATCACTCCCACCCTAGCTCCAAAGCAACATCTAGCTCCATTGAAGTGAAGAGTCCAATATTTTTTTGGAAAAATTGATGTTGGGATATTTGTTATATCTATTTCTTCTACTTCGGTTACCTCTACCATAAAAACTTTGTCTAATGGAAGAGAAGTGATTCCCAGGGTATGTCTTATACCCATGGAATCAAATAGTAGGAGAATAGGTAAGTATTTCTCCATAAAATCAACAATTTTTGTGGTAGTCCCTAGTGATACTACTTTTATAGCATTGGTCTCACTTTTGAGTATTGGAACGTCCTCAGCTAGATTTGAAATTTCCAACTCAGTGGTGGGTATATGCTTTTATTTTGGTTGTGAATTATTTGGCTTGACAAGATGATTTATTGAGAGTTCAAACTCAGAGTGAACACCTGGTCTTTTCTTCGAATCAGCTAGGTGTATATCAAAGGGTTTTGGGTTACCTTGTGCCACGGATATTTTCCTTAAGTGTAGAAATCTTATTTCTTAGAATAATGTGGAAGGGATTGCCTTCATGCAATGTATCCATGGCCAACCAAGGACCATATTATAATTGGTTTCACGATCTATAATATAAAACTCAGTGAGTACCGTCTTGGGTCCTAAAGTGGCCGGTAAAATTATGGTTGCAATTGAAGTGGATTTGAGGCTATCATAACCTCTTAGCGTATTTTGCATCGTGGAACAGTTTATTTCTACATATCCTAGTATTTGAAGGAAAGCGAAGGGGACGATGTTGATTTTTTCCCTATCATCGACCATTGCATGTTTAACATAATTATTATAGACCCAAACTTGTAAATGTAAAGTTGGGTCACCTCTTCGTGTAATTTCAGCATCTGTTGGAATTTTGCTTATATCGAATATAAATTCAATATCCGTATCTGGATGCCCTGGAGGATAAACGTCAAAATACACATGGTTTACTTACGTTTCCAGAGGAGGAGTGATGTTGATGAAATGGCTAAGGTATAATGCTTATAAGAGGGCAGCCCTATGGGCAGGAGAGTTTTTTAACAAATCCAAGGAGATGTGCGAGAAGCTTTTAGTTAAATCATTAATCAGATCATAGGCGCCTATAGGTTTTACCAATGTTTGTTGAGTGTTGTATGGCTCTAATGAATAACTTGGAGTTGGTTGAGAAGAATAATCCCGTGTTCTTGTTATGGTTTTTGTGGGTAGCTTAGCATCTAACTCCATTAAACCAACTATCTTAGTTTGAGGTTGAGTTCCTAATTGGGGTGCGACTGGTGGATTTAATGAAGTTGAAGCTTCATTATCATTGTTTCCTATCATGAAACCCTTATTTCTTCTGTTAGGATCTAACTTGCTGTTGTTAGAATGGTTTGGGAGCAGGTCATTGAAGATCTTAAGGGATGCATTTTGAGGGGAAACTACCCCTGCATAAGCTTTTGGTGTGGGTACTGTAGAATTTGCTAAAAACATATCTATAAAGAGTTGTTTTTGATCTTTTGACAAATGCTGCATGAATTTATTGTATTCATGACAAGTCCTAGTATCGTGGCCTTGAATCTTGTGGAAGCCACAATATAGATTGGGATTGTAATTTCAAGGCTATTTATTTAACACCTGTTGTGGCCCGAAATTCTGATAAGGTTACTAGTTTTTAGAGTTAAAATTTTGAGGATATTGCCTTTGGTTTTGAATCTGATATCTGGTTGGGTTTTGATTTGGACTTTGTGTCTTGAATTGTCACTATTGTTGTTGTTGCCATGGTGGATAATTAAAATCCACCGTGTTGATTGTTGGGGTAAAATTATTATTTCACTGATTATTAACAGGTGGAAAAACGTTTACAAAATTTTCCCTTTTAGCTTGGTCAATTACTCCATCTATTTTAATGCCACGGTTCTTGTTAAGGATCTTAGGTCCTTGATTAGCATTCCTAGTATTAGGATAGGCCATGGTGTTTTGACTGGTAGTGGTTAATTTCCCGTTTGTCCCATATGTCTTACAACCACTATCAATCTCTGCTTGGTCGATTCGGAGAGCAATTTTGATTACTTCATCATAAGTTCTTAGTGGGAACTTCTGGACTTCTTCATTTATCTCTCTATTGAGTGAATTAAGGATTAAATCGCATAGTTCCATTTGATCCATATTTGGAGCACTCGTTGATGAGTAGCGAAATGTACGCCATATTTAGATAAAATGAGTGACGGATTCATTATGTTCTTGTTTGATATGTAAGAACTCCCTGATTACCATTGTTAACAATTTGTTCATGTTGAAATATTTGATGAATTCTGACACGAGTTGTTTAAATGAGTGTATCGAAGCTTCAGGTATTCTATAATACCAGTCAAGGGAAATACCTTTTAGGGTCTTAGGGAATATTTTAGCGACAACCCCGTCCTAAGGGAGTAACTCCCATATGGCTATGACATAGGCCTTAATGCATGCATTTGGGTCCCCTTCCCCTTTGTATTTGGTAAAATTGGGAAGAGGTCTCAGAAGCATAATGCTTCGTATGGTGAAGTCTAGGGGTTCTTTTAAATATTCTGAATAAGTCCCTACTACGTAGGCCTCAACCATTAATGGGGCTTGCTGAGGGGGTTAAGGTGGAATGGGTTGTTGATATGGCATAGCATATGTGTTTGTAGGGATATAAGGGAATCCCTATGGTTGAATGAACATCAAGGGAGAAGAGAAAATGTCTCCTTGTGGTGATTTTGAATAGATGTTTAAATAAGGAGGAGCATTGTTCTGGTATGGGTTGTTTGGTGCCAAGTCGGGAGGTGTCATGTTTTCAACTGGAGTGGCGTTTGAAAACATTGTCATAGTTGGTGTTTGCTGAAGATAATTATAAGGATTGAGGAGGCATGCCTAACGTGCTTGTTCCTATAAGGATGTCAACTTGACTAGGGTGATACAAAGGGTTGGGGATTTCTGCTTGCCCAAAATATGAATTTTGGTTTTCTTGAAAAATTTCTAGCCCTCTAACCTTCTCAGCTAAGGCTGAAATGACCTCCATTGGCGAAGACGCAGTGCTTTGCCTTAAGGGTGTTTTTTGTATGGCTTGAGGTTGTAAGGGGGTATGATACCCTGCTATGAATTGGTCGTTACCCTTCCAAGCTTCACTGAGGGTATTTCCCATAGGTGGAGGAATGGGGGTGTTCTCCTACAATAGGGTATCAGACTGTATTTGTAAACTCCCTATAGGTGGATACATATTTTGAAAGTGTTGTTCACTTTTAGCGAAGCGTGCCAAGTACTCCTCATCTAAAAAGGGGAGTGTGTCTGATTGTCTACTGATCTATGGTCTGAAAAAGACCCAAGGAGATGGAGTGAATTCTCCAGTAAATTTCATATTGTTAGATCCTGATGGCTCTAGCTATTGAGTTTGTGCAAACTAATCAAACTCCTCAATTCGGATTGAAGAACTAGAACTAGTTCTGTGAGAGGGAGTTTGAGATGAGAAGTATTTAATCTAATAGTTATCAGCCCACACAGAAAGCAAGGGCGATGGTTGTCTATTTTTTTTACTATAGTTTACTTCGAGACCTGAGAGAGGTCTTCCATATGCATCATATCTCCACATATTCAAGGGGTAATTGAATACCCGCAGAATAATGGGAAAGAACAAAGGTGGATGGAAGAAATGAAAACAGAAAGAGGAATATTAATTTTTTTCATGTCAGGTTCACCAATTTTGTTGGTGAAGCTGATGTGAAGGATATTGAGGTAAAGAAGATGAAACAAATGTTTATTTCATGTCAGGTTCACCAATTTTATTGGTGAAGCTTATGTGAAGGCTAGTGAGGTAGAGAAGATGAAACATTTGTTGGTTTCATGTCAGGTTCACCAATTTTGTTGGTGAATTTAATGTGGAGTCTAGTGAGGTAGATAAGATGAAAAAGTTATTTTTTTCACATTGGGTTCACCAATTTTGTACGATGGAAAAGTGACAAGTTAGCATGGGAATCTACAGGTACCCTTTCCTTGTACACAACTTCCCAAGGTCATGTCAAGATAGCCGGTGAATGTTGAATGTGAATGGATATGTATAAGCTAATCGAGTAATCTTAAATCCTCAACAAGAAATAATGGAATATGTGAATCTAAGGCAAATAAGGCCCTCCTAACCTGGATTAGTGTAATGGCTCGTTTGGATATAATGTTTTTTCGGAGGCTCCAATCAATGTCGAGCTCTATCAAGATCCTATTTCTTTGTTGTTGGATACGTGGGAAGTGACCTGTGGAAACTTTGTATATATATCCAAACAAGGTCATAAAATGGTGATAGGTCATTTTAGTGGATTTTGTGGTTAGCTATGGGTGGTTTTCTGGTCTAGCCCATAAAATATTGGATTGATTGGCTTTTATGTTTAATACGAAAAACTATGCTATAATATTTAGTAGGAGTGGTGAAGATCTAAACATCAGCGTTCACAAGCCAGTGTCAATACTTGAATGATTTATAGGCCCGTTGGGTTGTGGGACTTGGGGATCACAACCATGAGTACGTGGTTGTCGAGGACCTATTATGGTCATGTGAAGAATCAAACCCCTCATCCAACTATCCAATAATCATATGCCTTTTCAGCTTCTACGTTTAGAACTAGAAGTATGATTTTCTCAACGTACCTAACAGGTGTTCTGGTAACTTGGATACATAAGCTAGTGTCTATATCAATGAGGAGGTCTCCTGCGTTCGGCTATGGAACCAAAGGATCGCAACCAAATGTTTTTTCTCGTTCGAACCCTTGCACGGTAATTCAGGTTTTTTATCAAGGTAATCCATAGTTTGGATGGTTTGACCAGAATGTGTAAGCTTTTTAATCTTCGATATTCAATCCTCTTAGTTTCTCACTGATTACTTGTAAGTTTTTTGTTTGCTAAGAAGACCTATATCCTAAGATCCTAATTTATATCAGCCAAAGTCATGGGTAGATTTGGCTGAGGCACTATGGGTTCAAATATATACTCTCTACGCTCTCTAGGTCCTGTGATTGTCATACAAAATGATTCAAATTTTAACTAAAATTTAATAAACTAATTATGAAAGAGGTATTACACTACGTAAGATTTCTTCTATCTTTTTTGTATTTTTCAATGATGTATTTCAACGAAATTGAAGAGCAGCTACTCTAGCATATTTATAAAATTGACAACTAATCTAGAAACAAAATGAAAACAAACAAAGTAGCCTGGTATGGCTATTTTCCTGTGCAATTTTGATATTATACTAAATATCTAACTAAATATATTAAATTGAAAGACTCTTGATTCTACCTTATAAGTGAGGAATGAATCAAAATTTCTCAGAAACTATCAATCCCCAAAGCTTCCCTGGAAATATCAAGAAAAACCTTTTGACTGAAATAAAAAAATTCACTACTCTATTTGATATGTTGTAACTATAACTTTGATAGCTCAAACCTAGCGTTTATAGAACAATGGTAAATCTAGTTGTGTGTGATTTCATCCCCTCAGTGTGATCTCCTCATTCCTTCATGTCTTCATGAATCTAGAAAGTGTGTATATGATAGTATCAATAGAAGATAGCAATCAAACAATGGTAGCTTAGACCTAAATATAATGCGAGTAGGAGATGGATAGTGCAAGTAAACAGAGCTTGACTATGTAATTACTAGCGGGATTTATTGCGGGAATACAACACAAGTGTACCGAGAGTTTCAGAAATTATCCTAGTGAAAAAACAAAACCTACAACTTTAATGGATTCTAGTCTAGAAATGAAGCTATTCTATGTTTTAAACTGACTATATGCAGCAACAATGAAACAAGACTTGAAACAAGAAGATGATATGACCTGTAAAGTTCCAACAATGGAAGCATAACCTGAAACTAACAAAATTCTAAGTAAGAAATTGAAAAACTGAAGAAGATAATTAAGAGGATGAGGGGCCCTTTGTTTGAAAACAAACCAACTATTTATAGAATTCCCATTCACCAAAGGGTAACTTGGAATGGAACTCTTTTACCACTAAACAATGGAGAAACACTATTACAGGGAGCCGAAAACATAAATACAAGCTAAGGCGGTTGAGAAAAGCTGGTAAATGTTGAAAATTCATGCAAGTTGCGATTAAACGAACATGCTTGAGAATGCGTGAAGGGACACCACCTTGATAGGGAAATGGTTTCATTACTGAAGGTCAAAAATCCAAGAAAAGGCAGGTAAGGGATAAAAAAGAGCACAAGGAACTTGGATAAAGCATTTGGGATGCTAACATATACTTCACAAGCTTCTCTAGATCCCGAACACCTTCCAAGGTGACTTGTATCATCATTGGGGCATGTGTAACATCGTTCCGGTGGTGCAATACCCTACAATTTTGGGTACGTACAGTAATCGATACTGGTTACTTTGAAAATATAGATATTTGAAATTTATGAGTTAGATCTTATAAAAATAAACCAAGAAAGAGGTTGTATGTAGAAAATCTAATATAGGACACTCTGAGAACCAGAATTGATTGGTTGTGATGACCGATTTTAAATAATAAATAAAATTTCTAAAGTATGAACTCATAGCTCAAATATTTGAAGACATGAAAGAAAGTAAAAAATCCACAAGAAAAAACTAACAAACATGTTATCCTAGGAATCATATTTTAGTGTTGTAATGACTTAATCCTTAGAACTGATTGTGAATATATAGAAGGGAATGGATGCAAGGTACCTAAAAGCCAACCATGGATGGTTTCATGATTTTTTTTTAGGGGGATTCCTTGATATACCTTTCAGTATGCAAGGTTTGAGCTTTAATATGATAGTCTAACTAGAAAACCGGTTGGGGCCCACTATATATGGCTTTATTAATCCTTCTTAGCTTCTTCCGAGAATTTTGGGAATTTTTAAGATGTTTTTTGTTTGTTTGAGTGATTTGTAAAAAAAGTGTGTGCAATAGTGAACTACGCTTAATTTACTCGATCATCAACCAATCATGACCTTCGCTATATTTTATTACTATTTAAACTATGTGAGCTAAATGTAAGAATACAAGGATGCAATGCAATAGTTTTAAGTCCAAATGAAAAAATGAAGTTGGATGAGAGAAATAATGAATAGGAAGAGAGTGTGTCTTTCACTAATGTAAACAAGAGGAAATAAATAAGGGTTTGTTTTAATTTACACCAAATGAAGTGTTTCCTTTAGAGAAAATAGAAGAAAGAGAAGTTTACCAAATGTGAGATGTTAGTGAATATTTAGAAAGGAAAACAAGCACAAAATGCAATTCTATATGAATAAAAGAATCCCAAAAATGATGAGGGTCCCACCAGGTGTGCAAAAATGTTTCACCACATAAGGAAGTACCACTATGATAAAAAAATTTAAATAGGTAAGGCTATGATATGTAAGGTATACTTAGAGGATAGAAGAAGGTTGTGCACCGTCATAGAAAATCAAGTCAATTGTGAAGAGATCCTTTTTTGTTGGGAAGGGCTACCTTAGAAACAAAACAAGACCACAAGATAACATTAATAATATAGGTCATTGGATTGCGTAATAGGAGCTAGATCCCGGAAGTGTGGTGCTTCCTAGAAGGTTTTCAATCCATGTTCAAATACAAATTAATGTAGAGAATTAACTTGAAAGAGGAAATACTATTGTAATTCTATGATTTAGGTTTCTCACACAAGTACAATAAACTAGATCTAATCTAAGAATGAATACAAGACTCAATCTAGAAAGTTAGATTGGTTGTGAGGGCCTACAGATGTAGCAGAGGGTATTGGGGAGATGTGGGTGAATTTTTTGTCTGGTTTTGAGAGGTTTTGGGTGAGGTTATAGGTTTTTTGGTCTAGGGAAGAATATTAGGCACATGGATCAATACCATTTGGATAACTAATGCATGTAGTTGGATATAGCCAATATTCGTTGGTAAACCGATCATGGTAGGGGGAATTAAGTTACAAGATCAAAATAGGGTTGTTTGGGGTTCTTTGTGATTGCACAAAGTTTCAAGAAGGCTTAGGAAGGGTGTTTGGATTTTGGTGCATGTACAATAGGGGTGAAGTGGGTGGTTGGAAGGACAGAGAGGTTCAAAATGGGTAGGTTGTTGGGTTTATGGGTGTATGAGGTATACGAGAGATAAGAAATCTGTAAAATAAAGGATTTAATACCACAAGATAATGAAACATAAAAACTAGATTAAAATACTTATCTTGAGATTGAAGGTCGAGAAGATGATGGTTTGTGGTAGGTGTTTTGAGGAGAAACATGTCTAAATCTAATGCAAAAGTGACGAAGGCACAATGCTTCCTTGTGTGAATGATTTGGGACTTTGGTCTAATATGTTGATTGATATTGAAGAGTGTGGGTACTCAGGTCGTCTATTGGTCATCAGAATCTTGTTTGAATGTCTGAGTCTGAGAGTCAAGATTTTCTAAACTTAAAAGCAAAGATGGAAGAACCTAGAAAAAGGGTTGGAATTTGTTACTTAAAATAACCAATGGTGGTTATTTGATTGGCGCTGGCCAAGGAATAACCAACGCCAGTTAGGGAGAAAAGGTCATGTTTTCCCAACATATCCTTTTTTCACCCTTTTGGCATGGGTAAAGATTTAATTGTGGGATAGGAGTCTTGGTTCACATTTAAACATGCAGGAAATTAATGGAAGAAGTGGTTAATAATAAGTATTAGGTTTGTAAAGATTCTTATTTAGTTAAGTGAAGTGATGACCTAGTCTCAGTTAGTTAAATGCCCCTATAATGGGTCCAAGGTGAGGTGGAGGGGAGAGGTGGTAATTATCCTAATATTGATAATTAGATTAATTAAAATGTGTGAAAGGGAGTATGTTAATTGAAAGGGGCTTAGAGGGTTGCCACCCAATTTCAGGTGTCTACACGGTTCATTGATAATAAGTAATGCATTCTACCTCTCACATTCAAAAATTCACCTCCTAATTAATCCCATCCAAAAACCAATTCTCCTTGAACCTTTGGGCACCACCTAATCAAATTTCTCCTAAAGATTAATCAATCACCCAACCTACGTCATCTACAAAACACCCTTTTTTTATTCACACTAAATTGTTTTCTAAGCAATATAATACCAACCTATCCCAAATCTAAATATAATGAAAATATTAATACTTCCCAATCCAAATATAATTCGTCCCTTGATTTGTTTCCATTTACCAATCCAAATAAAATATCTCTTTCACCCTCAAACCATCTCAACCATGCTATATTCTATCATCTTAAATCATCTAAGACCAATATTTGTGTCCACATTAAAAAATTGACAAGAAACTATGTTGCAAGATATATTTTCAATGCACTATCAAGCTCCTTTGTTGAAACAAGAAGGTCAAAATTGTCCAATCCCATCATCTTCATCATAAAACAACTTCTAAATCCTAAAAACTTATTGGACCTCTTCATTCAAATAAACCTGATATCATCAACCAAAAAGGACCCATGTTTATCCTCCCATCATCCCATTTCTCATTACATGGTGAAACAACTAGGTGTTTCATTGATACCCTCTTATATACTCATCACCTAATCATCCCTTATATATCACATCCCCTAAATCAAAATCAATTCTTATGCCACTTTCTACTAGCCCATTATCATCAAATCTTGGACCACCTCCTACTATCCAAGTGTCATTTATCCTTGGACTGTATCCTATTTTTCCATCATATCATCCCTTTGTTAAATAGTAGTGGCAAGCCCACCAGCATCCTTAACAATCCTCTCATTAACCCCAAACATCCACTTTCTTCCCCCATTTCTCAAGATCAATGGAATAACACATTAGCTTATATGATTCACAAACAATTTATTCATCAAAATAGAAGCTCTAAAGATTAAAAAAAAAATCCAAAAACCACAATTTGAAAATAAAAATACGATTCAAAAGTCAACAAAAATGTAAATGTCAAGTATGGAAAAAAGTGCAAAAATATATGGATAGGGAACTCAAGATCCTAAATATAAAATCCATATTGCAAGATAAGTCGTAATCACTTATCGAGTATGATTTTTCCATGATCCTTGAGATTAGAACCAATTCGACTCTTGATAAGAAAATATCCTAGTCTCCATTATTAAGGAAATCACAGCCATTATTGTTGGATCCTATCACAAGGAGTGACGTTGTTGGTCACAACCTCCCAATACATCCCATCCTATTTTCCCTACCCTATTATGGATATTTTTCCTCTGTGCATTTTTCATTCCTATTTATCCACATTTTCATTGTCTCTCTTTTGGTTTCTCCTTCAAAAAAACATCAAAATCATGAGAAAATAGTAAACCATTACAATATAATAAAAAGTACAAACATCAAACATTGCAATATGATATTGCATGCACATGGATGTTCTTTTATTTATTTTTTATGAAAATCACCTATCATTTTCATCCGTTTGAGGATATTTTTGTTAGTCTAGTCACATTCATTGTGTGGAATTTATCTCTATTATATCCATTTGACCTTCTTCTTTCATTACCTTCATAAATTAAAGAACAACTAACCTCTTAGAGATCTTGTCACCATCATCCATTTAATAAACTTTCTATAAATCCCTTTTGTCATATCTATTGGAACTAGCCAATGTCTTCATCATAATCACTTCCACATCCTTCCATCAATCCAATAGTAGTTCTTAACCCCTTATCGAAACAATCGAGAGAGATGAAATTATTTTGAGAAAGTAAAAAAATCAATTAAAAATCAAAAGTAAAAATCAAATATATATATATAGAACTCTTTCTAGGGGTATCTCCAGTATCTCTATCAGGGTTGTGGACACTTGGATGGTATTACAATAATGTTACTGATAATAATGGTATAGATTTGATACCAAATGATAGAATAGAATAAGATTGCTATGACCAAAGAGGGATAGAAGCCTCACAAATATTATTGATCATGAAATCAGATTACATAACAATGCAAGAGCTGTAATATTTATAGATATTAGATAGCCTCATATAGATAGACATGACACCCTTTCAGGAACCAACTACGAGATGATAAGACCCATATCACATGCACATGTAATTACTACTAATACAAATATTGAATGTTATCCAACATAACAATATTGAATGCAAGTCATTAGACTAGAGTGCACATGTTGCACATTATTAAATAAAATACAATGCAATAAATATGCCTATGCTAAATTATGCTAACATTCCCCCCCTTAATTTTGCATAGTTTCCAATGAAGAGGAGAGGAACTCTCTGAACAGTGTGAATTTTTCATGTGCAAGTGACTTAGTGAAAACATCTGCCTTCTGTTTAGCTATAGACAGAACTAGAGCTGTATGTTGTGCTTCAAGACATGCTCACGTATGAAATGAACCCATAATTCAATATTCTTGGTTCTCTCATGAAATACTGGATTGCGAACAAGCTTCAGAAATCCTTCATTATCAACATATACTAGATTAGATTTCTGTTGTGGTAGACCAATTCCTTCCAGTATTCGGCATAGCCATATTGCTTCACAAACAACTTCACCTGCAGCTCGATACTCTGCTTCTGTAGAAGAGTGAGAAATAAAGTTATGTTTCTTGCTTCCCCATGATATTTGTCCAGATCCCATAAAGAAGACGAAGCCTAATGTTGACTTCCTATCATCCATGTTTCCTACATGATCTGAATCTGAATATCCTATCAAGAAGAAGTTGTCGTTCTTCTTGTATTCTAGACCAAGGTCAATTGTACCCTTTAGATATCTCAGTATTATTTTTGCTACTTTCCAATGACATATTTTTAGTTCTTGCATGAAGCATGATAAATAGCTGACTGCAAAGCTGATATCTAGTCTAGTATATGTCAGGTAAATGAGACTCCTGATCAACTGCCGATAGAGAGTTGCATTCACCGATGGCGATGGATCAGAATGAGATAACTGAAGTCTCACTTCCATAGCTATAGTAATAGGAGTGAAGTCCATCATCCTGAATTTCTTGAGTGTTGTCTTGGTGTATTTCAACTGTGACACAAAGATATGATTCTCTTTTTGCCATACTTCCAACCCAAGACAATAGTGCATGAGCCCGAGATCTGTCATGTCGAACAATCGATTAAAATCCTTCTTTGTTGTATTGATCATCTTCACAAAACTGCCTGTCATGACTAGATCGTTGACATAAACAACCACAATGACAATCTCCCCCCATTTCTTTTTGAGGTAGAGATTGGGGTCATAAGGATTCCTTTCGAATCCATGACTTATGAGATGCTCATCAATTTTGATGTACCATGCCCGGGGTGCTTGTTTTAGGCCATATAGAGATTTTACGAGTTTGCATACCATCATCTCTTTTCCTGGTATTACATAACCCTCTGGCTGAGTCATATAGAATTTTTCTTGCAAATATCCATTAAGAAAGACACTTTTCACATCCATTTGGTGGACTTTCCAACCAAACTGTGTAGCTAGAGCAAAGATCATCCTGATTGTCTTGATCTTGGTTGTGGGAGCAAATGTCTTCTCATAATCAATGCCTTCTTGTTGTGCATACCCCTTTGCTACAAGCCTTGCTTTATACTTGTCAATAGTACCATCTGATTTGTACTTAGTCTTGAATATCCATCTGCATCCAATGGGTTTCTTCCCTTGTGGAGGGTTGACAAGTTGCCATGTGTTGTTCTTCATCACTGATTGATACTCTGAATCCATGGTATCTTTCCAAGATTTTGATTTTAGGGCTTCCTGAACTGTAGATGGCTCAATTGTTTCAACAACTCTACTCATTAGGGCATAATTGACCTCTTCACAAGCTTGATTGTGAGTTCTAGGTCTAGGATTAGATGATATGCTAGGTTATTCATCCAAATTTGCATCTCTTATTAATTGAGTATACCATTTAGGTAACTTCTTAGCTGTTCCATTGGCTTGTGGTGGATCCAATTTTTCACCATCATCCAATTCATCACTGTCATCTTCAGAGGGAACATCAAATTTTGTCTTCACAAGAGGTGTATTATGCATGTTTGTTGAGTCGTTGAGTGGAGCATCTGCTTGTTTCTTCTCAAAGAACTCAACATCCCTACTTGTGTATACTTTCTTTGCTTTTGGATCCCATAATCTGTACCCAATTGCTTCTTCACTATATCTAATGAATATCAGTTTCTCAGCTTTCATATCCAACTTGTTCCTATTCTTCTTGGGTATGTGCATGCTAGCTTTACACCCAAATACTCTTAGGTGTGCAATTGATGGTTTCTGATTTGACCATGCTTCTTAAGGTGTAACTCCTTCAAGAGCTACTGTGGACACTTTGTTCAACAAATAGACTACATTTCTTGCAGCTTCTACCCAAAATGTCTTTGTTAAACCTGAGTTGTCAATCATGCATCACACCATTTCCATTATAGTATGATTCCTTCTCTCAACTATACCATTATATTGTGGTGTGTGAGTAGGAGGCATTTGTCGATGAACCCCATGAGCTTCCAGGTAAGTCTTGAACTCATTGCTTGTGAATTCCCCCCCTTGATCTGAGTAGAGAGTTTTTATCTTGCGACCAACTTCATTCTCAATAAGTGCTTTGAACTTTTGAAATATCTCAAAGGCTTTACTCTTGTTTCTTAGACAATATATCCACATCTTTCTTGAGTAGTCATCAACACAAAGCATGAAGTATTGACATCCAGGATGACTTGGTTGCATGGGCCCACAAAGATTAGTGTGCACCAAATCAAGATTTCCCTTAGCTCTATATGTGTTCTTTGGGAAGGGTACTCTGTGTTGCTTTCCAACTAGGAAATTGTGACACTTGTCAGTGTTGTGCTTGAGTGTAGGTAATCCTTTCACCATCTTTCCCTTTTGAAGTGTTTGGAGATAGCCAAAACTGATGTGACCATATCTGCGATGCCATAGTTCTGCAAATTGTGTGTCTTTGGCCACTAGAGCTTGATCATCCTTGTGGACAAAATCAAGTTGTCAAGCACATTTTTTCTCCATTATTACTGTCAAAATCTAACTTCAAGTTGTGATCAAGGAGTTGACTAACTGATAGTAAATTCTTGGTCAACCCAGGTACATACAATACATCTGTGATTTTGCAGTCATGCTTTCCAAGAGTTAGTGAAATGTTTCTAATCCCCTTGACACTGTATGACGAGTCATCACCTACTAACACATGGTTCTTGTTAGGTGAGCCACGTAGTGTGTAGAACCAATCCTTGCAACCAGACATGTGTCGAGTTGCACTCGAGTCAACATACCAGATATCTTGTTTGGACTTGGTTTCTTCATCAAGTTGAGTAGAATACATGTGGTGTCTTTCATCTGAATCATCCTCATGTTCGGAAATGTACCCTTGTTGTTTGGGTTTTCTTTGCCAATTACCATTTTTCTGACCTTGATTGTTGTTATTGTTGGACTTCCCTTGATTTGAATTGTTGTTACCCTGTTGGTTGTTGGGTTTTAAATTGCTTAATGAATCCTTTTTGTAGGAATTGTACCAACAATATTTGATGTCATGTCCCCCTCTATTGCAAATGGGACACTTCTTTGTGTTGTCTCATTGAATTTGGTCCCTTTTTTTATTTTGATTTTGTTGGGATTTCTTGTTATTAGACTGAAATTTCCCCTTTCCTTTATGATTGGAAGATAGTGCTTGCTCATCTTCATGATCTTTGTTGTTCATTGCCTCTTCTTGTTGGAGTAGATTGACCAACTTCTTAAAGGTGACTGTGTGCTCACTCATATTTATAGTTGTCACAAAGATTCTGAAGGAAGGAGGAAGTGTTCGTAACACAATTGGTACGAGGTCTTCATCACTTATCTCTTTTCCCAATGCCAATAGAGATGCCCTAAAAGTAGCAAATCGTCTCAAAAAAAATTCAACCTTCTCATTGTGCTTGAACTTGAGAGTATGCAATTGTGATAGTAGGTTAAGGATGGCATTCTTGTTCTTTGCCTCATAGACTTTGCTCAACTTATCCCATGCATCCTTGGCCGATGTGGCATCTCTAATGTGGGGTTACACATCATCTATTACACTAAATAAGATGATCAACTTGGCCTTTTGATTGACCCTTTTAAATTGAACTTTTTGTCTTCCATCATCAAGTGATCTTGTTGTTTTTCCATCTACAACTGTCCATAGGTCTTCAAACTCAAGTAACATCTTGATCTTCGGTTTCCATGCACCATATTTATCTCCTCTAAGCAGTTGTGAATCTGGAAAGAAGAATTTTTGTGCTTGTGCACCCATTTCTGTAATCTAAATTTCTAAAACTCTGAATTTCTGATAAAGGGTAAGACTTTTATCACTCCAGGTTTATGGTCTCCCTCTCAATATACCGTCAGGCCAATATACCAAACCTTTCTATATATGCTTCCTTCTGATATACCCATCGATATGTGGAAGAAGATCACCCTTTCAATATACCTATTAGTACGGAAAGAGGTGTTAATGCACGTGAAATAATTTAGTACGTAGTACATAGACAATACAGAGAGGGGTTTGTGCAATCACAAACGGATGGGAGGGCTCAAATGTGTGTGTATTGTGTCCTTATTACTCCCCATCGATTTTATAGGGTCGATGCCTAGATGACATTTAGGAAACTATATTAGGCATTAAGTGTAGTAGTAGTTGCAACGGCATCACTCGTAAGTGCTTCCCAGATGCACCATATATACCGAACACTACTATGAGATCAAAGATCTCGTGTGATAGAACCAAACATAAAATAAAAAGTTTACACTTTTTTTTCTTTTTTTTTTTCACTTTATGCACTAATATTAGTACAACATGCTCTAAAATTACATCAAAATGAAGTTTTTGTGTCCCCTCTTTTTAGAAAAAAGGGTCTAGAATCACAAAATACACAATTTAGGCCAAAAATTTTTTTTACCCCCCAATAGGTGTTTTTCCGCTAAATTTAGTTGTGGATCTAAATGTGTTTGGTGAGATTATAAATTTGGAAATATTCCAAAATTTAGTAATTTCTCTAAATTTTCCAAAAAAAATAATTTAATAAAAAATATGGAGAGAGTGGGAATTGAACTACTACCCTGTTTGTTCGCAAGATCCAAACAAACAATCTGAATATTGTTTTCACCTTTTCTAACAAACCGTGATCTAGGTTTTTCTAAAATTTTGAAAGAAATATTATACAATATTTTTCTTGAAACCCACAAAATTTCAGAAGAATCAAAATCTTAGTTTTTGAGATCTTACCAATTTACCAGTTAGATCTGATTTTTTTTCACAAAAAATGATCCGACTTGTACAGACTTTTCGTCATATGTAGAAGCCGAATCTGAAGATGATGTAAAATGTAAAGTTGTGCACCTCCTTCTTATATTTCCAAAAAAAAAAATGGAACATAAATCCAACATTTTATGAAAAAGTTACATTCTTTTTTCTAAGAGCTATCTGCTAGAATTTTGTTGACGGGACTGCTTCAACCTTTGCTCCCGAATTCTTCACACCTCCAGTTTCAGATCTATTTTTTTTTTTTTTAGATCTGATCTTTTTTTTTTTTTTTAGATTTGTAATTTTTTTTCAAGATCTCTCTCCTTTTTTTTTAAGATCTCTTTTTTTTTCACATATCTTTTTTTTTTTCAAGATCTTTTTTTATTTTTAAAGATCTCCAAATCTGAAATATTCGACCAATATGTTGGATCAATTGGCTATGCCAATGAATAATAAAAAAAAAATAACCTTCCAAATAAGTGGATAGGTCAAATTTTAGTTGAGGGATGCTTGGAAAGAATGGAGGCTGCGGGATGCTTCAATGGCTCTCATTTGATGCAGATCTTCTTCTCCAATGGATCCTCTCCAATAGTTCTCCTCTTCAACCTTGGTTGGATAGAACCTGCTATGATACCAAATGATAATAATGGTATAGATTTGATACCAAATGATAGAATATAATAAGATTGCAATGACCAAAGAGGTATGGAAGCCTCACAAATATTATTGATCATGAAATCAAATTACATAACAATGCAAGAGCTGTAATATTTATAGATATTAGACAACCTCATATGAATAGACATGACACCCTATCAGACACCAACTACGAGATGATAAGACCCATCTCATATGCACATGTAATTACTACTAATACCAATATTGAATGTTATCCAACATAACAATATTGAATGCAAGTCACTAGACTAGAGTGCACATGTTGCACATTATTAAATAAAAGACAATGCAATAAAATATAATAAATATGCCTATGCTAAATTATGCTAACAGTTACGAATAGAATCAGATACATCTACATTGAGGCTATAGACACTTGGCTGGAAGTGAAGTAACGTACAACTCTCTTTCTATGCTCCATTCACGAATAAACTATAAAAATTAATTAGTCTTACACATTGGCTAATTTTTTTCATTTACTACCTATAAAATCTTCACTTCTTGAACTAATTAATTTTCACATGCACAAATAGGATCTCAACGAGCAATAGGACAAGTACATTACTAATTTTTGTATGGACCTAGTTCATACTCTTGCTTTATTCTATATTTTTTCTAATGATTTTTTCCTTGGCTCGTCACTTTTTCATCGCCAATGATTTAATCTAAATTGAATTAAATATTAATTTTAGAGAAAATTAATGTAACTATTAATACGTAATAAATAAATTAAATTACTACACAAGTAATAAACATTAACTGATGTAAAACCCTAATCAAGTGATAAGGAAAGATGAATTAGCTAATTTAATGCAACCTGGAAGTGATATGGACTGTGTATTTTCTTGAACAAGTTATGAACAATGTCACAAAATATTGCTGAAGATTCAAAAGTATAGAAATGTGTAGGAAATAATTTCCCACGAGAGGACAAGAACGTCGTGGGTCCTAGTGTTTTGTTAGATACTCAAGTTATAAATTTTTTTGGGTCGGTAGGTATTCACTCCAATATTTTTTTATCACTCTGATTTCATTTTTTATATTTTTAATCACACATGTAACCTATGAAATAAATCTAAACCTCCACATATCCACAAAACACATCAAATCTAATAAAAAAGATGTAGAATGTGGATTTTTACTGACCCTGGTGACCACCCATAGAGTGAACTTACAACCAAGCACTGCACTACATCTCATAATCCATGTATTTCTTAATGCTTGTGTGTGTAATGATTCCCTTGGTTTCCGTTATGTAAGTTTTACGATCATATCAAGCTATATATATATATATATATATATATATATGTATATATTTCTGAGTATGTGTAATGTATGTGATGGAATAGAATGAACTCCCCTTATATGTTATGTGTGGGTACCCAAATCAGTCCTCCCTTTGTGACCAAGCAGCATCAACATGATGAGAAGGATGCCTAGAGGATTATGGATCTACATTTGTGTGCACTTTTGTAGCTAGGGAAGGATCTCATCATCTCTTTATCACTCAGGCTCAGAGGATTTAGGTAGCACCGTGCTGAGGGTATGACCTACCCTCCTACTTTAGGCTCTACCTTTATCCAGGGTGAGAGGACCCATCTGTAGTATATAATTGTGAGTGGGGTGGATGTATCAACAATATTTGGGACTCCTTTGTAGAGTAATTAAAAAATAGCTCTAGGAAGACATGGTCAATTCAACAAAGGCTAACTCTAACAAGTTATCACTTCTAGATAATACATATATCTTTTAAAGAAAGCTCAAACTACTAAAGACAATAAGGAACAATCTTTCTTTAGCATATATTAGGCTTTAATGAGGTAAGCATGTCTAGTTCTAGTAGGATTAGTTAGTTTTGATTGTATTTGATTTAGGGAATTAAGAAGGATAAAGTTTATTATACAAGATTTCAAGAAAATTTTAACAAATGTTGGGAGATTTACCAAGTGCAAGAAAAATACACCTTAAATATCTCATAATGAACCTTCAACCAGAAGATGTATACTCATGGAAGTTAAAGAATGAATGGTTTCACTGAATCTTTAAGGATTCAAACACAAAATCTCATGTTGAAGACTTAATAAAACATCAGAGATTCATAGTTTATTATGCCTAAGATACACTCAAAGGCTTATAAGAAACATTTAACAAAGTGGAGACATAGTGACTTTAAAATTGTTTATTACACAAATGAAATGAATTATTTTCTCAATAGTACAATTATAATTTCCATAATGCTACCAGAATGATAAAGTTCTGTGTGACTTAAAGGAACTCTAAAATAAGATTGCAATGGAGGCATGAATAACTATTTTAAAGTATATCATCTTGACAACAGATATAACAATGCTCATGATTAATGTGATTAACTCAAGGCTCATCAAATTTATTAGTAAGGAAAAGTATATCTATAGTCTTAGTTTTTTTCAATAGTTGTACACTTGCAACCATCTTAACATGATTTAATTTGAAGGCTCAAAGAAAGTAACAAGTTTCTCATATGAGTTCTTGGGAAATTTGTTTTTCTCTCAATTTTACTTTTTCTTTGAAAAATCTCAAAAAATGTTAACCCCTTTTATTCGAGAGTCTTCTCATCGCCTCTCACTTACTCTCTAATTTCCCCCCTAACAACATGGATCTTCAAGAGAATATCCTTCTTTACAATATACAATTCAATTTATGTTATCATCATGTAGATGACTCATCAAATGCTGCCAGGTGTGAGAAATAAGATCTTTTCACATTTTTGTTAGGTTTATGAATGAATGGGATGCAATTTCATCACTTTTGGCCATTTATTTAATCATCATTTTCCCTTGGTGACTAGACATCCTCTTTTGGGGAATTTTAAGCACCTCCAGGTGATTCAATTTGATAGATATTGTTATTTGAATTTCTAGAATCTAATTTAAATGTTCTACATTTATTTTCATGCCTTTTGGGTTAGTTATCATGCATGATTCTTGTCAAATTAGATCAATTCACCATTTATTTCCAATACCAATTAATTTCAAATTTTAATTTCCTCATATATATATCTTCTCAAGATCTCACGAGTTATTTTCACCATGATTCAACCCAACTCAGCTCATATGCTTCAAAAATCCTATAAAACACATAATTCACTTTATCAGTTCATACTTTCTTCTTTTTTGTATAGGAACTTTGAAGAAATTAATGTGTATCATGTTTGGGGAACAAGTAGCATCTAGTATAAAGGAAATATCTCGTGAAGACTTTCATTATATTTTTTATTTATGAGGTCTGGATGAATCTTGTGTGAGGATGATTGTTGAAATTTATGACCCCGAGGATTACATCGGGTCCTTGACCCCTCTAGTTATTTGAGATGCATTAGTTAGGAGAATTTTTAAGATAATTATTGTGTTCTCTACCTTTCAGATGATGTAATTTCACTTTTTTAGGCTTGAACTTTAGAGAAATCCCGAGTCACTGAGGAATTTTTTGCTTGTGAGAAGGCCTCATATGAAATTTTTTTCCAATCATGTATGCCCATACATTTCTAATGAGGCATTTTTTTTTGACATAAATCCCTCTAGATTCATATGTGCTTGATGGAGAGATTTTTTTGGACACAATACCTTCCCTCTAGCATTAATTGAATGCATTGGAGATGCATGTTTTAGTCTTGGAGGAAAATAAACCAGTGAGTACACCCCCCATCTCTTGAACCATCACTTCCTTTTGTGAAAAAACATAAGGGTGAGTCTAGCAGACCTTCTACTATAATTAATACCTTCATGTCTTATGCTCCAATTACTACCTACATGCCTTCTACTCTAGTTGTTCCTTGGTCATTTGTGGTTGCATTTCTAGTTTAAGCTTCTCAACTAGCTTCTTCTGCCAAGCCCAGAGGAAAAAGGTAATTTTTTAAAGGTGTTTTGGATATGAGTGAATGGGTATCTTCTTACAAGAAGAAGTCACAATTCCTTAGTCTGTTAGATAGTCCCTTGTCTAGTATGGATGACCTTTTGCAAATGGGCGTGTCTCGCACATTGACAAGAGAATTTTTTTTTGTTCAAATGGCACTAGGGATAGATGAACATGGGCTTATGAAAAAAAATAGTGAAGAAAATTCCTCTTTGTAGAGAGGATTTTGTAAAGGCGTTTGTGGTTTTGGATGCCTAAATTTTCTTGTTATTTTTCCCTTTTTGTGATACAATTCTTAATGATATATGTAATCTTTATTTTCATGGGTTAGGGCCCTTATAGATCCCCATTTTTCCTTTTTAGAAATACAGAAAGTACAAACATATCATTAGTTTATATGTTTTCACAATGGACATAAAATTTCATCCAAAAACTATAAAAATCTAATGAATTGTATCAAATTAAAATTTACATCAGAGAATAACAAGCTTCAAAAGTAATATCAATTCTTTATGAAGAAATAGTATCAAATTAAGCCTCAGTTAGAAATGAAATATGAAAAGAAGATAAATTTTTAAGAATGACAAGCCTAAGCTTGTTCACCATCTTTCATGTCGGTATCCTTTTCTTATTTAGCTTCTTCTCCTGCTTCTTCTGGTAGCCTTGCCAAATATGCATCATACCTTTGAAAAAGATCATTTATTTCTTATTCATCCAACCCTATATGGTGTTGAAAAATCAGTATCTTCCTATTTATTGCATCGACATAGTGACTCATTTTTAGCTTAAACTCCAATGGTTTAGCTCTCAGCTCTGCAATTATGGTCTCAATTTTCCTCATTGCTTTAATAGATTAATAAGAAATGTCATATTTCTAAATGATTTTCTCAAAATAACTAAAAAAAAAGTTATTCTTTAGATCACCATAACTCTTCTAGAATTTGTCCAAAACCATATCTTCATGTTTTAAATCAATAGCATCTAAAGTTTCATCGACCCATTTCCTTTTACCTTCTATTTTTCTTCGATCCCATTTAAAAATTACACCCTAATCCATTCTAATTCCTCCATATCATGTTGTGTTCCTTTGAATTCCTTTGACACAATCCCTTATTTTTCAACCAATTCATCACTGAGTTGAGTTATACGGTTCAACTTGGGAAATTATTTCAAAGTTGAATATTTTTTTATCACACTAATCAATCATTTCATCAATTTCATTAAGCTTATTCTTAATCTCTTCATACTTTTTCTTGAATTTTTCAATTACTTATTTTCCCTTTTTTATCAAATTCTCAACCCATGTGTCCACAACCTAAAATTTATTAATAGCCTTATCAATCTTTTGCGTTCCTTCAGGGGTATTAGCAAAGGTACTTATTTGATTTTTATTATACTACCTAGTTAGTTGTTAGAGACTAGAACTTGAAGCTTTGACTTGTTATTTCAATTGTTTTTTAGTTATCCTATCCTCCTCCAACTTTTACAACAATTCAATTACTGCCTCTAATACTCCTTATTTTAATTGGTCTCTTAAAGGTTGTATTAAGTGAATAAGTTGGACACTATAATCACTAGATGTTATATTTTCTCTTGTTTTTCCCTCATGAGGGATTTCCACTTCTAAATTTTTAAAACCCAATAGGTCAGTATGCATTTTGGTGAGAACCCTAGCTCTTTTGGAGGTTCTTACTAGTTTTGGAAAAGATAGAGTTGTGATATCTATAACCTTCACAAGGACAATTTCCTTTTGTTATTTTGAGATCAACTCTCTTATGCATTATTTTGTAAGAGTGGTCCTAATTTTTGTTTCCTGCAGTTATTGTTGGGGTTTCTTGGGAATAATCACCAACTATTTGGACACCTCTTGTAATTCTTGGGTAGATGATTCTACTTGCTTATCCTATTCAGATCCCACATTTATCTCCTTGTTCTTATTTTGTACTAGAACTTCCCCTGATTATTTTCCTTCTTGATCTTGAGATTGGGGTTGGCCAGTCTCCTTCCTAATTACATAAGTGATTCCAATTTGTTCCTTCTATATTTCCTCAGTTGATGCAATATATTGAGCAAAAAAAGTATGAAAATTAGAAGAAGGAACACAGAGGGTTCACACATGGGAACAAGGCACATTCAAAGGTGCAAAAGTATAGGGAAAGAAACATGTGTGAAAGATAAGGACGGATTCGAGACTTGGCCATTTTCATACTTACGGGCTATTTTTTGAGATAGCGTGCAGAGCAGAAAAACCATATAAAGACTTGCGTGACACACATAGGCTATTTTTGAAAGAGTGTATACTAAGCGCTTCACATGGGCTCAAATTAAGAATAGAATTACTACTTCCATTTAACTAGAAGAGATCTATTATTAGTGAACTTGAATGTGTGTCTATTATTGTAAAGGCACATGGTTATTTTCACCATGCGACCTATTTTGGGAACTAAGTAACTGGTGAAGGGTAAGTCCCCACCCTTATAAATATGTAGTAATCTATATATGTTAAAAGAGGACTATGTATGAGCTATTGTAAAGTTATGCTACCATATTTGATGCGCACATGAACTTATGGTACTAATTATTGTAAGACGTTTTTGTGTATTTACTCTATTTAACGTAATGGAGTACATTAACTAATTTAATGTGTTAAACATGATCGTAACTAGTTCTTGCATGGTTGAATCCATTATGGCTATTATTTAAATCCATTACTATTTAGATCTATATCTGGAATATGCTCTGTAGAACGTTTATACTATTTATGGATCTGAATGCATCAACTCTTCATCTTGCTAACATCCTACACAAGCAACCCAAAAGATGAAAATGGTACCTTTTTGTCCTTCGGGTGAGCACTCAGTGTACGATGGGTGATGTGTCAGTGCACCTAGGTTATTTCTTGTAAATTCTAGGCTACATGACTGGTTCCATTTCCGAGACCTCTTTTTAAGTTATTTTCAGGATGGTTCATGATGAAGACATATCGGTTAACCTTAGCAAGTGTTGAGGAGTGGATAAAAGATCTAGAAGAAGATTATGCACAGAGTTCCAACACCAGACCTTATTTTAACACACGTACATAGGTGGAACATAATTTATATGATTGTTTATATGATATCTTATTTTTTATCTTTCTGGTTGATATGTATGAGTGGTTGGTTACTTATGCATCTAAACAGAACTAGAGGTATCGTACACTTGTTTGGAAGAAGGAATAATTTCAATCCTTTATGATGTTGATCTGATTTGGACATGCATGTGGATACTTGGTTTTGTGGTGTTCTGAATAGTTATATCTTGGAGTATTCAATTTCCACTTGTTCTTTCCAAGAGGTAACAGAGTTCCATTTTTTACGATATCCTAGGGAAACTTACTTGTAAGTCATTCCACTAGAAATCAAAATCTTGATGGTACCTATGAACTTAGGAAGAAAAACCTATGGCTAGCTAAACCCCAACATGCACAGGTGCATGAGTAGGTTTGGTGAAAGATAGAAGACCTAGTGGTAGAAAGGTAGAGAGAAGAAATACATCTTAAGTATAATGAGGCATGTGAGAGAAAGATAGAGAACTAGTGGGATGTTGCAAAGCAAATGGAATTGAGGAGAGAGATGAATCATGAATTTTTTAGAGATCACATAGAAGGCATGAATCCAAAGCATCAAGAACTCCCCCATTTGGGAAAGCATGACCAGGAACCCCCTTTGGCCTCACATGGAAGTGCACCAGTAGAGATGACCTGGGTCATGGGTGCACATTTGAATCTACCTAATAACCTAGCCCTTGCGCTTGATTTTCTATTATCTAGTACAATAAATAGTCAGCAAGATAAGTTGGGAAGAAGGGAAGAATGAGTAAGTCACATAGAAAGTACATCGATGGTAGGGAAAACATATTTTTTGATGTTTTGAGGTACCTTTTAAGGTGCATCATCTGCACAGAATGGGAGTGCACAAAATTTGGGGCTCACTTCTAGGAGTGGTACCCCTTCATAAACCATAGGAGTTCAATACCATACTACTGTTGGGATACATGGAAGTACATCTTCTAGTCTGCTTTATGCTATAGGTGGAGGATTAAGAGGTATAGGTGATTCTAGTTCAAGTGTATTTGGTGGTTCTTAAGGTAGAGGTAATACAAGAGGTTTTGGATCAGGTGGGAAAATTCTGCACCAACCCCAGAATATTTACATGGATATTTCTCTCCATCTTCTAGAGTATATGGGCATAGAGGATGCTCCTGAACACATGCACATGTGTGAGATACTGTGGCGTGAAAAAGGGATCATGACTTTTGAGCATAAGGAAAGTTAATTTTCCACTACGTTACAAGGATGCACACACAGCGGGTACAGAAAGTTTGACCCTGATCAGACTTGTGTAGACTATGTAGCATTAAAATATTATTTCCTTAAGAGTTTCAAATCCCTTAGTTCGAGTAGAAGAGTATAAGTGTGCTCAAGGATATTAAACAAGGCACTACTAAGATTCTACGGGAGAATGACATCCACTTTAAAATGATTTTATCTAATCTCTCTTATGATATTCACATAAGCCAACATGCACAATGGTTCATTGGAGGTTTGATCAAACCTTTTAGAAGGGATTTGTCACATAAGACATACACTGATCCATGTGAAGCACTTGAAGCAGCTTTGCGTGTTGAGGTAGTCAGGAGTATAGACACTGGAATAAGTCCATTCTTGGAGGAAAAAATTACAGCTATGGTGAACCAGTTAGAGAAAATATTGGTAAATTCATCACATGAGACATGCACAAAGATTTGGTGTACATATTGTGAAGCGAAAGGTCACACTAAGGATAGTTGTCCCCATAGATCAGTAATTTCATTGCTACTATATTGTGAGATATGTCATTTAAACCATGATGCTAGCCACTACCCATTATTAAAACACGTGATAAGGAAGAATGTATCCTGTTATTGTAATATTTTTTGTTCCACGACTTATGATACAGAGGACTATCAATTGATTGGTCAGATCCATGATGCTATAGATATTGGTGTGCGATAGACATGAGTATCAGATAACTCTAAAGGAAATAATGAGCACCAGGATTAGGATCAAAATCAAGTGTGTTGTGATTAGAACGAGGGGCACTATGATGGAGGATGTCGAAGAGGTTTAGGATATTATGGTAGATTCGAGGGATGAGGCCATGGTGGTGGATTAGGTGAATTCCCTCATGGAACATACTTTACATGTGGATCACCTTACCACTATAGGTCTGAATGTCCTCAGAATATTACATGTTCTTTCTTTTGAAAGAATCATATCTATGAGAAATTCCTAGACTTATATGAGCATCTTAGCAAGCAGCATAAACAAGAAAACAAAGGAACAAATCTAGTTAGGATATAACGTGATGTGGACAATCACTTTATGCCCAAGTTAGAACCGTAATCTGAGGTATTGCCTGTAAAGATCACTACCCACGCTGAAGTGGCGTGTGCTAAATAATTGTTACAAAAGAAGCCTATCATCACTAAGGAGAAGGTTTTATACACACAGCACTCTGATCCTACCCATCAGAAGGTATCACAAAACCATGGAGGTACTTAGAAATATTCAAGGTGAAATACAATGTTTAAAGGAGCAATCATGAAAGATGTAACTAAAGAAGGAGGAAAAGAAAATGTAGTCATATATTGATGACTTGAAGGAGGTATGCATAATTTTGTGTGAGGAGAATATTATTCCATTACTATGGAGTTGGCTAAAGGGAAACACTTTGGATGCTAATACTGAGAATGGGAGATAGATCTTGCATGCAAATATTCCCCCCCATAGCTTAGAAAATGTTAAGGAAATCACTCTAAATGGTGTTATGGATGGATGGATTTTGATAAATAATTGATTGATACAGGCACGAAAGTCAATGTGCTTACTTTAGATGCATGGGTATAGATGGGGAGACCTACATTGGAGCCATCTTCTAATGTATTATTTATGGCTAATCGAACTAAGGCCACTCCTAGCAGAGTTTTAAAAGATGCATCCATTATTATAAAAGGGCCAAGTTCACTGGGGATTTCAAGTTTTTAGTGCTTGTAGAAGTAGATAGTTTCCCATCTCTGCTTGGATGCCGATGGTGTTATGCAAATAATGCTAATATTTAGTTGAATAAGGGATATATCAGTTTTGAGAACAAGGAGGAAAAAGATATTATCCCTTTAACTAATGGGAAATCTACGCCCTATGTTGAGCCTTTGAGTGAAGAAGATTTGAACTGGATCTATGTATGCTCCATCCGAGACCCATAGGTCCTTGAAACATCTAAGAAGGGAATCCTTGAGTGGGAATATGCACAGTCTATTAACAATACTACAAGTGTTACTTGTGATAATTGGGCTCATGGTACTTATTAGTTTGTAGGGATCAAAGTAAAGAGAACATTTGCATGGAACAGTAAACCTCGATGTGTCAAGATAATAGGTAACAACCTATGGTATTCCTATGTACTATGGAGGAACAGTGGATAGAACAGTTGGAGATGATAAGTATGCTAGCATATACCTTACATAGGAATGCAATGCATTGGTGGGTGGTTCACAGGGATAACCTTGGAGAATGGAATGAAGTCAGGATTGCTCTTACAACTCAGTTTTCCAGGAGCAATGCACCAACTCAAATCTGCACATATCATGGTAATCAATCTATTCAGCACCACATCCAACAATTTGAGAGACTATCAATAGATTGTCAAGAAGATTTAATACCCTCGCTATGGGTACACAAACTCTATTCCACTTTACAAGGTTGCACATGCACTTGGTATGTATATTCAGAGCTACATAGAAAAACTAGAAATTGGCAGGATTTGATTATAGGTATGGTCAAGACTTTTGACTACTTCTCTACTAACCCTCTAGTAGAAGAGGAATTAAGGGTTATAAATAATTTAAGTATAGGATATAGTACAAATGTAGAAGAACTCATTCAATATTTATTTGATGGAAATGACACAGGAGCATGTTTTATTGTAGAAACAGAGATAGATGTCACACTACTTAAGTGTACTTGATTTGAGAAAGAAAAAGGGAAGATGGTCTACATAGTGGATGATGAAGAAGTAGAATAACTAGATATAGATCATTCAACATGTGCACACGAGGTCTTGGATAGTGAAAATGAAAACACACGTGCCTATCATGAACCTATGAGGACCAAAAAAGTGAATATTGGTACGGATGCTGAGCCTAAAGAAGCAATAATTGGAGATTATTGGTTTGAATTTGAAGTAGCAAAAATAGTGGATTTACTTCATGATTTTCAATATTTATTTCATAGGTTCTACCATGAATTGAAAATTGTTCATGCATCATTAGGAGAAATGATGGTAAATATTAAGGAAGGTGTACACCCTGTCAGGAAGAGACACTACAAGATGAACCCTAACTTACGTGAAAAGGTCAAGGAAGAAATTGACAAAAATTTGAAGTCTGGAATCATCAAGCCCCTGGATGAGTCAGAATGGGTTAGCCCAATGGTGATTAGTATAAAGAAATATGGTTAGATTAATATCTATGTGGAATATAGGGAGTTGAATGCTGCATGTGTGACTGATCCTTTCCCTATGCCATTCACAGAGGAAATATTAAAAGGCATTGTAGGGTGTGAGATCTATTCCTTTAGAGATGGATTCTCTAGGTATCATCAAGCTAGGATTACACATGAGGATTAGGAAAATACTACATTCACCACTGAATGGGGAATTTTTGCATATATTTTGATGTCTTTCAAATTGAAAAATGTGCCTCCTATATTTTCGTGAATAGTTGTTTAAGCATTCCATGATTTTATTCATCTTTTCTTGCAAGTTTACTTGGATGATTGGAAGGCGTATGGGCTTGTTAAGGATCATTGTTAAAATTTACGCTTAATGTTTGAAATATGTAGACAGCTAAGCAGCTCTTTAAACATAAAAAAGTGTGTGTTTTCTACACATTTTGGCACTTTGTTAGGGCATATTATCTGTAATGAAGGTTTGTTGATAGATCCAGCTAAAATTGTAGTTATTTTTGGCATAAAAGAACCTACCAGTCAGAGTGAAGTGCATGGATTTTTGGGTCACATTGGGTATTATAGATAATTTATCAAAGGATATGCTAAGGTTGTTGCACCCTTGGAAGATTTACTAAAAGGAAAAGGGACATTCTATTGAGGGGAACCGTAGTAACGTGCATTCGAGACATTGAAGGAGAAACTTACTGCAACACCTATTCTATGTTTCCCTTGTGGGACCAACTATTTTTTGTACATGAGGATGCTTCTGGAATGGTCATTGGTGTGGTGTTGGCTTAGTTTGGAGAAGTTTTTATAGATCATCCTATCTATTTTGCTAGTAGAATGTTGATTCATGTAGAGAATAATTATACAACTACAGATCCAGAAGCTTTGTGAATGATTTATGCACTACATAAATTCAAACAGTACCTGCTAGCAACACCATTTATATTCTATACTGATCACATGGCATTAAAGTATTTGGTAAATAATCCCATTTTATAGGGTTACATATATCGATGGGTACTCTTATTCCAGGAATTTGATTTTATATTTGTGATAAAACCAGGGAAAAGTAATTCTGGCCCAGACCATTTATCAAGAATACAGTCAGGATAAGACATGCAAGCAATTAAAGATACAATGTCGGATGCATAGTTATATAGGTTACATAACACGCCTTTATAATTGGAGGATTTTGTTGGTTTTCTACGCATAGGTGTTTTATCGGAAGGACTAAAAACCTTAGAGAAGAAGAAACTTGTAATTTTGTACAGCACCATTTATGTTTATTAGTTGTGACCTATACAAGTTAGGTCGAGATGAAGTATTGCGTCAATGTGTATTAGAGCATGAGCACACATATATCATGGAAGAGACTCATGGTGGTATTACAGGTAGGAACTATGCAGGTGATTCCACTGCGTGGAAAATTCTACTCGTTGGATTAAGGTGGGAGACCCTGTATAAGGATTGTAAGGCATATTTCAAGGCCTGTGATCACTGTCAACGCCTTGGAAAACTAGGGCAAAGAGATGAAATGCCTTTATGACCTATTCCTAGTGCAGAACTATTTTAAAAATGGGCTATAGATTTTTTGGGTCCTATTTCACCATCCATGTATAGAACTAGATCATGTTACATCATCACTTGCACATATTATCTTACCTACTAAGGGTTGTACAATAGCTACATCAACCAGGTTCTTCTGGGAAAATTTTCTTACAAGGTATGGATGCCCATTGAGTTTGACCAGTGATAGGGGCACACACTTTTTGAATGAGACAATAAGAATTCTATTGCATGATTTCATGATTACACACCATTAAAATACACCATATCATCCTTAATAAAATGGGACTGTTGAATCTTTCAACAAGATTTTGAGCTTGGCATTGACAAAAATTTATGATTTTGGAAGGAAATATTTGGATGATAAAGTTTTTGTCATTATCTGGGTGTATATAACAACATACAAGTGGTTAAACAATGCCACACCCTTTCATTTGGTGTTTGTCCCAGAAGAAATTATTCCTATGGAATTCATGTTACATTATTTACGTATTGCACATGTTGGAGTTCTAGCTGATGAGAAAGAATTATAAAAATAAATTTAAAAGGTTTACCAAACTAGATGAGTGACGAGAAATAGCATGTTGGAATTAGAATTAAGAAAAGGCTAGGAAGAAATCATGGCATGACTGGCACATTACAAACAAAAAGTTTGAGATTGGATAGATGGTGCTTCTTTTTGACTCTAAGTTTTTGTGCCATCAAGGAAAAATTAAATTACATTGGTTAGGACCATATGTTATCACTCTCATACTCGGAACAAGAACTTTTTAGTTAGCAGCACCTGATCGAATACGTTTACCTAGTTATTTCAATGGGAGTAGGCTAAATCCCTATTATAAATATGTCTTCTTGGTGTTTGTAATAAGGCAATGTTTCCATTTAGATTAGGTTTTTGTTTAGGTATTCCTTTAATGTATTTCCTTCTTCATCACTATGATTTTTCAATTTAGTTATTTTTTTGTATAAATAAGTGTGTTTGTACACCAGAAGCTAATTACTATTTACAATATTTTTATGCGTTAAGGACTGCACATACCATTGGTGTGGGGTGGATGTTTTTAACTGGGTACAAATCAAGGAATAAACTATTACATGTGCTATTTGAGGTTGGAAATGACTTTGTTAGAAGAGATATTTATTCTAAATAATCACCATAGATAGGGAGAAATGAAGGAATAATATAACACAACGTAAGTAACGACCATGGAGACTACTAGGAGAAGGTGTAGTGGCGAGGTACTCAGGCACATGGAAGTGCACTAAAGAGAAGTCTGTAGCCAGAAGGTAGGAAGGCATGCTAAAATAATATATCTGAGGCGTGAAGGTGTACCATGTATAAATTGTGAAAATGATCAATTAATGAGAGAATTATTGGTAGGTGAAGGAGTAATAAATGCACTAAATTTTTGAAATTCTATATAAGGATGTGATGCGAGTTTATTTTTATTATTTTAATCACAATTATTTGAAAGATGTAAGTGTAAATGAGATGAGCGACATATATTGAGGTGTGAAGATTTTGAAACAAGAAGTGGAGAGCATATTTGTGCAAAAAAGAATCTTGCCTCCCCATTGGTCAAGGGTTTGGGTAAAGCAGATGTGTCGTGAAAGAGATAGGGCACGTGATTTATAACTAGGGCACATAGATTTGAGCTAGGGTTTAGACTTGTTCACTATAGAAAATTGAAAGTGAAGCATTTGCACATTATAAAGGACAAAAAGGTGATATTTTCATATGGCACCGAAGAAATTAAATGCCACAGGAGCCAAAGGAAAGAATAAAGTGGTGGTAGAAGTTAAAGTTGAGTCCAAGAGTAATTTTTTGGAGATGAAGTACCAAAAAGGTGTTATAGTTGGGAAAAAATGGGATTCCCACATCTATAAGTGTTAACTAAGTGATTAAAATCACCGCACATTGGATAACAAGAAGGATTTAGATACATTGTTGAGCACAAAGACCAAAAAGCACACATCAGTGGACATGCCAGTATGTGATGACATTGGGGAGAAGTTGTTAAAGTAGGTTGAAGTCTATTAGTTGTATGAGCTCCCTTATTTTGGCAAGTATGAACTATTATACCAGTGGTTAATGAGTAGATTCCATGAGGACTTCTTCCATTTCTCCAGATAAAGGGTTAGAATCATAGTCGCCTTTATTGTAACACTAACATGATTAAAAAAACAGGGGTAGACCTGGCTAGTGACCTGAATAATAAAGCAACAATCATGGAAACACGGAAAGAGTTAGGATATACAAAGGGTCTAGGTGGGATGGAAATTGAAAAGTTGAAGAAGTACCTAGTGGTTCAGGTGGCTGCACATCTAGTAACAAAGTTGAAGGACCAAGAGAGGTGGTCACAAGTGAATACAATGTGGCTACATATCACGAGGAGAACGTAATAGGGAGTGATCTACAACATAGCATGCTACATTGTAGAGAACATTATCAAGGAAGCACACATACGTGATAAAATCAATTTTGGTGCTATTTTACTTTCTTTAATATTTATGGTGATTAGAGTGCCTGATGGGCTAAAAGACAAGATCTAGGAGTATCCAATGGAGAACAAATCCCTTACAGAAAGGTTTGAAAAATAATGTGAACGGTCGATGAGTAGGCCATTCAAATAGAGGGTGGTGATGTGGTATGACAGGCTCCACGTGGCATTTGAAGAGGATTGGTACATTCCTAAGGAGTTACCATTAGTGGTGGGAAAGGTAATATAATTCACGGTGTACCAGCACTTCTACATCACAAAAGTTTCTATGAGAGATGGGACTTGGAGCCCATGGTGAAAATTGATGTATGCCTTCATAGTGTACTAATTTTGGGCATCAGTCCACTATTTTACTGATGTGCACCACCTGAATTTTATTGCAAACAAGGTATACTATGACTACCACACTCTGAGGAAGACATATGTATTTCTACGCCAAACTTCCTATGTTGAGAGGCTCATTTTAGATGTTATAAACATGAATCCTGTAAGCTTGGAAATTGGGGACATTGGAGCAACACTCGTATACCTTCATCTTAAGTCCAAGCTAAAGAATAAAAAATATGTGGAGAATGATTCATGCTCCCAGTGCCACCTAAGGGAAAACATACAGTGGAGAATGTACCAGCTCCAAATCCCACATAGCTGATAAGGGTAGATGATGAGGAAGAAGAGCATGAAGAAAGTGGAGGCTTAGAATATATATGCTAGAGACAACCCATAGATAGAATGTAGACTGAGCACGCAAGTACCTCACCTCAGATACAAGAGGAAGAAGAGGACTTGGAAGCAGTCCAAGGAGAGTGTTATTTCAAGAGGGTATTCATAAGAACAAGAAAAAAAGGCATGGGAACTCTTCAGTCTGTTAGGAGGTCACCATGACTCTCCCCTCAAAATGAGACAACTAAGAGGAAAAGGAGGAAGCCAAAGCTAAATGAGGAGGTGGAGGACTTTGTAGAGAGTGCGCCCATAACTCATATACCACCAGAAGATGTGGAGGAACCCAAGGATGAAGAAATGAAGGAAAAATATCAAGGAGTAAAGGAGGTAGAATAAACAGAACAAGATACTACTTGGAACATAGAAGATCCAACTCCAAACCTTAGTGCTCAAGTTCCTAAGGGGCCAAGAATAAAGAGAGAAAGTTGGGAGTATGTTACACCGATAATGAGATATGATGAGGACACAAGTAAAATTGTCTGCACATGATTCTAGAATATAGTAGGCCTCGAGGAGTTATATGGGTGGGAGTTAATGGACCCAGACATGGCTACTACATGCATTAGAAAATAGTTATTCTAGTCCATGCAAAATCACATGGATGGCCCTAATTTTGATGTATGTGAAGAGTCATGTGTGTCAAGAATAATGAGTTAGGAACCACAAAACATGCACATAACTATCAAGCCCAATATTATGTCTGATGAATAGGTGAGTAATTCCTCGGTGAAAGTATCTATAGAGGTGGCATAACGGAATTTAGAGAAGGATGCAAAAATTAGAGTGCTAAGAGAATATATCAAAGATAAATATTTACCAAAATAGCACGTATAAGAGGAGATAAGGATCTAGACAAAAATAAGAATGAGGTTTTCATCAGCTTGGTAGAGGAGATCAACGATCATGTCCTGAAGGCAAGACCACACCTAGATTCCAAGGTGCCTAAGAGGTTCCCTTCAGCTATCCATTATGTGTGTACATTAGATGATTTGGTGCTTGAGGATGGACCAATTCAGATGCTAGAACCAAAGGACCATGAACATGAACTGGAGAGATAAAGGGCCTCAGTAGTTATAAATATTTCATCTTACGAAGCCTTGCTCAAGACTTTGCAGGAAGAGCTGAAGAAAGCAAACCAGGAATTGAATATTTGTGTATCTCCAGAAGTATTTTTTGGAATCTAGACAATGGTAGAAGACAATGAAGTCCTGAAGGTGATGAAATATGAGACATTGGGGTGCATAGAATGATTGTAACTGGTAAAGAAAAAGTGTGAGGAACTTGCAGTAGCCCAAGACCCACATAAAGAAAGGTTGGATGAAATTAGGAAGCTTATTGCGTAGAAGATGGATCTTCTTGAAGGAAGGGTAACTAAAATGTCCAACATTGTTATATTATTATAGAACAAGAAGGAAGAGATTGCATAAGAGGATTTAGATTCTATTGCATCAAATATTCTAGAAAAGGTAGAAGCCATGCTAAGTGATTGGAAAACCTTAGAGGCTGAAATTAAATAAGAATATCCGGAGTTAATTCTTCCATTTGAAATAGAGGATGTTGCAGGGTGAAAGTTCTTTCTTTTTACAGTAATTCTTTAATTTGATTTCATTCCCATTCTCTATTATTTAAAAGTATCAAGAGGAAACCATTTCTGAGGTAGCAATGTAGTTTATTGTGGGGTAATGTTGAGCAGACAAATTATGACACCTAATAGAAGGCACATAGAGGGTTTGCGTGTGGGAACATGGCACTTTCAAAGGAACAAAAGGATAGGGAAGGAAACACACACAAAAGACAAGGACAGATTTAGGACTTAGCCATTTTCATGATTATGGGATATTTTTGGAGATAGCGTGTAGAGCACACAAACCCGATAAAGACTTGCATGACACACATAGGCTATTTTTAGAAGATATTCTACAAAGCGCTTCACATGGGTTCAATTTAATAATAGAATTACTGCTTCCAGCTAACCATAAGAGATGTATTATTAGCACACTTGCATGTGTGTCTATTATTGTAAAGGTACATGGCTATTTTTAGCATATGACCTAGTTTGGGAATTATGTAAGAAGTGAAGGGAAAGTCCCCACCCTTATAAATATGTAGTACTTTGTGTAGGTTAAGAGAGGACTATGTATGAGCTATTGTGAAGTTATGCTTCTAGATCTAATGCAAGCATGAACTTATGGTACTACTTATTATAAGAAGCTTTTGTGTATTTACTATGTTTAACATAATGGAGTGCACTGATTGATTCAAGGTGTTAAATACGATCGTAACTATTTCTTTCATGGTTGAGTCCATTATGGATATTATTTAAATCCATTACTCTTTAGATCTAGATCTGGAATATGCTTTGTAGAATGTTTATTCTATTTATGGATTTAAATGCATCAACTCTTCATCTTGCTAAAATACTACATAACCAACCCTAATTAGGGGCCTAGTACCTTTATGCACTTTAGGTGAGCACTCATTCTAGGCTAGGTGATGTGACAGTGTGCCTTGGTTATTTCTGGTGAATTATAGGCTGTATCACAATCTTTTCTTCAAACTTTTCCTTGGGAATTTCTTAAATTGGTACCCCTCTTGTAGACATTCCTTTTACTTCCATTCCATGATTCCCATCTCCTTTGGAGGTTGCTGAGTTGACACATTATCATCCTTTTTCCCTATTGATACCTCATGTTGTAGCATGGTGGGTTGGCTTTTCATTATTTATTCCTTATCCTTACCCAAATATTGTACATCCACACTATCAATAATATTATTTTGAATAGTTGCATCTTGTGTAACCTCTGCTAGCTTTTCATCTGTAGATTTTCCTTTTTGAGATGGTTCACTATCCTTAGTGACCTTGAATTCATGGGAGGGAACCTTTTCATCCAATACATTTGTACTTACACTTTTTCCACTAGGTACTTCTAGCTTACTCAACTCTGGATCTGCCTTATCTACATAGATTACTTCTGATGTTTGAACTCTAGTTTCAGTAGTTGGCACATGAGTAGTTTTTTCTTCTCCTTCAATTAATTGAGGATCATTGTTGGTTAGAAAATTTTTCAGGTAGACAAATCAGGTGTCTCCACCAATGTTCACAGGGCTATGCCCCTCTGCATTAATTGGTACAACTCCCATTATTAAAAGTAAACTAATCCTAATCCTATTTAAATGTTGTGGGTGGATAAATTGGTCAAGGATCACACATGAACACTCCACTACACCTATGGAAAAGTGCTTGTATAGGAGTACAAGGGTGGAAATTGCAGCAATAAAGGTAAAGAATGGGAGATTATGTAAGGAATATTACTTTCATGAGTAGACTGTAGAGATCACACCCAGTAACCGAAGTAGTTCAACCTTCAATATAGAGGAAAGCATAATGAAGCTAGAGGGACCAATGAATTAAAACACCAAGTTTTTAAATTAATCTATTGAGGAAACCAAGATCCTCTCCAATTCTATATAGGATGAACTATTCTTGCAAAGTGCATAAAAGAGAGAAATAGAGGAAAATCAAGAAAGAGAAATCGAAGAAGTGTAGATTTTATTCTATGTGTAGTGATGAATATAAAGCTTCAACTAAGCTATCACAATGCTACATAGTAATACTTCTTCAAAAATATGAATCCCTTGAAATGGATAACCATCCTAATTTATAGAAATATGAATTTTCCTTTTATCTCCCTTACATGACTCTTCATTTCCATATTCCACTCATGACCTTTCATTTTCCATGAATTAAGTATTTCTCTTATAATTTTGAGAAACTACCTTTTACAAATTTAAAATAGGTCACTTAAGGGAATAGGACCAAATACAATAATTATGCATAATGAATAATTAGAATGGAGAGAGAGAGAAGAGCGGGAAATAGAGGAAGAAGGAAGGAATGAAGGGAAAATGCCCCTCATGACAAAATGCCTTGATGCAGTCATGAACTTTGAGTGAAGATTTATGCCACTAGAGATCTTCTACACTGATGAATATTGCTCCCTAGAATAAATTTGAATCATTTTCCTAATCTAGTGATGACTGAAAACTACTGGACTGTAGAATGAGTGTTCACAAACATTGTTGTGAGGTTTACTTATGCAAGCTCGAGATGAAAACATACAATGCCCATGATGACCCTCCTTGAAACTTGGTTGATGAAATAATTGACTCATTAAAAACATTCTGATCAACTCTCTTTGAATCACCTGACTCCTTAAGTGATGAAGATGAATTCATATGATGTTCCTAGCGATGCCCTACTTTGTAATATGAGATTATCATTCCAAATCATGAAAAACCACCATCCCTTCATGATTGATTACACCTAAGAAACTAGACCAACCTATGCACTTAAAATTCATCTTTCCTTAACACTTATTATATTTGAAAGAGAAAAATTACTATCTTTAGTAAGTGTCGTAGTTTGCATTTTTGGACCCCAAATGGTGATATTGACCTCAATGATTTTCCCCCAATGTCATGTTATGCCAAACTTGCCCTTTGAGAATAATATGCTATTTTTAGTAAGTACACATGGGGCAACTTAATATTTTTAGTAAGTTTCATAGTTAGCTTTTCCCAACCTCAACCAGCTATGGTAGCTTGAAATTATTTCTTCTTACTGTGTTCCTCTATCCTTTTGGAAAAACTAGTTATTTAGAGCTCGGGCTTGTGGAACAACTTACTATTTTTAGTAAGTGTAAATTGTGAGCCGAGATAACCTTTTTGATGAATTTTCTTGCAATAATCCCTTTGTATTCACCACCTTCTTCATAGCCTCTTCAAATGGTGTCTTATCCAAAGTAAAATAACCCTATGTAGGAAGGCGTGTTATTTTTAGTAATTGCACCACATATGTCAAATTGCAATAAAACATGTCTTGAATCTCTGGGTTTTTTTCCAAGGTTCCACTCTCCGCATTTTGTGTAATTCCTTCATCTGAACAAGTGGTAAAATGAGATTCTTATCAATGGGGGAAGAATACTGAAAAAAACATAGCCCTCCATATCCATAAAAAATACGGACTTCATGGCATGAAAACTAGTTTATGGGAAACTAGATTTTTCAATGATCACTCCCTCAAATTTTCACACGATTTCACCCAATGAAACCTTAAGAAGTGAAGAGGTAGCTTACTACATTTTTCACCGATATACTTCATGAGAAATGGTAGAATGATGATGAAAACTAAGTCCTCCATATCCCTAAAAAATAGGTACTTCATGGTGTAAAAACTATTTCACATGAAACTATATTTTTCAAGGATAATTCCCTCAGATTTTCACGTGATTTCACCCGCTAGAACCCTGAGAAGTGGAGAGGTAGCTTGCTGATTTTTTCCACCACTGTGTCCTGGTGGGCATTAATGGAGCTTAAAATTAAAAGGTCTGGCTTTTTTCTCTGTTTTCAATGAAATCAACTCCATTGTGATATGTTTTTGCTTCTTATCTCACCAGTGAAATTTCTCTTCGATCCAGTTCCTGGTTTGACGAAAAAATGAGCTTTATTCTTCATGGATCAAGAAGAGAAATTTATTTGCTGTGAGAATTCCTTGATTCAACTAGGAGGTTTGAAGGTTATTTTTTAATGGAATTCGAGAGTGAATAACTCAGTAACAAATGGTTCTGTGTTTTATGCACTGGCTTGTAAGATATGTTCGAATCTTGGTCTCAAAAAAATGGAGGTTTCTGAAGAATTTCTTCACTCTTCTCTTTCATTATTCATTCCTTTGGATCTTCTGATAAATATATTCATTTAAACCTATGCATATTCATAGAGTTAATTTTTTTGTTTCCATGGTGGAACTGCTTCATAGCAATAATGGTGGACTGAGGTGTTCTTTGCATCTTTTCTTCTGGTAGTGAGAAACAACAAGAAGTGACAAACAGTTAGATTTTTTTTCAAATATTTGAGTTTGATTTGGGATAATTTTCATGTCCTTCATGTCTCTCACCTCAAAGGGATATGAGGGACATCAATTTACACACCGCACCTCAGCTTCACATGTGACATAGATCTGACGACTGGGGATTAAGGCCAAAAAAAGTAGTTTTAAAGCACGTAGTGGCTAGAAGATGGTCACATGGGTGACCAAAAGTATCCTTAGGGACTAGGTTAATTTTTTAAAAAATTATGTCCCTTACCTCAAAGGGACATGAGAGACATTAGTTTTCATTGTGCATTAGGCGATGACATGTGGCAGTGATCCAACGGTGAAGGATTTGAGCTCCCGCAAACACCTAGGGTTTGAACTAGTGATCCTGGAGGTTGCACGAGGGTGCAGAGGGCTTATGGGGGCTAGAAAATTTTTTCCAACCTTTATTTCCCTAACCTTAAGGGACGTGAGGGACACAATATCCTACCAAGCTCCTAGAGATGACACATGTCCTTCCAAAATTTGACTAACTCCTGAACTCGCTCCAAGAGGACAACTTGAAATGATGATAACTTGAGCTCTCGATGGACTTTTTTGATGAAATGTTTAATTATATTGACTTCAAATGGCCTTATGAATCCAATGGTGGGAGTATCAGGTCTTGATTCCTACATTTCATCCCTAAAATTTCATATTTTCTATTTGGTACTCCACTTACACACCCATTGCGCCAAAGTGTTGTAAAAAAAATAAGTTCACCATATTTTAGGGCTTGGAATTACCTTTCTAAAGATTTTTTTATCGTAACTTCATCTAGAGCTCTCGGTATCACCTTTGGAATCTCAACAATTGTTTTAGCCTATGCACTGCGTAGGCCTGTGAACCCTGATTTTAGTGAAACTATGTCAACTTCTCTGCATCCTTCTTGAATCTTCCTAAATAAATTACATGATGTTCCTAGGAATTTTATTCACCTCCGTGTCTTCTTTGTCTTTTCTGTTCGACTCCATGGGGTTTCTCTAGTCCTAGTAAGGCCAGTGATAGGCCTTCCCACAATTGCCTGATGTTTTCATTTTTTAACGAACTCCTAAAATCATCTAGGGGTTCAAATTGAATTTCCTAAATCACCTAGGGGAATGACCTAACATGAATTTTGAGGTCATCGAACTGACTAGGTAGACTCAGGGTATCACATAAGGATAGAACATGAAATTTTTGGTACAAAAGTATCATTGTCATGTTGGAAAATTACCAATTTCCATGTTGTACATTTGCATGAACATAATTGGCTCTAGCTTGGGGACATGACATGGACTCAATACAACGAATACGTGAAATAGAAAATCCAGATTCTCAACTTTAGACCATATAATCTATTAACAAGTGGCTTATCCATTGGGCCCTGTGGAGTCACTAGAAAAATAGGCTACATAACTTTCTTTATTGAACATAAAAAAAACGGAAGGGAAACACACCACGAGGGAAAAAAAACAACAAGAAATGGAAATTATGTATAAGCGGAGGGAAATTTATAGAGGCAAGGAATATATATACACATACCTAGCAACAAGTTAAGAAAAGTACAGGCCATCATGAAATAGAGGATAAAATTAAGGCCTTTAAAGAACAAAAACTGTTATTTGATCAAACCATGATTTTGTGACGGCTTTGCATGGCTTGAGAAGAATAAGTCCAAACAAAATTCAATCTTCATACTCATACTATATAGAGAATTTTCTTTCATCCAATGAACAATTCCCTATCTTCACTGATCTCTTTTACCTTGATGTTCCCACTTGATATCCCGTGATCATATGTCATCATTCTTCCATGTCTTTTAGAATTGGAAAATTTCTCCTGACATGAAAACATTCATATTATTTGAATTATGACTTCAAATTGTATCTAATATAGGTAAAACACTTGGAAGGAGTGAGAAAAAATTGATTTTCTTCCCATTTACCAACTTCTTTGAAAGTCCTACTTTTCTTCATGCAAATCAAATCAACATTTTTGTTATTATCTTCCTTCATTACAAGGACGTCTAGAAGATTAATAATATTCAAATAATATTCCACAAACTTCCTTATTTTGCACTCACAAACCTCTTCACATTATGTGAATGGAAAATTCATGTTTTCACATCCATTCTTGTTAACCAAGGAATCAAAGAAGTCATCCAATTCATCCATTGACTATGTTTCAGTATCAAACATTGGTGTATCAAAAAGAGGAGCACGAATGGCCTCATACCTGTCTTGCATTTCCATGGCCTGAGTCAAGAGTTCAAGGTTGATTTGAGGATCTTTAATTTCTTCTGCAACCTTAAAAATTTATTATACTGATGGTTCTTTTGAGTCTTACATAGATTCATCTTCCTCCTTATTGGAAGAATCTTCATTTTTTTCCTCCAGGAGATGGTTAACAATATAATCCATATGGGCCCATGATTCATTTGAAACATCCTCGTTCATGCCTTGCATGATTTATGTTGCCCAATATTGACTTCCTTGTAATCTCATGAAAACATGATTCATGACACCTTCTGACAAAGAGAAAAGGTCCATGCTTTATGGGAATGGTACTCCTTCAAGCTCAAAATCAATATCATCTTCTTCATGTTAAGAAGAAGAGAAATGTGTTGGGGCAGTAGTATGAGAAGAATTTTCAGCTACATATTGACCATCCATTATTAAATATTCTTGCTCAAGTGAAATATCAAAGGAGTTTTTTCACTGTGATGATGTAATTCCGTAATAAAACATGTCTTGAAACTCTAGGTTTTTTTCCAAGGTTCCACTCTCTGCATTTTGAGTAATTCCTTCATCTTAACAAATGGTAAAATTAAATTCTCATCAATGGGGGAAGAATAATGACAAAAAACATAGCCCTCCATATCCCTAAAAAATAGGGACTTCATGGCATGAAAACTAGTTTACAGGAAACTATATTTTTCAATGATCATTCCCTCCAATTTTCGTGCGATTTCACCCACTGGAACCCTGAGAAGTGAAGAGGTAGCTCACTGCCTTTTTCACTAGTATTCTTCATGTGAAATGGAAGAATGCTGATGAAAACTAATTCCTCCATATCCCTACAAAAATAGGTACTTCATGGTGCAAAAACTATTTCACACGAAACTAGATTTTTCAACGATCATTCCCTAATATTTTTTGCGTGATTTTGCCCACTGGAACCCTGAGAAGTGGAGAGGTAGCTCGCTAATTTTTTCCACCGCTGTGTCATGGTGGGAATTAATGAAGCTTGAAATTAGGATTTATGGTTTTTTTCTCTATTCATGATGAAATCAACTCCATTGTGATAGGTTTTTGCTTCTTGTCTCACTGGTGAAATTTCTTTGAGATCCAGTTCCTGGTTTGACGGGAAATTGAGCTTTGTTCTTTGTGGAACCGGAAGTGAAATTTAATTTCCATGAGAATTCCTTGATGAACATGGGAGATTTTAAGGTTATTTTTTAATGGTATTAAATATTGAATAACTCAGCAACATATGGTTTTGTATTTCACGCACTGTCTTGCAAGATATGTTCAAATCTTCGTCTCACAAAAATTGAGGTTTTTGAAGAATTCCTTTGCTCTTCTCTTTCATTCTTCATTCCTCTAGATATTACGATAAATATATTCATTTAAACATATGCATATTCATAGAGCAAAAGGTTTGGTTTCCATGGTGGAACTAGATCATAGTAATAATGGTGGACTGAGGTGTTCTCTGCATCTTTTCTTCTGGCAATGACAAACAACAAGAAGTGACAAAAAGTTAGAAAATTTTTCAAATATTTAAGTTTGAGTTGGGATAATTTTCATGTCCTTCATGTCTCTCACCTCAAATGGACATGAGGGAAATCAATTTACACACCGTGCCTCATCTTCACATGTGGTGGAGATCCGACGGCTAGGGATTAAGGCCAAAAAACGTAGTTTTAAAGCACTAAGGGGCTAGAAGCTGGTGACATGGTTGAACAAAATTCTCCTTAGGGGATAGGTGCATTTTTTACAAAATTTATGTCCCTTACCTCAAAGGGACATGAGGTACATCAATTTGCAAGGTGTTTTAGGTGATGACATGTGGCAGTGATCCAACGGTGAAGGATTTGAGCTCCTGCAAGCACCTAGGGTCTTAACTAGTGATCCTGGAGGTTGCATGAGGGTCCAAAGGGCTTATGGGAGATGGAAAATTTTTCCAACCTTGATGTCCCTGACCTTGAGGGACATGAGGGACACAAAATCCCACCAAGCTCCTAGAGTTGACATGTTTCCTTCCAAAATTTTACTAACTACTGAACTCACTCCAAGTGGGCAACTTGAAATGACGATAACTTGAGCTCCCAATGGACTTTTTTGATGAAATTTTATATTATGTTGATGTAGACACTAAAATTAGGTCATACTTCCCTTGGTGCCCCATCAAATAAACACCTTGAACACATTCACCTAACCCATGCCCCTTTCATCCCACTCTAATATTAATTTAATTAATTTAATTAAATTAATTCATTATCCTCACAATAGTTATTATTTAAATATCCTAATTGGAATAATGCCCACATATCTACCTCATCTAGCCACCTCTCCCTAAGACATATTATTAGTAAGTTTCCATAACTAACAAAGACGCACCCAAACCCTAAAAATCAATGCCTACATTCCCTCTAACCACATTCCTACCCATTAGAAGGAAGCTTCCATGCTAATCCGTGGAGTAAACGAAATGAGATCCTAGAAGATCAAGGGGATATATCTAGTTTAGTAAACCTAGGAAATCCCACCCTAACTGATGCTGGTTACCCTAAACCACCGCCGGTTAAGCCAGAACCGTCATCGGATACCATTTAACCCCAAAACAACCTTATTTCAGGATTGACACATTTCAAAGAAATAATTACATCTTTTGAGAACAAGTGACGAAACCAAAGTTGCATGCAAGTAGAACCAGTGTTAGCACACACATCAGGGCATCCATAGCCAACACCAGAAGCAATCACACAACCATTTTCCTTCACGGGATCATATGGCAAAGTGCCAGCACCACATTGAGTTCCTTCTATTTGATCACCCACCATTTCCAACCAGACATCAAGCTTGTACAAACATTAAGTTTGGTTAACCTGCATTGGTTCCTTATCATTTTAGTAGATCCTTTCAATTCTATTTTTAGTTTTTGTTCTCATTTCCATTCCCCACCATTTTATCTCCATGCAAACTTGACCATTTCTTTATCCACACCCTTGAACTTCCCATATCCAAACTTTCACCATTCCTGTGCATATGCAGGACCGACACAAACCTTGTCATTTCCCTTTAATTCTCATCTAGCACAAAATCTATCACCTTACCAAGCTTTATTGAATTTCCTATACCCCAACCATACTGATGCCAGTTACCCACAACCACTTCCGGTTAGCCTAAATCAAAACCGATCATACCAGACTGATGTCGGTCTCTGTGTTTTGACCAAAACCCATATCAGAGCCTAAAACCTCCATCAAATACCTAAAATATCCTAGAAATTTACCCTAACTAGTACCAATACCCCGATAGAGACCTCGACCTTCAGATTCAATCATAGCTTAGCCTGTTGTGAATGAATTTGCTTATTGTAGATGAATGGGATACCTAAATCATTTAAGCTACATTAGGATTTCCTTTATTGTTAGCATTAAGTTGTTTTGAATAGTGGATTGATAGTCGTCTAGGAAGTATCCTGCTTCTCAAATCTTGCATACACTAGGTAATCCACTGCATATATTGTTTAACTTTTATTTGGCGGTATTGTTTTCCATTTCAGGTAGTTCCTCTAAGAAAAAAGGAAGTTCTCACGATTATTTATGGATTCATAAGTCATACACACGCAACAACTTACAACCAGCATCTCAATAGGTATTCCTCCTAGCCCATTACCCTTATCTGTTTCATCAACATTCAAAGAAATGCATCTAGAATTAGGTAAAAAAAATTGGCATGCCTAGTGGGACCTATTCAAGGTTCTTTGCATTCTTTCATTTCTAAGTGAAAATGGTGTATGTTTGTTTCTTTTCTAAAAAGTTCTTACATTAAAATTTATCACTTGGAACCTTCTTCTCTTCTATTTTCTAAAATAAATCATATTTTGGTGCTTAAAACAAACATTTATTCTCTTTCATTAGTATTCCATTAGTGAAAGAGCATCCCTTCTCCTGTTCATCTATTTGTGGCATCAAAAAATCATTTCATTTCATTCTACTTTTTTGCATTAGCTCACATTAATTGAGGGAAACCTATATGCTAGAATTCATTCCCATATGATGGTTGAAAAAAAAATCATAGAAAAGCACTTCCTTTCTTTTTCTCTCTATGAGTCTTACCCAAACATCATAAATTTAAAGTATATACACATTATTAAACAACATCTCACTCAGAAGAAGCTGTAGGTGATCACATGATCATGATACAATGGGCACCAAGTTGGTTATCTCTATCTCATACCCCATCAGAGGACAGCTTGCACCCACCATAACATACCTAAAACCTTTCCTTATAGATATTCTTCTTCATAGGAAGCCATCCTCACAAAAAAAATCTATTTTATAGTTCATGAGTAAGTCCTTAAATAGCATAAGCTAAACAAACATAATAGAAAAAGCACTCTTAGAATTGTATTTTTCTTAGTGTTTGTGTTTGGCTTGCATTTTGAGGTGAGAGGTCACATTCTTCATTTTTATTATTTTCCCCTTACATGCTCCTCATCCCAGTTGGTGTATTTCAGCTTCATCTGAGTATGCCTGGGCCTTATTCTCATCATTCTCAAAATTTTGGTTTTGATTCCACATTTAATTTTAACTCACAACCACATTTTCTTCATCATTGTTTTAATTTCACAGTAACTGGTGTCATTCCAGAGACCATCCTCAGTTACCTCTGATTGTCATCAATTTTACCCAACTGACATTGCTTAATTGTTCTTTTTGTTAACCAAACCAAAAAGGACACCTATTCCCCTTCATTATTTTCTTAGAGTTTCTATCACTCTTATCATATCCATTAACCTGGTAAGTCCCATCAGCATTTTGCATACCTAGAAAATTTGGCCGTATACCTTGTTTTTTACCAACTTTCCATTTTTCACAATTATCGGCAGTGGTTACTTGTGACCAATGTCAGTTTAACCTAACTGACATCAATTAGCCTATGTCATTTTCTAGCTAACATTTTAACCTCAATTCACCTACCACCACCCATTTATCCTACTTGTGTTTTATTTCTGTGTCATTTACAGAAAGTAGTCTTAGCACGTTAGTACCTATTCACATGGTACTGATGTGTCGAAAAGAAAGTGTCCTCGTGTTCCACACCAGTTGTTAACCACTCCCACCTATCCCTTCACCACCTTCCATTTCATCACCAGCCATGAAACCTATCCAACCTATCTCTATCACTACCAGAGACGAGGAGTTCACACGACTCCTTGACCAAAATCTTGCCACCCTAAAGTTTTACCTTTCCCACTTGTCCACTCGAGATTCCTCAGGTCAGTTGATATACGGCATGCCTGTATCTATCCCACCGACTCTCATTCCCACTCCTACATCAGCCCCATCTAGCTTTGCGCTACCCACATATACCTTACCCCCAGTCATTTCGGAGCTAGGCCCCACCCGCCACATCCACTATACCTTCGCCAATCACCAAAAAAAAACCTCATCCATGCTCATTATATCACATATACCCATAACTACACTACCATCCCTAGTGTCGGTGACCCCTACCCCTTTTCAAAACATGATCCTTTCTATTCCACAATATTTATCCCCCATTGGCACTAGGGTCACCACGACCATTCCACCTCTATATATGTACTATCAACAACCTCCTGTTTCATATATTATTCACTCTAGGTATGTGCCCCCTATTTCATTACCTTCTTCTCAATCTACCTATACGGAAACACCATATATTGGAATGCCACCCTCGTTATATGCCCAATACTAACCCTATTATGCTACAAGAGTCACCCATCCATCACAACCTACCAATGACCTAATCAAGTTAATGATGGACAAGATGTAAACATTGGAGGCATTAGTTTCTGGCTCCCACAACAATCTCACCTACGATGAGATTTTTAATGAGCCTATACACCCATCCATTCCTATCTATCCATATCCCTTACATTCAACCATTTCAATAACAAAGAAGACACATCAATTCCTAAATTCAACCATTTCAATAGAAAATAAGACCCATAACAACATTTGTGGTCTTTTAAACATGAGTGTAATCTGATTTCCCATGATGATGCTTTGCTCCTGAGGACCTTTCCCATATCTCTGACTGGACCCATGTTAGATTGGTATAGTGGGTTTCCTAGAAACTCTATATTCTCATTTAATCAAGTAGCCCAAGCCTTCTTGGATCACTTCTCCATTAATATCATTAAGAAGGTTACCATGAATGACCTCTATTCTACGTGTCAGTATGAGGATGAATCCATCACAGATTTTGTTGCTCATTTACATAGCCTAATCAATCAACTCACATTCTAACTACCGTAAACCAAACTCATCGAAATCTTCACACAGGATTGTGCTAGACATATCTCATCGACTCTGCATGTCTAAACCTTCTAAACCTTCAATGAAGCATTCACCGTGGCATGAAAGCTTGAGATTCAGGCCATTGAAGAGAAGAAAATCCAATTATGCAATAAGAACTCGACATTCAAGTCAAATGATACCTCTTCTTCTTCAAAACCACAAAACAATTATTCAAAGTCCAAGGGGACCGCTAATGCAGTGGTACTAAAATCCATCCCAGCTCATCTATCAAATCAAGCTAGCCCCTCCTCTAATCTCTCACCCGTTCAGACTTTTTAATTCAAATAGGAACAACAGAAGTATACCCCAATCGGGGAACCTTATTCTTCTATCTTATAGAAGCTCATCAAAGCTGGGACCATCACCCTTCCTCCCATGAAACCACACACCAGTATTGACCCTACTCTCCCCACACCCACATGGTATAAAGAGCACAATTTATGTAATTATCATCATGTAAAGGGCCATAGTGACGGAAATTGCATCACTTTCAAAAACATTGTCCAAGAAATGCTCAAGAAAGGTGATCTAACCTTGGATAATCCTAACACACCTGCCAATCAAAACCTACATATCTTCAAGAAACCTTTTCCTAATCATGCCCCTTCTTCTAATCAAACAAGAGAGGCCTCAACTCATGATAGTCATACCCGCGAGGTCCATGCTATTTTCAGTGATACACCCGCTGCTGCCCAATTACCTCATATTCCTTCCATTGAGGAAATTCTATCACGAAGTCCTCCACTTGCACTTCAATCCACCTCACCTATTCCTCCACCCACAGAGGAACACTTTTCACCTCCTTCCTCACCTGTGGAGGATCCTTCTATTAATACCAAAACTATTTCACCTTTGGCTTCTCCACCTAGGGAACCGTTACCCACAGTACTTCTTCAGGCCATAAAGGATACTTGTTTATCTCCTCCACCCACAAAGGAGCACCCATCATCTCTTCCACCTATAGAGAAGCACCCATTTTATCCTCCACCTATCAAGGATACAGTAGAGATACCTTTACCTCTAGGTGATCATTCTCCATTAGCTACCCAAGAGCCTACAGACTTACATTCAGCTCTCTTACCCATGGAAGTCAAAGCTAGAAAATTCCCCGTCTCTAAGAAATTTTTTATGGGAATTTCCATTAGGTCTTCATTAACCTCACCTATAGCTATGCCATTCTCGTTCTTAGACAATCACTTAGATTACATGGATAAATCCTTACTTTGGGGGCGTTTTCTACTTCCTGTTTCAATGCAAATGCAAATGTCACTTACTGACACTTCCAATATCTACCCAAAAATATTTCAGCCAATTGAACCAAGCACAACCACCTCTATCACAACTTCCTCCATGGTACCATTCATGGCTCAAACCACACCCCTACCCCTAACCCAACTCCCATCTACACCTAAGCCTACACTTACATCATCTTCTTCACCTAAACCCAACACTACCTTAGGGGTCATCCCGACCACCAGCCTTACTCATCCACCCATCAAATTAGATTTAGCTACATCCTTGAAGGCCAATACCAAGCCTACTCTGACACCTAAAGAGAAGCGCCAACCCCATAAATCTCATAATCCAACCTCACCAATCACACCTTCATGATCTTCACCCTCTTCTTCTATCTTAGGACCTCACCCTTCTAACACGATTTAGAAACCTCCACCCTTTGGTAAAATAAAATCACAATATCCCATTCCACCATTGCAAACCTCAAACATATCCAAGTTCCCACCATGAATTCCACCCACATCTACAACATCTTTACCACCCATACCTCTAATACCATCAATCACCCCATCACTACCCACAACACTTCAGTCTCTTTCCCTCACACCTCTAGTACAACCTACACCGTCTACCTTCATAGCACCTCCGTTATCCCCATGGGTAGATATTGTGTTCCTATATCACCTTCACCCAAGAAGTTATGACCTAAGGAAAAAAAATCCCTGCCCTCCAATGATGTAGTCAAAACAACCATACACTCTCCTACCAATTCGTCTACCATACCCATACCCAAACAAACATGACCAATGAATAAGATCACAACAACACCTAAAACCGTAGCTCAACATACTCCCCCTTGTGCAAAGACCATTGTTATAGAATCAGTTGTGCCTACACCCAAACCCACTTTCACTTCCCATTGTGATCCACTAGCAGGATCCTATGCCAAAATTTTAACCAACCTCCTTGAAACTTCAGTCATCACATTACCGCTTCTTAGACCTTATGACCCTCTCAAACCCAAACCACAAGGGTTTGACCACACCAAAATTTTGGCCTACCGTCGTGTGCCAAAACACAATGTAGAGAACTACAAAGATTTAAAAACCATTCTTATCTAGTTGTGTCCTCCTGAAGAAAACTTTGACAATGATGATATTCTTGATGAGGACCCTGTTTCACAAACACCCAATCCCACAACTCTTCTCACACTGCCTACTTAACGTCCTAGACCTTTACCCCCACATCTCCTAGAACCACCTCCAAGATTTGAAATTAACATGGTTTGCATCAACAAACTCACCAAACGTCCACCCAAATGTCGATGTTCCCAACTCATCCCATAAACTTCCTTCCCGCCACTAGGATTTTTCCCTTCATGTCGCTATACCTTTCATGGCTCAACTACCTCAACTACCTCCCCACCTCAGATCAACATGATCCATGTGGCTACCTATTCGTAGAAGGAAAAAGCAAAGGAAAGGGAAACTGACTCACCAACTAATCCTATACCCAACATACCATCTGCACCCACACCTAAAATCACTATCTGCGGCCCCACATATCCTATTTATAATGGGTTCACAAACTATGTGATTCTCAAACAACTACACCAATCCCCCCTCAAAATGTCCTTAAATGACCTCATCCAAACCTGAGAATCCCATCATCAAGCTCTCGTGGAGGTTCTTTAATCTATTGAGGTTTTACCCAATGACCCTACACCCATAGCCTCCATTATCACGCCCCATCATGTAGCCTCTCTCACCAAATTGCCACCTTTATCCACACCTCAGCCTACTCACCAAGTAGCCTCCCTTAGCTTCTCAGAGGAAGATATCACACCACACCAAACAGAAGACCCAAACCCAACTCTCTTCATCTCTATCCACATCGATGATATATGTGTACAACGTGTTATGATCGATGGGGGCACTAGCATTAATATCATTTCATCCCATTCATTCGCTCAAATGTGCATACCCGATAGTTAAATGCATAAACATCATGTCATGTTGTTTCCATTCAATGACGTTATCACCTCTACACTAGGCACTATCATCCTCCATGTTTGCGTGGGCCCCCACACTATTCCAGAGTTAATTTATGTCTTGGAGGGGGAATTTCAATATAACCTATTGCTTGGCAGACCCTGGATTCATGTCATGGGTTGTGTTCCTTCCACTTTTAATCGTTTGTGTAAAGTTTGATCATAAAGGACACACCTATACCATTCCTACTGACCCATCACCTTTCAAAACCTGCAACATGCTTTACTGACCCAATGATGTGCTTATACCCATTTAAGCATCTACCTCCACAACCACTTCCTCCTCACCTCCACCTCCACTCACCAGTGTAACTGCTACCTCAACCACACACACCTCCTCCATTCTTACCACTGCCACAACCTCCATGGCCAAAATTTCAGCCTCCCCATCCATTAGATTCACATATGCTCTAACCTCCAACACATAATCCATTCTAGCTACCCATCTACCAACCACCAATCCCTTGGAAGGAATTTTTCAACGCCTCACTCTGGGGGAGTATTGCCTATATAGTGTCAACACATTCCTTACTCCAAAAGAGTACAGAAGCCTTCACCAACACCCTCGTTATGATCACTATATAGGAGAGTGCCTCCTTTATGGTCCTCCCCACCTTCATACCAATCTCACCTATGGGGAACTTGATACTATAACTTACAGACTTGAACCACCGTCACAAACTTACCCATTTTCTGCCGATCTCCAGTCACTCACCAATCACCATTTTTCCCACACCATCCTACACCAATGTGTGTGGATGGGTTTTGGTTTTGGATTTTACGAGCATTGTCACCATACTGTTATTTCATGTACTAATCGTAATCATAATAGCCGTAGTGGTATCGGCTTTGCTGAACCACGTACCAAGAAGGACCGCATTGATCTCATTGAAGACATCACCCATTTTTCACCTTCGCCACCCCCATCACCATCTTCACCGACGGAGTTGATGGATCCTAAATTCATCCCTCCTAAATTTTTTTTGTCATAAACACCATCTCCTTGGGGCCTCTGAATTATCAATGTGAGGGTGAGGCTCCCTTCTCTCTTCCCTTTCTGTACCTTGAAATGATTGACGATGATACATCTTTGATTAACGTCATTCAATGTAGGATGACGAATCTATACTCACCTACCTTGGTGTAGAAGACTCATATATTCATCACTCGCTACCATCTGAGACACAAACCATGTTGAACGAATCGACTATCAAAATCAACATTCATACTTAGGATGACCTGCACATCCTAAAGATTAGTCAATCTTTAGATGGTGCTGAATAGGAATCCATCACTTCTTTTCTCAAAGATCTTAACCATGTTTTTTCTTGGTCTTACGTAGACATGCCCGGTATTGACCCTACCATAGTGGTACATAATATTGTAAGCGTTCCTGATGCCAAACCCGTCAAACAAAAGATGAGGAAAATACACCATCGAATTTCCCTTCTCATCAAAGAAGAACTGCAGTGCCTTCTTGCCGTTTCATTCATCTTACCCATTGATTATCCTTATTGGATTCATAACATTGTACCTGTCACTAAAACAATAAGGGACTCCACATTTTCATGGATTTCCATGAAATCAATCTAGCTTTCCCAAAAGATGACTTTCCTCTACCTAGTATTGACCAACATGTTAACCTTACCTCTAGTCACGAGATGCTATCACTCATGGATGGCTTCTCAATTTATAACCAAATCTTGCTTGCCCCAGCATATCAGCACAAAACCACTTTCATCACCCCTTGGGGAACCTTCTGCTATCAAGTTATGCCTTTTGGCCTTAAAAACGCTGGTGCCACATATCAGCAGGCTATGAATTATATCTTCCGTGACATCTTGCATCATATATTGGAATATTATGTGGATGATATTTTGGACAAATCTAAATGCGGCTCTAAGCACCTCGCTATCCTAAAATCCATCTTTAACCGCCTTATTAAATATTGTGTCCGCCTTCAACCCAAGAAGTGTGTCTTCACGGTTCTCTTAGGAAAGCTCCTGGGATTTATCGTTTCCTTATGTGGTATAGAAGTTAACCCTTCTAAAGTCAAGGCCATTCTTGAAATGCCTCTGCCCACCAATCTTAGGCAACTCCGTAGCCTACAAGGTAAATTGAAATCTATCCAATGTTTCATTTCACAATTATCTGATTAGTGTCAACCATTTCATCATCTGCTCAAGAAGGATGTCTCCTTTAAATGGGATGATGAATTCCACAATTTTTTTGAGGCCTTAAAACAATATCTTCTTTAACCACCCATGCTCATTCCACCCAAAGATGATCAACCCTTCTACCTATACATCTCATCTACCGACCACTCCTTGGGTGCCATACTTTCTCATCATGATGAACAACACAGAGAGAATGCGGTTCATTGCATAAGCCATACTCTTTTGGACTATGAAACCCAATACACCCATCCTAATGTTTTTTTCTTAGCCTTAGTTTTCGCTGCCACAAAACTCCACCATTACCTACTCAACCACAAAACATTTGTTATGACGAACACCGACCCCTTACACTTCATGTATGCTAAGCCTTACAAAAATCAACATGCCACACGCTGGCTTATGCTTCTGGTTGACCTGGACCTTGAATTCATTCATAAAAATTCCATCAAGGGCCAAGCTATCACCGACCAATAGGTCACCGAACCTATTTCTAGGGACCAAACCTCTAACTTTGAATTTCCCGATGAGTCAATCGCTACCCTTTCCTTGGACAAACCCTCTTACCAAATTCCACTCTTCTTTGATGGTTCCAAGTTTCAACGTGGGGTTGGGGCTGGTGTTATCCTCATTCTTATTGATGGTGAACCCATGCCTTTGTCTTTTTAACTAGATTTTGATTGTAATTTTTTTTTGATGAAAATGAAGTGCTCGTAATAGGTCTCCAAGCTGCTGATGCCCTGGATGTCAAATCCATCGACATCTTTGGTGATTCCCATTTGGTTATAAACGAAGTCAATAATATATACTAATTTTGTAATGAGAAACTTTAAAAGTAAAAACATCACGTAGAATTACTTCTAACCACCTTCAACTGCTATGCCCTTCAAACCATCCCACGTTCAACCAACAAATTTGTCGATACCTTGGCCTGCTTTGCTTCTCAAATACCAGCTTCACCCGCCAATTCTAAAATATTTTTCACCATACAATGACTCCAATCACTCTCTTATTTACCTCATGAAATTTACTCTATCAGAACCGCTGCCCTTGACCTATGTTACCTTTGGTATAAAAAATACTCTGACTATCTTTCTCTCTTTGTCTTACCTCCCGACCTCACTCGTAATGGAAAACGTGCTTTCCTTAAAAATGTCTCTTGTTATGTCATCATGGGGGGCCTCCTCTATAAGTGCGGATTTGATGGTATTCTCTTACGATGCCTCAAGAGTTCTAAAATTCTTTATACCATCAAGGAAGTTCATGATGGCATATCTAGAGGTCACTTCAATGGCCTTGTTGTTGCTAAATGTATTCTTCGCCTAGGCTATTACTGGCCAACCATCAACCATGATTGTTGTGACTATGTCAAACATTGTGTAAAATGCTAACAACATGCCAACCTTCATTATACACATATTCATGCCTTACAGGTTACCCGTGACCTTTGGCCCTTCTCTCAATGGGGTTTGGATCTTTTCGGAGAGATTAATCCCCATTCTTCTTAACACCATAAATGGATCATCACTGCTACCAAATACTACACAAAATGGGTTGAAGCCATACCACTCATCTATATGAAAGATGAGAAAATATGCGAGTTCATAAATCATCACATCATATATCGCTTTGGTGTTCCTCATTGCCTCATCACTGATAACAGAAGACAATTCAAAAATAAAACATTGTGAAAAAATTGTGATGCCTTCGGCATTCAGCTAAGTTTCTTGTCACCTTATTACCCACAAACCAACGGCCAATATGAATCCACCAACAAAACTCTGAACAAGATTCTCATGAAAGTGGTTAACGATACTGGGAAGGACTGGAATACGCACATTCCTTTCGCCTTGTGGGCATACCACACTAGTATCCATACTTCCACTGCTGCCACACCCTTTTCTCTGTTCTGTGGTACAAAGGTTGTTCTACCTCTCGAAGTCTAGATTCCCTCACTCCGCATTTCTCTCCATGACATGCTCAATGATGACAAATTTTGTCAAGACCATTTAGCATAACTTGAGTTATTATATGAAAAGTCATCTTAACACTCTTGACCACCTTCAAGTTTAACAAAAACGTATCAAACGTGCCTACGATAAATGTGTTCATGAAAGAACCTTCCAAGTCAGTGACCTTGTCTTGAAAGAAAATCAACATGTAACTAAAGTGGAAAAAATTAAATGGGGAAATTTTGCTCCTAATTGGCTTAGACCATACATCATGACCCATAATTATGGATGAGGTGCTTATCATTTATCTTCACTCGATGGTAAAATCGAACCTGAGCCCCTTAATGCCTTACATCTTTAACCATTCTACTATTGATTTTCAGTCCCACCTCACTTTTTTCCTCTTTCCATTCTCATCCGTTGAGCGCTATCCAATTCCTACGCAATCATTAATGATTAAATAAGAATCATTTATGTACCCATCACTTTTTTATCTTTCTTAAATATGTTTACAATGGCGTTGCACATAACATGATTCTCATGGATACTTTTTATCTATTTTTAGATGAGATCCAATGGTCATTTCACCCTAATTTCTGAACAAGAATCTTATTTTTCACCTTAGTATTGTATGTGAATTAAAGGCCCTCACATGGGATCCAACTCCTTGAGTAACACTTCAAATAAAAAGATGACTCCCTCAAAAGGACACCTTTCTCTCTACAATCGATGCTATAAAAAGACTACTCCCTCAAAGGACAGCTATATAAAGCTCTTTCAAAAAAAATAAAAGAGAGAGAGAGAGAGAATATGAAGCTTTCCACATCGATTAGACTCAAAAAGACCTCAAGGAGTTAATTTCTTCATCCCATATAGACTTCCCGCATTGAACATTCTATCTCAAACATCAGTTAAAAAAATAACCTTTTAGTCATGGACTTGCCCATTATGGCCTTGGATCTCTTGTTACAAGGGCATGTTACCTCATACCATATAAAAATTAACCACCTTTCATCCCTCTCACCATTGACACTCCCATTTCCTACCGCCTCAAGGGACCTCTTAGAACTGTGACATTTGGTGATCATGTGGCTATTATTCACCTTTAGGATAATCACTCATGTAAAGTATTTAGGGTCTTATGTTCCCCTAGCCTACCTATAGTATGATCCACCAGTTATAATCCTCACCAATCAAGTGGCTTTCCTTCCCGCTCTTATCTTTTAACCTTCTTTATTACATATTGATTACCTTATACAGGACCAGGTCCTTGATGCTTACCTTTAGGTAATATTCTTCTTCTACCAAAATCAAAATCACCTATAGCAAATTTCCCACAACTCACCCACACCTAACAGACCTAAACCTAAACCATGCCTAAAACCTAACAAATCATTCTCATACCTCATATTCTTCCCTAACTTATGGGAGGACTACATTGTCTTGAGGTCCCTTTTCGCTGGGACTATGTAGGCAAAACTCCATGGGCATGGGGACCTTGGAGGTTAGCTTGGCCACTCTCTACCCTAACCAAATCATCTTTCATTTTCCTAAATCAAATTCTAACCAACTTAGTTTCCTTTTTATATATCAAAAATTGGAAATTAAATCAAACAAATGAAAAATTGCTTCACATTTTTATCATCATCAAAACATACATTTATTTTGACTACCATTTCTTTACCATCATCATGCATGTATTATAAAACATCTCAAATATGACTATATCATCATTAATTGCACACATTAATGAGTTACAAACTAAACCAAAACCTAACTCAATCCATGCCTAAACCAAAATCTAACTCAATCCATGCCTAAAACTACAACCTGACTCAATCCATGCTTAAGCCAATACCTAACTCAATCCATGCCTAAATTAAAACCTAACTCAATCCATGCCTAAAACCATGACTTGACTCCATCGTGCCTAAATTCATGACCTGACTCAATCCATGCCTGACACACCTACCATAAGTCCATCTATGCATAGTAATAAAATGTTATCAACAAAAACACATAATACCCATAACCATCATCATCTATATAAATACAATATCCAAACATGTGTATCAATATACATAACTATCAAATGTCTTCAGCATACAAGCTGATGTCTATAATCTAGTCTCTCGAAACTCTCATATACATCCTCACCATCTTTAGCACGTAGGCTAGTATATATAAAAAAAATGACTAGAATAAATCAAGATACAAGAATGACCATCAAGCCTCATCCTACAAGACATCCTCCATGTTAATATCTCTGGTCTCCTCCTCGGCTCTTATCCGATGACCTAGTATCATCTCACCTAGCTCCTGTCTCACAGGTTGATGGCCCCTATGCTCTCTACACTGTGAGTCTAGGATCTATTTCTCTCACTCGAGGCCTACTGTGTCATGTACTCTCCATAGGATAGAAAATCTATCCCAGCCACCATCAACTGATCATAGTAGTATCTAGCCTCAACTAGGGCATCCCGTAACCTAGATATGGGAATGGTCTATGGTGGCGCCATAGGCCTCGGCCCCTATACCTGTCCTACGGGACCCTCTCCCACCCCTACCTATGAACTGGGCCCCTATCCCAGTACCTGTAGAGGTGCCATTGTCCTCACATCCTGTGCTTGTACCTATGCCTATAATGCCTAAATCTACGCCTATGTCATGGCCAACTGGCCCTGTAGCCTTATAACCTATGCCTGTAGGGCAGCTACCTGACCATCATCACCATCCCCATCTCCACCCCGGTCCATCTAGGCCTAAAGAATGGCCACCTGTGCATGCAACTCGGTCACCTCCACCTCTGAACTAGATAAATACCCATACATCATCCCCAACTAGGTAATCAGGATCACCACCTGCCCCTGTAGAGTGTCTCTTTACACTACAAGAGTGGCTAAATCTGACTACCCAGGTCTTGGTGGTACTTCTCATAAATGAGCTGCCCACCACTATCTATATATATCTGTCACTCTGACATCATAAATATGCCGGTCTACCACTTGTTCCTCCTACCATCTAGGCACTGTCGGTTGTGGTAGAGGCAATGGCCTCTCCACGTCATTTCTCTTGTACTATGGGAAGGGTGGAGGTATGTCTTGTAGAAACCCAAACTACCACCTAACCCTGTCAACTCTGATCATCTGGTGTTCCCTTGCATGGTGCCCCTCTATTTATCTCAGTAGCTGAAGGCCATCTAGCTCATCATGCATTCATCTATATGAGGGATAACCCACATATGGTCTCCATAAGATGTCCACCCCAAATAGCCCCTCCAATAGACCCATGTAATATGCTACATCCTGTGTAACCCTATCTGAGCGATGCTCTCCAATCACAGGCACCCATCTCCTATACCCCACCTGAACCAATCTTAGTGGAAATGAATCTTCTTGGGGCATACCCACTAGTCACACACAAACTATGTGCTCATAGGCCCAACAGTGTAGTAAAAGGTGCAACATAGGATAAACCTACAGAGCCGCCCATATGCCCAAAAATCTCTACATAACTACACCAAGAATGTTGGCACCCAAGAAAATCAGGTCCGATCCATCACCATTTCATGTAAAACCCCCATCAAGGAGTGGGGAAATCTCCCACCCTCTATATCCAGTAGTGTGAAACAACACACTACCTCCATCAATAAAACAACTAGCCTTGTCTCCTCTAGACGGGATAGGTACATCCCCTCGTAACTCAAGCTGACACTATAGAATGTCATGTCTACCAGTCCCTCCCCAAACACTGTCAGCATCAACTCCTCTGAGGCCTTAGAGGAGATTGAGTACACTTGTGTCCCAAGTATTGGTAACCGTAGGATCCTAAACACGTCCTCTAGGGTGACTATCATATCACCCATCAGTAGGTGGAACATGTTGGTCACTGAATCCCATCTATCAATGAGGGAAACCATCATACTCAACTATCAGATTGCATGTTGATAGCATCGAACCCCAATGACGTCCACCTCCTCCATATACTACCACTCCTCAACTATCACTGCGCCTCACACTCTTAAGAGTAGGGGTGGTACCCTGTCTCTCATATGTAGCTGATCTCTCCCCTACATCTAACACAAACATAAAATTAATCTACCTTCATCATACCCACAATAAACACCTACCCTATACCTACTACCCCATCTTGTTTGATCTTCCCTAACCTACCTTCGTATCACATTTCTATCTACCCACCCCCACTCTCACCCACTATCATCTACCCATGCCTATTTCACCCCCCACCTATACCATATTTTACACCAAAAAACCTTCTTTACCCCCTACCTCTCTCACCCACTTGATCTGGGGCTCTTTTTGCCCCTTTTTCTCCAAAACATGACTAGTTTTGGTTATCTCTAAACGACCTCGGTCACCCCTAAACCGGCACGGGTCACTTGTTTCGTGACTGATACCAGTTTGACCCTACCAAATCCAACTAACCCTGACCGATGTCAGTCACTGGCATGGAAAAACTCACAACCCCCAAACCCTCCCCTCTAAAAAAACTCCCTCTCCTAACCCTTCTACCCACCCATTCCCCCCTATAATTCCCCTCAACCCCATCGTAACCCTCATTCACCCACTTCCGTCTCTCCTCATTCTTATTCTACCCAATTTACCATCCCACATTTCAAATTTCATTTTCCCCATACACACCAAATATTTCAAAACATGACCTATCACCTAATCTATCTCAAAAAACATGGAAAGGATTGACACTTGCCTCATCACATTGCCGTCATCAAGGTGGCACATCTGGCCACTGCACCAATGGCCCACTCAATCCCTCTCTAACCTCTACCATCACCAATTAGTCACCTCACCTCCAACCACCTGAACCCAACAATCTGATCGCGTGGACCCACCTCTCAACTACCAATCACCCACCGTTTGGCTCACCAACTCAACTTTTCATTCTGTGTGGACACTTTCCAACTTTCCCTCTCTCGTGTGTCATTTTCCTCTATTTAGCATGGGACAAATGATTCCAAAAAACATGAATTTTTCTTTTTTATAATAACCCTGACCTAACTAGCGATGGTTTCACCTTTACTGACAGCGGTCCTATGCCCTAGCTTAATGTGGTTGGTCTAGCTTGACCAGCATCGGTTACCTTAAACCGTACTCGGTTTCCCTACTTATCCTTTTTCCCTACCCCCTACCCCCAATTTATGACTTGAATCCCTTTTTACCTCACCCATCTCTCCTTGGGACACTTCACTTGATCTTCTTGACCTTATCATTTACTACTTGTTAGTGATCTGTGACCTCATGTGTTTGTTGTACCTTGTGGCGCTGTTACCTATGTTGATGGACATACTGACCCTACCTTTCCTCTTGTCGTGACCATTTATCTTGACCCAACCTTTGGTGTACTGGAACATACCCACACATTCCTACACCTGACCTAGGTCATGTTTCTTAACCATATCCTATACCTTGGATATCAGACTCACTTCAACCTTGTTTGGATAAACCTATCGAACTTTGATAATGTAGAGTTTTCCTACTATTCAATCTGGTACCGTGTTACAGTTTATACATGTGTGTGCATTTAACTATCACTACCTTTGACCCTGACCCATTACTTGGATTACCTGAGTGGAACTTTTTCCTTTTTTACCCGTTCCCCCACTTCTTTTTTATCACATTCACCTTTTATCAAACCACTCACCGATTCTTCCTTCTACCTCATCAGTTCCTAGTTTCAGGGGGTTCACCTTCACTCACAAATGGGGAAACCACATCTTATTTTTTTCATCTTTGCTTACCAATATAAGCTAGACAACAAAATGGGGCAAAATGTAGACACTAAAATTAGGTCATACTTCCCTTGGTCTCTGGTCAAATAAACACCTTGAACACATTCACCTAACTATGGCCCCTTTCATCCCACTCTAATATTAATTTAATTAATTTATTATCCTCACAATATTTATTATTTAAATATCCTAATTGGGATAATGCCCACATATCCACCTCATCTAGCCACCTCACCCTAAGACCTATTCTTAGTAAGTTATAATAACTAACTAAGACCTACCCAAACCCTAAAAATCAATGCCTACATTCCCTCTAACCGCATTCCCTCGTGTTAGAAGGAAGCTTCCTTGCTAATCCGTGGAGTAAATGAAACAAGATCGTAGAAGATCAAGGGGATTTACCTAGTTTAGTAAACCTAGGAAATCCCACCATAACCATGCCAGTTACCCTAAACCTTTGCCGGTTAAGCTGGAACCACCATCGGTAATCATTTAACCCCAAAAATAACCTTATTTTGGGGTTGGCAAATTTCTGAGAGATAATCACATCTTTTGAGAACAAGTGATGAAACCAGAGCTACATGCAAGAAGAACCAATGTTATTACACACATCAGAGCATCCATAGACAACACCTGAAGCAATCACACATCCATTTTCCTTCATGAGAGCATCCGGGGAAGTGCCGGCACCACATTGATTTCCTTCGATTTGATCACCCACCATTGCAAACCAGACATCAAGATCATACAAATAGTAATTTTTGTTAACCCACATTGGTTCCTTATCGTTTTAGTAGATCCTTTCACTTCTGTTTTTAGTTTCTATTCTCATTTCCATTCCCCACCATTTTATCTCCATGCAAACTTGACCATCTCTTTATCCACACCCTTGAACTACCCATATCCAAAATTTCACCATTCCTGTGCATATTTAGGACCTACACGAACCTTGTCATTGCCCTTTCATTCTCATCTAGCACCAAATCTATCACCTTGCCAAGTTTTAGTGAATTTCTTGTACCTGACCATAACGACGTCGGTTACCCAAAATTGTCGCTAGTTAGCTTAAACTGACACCGATCATACCAAACTGACATCGGTCTCTGTGTTTTGACCTAAACCCAAATCAGAACCTAAAACCTCCACCAAATACACAAAATAGCCCAAAAATTTACCTTGACCAGTACTAGTACCCTGACAAAGACCTCGACCTTAAGATTTAGTCATAACTTAGCTTATTGTGAATGAATTTTCTTATTGTAGACAAATGAGATACCTAAATCATTTTATCTATAGTAGGATTTCCTTTATCGTTAGCATTAATTTGTTTTGAATAGTGGATTGACAGCCATCTAGGAAGTATCACGCTTCTTAGATCTAGTACATGGTAGGTAGTCCACTGCATGTATTGTTTAACTTTTATTTTGTGATATTGTTTTCCATTTTAGGTAGATCCTCCTAGCAAAAAGGAAAGTCTCACGATCAATTGCGGATTTAGAAGTCATACACGTGTAATAACCTACAACCAGCATCTCAACAAGTATTCCTCCTAGCCCATTACCCTTATCTATTTCACCAACATTCAAAGAAACGCATCTAGAATCAGGTGAAACACTTGAATTTAAATGGCCTTATGAGTCCACTTGTGGGAGTATCAGGTCTTGATTCCTACATTTCATCCCTGAAAAATCATATTTTATATTTCGTACTCCACCTATACATGAGAAAAAATACTTACATACCCATTGTCCCAAAGTGTTGTACAAAAAATAATTTCACCATATTGTAGGTCTTGGAATTACCTTTTTGAAGATATTTTTTTATCGTAACTTCATCTGGAGCTCCCAGAATCTTGACAATTGTTTTAGCCTGTGCACTGCCTAGGCCTGTGAACCCTGATTTTAGTGAAAATGTCTCAACTTCTATAGATCATTATTGAATCTTCCTAAATCAATTCCATGATGTTCCTAGGAAGTTTATTCACCTCTTTGTCTTGTTTGTATTTTCTGTTCCGCTCCATGGGGTTTCTCCAGTCCTAGGAAGGCCAATGATAGCCCTTCCCATAACTGCCTAAAGTTTGCATTTTTCAATGAACTCCTAAAATCACCTAGTGTTTTGAATTGAATTTCCTAAATCACCTAGGGGAATGAGTTAACATAAATTGGGAGGTCATCAGATTGACTAGGTAGACTTGGGGTATCATAGAAGGATATAACATGAAATTTTTGGTACATAAGTATCGTTCTCATGTTGGAAAATTACCAATTTCCCTTTTTTACATTTGCATGAACATCATTGGCTCTAGCTTGGGGACATGACATGGAATGAGTACAAAAAATATGTTAAATGGAGAATCCAAAATCTCAAATTTAGACAATATAATCTATTGACCAATTCCTTATCCATTGGGCCCTACGGAGTCACTAGAAAAATAGGCTACATAATTTTCTTTATTGAACACAAAAAAACAGAAGGGAAACACACCAGGGGAAAAAACACAAGAAATGGAAATTATGTATAAGGGGAGGTAAATTTATATAGGTGGGGAAATTATATTCACATACATAACAATGGGTTGAGAAAAGTACATGCCATCATGAAATAGAGGATAAAATTCAGGCCTTTGAAGCACAAAAATTGTTATTTGATCGAACCATGATTTTTTGATGGCTTTGCATGGATTTAGAAGAATAAGGCCAAAAAAACTCCATCTTCATACTCATACTATATAGAGAATGTTCTTGTATCCAATGAACAATTCCCTATCTTCTCTGAGCTCTTTTACCTTGATGTTCCCACTTGATATCCCGTGATCATGTGCATCTCAACATGTATTCCTCCTAGCCCATTACTCTTATCCGTTTCATCAACATACAAAGAAACACATATATAATTAGGTGAAACACTTGACTTTAAATGGCCTTATGAATCCAATTGTGGGAGTATCAGGTCTTGATTCCTACATTTAATCCCTGAAAAATCATATTTTCTATTTCGTACTCCACCTATACATGAGAAAAACTACTTACATACCCATTGCAAAAAAGTGTTGTAAAAAAAATAATTTCTCAATATTGTAGGGCTTGGAATTACCTTTCTAAAGTATTTTTTATCGTAACTTCATCTGGAGCGCCTGAAATCTGAACAATTGTTTTAGTCTATGCATTGCCTAGGCCTATGAACCCTAATTTTAGTGAAATTGTCTCAACTTCTCTGGATCATTACTGAATCTTCCTAAATCAATTCCATGATGTTGCTAGGAATTTTATTCACCTCCATGTCTTGTTCATCTTGTTTGTTCCACTCCATGGGGTTGCTCTAGTCCTAGTAAGGCTAGTGATAGGCCTTCCCATAGTTGCCTGATGTTTGCATTTTTTAATGAACTCCTAAAATCACCTAGGGGTTCAAATTGAATTTCCTAAATCACCTAGGGGAATGAGTTAACATGAATTTTGATGTCATCGAACTGATTAGGTAGAATCAGGGTATCACATAAGGATAAAACATGAAATTTTTGGTACAGAAGTATCATTGTCATGTTGGAAAATTATTGATTTCCCTCTTGTACATTTACATGAACATAATTGGCTCTAGCATGGGGACATGACATGGACTGAGTACAACAAATACATGAAATGGAGAATCTAGAATCTCAACTTTAGACCATATAATCTATTGACCAGTGCCTTATCCATTGGGCCCTGTGGAGTGACTAGAAAAATAAGCTACATAACTTTCTTTATTGAACATAAAAAAACGGAAGGGAAACACACCACAAGGGAAAAAAAACAACAAGAAATGGAAATTATGTATAAGCGGAGGGAAATTTATAGAGGTAAGGAATATATATATACATACCTAGCAACATGTTAAGAAAAGTATAGGCCATCATGAAATAGAAGATAAAATTAATGCCTTTAAAGCACAAAAACTGTTATTTGATCAAACCATGATTTTGTGATGGCTTTGCATGGCTTGAGAAGAATAAGGCCAAACAAAATTCAATCTTCATACTCATACTATATAGAAATTTTTCTTGAATCCAATGAACAATTCCCTATCTTCTCTGAGCTCTTTTACCTTGTTGTTCCCACTTGATATCCCATGATCATGTGACATCATTCTTCCATGTCTTCTAGAATCGGAAAATTTCTCCTAACATGAAAACATTCATATTATTTGAATTAAAAATTCAAATTGTATCTAATATAGGTAAAACACTTGGAAGGAGTGAGAACAAACTAATTTTATTCCCATTCACCAAATTTTAGGGACGTCCTACTTTTCTTCCTATAAATCAACTCAAAATTTTTGTTATTATCTTCCTTCATTACAGGGACATCTTCAAGATTAATAATATTCCACAAACTTCCTTCTTTTGCACTCATAAACCTCTTCACATTGTGTGAAAGGAAAAGGCATGTTTTCACATGCATTCTTATCAACCAACGAATCAAGGGAGTAATCCAGTTCATCCATTGACTATTTTTAAGTATCAAACATTGGTGAATCAAAAAGAGGAGCATGAATGGCCTCATACCTATCTTGAATTTCCATGTCCTGAGTGAAGAGTTCAAGGTTTAGTTGAGGATATTTAGTTTCTTCTGAAACCTTCAAAATTTCTTGTATTGATGGTTCTTTTAAGTCTTCCATAGATTCATCTTCCTCCTTATTGGAAGAATCTTCATTTTTTTTCCTCCAAGAGATGGTTAAAAATATAATCCATATGGGCCCATGATTCATTTGAAACATCCTTGTTCACCCCTTCCATGCTTTATGTTGCCCAATATTCACTTCCTTGCAATCACGGGAACACATGATTCATGACACCATCTGAAAAAGTGAAAAGTTCCATGCTTTGTGGGAACGAAACTCCTCCAAGATCAAAATCCATATCATCTTCTTCTTGGTAAGAATAAGAGAACCGTGTTGGGGAAGCAGTATGAGAAGAATTTCCATCTACATCTTGACCATCCATTGTTAAATCTTCTTGCTCAAGTAAAAGATGAAAGGATTTTTTTCACTATGATGATGATTCTTCTCACCGAGTGAGTAGAGGTTATGTTTAAATTGTTCATTATCCTTGGATTTTAAAATAGAGTGGGATTCTTCAAGTCGATCATTCATGATTGCATTAGGAAGATAGTTTGATTCTTTGACTTCCTCCATTTTTTCATGTAACATTTCTGTATCACTTGAAAAATCAAAATAGGAGGGAATATTATCTATGACCATCTTGAATTAATCATCTTCAAACAATGATGTCACATGAATTTATTGCACTTCTTCACACATGTCCATTTCATTATTAATTAAAAGACCAAAACTTTAAAATAGATCATCCATTCTTAATTTTAATTGGTCATCTTCTTCATCATTGGTGGAGTCTTTGAAGAGCATTGAATCATTCTTTATGCAGTAAGGATTATCCTTTATTGAATACATTATTCCCCCTATGGGTTATTCCTTGAGCCAGATGGAATTTCTGAATGTTGATTTTATCTTCATGTATTCTACATCTTCCTCCATGATGTTTTTTTGGCTTTCATCAGAAGGGTCCATGATAAGATCTTCTTCAGAAGCATCCATGAATCTTCCAAGAATGAAAACCTCATAGTATGGGTATCCATCTAGGTCTTCTTTCATAGGGTGCATCTCATCTTCTTCCTCCATTTGATGTGGATTTTCAAGATGTTCATATCTTCTCTGTAGAGCTAAATCATACCTCCAAATTTAATCAAAGACTTCAGGGTCATAATTTCCTTCTATTATGCTGTGAATCCTTTCCACATATTCTCTTTTCAAATTATTCATTTATTCATCATTGTATCTAATGAATTAAATTGGAGAATGGTATAAGGACAACATTCTCAATTTCATAGTGAGTTGTGTGATATTGCAAGAAAATTATTCAATGGATCTTGTACCCTCCTGTCTTTCATCATCTTCTTGAATTCTAATTTTATCTTCATCAAAAGGCTTAAGGATATGATTTTCTTCAGCAGCATTCAAGAACCTTTTGGGTATGAAAACCCTATGGTATGAATGATCTACAAGATCTTCCTTTATAGGACAACTCTCCTCTTCTTCTTCCTCACTATGGGCTGCTTCAAGTCACTTGTTCATCTCGTGTAATAATTTTGCATATTCTTGAGCTTCACACCTTATATTCTATATCCTTTGAATCCATTCCTCTTCACTGGTGATAGGTTCTTTCCTATTTCCTTTTCTAATAGTAGTTCGGAACCATGTCTGATCAACGATATTCTTTTCTGGGTAGACATCTTCTTCTTCTTCTTTAGTTTCACTCATTGGTACTTCACTCCAATTTGGAAATTTCTTCATGGTGTAGGGAATGAACATGAATGAGTTTCATTCCTTGACAGAGTCACCTTCAAGAATGATTTTACTTTGAAACTTGATTTTTATTTTTATTTTAATATATATTTTTTATTTTTTATTTTTCGATATTTTTGGCATAGATCGTTTTTGGGCGCACTTAGGCAAATCTCTGACCAACAAATTTGCCAAAAATTATTGGTGAGAAAATTTTTCAGGTAGAAAAAGTAGGTGTCTCCAAAAATGTTCACGGGGCTACTCCCCTCTGCATTGAATGTTACAACTCCCATTATTAAAATTAAACTAATCCTAAGGTTATTTAAATGCTTTGGGTGGCCAAATTGATCGGGATCACATAGGTACACTCCACTGAACCTATGGAAAATTTCTTATAGGGGGGTACAAGGGTGTAAATTATAGTAATAAAGGTAAAGAGGTTGAAATTATGTAAGGAAAAAAAATTCATGAGTAGATTGTCGAGCTCACACCCAGTAACCAGAGTAGTTCAACCTTTAATATATAGGAAAGCACAATGAAGCTAGTGGGACTAATGAAGTAAAACACCAAGTTTGTAAATTCATCTATCGAGGATAGCAAGTTCCTCTCCAATTCCATACAAGAGAAACTATGCTTGAAAAGTGCATGAAATAGAGAAATAGAGGAAAAACAAGAAAGGGAAATAAAAGAAGTGTAGCTTTTATTCCATGTGTAGTGATGAATACAAAGCTTCAACCAAGCTATCACAATGCTACATAGTAAGATTTCTTCAAAAATATTAATCCCTTAGAATGGAGAGGCCATCCCTATCTAAAACAATCTAAATTTTCCTTTCACCTCCCTAATATGATTCTTCATTTCCATATTCCACTTGCGACCTTTCATCTTCGATGAATTTAGTATTTCTCTTATAATTTTGAGAAAATAATTTTTAAAATTTTAAAATAGGTCACTTAAGTGAATAAGACAAAATACAATAATGATGCATAAAAAATAATTAGAATGGAGAGATAAAGAAGAGAGTGAAATAGAGGAAGAAGGAATGAAGGTAAAACACCCCTAGTGATGAAATGCTTTGAATGCCTCGATGCAATCATGAACTTTGAGAAAATATTTATTCCATTTGTGATCTTCTACACTGATGAAGATTGTTCCCTTGAATACCATTGAATCATTTTCCTAATCTAGTGATGACCGTAAACTCCTGGACCACAGAATGAGTGTTGAGAAACATAGTTATGAGGTTTACCACTACAGGCTTGAGATGAAAACATATAATTCCCACGATGACCCTCCTTGAAAATCAGTTGATGAACTATTTGACTCATTAAAAAATTTCTAATCAACTCTCTTTGAATCACCCAACTCCTTAAGTGACAAAGATAAATTCAGATGATGTTACTTGTGATTCCCTTATTTTTAATATGAGATGATCATTCCAAATAATGAAAAACCACCATCCCTTCATGATTGATTACACCTAAGAAACTAGACCAACCTATGCACTTAAAATTCATCTTTCCTTAGCACTTATTATATTTGAAAGAGAAAAATTACTATCTTTAGTAAGTGTCATAGTTTGCATTTCTAGACCCCAAATGGTGATATTGACCTAAATGATTATCACCCAATTTCCTGTTATGCCAAACTTTCCCTTTGAGAACAACCTACTATTTTTAGTAAGTACACATGGGGCAACTTAATATTTTTAGTAAATTTCATAGTTAGCTTTTCCCAACCTCAACCGGATATGGTAGATTGAAATTATTTCTTCTTACTATGTTCCTCTATCCTTTTTTATAAACTGGCTATTTATAGCAGGGGCTTGTGGAATAAGTTACTATTTTTAGTAAGTGTAAATTGTGAGCTGAGATGACCTTTTTGATGGCTTTTATTGCAATAATCCCTCTGTATTCACCACCTTCTTCATAGCCTCTTCAAATGGTGTCTTACCAAAATTAAAATACCCCTATGTAGGAAGGTGTGTTATGTTTAGTAAGTGCACCATGGATGTCATACTGCAATAAAACATGTCTTGAAACTCTAGGTTTTTTTCCAAGGTTCCACTCTCCGCATTTTGAGTAATGCCTTCATCTGAAAAAGTGGTAAAATGAGATTCTCATCGACGGGGGACAAAAAATGACAAAAAACACATCCCTCCATATCCCTAAAAAATAGGGACTTCATGGCATGAAAAATAGTTTACAGGAAACTGGATTTTTCAGTGATCATCCCATCCAATTTTCACGTGATTTCACCCACTAGAACCCTGAGAAGTGAAGAGGTAGCTCACTGCCTTTTTCACTGATATTATTCTTGTGAAACGGCAGAATTCCAATGAAAAATAATTCCTCCATACACCTATAAAAATAATTACTTCATGGTGCAAAAAACTATTTCACACGAAACTAGATTTTTCAATGATCATTCCCCCATATTTTTGCACGATTTCATCCACTAGAACCATGAAAAGTGGAGAGGTAGCTCGCTGATTTTTTCCACCACTGTGTCATGGTGGGAATTAAGGAAGCTTAAAATTAGTAGGTATGGTTTTTGTCTCCGTTCGGGATGAAATCAAATCCATTATGATAGGTTTTTACTTCTTGTCTCACTAGTGAAATTTCTCTTCGATCCAGTTCTTGGTTTGATGGTAAATTGAGCTTTGTTCTTCATGGAGCCGGAAGATAAATTTATTTTCTATGAGAATTCCTTGATGGAAATGGGAATTTTGAAGCTGATTTGTTAATGGAATTCAGGAGTGAAGAACTCAACAACAGATGGTTCTTTATTTCGTGCACTAGCTTGCAAGATATGTTTGAATCTTCGTCTCACAAAAATGGAGGTTTTTGAAGAATTACTTCGCTCTTCTCTTTCATTCTTCGCTCCTCTAGTTATTCTAATAAATATATTCATTTAAACCTATGCATATTCATGGAGTGAAATTTTTTGTTTCCATGGTGGAACTAGTTCATAGTAACAATGGTGGACTAAGGCATTCTTTGCATCTTTTCTTATGGCAATGAGAAACAACAAGAAGCGACAAAGAGTTAGATTTTTTTTCAAATTTTTTAGTTTGAGTTGGGAGAATTTTCAGGTCCTTGGTTTCCCTCACCTCAGATGGAAATTAGGGACATCGATTTACACATTGCACCTCAGTTTGACATGTGACGGAGATTCGACGACTAGGGATTAAGGCCAAAAAAAGTAGTTTTAAAGCACTGAGGGGCTAGAAGCTGGTCACATGGGTGAGCAAAAGTCTCCTTAGGGGCTAGGTGAATCTTTACAACATTTATGTCCCTTACCTAAAAGGGACTTGAGGGAAATGAGTTTGCATGGTGTGTCAGGTGATGACATGTGGTATTGATCCAACGGTGAAGTATTTGAGCTCCCGAAAGCACTTAGGGTCTGAACTAGTGATCCTGGAGGTTGCATGAGGGTCCAAAGGGCTTATCGGGGCTAGGAAATTTTTTCCAACCTTGATGTACCCGAAATTTAGGGATGTGAGGGACACAAAATCCTTTCAAGCTCCTGCACTTGACACACGTCCTTCAAAAATTTGAATAACTCCCAAACTCGCTCCAAGAGGGAAACGTGAAATGACAATAAATTGAGTTCCTGATGGACTTTTTTGATGAAATTTTATATTATCTTGACTTTAAATGGCCTTATGAATCCAATTGTGGGAGTATCAGGTCTTGATTCCTACATTTAATCCCTAAAAAATTGTATTTTGTATTTGGTATTGCACTTATACATGAGAAAAACTACTTACATACCCATTGCACCAAAGTGTTGTAAAAAAAAATCACCATATTGTAAGGCTTGGAATTACCTTTCTAATTTTTTTATTTTTTATCGTAAATTCATCTGGAGCTCCCGAAATCTCAGTAATTGTTTTAGCCTGTGCACTGCCTAGGCCTGTGAACCCTGATTTTAGTGAAACTATCTCAACTTCTCTAGATCCTTCTTTGAATATTCCTAAATCAATTACATGATGTTCCTAGGAAGTTTTTTCACCTCCATGTCTTATTCATCTTTTTTGTTCTACTCCATGGGTTTTCTCCAGTCCCAGGAAGGCCAGTGATAGCTCTTCTCATAACTAACTGAAGTTTGCATTTTTCAATGAACTCCTAAAATCACCTAGCAGTTTGAATTGAATTTCCTAAATCACCTAGGGGAATGAGTTAACATGAATTAGGAGGTCATCAAACTGACTAGGTAGACTCAGGGTATCACAGAAGGATAGAACATGAAATTTTTGGTATAGGAGTCTCGTTGTTATCTTGGAAAATTCCAATTTCTCTATTGTACATTTGCATGAACATAATTGGCTCTAGCTTGGGGACATGACATAGACAGAGTACAACAAATACATGAAATGGAGAATCCAAAATCTCAACTTTACACCATATAATTTATTGACCAATTCCTTATGCATTGGGCCCTGCGGAGTCACTAGCAAAATAGGATACACAAATTTCTTTATTGAACACAAAAAAATAGAAAGGAAACACACCAGGGGGGGAAACACAACAAGAAATCGAAATTATGTACAAGGGAAGGGAAATTTACAAAGGTGGGGAAATTATATACACATACCTAACAATGGGTTGAGAAAATTACATGCCATCATCAAATAGAGAATAAAATTTAGGCCTTTGAAGCACAAAAACTATTATTTGATCAAACCATGATTTTTTGATGGCTTTGCATGGCTTGAGAATAATAAAGCCAAAGAAAATTCCATCTTCATACTCATACTGTGTAGAGAATGTTCTTGCATCTAATGACCAATTCGTTATCTTCTCTGAGATCTTTTATCTTGATGTTCTGACTTGATCTCCCATGATCATGTGACATCATTATTCCATGTCTTCTAGAATTGGAAAATTTCTCCTGACATGAAAGAATTCATCTTCTTTGAACTACGAATTCAAATTGTATCTAATATAGGTAAAACACTTGGAAGGAGTGAGAACAAACTGATTTTCTTCCCATTCACCAACTTCTTTGGATGTCCTACTTTTTTTTCCTGAAAATCAACTCAACATTTTTTTGTTATTATCTTACGTCATTACAGGGACATCTTCAAGATTAATAATATTCAAATAATATTCCATAAACTTCCTTCTTTTGCACTCACAAACCTCTTCAAATTATGTGAAAGAAAAAGGCATGTTTTCACATCCATTCTTGTCAACTAAGGAATCAAGGAAGTCATCCAGTTCATCCATTGACTATATTTCAGTATCAAACATTGGTGAATAAAAAAGAGGAGCATGAATGACCTCATACATGTCTTGAATTTCCATGGCTTGAGTCAAGAGTTCAAGGTTTAGTTGAGGATCTTCAGTTTCTTCTGTAACCTTAAAAATTTCTACTGATGGTTCTTTAAATTCTTCCATAGATTCATATTCCTCCTTATTGGAACAATATTTATTTTTTTCCTCCAAGATATGGTTAAAAATATAATCCATATGGGCCCATGATTCATTTTAAACATCCTTGTTGACCCCTTCCATGCTTTATGTTGCCCAAAATTCAATTCATTCCAATCATGGGTACACATGATTCATGACACTTTTATGAAAAAGACAAAATTTCCATGATTTGTGGGAATGGTACTCCTTTAAGATCAAAATCCATATCATCTTATTCTTGGTAAGAAGAAGAGAACCATGTTGGGGCAGGGGTATGAGAATAATTTCTAGTTACATCTTGACCATCCATTATTAAATATTCTTTCTCAAGTGAAAGATGAAAGGATTTTTTTCACCGTGATGATGATTATGCTCACCGAGTGAGTAGAGGTTACGTTTAAATTGTTCATTCTCCTTGGATTTTAAAATAGAGTGGGATTCTTCCACTCGATCATTCATGATTGCATCATGAAGACAATTTGATTCTTTGACTTCCTCCATTTCTTCATGTAACATTTCTGCATCACTTGAAGAATAAAAATAGGAGGGAAGATTATCTATGACCATATTGAATTCATCATCTTCAGACCATGATGTTAGGTGAATTTATTGCACTTATTCACACCTCTCCATTTCATTATTAATTGAAAGACCAAAACTTGAAAAGAGATCATCCATGCTTAATTTTAATTGGTCATCTTCTTCATCATTAGTGGAGTCTTCGAAGAGCATTGGATCATCTATTATGTAGTAATGATTATCCTTTATTGAATATATTATTTCCCTTATGGGTTATTCCTTGAGCCAGATGGAACTTTTGAATGTTGATTCTATCTTCATGTCTTCTACTTCTTCCTCAATGATGTTTTTTTGCCTTTCATCAGAAGGTTCCATGATAAAATCTTGTTCAGGAGCATCCAAGAATCTTCCAGGAATGAAAACCTCATAGTATGGGTAGCCATCTAGGTCTTCTTCCTCCATTTGATGTGGAGCTTCAAGATGTTCATATCTTCTCTGTAGAGATAAATCATACCTCCAAATTTCATCAAAGACTTCAGGGTCATAATTTCCTTCTATTATGCTCTAAAGCCTTTCCACATATTCTCTTTTCAAAATATTCATTTCTTCATCACTGTATGTAATGAATTCATATAGAGAATTGTAGAATAAGGGCAGCATTCTCAATTTTGTAGTGAGTTGTGCGATATCACAAAATATTCTTGAGTGGATCTTGTACCCTCTTGTCGTTCATCATCTTCTTGAATTCTGATTTTATCTTCATCGGAAGGCTCGAGGATGTGATTTTCTTCAATGGAATTCAATAACCTTTCGGGTATGAAACCCCTATGGTATGGATGATCTTTAGGATCTTCATCTATAGGAAAAATCTCCTCTTCTTCTTCCTCACTATGGGCTGCTTCAAGTCACTTCTTCATCTCATCTAAGAATTTTTCATATTCTTGAGCTTCACACCTTATCTTCTATATCCTTCGAATCCATTCCTCTTCATCAGTGATAGGTTATTTCTTATTTCCTTTTTCAACACTAGTCTGGAACCATTTCTGATCAATGATATTATTTTCTGGGTAGACATCTTCATCATCATCTTCTTCTTCACTTTCACTCATTTGTACTTCACTCCGATTTGGAAATTTATTCATGGTCTAGGGAATGAACGTGGCTAAGTTTCGTTCCTTGACAGATTCACCTTCAAGAATGATTTTACTTTGAAATCTGATTTTTATTTTTATTTTAATATATTCTTTTTTAAATTTTTTTGATATTTTTGGCAAAGAAAATTTTTGGGTGCACTTAGGAAAATCTCTGCCGAACGGAGTCACCAAAAATTATTGGTGAGAAAAATTTTCCGGTAGACAAATTAGGTGTCTCCAAAAACGTTCACGAGGCTACACCCCTCTGCATTAAATGTTACAACTCCCATTATTAAAATTAAACTAATCCTAATCCTATTTAAATGCTTTTGTTGGATAAATTGGTCGGGGATCACATAGGTACACTCCACTGAACCTATGACAAAGTGCTTGTACGGGAGTACAATGGTGTAAATTATAGTGATAAAGGTAAAGAGGGGGAAACTATGTAAGGAAAAAAAAATTTGTGAGTAGATTGTAGAGCTCACACCCAGTAACCAGAGTAGTTTAACCTTTAATATTTAGGAAAGCACAATGAAGCTAGTGGGACCAATGAAATAAAACACCAAGTTTTTAAGTTCATCTATCAAGGACACCAAGTTCCTCTCCAATTCCATACAGGGGAAACCATGCTTGAAAATTGCATGAAAGAGAGAAATAGAGTAAAAACAAGAAAGGGAAATAAAATAAGTGTAGCTTTTATTCCATGTGTAGTGATGAATACAAAGCTTCAACCAAGCTATCACAATGCTACATAGTAATATTTATTCAAAAAAATGAATCCCTTAGAATGGAGAGGCCATCCCTATTTAAAACAATCTAAAGTTTCCTTTCACCTCCCTAATATGATTCTTCATTTCCATATTCCACTCATGCCCTTTCGTCTTCGATGAATTTAGTATTTCTCTTATAATTTTGAGAAAATAATTTTTAAAAATTTAAAATAGGTTATTTAAGTGAATAAGACCAAATACAATAATGATGCATAAAAACAATTAGAATGGAGAGATAAAGAAGAGAGTGAAATAGAGGAAGAAGGAAGGAATGAAGGTAAAACACCCCTAGTGATGAAATGCTTTGAATGCCTCGATGCAATGATGAACTTTGAGTGAAGATTTATTCCATTGGTGATCTTCTACACTAATGAAGATTGCTCCCTTGAATACCTTTAAATAATTTTCCTAATCTAGTGATGACTACAAACTCCTGGACCACAGAATAAGTTTTGAGAAACACAATTATTAAGATTACCACTACAAGCTCAAGATGAAAACATACAATGCCCACGATGACCCTCAAAACTTGGTTGATGAACTCCTGGACTCATTCAAAATGTTCTAATCAACTCTCTTTGAATCACCCAGCTCCTTAAGTGATGAAGATGAATTCACATGATGTGCCTTGTGATGGCTTTCTTTGTAATATGATATGATCTTTACAAATCATGAAAAACTGACATCCCTTCATTATTGATTACACCTGAGAAACTAGACCAACCTATACACTTGAAATTCATGTTTCCTTGACACTTACTATATCTAGAAGGGAAAAATTACTATCTTTAGTAAGTGTTGGATTTTTCCTTTCTATACCCAAAATGGTGATATCGATCTAAATGATTATTGCTCAATGTCCCGTTGTGCCAAAATTACCCTTTGAGAACAACTTGCTATATTTAGTAAGTTTATATGGGGCAACTTACTATTTTTAGTAAGTGTCATAGTTAGTTTATACCAACCTCAAATTACTATGGTAGCTTGAATTATTTATTCTTACTATGTTCCTCTCACCTTTTGGACCAACTAACTATTTATAGTAGTGGCTTATGGAACCACTTACTATTATTAGCAAGTGTCAATTGCAAGTGGAGATGATCTTTTTGATGACTTTTCTTATGATACTCCCTCTCTATTCACCACCTTCTTCGTAGCCTCTTCAAATGATGGCTTACCTAAAGTAGTAGACTCCTATGTATGAAGACATGTTATTTTTATTAAGTGTATCACGAATGGCAAATTGCAAAAAAACAAGTCTTGAAACTCTTTGTTTTTTTTGGGGTTCCACGCTCTGCATTTTGAGTAATTACTTCATCTCAACAAGTGGGAAAATGAGATTTTCATCGGCGGGGGAAGAAAATGATATTTTCATCTATGGGGGAAGAATAGTGATAAAATTTACAGCCCTCCATATCCCTAAAAAATAGGGACTTTATTGCACAAAAACTAGTTTACACGAAACTAGATTTTTCAATGATCATTCACTCCAATTTTCATGCGATTTTGCCTAGTGGAAACCTAAGAAGTTAAGAGGAATCTCGCTGCCTTTTTAACTGATATTATTCATGTGATAGGGAATAATTCTGATGAAAAATCATTCCTCCATATCCCTATAAAATAGGGACTTCATGTCACAAAAACTAGTTCATGTGAAATTAGATTTTTAAACGATTATTCCCTCCAATTTTTGTGCAATTTTTCCCACTAGAACTCTGAGAAGTGGAGAGGTAGCTCACTGATTTTTTCCACCACTATGTCATGACAGCCATTAATGGAGCTTGAAATTCATAGCTCTATTATTTTTCTCTATTTTTGATGAAATCAACTCCATTGCAATATGTTTTTTTTTCTTGTCTCATTGGGGAAATTTTTCTTCGATCTGGTTTCCGGATTAACGGAAAATTAAGCTTTGTTCTTTGTGTTTTCGGAAGTGAAATTTATTCACTTTGAGCATTCCTTTTTGCAAATTGGAGTTTTGAAGGTGATTTTTTAATATCCTTCACGAGTGAATAATTCAATAATAGACTATTCTTCATTTCTTACACTGTCTTGCAAGATATGTTCGAAGCTTCATCTCACGGCAATGGAGGTTTCTCAAGAGTTCATTCACTCTTCTCTTTATTTCTTCATTCCTTTGGATATTTTGATAAATATATTTTTTGAAACCTATGAATATTCATGGAGTGGAATGTTTGGTTGGCATGGCGAAGCTGGTTCAGAGCAACAATGGTGGACTGAGATGTTCTCTGTAACTTTTCTTATAGTAGTGACAAGCATCAAGAAGTGGAAAATAGTTAGAATTTTTTTCAATTTTTTGAGTTTGAGTTGGGAACATTTTCATGTTTTTTATTTCCCTCACCTCAAAGGGATGTGAGAGAAGTCAATTTTTATAGTGCGCCTCAACATGATATGTGGCCGAGATCCAATGACAGGGGATTAAGGAAAAACAAATAACTTTAAAGCACTGAGGGTATGGGTGCATTTTTCCAACCTTGATGTCCCTGACCTTAAATTTATATGAGGGACATTAGTTTTCATGGTGTGCTAGGCAATGACATGTGGCAACAATCTAACGGTGAAGGATTTGAGCTCCCGCAAGCATCTAGGGGCTGAGCTGACAATCCTGAAGGTTATATGAGGGTCTAGAGGGATTATGGGGGCTAGGCACATTTTTCCAACTTTGATGTCCCTAAACTTTAAGGACACGAGGGACATAAAATCCCACCTTGCTACTAGATATGACACATTTCCTTCCAAAATTTGACTAACTCTTGAACTATCTCCAAAAGCGCAGCTTGAAATGGTGATAACTTGAGCTTTTGATGGACTTTTTTGATGAAATTTTATATGATCTTGATTATAAATAGCCATTTGAATCCAATGGTGGGGATATCAGTTCGTTATTCCTAAATTTGGTGCCTAAAAATAGGATTTTGTATTTAGTACTCTACTTATATATAAGAAAAAATTATTTCAGACCCATTACGCCAAAGTGTTGTGAAACAAATAATTTCACTATATTTTAGGTATTGGAATTACCTTTCTAAAAATGTTTTTTTTTCTCTTAACTCCATCTGGAGCTCCCAGAATCACCTACGGAAGCTCAACAATTGTTTTGGCTTGTGCACTGCCGAGGCCTGTGAACCTTGATTTTAGTGAAACTGTCCCGACTTCTCTGGATCCTTCCTGAATCTTCCTAAATTAATTCCATGATGTTTGTAGGCATTTTACTCACCTCTGTGTCTGGTTCAGATTTTATGTTCTACTCCATGGGGTTGCTCCATTCCCTGGAAGGCCAGTGATAGCCCTTCCCACAAGTGCCCAAATTTTGTATTTTTCAATGAAATCCTAAAATCACCTAGGGGGGTGAATTGAATATCCTGAATAACATAGGGTAATGAGTTAACATGAATTTGAAGGTCATTGAAATAACTAGGAAGACCGGGGGTATCTCAGAAGGATAGAACATGAAAATTTTAGTAAAAGGGTATCGTTGTCATGTTGGAAAATTGCCAATTTCTCTATTGCACATTTACATGACTACAATCACTTACATCCTTTACTGGTTGTTCATCAATAGATATGTAAAATGCATCCAATGTGGAAAAATCCTCACCAATATCAACATCCATTATCTCTACCTAACTCTTTGCTCAATCTTGCAATTGTTCAAATAAAGGTACACTGATATTTTCAACTGACATGGTTTGAGATGTTTTCACACCTTGATTCAAGACATCACTATTTACTGGATTAGAAAATAAATTACCTTGATTTTTTTGTTCATAAGTGCTCCCAATTGTCACTCCCTCTGAAGACAAATATGAAAATAAAGGCACTGATGCAACTGTTGTAGCTAGGGAACATCAATTATTTCATGTTCTAGAGGATCAAATACTACATCCCTATACTTATGTTTTTTGTGTGTATTAGCACCTTCTCTTACTAGGATTGGCTCATACACAATTGTTTGTCTCTTGTGTGCCCTTTCAAACTTCATAAGGTCTGGTACTACTCTCTTATCTTCACCATGTGGCTTAGGTTATGCATGACCACTTGATATGGCCCCACTCATTAACTTATCAACACTTTGGGGTTTTGGAAAAATATTTGAATGATTCCTATGAGTATCCATACACTTTCCTTTTGATTGTAGTTGAACTACAAAAGTGATAGTAACATTTTACGTTGATTTTAGGAGCATTACTTTAGTTTTATACTTTAGAGAAGACATAGAAGTACCAGTCCCGCTTGTAGAAGAAGTCCATTCATATACAAGTCCTAAAGTAGGCCTTTTTGAAGGAAATTGAGGAGATTTTCCTCCATAGGGATCAATTCTGTCAACTCCTTCTTTCAGGGGAGGAAGGTCATCTTTCAATTTTCCCAAATCCCTAAACTTATTAAGAACTCTTGTGCTTTGAATTGATAAATCAATTTTTTTTTTGGGCCAACCAATTTAATGTTCTTCTCATTACATTAGTTATTCGGGCATATGAATCATTTGACTCCTCTTCATTCCAATTCAAGGGGACCATTGGTTTTCCCTCCACCCTTTGATCAAGATAGTATTTAATCATAGTATGTGGATCATCCATAACTCCCTCAGGGCTAACAACAATATTGAAATCTATTTGAGTAAGGGTCATTCTTGAGAAATATCTTAGTGTGACCTCCTCCTCATCTTTGTAATTCATCTAATAATCCTCAAATTGAGGCTCATGTTCAAAAGTGTTTACAAGATTATTAAATACCCACGTAATGTCATAGTTGGCCTTTTCCTCAAACCATTCCATCTCAAGCCTTTTCATCTCATCTTGCATCAATCTAGATTTTATAATTGAAGGGCATGATTAGATTCTAATATTAATGGGGAAATTAATGTTCTTCTTTATTTTTCCAGCAATTAATTTGTTAAATGGTGTCAATTTTCATTCCAATTCACACAAGGCCATTTTATCATGTAAATATCTGGGCATCTTACATGGTTGGCCTTCAAATCCGCTAACCCTGATGTATGTAAACTTCCTGTACTAAATGAAATAGCATCCATATTCCATGATTACTTGTCTAGCCTCTTCATAAATCTTGTGTTATTCCCATTCTATCCTAAATAAGCAGATGATTGGTGTAAAGAATGCATCATTAACTAATCTCACATTCTCTCTCTAATTACTCAACTATAGTTGATGGAATATCTTATGCATTTGGCAATTCTTAAATTCAACATGCAACACAAGGCTGGGGAACCACCTATGGCCTGAAATATTATAAATCAAGTAGGTCATCATGTAAAATTCCAATTCTCTAGTTTCATCCATCTACATTTTTGTTTTTTAGTGCTATCATGTGGTCATGAATTACTTCTGAAATGAATATTTCCTAACAAATTATCCCCTTCTTCTCCAAAATTATCCACATATAAGTGCACATGCACTCATTGAATTCATTCATTGTCTCTAATCCATCCATTCAAATCAACAATACATCACATCTTCTACTTCCTCAATGAATTGTACCCTAATAAGTATTTTAGGGATTCGAGTGGTTGTTTTCTTCTCTGTTAAAATAAATTTGATATTTAAAATCCAGACATAGTCCTTTTACTAAGCTTCATAATCTTGTAGGGATAAGTTGATGCCCAAGGTTATAATATTTTTAATTACGAGAAATTTTAGCATTATCCTAATGGTTACGGGTGTCAAAGTTAATACCATTTCATCACTTCCATCAATTACTTCCCTCCTCTCTGGGTTGTAATTCATCGCACAAAGTCTTATAAGTTATGGGTAGTGTACTCAAGGTGAAATAACATCAACTAAAGTAATATTACTAGTTTGAATTACTTCCATTAATTCACTCTTGTTTTGGCTATTGAATCTTTGCATGAATTCATCTAGGTCAGTATTCATCAAATATATATCCATGATTTTTTCTAGATTAATAGTGATTCCAAAAGTAACAGGAAAACCCGAGGGCATAGTATTCATCTTAAGCGCCCTAGTTTTACTTCAAATTTCCTTGCAAATGAATAAGAGGATGGGGGTATCTTAGTTATTACCAATTTTTCAAGTGAATACCCATGCAATTTGGCTCTGGTTTAAAATCTTTTTAAGCTCTGGTTCTTTATTTGTGCTCTGTGATCAATTTCACGTTGTTCCTCAAGGAATTCTTAATAATAACATCCAAATCTCAACAAACGATACAAAAAAGCTCAATATGTTTGAAGACTTCAAGATTCCTCCTTGATTTGTGCAAAAACACATTGATGGTGGTAGTCATTAAATGTGTTGCACCATAGACGTCCATTTCTCCATTCCCAATTTTAAATATGAGCCATCCACATAGAAAAGGTTTATGTAATGCGGGCTCGGGGAATATTTTTTCACTCTTGCATCATGTTTTAAACACATACATATTGAGTTATTTGACCTGGTTGCCCATATTTTACTTCCATCCCAATTTTGACACATGGTTGTACCCCAATGGTGGCGGAGCTGTGAGCCATTTTTGAATATTTTTTCTTGTTCTATTTGAACTCAAAGTTACCAATTTTTTTCGATGACCCGCTTCCTTGCTCTTTCCATGAAAAAGTACCACATGTCCTTGGTAGGCCTCGGGAGCTTCTTTTCACTTTCATATCTTATCACCTTATTGTCAAGATATACATTCAAGCCCCAACCCCCCACATTCAGCCAACTTTTGACACATGTAATTCTTGGAGGCAAAGTCAATTTCATTTTTTGTATTTTTGTCTGTGAATATTCGTTGGGCCTCCAGAATAAGTTAGAAAATAGTTAATATTATATGATTGTTTTAAATTTGTAACTTAAACATGCCATACTGTAACCAACTGGAGAACACCACGTATCATCGTGGGATGGAGCCAAACGTGAAATTTACAATATGACCATGGAATGATATACAAAAGCATTTTTCACAATTTAGAACCGATTCATGATGAATTTTTTGTAGGGATCTTTGGTAACAACACATCTAACATGATGCTCGATTGAAAAAAGAGGAAAAACAACCTAAACATGAGATTTTCAAATTGATTTAACATGAATTTAATGTTTGAACTTGCATTTTCACATGGACAAACCAAATAATGTAATATTTTTTTAAGGCGTGTTCAAGAGAAAGGAGCGAGATCAATTCAAGAACCAACACTAGCTCTAACTTGAGGATGGGCACCCCATGTGGGTGCAAAAATAACCATAAAAAGTATACACATTGTAGACCAATTTCTAAAGTCCATTGGGTTACGCGGTCAAGTAAAATATGCACTAGGTCAAGTTATAATAACACATCTCTCCAAAATGTACACAGAAACTAGGGCAAGAGGTCACTGTAGACAAGGAAAACAAAAATGAAAACAAAAACAAGCACAAAAAATGAAAAACAAATAAAAAAGACTATAAACTATACATTGATTCATACCTTGCTTTGAAATCAATAGAGGAAATGGTTTAGGTGTCTGCCATTAACAGGAAACTCAAGTAATTATCCATATAGATCCTTCAAGAAGAAAGTTCGTTCACCAATTATGATATCAATGGAATAAAGGCCCGTCCAAAATGCATCAAATTTGACATGTTTCCCCTTATCCTCATACCTACTATCCCATAAAAATACAAGATCTCTGACACTAAAAATTCTAAGAGTTAACTTTCTATCAAATAAAATTTTGAGCTTTTCCCTGAACTTTACATGCCTTTGGTGGGATTCCCTCCTTTCTTCATTTAATTCAACAATATGATTAATATGTGAGTCATAAGGGCTGACTTCTTCATCCTCAAGCTTCTAAATGAATTGGTAAGAAGATAATTACATGTGTAGGGGGAGAAGGGAGTGAACTCCATAAACTAGTTTGAATGGGATCTTTCTAGTGGCTCTTTTAACAATGATTTTATATGCCCAAACAACAAACTTCAACTACTCACCACATCTTCTTTTGTTAACCTCTAGTGTCCTTCTAATTTTCTTGAGAAAATTTTTGTTGGTTGATTTAGCCTTTCCATTTCCCTAAGAGTTGTAGTTAGATGTAACATTCCAATTTTAAGACGTCAGAAACAAGTAAAAAAAAAATCTTACATAATGTTCTCTATTCTAAATTACATAATTTAGAACACACATTCTAATTCCAAACTATTTCATAAAAAAACCATATGCAGTTATAATTATTAGGTGAAACAACAATCTCTCATTTTATGACTTGGTACAAAACCGATCTCTCATGTTACTCAATAATGTGTATACAATGTAATACTTGTTTCCTTTACCTTTTTAGTGTACCTAAGTGTTCTGTCTTAAGAGGCATATCTGAATATCTGTTACCATATATTTATATGAAATCCTACTTCTTAAACTAGGTGACATATGACAACGCAACCAACATCTTACAACACTTTGGCCAAATATTTTAAACATGTTTATCATGTTTGCATTCCTAGATGGCATACTCTTGAAATGAGAATAAGTCCTTTACCACACTTGTTATGTTATCTAGAGAGGTCTGTACACACTTGTTATGAAATCAAAACATCTGACCCCAAATTTACACTCAAAAAATATCTGTTATTGAGATCAAAATGCCCTAAAGTGGTTTAAGAGAACATCTTGAAGTATACAACAAGGAAAAATTGACCATTTTAGATATACATCAATGTGTACACTTTCGATCGAAATGAGTGTATCTAGTAAATGTTCGATACCAAAAATGGGTTGACCTCAACACTAAAACATGAAGTGTATTATTCCTCTATTGAGTAACTTACCATGATCCATTCAGAGTAAGTTAAAATAGTTAATCAACATTTCCACTAACATTATGCGGGATAATTGAGACACAACATCTACAAGTTATATTATCCTCATAATGACTCCTTTCATTAAGAAGGTAATTACGCTACAGTTGGTGTGTGTAAAGATCCAACTAGAAAGAGAACATACTACAGTCAAAATACCTTGGATTTCTACATAGCTATGCTAATGTTCAAAACATCCAACTCTTAGCATAAGATTAATTACCCTAGTCAATAACAGTTTTAACGATGGTTATTCAAAGTCATGTACAGCAAGGAGATCAAAAGAAAACACTAGAGGTAGGTAAGTTCCTAGAATAGTCTATATATCCTAGCAAAGTGTTTCCTATGCTCTAAGTCTTATCATTTAATGACGAAAGGAAACATTTTAAGCAAGATTCTCCAATTCTAGGCATAACTAAGATACATATAATTGCAAGAATATCCATAGTTAATTCGTTTCTTACATAATAGATGCTCTAACTTTGTTTCAATTCCACTGTTAAAATCTTTATTTCAGACTTCATGGAGATAGAATTACCCAGAATTCCATGAAAAATATACTCCTAGAATGAATATTTCCACTATCATACTGATTAAGTGCAATATTCTTACAGCACCCCCAAATGCGACCATTCAGATCTACAATGTTGGGATAATGGTCAATTTGGTGTGAAGTGCACAACATGGAGTGTTTCCCTAAGTGAATGGGATCTTACAAATTGGGAATTACTCTCCAAATTGAGGCTAGTTCCTACTCCTCATGGACTAGGTGACCATGTGTGAAATTTGCAGAGGTTTATATTTTCTAAACATCCTACTCATAAAACATACCATATTTAGACAAGGTTGAGAGAAAACATGGATCATGGAAACTAAACTATTGAAAAAATAGGATGGTGACTAAACCAACTTAGGAGTGTTGAACTCTATTGTTTTGCAAAATATACATAGATCTATGGAGATACAACATCAAAACATGCACAGATTACCAGAATGTAATGAAAGATCATAAGATAATAATAAATGCATGAGAGGATTGAAAATCCCTCACAAATACATATTATTATCATCCTTCATTCAAGATATTGACTTAACAATACATTCCATTGGCAAGAGGAAAAAAATGAGTTACAATCTCCATAGCGATTGTCTAGAAACTCTACAAATCTACCTATTAAGGGAAAAAAGAGAGCTTGATAGAAGCAATGGGGTCCATAACCATTACAAAATGGGATTAGAAGAATAGTCGAGATGGAGAACATGGACCATCAGCAATTCTGGGGGTAGTACAGTGGGAAGCTTGACTCTTGCCTCTGCTGAACATGTATATTAGCTAATTAATGAAGGAAAAGAAAAACTATGAGGTGGTGATACAATTACCCATTCATAAGTTTGATTTAACACTTTGCTCATAAGCCATGATCTCCTTAGCCCATTGTGCGAAGTCCAGGGCTAAGCATATGTTACCATGAAGTCTAGCTTCATCCTGAGGGCTGGAGTGTCTTGGAAAAGGGCACTATACCCATGGACAATTTGTGCTGTTTTAAACTAACTATTTCATAAAAATTACTCTTCTATTTAGTTGTTTCTCTTAAGATTGCATCAACCAAAATAACAAAAAATTCTCATCCAAAAGGATACAATTAAATAAGAACAGACCAGCATCTTGCATTTAAATTTTCTTATCATTTCATGTGTAGTCCCTAATGCTCTTAGCCATATGCTTTCCATCATACCAAACTGATTTTGGTATTGCATACATATGGGTAAAATGATGATTTTGATTTTTTTCAAAATAGTTGATTTGAAGGAGTTGTAAAGCACGTTGGATCTTAACTGTACTGTTGCTGCTATGAATGTGAATTCCATGAGGGAAATGAAGTTCATGATTGCATCAACTTCATGGAATGGAAGAAGATGGAAGAGATGAAACATAAGAATGGATGAAAACTATGAATGAAAATGAATGGAAAGAGGGTCTTGCAACTTCTGAGATGAGTATGTACCTGACCAGATGGAGTCATCCATATGTGTTTGAAAGTCGTCCTAAGGTCTAAAGGCTGAAAATTTTTCACAATTGAGCACATCATACCTGTAAAAAATGTAAGTGGTAAAGACCTCTTGGGTCCCACTGGGAATACCAATAATCTTAGATGGCACATGTATGGTGTAAGATCCTAGAATGTTTTTACTAAGAAACTCAAGAGAAGCTATGAAATATCTAACCCCAGTGTCCCACCGTGCATGCCAAAACTGTATAAGGTTGCAAATTCTACTAGTACCCCCAAATTGACCTTCATATTTTTTGTTGGGAAATGGTCAATACAAGTGTGAATGCACAACATGTCATTTTTCCCTAAAGTGTGCAGATACCTTTCAAATTGGAAAAACTCTACATATTGAGGCTCAATTCCTACTCCTCTGTTTAGGTGTATGCGTGAAATTTACAGGTAGGTTTGATTCATGACCAATCCTACTCTAAGAGCTATCACAAGGTCAGATAGATGGTATGAGAGAAAACATGAGCCAAGATGGAAACAACAACTAAGCAAAAATAGTGAATGGGTGATCCCCAGCCAAAGGAGTGCTAAGACTTCTTGTTTTGAAATAGACATGAGATCATGGTGATCCTCATCTTTCCAAACTCATCTAAAGAAGAGTAACCATTTCATATGAAAATAATAAGTAAAATCAATAGAACAAATTTCCATATATACAACACACATCAAGTGTATCATTTCCAAGTTTGATACAATACATTCACATATGACCAAAGAAGCATTTTAATAGAGATTACAACATAGTCCATGGGAGGTCTGGAAAACTCTACAAATCTACCTAATAAGGAAAAAGAGAGCTTGCAGAATAAGGGGGTCCAACCATTACCTTTCATGATTTCAAAACTAGACAATTATACAATGAAGTAGAATGAAGAAAGGTGAAAAACTATGGGAATAATTGATTCGACATCTCCTAAAATTCCACTGAAGGGAGGATTCATTAAATACAACAAGGCTACCCTCAAAACATACCATTTTTCAATGTATTCCACCATGTTGGAGACAGATAACGCAGATGACATACTTCGATCAATTTTGGTGGTATGGGGTCGGTTCTACATTTTTTCCCATGCCAGAGACATTTCTTCAATTTTATCTACCTCCAACTTTGCCCAAAAGATCAAAATTACCAAGCTTCCAAGACATCATACAACATTGATAGCTTTCCAATGAGTACCAAATTTGATGAAGTATTTGACCAATAGATCGAAAGATATGACCTTTTTAGAAATACAATATGGCCACAATTAGGGGAAAAAATAAGGTATCACGGGGCAATAATCCTGATTTTTTCCATCTTTTTTCAAATTGGGAAAATTTCAGACCAAGACACAATCTGTGCACCCCACTCCTTCTAATGACATGTGGCGCCCTCTAGTTGATCCGTAAGCTTCAAAACAGACATTTTACCCCTTTTGCAAAAATGGAACATTATCCAAAAAATCTCCGTGAGCCTGCTACATCTGAGGACACGTGGCATCATTTCCCATAATGGTCTACACAAGAAGTCCTTAATAAATTTTTTTTCCTTTCAACTTTCTCAGATCCATGGCCAATTTTTGACATTTAACGACTTTTTGCCCCATATCTATACCAAGTGTTCAAAATTCTCTACAACTGGCCCTGCCAATGCACTTCATTCCTTCTTCCCCAATGCAAGCCAACATGATTGTCTTTTCTGCCTTTTAACCCCAAAACAGATAAGTGGAAAAATTATCTCAAGAACGACAAGTTCCACAAAACCCGCCAGATTTCCTTGGAACAAATTTCCTAACTCTAAGTACTTCTGCAACCGCAATGAAGGGGAACATTTTCCCTCCAAGACTCTGCAATTCGAGCCATAACTCAAAAAACATAAGGAGTTAGGAGGACTTCTTTACCTTTCTGCAAAGGTGAGAAAATCCTCTATCTGATGAAAACACACCCAGAAAATTTTGAGTCCTTGAAGTGTACAAAAAATTCACTTTTAGGTAATAGATTCAAAGGAAAAGGAGGAGGATTTAACCAAAATAAGCATGGAAACTAGACTTCTTGGACTCCCCTTTCCACTATCATACCAAAATTGATAATGCATCTAGGAAAACAAACAAAACACCAATGAAGAACAATAATATTCGATCACAGAAACAAAACCAAAATATTTCCTCAAGATCAGAGTTATTTTTATGAAACATTTAAATAAAAGCATAAGACTTGATGGATAGGGCCTATCATGCCTCGTAGAGCTCTGAGTCTTAAATTTTTTGTAGAAGATCACCCAGCAGAGCTTCAATTATTTCCCTTGAAACACCCAGTAAACCTCAAAACCTTCTTCCTTCTTCTTATAGTTTTCATAGTGCTAAATTTTTCATTCAAACACCATGTAAGGAAAGGATATTCATGCAATAATTCATAACCGAAGTGCATACAAACCACATGTTGAGCTCAAGATTGAAATACCAAATGACCAAAATAAAACAAAAACCCCTCTTTCTTTTTCCTAAGTAGTTTTTGTTAGTTTCAAAATAATAAATGAAAAATAGGATTGTATTTCCTTTCACTTCTCCCGCCACTACCAACTCTATGTTTATAAATGACTAAGTTATAAATTGCATACAACTAAAACTCGGTGGAGATACCAACCTATTCCCCCAACTTTCCTCACACCTTCGCATAATTTTGCAGCTTAAAAAGAGATAAGATCATATTAATTTCCTTATAAATTTCTAGGAGTTGATGTCACTGATCTCCCCCTCTCTATGTCATCCCATAGGCACCTTTTAGGTTAGCCAACATTAGGTTAGGTTCAACATTGGTTTAGGAACTAACATAGGTCCTTAGGTCTAAGTCTTTAGTCTTAGGTCCCTTTTGTTATTAACATCCCATATTAACAAAAGGACATAGTAACTTAGGTTAGGTTACACTTTTACGATAGAGTTACTAACTTAATGAACATAGTTTAATTAGGTTCCATGCTCATAGTAAAAATTACATCTCACTTTAACAAAAATAAGAACCAAATTAATATCAAAATTCAAAAACGAAGCAGAGAGACATGGAGATCATTCATGACTTTAGTACTATTAGAGTCCAATAACCCTTCAATCTGTCTGACTCTATCATTATGAGCAAAGGTTTATAAATTAGAAGCATACCATAGATTAATGGAATTGATCCAAGGAAATGTTGTTATGTATCCCAATGAATTATAAAAACTGAAACTCAATTTCTCCTTCCCAAGCAGTGAACTTTTCAGCATAATAAGAGATGAATTACTTCATTTTCTATGCAGCATAAACATGACAGACTTGTACCTACTTTAGCATATAACATATTATCTATAGAAAAAATGATGTTATAGATCATAAGATTATACCATCTTAAGACAAGAATTGCATGTCATCGTTTACAACTTTCAAAATAGAATTCATCATAGATATCAACCATGTCAGATGTGTTACATACCTCCCTCCTAAAAAGCATCATCGTGCCGATGATTATCTTCGTCCAAAACTCAAACAAGAAAAATATTCCTAATTATAGTTCTTTCATCTTAAGTTCGTAAACAGAATTCCAAATTTGAGAATTTTCCAATTTTTGTAAATTATCACAACATTAAATTAGTTGTTCTAGTACCAAATAATATAGTACCTACCTAAAACTAGCAGAATTATTGATAAGTTAAAAGCAAAGTCTTTATTTGTTATCAATCAACAAAATTAATTCTATTCAAATAAATGAGGAAAAGCAATTTTCATATCCTCAAGGTTTTCCCATGTTGCACTTTCTTCATTAAACTGGTCCCATTGAACCGTGCATTGACTAATTTCTTGATTTCTCAAGTGCAACTGGTGATTTTCCAGCACTCTAATTGTTTCAACCACTGATTATTTCTAGTTCTTGGACCTGTAAAGGAATCCCAATTTAACACATGTGATAAAACTGATACATATATTTCTTAAGTAAAGAAAAATGGAAAACATCATGCATTCGTGACAAAGTAGGTAGTAATGCTAAAAAATAAGCTGCATAGGATTGATTACTTCAACTAATTTCAAAGGGTCCCACATAACAAGGTGATAACTTTGATTTCCTTGCTAAAGGTTATAGAACTCTTTTTTGGCTTTATCCATTAAATAGACCTTTTCACCCAGTTCAAATTTCTTATCAGCCCCTTTTTAGATCCCACATAAGATTTTTGTCCTATCTGTTTACTTATTCTAAATGTTCACGACTCATTTTAACTTGTTGTTCCATTTCAGTAAGGATTTTAGGTCTAATTACCTCTCTATCTTCAATGCTATGCACAACTAACTGGAGTTCTGCATTTCCTTCCATACAATGCTGCGAAAGGTGTCATTTTTAAAGAGGCATGTTATGCATTATTATAAGAAAATTCAACTAAGGGAAGGTATTCTTCCCATTTTGTACTATGCTGATCCATGCAATATATTTGTAACATATCTTCCAAAACCTAATTAACGTCTCTTAGTTTTACCATTTTTTTCTGGATGGTATGGTTGAACTAAAATTTAGTTTAGTTCCTAAGGCTGTATTAAACCTGTTTGCCAAAACCGAGATGTCATTATAGGGTCTCTATCTGATATAATCAATCCAGGCACTTCATGTAATCTTAAAATTTCATGCACAAATATTTTTTTCTAAAACAGGGTGAATCATCCTTAATATTACTAACAATTAAATTGTGCTACTTTTTGTCAGTTTATCAACAAAAACTAAAATAATATCATGTTTATTTTTTGACATTGGAAGCCCTTAAAAAAATCCATGGTAATTACCTACCACTTATACTTTGGTATGTTTTGAGGATACAATAAACTAGTTTGGGTACATATGTTTGGCCTTAACATGCTAACATTCCAAGCAGTGTGTCAGAAAATCAGTTATGTCTCTCTTCATCTCTTTCCAAAAATATTGTTGTTTTATATCAGCAAGCATTTTCGTAATACCGGGATGTCCCGAGTAAGGTGAATTATGAAATTCCCTCCATTAACTGTTTTTCCTTAACTCATTTCCCAAAGGTATATACACTTGTTTATCATATCTCAACATTCCTTCATTATCAAAGTGAAAATATTTATATCTCACATCATTTGGATTTGCAGCAAGTGTTGTTTTTACCTGCTGAAAGTAAGAATCACATTCCATGATACTTTTTACCTCATCCTTAAATTGAGTTCTCAAAGTTATAAGTGCATAAATATGTTTCTTATGACTTAGTGCATCTTACACTCTATTTTCTTTTCCTTTTATGTAAGTTATGTCAAAATCATATTGTGACAAAAAATCTAACCATATTTGTTGTCTTGCATTTATATTTGGCTAAGTGAAAATATACTGTCAGCCCAAAATGATCAGTTTTTTAATTCAAAAGCTCTTCCTAAAAGATAATGTTTCCATATTTGAAGTGCATGTCCTATGGCAGCAAGCTCTAGGTCATGGGGAGGATAATTCAACTCATGTAACTTGAGTTTTATTCTTTCATATGCTATAACATTTTCATTTTCCATCAGAATACCTCTGAGTCCTTCTCCGGAAGCATCTATAACTATCGTAAAGTTTCCATTTGGATGAGGTACAACTAGAATAGGTGTAGATGCTAATTAATCCTTAAGATTTTTTAATGTTGATTCAAATTTTTCCCTCCACACAAATTTCTTATCTTTCTTTTGTAATGAAGTTATTGGTGTAACAACTTTTGAAAAGTTCTTTACAAAAATTTCTATAGTAACCAACAAGACCCATGAAGCTTCTTACTTCATTTACATTCTTAGGTGTAGGCCACTTAATTATTACAAAAATCTTTGATGGATCTATTGCTATTCCATCTTTACTTATGACATGTCCTAGATAGTGCACTTCCATCTCATAGAAAGAACATTTGGACAACTTACCATGCAATCTTCTTTTCTTAAGATTTGAAGTACTAATTTCAAATTCTCATGATGCTCATCAGTGCTTTTAGTAATATATGAGAATATCGTCTAAGAATATAACTAGAAACTTTTATAGGTGTTCTTGAAAGATATTGTTCATTAAATTCATAAAAGTTGTAGGTACATTTGTCAAACCGAAAGGTAAAAATGTAAATACATAGTGTTTGTACCTTATCTTAAAAGTTGTTTTATGAATATCTTCATCTTTAATTATTAACTGATGATACTCAGAGCGGAGATATATCTTAGAATATATTGATGCAACACACATCTGATCAAATATATCATCAATTCTAGGAAGTGGATATCTATTTTTGATTATCATTGTTTTGTTTAACATTCTATAATCAATACACAACCTAAGTGTTCCATATTTCATTTTCACAAAAATTATCAGTGCTCCCACAAGGTGAAACACTCAGTATTTTCAAACCTTTAGAAAAAATTTCTTGTATTTTTGCCTTAAGCTCTACCAGTTCAATGGTAGTTCATCCGATATAGTTCCTTATAAATAGTCTCAGTTCCTAAATTGATCTCAATTGTGAAATCAAACTCCTGTTTGGGGTGGGAACGAATCGGGTATGTTCTTCCAGAAATGCATCACTGAAATCCCTTAACAACGTAGATATTTTTCCAAGAAATCACTATCCCCTTCATTTGTTTTAGAATTTTTTACTGCATACAAGGTGCAGCGTTTGATCTTTTGTCCTTTTTAAGATATGCATACCTGAATAGTTTTCTAACTGAAATCTCACGTTTTATCCCTTGGATATCTGCTATTTTCTACAAGTCATCAAGACAGCTAATGTGTTTTTTCAAAACAAGTCTACTTTAGCCTTATGTTCAGCAAGCCAAGTTAACACCTATTATGACATCATATGACCCCAAAGGAGAAACATAAAGATCAACTTCAGTGGAAAAAATAGGCAAGCCTAGGACTGCTCCAAAAGGACACTGACTAACTGTGTGGACAACATTATTTCCATAATGTACAACCCAATATTTTTCCATTTTTCCATCTTTTATTTTTATTTTTGCAGCTAATTTACTAGAAATAAATTATTCAGTAGCTCCAGTATCAAAAATTATAGTAACATGTATACCAAATAATTTACCTGGCACTTCTATAGGCATAACTTGACTTTTCAACTTGTTTATTAGCTATTTCAACATGTATCTTATGTTGATGATTGTTGTCACCTTTCTTTTAGAGGGAATTGATTTGCATAATAGATCTTTACCACAGTTTGTAGCAGCCTCCTATAGGTCCTATTTTAGGCTCAAATTTATTTCCATCCTTGAAACTGTATGTTCTATCCTCCATAAGAACTTTTTTCCATTATTATTGTTCTTAACTGAAATTGTTTCGAAGTATTTGCAGTAGGTTTATTTGTTTTTTTTTTCTTACTATCATCAGTAAACAAATTTGTTTTTGATACCCAAAATTCGTCCATGCCCCCTTTTTGGGTGCAAGAGATGAAGAAGAATTATGAAATTCTCTTTCTATTTTCTTCTTTATTGGTAGAGATTGTTTTTAATTTTTGTTTCTATTGAATGGCTGTTTCTATAACCCCTTCCATGGTGGTTGGGTTGTGAACATCTATTTCACCCCTTATAATAGGGTTTAATCCCATAATTAATTTTCGTATTTTGAACTTCTCATCAGTTTAATATTGAGGTATGTACTTAAGAGGTTTAGTGAACCTCTCCTAGTACTCTGTTACACCTTTATTTTTTCCTTGAGCTAAGTTCTGAAATTCAGTAATCTTATGATCATAGTAAAGTTGTGGTAGCCATTGCATTACCTAAAGTAATTTTTAAATTAATCCCAAGTGATGCTTGATTCATCAATATTAAATTCATCCTTTCCATTGTCCCACCAGGAAGATGCCTCATGGGAAAGCTAATAAGCTCCCCATACTACTTTTTTTTCCTCTTACAATTTTCTTATTGTAAAGTAATTCTCCATTTACCTTAGCCAATTTTCATCTCCATCACCTAGTGTAATGCCATCAAACTTAGGTGGAATTATACTTTTTATATCATTTATGAGTTCATCTGCTAACCTTTCCTATTTATTTTCAGGATGATTGGGTACATTTGCATTAACATTTGTAGCATTATTATTATAAAAACCCAAATTCCCAACATTGGCATTGTCCATAGGAGGTGGGTGATTGTTATTACCAGCATCTTCTTCTTCCTCCTTATTACCCATAACTTGATTTTCAAGTACAACTAGATGATTTCTTGTGTCCAACAAGGAAACAAGGATCTCATCAAGTTTTTGTGCAGTAGTTTCCTCTCCACCTGGGGGTGGGTTGTTTGGAGAATTTTCCCTTGTTCTAACCATTTTCTATTAACAAAAAAATTAAGTTTTTATCATATTTATGGACTCAATAGGTCTAAGTGTTGTAACTTTCACATCTGATACCAAGATGTAACATTCCCATTTTAAGACTTTAAAAACAAGGAATTTTTTGTTTCTTACATAATGTTCTCTATTCTAAATTACGTAATTTAGAACACACATTCCAATGCCAAAATATCTCATAACAGAAAACCATATGCAGCTGTAATGACTCGGTTAAACACTGATCTCTTATTTCATGACTCGATACTAAACCAATCTATCATGTTACTCAGTAATGTGTATACAATGCATACTTGGTTCCTTTAAATTTTTAGGGTACCCAAGTGTTTTTATTAAGAGGCCTATTTGAATAAATGTTACCAATATTCATCTAAAATCCCTCTTCTTAAACTAGGTGACATAGGACAACGCAACCAACATCTTATGATCCTTTGGCCAAATATTTTAAACATGTTTATCATGTTTACATTCCTAGATGAAATACTCATAAAATAGAATAATTCCTTCACCACACTTGTTTTATTATCTAGTGTGGTATTTACTGACTTCAACCAGTCCTACTTGACTCAAAGTTACACTCTTGACAAGGTTAGCAAAATGCCCTAGTGTGGAAGAATGCTCACGGTGACTAAGAGTACATAGACATACTCAATCAAATTTCTTCAATTGGGTGTGTCTAGTTATCTTAAGTCAACATGAGTTGACCTCGATAATCAATATAGTTCTTATCATTGCATAGAGTAGAACCGTGATCCATTCAAACACTTATGTCAATCAATTTTGAACAAACTATGTGGGATGATAAGACCTGTCATTTACATCATAGTATCCTCGTAATGACTCCTCTCATTATGAAGGTATTATGCTACAATTGATGTGTCTCAACATCCAACTGAGTTTCCTCCACTAGGTAAACATACCTTTGACTATACATTTATCATCCCATTAATCACTTTGTTAATGTTAATTACTGCAACCTATAAAGTTATAACTATGTTATATAACCTATACAGATACAAGTTGAAGTTACATGTATGTAGGTAAAATCTACTTCCTAACCACTTGGTTACATGCTTAAGTTTATCATTTAAACAAAACAACTTGTATCATGTAATGACATAAAAGATCTTATAGTTATGAATGTGTGTTAATTAGTTTCTTTCTTATTTATGTCCTATCTTAAATAAGTCCCTTTTTAAATATTTATTTTAGACTTCATGGAGATGAAGTCTAAATTCCATTTAATTCCTTAAAAATATTTCTAGCATTTAATTCCTTAAAAATCTTTCCAGTTTAAGATTAATGAATTTTTTTGAAGGAAGCACACATGCAACCATTTACTTATAATGTTCATAATGCTTTTAACAAGTTCATAACTTATGTATTAATGAATGAACTCAAGGGAATTATCCACTTTTTTCTATGTCATGGACTAATGCCCATTTATGAAAAATGAATTCATATGTTCTAAACATATATTCACAATTCATACATATTTATATATCTTAAAAAAGTAATCATAGTTTCTTTAAATTGTTTATAGATCTACTTGTTCAAATTACCAATTGCATCTCGTTAATTTGAGATCTACAAACTAAGGTTTTATATTCACAACTCATAGTTTCCTTTTATAACATAAGATCTATTAAGATCCAATTTTATATCCCTAAAAATACATATTTTTATCTCCTTCATTCAAGATATTAATTAATAATACATCCCATTTCATGACAATAAGGTATTACATTATAGTATTGTTTAGCAATCAACACATATTTTATTCATCAAGGAGTGATACATTCACTAAATACAAAAAAAATTAGAGATTACAAAGTGTGAAAATCCCAAAGTGGTTTAATAGAACATGAGAAGTATACAACAAGGCAAAATCGACCTTTTTTAGATATTCAAACCTCTACACATTCGACGAAATAAGCTATTACAAAAATTGATACCCAAAATGGGTTTTTAGACTAAAACACGAAGTGGGTATTCCTTTGATAACTTACATTTTAAGAGTAAGTTAAAACATAATAACATTTCCATTGACATTATCAACAATCAAAGACAACATCTACAAGTTATAACTCTTGTAATGTCTACACAAGAAGTCCTTAGAAGTTATTTTAAATAAAAAAGATAGATAACATACAAGTCAAAATTTGAGGATTTATACATAGCTATACTAATGTTCAAAACATACAACTCTTAGTATAAGGTTTTCCCCAGTCGAGAAGAAATGATGGTCTTTAAAGTATGCAATAACAAGGAGATCATACACAAAGACTAGAACAACAAGTTCCTAGAATAGTTTAGATATCCAACAAGTTTCCTAACTCTAAGTATTCCAACAACAATGAAAGGAAACATTTTAAGCAAGATTCTCCAATCGGAGAAAACCAAGATACATACATTACAAGAATATCCATAATTAAAAGGTCACCTAACATATCTCAACTCTGTTTCAAGCCACTTTTATAAAGATTCAAACAAAATATAGATTACCCAGAAGTATGGAAACAATACTCCAAGAATTAAATTTCCAATATCATACAAAAATTGATAATGCATCTAGGAAAACAAAAAAAACACCATTTAAGCAAAGAATATTCGATCATAGAATTAAAACAAAAATATTTCCTCAAGAGAAGAGTTAATTTTATGAAACATTTAAATAAAAGCATAATACTTAATGGATAGGGCCTATCATGCCCGATAGAGCTTCGGTCTTCACTTTTCACAAAATATCACCTAGCAGAGCTTCAACTCTTTCCCTCAAAATTCCAACAACCCACAAAACCTTCTCCTTCTTCTTATAGTTATCACAATGCTAACTTCTTCATTCAAATACCATGCAAGGAAATGATATTCATTCAATAATTCAAATTGAATTGCAAAAACCACATGCAAAGCTCAAGATCGAAAGAACAAATGACAAACACAAAAACAAAACTCCTCTTTCTTATTCCTAGGTGGTTTTCACCAATTTCAAAATATTAAATGCAAAATAGGACTGTCATTCCTTCCACTTATCGCACCGCCACCACCTCTATGTTTGGCAATGACTAAGCTAAAAATTGCATGCAACTAAAACTTGGTGGAGATGCCAACTCATTCCCCCAAATTTCCTCATGCCTTCACCAAATTTGGCAGCTTAAAAAGACATAAGACCATATTAATTTTGTCATAAATTTCTAGGAGATTTCTACCACCAACCTCTCCTTCTCTATGTAGTCCCATAGGCCCCTTTTAGGTTAGATAAACATTAGGTTCAGTTCAACATTAGTTTAGGAACTAACATAGGTCCTTACATCTAAGTCTTTAGTCTTAGCTCCCTTTTGTTATTAACATCCCATATTAAAAAAAGAACATAGTAAGTTAGGTTAGGTTACTCTTTTAAGAGAAGTTACTAATTTAAGGAACATAGTTTAATTAGGTTCCATGTTCATAGTAAAAATTGCATCTCACTTTAACAAAAATAATAACTAGATTAACATCTAAATTCAAATACGAAGCAGAGAGCCATGAAGATCATTCATGACTTTAGAATAGTCAGAGTCTAGGAACCCTTCAATATGTTTGGCTTGGTCATTAGGACAACAAGGTTTATAAATTAGAAGCATACCTTAGATCAATGAAATTTTTAGTGCCCAAATTTATATAGCCTCAGTTATTTGTTTTTCTCTTTACTCATAGAAATTTTTTGGCCGGGATTCGATATATTTTAGACATTATATTAGGATATTTGACCTTCTTATACATGTATGGATATTTGGGTGTATAGCACCAATTTTTCTTGATTACTATGTTGACACCTTATCTTATGATGTCACAGATACTAACTGATATGATGTTGTTTGGACCTTATTTATATTTGATGGATACTCAATTTAGTTACATGTTTGGATTTTATGGATGTATGTCACTTTATCGTTATGGCCACCTCATGGTGAATTATGTATAATTATGCATGTTGTCTCATTTTTTATTGTAGAATGATGATATGATAGCATAGAATTAAATTATCACTCATTAAGTAGTTGATTTAAATTTTATCAGACATGTATGTTTAATGTGTGTAATGATTGTGTAGGTGACAAGAAATAGGAGAAAGTGGGATATAGGGCAGCTACACAATTTTGCACAAGCAACCCACGAGGCTAAGTCCTAATTGTGTTTATTGTATGAGACCTTAGTATTAAATTTCATTATTTTGGGCACCATGAGTGACCCTCATTTGTAATGTAGTATGTCATCTAATATTAATCTAGTTTAGGATGTCTTGTTACTTTGTAAACTTGATTTGGAGACTTGATGGTCTCCATTTGCATTAAGTTTTGTGTTTGGGTAAAGGTATATTTAATTAGAGGGTATTAGGGTCACATGTGAATCCTTGGGTGAGCACCACATCCTTTACACTTGTGCACAAATGTTCCAAACATAAAATTTGGCTATTTTAGGCATTTTAAGTGATCCCTTTTTAGTTTGAGAGTTCCCTTAGCATGAAAATAGGCCCTTGGACCCTACCTAATAGGTAGGATGGCTTAATTCCAAGGCATAGAGGGATTTTCCCTCCCAATTTTCCTCCATTTTGTCACATCCATGTAAGGTGGATGGATATGTGTGTTTTGTAAAAATTCGCACTAGTTTGTTTTGTTTTTCATTTTGGCTAATTTAGAAGAAGGGTGTTAAAAGATATTTTATCTTTTATCTCTTTTATTTTGAGAATTTTTGACCTTGAGGGAAGAGAGTGGTGACACATTTCACCCCCTCATTTGGGAGGATTTTTTTTTTCCTTATATTCAAATTCTCCCTCATGGGGAAAGAAGAGGACCTTTTTTTTGGAAGATTTTACTTAGAGGCTTGTAGATTTTGGAGCTAGAGCTTGCTTGGATAAAGAAGTGGAAAGGTAGAATGTTGGAGATCTTTTGGAGGTAGGATACTTGAGCTCATTTTATGTTTTATATTATTGTGTTAGATTTTAGTCTTGTTTTTTTTTTAAATATGTGTTGATTTTTATGTGTGGCTTTTTGTTGATTATGTTTGTTGTTTTATTTTTCTCCATCCATCATATGGCATGATGGATTTTGGAGTTTGTGGGGGAAGAGAGAGGGATTTTTCCCTCTCAACCCCCATGGATTGAGGGGAAAGACATTTAGGATTCTTTTTACTCCCCTAAAATGGTTTGAGGTGGGGAAGGTGGTTCATATGGTTTGAACCCCCTTCCCCATTATTGTTGAGGAAACCCAATGGGTTTGAAAATCCTCCCAAGAAGGATTTTGGTGAACGGGTGGAGAAATAAGGAGGGTTTGATGACTTTTGAGGAATAAGGAGGTTGTGAAGATAATTTTTTTTATGTGCATCCAATGTTGGAATACACTTTTAACACTTGGAGATCTCTTCTTCTCTTCCCCATTTTGGAGGTAGAATATGGTTTCTTCTCTTTTTCCTTCTTTGCAAAAATTTGGGTTCTTCTCAGTGTTTTAGTTTGTCTTGAATGTGAAAATGTAATGTTGTTATCTCTCCCATTATCTTGTGCAAAGTTGTGGAAGCTAGTCCTCTCTCCCATGGGCTTCGGGGAGGCTAGCATGTCTTACAACCTTGGAAAGACATATAATGATGCCTAAAGGTTGGGTGGTTAAACTAGCCTTTCTCCTTGTGTTGGTTCTTTGAAAGAATTCAAAGTTGGAGATCAAGTGGAAGATAGTTGGACAATCTTTTCATCTTGGCTTCTCATTATTTTATTCTTCTTCTTGTGGACATCACTCTAATTGTAATTTTATAATATATGGATATGTGGGAACTTTCATTGTCTTGTAAAATCCTCCATTTTGTATATTTAGTATTACTTGAAAACTTGAGACATGTTTGTTTGAAAAATCTCTCTTCAAACTTGCAAAGATACTTGTAATGTGGTTTCTTGAGCAGATCATGTATTTTGGAAACATAATGCATATTGAGCTTAAGCTCCTTGGAAATGAAAGCTTATAATGGATGATTCCTTTAATACAAATTTGTTGAAAAATCCATTTTGAAAGGAAGGTTGGATCATTAGAAATATATATTTTATTCAAAATTTAAAAAAATAAAATAATATGTTGATGTTACTAGTACTAAAAGACAATGTGATTTCTTCCTTGATTGGAGCCTCCCCCTCTTGTAGAATCTGCAATATTTATTTAGTTACTACATTTGAAAGTAAAAGATTTTCCAACATGAAGATTTATAATTTCACATTGTATGGAAATATTACCCTCCTTGCAATACAACTCCTTGTAAATTTTTGTGACTTTATTGTATGGAATGAAATTGGTTTTGCCTCTTTTCTATGTAAACACTTATGGATGGATTGTATAAGAAAAAACAACATGAATGTGTGTTATTCCTCATTAATTTTTAAGATTTAATTTAATACTCCTTCCCATTTGAAATACCTTTTCACATTTATTTTATCTCGAAAGTATCTAACTCATTTCAACAAAACTAGATATTGAAAAAATTTATGTACGACAATTTACAAGGTAGCAAATAAAATCTGAATTTTTTTTACAACTTGAAATAATCTTCTCCCTTACTTGACAAATAATATAGATATATATAAGAGTAATTAATATAGCAATATATCATAATATAACTATATTAATTTTAAACATAGCTTTATATATTGTTATGTTATTTATATCATATGTTATTTTAAAATAATATAATAAAAAATATATTATAATTCATATATATATATATATATATATATATATATATATATATATATATAATTTTAACTAACAAAGAAAAAATAAAAATAAATAATTAAATGAAATGAAATATTAAGGAGATTTCAGTGATGTTTGAAAGTTTATAGGAGTAAATTTTATAAAGATAAGAATAAAGATAAAAAAACATATCATATTATGTAATAATAAATGAGTGAACAATAATAAGACAAAAAAGGAAATATTGGTGGGTTTTCAGTTAGGTAAAGTTTAATGGAAAAAAACAAAGAAACATGTTTTGGGGAGGGCCGAGCCTCCCCACTCTTGCATACACCTCACCATCTACTGTCCTCTATGCTACCCACACACCCCTCCCACGCACCCACCTCCACTTTCCCCTCTAACCCACTTCCCTTCTCCTCCACCGAAACCCCTTTCCTCTCCACAACGAGCACGAATCCATTATAACTTGTTCATTATTCTTGGCATCTGGAAATTATTTTAAAATAGTTGGGGTTAGAAAAATTATTATAAAATCATCTTTTAAATATATATAAATAAATAAATATTTATACATGATAGGATAATGAGTTCTTGTTTTCATAAAAAAAAACTCCATGAAAATAAAATTCCAAGCTCCTCATCAACCTGCACCTATAAATGAGAAAACAAAATAAAATGAGAAGAGAAAATAGAAAGGAAAAGAACATAAAGATGTTTAGGGAAACTTTAGGTCAAGATTCGGATCTAAAGTCAAGATTAGATTGATCCTAGGGCCCATATTCAACCCTACACACTTTAATTCATGGGTATTTTTATGGGAATGAGAAATAAATATAAAGGGGATGTGTGGGAAAACTAATTAAAAGGGTGGGGGGGTAAATATAACAAGGGGTAGACTTAAATTTTGTGACCCTAGTGAATTTAATAAAATAAAATAATTAAGTTTTTATTGGTCTAGTGTTTATTTAATTTTTGGGTAAATTAAATTTATATAAATTAATTAGTAATGGGAAACAGTTAAGCAAAGTGTTAGTATTTATTGTCCACTTCAAAAAAAAAAATTACCCAAATTTGTAGTTGATTTTGGTTTAGTTTTTCGGTGTCCCGATGCGGGGAATTACATTTGGTATCAGAGCGCAGGTTCACACACATGGACACTCTGGGTAATTAATTAAATAGTGAATGATATTTTAATAACACAATATATATATATATATATATATATATATATATATATAATAAATATATAAATAAATGAAATCATTGATTAAAACATTTCCGCAATCATTATGATTTAATAATCCCTTTCCTTACCTTGTACACAGGATGGCACCCATGAGACGACAATTGGTTAGGGGTTTGGGACGTAGTTCACCTATGCCCCAACCACACACACCCAAATTAGGGCCTCAAATCTTAGAGGCTCTTCAATATTTTATCGGTGTTGTGCAACAACGCCTCTCACCACCACAAGAGAAAAAAGAGGAGGAGATCCTATTAGGAGATGAGGAGCGGATAGGTGAGGACACACACTTAGAGCCACTAGAGCATGACACCCTGAGGCAGGAGAGGTCATGTAACCATTTTGTTCATCACGAGAGGGTGGCCTCTTACCGTCAGAGCCATTCTCATAGTCTTGAGGGACCATTTGGGGATATGTGACCCCACTCACCTGTTAGACTACATCACTAGGATCGGAATACAAACAATGTGATTAGAGACCTTTTTCTCTTACATCCACCTACTTATACTGGATCTACAGATGGATTTGGGGCTGAGTCATGGATCCTTAGCCTAGATAGTTGCTTTGTATTACACTCTTATGAGAGAAATGTTAAAGACAGGTTAGCCATAAACCTCCTCTGAGATGCAGTAGGTGTTTGGTGGAGGAATGACGAGCAGAAGCTCCATTTGAATCGAGAGACAGTGACCTAGGAGTTGTTTGAGGAGCATTTTAGGGCTTGTTATATGTCAGAACATTTCATGCAGAAGAGGATTGATGAGTTTCACCACTTACAACAGGGCTCTAACATATTAGCATAGTATGAGATTAGATTCCTAGATCTTCTACAATATGTGGACTACCTACAAGATGAAAAATTACAAGTAAACAAGTTTATTCAGGGTCTGAATGCAAACATAGCAGGATCAGTTAGGATGCTATCACCTCCCACACTTAAGAAGGCCATTGAGAAGGCCTACTTAGCTGAGGAGAATAAGACTATGGCAAAAAAGCACTGAGATAGAAATAAGAACAAGTTTCAGGATAAGATGTAGGCCTTTCAAAGTCAGAGGTCAAAGGGTATAGCAACACCCCCTAGAAGAGGATTCTGGCCTCCACCAACAGCTACAAGGGCTCCACTACATCCACAGTAGCAGACACAACATCATGGCCACCAGCAGAAAAAAGATAGATAGAATCAGACCTTTAAGAGAGGTGGTACTAGAGGATGTTTTGGTGGAGCTAGGGATAGGAGACAGGGTACTTAGTAGGTGCAGCCAATTTGGATGCGACAGTCTACTAGGGTTGGGATAGTAGGATTAGTTCACTGGAGTACAAGAGGGACCCCATCTCAAAGGGGTACAAGAGGATGTTTTATTTTTGGATCTCCTGATCAATATGTGCATATGTGCCTATAAAAACCCGCTACCATGGATATGTAGAGAGATCCTAGATCCAAGCAGATGGTGGGTGATGTAGGATAATCCCATCGTGTGTATGCAATGGTTGACAACTACCAGTCTGAGCATCAGGCCACTGTTCTTGAGACGACAAGTACTATCAGGGGTATTTCTATCTCAGTATTTTTTGATTCAGGTGCATTAGATTATTTTATATCTCCTTCGATAGCAGATCAGTGTGGGCTAGTGTTGGCTAGGTAACCAGATAGTTAGTAGGTTGAGTTGGCCTCTAGGGAAAAAATCATCGTGGACTCATATGTGGAGAGTTACGTACTTTATTTTGGAGTCTTCTCCACTACTTTTGACGTTCGAGTTATTCCTCTAGGATCCTATCAGGTAGTTTTGGGTATGGATTGGATCGAGGCTCATCGGGCTAAGGTAGATTGTAGGAATAAGGTCATTAAGTGCCAAGATGACCTTGGGATTATAGTTGTGATATCAAGGATGCAGAGACCTATCTCTTTACACAAGATCTTGGCTAAGAAACTCAAGTGGAGCATGTGTAAAGGTTTTTAGTTGTTTGCTATCACCATTAGTGATCGATTAAAGAGCACTCTAGAGCATTCACCCTTAGATGATCATGTATTTTTGAGGGAGTATGCATATATGTTTCTAGGTGAGCTCCCAGGTTTACCACCCAGCAGAGAGGTGGATTTCACCATTGATTTAGTGTCAAGATCTACACCAGTTTCTAGGGAACCTTATCAGATGACCACTCCAGTGCTCCATGAGCTCAAGATTTAGTTAGAGGAGTTGTTGGAGAAGGGTATCATTCATCCTAGTGTATCTTCTTAGGGAGTGCCAATCATATTTGTGAAGGATGGTTCTCTTAGACTTTATGTAGAATTCAGGTAGCTCAACAAAGTCACAAAAAAGAACCATTATCCTCTTCCTAGGATTGATGACTTGTTTGATCAGATGCGGGGAGCTAGAGTGTTCTCCAAAATTAATCTCAAGTTAGGGTATCATTAGTTATATATATCAGATGCAGACATTCATAAGACAACTTTTCACACACGTTATAGGCATTATGCTTTCACCATTGTTCCATTTGGTTTGACTAATGCCCCAAATTTCTTCATGAGCCTCATGAATGGAGTATTCAGAACCTTTCTAGATCACTTTGTCTTAGTGTTCCTAGATGATATATTGATATATTCTCATTCCGAGGAGGAACACGAGGAGCATTTATGATAGGTACTAAAGGTTTTGAGAAAGCATATGTTATATGGGAACTTAGAAAAATGCATCTTATTTTAGACAAAGATTCAATACTTGGGTCACATCATATCAAGAGAGGGTATCCTAGTATATCCCTATAAGATTCAAGCTATCATGGATTAGCCAGCACCCACATCAGTCACTGAGGTGAGGAGTTTCATGGGTTTAACAGGTTATTACTACAGGTTTATTTAGGATTTCTCGAGATTTACTCACCCTATTACTTCCCTTCAGAGAAAAGGGAAGAAGTTTGATTGGTCAGAAAAGTGTGAGCAGGCCTTTCAATTGCTTAAGGAAAGGTTAACCATGGTGCCCATCTTAAAAATTCCAGACCTAACAGAGGATTTTATTGTTTGCACTGATGCATCACTAGAGGGTTTAGGAGTTGTTCTTATGCATGAGCATCAGGTGATTTCCTTTTAGTCACGTAAGCTCAAAGACTATGAGATTAACTATCCTACCCATGATTTAGAGCTTCCAGTAGTCATTCATGTGCTTGTGCATTGGTGTCATTTCCTTTTGGGTAGACCTTTCATTTTGAGGACTGACCACCATAGTTTATAGCATATCTTCTCACAGCCAAACCTCAATGCTCGACAGTTGCATTGGATGGATTTTTTATGTGAGTATGACATGGAAGTGAAGTACATCAAAGGAAAGGAAAATTTCATTGTAGATGCACTTAGTAGGTGACAAAATGTGCTTGCATATTTGACCTTGCAGTCAGATTTGAGAGGCAGAATTCTTGAACACCTTCCCGAGGAAAGGTTTTATGAGGGAGCTAGATAGATGTTGGAGTCACAGGGTTCATTAGAGGGCAGATATTCAGGGTGAATTTTAGAGACAAATGGTTTACTTCAGTTTCATAGGTGCATCTATGTGCCTAAGTCAAGTGATCTACGTAGCTTCATCCTCACAGAGGCTCATCAAGATCCATATGTGGCACATCTAGGAGTGAAGAAAATGCACGCCAATCTAAGGGAGTTATATTATTGGCCAAGTCTTCAACGATACATAGCATATTTTTTTGCATGATGCCTTAAGCGTTAGAGGGTCAAGGTAGAACATTCTTATCTCGCAAGACTCTTACATCCTCATGATAATCCAAAGTGGAAATGGGATGTGATCTTCATGGATTTCATAGTAGGACTCCCTATGTCTTCTTATCATTATGATTCCATTATGGTCACTGTGGATAAGTTGACTAAGGTTGTGCATTTATTGCCAACCAAGGTCACCTATAATGCATAGGACATCACCAAAGTATTTATGGAGGACATTGTTAGATTACATGGGATTCCAAAGACCATCATCAATGATAGGGACACCATCTACACTTCAGTTTTCTAGACTTCCTTTCAAGCCACTATGGGTACTCAAATTAATTTCAGCTCAACTTATCATCCAGATATAGATGGACAAACAAAGAGGGTTACCCAGGTGCTAGAGGACATGTTGAGGATGTATGTGATGGACCAGTAGAAGAAGTGGGAGGATTATCTTCATTTAGTAGAATTTTCATACAACAATAGCTATCATAGTTCCATTGGTATGGCTCCCTACTAGGGTTTGTATGGACGACCTTACAGGACACCTCTAAGTTGGGACAAACTAGATGACATGATTATTCTTGGACCAACTTACCTACAGGACTTAGAGTAGCAAGTCGTTCTAATTAGACAATGTTTTGAGTAGGCTAGATCACGTTAGAAGGCATATGCAGAAACCAAGAGGATTGATCTTCACTTCTTAGTGGGTGACAAAGTCTTCTTGAGAGTTCATCCAAATAAGATTCCAATCCACTGTGGAAAGGGTTCTAGGCTATCGCCTCATTTTGTGGGACTTTTTGATATTTTAGAGGTCATAAGTCTAGGTGCCTATTGCCTAGCTTTTCCACCATGCCTTGCACAGGCCCATGATGTATTTCATATTTCTGTACTACATAGATATGTACCTAATGTTTCTCATGTGTTGGATTGGTCAAAATTATAGGTAGAGGATGGAGGGTAGTGGAGACTAGAACCCGTATGCATACTGGAGCACTGGAGGTTGGCCCTTTGAGGTCGAGACTTGGACTAGGTTAAAGTGTAGTGGGACAGATATGATGAGACAATAGCTACCTAGGAGGATGCTACACCATTGAGGGCCATATATCCCTTTCTCTTTCAGTGACTTCTAAGAGGAAGTCTAATTTTAGGGGAGGGGGATGTAGTTCCCCCATTTTTATAGCCTCAGCTACTTGTTGTTATTTATAATCATAGACATGTTTTGGTAGGGATTCAATATATTTTGCACATTATATTATGATATTTGACCTTCTTATACATGTATAGAGATTTGGGCGTATAGTGCCAATTTAGCTTGATTACTATGTTGACACTTTATCTTATGATGTCACAGATACTAACTGATATGATGTTGTTTGGACCTTATTTTTATTTGATGGATACTCAGTTTAGCTACATGTTTTTATTTTATGGATGTATGTCACTTTATCGTTATGGCTAACTCATGGTGAATTGTGTATAATTATGCATGTTGTCACATTTTTTATTCCAAAATGATGATATGCTAACATAGATTTCATTTATCACTCATTGAGTAGTTGATTTACATTTTATCAGACAGGTTCATTTAATGTGTGTAATGATTGTGCAGGTGACAGGTCACAGGAGAACGTGGGATTCAAGGCAGCTACACAATTTTTCACAACTAGCTCATGGGGCTAAGTCCTAACCGTGTTTATTGCATGAATCCTTAGTATTAGATTTCATTATTTTTGGCACCATGAGTGAACCTCATTCGTAATGTAGTATGTCATATAATATTAATCTAGTTTAGTATGTTTAGTTGCTTTGTAATCTTGATTTAGGGACTTAATGGTCCCCACTTGCATTAAGTTTTGTGTTTCAGTAAAGGTATATTTAATTAGAGGGTATTAAGGTCACATGTGAACCCTTGGGTGGGATCCACATCCTCTACACTTGTGCATAAATGTGCCAAACCCAAAATTTGGATTTTTTGGCATTTTAAGTGACCCCTTTTTAGTTTGGGGGTTCTCTTAGCATGTAAATAGGCCCTTGGAACCTAGGTAATAGGTAGGGGGCTTAATTCCAAGGCATAGAGGGAGTTTCCCTCCCAATTTCCCTCCCTTTGGTCACATCCATGTAAGGTGGATGGGTATGTGTGTTTTGTAAAAAGTTGCACTAGTTTGTTTTGTTTTTCATTTTGGGTAATTTAGGAGAAGGGTGTTAAAAGCTATTTTGTCTTTTCTCTCTTTTATTTTGAGAATCTTTGACCTTGAGGGAAGAGAATGGTGACACATGTCACCCACTCATTTGGGAGGATTTTTGTTGGCTTCTTTTCAAATTCTCCCTTTTGGGGAAAGAATAGGACTTTGTTTTGTGATATTTTTCTTGGAGGCTTGTGGATTATTGAGCTAGAGCTTTCTTGGATAAAGAAGTGGAAAGTTAGACTATTCGAGAGCTTTTGGAGGTAGGCTCCTTGAGCTAATTTTATGTTTTATATTATGTTAGATCTTATTTTTGTTTTGTTTAAAATGTGTGTTGATTTCTGTGTGTGGCTATTTGTTTGTTATGTTTGTTGTTTTATTTTTCTCCATCCTTCATATGGTATGATGGATTTTGGAGTTTGTGGGGGAAGAGAGAGGAAATTTTCTCTCTCAACCCTCATGGCTTGAGGGGAAAGACATTTAGGATTCTTGTTACTCCCCTCAAATGGTTTGAGGTGGGGAAGGTGGTTCATATGGTTTGAACCCCCCTCCCCAATCTTTTTGAGGAAACCCAATGGGTTTGAAAATCCTCCCAAAAAGAATTTTGGTGAATGTGTGGAGAAATAAGGAGGGTTTGATGACTTTTGAGGAATAAGGATGTTGTGAAGATTATTGTTTATGTGCTTCCAATTTCAGAATACACTTTTGACACTTGGAGATCTCTTCTTCTCTTCACCATTTTGGAGGTAGAATATGGTTTCTCCTCTTTTTCCTTCTTTGCAAAAATTTGGGTTCTTCTTAGTTTGTTAGTTTGTCTTGAATGTGAAAATGTAATGTTGTTATGTCTCCCATTATCTTGTTGAAAGTTGTGGAAGCTAGTCCTCTCTCCCATGGGCTTGGGGGAGGCTAGCATGTCTTCCCACCTTGGAAAGGCATGTAATGATTCCTAAAGGTTGGGTGGTTTAACAAGCCTTTCTCCTTGTGTTTGTTCTTTGAAAGCATTCAAAGGTTGAGCTCAAGTGGAATATAGTTGGAGACTCTTGTCATCTTGGCTTCTCGTTATCTTTTTTTTTTCTAGACATCACTCTCATTGTAACTTTATGGATATGGCTATGTGGGAACTTTCATTGTCTTGTACAATCCTCCATTTTGTATATTTATTATTACTTAAAAACTTGAGACATGTTTGTTTGAGAAATCTCTCTTCAAACTTGAAAAGATACTTGTAATGTGGTTTCTTGAGTAGATCATGTATTTTGGAAACATATTGCATATTGAGCTTAAGCTCATTTGAAATTAAAGCTTGTAGTGGATGATTCCTTTAATATTAATTTGTTGAAAAATCCATTTTGAACTGAAGTTTGGATCATTGGAAATATATATTTTATTCAAAATAAAAAAATAAAAAAATTATATTGTGATGTTACTAGTACTAAACGACAATGTGATTTATTCCTTAATTGGAGCCTCCCTCTCTTGTAGAAATCTAAGATATTTATTTAGTTACTACATTTAAAAGGAAAATATTGTCCAACATGAATATTTATAATTTCACATTGTATGGAAATATTACCCTCCTTGCAATACACCTCGTAAATTTTTGTGACTTTATTGTATTGAATGAAATTGGTTTTGCCTCTTTTCTATGTAAACACTTATGGATGGATTGTATAAGAAAAACCAACATGAATGTGTGTTATTCCTCATTAATTTTTAAGCTTTAATTTAATACTACTTCTTCCCATTCTAAATAACTTTTCACATTTCTTTTATCTCAAAAGTATGTAATTCATTTCAACAAAACTAGATATCAAAAAAATTTAAGTACCACAATTTACAAGGAAGCAAATAAAATCTGAATTTTTTTTACAACTTCAAATAATCTTCTCCCTTACTTGAAAAATAATGTGTGTGTATGTGTGTGTGTGTGTGTATAAGAGTAATTAATATAGCAATATATCATAATATAACTATATTAATTTTAAACATAGCTTTATATATTGTTATGTTATTTATATCATATGTTATTTTAAAATATTATAATAAAAAATATATTATAATTCATATATATATATATATATAACACTAACAAAGCAAAAATAAAAATAAATAATTAAATGAAATGAAATACTAAGGAGATTTCGGTGATGTTTGAAAGTTTATAGGAGTAAATTTTATAAAGATAAGAATAAAGATGAAAAAACATATCATATTATGTAATAATAAATAAGTGAAAAACAATAAGACAAAAAAAGGAAATCTTAATACAAAACAAGAAATCTCAGTGCATTTTAACTTATGTAAAGTTTAATGGAAAAAAATAGAAACATGTTTTGGGGAGGGCCGAGCCTCCCCACTCCTACATACACCTCACTGTCCACCACCCTCCATGCCTCCCACACACCCCTCCCACATCTGTGCAACCATTCACCCCTCCTCTCACATACCCACCTCCACTTTCCCCTCCAAACCACTTCCCTTATCCTTTACCGAAACCCCTTTCCTCTCCAAAATGAGTATTGCTCCATTAAAACCTGCTTATTATTCTCGGCATCAAGAAATTATTTTAAAATAGTCGGGGTTAGAAAATTTATTATAAAATCATCTTTTAAATATATCTAGATAAATAAATATTTATACATGATAGGATAATGAGTTCTTGTTTTCATTAAAAAAAACTCCATGAAAATAAACTTCTAAGATCCTCCTCAACCTGCACCTATAAATAAGAAAAAAATAAAATGAGAAGACAAAATAGAAAGGAAAATAACATAAAGATGTTTAGGGCAACTTTAGGTCAAGATTAGATTAATCCTAGGGCCCATATTCAACCCTACACACTTTAAGTCATGGGTATTTTTATGGGAATGAGAAATAAATATAAAGGGGATGTGTGCGAAAACTAATTAAAAGAGGGGAGTAAATATAACAAGGGGTGCATAGAATTAAATTTTGTGACCCTAGTGAATTTAATAGAATAAAATAATTAAGTTTTTATTGGCCTAGTGTTTATTTAATTTTTGGGTAAATTAAAGTTATATAAATTAATTATTAACGGAAAACAGCTAAGCAAAGCGTTAGTAATTATTATCCTCTTAAAAAAAAATTACCCAAATTTGTAGTCACTTTTGGTGTAGTTTTTCGGTGTGGGGCATTACAAAATTGATCCAAGGTAATGTTGTTCTACATCCCAATGGATTATGAAAACTGAAAATCAATTTCTTATTCCTAATCAGTGATCTTTTTAGCACAAGAAGAGATGAATTACTTCATTTTCTATGTAGCATAAACATGGAAAACTTGTACCTACTATTGGTGCTCGAATTAATCTCACCCTTATTCGGTTAAGATTTGCCATCATTGTCTGTTGTATTTTTTTGCTTTCCCTGTTGTGGTGCGAGGAAAATTTGTGTCTTTTCTATGTATGGTTTATTCTTTCCTCTTTTTTGGTTGAGGATCATATCTAAATATGCATTATCTTGTGGTTTCTTATAGGGAAGCCGTTGTGTTTTAATTTCTGGAGTTGGAGGGATCACTTGTAAAAATTTTTTGGGTCTTGTCTTTTTATTTGCATTTTCTCTCCCATTTCTCGCTGATACGTGGCCATTCCCAATTTATTGTAGTGTTGCAGGTCAAATTTGCAAACTTGTAATTTTCTCTTGCATTCACAATGTGAGAAATTGGCCCCGTCACCTGATAAATGTTATCCAAATATTCTCAGTCAAAATTTAACACAATTAATTTCTCAATTGGTGTCAAGGAGTGCACATGTGTCACAATCGGAGTGGATGTGGGGAGGTGGTAAATATTTATAGCTTTGTGAATTTAAGAGGAAGGGAGTGAAGGTGCAAAAAGGTTCCCAAAACCCGCAAGGGACACATGGCCACCTAGATGCAAAAGGTGGAGATGTGGGTCATCGGGGAACTAAAGCATTTATGGTTTGAAAAGGAAGTGGGATAAAATTGTAAAAAGTGTCGCAACCCCCCTATCATTCAAGTGCGACCACGTGTCAAGCCAATATTTAAAATCAAAAGGTGAATGGGTGGGTCAAGTTTTCAAAAGATGTTTAAATTCTCTAATGCTACAAAATTACAAAAGGTGCCCCTGAGCCCATGATAGCAAAAATATTCATTCCACGTGGACGGCTCATTTTTAAAATTACGAATGATGTATTGAACTTTCATGATGCATTACATTTATTTCTACTGCCATTAATGTTACTACAAAAATCAAGGACATTTTAAATCCTATGAATACTTTCGTATTTATTTACCAATTGGCTTGATTTTGTGTTGTTACCTTTGTGATTTTTGCAAAGACTTATTGCATCATTAGCTGTAAAACTCAAATTATGAACCTAGGGACTTAAGAAGTTGTTTATTTGGGTTTAAATTGCTCAGGCACTCATGGATCGACTAGTAAGAGCTTAGAAAATATTGTATTTCTCTTTTAGTGGTATGTTGGTTTAAAGGAAAGTTAGGGTTTTTGAAGGATGAAGACTATGCCATCATAGTTCTCGGTTGCATCAACGGTCATGAGTGATTTGGACAAGATTATAGACATGGTAAGAGTGAATCCCTTAATGCAATTCAAGACAGTCATATTGCTTTAGCAGGTGTTATCTCACCAGTAGTTCATTACCCAGAATTGGTGTGGCATTGTTTTATGAATTATGATCCCAAAAAGACGGAAGTACTAGATGGGAGTGGGGATGCAGTTTTGACATTGACGCCTACAACCATTAGAATAATGATAAATTTTCCTATAATCACCAACCCAATCACCATTGCTATCAAAGTATCTCTACAGAATTATGAAACAAAGAAGGACTATGTCAAGATGATAAATACAAAATGTCTTATTATGAATTATACAATAGCTAGAATCCCTAAAAATCTTATTACGGAAAATTTTGTTGAAGAGGTTGAAGATGTCATTATGTTGCTAAGTCTAATGATGGGTTTAGAAACTGTAAATGAATTTAAGGAGTGGATGGTTACCTTTATATGGATCATTTTGCAGAGAAAAGGTAGTATCAGTTGGGAAACTTTCATTGCAGAAGCACTCCATGATCACATGGTCACCTTAGCATCAAGAATTGAGATGGGTGATAATTGAGATCTATAATTTTACATGATGAACTACCTAATCTATAATGTTGTTGGGCATAGACCTTTCCTGATTTTTTCACTGCGTGAAGATTTCTATTAATGCTAAATTCATGAGATATTTCCCCAACTATAATTGAACAACTAGAGTAGAAATGCAAGGTTAGTTAATGATGCTTTCTTTGCCCCAATCATTTACCTTTTCAGGACAGAGTGGGGATAATATAGGATGTTTGAATAATATAGACAAGTGATTTCTGAATATGGATGATACTTCATCCAATATAAAAAGTTAATTTACATAAGGGTTAGTGGTTTTGAGGAAAAGCCATATAAGCTGCCTAGGTATGTAGATGATAAATTGATTTTACGTGAACTAACAAGGCAGTTGACACCTGTTCATAAAATTATTACTGGGAGGTATAAGACAAATATCAAAATTCATATTCAAATTGGAAGGTATTCATGACCTTTCATCATAAAGGATAGGTTGATTAAAGCGGAAATACATAAATTTGATATGGAAAAGTTTGAGGTAAGGGCCAGTTATTACATCAGTTGGGTATTCAACAACATTTCCAACACTTTTGAACATGAGCCTTAGTTTGAATATTATTGGATGAACTGTAGGGATGAGGAAGAATTTAGATTAAAGTATTTCTCTAGAATGACCCTTTCACAAATAATTGATTTCAAAGTTATAGTTATTCTAGAAGGAATTGTGGATGACCCACATATGGTAAGCATGTATTATGTTGATCAGAAAGTGGAGGCACATCCCATAATTCCCCCAGATTGGAATGAGATAGAATATAATGATCCTTATGTAAGGATAGCAGATGTAATGAGAAGAAATGTGAATTGGTTGACTCAGAAAGGTATTGAATTATCAGTTCAAAAGACCAAAATCTTAAATAACTTTAGGAACTTGGGAAACTTAAATGATGATATTCCACTCCTAAAGGAGGGAGCAGATAGAATGGATCCCCTGGGAGGAAAGGCCCCTCAATTTCCCTTAAAAGGGCCTACTCTTGAATTCATAGATGAGTGGACCTCATCCACTAGTGGAACTAGTACTCCTACGTCAGTTCTTAGGAAAACTACTGAAAGCATGATTTTGAAATCTATGGAAAATGCCCCCATTAATTTTGTAGTGCCAATCTAGGGAAAGAGGAAGGTCTTAGAATCCCATGTAGTGTGCTTAGGTGTTTCACCAAAGCCTCATAATACTAAGAAATTAATGAGTGGTGCCATAGGAAGTGGTATTACTCAACCTAAGTTACATAAAGAGGGGAAAAGAGTTGCTCATGATCTAAAAAAGTTTGAGAGGTGTCACAAGAAACATAAAGTTGCTCATATACTAGTCTTGGTAAGAGTAGGTGCCCACACACCCAAGAAACACAAACACAGAGATATGGTAATTGATCCTCCTGAGTTTGAAAGGAGTGATTTTTATCAAGCACAACATGCCTTATCATTGCCACAAGTGAGACAATCAAAGTCTCCTCTCCCACCTCTACCTATGAAAGAAGCAACAAAATAATCCACTCAAGATCAAACAACATCGAATGCTGTGGATATTTCAGTAAGTAGCCAAACTTTAACTCCAAGTACAAAGACATCTGAAACCCTACTTACTAACGATATGAGTATGCCTTTGATTGAAATGTTGTATGAATCTGTAAAGGCCCTAGATAATGTAATTGATGTTGATGATAGTGAGGTATTTTCCATGTTAGATTATCTCAAATTATCAATGAGTGAACCATTAATGATACTAGTAGATGACCCCCAAATTGGTGGGGAAGTAGAAAGAAATAATCCTCCACTAAATAACAAGGAAAAGGATCAAGTAACAGATGATCCTCCTATAAATTTTTTTTTTGCAGAATCAAGTAAACTAGAATTACCTAGTGGAGGAGATATTAATACAGAGGTGTTAACAAAAGAGATTGTTTATCTTTCTGTTTAGGTTACTAAGGGTGATGAACTCTCTAAAAAGGGAAAATATATTCATGAAGAGAAAGTAGAGGTAGCACAAGCCTCAATTGTTTGCAAAATGAGCATTGCTGATGAGGATATGAAATCCCTAGATAGAAATGCGAAGTTGGCTTTAGATGAATAGCCTACCATATATAATTTATAGGAACATCATTAGAGAATGAGGAGGGTAGGATGCCAACTCAACAGAATTTGAAAAATGAAGAACTCATAAGCCAGTCAGTTTTTCAAGAAAGTGTCGAAGGAAAAGTGGGGTCCAATGTGGCATCCATTGAAGAAATAAGGAAAGAAATGCCCCTGAATGTTGATATAAATCATGGAAGAAATGATCAAATTCAGTCTCTAGACCAAGGAGAGGAACATCCAAAAGAATTATTAACACAAGGTGAGACTAACAAGATGGTAATTAAAGTAAATAATGAAAAATAGGTAGAATTACTAAATCTAAATGAGCAGGGGGTTTTAAAATAGTTAATGGTTGTCCCTTAGGAGCCTTAACCTAAATCACAAGAGGAAAAGGATGGAACAAATTTGGAAAAAGGGTGGATTAGTGGGATAATTTCAAATAAGGAAAAAGAGATCCTTCTTGTGTAAGCTATTGACCTTACTACTCTATCATTTCCAAAGACAGTAAGAGCCTCAAAAATAACTATAACTATTACTAAAAACCAAATTGATTCATCAAGAGATAAAACTTTGGAAATAGCAATCCCCTTTGAAGGCAAGACTAGTGATGACATAACAACCAATGATTATAACGTCTAGATCATTCCCTTGAGAAATCCTTCAAGAGACCAATTAAAATAGGGGTTTTTTGAAGCTGTCAGTGACCTTTTGCAAAAGGTGGATGAAGATAGAATAAAAAAGAAAAAATTAAAAGACAAAGTCAAGGCCCTAAGTTTGAGTTTGTAGCAATTAATTGGGAAACCTAGTCAGGCTCAAACAAGTGCCTCCATTGATACCCCTGAGGGAATGGATAAAATAAACAAGGCTGTTAAGAAGGTTCAGGAAGTGGACACATGGATTGAAAAATTTACCAAGAAGGGAAAAGAAGTAATTGTAGAGGCCAGATCAAAATATGAATATCTTAAAAATAGACTTAGTGAAATTGATGAGATAGTGGAACAATGCGACAATGAGATTTTATATTTTGAAGTTATTATACCCAAGCTAGACCACATTACCCAACTCAGTGATGAGTTGGTTGAGAAAGAAGATATTGTGCCTTTATCAGTCAAAGGAAGCCAACATGATATTGACGAATTGTCAAAAATTAGAGTAGAGACCTTGAATGGGATCAAGGAAAAGCTTGAAATTAAGAGAAACTAGGTTGATGATACTCTTGATGCTATTGACTTAAAGTTAGAGGATATGGTCATTGATAAGTTCAAAAAGAGTTATAGGGGTATGAAGATTGAATTATTACTTAATTATTTTGAAAGGAATGTTCTGAATAATGATTTCTCCTGTGAAGTCATTAATACCATGAGAAATATTGAGAATAGAATTGTAGATTTAAAGGCAAGACCATTGGAATACAAGTAGAAAATGGGCCATTGCATTGATGTAATATCTAGGTAGGCACTGATTTTTTAGCATCATACAAGACTAGATGAGGATGAGGTTAATGAGTTATTCAAAAGGTATGATGCATATGTGGCTAGGCTACTAAAAGAATAAGATAAGGAAGTAGATGCTGAAGAAGAAGAAAATGCAGATGTAAAGAGTGATGAACATGCTTACACAATTGTTCCTTGAACTATATTCTCTTTTTATATCCATCCTTTTTAAACTGATACTTAAAAATAATACTTCTATTACATGGGATGTAATTTTTTCTCTGAATTTTATTGTTCCCTTATTTCAACTGAAAAATGGAAGAATGTTATAATTCCATATTTACTTTGATGAAATTAACATACATTTGGATAAGCATGTAAATGATTGATATTGTTAAGTTTCTAGCATTCTAAATAAGGAACAAAATGGGGTTCTATAGGGCCCCCTTCCCATGAAAAATAAATATATCCATATGACAAAGAGAGAAACAATGTAAGGAAGACAACATCTAGGCATTCTTCAGCCCTACTTCATAATTTCCTCCTTCAGGGGGAGCTTGTTCAAAATTTTATTTTTCCTCATCACAAACTAACTTGAGCCTTGTGAGGTTTGAATGAAAATGACTTAACCTGTGTCTCAAAACATTCCCATATCCATCAACACCTCCGAGTCATTTACTCATGAAGCTTCAAATTTCTTCTATTGAGATGAAACCTAGTATCTAAAAGATCCAGACCTCCTGTGTTGTCTTTCCTTTCCCGAAGGGTTGACATGCTAGGGTCTCTTGAGGTGGTTGGAGGGGAAATTATTGCATGTTGTTCTGGGCATTACGAGGAAACTTGACCTAGCCTCCCATCATTTTCGAGAGAAGGAATTGGTTAAGGGCCTAACAATTCATCCCAAGGAGCACAATGCATTAAGAGGGTGGATGACCAAATAGAAAATCTCCCCCTAGTCCCAGCGAAGTAAATGGTTGTCCAATGGAGTAGACAATGATCAGTCTCCTTTCCATCTGAGATAACTTGAGGTTGACATTATGGTTCACCTTTCCTTTTCCCTAAAGATGATCTTGGTGCCGAAACTAGTTTTGAAGGCATGACTTTTTCTAGGAAAATAATCCTTTTCATCCAACTCATCTATTTTGTGGGAAATAGTAGGACTGTGTCGATGGAGGATTTATCATACAACACATTGATTCCTGGGAATATATTTTGATACAAACCCCTTATGAGGACATTCTTCTCTCAACCCAGTATATTTTTAAATATTTGGGATATTTCATGTGCTCCCATCTAAAAAGATGGAAATACATAACCTAGAAGATTGCAAACAAAGGATTGATCCTAATTAGCCTTGTAAGAAGTGCTAACCAGACCTTCTGGTATGTTAATGTCCCTCTAGTGTCACCCGCACATTCTATATCAAACTGAGCCCTCAAAAAAGCTTCATCAGGACCACTTAAATTGAAAATATGATTTAAGTCCTTTGAAGAAATATCCTTCAGGCTATGAGCTACAAGTACCTTCACCATTTTATTTGAAATTTCTTATACTCAGAACAAGAAGGGAAATGAATAATGATAATGAAATTGAGCCAGGTTTTATAATGAAAAGGAGACATATGTTTTGATTTGATGCAATCTTTCCCATGAAATGAAGGATATTTTGTTCAGTTCTCATAGAGGAGAATTTAATAATTGGAAAAGGTTAGGAATGTGAATAGATGGTAAATCAAGGTGATTCGATAGAAACTATGTGTGGAAATTAAGCCAATGAGACATGAAGTAAAGTTTGTGGTGCCCAAGGAAGATTATTAAAAAGTGAGTATGGATATATGTCATATCAATGTCATCTAGAAGTGTTAAGAGATTGTTTGAAATGATTACCTAATCAATATCAGGAAAGAATGATTAAAGTAATCCTCTAGAAGTGATGACCTAATATCCCTGTCGAGCACTAGTGAAGTTGGTTGAAAAGACTTGTGTTTTTTACACCTGACAACTTTAAAAGAAAAACCTTTCTAAATTCCATGTTCTAGAACAAATTTTGAAAAAGGAATATTCATACAAGTTCTAGGGGGGAAACATTGAAGGTTAACAAGTAAAAGGGGTGTTATAAAAGAAAAGAAGATAATCTCATAAGAAGGGGGGTTAATGTTTCTGATATTTATTTAGAGAAAAGAGAAGGAGAGAAAGCCGAGAAAATCCATTTTCTGAAGGAAATTATTTGAGAAACTAATATTTCTTGTGTATATTTAAAATTGATCATGTCAAGAGGGTTGCAATTTTCTAGCCATTGATAAGATTTGAGATTGTAAATAAAATTTCCCTTTCTTATCAATTTGAAAAACCTTAAGTGATTTGTATTAATCATGAACCATTTTGTGTCTACTATCATTTTGAGATATCTTCGAATAGTTATTTGTGTTCTTGTTGCAATATTATATTAGGATCCCCTCTAAAATCACACAATATCTCATCCTTGTGATACTATTGTGGCATTTTCAATCAGATTATGAAGAGAGTTTTAATTTCATAATGCAATAAATGATGTAAATTCACTTTCCTTTTATTTTAGTGATACAGATTGCTTTTCAGTTTATGAGTGTATCATAAGCATGATGGATTAGGGATTCCTGAGGTTTAATTAAGTCTTTAACATGAGTTCTTATGTTAAATCCTTGAAGAATGTGTGAAGCCGCGTGTCTTTGAGCTTTCATAAATGCACAAATTTCTAGTCGAAGGTTCATCTTGACTATTTGAATCCATTTGTCATTTTGCTGTGTAGATTTTTCAACATTTGTTAAAATCTCTCAAGAATTTGGTATAGTCAACTTTATCCTGTTTAACTTCCCAACCATAAATTTCATATTCAATGATATATCATACATGAACCATCCCTTCTTGCACTGTATATCCAAAAATGCTAAAGAATATCATTGAATTTGTCCATCCTTTACCAAAATATGTAGATGCAATCAATTTTTATCATTATCTTTAGTGACTTGGACCATATCTAGAAAACATCTTCATTCTCTAAGGTGATAACTCATGAGAGTTAGGTTATGTTGTATTGACCATGTTTTCTCAAGGTCTCCTTCAAAATACTATAAAGGAAGATTCAAATACTATTAATCTGTTGATAATTTCCACTAACACATGTCACAAAGTGGTTTCTCTCACCCTGGTTGAATGCATAACCTAAATTAGTAAGGGTATGTCAAAGTCTTAGCATGGTGTTACCCAATCCTTTCTAAAATAGAGTGATAAATAGTCATCTATACTCCATCCCAAGCTATTAAATGACTCCTATTATGATTTGTTTGTCTCTAAGCATCCTCATCAACTTGTGATGTTGCTTGGTTTCAAAGGAAGGATCAATTTGGGTACCAACACCGATCTGGCACCATTTTCGGGGAGTATTTGTGCAAATACATACGCACATCAACCTTTGGTAATGATTCGTATGAAAATATGTTGTTTAAATATCATCATTTGTTAAAATTTGTGAGAATTGTATGAGATCAGGAGTTTGTTGTGCAATATTTTCTAGTTTTTATAAATGTTACACTAAATCGTGTGGATATTGATAAATATCGACCAAGGATGATCAAATCATCCAAGCTTTGTAGAAATTGAGTGTTGATAAATAGTCTAAAAATTACTTACAGTGCTTTATCATATCTAACTTGAAAATACTTGGTGGCGACTTTGTGTTAGTTTACAATTTTTGGCAGTTACAAGTCTCTTAATCTTTATTAAGAAGTTTTTTCATTAATATTTGAAAAGTTGGAAGGAAGAAGATTTTTCTATACCAGGGATCCTACTAGAAAGTTATTTCTAGAGCTTGGGAAGGAAAATTAAGAAGGAATACAAGTCTGGAGAGTATTGGGAAGTCAAGAGTCAAAAGAAAAGGTAGTACATGTTCTGGAAGGTGATCAACCTATAGTTGAGGACTACCCTACATCTTATGATAATTCTAAATCAAATAGCCCTCGTAAAAACATAAATCCTCCAACTGTTGAAGGGCCATCATTTGTGTCTAAAAAATGTATCCCTCATTTTTTCACTTCATCATCTAGGAATGATAGGGTGTTTCATGAAACTGAATCATTAGAGGATATTTACTTGGAAATTTATACTCATGTGCTCCAAAGGCCCTTGGTCCCCTATCATTTTGATTCTCCTGTAAGATCACCTCCTCAAGATAATATGGCTCAACCTCCACCTATACCTCCTTTTGTTGTTAATAGTTTTGGACCAATAAATTTTAGAGGCATGGTTGGGTATCCTAATGTTGTACCCCAAGATGTGAGAAATATGTTGCCTAAATTTTAGGGAAATAATGCCATTACTGGGGATCAACATTTGAGACATTTTGTTAACATGATGGAATATTTTGAAATTGAGTATGAGGATGTGTACATAAAATTATTCATTCATACTCTCAAAGAAGATACACGTGACTCGTATAAATATTTACCAGACAATTCAATAGACTCACGGAATGAGATGAAAAATGATTTCAGATTATAATTATGGGGATAAGATTGACCCAAGGTTCCTTCTGTCTAAATTCGAAAATATTAAAAAGAATCGCAATGAGCTATCCAATATTTTAATACCAGATTCAATAATAATTTGAATAGATTACCCATAATCCTGAGGCCAAGTGATGAGTCTTATTTAATCAAATTTTATGATGCCTTTGACAAAAAGGTTTCCTATTACTTAAGAGATAAGAACCCTGGAACATTAAGGAAGACCTTCACTATGGCCTTGTAAATTGAAAATTATATCAAGGAAGTTGGAAAACATCCTAAGAGAGAAGGTGTTAAATTTATCAAACCTGATAGAACTCAACCAGATAACACAGTTGCTTTGGAGGAGGTTGTCAAGATTTTTCCTGGGGTGGTCAACAAAATATCGTACAAGTTGGCCAAAGTAGAAAAAGGGATAGGACAGAGCTCTCAAGGTCAGCATAAACCAAAAAAGCCATGATAAATTTGTAAATCATCCTAGAAACAATCACATGTTAGATGATAGAGGAAATGGGCCCATGGGATCAGGTAGTAAGCAACCACAACTTAGAAAGAATAGATTGGTCCGAGATCCTTTGACTGTCAGGTTTTCTATGATGGAAGAAGCCCATGTTATTGATTGGTGTGATAAGTGTTTCTTACCAGACTCCCCATGTTATTTGAGTAAGGAGGTTGAAGAGGTAAATGATGATGAAGCTTATGGTGATGTTTACATGATGGAATGCCCTAAAAATTCACAACATAGGGCTACTTAAACTGAGTTAGTAAGAGCCAGAATTGTTCAAAGTTTCTGGGATTGCATTCACTAAGTATCACCTCTCTCGCATGATGATGGTTTTGAGATTTATATGGTGCAGGATTTTGATTTACCTAATCATGATTTTGAATACTTAAGGGCCTTGATGATTAATAATTATTACATGGGGGAATACCTTCTGAGGAAGATAGGAAACTATTGATGAATGCAGTATTTTCTCAAGAAAAGGAACATAATTTAAGAAGTACATTTATCAAAGGGGGAGGTCCTCAGGACAAACCAAAAACTCCACTTCTCACTAATATCCCCAGGGAAACCCCTAAAAAGGATACACTCAATAAAGACCCTATCAATCTAAATAAAACTTGTACCCCATCTCATGCCCAAGTTGCAAAGACTATTATACCAACAGAGGAAATCATAAATCTCCCATTTGAAACTTCCTTACCAAAATATGATCCATGTGATATAGACCATATTTTGAGTCAAATCAAAGTCACTGTACCTATTGTTGAATTTCTCAAAATTCTTGAGCTTATAAAGTAGACATTTGAGTATTTGGGATTTAAAGAAGAGATAAAAACACAAGGCAATAATTTGAATGGTGTATATCTTCCTCCTATCATCGTAGATCTTGAGATACCACAAGCCCTGGAAGAATTGGGAGAATCACCAAAAGTATACTTGGGCACCTCACTTGTGGAATCTCGACTTGACATTGATCCTTTTTACACCACTTTGATCATCAAGGATAGGTTGGTGCATAACTGTATGTTTGATTTGGGAGCTACATGTAATGTGATGCCTCTTGAGGTGATGAACGAGTTGAAATTTAAAGTAACACTAGATTTTGGAAAATGTAGAGCTATGGATTCAAGGGAAGTACCTATGATTCGATATGTTAAAGGGTTAATAGTGCAATTAGTAGCTTACCCTGGCAAATCCTTAACTATGAATGTGGTTATTGTGGCCTGCCCAGCCAAATGGGGCATGCTCTTATGAAATAAATGTGTTGTTAGTGTGGAGGGAAGTGTACAAATGGATATGTCATACGTAACCATATGATTGGAAGGAAATATTATAAAGTTATATGGTGAGAATAATATGTTACATATGATTGAAGATCCAAATAATTCTTTGTATGAAGTATTATATACATATGTAGACATTGACAATTTTGTTGATTATGTAGATTTCAAGGAGCATGAAATTGATAAATGTAAATTTCTTGAGCAGCTTGGTTCCCTTTGCACTTTTATGTTTGATGGAGCTTGTTGTAATTTTGGAAATGGTGCTAGTGTTGTATTGATATCCCCAACCAAGAAAGAGTTCAATTTTTATTTTAAAATCAATTTTGAATGCACTAACAATATTGCAGAATATGAATTGTTACTTTTGGGTTTAAGGATTACTTGGAGATATGGTATTAAAGACATTATTGTTAAATGGGATTTGGAATTAGTAGTCAAACAAGTCCACAAGTTTTACGCAAAAAAGAATCAGAGAATGATACAATATAAGCATGTAATTTGGGATTTCATTGAAATGTTTGACTCCTTCAACATAGTTTACCATGAAAGAAAAAAAAATATTATAGCATACAAATTAGTAGTACTGGGGTCCAGGTTTTAAAATTGCACAATGTCTCTATATTGTGAATATTAAATTGAGGTGCTGACTAGACCGTCTGTCCCTGATAATGTCAAACATTGGAAAGTTTTTGAAGATGATTCCCAAATCCAAATATTGTTACAAAAAAAAGGAGAATTCACAAATCAAAATGTGTATTAGGATCCAATGGTCTATATTAATGAGGGAAGAGAAAACTTGTTTAGTAAATATATTATTCAGTTGAAGAAAAATACTATTCTAAGAGGTTTGGTTGTGCTTGAGTCAAAATTTGATAATGTTGATCACATTGTTAGTAGGGATAGAGGTATTATATAACCCACAAGGTATTCTTCATGGGTGGAAAATCTAGTGCCAGTCTGGAAAAAATGGAGATATAATCATCTCCTTACCAATATGGATAACATGCTGCAGTTAGTTACTAGATCAGAATTATTGTTCACTCCAGATGGATTCTAAGGATATAATCAAGTGGTGGTGAAACAGTCAGAAAGAATCAAAACTGATTTCACCACTCCATGGGGTACTGATGTATATGTAAGAATGTCATTTGGACTGATGAATGTTGGAGCAACATTTCAAAGAGCTATGGATGTAACATTCTTAGGATACATAAATGATTTCATTGTTGTGTACCAGGATGATGTGACAATCTTTTCAAGGAGAAGGGGTGATCACTTGCAACATCTAGAGAATATGTTGTTAAGGTGCAAGGAGTATGGAATTTCACTAAATCCTAAAAAGTTCCACTTTGGGGTTCAGAAGGAAAAGTTGTTGGGACACATCATATCTAAGGAAGGGGTCATGAGAGATCTTTAATGAGTGGAAGCTATTGGTAAAGTCCCTATACCGAAAACAAAAAAGGGAATTCAATCCTTTTTCAGAAAATTAAATTTCACCAGGAGATTTATTTCTAACTTTGTTGAAATGGCTCCCCATTATGAGTATGCTAAAAAAGGATCATGTTATCAAATGGGAGGAAAACTATATCCAAGCTTTTGCTGGGATTAATGAAGCATTAAAAAATTCCCATGTTTTGGCAGCTCTCAATTACAAGAAAGCTTTTCAAATGTTTTCTTTCGCTTCTAAAAATATTATTGCCTTTGTACTATTCCAAAAGTATGATGAAGGAAATGAAAGGCCAATTGCTTTCTTTAGTAAGGCACTTCAAGGAGCAGAATTGAAATATACTATTATGGAAAAGAAAGCTTTCTCTTTGGTAAGAGAAACAAAAATTTTCAGACCATATATTTTGAGCTCTAAGATCACAGCCTATTTTCCTCATACTATGGTCAAGGATATTCAATCAAAAATGGAAATCTCAACCAAAAGGTGTCAGTTGGTGAACAAATTACAAGAGTATGGCATAGATGTTCAAACCACCAAAGTTAGTTAGGGGTTTATAGTTGAAAAATTTAATGGCAAAGAGAAACCTGTAGGTGATGGAAAGAAATTAAATTGAGGGAGAAGATATAAATTTCCATGAAATATTGATCAATTGAGTATGGTACAAGGACATCATGTTCTATCTTAAGAATTTGGAATGTCCTGGACATTTGAGTAAAAATCAGAAGAGGGTGCTTACATTGGCTACCCATAAATATATTATCACTGGTTATGGACTGACGTGGAAGAATCCTAAAGGGATTCTCTCGAGGTGGATTCTTGAAGATGAATCCCCTAAACTAGTTGTTGAGTTCCATGGAGGAGTGTATGGGGGGAATTTCACTAGAAGAGTAACTGCTCAAAAGATTTTAAGAGTTGGTTATTGGTGTCCCACACTTTTTAAAGATACAAATCTATTAGTCAGAAGATGTGAGATTTTCCAACACTTTTTAGGAAGATTGAAAGCTTCAAGGGCTCTCCCTTTACAACCAGTATCAGTCAAAGCTCCTTTTAAACAGTGGGGTATGGATTTGGTTGGTGAAATATCATATCCTTCAAGTGTAGGCCATAGATGGATATTTTTAGCTACTGATTATTTCACCAAATGGGTTGAGGCAATTCCTACTAAGAAGGAAACTGACTAGATTTTTATGGATTTTGTTTTAAATCACATAATCTACAGATTTGGAGTACCTGCCAAAATAATCGTTGATAATGTTATGATATTTCAAGCTAAAACCTTTATGGACATGTGTCAAGAGTATGGAATAAAGATCACATATGCATCCAACTACAATCCCCAAGGTAATGGGTAAGTTGAATCAAGCAATAAAAATTTGTTGAAAATAATCAAGAGGACATTGGAGATAAATAAATGAAGATGGGGTGAACAATTGAAGTTTGTTTTTTGGGCTGATAAAATTAGTATTAAGAGAGCCACAGAAAAATCCCCTTTGAATTGGTGTATGGAATTCAATCCCTCCTTCCCTTGCATATGTAACTATCTTCCTACAAATTTATTCAACAACTTGAGGATCAAGAAGTTAGTCTGTATGATGCAAGGATAAATCAAATTGTTGAATTAGATGAAGTAAGAATAGAGTCCCATCAGAGACATTTGAAATTCAGGGAAAAGTTGAAAAAACTATTTGATAAAAATATGACCCCTCGAGTGTTCAGTGTAGGATATCTTGTATTACTATGGGATAGTAGACATGAGGAAAAGGGAAAACATGGAATTTTTGATGCATTATTAATGGGTCCTTACTCTATTGACATCAGAATTGGTGAGTATACCTTTTTATTAAAGGATTTAGATGGATAACTACTTGAGTATCCTTTTAATGGCAGGCACTTGAAGCACTTTCTTGATTGATCTCTCAAAAGTGAGGTATGTACTATTGTATAGTGTACAGTTTTCCTATTTGTTTTTTTTGTTTTTCGGGTTTTTTCCTTATTTCTCTCAGTCCCTTGTGACCATTGGTTTTGGGTTTCACAGTGTGTTTTATGAGGGGTTGGTTGTTATCACCTTGTTTTTGTATGCTATTTTTTTTACTCCATGGCCCAATGGATTTTGGCACATGGTCTAATTTTCTCTACACCATGGTTTTTCCTTCAGGAACTCACAGGGAGTGCTCATCCCTGAGTTGGAGCCATTGTTGGTGCTTGAATTAATCTCTCACTTATTCGGTTAAGATTTATGAAAGTTTTCTATTGTATTTTTCTACTTTCCTTGTTGAGGTGCGAGTCAGCATTGTAGATTTTCTATCTATGGTTTAGTCTTTCCTCTTTTTCGGTCAAGGGTCATGTATGAATATGCATTATCTATTGGTTTCTTACATGGAATCTATTGTGTTTTAAGTTCTGGAGTTGGAGGGATCACTTGTTGTAAATTTCTTCTAGGTGTTGTATTTTTCTTTGCATTTTCTCTCCCATTTCCCACTAATACATGGTAGTTCCCAATTGATTGAAGTGTGGTAGGTCAAATTTTCAAACTTGTAATTTTCTCTTGCATTCAAAAAGTGTGAAATCAGCCCCGTCACCCAATAAATGTTCTCTAAATATTCATATTCAAAAGGTAATGCAAGTAATTTATGAAATGGTGTCAAGGAGTGTACATGTGTCACAATTAGAGTCGATATGGGGAGGCAACACATATTTGTAGCTTTTCACATTTAAAAGGAAGGGAGTGAAGGTATAAAAAGGTTCCCGAAACCCACAAGGGACACGTGGCTACTTAGATGCAAAAGGTGGAGATGTGGGTCACCGAGGAACTCAAGCACTTTTTGTTTGAAAACAAAGTGGGATAAAATTTTAAAAATGTTCCGTAGCCCCGCTATCACTCAAGTGTGACCGTGTGTCAAGACAGTATTGAAAACTAAAAGGAAAATGGGTGGGTCAAGTTTTCCAAAGATGTGTAAAGTCTCTAATGCTACAAAATTACAAAAGGTGCCCCTGAGCTTGTGATAGTGAAAAGATTCATTCCACGTGGATGACTGATTTTAAAAATTGCAAATGAAGGATTGAATGGTTATGATGCATTGCATTTATTTCTGCCACCATTAACCTTGCTACACAAATTAAGGACATTTTAATGCCTGTGAATATTTTTGTCTTTATTTACGAATTGGCTTGATTTTTTGTTGCTACCTTTGTGATTTTTGTGAAGAATTATCACATCATTAGCAGTGAAGCTCGAATTGCAAACTTGAGAAATTAGGAAGTTATTGATTTGGGTTTAAATTTCTTAGGCACTTGTGGATTGATTGGTAAGAGCTTATAAATTCTTATATTTCTCTTTCAGTGGTAGGTTGGTTTAAAGGAAATTTAGGGTTTTTGAAGGATGAAGACTATGTCATCTTCATTCTTGGTTGCGTCAGGGGTCACGAGTGATTTGGATAAGATTAAAAACACAAACTTGATGTGTGTTGATCTAGATGACTTTCTTTGGAGGCATAATAGCCCCCATAAGAGTGATTCCCTTAAGGCAATTCAAGATAGTCATATTGCTTTAGCAGGTGCTATCCCACTAGTACTTCATTGCCCAGAATTGGTGTGGCATTGTGCTATGAATTATGATCTTGAAAAGATGGAATTATTAAACAGGGAGTGGGGATGCAATTTCTGACATTAACAACTGACAGCCATTAGAATAATGCTAAAATTACCTGTAATCACCAACCCAATCACCATCGCTATTAAATTAGCTCTACAGGATTATGAAACAAAGAAGAAGGACCATTTCAAGATGATAAATACAAAATGTCTTATTATGAAGAAGACAACGGCTAGAATCCCTAAAAAGATCATTAGGTCATATTTTTTTGAGGAGGTTAAAGATGTCATTGTGTTGATAAGTTGAATGATAGGTTTAGAAACTACAAATGAATTCAAATAATGGATGGACTACCTATATATATGGATCATTTTGGAGAGAAAATGGAGCATTTACTGGGCCGTTTTCATTACATACACACTCCATGATCACATGGTCACCTTAGTAGTGAGAATTAAGATGGGTGATAATTTAGAGCTATAACTTTTACATGATGACTTACCCAATCTACAATGTTGTTGGGTATAGGATGCTTCCTGGCTCTGTCACCAAATGTAGATTTCAAGTAGTACCAAATAGCGTGAGATATTTTGCCAACTACAATTGATGAACTAGAGTGGTAATGTAAGGTTAGTTAATGATGCTTTCTTTTCCTCAATCATTTGTCTTTTCAATCCATAGTGGGGACAATATATGATGTTTGAAAAAGTTAGAAAAGTGATTTTGGAATGCGGATGGTACTTCATCCAATATAAAAAGTTCACTTATATAAGATTTATGGTTTTGAAGGAAATCCATATAAGTTGCCTAGGTATGTAGATGATAAATTGATTTTATGTGAACTAGCAAGGCAGTTGACACTTGTGCATAAAATAATTGCGGGGAGGCATAAGACAAATATCAAATTTTCTATTCGAATTGGAAGGTATTCATGCCCTTCCACCATAAAGGCTAGGTTGATTGAAGAATAAATACATAAATTTGATATGGAAAAGTTTCAGGCAAGGTCCCGTTATGACATCAGATGGGTATTCAAAAAAATTTCCAACACTTTTGAACATGATCCTCAATTTGAAGATTATTGGATGAACTATAGGGATGAGGAATAATTCATATTAAGGGATTTCTCTAGAATGAATGTTACACAAATAATTGATTTCAAAATTATAGTTATTCCAGGAGGAATTGTGGATAACCCGCATACGATAAGCAATTATTATGTTGATCAGAAAGTGGAGGCACAACCCATACTTCCCCCATATTGGAATGGTATAGAATCTAATGATTCTTATGTAAGGATAGTGGATGTAATGAGAAGAAATATGAATTGGTTGACTCAGAAAGGAAATGACTTATCAGTTCAAAATACCAAAATCTTAAATAACTTCATGAATTTGGGAAACTTAAATGATGATATTCCACCCCTAAAGGAGGGAGGAGATAGAATGGATCCTATGGGATGAAAGGCCCCTCAATTTCCTTTAAAAATTCCTACTCCAAAACTCATAGATGAGTGTATCTCAGCCACTAGTGGAACTGGTACTCCTATATCAATTCTTAGGCAAAAGACTAAAAGGATGCTTTTGAAATATATGGAAAATACCCCCATACCTTTTGTAATGCCAATCTAGGAAAAGGGGAAGGGATTGGTATCCCATGTAGTGTTCTTAGGTGTTGCTCCAAAGCCTCATAATACTGATTAATTAATGAGTGGTGGCATATAAAGTGGTCATACTCAACCTAAGTTGCATAAAGAAGAGAGAAGAGTTGCTCCTGATGTAACAAAGTTTGAGAGGGCACATAAGATACATAAATTTTTTCATGTACCAGTATTGGTGAGAGTATGTGCCCACATGCCCAAGAAGCACAAGAAAAAATAAATGGTAATTGATCCTCCTGAGTTTGAAAGGAGTGATGTTTATTAGGCACAGCATGCCCCAACATTTATACAAGTGGGACAATCAGAGTTTCCTCTCCCACCTCTACCTATGAAAGAAGTAATAGTAGAATCCACTCAAGATCAAACAACCTAGAAAGATGTTGTGGATAGTTCAGTAAGTAACCAAAATTTAACTCCAGGTATAAAGACATCTAAAACCCTACTTACTAACGATATGAGTATGCCTTTAACTAAAACATTGAATGAATCTGTAAAGGCCCTAGATAATGTAATTGATGTTGATAATGGTGAGGGATTTTCTATGTTAGATTCTCTCAAATTATTAATGAGGGAACCATTAATGAAATTGATAAATGACCCCCAAATTGCTGAGGAAATAGGGAGAAATTCTCCTGCATTGAATAGAAAGGAAAATTCTCAAGTAACAAATGATCCTTCTATAAAATAAGATGTTGTAGAATCAGATAAATATGAATTACCTAGTGGAGGAGATGTTAATAAAAGTTGTTAATATAATAGAATGTGTCTATTTCTTTTGAGGTTACTTAGGCTGATGAAATCTCTCAAAAATGAAAAAAAATTCATGAAGAGAAAGTAGAGGTAGCACAAGCCACAATTGTTGGTGAAATGAGCATTACTGATGAGGATATCCAACCCCTAGATAGAAATGTGGAGTTGGATTCAGATGAAAAACCTACCATATCATTTCTAGTAACATCATCATAGCACAAGGAGGGTAGGATGATAACTCAGTAGAGTTTGAATAATGAAGAACTCATAAGCCAATCAGTAATTCAAGAAATTGTCGAAGGAAAATTGGGGTACAATGTGGAATACATCTAATAAATAAGGAAATAATCACCCTTGACTATTGATATAAATCACGGAATAATTGAACAACTTCTGTCTCTAGACCAAGGAGAGGAACATCCAAAAGAATTATTAACACAGGGTGAGACTAAGAATATGGTCATTGCAGTAAATAATGAAAAATAGGCAGAATTACTAAATATGGACAAGTAGGGGGTTTTTAAATAATTAATGGTTGTCCCTATGGAGCCTTGAATTGAATCAAAATAGGTAAAGGATGGAACAAATTTGGAAAAAGGGTAGATCAGTCAACTAATTTCAAATAAGGAAAAAGAGATCCTTCGTGTGCAAGCTATTGACCTTACTGCTCTATCTTTTCCAAAGACAGTAAGAACCTAAAAAAGAGATTGAACCATTACTAAAACCCACATTGATTCATCAGGAGATAAAACTTTGTAAATAGCAATCCCCTTTGAAGGAAATACTAGGGATGACATAACAACCAATGATTATAACGTCCATATTATTCCCTTGAGAAAGCCTTCAAGACCCCAATTAAAGAAAGGAGTTTCTGAAGCTATAAATGACATTTTGAAAAAAGGGGATGAAGATACAATGACAAAGAGGTAATTAAAAGAGCAAGTTAAGGCCCTAAGTTTGAGTTTTCAACAATTAATTGGGTAACCTAGTCAGGCTCAAACAAGTGCCTCCATTGATATCCCTGAGGGAATGAATAAAATAAACAAGGTTGTCAAGAAGGTTTAGGTAGTGGACACATGGATTGAAAAATTGACCAAGAGGGAAAAAGAAGCAATTAGAAAGGCCACATAAAAGTATGAAGATTTCAAAAACAGACTCAGTGAAATTGATGAGATAGTTAAACAATGTAATAATGAGATTTTCTATTTTGAAGGTATTCTTCCCAAGCTAAATCAAACTACCCAGCTCAGTGATGAGTTAGTTGAGCATGAAGATATTGTTCCTTTAGAATTCAAAGGAAGCCAACATGATATTGAAAAATTGTCAAAAATCAGAGTAGATACCTTAAATCTGATCAAGGAAAATCTTGAAATTAAGAGAAATTGGGTTGATGATACTGTCGATGCTATTGACTTAAAGCTAGAGGATATGGTCATTGATAAGTTTAAAAAGAGTTACGGGAACATGAATATTTACTTCTTACTTAATTATTTTGAAAGGAATGTTCTAAAGAATGATTTCTCCTATGAAGTCATTAAGACCATGAGAAATATTGAGAATAGAATTGTAGAGTTAAAGGCAAGAACACTTGAATACAAGAAAAAAACGGGCCATTACATTGATGTAATATCTAGGTAGGCACTAATTTTCTAGCATCATAAAAGACTAGATGAGGAGGAGGTTAATGAGTTATTCAAAAGGTATGATGCATATGTGGCGAGGCTGCCAAAAGAACAAGATACAAAAGTATATGTTTAAGAAGAATAAAATGCAGATGCAAAGGGTGATGAACATGCTTAGACAATTGTTCCTTGAATTGTATTCTCTTTTTCTATTCATCCTTTTAAATTGATATTTTAAAATAACACTTCTATTACATGGGATGTAATTGTTTCTCTGAATTTTACTATTCCCTTATTTCAATTGAAAAATGGAAGAATGTAGTAATGCTATATTTACTTTGATGAAATTAACATATATTTGGATAACTATGTAAATGATTGATATTTTTATGCTTCTTGAATTTTGAATAAGGAAAAAAATTGGGTTCTATAAGGGCTGCTGCCCATGAAAAAGAAATATATAAACATGTCATAAATAGAAACAATGAAAGGAAGACAACATCTAGGCATTCTTCAGCCCTACTTCATAGTTTCCTCCTTGCAGGGGGATCTTGTTTAGAATTTTATTTTTCCTCAACACAAACTTGCTTGATCCTTGTGTTGTCTCTACAAAAATGAATGACCCTGTTAGGTCCTGGGACATTCCTGTATCCATAAATGCCTCCAAATTCATTCTAGGATGACTCATGATTTCTCTAGTTCAAATTTCTTCTATTGAGATGACACCCAATCTATAGAATACAGACCTCCTATGAAGAATGTCATCTTTCCTTTACCTTTGTGAAGGGTCAACATGCTGGGAGTGGGTTGAGTGGGGATGCCCGAGTTGGTTGGAAGGGAAAGTACTATATGTTGTTGATTGGGCTGATTTAGAAGGCTCAAACTTGACCCAACCTCCCATTTCCTTGTGAAATGTGGATTGTCTTTCGGAGAAGGAATTGGTTGAGGGATAAAAATTCATGCTCTTCCTAAGGAGAATGATGCATTAATCGGGTGGATGACTGAATAGAAAATCTCTCCCTATTGTCCCAAGTGGAGGAAGTGGATGCCCTTGAATTGTGAGTAGACAATGATTGGACCTCCTCTCCATCTGAGATAATGATTGAAGGTTGAGGTTGTGGTTCACCTTTCCTTTTCCACTAAGATGACCCTAGTGCTGAAACTGGTTACAAAGGCACGGTCTCTACTTGCGTTTTTCTCCAGGAAAATGATCATTTTGTCCAACTCATCTATTTTGTGGGAAATAGTAGGCACTGTGTTAATGGAGGATTTATCATACAACACATATGATGCCTTGGGAATATCTTTTGATAAAAACCCCTCATCACACAAAATAGGACATTGAAAATTGGTTTTCCTAGAGACCTGAGGTCTTCTCTCAACCCCGTATATTTTTAAATCTTTGGGAGATTTCAAGTGCTCCCATCTAAAAAAATGGAAATACATAACCTGGAAGGCTAAAAACATAGGATTGATCCTGATTAGCCTTGTAATAAGTGCTAACCAGACTTTCTGCTATGTTAATGGCCCTCTGGTGTAACCTAAACATTCTATATGAAATAGATCCCTAAAAATGCTTCATCAGGACCACTTAAATCGAAAATATGATTTAATTCCTCTAAAGAAATCTCCTTCAGGATGTGACCCATAAGTATCTTCACCATTTTCTTTGAAATTTCTTATATTCAGAACAATAAGGTAAAGCCATGATGATAATGAAATTGAGCCAGATTTTATAATGAAAAGGAGACGTATGTTTTGATTTGATGTAATATTTCCCATGAAATGAAGGAGATTGTGTTTAGTTCACACAAAGGATAATTTAATAATTTGAAAATGTTAGGAATGAGCAGAGCTAGTAAATCAAAGTGATTTGACAGAAAATATGTGTGTCAATTAATCGAATGAGACATGAAACAAAGTGTGTGGTACCCAAGGTAGATTATTGAAAAGCAAGTATGGATATATGTCATATCAGTTTCATGTGGAAGTGTTTAGATATTGTTTGCAATGATTACCTAATCAATATCAAGAAATATTGATTAAAGAAATCTGCTAGAAGTGTTGACCTGATATCCTAGTTGAGCACTTGTGAAGTTGATTGAAAAGACTTGTGATTTGTACACTTGGAAGCTGTAAAAGAAAAACATTTCTAAATGCCATGTTCTAGAACAAAATTTGAAAATAGAATATTCATACTTTTAGGGGGAAAGAACTTTTAAGGTTAACAAGTAAAGGGGGTGATATAAAAGGAAAAAGGATAATCATGAAAAAGGGGGGTTAATCTATTTGATATTTATTCATAGAAAAAAGAAGGAGAAAAAGATGAGAAAATCCACTTTCTGAAGGAACTTATTTGAGAAACTAGTTATTTCTTGTTTATCTTTAAAATTGATCATGTCAAGATGGTTGTAAGTGTCCAGCCATTGATAAGCTTTGAGATTGTAAATAAAATTTCCCTTGCTGATCAATTTGAAAAACCTTAAGTGATTTGTGTTAATAATGATCCATGTTGTGTTTACTATCATTTTGAGATATCTTCAAATAGTTATTTATGTTCCTCTTGCAATCTAATATTATGATTCTCTCTAAAATCACACAAGATATCGTCCTCATGATAGTATTGTGGCATTTGAAATTACATTATGAAGGGATTTTTCATTTCATAATGCAATAAACAATTTAAATTCACTTTACTTTCTATTCAGTGATACTAATTTTTTGGTAGTTTATGAGTGTATCATATGCGCGATAAATCAGGGGCTTCTGATGTTTAATTAAGTCTTTAGCATGATTTTTTGTGTTAAATCCTTGAAGAATGTGTGAAGCCATTTGTATTTGAGCTTTCATAGATGCACATTTTCTAGTTGGAGGTTCATTCTGAATCTTTCAAACAATCTGTCATTTTGATTTGTGGATTTTTCAACATTTATTAAAATTTCTCAAGAATTTGGAATAATCAATTTTATCCTTCTTAACTTCCCAACCAAAAATTTCATATTCAGAGATAAATCATACATGAACCATCCCTAGTTGCATTGTATATCAGCAAATGTTAAAGAAGATCATTTAATTTTTCCATCCTTTACTAAAATATGCATATGCAATAAGTTTTTATCATTTTCTTTAGTGGTTGGGACCTTTTCTAGAAAACATATTCATTCTATAAGGTGAAAAATCGTGAGAATTAGGTTGTGTTTTATTGACCACATTTTCTCGAGGTATCCTAGAAAATATTTCAAAGGAAGAGTCAAATACTATTAATCTGTTGATATTTTCCACTAACACAGGTCATAAAATGGGTCCTCTCACCCTGATTGAAGGCATAACCTAAAGTAGTAAGGATAGGTAAAACTCTTAGCATGGTGTTACTCGGTATTTTCCAAACCAGAATGATAAAGAGTCGTCTATAATCCATCCTCAGCTACAAAAAAATTTATATTGTGATTTTTTTATCTCTAAACATCTTGATCAACTTGTGATGTTGCGTAGTTTCAAAGGAAGGATCAATTTGGATACCAACACCTACTTTATCATATAACATATTATCTATAATAAACATGATGTTATAGATCATAATAGTACACCATCTTAAGACAAGAATCACATGTCAATGTTTTCAACTTTCAAAGCAGAACTCATCATAGATACTAACCATGTTGGAGTTGTTACATACCTCCCTCCTAAAAAGCATCATCCTCTTGATGATTATCTTAGTCTAAAACTCAAACAAGATAATTGATCCTAATTATAGTTCTTGCATCTTAATTTCACAAAAAAAAATTCATATTTGAGATTTTTCCAATTTTCATAGGTTATCATAACATTAAACTAGTTGTTCTAGTACCAAAGAATATAGTACCTTCCCAAAAATGGTAGAATTACTGGTAAGCTAAAAACAAGGTCTTTATTTGTTATTAATCAAAAAAATTAATTCTATTCAAATAAATGAGGAAAAGTAATTTTCATATCCTCAAGGTTTTCTCATGTTGCACTTTCTTCATTAAATTGGTCCCACTGAACCTTGCATTAACTAAATTATTGATTTCACAAGTGCAACTAGACATTTTCCAGCATCTAATGGGTTCAACCACGATTATTTCTAGGTCTTAGACCTACAAGGAATCCCAATTTAACACATGTGATAAATCTGAACCAAATTTCTTAAGTAAAGAAATATGGAAAATGTCATGCATTTATGACAAAGTAGGTGATAATGATAAATGATAATCTCCATGATTGATTACTTCAACAATTTCTAAGGGTCCCACATAACGAGGTGATAACTTGGATGCATTGCTAAAGGTTATAGAACTCTTTTTTAGCTTAACCTGTAAATAGACCTTTTCACCCAATTTAAATTTCTTATCAACCCTTTTTAGATCTAAATAGATTTTTTTCCTATCTGTTGCTTCTTTTAAACATTCAAAAATCATTTTAACTAGTTGTTCCATTTTAGTAAGGATTTCGTGTCTAATTACCTTTATCTCTTCAATGTTATCCCAGCTAACTGGAGTTCTGCATTTCCTTCCATACAACGCTCCGAAAGGTGCCATTTTCAAAGAGGTTTGATATGTATTATTATAAGAAAATTCAACAAAAAGAAGGTATTCTTCCCATTTTTACTACTGATCCATGCAGTACATTCGTAACATATCTTCCAAAACCTAATTAACTCTCTCAGTTTTACCATATGTTTCTATATGGTATGCTGAACTAAAATTTAGTTTAGTTCTGCATACTTTAGGTTTTGTAATAGGAACTTTACAAATAGCTTCCACCCTTTCAGGGTCAATAATGACCCCTTCCTTAGATACAATGTGCCCCAATAGATTTTCCCTTTGAACCCAAAAATGGAACTTCTTAGTGTTCAATGAAATGTCATACTCTTTACATCTCAGCAACATCTTTTCCACATGTTGCAAGTGACCATTCCTCTTTCTTGATAATACTGACACATAATCCTCGTACACAAAAATAAAATCATTGATGTAACCTGAGAATGCTACATCCATATCTATTTTAAAGGTAGCTCCAACATTCATTAGGACAAATGTAATTCTCACATACACATAGGTACCTCATGGAGTGGTGAAAGTAGTTTTGATTCTTTCTGATTGTTTTACTACATCTTGGTTATGCCCTGAGAATCCATCTAGAGTAGACAACAACTCAGATCTAGTAACTAGTTTCAACATGTTATCCATATTAGGAAATGGATAGTTGTCTTTGATTGAGGCCTTATTTAAATTTCTAATGTCCACACACAACCTTATATCTCCATTTTTATTTCAAACTGGCATTAGGTTTTCCAGCCATGAAGAATATCTTATTGGCTATATGATGCCTCCATCCCTCAAGTTTTTTAACTCTTGTTTCTTTTTGAGGGAAAGGAGTGGATTGATTGGCATTTTATTTTTCCTAAATGGCCTATAATTAGGTTCCAGTGGTATCTCATGTTGGAAAAGGTCTTCCCTATATACCTTCAATTCTGAATATGACCATGCCAAGCAATCTTTGTACTTTTGTAGTAGTTTGACATAAGACTTTTTTTTCTTTACTCAAGTTATTACCTAGCCATATTTTTCTATGCTTGTCCTCAGTCTCCATGTTGTGCTCATTTGCATCTCTTGAGGCTGACATATGTTTATTAACAATCATGTATGCATTATCATAGTTTAACTCTAAAGAAACAAAACCTCTTAGAATGGTATTGGTCTTTAATTGAACAATGTATTTTCTAAACATATTCTCTTTACCGTCATAAACATAAATCATTGGTTCACAGTCCACATTTTTGTTTGTAAACTCTCCTTCATCTTGTAATAACCTCTGAACCTAGGCATCATCTTTAAAAACTTACCAATTTCTTACACTATCAAGGACAGATGGTCTTGACAACACTACTATATCATATTCACAATAAGGAGACATTGTACAATTTTAAAATCTGGATCCCAATACTGCCAACCTGTATTTAGCAGCATTCTGATTTATGTCATGGTATAATATGTTGAAAGAGTCAAACATTTAAACAAAGTCCCAAATTACATGCTTATATTCTCTCATTATTTTATTCTTGGTTGTATATAATTTCCTAACTTGTTTGACTACCAATTCTAAATATTCTTTAATAATAATGTCCTTGATACCATACCTCCAAGAAATCCTTAAACCCAAAAGTAATGCTTCATATTTTGCAATGTTGTTAGTGCACTCAAATATGAGTTTAAAGGAAAATCTGAAAGCCTTTTGGTTTGGAGACACAAGGACAATAACAACACCACTCACAAATTTAGAGCAAGCACCTTCAAACATCAAAATCCAGGGAAAGACAATTTGCTTTGGAAATTTACACTTATCAATGCTATGCTCTTTGAAATCTTCATAGCCCACAAATTTATCAACATCTACATTTGTATATAATACTTCATAAGAAGAATTGTTAGGGTCTTCAATCATATGTAGAATCTTTTTCTCACCATAAAATTTAACAAGGCTTCCCTCTACTAGTATGATTGCATATGACATTTCCATTTATACACTCCCACCCACATTAGCATCCCAATTTCCTAATAATAACATTCCCCACTCGGCAAGATAATACACAATAACTACATTCATGGTTAAACATTTTCTTGGGTAATCTGCCAATCGCACTACCAATATTTTAACATACCCAATCACCAACTCCTCCCTTAAATCCATAGCGGTGCACTTTCCAAAAATTTTTGTCACTATGACATTCAATTCATTCATTACCTCAAGAGGCATCACATTACATGAGGCCCCTGAATAAAACATGTAGTTGTGCACTAATTTTTCCTTGATGATTAAATTAGTATAGAAAGGATCAACATCAAGCTGATATTCAACAAGAGAAGTACCCAGATATACCTCGAGTGATTCTCCCAAATATTCCAATACCTATGGTACTTCCATTTCTACAATAATAGGGGGAGTATCCAAATTATTCACATTCTTGTTTGGGGGTATTACCTCCTCTAAATCCCAAATATTTAAATGCCCTTTTTCTATGCTCAGGGATCCTAAGAAATTCAAAAATAGGCACAATGAATTTGATTTGACTCAACACATGGGCTATATCACAAGGGATGCATTTCGATAAGACTGTATTGGGAGGGAGAGTTATTGCCCCTTCTTGTGGTATGTGACTCTTTATAGCTTGGGCATGAGCTGGGGTACGATTTTTAGTTGGAGTAACTGTGCCTTTGCTAGGTGTATCCTTTTTATGGGTATCCTTTGTGATATTAGTGAGAAGTGGAGTTTTTAGCTTGGCTTGTGGCCCTCCCCCTTTGACAACTCTACTTTTGAGATTGTACTCCTTTTCCAGAAAAAACACTGCATTAATAAAAAGTTATTTGTCTTCCTTAGAAGGAATTCCCCCATCTTATTTCTTAATCATTAGATATCTCAAATATTCAAATTAATGATTAGGTAAATCAAAATATTTTACCATATCAACTTCAATATCATCATTAGGAAGAAGAGGAGATACCTGGTGAATTTAATCCCAAAAAATTTCTACAGTCCTAGCACTTATCAACTTAGTTAAAGAGGAACCTTGTGGATTATCAAGGCACTCCATAATGCATATATAATAATAAGTTTCATCATCATCTGCCTATTCAACTTCCTTATTTAGATCACAGGGGGGATGTGACAAGAGACACTTTTCACACTAGTCAATAACATGCTCTTCTTCTACCTTAACAACCTTAACAGTTAAAGGATCAGGGACCAACTTATTTTCTCTAGGTTTTGGTAGTTTATTTCCTAATCCTATGGGGCATTTTCGTCTCTCATATAATATGTGATCATCTCTAGAATGATTTACAAATCTATTTTTTCCATGAGGTTGGTGTTGGCCTTGAGAAATCTGTCCTATTCCTTTTTATGCATTGGTAATGTTATAAGATATTTCTGTAACTGCTCCAGCCAGAGTCTTAACAATTTCTTCTATATCCACTGCCTTTCCTAACTACAGTTTCTTAGGATTAATTAACTTGACACCCTCCCTCTTAGGAGGTTTTCCAGCTACCTTAATATTGTTTTCAATTTTCTAGGCCATGGTGAAGTCCTGCCTTAAAGTTACAGGGTTCTTATCCCTCAAATAATAAGCATATTTTTTTTATAAAGCATCGAAATATTTAATTAGGCAAGAATCATCACTAGGCATCAAAATTAGGGATAGTCTAGTCAAAGGCTTACTAAATCTAGTATTGAAGTCTTGAATAGGCTCATTGGTATTATGTTTTTATATTCTCAAAATCAGACAAGAGGAACCTTGGGTTAGTATTATCCCCATACTGTAATCTGAAAGCATTATTTATCTCAGTCCATGAATCTATTGATTTGTCTGGTAAAGATTTATACCAGTCACATGCATCTTCTTCAAGAGTGTGAATGAATGGATTTACATATACATCTTCATGTTCTATTTTTAAACCCTCCATCATATTAATAAATATTTTTAAGTGTTGATCATCAATGATGGCATCATTTCCCTAAAATTTGGGCAACATATTTCTTACATCTTGTGGTACAAAATTATGATACCCAACCATGCCTCTAAAATATATTGGTCTAAACACATTGAAAACAAAGTGAGGTCTAAGTGGAGGATGAGACATGTTATTCTAAGGAGGTGATCTTATAGGAGGATTAAAACGGTGTGGGATAGGAGGTCTTTAGGACACATGTTTATGATCTTTAAACTAAGTATCCTTCAATGAATCATTCTCACAAGAAACCCCATTAGTTCTAAGTGATAAAGGAGGGAGGTGAGGAATACCTATTCCAGTTACAAATGATGTCCCTTCACCAGTTGGAGTTTTTAAATTTGCATGAGGACTGCTCAATTTTGAACTATCTGAAGATGTAGAATAATCCTTTATTATAGTTTAATCACTTTCCATGACTGACACTACCTTCTCTCCTGACCTTTGATCCCCTAATGTTTTCCATACTTGTTTCTTATTTAGTTTTGTTCTTCCAAGCTCTAAAAACAATCTTCTAGTATGATCTTTGTTAAAAAACGAACTTCTTCCTTCCATCTTTGCAAATATCAACAAAAAATCTCAATTTTCAAAACTTAAGACATTGGCATTTAATAAAATTTTTGAACAAAATATGGAGTCGCCACTAAGGATTTACACCATATATGTGTAAAACATTTTAAATAACTTTTCAATTATAAGTAAATACTCAATTTCTATAAATATTGACAAATATGAGTATCCTTTGTCAATATTTACCATTAGACAAGAAGATTTAGTGCAAAGTTCACTTAAGCTAGGGTCAAGAAAATAACTTTTGATCTTGCTTAATTTTCACAACGCTTAAAAAAGGATGACATTTAGACCATGTATTTACATCTAAAAATGTATGAAACATTACCAGAGGTTGATATTTGTATATATTTTCACAAATGTCCCCGAAAATAGCACCAGATCAGTGTTGGTACCCAAATCAGTCCTCCCTTTGTGGTTGAGAAACATCAACAGGATGAGAAGGATGATGGATCTAGATTTTTGTCATTTTTTAGCTGGGGAAGGATCTCATCATATCTTTATCACTTGGGCTCAAAGGAGTTAGGTAGCACCGTGTTTAGGGTATGACCTACCCTCCTACTTTAGGCTCTACCTTTAGCCAGGGTGAGAGGACTGATAAGGAAAAAATATGTCTCGTTAATGCACAATTAATGATCTTATCTTACTCTCTTTTTTACCATGTTTGACTACATTTTGTGACTTTTATTTGATCTAATGTAAGTTAGGATGTAATTGTCCATCTTTTATTGAATATTGATTCTAAAGTTTAAAATATCTGTAATTCCTAACAAAGTGTGTGGAAATTCATTTTTTGTACTTAAAAAGGTCATAATCAGTAAGAGAATGGAGTATGAAGCTATCAACATGTTTTGGGAGCCTTGTCTTCAATACGGATCAGACTTAGTTATGGAACTTACATACTTATTTCTGGAAATCTATCACATAATTTATGAGCTTTATCACTTAGTTTAGGAACTGTCAGACTTAGTTCCGGAACCCCAACACTTAGTTCTAGAACTCATGTGTTTAGCTCTGAAAATCCTGTGTTTAGCTCGAGAAATTTTATGGTTAGATAAAAAATAGTCTCCTTTAGTTCTGGAACTTCTTCAAAATTCCAGAACCAATGGGAATCTATTATTTGGATGACATCCAATGATAGAGAAATCAATGAATCCTTTCAATCAGGAGCATATCAAAATATTTATGATTCTTCCTACTAGAAGATCCAAGGATAACTTATGAGACAACTATATGTCCAACAAGGTTCCAAATTCAACATCTATATTGGGCATAATTCAGTTCCATCTAAATTGGTAGAACAGTTATGGTTGTAAATGCATCTTTGAAATAAATACATATATAAATACTTGTAGATAGATTTTATATATATATATATATATATATATATATATATATATATATACATACATACATACATACATACATATAGAGATAGAGATATAGAAATATTCAATACGTTTTTGTAAGACATAATATTTCAGAAACAAAATAGCCACTTCATTTTGAGATAATATTACCTTGTAAAATCTTGATTCAAGGTGAAGCAAGGGCCCACTCCTCCAAGAACTAGGATTCTTGTTTCATTGGTATTTATATTTCAAAAGAAACTAGTGTAGATCTGTTAATTTTGTAAATGTATTGGATTCTTTAAATTAAATTTTTTTTTATACTTTTCCCTATAGGTGTTATAGACTATATTTTCATTTCCTTGTAAGCTCTTTACAACATTTTTTACTCGTGTGTTTATTTCCAAGGAAAATGTGTTTACTTATGCATTGTGTGTTTATTTATAGCAATCTATTTATTTTTGTACGTGTGTTTATTTCCAGCAAGTCATTCTAGCAATGACTGTTTATTTCAACAAGTTTATTACAAGATAGAGATAATAAGGCTTTGGCCATGGAATCCTAAGGACACTACAAAAAAAACCCCAAAAATTAAAATAACAAATACCTATAGGAAATTACTAGATCACTAGTATTTTCTTGTTGCATATAGCTTCGGACACCCCCTAGTTTGAATATCACATCAACAAAGAGTTGATAAAATGAAGGGAATAACGACACCCATCATTTTTGGTGTTGTTTCTAGGGACCAAATAGTTAGAATTTTCTAATTAGGTGTCAAAATAACAACAATCATATATCTAGTAATTGAAGAATCTTCCATAACATCATCATAAGATTTATGAGTAGACCAAGAGACTCCAAGGGTTGATTCCTTTAAAAAATATCTAAAAAATAATCATCGTCATCTTCTCGATCAAATAAGTAAGTTGACCAATAATTAGAAGCACCATTTTCCCCTATTAGATAAGAAGCAGAATTGCCACCTTTGGAATTCTTAGATCAGTCACCAGAAGGAAGTGCAACCTTTAGAAAGAGGATTATATCCAAAGACCCATTTAGATCAAGTTTTGATTCACAATTCAGTAGTCAACCTCCTACTCTTGACTTTTCACCTTCCCCAAAATAAATCACATACCATATTGATTGGGAGAAAAGTCTAGAAGTTACTGCAAAAATCTTTAGAAAGAGGATTATATCCAAAGACCCATTTAGATCAAGTTTTGATTCACAATTCAGTAGTCAACCTCCTACTCTTGACTTTTCACCTTCCCCAAAATAAATCACATACCATATTGATTGGGAGAAAAGTCTAGAAGTTACTGCAAAAATGACACGAGAAGCTAAAAGAGAACCTGATAGGACCTTTACTTATCCAATTCAGTTGGACGATGATGATACACCCATGAATAATATTTCACCTGCACATTTACCCACATTTAGAGGAATGTCATCTTAATACCCTAGCCAATTTCTATTTGAATTTAAAGTACTGTTAGACTTATGATTATAAAATAGATAATCAGAGGCTCAAGTTGTTTGCATCTACCCTGAAGGATGCAACAATGAGGTGGTTTATGGGATTAACATCTAATTCTATTACCGCTTGAGAAAAAATGGAATTTACATTCCTAGACAAGTATTAAGATTACTGTAGAGGGAGGAATAGAAAGGAAGAATTTTTCAAAATCAAGTAGGAGGAGGATGAGAATATAGAAGATTATTTAGACATATTCCTCTTTATGAGTAAAATATGTGGATTTTTACTACAAGAGGAGTTAAGAAAAACCATTTTTCTTAAAGTTATAGATGATGAATCTAGGGAGGCCCTTGATTTGATGGGAGGTGGAAACATTGATCAATTAAAAATGAATGATATTAAATACATTTGTAGAAGCTATTCAATAACAAGGGGTGGACCTAGAAAAGGAAAAAAAGTTATAAGTTTGAACTCAGATATGAACAAACTAATGGATGAACTAGAAAACTTTAAAATAGATATTTTAGTTCAATTAACCTCCACCATGGATGGATTGCAAGCTAAAGCAAATGCTAAAACTGAACCACTAGCTATGTATTGTCCTAGATGCAGGAAGAAGCATGCAATAAGAGATTGAACCCTGGATAAAATAGAAATGTGTCTTATCTGTGAATCTAGGGACCATGAGAGTAGTGCATGTTCTCTTCTTCCATTTATTAGAAAATCAATTGAAACAAAATAGCACTCCATCCATATCAGAAGAAGTAAATTTTGTCTAGGGTAAGTGCACCAAGTTGAGGGGCCAAAAGGGGGTCTTAAGTGGACACATTTTTCTGAAAAAAACTTCAACTTCTACAAGTTTTTTGAAATAGTTACACTCAAAATTGGAAGGTTTTCTAGAAATATGAATCATAGCATTTTGAGTCTAGTTTATAATCTACTAAATTTTATTGAAAACAGATAAGTTTAAGTGAGTTAAACAACTAAAATACCAACAGATGCTCATATTTTTGTTAAAAACATAATAGAATGACTTTCGTGCCCCCCACCATTTTTTGAGCACCATTTAGTATTTTTGAAAACCCTTTGGTAGAAAGATAACTAGGAGCATCTAGTTTGGGCTCCATGTTTTTTAAGATTTTTATAGTGAATATTTTTTTTATTTATGATATTTCTAGTACATAAATTTTATGTTTTGAAAAATAACAGAGCTCCAACCGTGCCCCCCCCCCCCCCAACTACCTCAAAAAATATCGAAAATTAGATTTTTTTTGAATATGTATAGAATTATGCCTAGTTTGTGCTAGTATAAGTTTTTTTAAGTTTTGATCACCCAAATAAAAGATACACCATGAAAGATAGACATATTTACACTTCAAAAAAATCTATAAAAAGGCATAGTTAGAAAATAAATAGTATGGAAACCTTATATTAGTCAGAAATTTTGAAAAATTATATTTTTAGAAAGAAGAAACTCTGCTCTATGTCGTGGTATATTTTTTTAAAAAATGAATCAATTGTTTTATTTTTATTTATCATAGAGGAAGTGGCATTTTTACATTTTCTTGCAAAAACACATTGTTTGTTGTGTTTGTATAGGTCCATGTCTCAGGCTTGGGGATCCAAATTGGATCCCAAGCCTTGAGGCATGACTTGGAAAAGGAGAATATACAAAACACGTACATGTTATAATGCATACATTGTTTTATTTGTTTATATATTGTGGCCCCCCAATGCCCCTTTCATCTCTTTCATGGGAATTCTACAAACATTCTATTTTTTCTACAATTTTATCTACATTCTTGCATGATTTTTTAGTAGTTCATTTTTTCCCCTACCCCACTAGTTGATTTTTTCTAATAATGGGTGATAAACATCGACCTAAGGAAAAGAGTAAAGTCAAGAACAAGACACTGGAGAAATTGGAAGAGAAGAGAATAAAGAAATTGAAGAGAATGCAAAAACTTTAAGCAGGGAAAGGTACATCTGTTATATAAAATACAACTAATGTATTAGAAAATGGGGATGAAATACATAATGAAAATGTAGAGAATAATGATTTTTCAATTAATAATGATATTGAATTGAATGATAATGTTGGTATGGATGAATAAATTGATATGAATCCAATTATTGAACCCTTTCCTAAGAATCCAAATGCTAACCCCGAAATTTGTATGAAAACACTGAATGAAGAAAGTAACCTTGTAAAAAAATATTCACCTCTAAGAAATCCTCCTTCCATTTTGTGAAGAAAACCAATTCACTTGATTGATATTGATAAAAAATTATAAAACCAAGGCCTGATAAAATGCCTGAAATAAATGTGAGAAGAAAAGCTAGTGGAATTTGGGATAACTACTTTGAGAATTTAAATGACACATAAAGATGTCAATTATTTGTTTCATTGATGCAATTAATTAAGATTTGACCTATAATGAAGACCCTGGGGTTAAGAACATCTAATGTTATGGATCAAAATGCGTCAATTGTTGAAAACATACATAAAGCATACCAAATTGTAGGTGGTAAAAGACACACCAAAGATAGTAATGCTACATGGTGTTCACTTACTAATTGTATAGTAAGCTATAAAATAGTTAATAAACACTTGATTAGAAAAATAAGTAGTGCTTTGAAGCTAAACACAAAAACACTAATGAAAGTAATAGACAGACGTAAATGTCTTGAGTCAGTCAATAACACTGACTATTAGGATTTCTCTAGTATACTTCCACGAAAAGACAAGAATACATATGATATTCTAAAATAATTAATTGTAAAATTTTGGAATGAGAACACAAAGGTGTCACCAAATAGAAGAGCTACAGTAAAAAGAAGAATAGGTTATCGTAATCATGAATCATGTGCAAAAAAAAATTTAGATATGACTCAAACAGAATTGTTCTCTAAGTTTAAGAATGAAAATACACAAATTAACATTAGCCAAAGATTCTTTGAAATGAGAAAACCCTTTTATGTGAAAATCAATCACTCACGTACCACTTGTTGTATGAATCATGTTGAATTTTCAATGCATTATGATGTTTTTTGTCAAATACATCGTGTTTTTCATACTAACATCATGTTGTAGGGGTGTGGACTAAATGTCCCACAAAAATCTTCAAGGGAATTTATTCTGACAATATTTTGTGAAAAATGAACAAGATAATTTTTTTTATAACAAAGCATGTTTGGATGGAATGTGCAATGTATGCGGTGTCTTTCCAAATTTGAAAAGTTGTATGCATGAGGAGAGTACATATTAAATAGGAAAATATTGGTTGATTTCAGAAAATATAAATCGGTGGCATATCAATTAAAATATGGAAAAGAATCTAAGAGGTGTGAGCTTGTTAGAAAAAAATTATATGTATAAGAATATATGGTCAAATTCAGAGAGGAAATTTTTTATGAGTATGCAAGGCACACACATAGACCTCGATGGTTGGATGAACAATTCAAGTTAAGAAAGGAAACATTCCCACTTGCTACTATTTTTTCAGTAGTTGACTTTGCAGAGAATTACACATTGTAGCCACAAATGAAGGTTCAGTCTCAATATTATAACTCAGTACAAGTTTTTATTTTCATGCATATAACATTCATGCACTCTCCTGAAAGCACTAAGAAAGATCAAAAAATATTAAGAGAGTATCATTTCTACATCAATGATGATCAGAAAAATTCTACAAAATATGTACACGTGTCTTTCCAGGTGTTTTATGTGAACTTGAGTGAGAGGAACATTAGTTTCGATCAACATTAAATTTGGTCAGACAACTGCACATCACAATTCAAGAATGCACAGATGTTTTTTTGGCTAAGAGGGATGCACAAAGAAACAAATGCGCAACATATTAAGAGTTTTACTAATGACATGGAAAAGGAGAGCATGATGGTGTAGGATCATGTGTGAAAAGAGCACTTGCAAGAGAAGAGTAAAAGTTTAAGAATGGTGTTAAATTTACAGATGTAAAAAACATTATTGATTGGTGTGTCAAGAATATGGGACATGAATCTCAAGAGAGATCAATGGTTCATAGATATTTTTTGTTGATAGAGGAACACCATCTGGAAAACTTTGAAGATTGTATGACAGTTGTAGGATCAAGTGATATGCACACATTCTGTAGTTACGATGCAAATGCTTGGACTATTTATACTAGGTGCATGACATGTTTTTGTATATCATGAATTTATTTTTTGTGGAATGAATGTGAGCCATAGAATTGGGTGGATGAATGGACTTGTAGACCTCTAATTCCAGTTGACACACATCAAGTTCCATGAGCATTACAACTTGCAAGGTCTTCAGATCAAATTATAACATCACCTGACTTTGACCAAGTCTTTGATTTAGTGTAAAAAGGTACATACATATATGTACATGTCATGTTTTAGATTTATAAATTATTAAATGGTCAACTCTTAATGTATTTTTAAATTGACTGAATAGTTTTACTTTGTGATACATAAGGCAAATTTTTGTAGTTATTGCGATGAAATTTAATGAAGATGGAACATAATACTTCTTGTCTCGTTATGTAGAGGGAAAAAATTTGACTTCCACAGTCATTGATGGTGAAGACCTTGAGTATCCCACTAGGTCAGTGGTAGTCACTAGAAATTGGCTTTGACGATATCCTATCAAAAAATCAAACATTTGGTTGTTTGAAGACTATGAAGTACATCGGAAAATACTTGACTATTCACATTTGGTCCTTGCAACAAATATTAAATTGATAAAATATCAAGGTCGGCCATCAAACAAAAATCTGTGGAAGGTTTGCTAATCAGATCATGAATTAATTCTTGCTACTATCAAGAATATATTTGATCCATGTGGTTCATTGGATTGAATTTGCAAAGGTATGTTCTTCATGAATTTGATTTGAATATTTACTTTAATGATTTTGTTTAAATTTTTTATGATTTAAAATTATATTTAATTGCTTACTAACATGTTTATGTAGATTAGTGGTGCCAAAAAAGATTCCACCTTCACATGGTTGGCATTATAAGTAGATAATTGATTATTCTCGAAGCCAAGTGAAGCTAAGAGAAATTAAATATTAGAAAGGAACAAAAAAAAAATCTCATTTCACCACCTATATTGTACAAATATATTATTAAAATTCTCATTTCACCACCTATATTATTAAGGTGATTGGCAATGGACAACCTTACGCTGACTCAGACTGCACTATTTCGTGTGTTTGCAAATAGTAGGACAACGAGAGAACCAAATGGAGATGGAGAAAATCACAAGAGGATTTCGTAGAGGGCCATGACATGGAGGTATTATATCTAATGATACGTCTCTAGGTGCCATGAAGTTTGAGAAATCACCCATCAAAGATATAGCGTGTTTTAGCCTCAGGGCTCTTAAGGGACTATGCCCAGACAGGGTAGCCTGAAAGCACATGTAATGTAGGGAACCAAAAAAAATCCTCCACTAGCATTCACCTGGCCACCCTGATGTGTTGGCTTAGTTGGTTTGGTCTTACGAGCTTTTGTTTGTAAACTATAGCATCTGGAAGCCGTACACTTACTTAAACTATAGTATTTTGCGTGTTTGAAAATAGTAGGACAATGAGATAACCGAATGGATATGGAGAAAACCATGAGATGATTTTGTAGAGGGCCTTGAATTGGAGGTCTTGGATCTGATGATACGTTTCTAGGTGCCACAGAGTCTGAGAAATCACCCGTCGAAGATATAATGTGATTTAGCCTCTAGGCTCTTAAGGGACTATACCCAAACGAGGTAGTCTGAAATCACAAGTAGCATAGGGAACCATAAAAAATCCTCCACTAGAGTTCACTTGGACACCCCAACATATTGGCGTAGTTGGTTTGGTCCCATGAGCTTCTATTTGCAAAATATATCGTCTGGCATCCGTACACTGACTCAGACTCCAGTATTTCACGTGTTTACAAGCAATAGGACAACAAGAGAACCAAATGGAGATGGAGAAAACCACAAGAGGATTTCCTAGAGGGACCTGACCTGGAGTTCTTAGATCTGATGAGACATATCTAGGTTCCATAGAGTTCGACAAATCACCCGTTGAAGATATAGTGTGTTTTGGCCTCAGGGCTCTTAAGGGACTACGCCCAGACGAGGTAGCCTGAAACCATAGGAGTGTAGGGAACCAAAATAAAGACTCCACTAGCATTCACTTGGCCACCCTGACATGTTGGTGTAGTTGGTTTGGTCCCACGAACTTCCATTTACAAACTATAGCATCTGACAACCCTATATTAACTCAAACTGTAGTATTTTATGCATTTGTAAACAATAGGACAGCGAGAGATCCAAATGGATATGGAGAAAACCATGAGAGGTTTTTCATAGACGGGTTCAAAATGAAGGTTTTGGATCTGATGATACATCTCTAGGTGCCACTGAGTATGATAAATCACTTGTACAATATATAACGTGTTTTGGCCTCTAGGATCTTAAGAGATTATGACCATACGAGGTATCCTGAAAGAATAGGGAGTGTAGGGAACCAAAAAATCCTCTAATAGCATTCACTTGTCCACCTTGATGTGTTGGCGTAGTTGGTTCGGTCCCACAAGCTACCCTTTGTAAAATACAGCATCTAGCAGCTTTATACTGACTCAGACTACACTATTCCACACGTTTACAAACAACAGGACAGCAAGAGAACCAAATGGAGATGGATAAAACCATGATAGGATTTCATAGAGGGCTCCAATGTGGAGGTCTCAGATCTGACGAGATGTCTCTAGGTTCCACGAAGTCTGATAAATCACTCATCGAAGATATAACATGTTTTTCCCTCATGGCTCTTAAGGGACTACGCCCAAATGAGGTAGCCCGAAAGCATGGGTAGCATAGGGAACCAAAAAAATCCTCCACTAGCATTCACCAAGCTATCTAGATGTGTTGTCCTAGACAGTTCGGTCCCACAAGCTTCTGTTTGCAAACTATAGCATTTGATAGCCCTACACTGAATCAAAATACACTATTTCGAGTGTTTCCAAACAATAGGACAGTAAGAGAACTGAATGGAGATGGATAAAAATGTGAGAGTATTTATTATAGGGATTCAACATGGAGTTTTTGGATCTGACGAGACGTCTTTAGGTGCCACAGAGTCCAAGAAATCACCCGTCAAAGATATAGTTTGTTTTAGCCTCAAGGCTCTTAAGGGACTACACTCGGATGAGGTAGCCCGAAAGCACGGCTAGCATAGGGAACCAAAAAAATCCTCCACTAGTGTTCACCATTCCATTTGGATGTGTTGGCCCAAACGGTTTAGTCCCATAAGCTACCGTTTGCAAAATAAAGCATCTAGCAGCCTTACATTGACTCAAACTACACTATTTCGTGTGTTTACAAACAATAGGACAACGAGAGAACCGAATGGAAATGGAGAAAGCTGTGAGAGGATTTCATAGAGGGATTCAACATGGAGGTTTTGGATCTAACGAGACATCTCTAGGTGCCATGAAGTCAGAGAAATCACATGTCAAAGATATAAGGTTTTTTGGTCTCACTGCTCTTATGAGACTACGCCCAAACGAGGTAGCCCGAAAGCATGGGGAGCGTAGGGAACCACAAAAAATTCTCCTCTAGTGTTCACCAAGCCATTTGGATGTGTTGGCCCATACGGTTTGGTCCCACAAGCTACCGTTTGTAAAATACAACATCTAGCAACCTTACACTAACTCAGACTACACTATTTCGGGTATTTACAAACAATAGGACAACAAGATAACCAAATGGATATGGAGAAAACCATGAGAGTATTTCATATAGGGCCCTGACATGGAGGTTTCATATCTAACGAGACTTCTCTTGGTTCCACAGAGTCCAAGAAATCACCCGTTGAAGATATAGCTTATTTTGGCCTTAGGGCTCTTAAGAGCCTACGCTCGGATGAGGTAGCCTGAAAGCATGGGTGGAAGAAACCACCAATGTTCAATGATTTTACCACATGATACAACTATGTATACTATGAACTTAGATTTTTTGGGGAGACCACCAATCTCCCAACTGTTCATTTTGAAAGAATGAATATCTTCAATCAAATAGAGAATGAAGATCCTGAATTTTTTTTGGCATTACAAAAGGTTGTTTGTGCCCAAAAATAAGCTGAAGGCCATATAAATTTTCAATATTCAACTTTATATGACAATGAAAATTGTGAAGAAAAAAAATTATCTGAAGATTTCACTATGATTCAAGAAGAAATGTCTCTTGAAAGTCATAAAGTGTTAATTTGATTACCCAAAAACATCTGGAAGAACTTAAAGAGAAGATACAAGCAGAAGAAAAGGAAAAATGGGAAGCGTGGAAGGATCACAACTTAAGTGGAATGGAAGATCTATGTGATTTTGTTGATAGAATCATGGATAATCTTAAGGACAACATGCCAAGTTGATTATTTTTATTAATCCCAACTATGTCAACTTCACAAATCAAACAAGGTAGTTCTAAAAGCAACATACTGGCAAGAAAAACTACAATAAAGTATTGATAATTGAGCCTAAAACTCGTTTAGAATTGTAATTTATTTTTTGATTGATCATTCACCCATAGTTTCTTTTCTAAAAGAAAAATTCATTCTATATGTGAGAAATAGAATGTTGATTTAGTCTATTACTCTGACTATTTAGGTTAGATTTCTATAGTCGTTGAATGAAAGTTTGAAGCTCTTCAGTACTAACATGGAAAATTTTTGAGGGCCCTATGAAATCCTCTGGTGGTTTTATCCATATGCATCAGGTTCTCTCGTTGTCCTATGGTTTACAAATGCACAAAATAGTGCAGTCTAAGTCAGTGTAAGGCTGTCAGACACTATATTTTACAAATGGTAGCTCACGGGACCAAACTGTCTAGGATAACATGTCTAAATTACATGGTGAATGCTACTAGAGTCTTAATTTTGGTTCCCTATTCTCCCTATGCTTTCAAGCTACCTCATCCAGACGTATTCCCTTTAGAGCCCTAAGGCCCAAACATGCTATATATTTAACGGGTGATGTCTCGGACTCTGTGGCACTGTTAGTGCAAATTCATAGCACCCCCAAATGAGTTATGGATCTATTTTTCTAAGGAAAAATCATTTGGTGTGATTACACAACATTGAGCTTTCCCAAAGTGTGGGACCTTTGCAAATGGGGAAAGCTCTCCAGAGAAGGTTGGTTCCTATTCCTAAACTACCTGCCACAAGCTATTCTAGTGTAGGAAAGCTAATCTAATCCTAATCTTAGTTCCAAGGAGACAGGAGAGAAAGAAAACTAGAAAAAATAGAGCCTACACTAAAACAGTGATACACCCAAGAAGGAAAATGTTGATCATCTATCAAAACTGCCATGGAACAAGAAGAGGTGAGCAATGGAAGAATGAACAAGTGCATCACAAACCAAAGATGGATTTCACACAAAAAATGTTCCAGAACTCCATGAACACAGCTCCAAAACCTATAATGAAAATCCAAACATGCACAAATACCTGCAATGAAGAGAGGCAAGAAGAAAACAACCAAAAAACGAGAAAGGATGAAAAAATACATCACAAAACACATTTTTTATTGCTCTAGAAGTTTCAACAGAACATCATTTTACAGGTAAGAGGAAAAAATTCCATTATAGAGTAGGGGAGGAGGTTCAAACTCCATTTTCAACCCTGGGGAAGAAAAGAAGGGAGGGCAAAGAAGAAAGAATGAAAAACTCTTTACAAATGAACCAAAACTGGCTTTTATGGCTCAAACAGAATGAAAGAAATGAGAAAACGCGGGAAAATTGATTTGACATCTCTAACCACCAAAAAGATTCATTAAAATAGCAATGGAACCCTCTCAAATAATTTTTTTGATGCATTCGGCCATGATGGATAAGAAACAGATGCCATACTTCATCAATTTTGGTGGTTGGGGGTCAGTTCTACATTTTTTCCTGTGCTAGAGATGTTTTTCTATTTTTCTCCTACAAAACTCCATCAAAATTCAAAATTGAGGGGTCCATCGTGTGGATAATTTAAATAGATTTTGAATGACACCAAAATCATGAAAATACGAACTTTGGTGTGAAAGATATGCCCCTCTAAAGATTTAGGGCAAAAAATAGGTTCGCGGGCCGAAATTTAAACTTTTTCCCTCTTTTTTCAAATTGGGAAAATTTCTTAAAAACTCTCCACACCCCACTCCTCTGATGACACGTGGTGCCCTCTAGTTGATCTACGGCTTCAAAACAACATTTTTCCCCTTTGCTCAAAATTGGGAATTTTTCCCAAAATTCTCCACAGCCCCGCCGCTCTGAGACACGTGGCATCTTCTGATCTACTGCGGAGATGCGGTTCCAGTTTGTACCTTTGCACTTTTACCACTTTGGAAAAAATTCCAAAATCCTCCTGATGCCCCAACTCCTGCCAATGAATGGATGCATGGCATCTTTTTCTTAGCTCGGCGGGGATGCGCTCCTATTTTTTCCTTTGACACATTTCGACCTAACGCTAAAAAACTTGAAGTCCTTCCACCCTTGCTGCTCCATTTTGACATGTGGCATCATGTCATTGGCTACGGGCCTTAATAAAATTTTCTTCATTCTCCTTTGCGGGATTTCAGGATGAAATTTTCCTTTGAGTTATTTTCCCAAAAGGGCTAAGTGCCAAAAACTTTCTCGCAGGTCCACCTTGGCAAATTTTCCCTCCAAACTCCACTTAGCCATAACTCAAAAACTACAAGGAGTTAGGAGGACTTATTTACCTTTCTATAAAGGGGAAGAAAAATCCTATTTGATGAAGCCATTTCTAGAATATTTTGAGTGGTTAAAATGTGTGAAAATTGAAATTGAAACATAAGAAAGGAAAGAATGAAGGCAAGCTAGCCAAAATAAGCAGGGGCTCATTTTGGATAACAATTTTGGCGACTCAGAGGGTTCATCTGCCTACTAGATGAATGATCAGTGGCATTTGAAGAATCCATTAGGCATGGATTCAAGCATGATAAATTGATTCTGATCTGAACTATGTAAATATGACCTCTGAGCCACTTAGAAACCCACTGAAACTTGGAGTTGATCTTCACCAAAATGCTATTGAAATGAACTATGCAAGAGCAACCAAAACAACACCAAAAAACTATGTACAAAATTAGAAATCATACATACCCCAAGTGGGATATGTGGAGTGTGCACAAGAACTTCTACTAAAAAAAAACCTATCTACTCTACTCTAACTGGAAGCAAAGGTAAGCTAAACAAAGCCTGCAACTGGTTGTGTAAAATAGCTTCCTTTTCTCAAAATGGGTAGCCATGCAAATGATTTGGGGCTGATCATGGCTGTTAGTATGAGTGAAAAAATAACTACAAGCTGATCTTCCACCCAAATCAATAAGGTGTCAGCTGAAATCAAATTAGATACCTCTTTTAGTTGCTCTGCATTTGGATTGAAGAGGTATGGCAGTTGATCCTTGGCACTTTACATATCATCCTCATGCTTAGAAGCAAGCATGACTGGTTGTTGCTTCTCCTTTGTCTTTAATGAATCCAAGTACCTGATTGGGCATGGTTCAATCCTTTTGAATGTCCATAGCTATGAAATTTAACTCCAAAAATGGAGTCTTCTTATGGAGCTTCCTAAATGGATGGTGTGGAAGCAATGGTGGAACTATTTTGTCTTTTTCCTTCATCTTCCAGTGAAGAACATGGAAGATTAATATCTTCCAACCTTGATTCCAAAAGGATGCTATAAAATGCAGGCTGCTGCAAATGAATTCTCTCCTTCATGGCAGCAGGTTCTTGTGTTTGGAAGATGGATGATGAAGGAAAAAACAATGTTATTTCAACTGGTTCCTCTCCATCAAAACAATCCTCTAAATTTGATAGATAAACTACCTCCTTGTTGTCCTACTGCAAATTCTCAACCTCTTTCATGGTGTTCTTTTGATCTGTAACTTGATCAAAATGGTTATCTTCATTCTCAAAGATGAAGTTTGAAAGATCAAACTCTTCTTCAACACTGGAGCTTGAAGAGAATGAAGTAGAAGGAAGAACTGAAGGTTCTTCTATAGCCTGTTTTGTGTTCAAAGCTTTTGGAGCTGCACTTTTCTCCTCCATAGCTAGAATGTGCTCCTCTTCTTTTGGATTTGGAGAAGCTTCTCCTTCCTCTGTTGCTTGAATACAATCTTGCTCTTGAATGACCTCTTCCTCTAGCATGAATTTTGTCAAATCAAACTCTTCAATCTGTTGTTCTAGAGGACAAGTTGAGGCTGCAAGATGTAACACCCGTAAAACAAACCCTCTATAGATCTATGATTAAACTAGGCTTAGTTAGCTTAAAGATAAATACTATTTTTTTTGGGTTAAATAATATCACAAGCATAGTCTAAGACACACACACATGTTTGAATCTACCACAAGAGGAGATCAAAGTTATGATTTTGCATACATTTAGTTTTATATGTTCATTAAGATCTAATATAATTATTTACTTTGGTAAATCATGTCTCTTGTGAAAACTGATGTTTCTGATGTCTCCATGTACAAAACATAAGGTTTCATAAGCTTTTGAAGTAGTAGGCCCCAGCCCGTAGCAACTCCAGTTGTGCTCCTACGGTAGTCTGTAGCAACTAGTTGTCCTCCTATAGTAACCCGTAGCAACTGGCTATAATCCTACAACATCCCGTAGCAACTGGATATGCACCTACAGCTTCCCATAACAACTCCAAGCCTACCCACAACAACTCTGGTTGTGCACCTACAACCGCCCGTAGCAACTCCAGGCCTACCCGTAGCAACTCTAGCTATGCACCTACAACCACCCATAGCAACTCCAAGCCTGCCCATAGTAAATCTTGTTTTGCACCTTCATCTGACCATAGAAAATCTAGGCCTATCCATAGCAACTCTATTTGTACACCTACAGCCACCCGTAGCAACTCCAGGCCTGCCCGTAGCAACTCTGGTTGCGCACCTTCAACCACCCGTAGCAACTCCATGCCTGCCCGTAGCAACTCTGGTTATGCACCTACAACTACCCATATAAACTCTATGCCTTCCCATATAAACTCTTGTTGTGCACCTATAGCTTCCCATAGCAACTCTAGGCCTTCCCATAGCAACTCTGGCTGTGAACCTATAGCAGCCCGTAGCATCTTCCAGAACTACATGCAGCAAGAACTTAAAAATGCTATAACTTTTGACTGGGAACTCGGTTTTTGATAAAATTTAACTTTTTGGAAAGGTGAAGACATGTAACTTGCACATAAATATTAAAACTTAGGATTAGATGAGGTTTAGAAAGTCATTTTTTTAAAACAGTCCTGTAGGCTCCTATAGTCAAGATTGGCAATTTTCTGAGTGAATCCTTCTGTTAAAATTGTTTGATTGAAAGCTTCTAAGGTAAATTCCTTGCATATGTAGGTCTGTCTTGGGTCTTTTTTGGTCTTGCAAGGTTTATTTGGTTCACTTCATTCATTACTTAACGGTTTGAGGGGTTGTTTGGTTCATTAGTTGGTTGATTAAGCATATATGCAAAGTGAAATAAGGGAAGATCATATTACTACGTTCTAAATGACTGAAACAAAAACTCTTAAGTATGTAAGAACATAATTTAAAGTCATTTCATATTATCTTAAAACAAACTTATTTCTTCAACAATTGATAACAAGATCTAAACGAAGTCCTTCTTATTCTTTATAGATTGAATCTTTCCCAACAAGACAAGTAACAAGAAAAACATAATTCCCTTATGTAAGATTTTCTTCCAACATTCCAAAATAGAGAATTACATGCATTTGAATGATTCTTACTTACACCAACTCATACCAATGAATGCAACAAAGTAATTCTTTTAATCATTTCAAATGCAATATACAAAACACAACTCGATCCTTTTACATTCTTTCAAGCATGAAGTTACATTACGATTGAGCAATCAACTTGGAAAAATGCAATCCAATGGAGGTAGCAACATATCTCTTTTTTCATTATGCCATGAATGCACAAATACAATACCATAACAGTTCTCTAAACAACAAGAAGACAAGATTGTTTCCCTTTCTCAAATCAAAATACATCTTGCATGGTCAATACAACATCTTTACAATATAATGAAAGTTACAGTCCATCCACAAAGATTTGGTAAAGGAAATTATAGCAAGAAGTAAACTAACAATGATGAATGTTAACTCTTCACCATGACTGATTTCAAAACAACAACATGCTTTAGATGTTTCCTTTGATTGATCGCATCAAGAAGAGAGGGGGAAAGGCAATGCTCTCTGCCCAACAAAGATATCCAATGAAGACATGAAGCCTATCTCATCATTGGCCCCCGAGCCCCAACCAAAAAACAATGAAAGATGGGGTTCAATGCATGGCAACATCCACATGCTTACACAACACACAGAGGAAGATTTTTAGCAAACAAAATAACCAAGACACACATATAGATTTCCATCGTATTTCATAATCAAACAGCACATAGGCTCTATTTAATCATGCCAAAGGATCAAGGACTATGGGGGAAGCTTCTTATGCCTCCCAATTGTGAATTAGGCATACAACTATAATCATACCACCAATATAACATATCATATCCTGTAAACCTTATGCCTCCCAACCCCTCCTTATGCCCCCTCACAAACTCTCCCTTATGCCCCTCCAAAAATTTTTCCTTATGCCCCCCACAAGTAAGAAATGCAAGCTATTTATTTTCCATGGTGGATCCCAAACCCAAAACTCCCTCCACAAAACTCTGATGCCCATGACATTCCCTTATGCCCCCCGTAATGATTCCCTGTAGCCTTCTCCCACACCATCCCTAGGCAGTCTACCCAACAAAACAAATGGAGAAGAGACACACATTTACAGTCCATAATAACATGCAAGAAAACAATAGTATAAAGATGAACAATCTCTTACCTTTCCATAGCAATGACAACACCTTTGCAAGCAAAAAAAGACAGCCCAAAATATTAATTTGAATGTCCACAAAATAGTCTTCAAAACAGCAACAAGAATGCCCAACTCACAGTTTAGAAACAACAGTCTTCAAATACAAGAATGCAGCCCCAATGGTCACTTGAATGTCCACCAAAATAGTCCTCAAAACAGCAACAAGAATTTCCAAATCACAGTTTAAAAACAACAGCTTCCAATGCCAATAATGCAGCCCTAACAGTCACTTGCATGTCCACCAAAACAGTTCTCAAAACAACAACAATAATGCCCAAAAAGACAGTCCAACAACAATCTTGAATGGAGGTGAAATGATAGTCCAAAAATAATAGCTTCAAACTCCAAAAAGATAGTCCAACAACAAGCTTGAATGGAGGTGAAATGATAGTCCAAAAATAACAGCTTCAAATGCCAAAAAATACAGTCCAATAGCAAGCTTGAATGAATATGAAATGATAGTCTAAAAATAGTAGCCTCAAATTCCAAGAGGATAGTCTAATAGTAAGCTTGAATGGAGTCAAAATGACAGTCAAAAACATCTCTCTCTAACACCAAGGAGACAATCTAACAGCAACATCCCAGCAAGAGAAGAACTCCCATGGCTTTCATAACATGCAGCTCCAAAATAGCAAAAAGAAGAAGAAGAGAAAAAAATGTGACTCTTTCCAGCTCTCTCCAAAAATACAAGTGAAAAAATAATAATAATAAATGAAAACCAAAAAAATAATGTAAAGTCTTCATGCCAATCAAATTGAATTTACTTGCAAGCCTCCACTTACACCTCAAGGAAAACAAGTTAAATTTTTGTAGGAAAGTACACTTACACAAGCAAGATTGATGAACAAAAATCATTTAAGAGGCAAAAGTAAACACTCCAATCAAGATAAAGTTGGTATGAAGATTTTAATGGGTGTGGGAAAAGTTTAGCTTGTCCCACAATCTTCCAAAAACACCCTCCAAGTACAAATCTAAGTTTCAAGATGGTGAAGTGTTTTATACTCGAAAGATCAACTCCCTTGCATACATTAAATGCAAGGATCAAAACATTAATAACTATATTTAAGTAAGTCTTATTTAAATCTATCTTTCACATTCTAATTAAATAAAGGAATGAACACATTCACAAATAAAACACATGCAAGATAACAATAAAAGAAGGACCACATACTAACATACGCAAACCCCAATGGTCACATACAAAGGCGATCCCCCCCATAGGAACCCCCCAACAACAAACAACATGCAAACGACTAGTTTCCATGGTGACCATGTTGAATCCATCCAAAATTCTGTTGTGGTTAGTCTCCAATCCCCCTGATGTATGATGTGATATAAAATAGCCTGCAAAATACAAATACCTCCTTCGGCCTCGTGGCCATATCAGAATGCTCAAAAATAATATATTATAAATTTAAACATCATAAGTATAACTACATAACACAACATCAAAATAGTGACCATATCATTTTATAAATTAAATCAACCATTCTATCATCATTTAAAATTTTCATTTTCTATATATAATCAAATGATTAAACATCAAATATCTGGATGTCATCAATGATATAACTACGTCAAATAAAGCATCAACATATATATATATATATATATATATATATATAATGTTTATAATAATCATCATGCATCCTATATAAGTCCAGTCAGTAATGAAGTCCATAATCCAACATCATACTAAACCAAGCCAAAATAGTGTCTAATACATAATCCATAGTCTAACGATAAAAAAAATAGTGTCGAAGGGAAGTGGGCACTACACAAGATCTTCTTCAGAGCTCCTTTCCTCTTCCATGGCTGATTGTGCAACTTTAATTGGATCAACATTTCCTTTAAGTAGAGTGCCAACATGGACACTACATTCTAAGAAAATTGATGACTGATCTTCTTCCTTTCCTTGTTCTTCTATCACTGTAACAAAATCAATCCTAACCACCACTTGTTCTTCAACCTTTACCTCCTCTGTAGGATTAACCATCAAGGGGATCTTTGTAAACCCGAATTTGGTAGCCCAAAACTCCAGATTGTCTGTCATTTCTCTTCTATTGGGATCCTCTTCTTATTGTTCTCCCTGACTATAATTATGATTTTTATCTTCCCAACATGGATTTGCGAATACAAGAGGAGGGGTGGGTTGTGACTCAACTAGTTTTACAATTATTTGTGGTGGTGGAGGAGGTAGAACCTCTTGTTTCTTTGGAGGGAATGGCTGTTTGGAAGGGAAAAGGATAGAAGAATTGAGATGAGGTGGAAGAATAGGGAATGGAGAAATGGAATCAACACTTGGGGCAGCATTCAATGGAAAGCTTGGAAATTGAAGCCTAAATTGAGATGGTGTTTCTTGAGGAGTAGAGAGAAAATTACCAGATAATGGTTTAGGATTTACCCATTGACAAGGCTGCCTGACACCAAGTTCATAGGCCTCTATCTCCACTATCCATTGTGCAAGATGGGGCAGCATCTCCACCATAAAGTCCAGCTTCTCTTGAGGGCTGAAGTGTCTTAGAAAAGTGCCAATCCATGGACAAGGTGCCCTGCAACCAATTCTGAAATCCTCGATTTGAGTTGCTGGCTTGGATTGCACCATGCCAATCTCCATTTTTTTGGATCTTCTCCAATAGACTAGCATCTTGAATTTTATTTTCTTCATCATATGCGTATTCTTGTGCTTGATATGCTTCATAGCCAAACTGATTTTGGCATTTCTCATATAGATAAGCATGATGATTTTGAATTTGTTCAAAATGTTGATTTGAAGGATTTGTAAAATATGTTGGAGGTGGGAAACATTGTTTTTGTTGTAAATGTGAATTCCATGGGGAAAATGAAGTTATGATTGCACAACTTCATGGAATGGAAAAGAGTGAAAGGGATGGAAATAAGAATGCATGGAACATGAATGAAAATGAATGGAAAGAGGGTCTACAACTTTTGAGATGGGTTATTGACTAGATGGAGTCACTAGATGTGTTTGCAATTAGCTCGAAATGCTAAAATCTTTACAGGAACACACCAACCTACAAAAAATGAAGTGGAAGACCTCTAAGGTCCCACCAAGCATGCCAAAATTGTTAGGGAAAATTTACAGCACCTCGAAAAGAGTTATGGATTTGCTTTTCTAAGGAAAACTCATTTAGTGTGATTGCACAACATTGAGCTTTCCCAAAGTGTGGGACCTTTGCAAATGGGGAAAGCTCTCTAGAGAAGGCTGGTTCCTCTTCCTAAACTACCTACCACAAGATATTCTAGTGTAGGAAACCTAATCTAATCCTAATATAACTTCCAAGGAGACATGGAGAGAAAGAAAACTAGAAAAAAAAGAGCCTACACTAAAATAATGATACACCAGAGAAGGAAAATGTTGATCATCTATCAAAACTGCCATGGAACAAGAAGAGGTGAGCAATGGAAGGATGGACAAGTGCATCACAAACCAAAGATGGATTTCACATGAAAAATGTTCAAAAATTCCATAAGCACAACTCAAAAACCTGTAATTAACATCCAAACATGCAAAAAATACCTACAATGAAGAGAGGCAAGAAGAAAACAACCAAAAAATGAGAAAACATGGACAAATGCATCACAAAACATGTTTTTTTATTTCTCCAAAAGTTTGCACAGAACATCATTTTAGGGGTAAGAGGAACAACTGCCATTATAGAGTAGGGGAGGAGGTTGAAACTCAATTTTTGACCTTGGGGAAGAAAAGAATGGAGGGTAGAGAAGAAAGAATGAACAACACTTTACAAATGAGCCAAAACTAGCTTTTATCGCTCGAACAAAATGAAAGAAATGAGAAAATGCGGGAAAATTGATTTGAAATCTCCAACCACCAACAATATTCTTTAAATCAGCAAGGGCACCTTCTCAAATCCATTTTTTATGGATTCAACCATGCTAGAGAAGAAACGGATGCCATACTTCATCAATTTTTGTGGTTGGGGGTTAGTTCTACATTTTTTCCTATCCTAGAGACATTTTCCCATTTTTATCCCACAAAACTCCATGAAAATTCAAAATTGAGGGGTCTATCATGTGGATAATTTCAATAGATTTTGAATGACACAAAAATTGTGAAAATCCGAGCTCTGGTGTGAAAGATATGCCCCTCTGAATATTTAGGGCAAAAATCGGGTTCGCAGGCCGAAATTTGAACTTTTCCCCTCTTTTTTCAAATTGGGAAAATTTCCCAAAAAATATCCACACCCCGCTCTTCTAATGACACATGGCACCCTCTAGGTTATCCATGGCTTCAAAACAACATTTTTCCCCTTTGCACAAAATTGGGAAATTTTCCCAAAATTCTCCACGGCCTCGCCGCTCCGAGACATGTGGCATCTTCTGATCTGCTGCAGAGATGTGGTTCCATTTTTTAACTTTGTGTGCTTTTACCACTTTGGAAAAAATTCCAAAATTCTCCCGATGCTCTGACTCCCACCGATGAATAGACACATGGCATCTTTTGCTTAGCTCGGCTGGGATGCGCTCCTATTTTTTCCTTTGACACATTTTGACCAAATGCTAAAAAACTTGAAGTCCTTCCACCCCCGCTGCTCTGCCTTGACATGTCACATCATTTCATAGGATGAGGGCCTTAAGTAAATTTTTATTCATTCTCCTTTGTGAGCTTGCGGGCCAAAATTTTCCTTTGAGTTTTTCTTCCCAAAAGGGCTAAATGCTAAAAAATTTCCCGCAGGTCCACCTTGGTAAATTTTCCCTCCAAACTTCGTCGAGCCATAACTCAAAAAATACAAGGAGTTAGGAGGACTTCTTTACCTTTCTGGAAAGGGGAAGAAAAATACTATCTAATGAAGTCATTTTTAGAATCTTTTGAGTGCTTATAATGTGTGAAAATTTAAATTGAAGCACACGGAAGGAAAGGATGAAGGTAAGTTAGCCAAAATAAGCAGTGGCTCATTTTAGATAATAGGCACCGAGAGACATTTTGTCAGATCTGAAACCTCCATATTGGGGCTCTCTACAAAATCCTATCGCAGTTTTATCCATATCCATTTGGTTCTCTTGCTATCCTATTGTTTGCAAATGCGTAAAATAATGCAGTCTGAGTCAGTGTAAGCCTGCTAGATGTTATATTTTGCAAACTATAGCTTGTGGGACCAAACCATCTAGACCAACACATCTGGATGGCTTAGTGAATGCTAGTGGAAGATTTGTTTTGGTTCCCTATGCTTCCCGTGATTTTGGGCTATCTCATCTGAGCATAGTCCCTTAAGATCCCTGAGGCCAAAACACGCTATATATTTGATGGGTGATTTCTCAAACTCCGTGGCACCTAGAGACATCTCATTAGATTCAAGACGTTCACATCGAGGCCCTCTATGAAAGACTCTCATAGTTTTCACCATCTCCATTCGATTCTCTTGATGTCCTATTGTTTGTAAATGCGCGAAATAGTGCAGTCTGAGTTAGTGTAGGGCTCCAAGACGCTTTAGTTTACAAACGGAAGCTCTTGGGACCAAACCAACTATGCAAAAATGTTGGGGTGGCTAAGTGAATGCTATTGGAGGATTTTCTTTGGTTCCCTACACTACCTGTCCTTTTGGGCTATCTCGTCCAGGCATAGTCCCTTAAGAGACCTCAGACCAAAACATGTTATATCTTCGACGGGTCATTTATCAGACTGCGTGGCACCTAGAGATGTCTCGTTAGATATGAGACCTCCATGTCGGGACCCTCTACAAAATACAATCATGGTTTTATCCATCTCTATCCAGTTCTCTCATTGTCCTATTTTTTGTAAACGCGTGAAATAGTGTAGTCTGAGTCAGTGTAAGGCTGCTAGATGTTGTATTTTGCAAATGGTAGCTTGTGGGACCAAACCAACTATGCCAACACATCGAGGTGGATAGGTGAATGATAGTGGAGGATTTCTTATGGTTCCCTATGTTCCCCATGATTTTGGGCTACCTTATTCGGGTAGTCTCTTGAGAGCCCTAAGACCAAAACATGTTATATCTTTGACATGTGATTTCTCAGACTCCGTGGCACCTAGAGATGTCTTGTCAAATCCTTAAACCTCCATGTTGAAGCCCTTCTAGAAATCCTCTCTCAATTTTCTTAATCTCCATTTTTTTCTCTCGTTTTCCTATTGTTTGCAAATGCATGAAATATTGTAGTCTGAGTCAGTGTAGGGCTCTCAGATACTGTAGTTTGAAAATAGAATCTCATGGAACCAAACCAACTATGAAAACACGACGTGGTGGCCAGGTGAACACTAGTGGAGGATTTTTTTTGGTTCCCTACGCTACCCATACTTTCGGGCTACCTCATCCAGGTGTAGTCCCTTAAGAGCCCTGAATGACTAGATTGGATTAAGAATTAATTTGATAGGGGCATGTCTAAGAACACAAGGGAGTTATCAATTACTTAGTAAATCTTTTTTTTTTTTTTTCTGGATGGGATTCAGCTAGCCTACGGCTTAGTGACCTTCCATTCATTGATAATTTATGCTATGATAAACTCATGGATGCTTTCAAAAGTGCCTTCAAAATGATAGGGGTAGTAATCAAGCCTAGTAAAGGGTGTGATGTGATTTCCAAATAACTGTAAATGTCTATAGATTTAAAGGTAATAACACGAATTGGAAAGGATTAGACAATCAATAATCATTGATTTTTTGAATCAGAATGTCATTGCATCTAGAGACATTCTCAAGCATTGGAGTAATATATATGGAGAGACATTCTCAAAATATCAACAAATTAAATGCATCAAATTGTGACGAATCTCATGTGTTTTAATAGGGGAGAATACTAAGAAGTATACAAGAATGTATTAAGTGCATGATAATATAGGAACCAATACAAAGAGACCATGAGAAAGAAGAAGTGAAAGTAAGGTAAATACAAATATACACATTGATAAATTGAATGAATAATTACTCAAATTAAGTAACTCTTTATATACATACATTATATAAATATTGATTTCTAAATTTGGATGCATATTATACACTAAAAATGCTAGTACATGTACATCACCAATCAATGAAAAAATAATCCATAATTTCTTAAATATTGTCAAGTGCACATCATATTAGTTTCATGCGAAAATAATCTCAGAAATGTAATGTCTCATACAAAATTATCAAGTTCCAAATAGTATTTTAATGTGCATAATAAATAAAAAAATGCCCAAATATGTCATATAACATCAAGTTCAAATTCCATATAGGCGTACATACAATGCCATGCATATAGGCATACAAAAACAATGTCATGTAAGACATATATTTCCTACTCATAAAAATATATCCCTCTCTTGGCCTTGCTCAAAGAAGGCCCTCCCTTAGAAGAAGATGGATATCTATGAGATCACTTTGGATCATCTGAGCCCATGCTTTGAGTCCTCTTCCGCTAAATACTCACTTGTAGATGAGCCTGTAAATGTAAACAATGTTTTTTTGACAAAACTTAATTTATATATGTTTTCAACATGTATTTAAGACCGTGCTAGAATGAAATTATTTACATAAATACACAAACTTACCGCAATTTTTCGATCATGCTGAATTTGCAGCTCACACTCAAATGAGTCATTGGGAGCTCCTGCAGTACAAATGGAGTTACGAAGATGACGAGATGGAGGATTCGGTGCCCTCGAAGTCAAAATGGAGGGGTTTAAAGTTCCCTACATACACATAAGATCAAAAAATATAACATCATAATTAGTGAAAATATAGCTAAGTGCATGTATGTACATAATGACAATATTTTAACTAATTTTATCAATATAGAACTATTGTTTTTACCCCACCACACCTGTGAATCAAATGAACAGGGTTGCTAGCTGTCACAGGTAACTTCTGTATATACACAATGAAGGACATTATTAACATAATTTAATAATTCTATAATGAAATACATTACTAACACGTAATTTAACATAATATGAATTACACGAGAAATTTAACAAAATTTACGTGTTGTTTGAATACCTCAGTGAGTTGCTGCACAGATGAAATCGCAGTGGAAACACCTTTATCTATTTGTCACAGAGATGGTGGGGTGTCTAGTGAAGTCAACATCTTTATCAAACATGTATATCACGTGAGTTAGATGGACATACAAGAACATACATATATTTGACTTCAAAACTTATATATATATATATATATATACACACACATGTATCTGAAAATTTAACATAATCAACATTCTAAATTACCTCTATGAATGTATGTGTACACATGGTGCTCACCTCCTGTGTTTGGGATGAAGATGCACCTCCCACACATTGTAATATCAATGTATATACATGTACAAATACAATTATTTCAAAAATTTAACATATATAAGTAAATCAAGTACTCCAAAATTTTTGTAACACACATAACAAAACATAAAAAAATTACCTATGAAGATGACGTCAATGAATGTAATCAAAATGTCTCACTCAAAAGGACATATGACATAATGACATTATCGTGTGCACCCCTAACACTAGGGGCACAAAAATCAGTACGCATGAAAGTATCATCCTCCTCTAGCCCCAAACATATGCTACCACATGACAAGCATAGATTTGGCCTCATACTAGTAATAAGGGAATAATATGTGTACCTCCGTGAGCATATGGCTCAAAAATATCCCTTGTATGTCAAACAAGGGTCACAGATATCCCTTGAAGCGTGTGGAGTGTATAAATCTCTATTGTCTCCTTCACTGCTTGAGGGAAAATCTTAGGGTGAGGTTGCTTCTGTGTGGGGAATCCACTCTATTGAATAGGTGCATGTTGTGCACCTGGTCAATCCTGTGCAAATATTTTTCCTTGGATCTAGGAATCTTGGAAATCAAAATAACTGGGGATCTCGTTGAGGATAAACTCACAATAGAGTTTCCTCATAAATTATAGTAGCAGCTCATTGTTATTACAAGGTGGAAAATCAAACACCATCCACCATCAGTCCTAAAAATTATTTTTAATCAAATTATTATTGTACCAATGGATGGGAAACCGTTTACATGACAACAGAACAGGAAAATTAGTGCGGGGGTCCGTGAATAAGGTGCATATGAGGTCTTTTGAAATTTCTTTTTTATTTACATCCACATATGACAATTTTTTGGAATAATAAATCCTATAATCCTCTCTATAATTTTTCCAATGATCAATTTTCCCCATTTCCATGTCAACTTGAACAAGTAATGCCTCCAATGTGTTTGCAAGAGATGCGTGGTGGGGGTTTATAGATTGTAAATCCCTAATTGTTTTGATTAAATCCTCAATTTCAATTTCATTTTCAAATATGTGGGTTGTTAAATCTTCTTGACTACCTGGGGGATGTTGATAAATTGTGTGAGTGTCGGAAGGGATGACAAGAATAACAGGGTTTGGTTGTGGTTGATTCCCTCGACCTCTAACTGTAAAAATTAAAAATATGTATTCAATTCAAATTTTAATCTATAATTATCATAGTTTAATGAAATTTTGAGAAAATAATTGTCCTTATCTCTTCTCCGTGGTGCCATCGTCGATTCAAATATTCTTGGCGATCCAGAAATAATCCTTTAAGCATGAGATCAAGTTGAGTGAAAAAACGTGAGGGCATGGTTAAGATTTGAAACTCATGTTTGAGGGAGATAAAATGATAGAGGCTTGGGCCTCTTTTTTATTCTATAACATACATAACGCATATACATTAGGTATGTTATAAATAAGAAATAGAGGCTTGGTCCTCTTTTTTTATTTATAACATGCATAACGTATACGTGTTATAATGCATACATACGTTGCGTTATGCTTTGGTAAATCCCAAACCTAAGAATTTAAAACGTGGTCATGTGTTATAATAGAACGTGTACATGCGTTTTTCTTTTTTTCAGGTTTTTTTCTACTTTTTGGTTCCCCTAACTTCATGCACTTACCCAAACATTGAACTTGATCATTACCTATGGTAAAGGTAAGTAGGATATCCCAAGTTAGTTCCTAACCCCTAGGAATGGTGCAATCTAATACGATCAAATATTTAACATAATAAAGTTGGGGGCAACTACCTATGAAGGTCCCTCAACGAGTATGGGGAATTTTCCATTTTAGGAATGAATTAGGGATTTTATCCTAGTATTCTTCTTTTATGATTCCTATTTGGGATTGGGGAGTTGTTCAACGTTTTTTGGAATGCTTGCTCATAATGGTGTGGGTGTTGAAAGCACCCACATTCTTTTGCTCAAAGGAGGACATATCCACAACGACAGAATCATAGCAAGAGATAACAACATTACAACAAGAAAAAACTAAAAAAGAACCAACATGTGGTAAACAGAGAAAAAAATCCCAATCACAATCAGTACATAATCCTAGAAACATATTAGTACCTCATGCATATGGTGCACTTCAAGAAGAAGACCAGTGGATCTAAATGTTATGGATTCTACCATAGATATTCACACTAGATCTAGATAAACTAACTGGTAACCTCACTTGTTATGGAGATGAGTTCAAATGATAGTCTGTATACTACTTCCAATTCTTTATAGTAGTGAAGGTTTTGTTCCCATGTTTCCGATAAAAACATGTTGCAACTAAATAATCGGTAGAAAATCTGATAAAACTCCATTCCTAGAGATACTTCAAGTAGTTATAGGGACCAAGGAATCAGATTTGGTGCATGAGCTGAGAAAATTAAATATTGAAATACCATTGTTACAAGCAGTCAAGTACATTCCAGAGTTGAACAAGTTTATCAAGATGTTATGTTTAAAAATACCTGGAAGAAAGAAGAAATACCCCAAGACTATTAAAGTAGATGAAACACATTGGGGATAACACCTTCAACAATAGGGACTAGACACATCCATATCAATAATGTTTTGGTTGATTTGGGAGCATCTATAAATTTGATGACAATGGACACTTTTAAAACATTACCATTAACAAGTATCCAACCTACTAACACCATATTGCAGATGGTAGACCAGTCCGTAGAAAAACCAGAATGAGTTATTGAATATGTGGCAGTTATGGTGGAGTCATGGGAATATCCAGTGGACTTCCTTTTATTGCAGTCAAAAGGTAAAACACTTGGTTATCCCAGTATTTTGGGAAGACCATGGTTAGCTACAGTTTCTACCTTAATCAATTGCAGATCAGGTGATATGACTATCCCAAATGGTAAGATTTCTAAGAAAATTTCTTTATACCCCTCTGCATGACCTTTTATTGATAATCAAGATCAATTATGGGTTGATGATCCTGACACTAATAAAAAAAATTCTTCTTTGGCTATGATAACGTTACAAGAGATGGAATATATGATTAATCAACTATTGAATGAACACCAACTATCCTTGGAACAATCTATCATAGTTCCAAAATCTACGGACTTAGTTCCGGAACCTACAGATTTAGTTCCAGAACCATCATATTTGTTTCTTAAACATTTCTACTTATCTCTGGAATTTCACAAGAACAACTCCCATAAAGTATAATAATCTCCCTTTGCTGGAAGAGCTTGTCTGTGGTGGTAATTATTTATATTGAAATAGCCATACTTAATCTTCTAATCTTTCATAGTTCCCCAGATTTGAAGAAATGGTGGGGAATGTTGTTGGAAACAACAACAGAATGAACAGACAAGTTTGACTCAATAAATGATAAGTAACATAATTTTTCCTAAATCAAAATTCACACCTTGTCAAGTACCCTTCTTGAGTTCATCAAAATTTTGGACATGTTGTTGCATACATATGTTATTACCAGAACCATGTCCGAATAAGTATCATAGGTGAACCCTGGTCAAGAAACATTAAGGTCAAGGAAAGAGAACCATACATGTTGAGGATTTTTAACCAGGTTAGATTTTCAACTTCCACCATAGTGGCAATGGGTACTGATCACTATGCTAAATTTATGATCAGTAATACCTATCATGAAGGATCATAATAGAGATCTTTCTTTCCCACTTAGGAAGGCCATCATTACATGAAATGACTCCATCAATCGTATCACCCATCACATTATATGCAATCATTCATCGGCAGTTAGGAGAAGATATAGTGAGGAATAATGCTAATTTCATAATAAGGGACATAAATCAAGGTAGCCAAATTGAAAAACTCCTCCAACTAGGTTTTCCTCTAGGACTGTCATCTGCAGATAGTCATTCTTGAAGAAACTAAAAAGAATGGAAAATGGATCCAATTTCTGTTGATTTTCAATAGCTAAACAAAGCCACACTGTTGGATTATTTTCACTTACCATTCATAACCAAGTTTGTGGACCTAACCTATACGTATGCTGATATAATAATTTTACAGAAAAGATGAAGCTTTCAGTGGATATCATCAAATAATGTTACTGATGAGCCCATCTGGTTGTAAGATTTTTATTTAGAATTTTTATCAGGTTGAGGGAATCACTTTCAACAATGAGGTTAGTTTTTCCAAATTTGGTATGCAATGCTCCACATCTTTTATTACCTTTCAAAGAGTTGCTATTAGCTCTATGGTTTGTAGACCTTCCCTGAATGATTAATAGTAGTGGCTGTACATCAGATGACCCAAATCATCTCTACATTGAGGCCACTCCACTAGATGATCCCCGGATTACCTTTTGTAGTACCATTAGTGTGAAGATTTAAGTCAACACTATCTCTGAGCCATGGGATCCAAGTGGTATTAATGATGGTCATCGCAACTGAAATGGGATTGCTATATAGGACACCACATTTCAAAAAGATGAATTCGGGTTCAGCAAAACACTTTTAATATTAAGTGAGATTTTACATTTATGCTACTTCCCCAAATCACAACAGTATCAAGTATTTTCCTGAAGTCCCAAAGTCACAAAGGTATAAAACTCATAGGGATTTTATGTGACTGCTCTTTAGAACACTGCCCCCATGTTTTCTCTACTTACCAAGGATAATCCATAAAGTATGGGATGAAAAATGGGTTTTTAGACATGCGATTGAGCCACTTGATGCCAAAACATAATGCACCCATTATTAAAATGGATTCTAAAATAGATTCCTTGGGAAACATCTAAACGAAATGCCTCAAATAATATTTAGAAGAAAAATACAAATAGAATGAGAGAAAGGACAATTAAGAGGAAAATGGGAAGAATGTATTCAAGATTATTAAGGCATAGTCACACATCCTACTATGAAGAGAGTAACCACGTCACTGAGAGAAATTTCACTACCAAGAGAAAGAATTTCCCGAAAGGTAATCCAAGAATATAAGCCAATCTTTGACATTATATCACAGGGTGAAATATTTGTACCAAATATCATAAATTAGGATACTTCCATGAACATACCAGTGGTTGGAGGGAGGGATAGGTACATGGTTACCTTCACTTTGACAAGAATTTGATATTACCATAAGTAGAGAATGGGGCAGGATAAAAACATCCTCCATGTGGTAGTTGATTTCTAGTCGAGATAGTGACCACTAGGAAGGAGAAGGAGTCCCATTAAGGCAACTTTCAAGATCACCGTAATTGTTTGTTGATCTTGTACCTAATACACCATCTAGGAATGAGACAACAAGGAGAAGGGGTGAAATAGTCAATATAGACACTTATAAATCTCCCATTTCACTAATATTGTAAGTGTGTTTGTAAGAGGTTGATCAAGAAAAATATGCACAGATAAACATTTCTCCCCAATCCACCATGTCTGTTCCAAAATTGGTATCTACTTCCCATTGGCTAATTTCCACCTGGTACCTATCTGACAGATAGATTTTAAAATCTCTTGACATAGAATTAGGGCAAATCATGACTGAGCCAACTTGAGGACATCTTTCAACAAAGAAGTCTTATCTTGAAGAAATATATTTTGAAATCAGCAACTGAGTCCATTATTGAATCCATCCCATTGTATAGCAATATGTCCAAGAGATCATATTGGTGTGATCCCTGCCAATAGCATAGTTCATATCAGCTATTACTAGTGAAAACCTAACCTGATAGAGCACTTAGTTTACAAACCACATTCTAGGAAATAGGGGTGTATTATTTTTCCCTTTCCTTCAGACCATGATAATACAAACTTAGTGTTTTTGATTTTTTCAATAATTGAAGCAACCGAGACAAGAATTTTAAGCAAAGGACACTAGAAGTAGTTAATGGATTTAGTTTTGCAGAATGGATTATTACAATTTATGGGGCACCTTAGGATATAGTTTGATTTAGGATGGCTCCTTTGCATCCTGCAATATTTCCTTTTGAATCTATCTATAACTAGATTCCAAATATGAATTTAGTTTCCTACCACCTTGAAAAAGTGGGAAGTAAAAAAAAAGGATTGGAAGGACATCCTTACCATGGTATTGTAATCAGGCAAAGAGATTGCTGTAATAGAGACTTTGTCTAGTGGCAGGAGTGTTTAATACAACTTGGAAGACTACTACAAGGTTGTTGACCAGTATGAATTAGTCTACTTAGAAGTGGATTGGTTACCTATTGAATTTGAACTACAAATCATTTTCAGTAGCTAAAGTGGGTATTGAGCCTCCATCACCGAAGCTATACCAAGTCGTAATGCGTCATCAATGAATTGGATGAGTTGAGAATAGAAGAAATTCAACAGAAAGAGATAATCCAAGATAAAAATAAGTAGTGGCATGACACACATATCAAGAAAAGACAATTCAAGGTAGGAGATTGGGCATTACTGTTTGATTCCAAATACCAGCAATTCAAGGGAAAGTTGAGAACCAGATGGTTAGGGCCTTATCAAATTAAGAAGATATTTGAAAATGGATCTATTCATCTACTTCACATTGATGGTAGTAGAAGGAAAATTTTGGTCAATGGAAATAGGCTAAAACTTTATAGGAAGCCTCCTACTAGGGATAAATTCTTGAAGTATATTAGAGTAGACAAATAATTTGATCATATGGAAGAAGCTAGTTCTTCCAAAATGATCAAATAATCAGATTCTTGGATCCAAAATAAAGGGAAGAGATTGAAAACAAGCAAATGGCGTTCTCTTCCCAAAAAAAGGGGAAAAAAATACAAATATAAAGGGAAAGAATGAAAACCAGTAAATGGTGTTCTCTTCTCCCCCACCAAAAAATCTCTCAAATATCAATTGAAAACTAGCAATGGTGATTGGTCTCCTCAATAAATGGCTAATGAAAAATAAAAATAATTTGTTTGAATTCCAGCTATCTTTTCTAACCATTTTTCCTTTTTCACTTTTAGGAATGATGAGTCATCAAGACAGAGGGATTACATAAGCAAAGGATGGTAATTATGTCTTGAACTTATTAAAGATTAAATTAAAAGTTTGCATGTGTGATTAGACTTGGTTTAAAAGGTCAGTATTATGAGTCATTTATTGTGCATTATGATTAAAAGCAAGTAATTGTGAGGTTGATGTTGATAGAATAAGAAAGTGGCAACACATTTATAATTACCTATCATGTGGGTGGAATAAAAGAAGTTGAGAAGAAGTTGCAAAATAATTTCGAAGATGAAGCAGAAGAATTATATTTGAATTTTGTAACTAAACCTATCAATTTTGTAGATAAACACAACAGTTCTGTAGCTAAATACAATTGTTTCGTAGCTAAATCTAGTAGTTCTGCAGCTAACTATGAATTTTAAGAAAGAAGAATTTGAATCGTCCTCTTTTATATGGGGATTAAAGATAAGTCAAAGCTAGAGGATGATACCCAACTTCTTTCAAATGAAGAAGTGGTGGCCATTTTTGGATGAGGAGGGTAGCAGGAGTTCCTGAAAAATTTCTTGAGGTACAATGACGAATTGGTAAGAGAATTCGTTGTAAATTTATAAGAATCCATAACTAAAGTTATAAGAATTATAATTCCTTTTACCATCAATACAATGAGTAATATGTCTGGAATACCAATTGTGCAAGTCCCAAATCCTGTTAAGGGAACCCTTAAGGATCTGGTGGAAACCTTGATACAAGAGGTGGAATTTTAACCCCAATATATCTACAACACCAATAAAATCATAAAGGGGGTCAGAAGGACCAGCTTTCCCAAACCCTTTGACAGGGTAGCATTTTTGGTAGTTAAGTATTTAACTTTTGATGGTCAATTTGGGACTATGGGAAGAGAATTCCTTAAGATGTTAATATATATTAGTTATGAGAATTCAAAACTAGAAGATATAGTAAACCTTCGAGGATTTTTTTTGACTCCATTCATACAATGGCTTAGAGGTATTCCTAGGGAGTTGCAAAAATCAAACATCATGGGTTAATCCATTTGGTATCCCAACACCATTTTATTTTGAAGAAAAATGGAGAAGAAATATTAGAGAAGTTTCTTAACAAGTTTAAGGAAAACCCTGATATTATTAAGAGGGGAATACTAACCTCTTTTTCTCTGACAAGTGATTTGGAGATTGATTCCCATGTAGAGGAGAAGAAAGAAATAGGTGGGGGTAATGTACCAAAAAGGAGGAGATCTGAAAGAAGGATTAAAGCTATAGAATCGACTATGCCTGTCAAAGAAACTCTTTCCTCTACAACAGTGCCAGGAGAACTAATATTTGTCTGAGATAGTGATAGTTCACCTAAACTAGAGCATGAAGTAAAAGTTAGAAGAAGCTCTAGGAGGAAACCCATTTCCAAACATTTTGAAGCTCCACAAAGAAGAAGATTTCATAAAATATCTAGAGAGATTCCAGAAGAAATGGAAGAAAATGATGGGTTCAAAAAAGAAGCTACTGATATTTTGGGCAACATGGCCATGACTCCTCCTAGACCAAGCCAAACTGAGATAGAGAAGGGAGATGAAATATTTGAGGAATATGATTTTCAAGAGTTTGGTGAATGAGAAAAATAGTCACATGAAGAAGAGGAATTGGCATCATGGAAAAAGAAAGGGAAATCCCCTTTGATAGAAGAGGAATGTTCATTTCCTAATGAACTTTCAGAAAAGGAGGAAAAACAACATTTAAAATAGACTCTATTTTTTTCTAGAGCAGAACTTGTCATCAGAGAGAAATATGAGGAATTAAACTTCCTCAAACTCAAGTTGGAACAGAGATAAATTCTCATTGAGAAACTAACAAATCATCTCATAAATAGGAATGAAGAAGTACCAATGGTCAAACAATAGATGATGGAAAAAGAATAAGAATGTCAATTTTCTAGAAGACCAAGTGTTATGTCAACAGTATCTACATAAACTGAAATGACTTACTCGTGACTCAAACAGTTGTGGGATGATACTTGTAGGGAACTTAATGAATTCAAAACATCAAATGAGGACCTGAGAAACAAGATGGAAGAAGAAAAGAAAGAAGTAAGAAATGGGAAGAAAAATTCTATAAGAGGAAGAAGAAAAAGTTAAATATCTTGTAAAAATACAAATGGTTTACATGATGAGTGAAATATTATTTACATGCAGGAGACCTCCTGCATATAATATCTTTTTAGAAGAAAAATTTATCCACTAGCAAATGTCAATAATTGTATGTGGCCTTCCACATGAAATAAAAGATGAATCTGATTTCATGATAGCCTATTCCTCAGCTAGTGCAGAGAAGAAAAACTTCTTTGCAAATTATATCTCTACAATCTTATGCTGAAAAAGAACACAGGCTTTGTGATCAATTTATATGTAGGGGAAAGCCAGTTGAATGCATTTTTTCTGTTCTTCAAAGTCAGGTTGCATGGAAAGAGAGAGATTTGTAGCATCTATTAAAATCCAGTTCATCTAGTCTATGCATAAGGGCTCACTATGGTAAACCATTTTCCTTTGCTATACATTTCAAATCCCATGCTTTTGATAGCCGGTTCAAGGCACGCTACCTAACAAGTTTATAGAAAAGTATTGATGCCTTCACCTCTTATCAGGAGGATAAATTTGAAGAGATTTATGATGGATGTTTGAAAATTTGGGATTTTCTCACATTTTCATTGAGAAGAAGAGAAGTAATATCTCCCATAAATCTAACACAGAGCTTAGAAAGAGATAAATCCTTAGGCATAGTAATCCCTCAGGTCAATAAAAAATGTAAGGGCATATGGATGGGAATGAGAACAAGGCCTCCCCTTCTTCTCGCTCTCATGTCTCCATGGAAAAACAGAGAGCCTAAAGATCCCACTCAATTTGAGGAATGGCAGAAGAAATTAGAAGAAGGATTAGGGTATAGTACCTCTTAATTAAAACCCTAGGATATTTAGTTTCAACCTTTTGACCTAAGCAATCAATTGGAATGTAGAATACACAACTCAAGATTTGAAGAGTAAATTTTTTAAGGGTACTTACAAACATGTAAGTATGGGGGAGATGATAAGGCCAAAATATGTCTCGTTAATGCACAATTAATGATGTTATTTTACTCTCCTTTTTATCAAGTTTGACTGCATTTTGTGACTATGGTTTGATCTAATGTAAGTTAGGATGTAATTGTTCATATTTTTTTGAATATTAGTTCTAAATTTTAAAATATTTGTAATTCCTAACAAAGTATGTGGAAATTCCGTTTTTGTAATAAAACAGGTCATAATCAGTCAAATAATGGAGTATGAAGTGATCAACATGTTTTTGGGAGTCTTGGCTTCAATACAGTTTAGTTCCAAAATTTCCAGACTTAGTTCTAGAACTCTATCACATAGATTATGAGCTCTATCACTTAGTTTCAGAACTTTTGGTCTTAGTTCCGGAACCCTAACACTTAGTTCTAAAAATCCTATGTTTAGCTCCGGAACTTTCATAGATAGATCAAGAACAGTCCCCTTTAGTTCTGGAACTTCTCCAATGTTCCAGAACCAATGGGAATCTATCATTTTGACTACATCTAATGATAGAGAAATCAATGAAGCCTTTCAATCAGGAGTAGATTAGAATATTTATGATTCTTCCTACTCAAAGATCCAGGGATAACTTATCAGATAGGTATACGTCCATCAAGGTTCCAAATTCAACATCTATTATGTGAATAATTCAGTTCCATCTGAATCGGTATAATAAATATGGTTGTAAATGCATCTTTGAAAGAAATACATATATAAATACATGTAGATAGATTAGATACACACACACACACACACACACACACACACACACATAAAGATATAAATATAGAAAGATTAAGTATGTTTTTGTAAGACAGAATATTTCAGCAATAAAATAACCACTCTGTTTTGAAAGAATACTACCTTGTCAAATCTTGATTCAAGGTGGAGCAACGACTCACTCCTTCAAGAACAAGGATTCTCATTTCATTGGTACTTATATTTCTAAATAAAATAGTGTATATCTATTAATTTTGTAAATGTCTTGGATTCTCTATTTTATACTTTTCCCTGCAGGTGTTATAGACTAGATTTTCATTTCCTTGTAAGCTCTTTACAACATTTTTTACCCTTGTGTTTATTTCCAAGAAAAGTTTGTTTACTTCTACATTGTGTGTTTATTATAGCAATCTATTTATTTCTATACATGTGTTTATTTCCAACAATTCATTCCAGAAATGAGTGTTTATTTCAGCAAGTTTCTTACAACATATAGATAATAAGGCTTTGGCCATGGAATCCTAAGGACACTGCAAAAAACCCCCATAAAATAAAATAACAAATACTTATAGACAATTACTAAATCACTAGGATTTTCTTGTTGCATATAGCTTAGGACAACCCCTAGTTTGACTATGACATCAACAAAGAGTTGATTAAATGAAGGGAATAATGACACCCATCAAGGAACCTTTCTGTTGTCTATAATTGTGAGTAGGGTGGATGTGTAGACACCTAAAATATGCTTGTACTTAGCATTTCCTCCAAAATAACCAGTTAATGACACTTCATTAATTCCCCACTCTTCAATCCATTCTTGGATGCCCATTTACGAAACTTTCTTTGTCATATTGCTCCTATATTTAAGCCATTTGGGTAATAAAACCCTTTTTATTAGCTAAACATCTTCCATTCCTCTCTAAACCACTTCTACAAACTTTCTTGGCTATCTATCAGTCACAAATGATTAACCATACCCCTCAGAACTCTGAGTGATTCTCTAATCACTTGTTAATTGAGTTTAACTAGCCTAATCCTAGCTTAACTAGTCTAAATCATGTTTACTTAGCTCCTGATCCTTTAGTGATTTTTAGAATTTAGTCCCACATGCATAATAATTCCAAACTCTTCCAAACCAATATCTATAAATACAAGCCTAAGTGCATCCCTTCAAACCATGAATTTTCCTCTCTTAGCATAAACCATGCCTTTTAAGGATATTGAGCTCTGTTCCATTGTTTTTGAGGTATTTTATCCACCATTACACTATTCACTCAAGGTTTGAGTAAATGAGAGGAACCATATGGTCTTGTATCCATTAATGGTAAGCTCTCACTCTCAAATACCTTGAGAAACAACCAAAAAAATTGATTGTTTAGAATATAAACTAGGTTCACATTCATTAAACTTTCATATAGTAAAGATATATTTAGATATGCTAGGGTTTGAATGTTTGTTTCAAGTTTATGTATAAATGAAAATAGATAGTTTTTTTTTAGATCTAATCTTATGGTCCATAGCTGAGTTAACAAAGATTTGAGGTTCTTTAGCCTCATTCGATAACTTTTGCAATTCTTCCTTGTTCACATTTGGCATGCCTAGTGGGATTATTAGTTCATAATCTATCAATGGAGGTCTTTTTAAGCTTTTCATGTCTTATTTAAACCATTTTTATGCTTTCTAGGTTTGAGAATCTTGTCTTTTAACAAATTTCACATTTTAAAAGAGCTTTTTCTTCCTTTTGTTAAAGTATTTAATGGGTTTAAGCTAGAAATAGGCTTTCATTTTTAAAAACTAACCTGATTTCTCTTTTAAATGTTTCATTTCTGTGATTTTATGATATTTTACAGGTGTATGCGCAGGGGTATTGGATTAGAGTATTTTTGTTGAAACATGTGTGCACCCGCCGAACTGGTCGTGTACCCGTTTAGTTGTACCTTGACTTTTAAAACAATTTACAAAGGGGCGCATACCCATTGAAACTTGAGCATATACATCGAATTAATACCTATTTGTCTGGATGTGTAGGTTTCTTGTGTCACTCTGTTGACTTTGCATTTTTACCTTTCCTGCGTACTTGTTTTTTTGGGAGTGTATCCATCGAAACCCACGTGCACATTCTTGTCTTGATGTGTAGGTGTTGAAACTCACTGTCATATTTTTTTTCCATGAATACTCTTTGGTTGGGGTGCTTATCCAAAATTTGGGGTGTGCATGCATCATTCTAGATGTACAGATGTCTCTGTTTGATCCGGATTTATCTCTATTATTTTTAGTGCTCCTAATTTGGGTCATATCTCCTATCTTGTTAACCTATTTTTCAGAAATTTAATAGGCGTCAGAAAGAGCATGAAGTGAAATTTATGAGGGAAGTTCAAAAATTAATATTACTTTGGTATAATTAATTCTATCATCAAACTCCCAAAATGTCCTGGAGATCTCCAAAAATGTAAAATACTAAAAATTTCTAAAAATAGATTTATGGAATTTTCTTATTTTTCATGGTTTTGTAACTTTTTTGCAGGGTTCTAATAGTGATTTGTAGGTTTATTTTCCATCGTATTTTTATGAGAACTTAGTTGAGTGTTTGTGTTTTTCATTTGTAGGGGTCCTTTGAAATGCGTATGCTCTTCCCTCACACCTTCTAGGTGATCTTGGAAATAAAAAATGTTTCAAAAACCTTCTATTTTTCTTCCAAAACACTTAAATTTAAGCTTTAAAATAGACTAAAGTTAAAAGTTTAATAAATTTGCAAAACACTTAAAGTATTTCCATATATTGTTTTATTTTGGTTTCCATGTTGTGTATGTTCTTCCTTCACACCTTTTTTGGTGATATCAAGAATCAATAGCAACACACAAACTCTCTTTTGATATCATGATATTTTGTGGAAAACTACTAAATCCTTACATGTAGAACCAATACTCATTATCGAAGAAGAAAGGTTCAAAACACAAACCCACTAATGCATGTTCAATTGTATTTTATCAAATGGTGTGCAACTTAAAACCATGTTTAGCTAAGAAAGATAAAAAATACACCACTTTCATCACATTATATAGTAGGTTTGGGAAAAGGGTACATCCCTATCCGCTCAACCAGAACATAACCACTTTGGCATATTGCCTTAAGCTATAATAATAGGGGTGTTTCTAGGATCCTTAAAGTAATCCAAAACTGAGTAACCTTGTGGATGAAATAGGAAGTGCTCCACCTACCCACTTGACTAGTTTTTACATTGTGAGTTAGAGTCAAAGTTGTCCGTATCATGAACCCAATTATAATACACATGAACAAATTTATTTCTCATCCTATTTGAAGGGGGTAAAGTAAAGCTGAGATACTCTTAAACTAGTCAGTTCAAATCTTTGGGTAAATCGAGATCGCATTTAGACAACTTGTGACACCTAGTTGAGTGAACTATTTTGGGAAAGCCATATCTTCTTGGAGCTCACTTTGCTAGTCCATTATCATGTCTTGTCTAGCCTTCACTATGTGATGACTTACTTGGAGTCTAAACCTTATTTTTTAACAAGGAAAATACCCCACTAAATTTATATCTAAGTGTCACTCTTCATGAAGTTCACAACATATTACTTAGCTATTTTTCAATCTCACCTTAGGATGAGGCAAAACTCTGCTCAAGTAACACTTAGTTTATTTCCATATTTTTATCTATACCTCACCATTCTTTTTTCCCATTTGGGATAATAGAAGGAATATTTTGAGAGTGTTTTCATAGATAATTTTTTACCATTTTTATGTTCATTTATGCTCATCCATATTTGTAGCTGAGTTGTTAAATGTATAAAGTGTGTGGGTATGTTTTTCTATCTTGATAGCCACTAGATCTTGATTTCAAGATCATCATCATAGTTAGGATTGATTCATTTGATCCCTTAGAACTGTTACCTTTTCAACATTGCCTCAACATAATTAAGATACTTACATCATTTTTCTCATAAATGTGATCTAGGTGTCCACATTGTGGCATTACACTGCCCACATTTTAGCACATCCTTAGTATACTTTGACTTATTTTTATTTCAAACATTGTCCCAAATCTTGAAAAGTGTCTCTTACTTTGTTTGCATCATTTCAATACCACTTTGACACTAATATTTTCCTTCTTTGCAAAGCTTGATAGATGTTTCCGATTGGTGTTGTTATGTGTCTTACATTTGTAAACCTCACCCTTTAACATTTAGGCCTTGTTGGTTTCTAAACTCATTGTGGCATCCTTTGATTGGGAATCACATCTACCCTTTATTAATATTTACACATTTTTCATTTTGAGCTTGACATAAGTATTAACATTGTGTTGATCATATTTGCATCAAACTATCATTTTGCACATCACATTTTACACAGGGAGTATTTCCTTACTGATTGCCTTTGTGTTTTACACTTGCATGATTGTTCCTTGTGATCATTCATCTAAAAAAGTTTTTTTCTAGGACAATCCTTTTCGATCTCATCAAGATTGTGTCATGACGATGTCTATTTTCATTTGACCTTCTTTGGAAAATCATGCATGCATATCCATACTAAATTTCAAGTTGGTTTCCCTTATGCTACCCAAATTGACATGGATCCTTCTTCACTTTGAAGAAGTTTGATCACACTATCTAGGTTTAGGAGTTTTTACCTAAACAATGCTAACAAATAACTGATTATCACATAGTTCCCCATACTTACAAAAATACGGAACATATGTTTAGGCATTCACATCAAAATATACCCATTAAAACTAAACCTTGTTTGGTTCTTCATGCCAGAGGGCCCATTAGGGTACCCTTCTCCCCACCTTCATCTTATAGTTAGTGGTATAGTTTGTATGCTTTTGATCCAAATTATTTTTCAGGTTCCCCCCACTGTTCTTTTGATTCAGATCCATACTACTCTTTGGTTTCCGACTCTTATTCTACAGATTGAGATCCCAAATATAATTTGGATACCCATAGATCAAATCCTAAATCAAGATCATCCCTTTCTTTGAAGTACCTTCATTCCCATTCACCTCAATTATTTATTCCTCATTTGAAGACTCATGTGACTCCAAGTTCCATCGATCGAACATATAATTTGTTTCTTGAGTCACAGTCCTCCATTCCTTTGTACGACCTCCTTTATCAGTCACCTCAAGGAACTCTTCCTCCATCGAAGAGTTCCCCATAACTCAGATCCCCTCTATTCAATCATCCAATTCAAATCCTATGTCACAAATTTAATGAATGGCTATGCAATCCTAGTATCCAACCTACATCACATCATCTTCTAGAAAAATCACCTAGGTTCAGATCAAAATCATCCATTCATGAGATGCCTACCTCTAGGACTACTTCCTCTCTTGATTCATCTTCTACTCTCAGTCCGATTTCAATCCCTCTTCGGCCCTTGATCCCTTTCAATCATATTGTACCATTTCCTCATCCATCCTCTAAAGATCAATGTCTGCGACAACGTCAAACCATTATAAAAAAATCCATGTGCTAAGATATATTTTCAAAGCACTTTCAAAAATCTTCATGGTAGTGATAAGGTCAAACCTTCCCCTCATCTACATCATCACCCATCTTCTAAAACTTTCATGCTTGTTAAAACCATTTCTTCTAGTCAACCTCCTATGGTCGAAGAACAACAACCTCTACTGATTGATTTTTCTTAGAATGAATGAAAAATCAAACTACACAAACATATCCCTCTACAAGGGTTAGTTCTGAAACTTGATACGCTCACCTATGGGCGCAAATAAATTGATCCATTTTTTCAGAACATAGAATAAGATCCTAAAGTCATGGAACTTGATTTTTCTTTTGTTATTCCATCTTCACCTTCTTTTGAGCATGATGAGACGTCGGGGTCTAGCATTGATCCATGGCATATCTTTTCAATTCCAAATCATTCCTTATCTATCATCATTCCTTAATCAAAATCTCACCTCTATAGTGCCCACTTCCCTTTGCCACCTTTTTTTACTGATCATGATACTGCAGACTATATGACTGACATTTTAATAGTTTTGATTTAGTATGGTGTTAGATGTCATATCCTGGATTATTGTTGAATATGATTATATATAATGCATGATGATTATTAGAGACACTAATATGTGGATGATGATATACTATTGACATGGATGTTTAATGGAATTTATTTGGACATGTGATTTTGGAGATTATGAGTAAACCTAGAAAAGGAAAATTATTTGATGATAATATAGTTGTCGATATAAATTGTAAATGATTTCGTTCATTGCCTTGGTGATTGTTGTGATTCATATGTATAGATGATTTTGTGATTTTATTATATATTCATTTTGGAAATTCTGATATGGCCATGAGGCTGAAGGAGGTATTTGTGTTTTACAGGATTAAAATATCACAACAAACATCGGGGGATTGGAGACTAACGAAAGTGGAATTCTAGGTGAATTCGACAAGGTCAACATGGAAACTTGTTTTATTGTGTGTGTGTGTGTTGTAATTTTGTTAGAGATTCCCATGGGGGGGATCATCTTTACATGTGACCATGGGTTTGTGTATTTTATTAATGTGGTAAAATGTTTATTTATTGTTTTATGTATTTTATTAGTAATGTATTCCTTCCTTTAATTAATTAAAGTTGTGGTAGATTAATGTGGAAATCATATGATTAAAATTTAAATAAATCAAATGGGGATATGGGAAAATAATAATGGAAGTTTTTGGTTTGTGTAAGAGTATGTTTAAGTCTATTTTGGAGTATGAAACACTCCACCTCCATGACAAATTCGAATTTTTCCTTGGGAGCTGTTTTTAGAGGCTTGTGGGAAAAGAGAAAATTGACCCATACCTCTAAATTGTATATACCAACCATACTTATGGATGGAGATGTGATTTGTGAATTTTAAATACATTTTATTCCTCATGTTTCTTGTTTTGGATTGCACTCTCTTACATTTTATTAAATTGCTGTCCCTTGAGGTGTGGGATCCTTTTGGAGTGTGCAAGTAACTTGTCATTTTTCACCAATGTCTTTATTGTAATTGGGAGAATGGATTTTTGTATTTTGTGTTTGAATTGGTGGATGTTTGATGTGGCATCCTACATGGATCCACATCATCCTCTTCTCTCCCTCTTATATTTAATTCAAACTCTCTTCTTGTTTTGGGGATTGTTGAAACTATTTACATGCATCCTTGGGTGTATTTTTTATGATTAGAACTCTTGTTGATTTGGAGAAGATTGGAGACCATTTGATACTTTGGCACTTCTATTTTGGGAATGTATTTTTAACATTCAAAGCTTATTGTGTGAAGAAAATACTTCCATGGAGAGGTAGGATTTTATTCCTTCTTTTATTGTTGTTATTTTCTTGTTGTGTGTGTGTATGGAGATTTATTTATTGCAATTGTTGGCTGGTTGGGTAGACTGCCTTAGGAAGGTGTAGGAGAAGGCTATGGGGAATCCATGGGGGGGGCATAAGGAAATTCCATTGGCATCAAATTTTTATGGAGGGAGTTTGGGTTTTGGGTCCACCATGGGAAATAAATAGCTTGCATTTCTTACTTTGTGGGGGGGGGCATAAGGAAATCTATGGGGGCATAAGGAAGGATTTGTGGGGGGCATAAGGAAAAGCATGTGATGAATTATTTGGTGGTTCATTATTGGGTGATGTCCAATACCCAATTGGGAGGCATAAGCAACTTCCCCCATAGACCTTTATCCTTTAGCTTTTATGATCAATCCTGAGTTCTATTTTGAAATGCTTTTAAATGCAGTTGTGAACTACTGTGTTGTGTTGCATTGTGTTTTAAAAAAAATGTGTATGTGAAAAAATGTTGTGTTGTGGAAGCTATTTGTTGCCGTGGTTTAATTACACCTTTGATTGTATTTTTGTTGGGGCTTAGGGTCAATGATGAAGGAAGGATTCTCCTTTCATTGGATGTATTGGTTGGGTGGAGAGTGTTTCCTTTCCCCTTCTTTTTTTTTGATCAACTTGGAGAAAAGATAAAATGAGCATGCTGATGTTTTTGAGGAAGAGGAATATACAGTTTAACAGTCCCTTCTTTGAGCAAGTTCATTATAACCCTTCCCACTTTGAAGTGAATGAATTGTATAGAAATTTGTAATGTGAAGATACTTGTATTGATGATGGAAGATTGAAATTGGAATGTGAAATGTAAATAAGTTATATTCTACTCTCTGTTTTGAAAAGAAATGTGAAAGAATGTTTTATATTTTGTAAACTGCATTTGAAACCAAATGAAAACAAGAAGTTGTAAAGTTGTAATTTTTGAATTCAATAAAGGAATGCACTACTTTTCTCAAACTTGCATTGTTGCTTGGAATTGAATTGCTATTGTGAATTAGAATCTCTGTTTGAAATAAGAAAGAGTATGAAGGAAAAAGGAAGTGCTTTTACCTCTTTGAAATGAGTTAAAATGTGAAAATCATACTTTGCTTATTGACTATTAAATGTTGTGTGAATTTTATGGAATGTAATAGAATTGCATGGAATGAACTCCCACACTTGGAGAACAATTTTTTTTTTAGAGATCCTTTAGTGATTGAGTCATGTTTTATAGTTCAAATCTTGTAATCAAATTTATCAAAGAAATGAGCAGCTCAAACTTGCACCAAGAAATAAGATATGAGACATTGAATTTGAGACTTAAAAATTCCTAAGGAACTCAATTTAACAATAAAACTTAACAAAGACCTTTCAGTACTTTGTAAACTCAAAATCAAAGCTTGTGTAGTCATCCTGTTGTCAAGTGATGCAAAATTTCAATTGAAACTCTCCTAAACAAATTTAATCTTGAAACCTTCCTAAATTAATCTAAAAGCAAGTCCCCATGTCTGTTTGACATGTTGAGAAAATAGGAATTCAAAATTGAAAAAAAAAATATAAGTTAGAAATTTCCAATTTGCTTTGAAAACCCTGCAGATTGGTTTCTTGAAATTCACAACTTAAACTCCATCAAATTCCAAAATTTATGACTCCTATGTAAAGAGGGCTTCGAGAGGTTTCCATAAAGTCCTCATTTTCCCAAATCTAAGCTTCCTATCAAACGTTATGGCCATTTTAATTTTTACTTCAATTTGGCATTCAAAAATAAAATAAATCTAACTGTTAACTTTAATTTTTGACTTTGGAAAAAATTTCCACAAAAATTCCGTGGCCTCACCATCCCGCAACTAATTGTGATCTACCACGTGGCACCTCAAAGGGACGGACCAGTTTTAAACTTTTCTTTTTTGAAAATTTTTACCTTGGGAAATTTTCCCCACTTTTCCCCGCATCCCCACTGACCCGCAGCCAATCACATGCTGACATGTGGCACGGTGGAGAGGTGGACCCCTTTTGAACTTAACCCTGTTAAGTTTTGGACCTCAGAAAAAATTCCAATTTTTTCCCACATCCCCAATAACCCGTGGCCAATCACATACTAACATGTGGCTAGTTGGAAGTGCGAGAGAATTTTTTAGACTTAGCACCTCTGTTCCCTTTTTGGAAAAAATTCCCCTTTGTCCCCACAGCCCCGCTCCAGGGCTATGCCTTGGAATTTATCCTTTCACGGACGCATGGGCCCACACATGGCTTTTTATCATTTTTTCCCTTCTGACTAAAAACATTAAATTCCTCCATTGCCATGCCTCCCATGTTCAATTGGGGCATGACATATGTCTCCCCACTGGGCTCGTGGGCACACAAATGCAAATTACGCTTTGCACTAAATAGGGTAAATGCCTTTAAATTCCCCACCACTCCGCCAACCCCTCACCCCTTTCCCGCTTCCACCTGAACTCAACACATGTCCACCAGGGACCAGCAGAGAAGTGGAAGAACTTTTGACTTTGTGCCCACACGATGAAAAAAATTCCCCAAGCCACCCCATGACCTACCAACCCATTGAAGGTTCTTTCCCCACCTCTTGACACATGTCCCCCTAGGGGAAAATCTGACCTAAAAATTCCACCTGTTCATATCTTGAGTTCTCTAAAGAGTTAGGAGGAGTTCTTTATATCACCGGAAAGGTGAGAAAATTCCCAATCTATTGGGAATAGTTTAGGGAAATTTTGGAAGTGTTAAGTATGAGAGAAATCAATATGAAACTCTGAGCCTATTAGACAGTTGGGTATGGGGGGAAATTACTCCCTGAACCTAACTGAAACTTCTAACCCTAAAATTTGAACCACGTGACCTTGATAATTGTTAATAACTGGAAAGTATGTCCCAGTGAAATTGAATTTTTCTAGAACCTATCAGTGCCAACTATTGCATGATAACTTGGTTATAGACACTCCTAATCAAGTTCAGGTAGTTGGTAAGTTAGACCATACTCTGTTGATTTTAAATATGTATTCCTTTCTCACTGCAATTAAACCCTACTCTTGTCTTGATCTTATGGAATTAAATACCTTGGGTATTTAATTGTTTTGGGTCCCTTAACCCTAATATTTCTAAGTAGGAAATATTTAGTTAAAATTTCATTGAAATCAGCAATTAAATTAATCCCTAGGGAGATTTGAGCTAGGTGTGGACTTATTGCTCTTGTTTCTTTTTACTGGGAAAATTTATCAATTGAATTTTACTGTCTTTGAGACTTTGGTCATTAAATCCTAATCAAACAAAATTATTCCATAATTTTCTAACTAAACCTAGGTTGTTCATGGTTCTCAAGTAGGTTGTTTTTAACTGAGTATCACGCTTGGTATCAACGTAGTGATTCAAAATCTTGGACCATTAGGCACACTAGAAAACTTGAGACATGAACTATAAACCTAGCACACTTTTGAATCTAAGAAAACTAACTTGTTTGAAAATTGAAGAAGAAATAAGTATGAAGAAATATTACATTACTCTGTTCATTTGAACTGTGAGAATTAAAATGATAATAAAATAATAATAAGTTATTTGAGTTGTTGTGCTTGCTTAGTGACATTTTGTCTAAACCTGGGTTATCTAAGAATGTCAGATTAAATTAATTTTTGGTGAACTTCTAGTATAATGGAAACTTTGTTCCCTTTTGAAAATGTGTTGTTTTACAAGCCCTAAAACTTGATTTAATTGTATGATGCATTAAGCCCTTTGTTGAGACCCTTCCTTATTGGATTTGTTGGAATGATGAGTTGTAAGATGTGACCCTTATGGTTGGATAGTAGTGGTTGTGTTCAGGGTTGGGAAGAGTTAATTAGAAGTTGTTTAGAGATTCCTTCCTTGAGTGATTTAGAAAGAGGTTCTAGTTGTTAGTTTTCCATGTTGTTACCCGTATGAGAGGGTGGACACTAAGTCTAGGTTTCGTCTAGGACCCCATCCTGTGTATGTGTTCTTGGAACTAACCTTGAGGTAGAGTACCCCTATTGGCAGCCATGAAAGGTTACGGAGTCAATGTGGTGTTAAATTTTTTGTTTTACATTTGTAATCTTGTGTATTTTATCAAGGACCAACATCTTATTTTATGATTGGATTGAAGAAGCTCTAAGGATATTTTATTCAATTATAATTCTTGCAAGAATTTTCAAACTTTGCAATACGGCTACTTAGCCACTTTTATTAATTAGCAATATTTCTTGGAATTTATTTGATTGATGAATCATAGCTCATGATTTTGTTGGCTACTTGGCTAAATGTTACATGGTTTATATTTTTCATATTGTTGAGCTGGTTTTATGCTTCATGTATTGTGACAACTGTTGTATGGGGGTACACCCTGGGTGTCTTGAATGTCCTTTTAGGTGCTTAAATTAATGTGTTGGTTATGGATGTATAGAACCTTAAGTGTTTCCAAGGTCTTAGAGAGACCCTTTTTGTTGATTGACCTTGCTAGAAAGAAAATTTGTTGTGTAGTGTGGTCTAGAGGGCAGTTTGACAGAGGTAGTGGTGATTTTATTTCAATTTGGTGAGAGCTTGAACCTCATTGAATTATAAGTGTTTTATTATGAGCTTTTATATTTTATTAGGATTGGATTGCCTCTTTGGTTGACTATAAATGTTACTAACAAAGTCTTTGTTTTGATAGTGACTTGTCATTGATGACATGTTAAATTGTAGCTTGGGTTCTTGGTTGCATCATAGAAAGTTTTGACTCATGGAATGTATGTATCTTGGTAATTATGGATAGATTTAAGCCTTTTAGGTAGTTTGTTTATTTAATTGTACTTGTTTTACTCTCTTGACTTATAAATAAGTTTACCCTTACCTTAACTTTACTTTACTATGAATAATATTCTATGACCTATTAATCTTTGGGTTACTTGGAAACACTTATGGATGCTTTGGGTATTTTGGACCTTTCTCTTAGAGATGTTAGTTTAGTAGATCTTAATATTTAATCTTGATGGTGCTTATATCATACTTCCTCTTTTAAAAACTTTAACTCTTGGCTATTAAGTTCATGATTTGGTAAATTATTTGGTTGCCCCAATGCATTGGATGCCTTTTAGTGTGGATGTGGTTCCTTGGAGTAAAGTTACATTGTCATCTAGTTGCTTGGCTGGTGTTATCTTGTGGGGACATGATTATTGATTGGAAAAACTTCTTTGGTTATTAGGAGAGTAAAATGTTACCATCCTAAACAAAAAAAAATTTGTTAAACCTTAATAGATTCGTAAAAGTAAGATTGAACCTCTTTAATGAGCCTTCCTTGAAAATTTCTTATGAAACTTATGGAGACCCACTAAGAATGCTTGAGGATGCTTGAAATTATTCGGTGAATTTTTTAAATCTTTGTGTGATTCATGTTGGTTCATTGTTTCGTAGTTCTTACAAAAAATTAATAATGTGTTTTATATGTTGAATGTCTCTTGATCCTTTACAATTAAAAATGTGGTGCGTTGATTTACATCTCCTCCGCATAAAAATAATTATGTGGTATGATTGAAACTTCCTTCTCATTAAAATTTGATTGATAAGATGACTCAACCAGAACACCCCAAAACTATAATTAAGGAGATTTGAACTTGGAACTTAACTGGAGCATAGAAAAAGGGAAGTGATCTTTGTTATACCCTTGGTATAATAATAAAAGAAATTAAAAAAAACCATGTAGAAGAATAAAAGGTAAATCTTGTCCATCCACCTTCCTTGCAAGTAAACTAAATGCTCTCTACCTATACAAAATGGTGAGACATCGTGCCCACCTTAGTGGTGCTCTTTATAACGTAAACTGATGATGTCATAATAGAAGGAAGTTTGTAACTAAGGAAGCATGAAAGAAATGTTCTTATCAAGCAAATATATAACTATTGACTTAATAATTTGATTTATAAAATGGGTAAAATTTATGCATATTGAGTGCAATATATAGTTGACCTTGTAGTTCTATCACCTACCTGAAATTGTGAAACACCCGGTGGATAGTAACGTGTTCTAGTTGCCTACTACTTCTTATCCATGGATGCATGTTCCTTTCTTGTGGGATTTTTCGGTTATCACACCCTTATCGTCGCATAGCTTGATGTACGTGAGTTGTGGTCCTTTTGGATTGAGACTTATTTATTGTTTGAGAAGCAACCACCATACATGTTGTCTTGTCCTTGGAGACCTAAGTTATTGTAATTTTTAGGCAACATATTTTAAGGATAAAAGATAACTTTAGGAAGTCTTCTTTTCTTCATATATTCTTGGGACACCTTTTTTTTGAAGCCCTTCTTCCCATTAGGATGGAAAGTGTAAGATGATGTTATTCACCCTTGGATTTGATTGGACCCTATGTTACTTTCTCTTCTCCCAAGCAACCTTGAATGGTCCTTGGTGTTCTTTGTGCTCTCTTTATGGTTATTCCGATCTTGAGTAGGAAATAAGATAAATATATATTTCTTTTAATAAATGGATGACTTATTTATTTTGGTTGGTATGGTGTGCTCGATTCTTTAAACAAAAGTGTGAAAAACATACTTTAGGAAACCTTGTGGTCTTGAATTTTCTTACTGTTACCATGAAAAGTTTTTTTTATTAAGGAAAAATAGTTTTGAAGGGACTATACCCTGTATACAAAAGGGATCAAAAACCAGATAGTAAAGATGAGAGGAACAACCCAGAGAAGGGAAAAACATTCAACCAAGGAGGGCTCAATAGCCAAATATTACAATATAAGTGAAAAAAGGATCTAAACGTACAAAGATCCAAAAATAAGAAGGAAAGATAAAAAAGAAACCAAAAGAGAAACAACATATAGAGATCCGCCAAAAAACAGCTCCAGAACCACCAAATTGCAGCCACATCACAGCCAAAAAATGGCATCACAACAACCCATTACTTGATGGCTCTGTCAATCTTGGTCTTGATAGCCTGCAGCGACATGAAGAAGGCAATGGCAGTGGCCTAAGAGGAGTCTTGCAAATCCGCTTGGGCAATTACAATATACCTTTTCTCTTTAGGGCCCCAAATGTCCTCATTAACCCCACTTAAACTACAGACACTATGGACATGTTGTTCAATGAAATTATAAATGCTTTTGAGGGCAGACAATATGTTACCATGAAAAGTTAATTGTGCCATCTCGATTTATAGAAGTGCTTTCCTTGAATAGTTACTTGTTTGTAAATGTTTATTGATTTATGTGTCTTTGTTTATCCACCTCATCCTTTGTGATCCTCAAATTTTGGACCTTGAGTAGACATTTTCCTCATGCAATCTTGGCCATGGTTGATTTTTTCTAGCTTTTTCTAAACAACAAACTATGAAAGCATAATTTAACCCTAGTGGAAACCTCAATTTTGGTTAATGTGGTATGTGTATCAGTGGGAAACTATATGGTCATCTCAAGTTATGGAAAATTTTCCTTGTAATTCACTTACTTGGTGATTACTCTTGATGATATTTTCGAACTCTTCTTGTTATATTGTTATATGTTGTATCTTGTTTGATAGCGTAAAGTTACTTAGATGATTATATTAGTAGCCTTGCATGCTGAAAGTTTAGAATTCATCCCTTGAAATATACCTTCTTATTGTTAAATTATATTGGACCAAACTGGAGTTCTGTAGACCCACTCTTGTTTGAAGCAAAAAATCCCATAATGGGAGTGATCCTTTTTTTGTTTTAGTTATTCCTATCTCTCTTTCTTGTGACTTCCAAGAGGAAGTCGGTTCTTAGGGGAGGGGGATGTAGTTCCCACTTCCCTTTGGTGCCTTTTTGTTACTAATCATGATACTATAGACTATATGACTGACATTTTAATAGTTTTGATTTAGTATGGTGTTAGATGTCATATCTTGGATTATTGTTGAATCTGATTATATATAATGCATGATGATTATTAGAGACACTCATATGTGGATGATGATATACTATTGACATGGATGTTTAATGGAAGTTATTTGGACATGTGATTTTGGAGATTATGAGTAAACCTAGAAAAGGAAAATTATTTGATGATGATATAGTTGTCGATATAAATTGTAAATGATTTCGTTGATTTCCTTGGTGATTGTTATAATTCATATGTATAGATAATTTTGAGATTTTATTATATATTCATTTTTGATGTTCTGATATGGCCACAAGGCCAAAGGAGGTATTTTTGTTTTACAGTTTTAAAATATCACAACAAACATTAGGGGATTGGAGACTAACCATAGTGGAATTCTAGGTGAATTCGACAAGGTCACCATGGTAACTTGTTTTATTGTGTGTGTGTGTGTGTGTGTGTTGTAATTTTGTTAAATATTCCCATGGGGGGATTATATTTACATGTGACCGTGAGTTTTTGTATTTTATTAATTTGGTAAAATGTTTATTTATCATTGTATGTATTTTATTAGTAATGTATTCCTTCCTTTAATTAATTAAAGTTGTGGTAGATTAATGTGGAAATCATATGATTAAAATTTAAATAAATCAAACGGGGATATGGGAAAATAGTAATGGAAGTTGTTGGTTTGTGTAAGAGTATGTTTAAGTCTGTTTTGGAGTATGAAACATTTCACCTCCATGAAAAATTTGATCTTGTCCTTGGGAGCTATTTTTGGAGGTTTGTGGGACAAGAAAAACTTGTCCCATACCTCTAAATTTAATATACCAACCATACTTATGGATGGAGATGTGATTTTTGACTTTTAAATGAATTTTATTCCTCATGTTTCTTGTTTTGGATTGCACTCTCTTAAATTTTATTAAATTTCTGTCCCTTAAGGTGTGGGCTCCTTTTGGAGTGTGTAACTTGTCATTTTTCACCCACCTCTTTATTGTGCTTGGGAGAATGGATTTTTGTCTTTTCTGTTTTAATTGGTGGATGTTTGATGTGGCATCCTACATGGATCCACATCATCCTCTTCTCTCCCTCTTCTATTTAATTCAAACTCTCTTCTTGTTTTGGGGGGTTTTGAAACATTTTGGATGCATCCTTGCGCACATTTTTTCTGTGATTAGAGCTCTTGTTGATTTGAAGAGATTGGAGACATTTGATGCTTTGGCGCTATTGTTTTGGGACTTTATTTTTGACATTCAAAGTTTGTTGTGTGGAGAAAATCCTTCCATGGAGAGGTAGGAGTTTATTCCTTCTTTTATTGCATTTGTTAGATAATTAGGTAGACTGCCTTAGGAAGGTGAAGGAGAAGGATATGGGGAATCCATGTGGGGAGGCATAAGGAAATGTTGTTGGCATAAAACTTTTTTGGATGGAGTTTGGGTTTGGGATCCACCATGGAAAAGAAATAGCTTGCATTTCTTACTTTGTGGGGGGGCATAAGGAAATCTGTGGGGGGCGTAAGCAGGGATTTTTGGGAGGCATAAGGAAATGTGTGTGATGAATTATTTGGTGGTTTGTTATTGGTGGATGCCTAGTTCCCAATTGGGAGGCATAAGCAGCTTCCCCCATAGGCCTTTCTCCTTTTTCTTGCATGATCAAACCCGAGTTCTTTTTTGAAATGTTTTTAAATGCAGTTCTGAACTGCTGCGTTGTGTTGCATTGTGTTTTTTAAAAAAATGTGTATGTGAAAAAATGTTGTGTTGTGGAAGCCAGTTGTTTCCATGGTTGAATTACACCTTTGATTGTATTTTTTTCAGGGCTCTAGGGCCAATGATGAAGGAACGCTTCTCCTTTCATTGGATGTCTTGGTTGGGTGGAGAGTGTTGCATTTCCCCCTATTTTGTTTTGATAAACTTGGAGAAAAGACAAAATGAGAATCATGTTGTTTTTGAGCAAGAGGAATGTACAGTTTGATAGTCCCTTCTTTGAGAAAGTTCATTGTAACCCTTCCCACTTTGAATTGGATGAATTGTATAGCAATTTGTAAAGTGAAGATACTTGTATTGATGATGAAAGGTTGAAATTGGAATGTGAAATGTAAATAAGTTATATTCTACTCTCTGTTTTGAAAAGAAACGTGAAAGAATGTTGTATATTTTGTAAATTGTATTTAAAACCAAATGGAAACGAGAAGTTGTAAAGTTATACTTTTTGAAATCAATAAAGGAATGCACTAATTTTATCAAACTTGCATTGTTGCTTGGAATTGAATTGTTATTGTGAATTAGAATCTCTATTTGAAAGAAGAATGAGTATGAAGGAAAAAGGCAGTGCTTTGTCCTTTTGAAATGAATTGAAATGTGGAAATCAGAATTTTCTTATTGACTATTAAATGTTGTGTGAATTTTATGGAATGTAATAAATTTGCATGGAATGAACTCCCACACTTGGAGAATGGAAAAATGTTTATAGATCCTTTAGTGAATGATTCATGTTTTATAATTCAAAACTTGCAATCAAATTTATCAAAGAAATGAGCAGCTCAAAATTGCACTAAGCAATAAGATATGAGACATTTAATTTGAGACTTAACAATTCCTAAGAAACTCAATTTGACAATAAACTTAAGAAATACCTTTCAGTACTTTATAAAATCAAAATCAAAGCTTATGCAGTCATCCTACTATCAAGTGATGTAAAATTTCAATTGCAAATCTCCTAAACAAATTGAATCTTGGAACATTCCTAAATTCATCTAAAAAAAAGTCTCCATGTCTGTTTGACATGTTGATAAAGTAGGAATTCAAAATTGAAAAAATAAATTATAAGTTAGAAATTTCCAGTTTGCTTTGCAAACCCTGCGGATTGGTTTCTCAAAATTTGCCACTTAAACTTTATAAAATTCCAAAATTGATGACTCCTATGTAAAGAGGGCTTTGAGAGCTTTCTAGAAAGTCCTTGTTTTCCTAAATTTGAGCTTCCTATAAAATTTTATGGCCATTTCAAGTTTTACTTCAATTTGGCATTCAAAAATAAAATAAATGTAACTGTTAACTTTAATTTTTGACTCTGGAAAAAATTTCCACAAAAATTCTACAGCTCCGCCATCGTAGAACCAAATGGGACCTACCACGTGGCACCTCGGAGGGGTGGACCAAATTTAAACTTGTTTTTGTTGAAAATTTTTACCTTGGGAAAATTTTCCCAATTTTCCCCACATCCCCGTCAACCCACAACCAATCACGTGCTAACACGTGGTATGATGGAGAGGCGGACACCTTTTGAACTTAACCCTATTAAGTTTTCGACCTCATAAAAATTTTGAAATTTTTCCCGCATCCCCACTAACCCATAACCAATCACATGCCGACATGTGGCTAAGTGGAAGCTCGAGAGATTTTTTGGACTTAGCGTCTTTGTTCCCTTTTTGGCAAAATTTCCCCTTTGACCCTACAACCCCACTCCAGCGTTGTACATTTGAATTTATCCTTTTATGGATGCATGGACCCGCATGTGGCTTTTGATCCTTTATTTCTATTTTGGCTAAAATCCTTAAGTTCCTCCACTGCCCTGCCTCTTGTGTTCAACCAGGGCATGACACGTGTCTCCCCACTAGGCTCACAGGTGCGTGAATGCAAATTGTGCTTTACAATCAAATAGGGAAAATGCCTTTAAATTCCCCACCACTCTTGCAACCCCTCACCCCTTTCACGATTGGGCTTGGACTCGACACATGTCCACCAGGGACTCATGGAGGCGTAGAAGAACTTTTTCCTTTGCACCCGTGTGATGGAAAAAATTCCACAAGCTGCCCCGTGACCCACCAACATGTTAAAGGTTCTTTCCCCACCTATTGACATGTGTCCCCCTAGGGGAAAATTTGACCTAAAAACTCCTCCTGCTCATATCTTGAGTTCTATAAGGATTTAGGAGGAATTCTTTATATCACCAGAAAGGTGAGAAATTTCCTATCCATTAGGAATGGTTTAGGGAAATTTGTAAGTGTTAAGTATGAGAAAAATCAAGTTAAAACTTTGAGCTTGCTCGAGAGTTGGGTATGGGGAAAATTACTCCCTGAACCTAACTAAAACTTCTAACCCTAAAATTTTAACCATGTGACCCTGATAATTGTTAATAACTGGAAATTATGTCCTAGTGAAATTGAATTATTCTAGAACCTATCAGTGGGAAATGTTGCATGACAACCTGGTTGTAAACACTCCTAATCAAGTTCTGGGAGTGGGTAAGTGATACCTTACTCTGTTGATTTTAAATATGTATTCCTTTCTCACTACAATTAAACCTTGATCTTGTCTTGATCTTGTGGAATTAAATACCTTGGGTATTTAATTGTTTTGGGTCCCTTAACCCTAATATTTCTAATCAGAAAATATTTATTTCAAATGTCAATGTAACTAGTAATTAAATTAATCCCTAGGGAGATTTGAGCTAGGTGTGGACTTATTGCTCTTGTTGCTTTTTAATGGGAAAAGTTATCAGTTGAATTTAACTATATTTGAGTATTTGGTCGTTAACTCATAATCAAAAAAAATTATTCCATAATTTTCTTACTAAACCTGGGTTGTTCATGGTTATCAAGTAGGTTGTTTTTAACCGAGCATCACACTTGGTATTAGAGCAGTGGTTCAAAATCTCGGACCATTGGGCACCCTAGAAAACTTGAGACATGAATTGTAAACCTAGCACACTTTTGAATCTAAGAAAACTAACTTGTTTGAAAATTGAAGAAGAAATAAGTATGAATAAATATTACATTGCTCTGTTCATTTGAACTACCAAAATTAAAATGATAATAAAATAATAATAAGTTTTTTGAGTTGTTGTGCTTTCTTAGTGACATTTTGTCTAAACCTGGGGTATCTAAGAATGTCAGATTAAATTAATTTTTGGTGACCTTCTAGTATAATGGAAACTTGGTTCCCTTTTGAAAATCTTTAGGTTTAAAATCCCTAAAACGTGATTTAATTGTATGATGCATTAAGTCCTTTGTTGAGACCCTTCCTTATTGGAGTTATTGGAATGATGAGTTGTAAGATTTGACCCTTGTGGTTGAACAGTAGTGGTTGTGTTCTAGGTTCGGAAGAGTTAATTAGAAGTTGTTTAGAGCTTCCTTCCTTGAGTCATTTAGAAAGAGGGTCTGGTTGTCAGTTTTCCATGTTGTTACCTATATGAGAGGGTGGAAACTAAATCTGGGTGTCGTCTAGGACCCCATCCTATGTATGTGTTCTTAGAACTAACCTTGAGGTAGAGTACCCCTATTGGCGGCCATGAAAGGATGCAGAGTGAATGTGGTGTTCACTTTTGTGTTTTATATTCATAATCTTGTGTATTTTATCAAGGACTATCATCTTATTTTATGATTGGATTGAAGAAGCTCTGAGGATCTTTTATTTAATTATAATTCTTGTAAGAATTTTCAAACTTTGCAATATGGCTACTTAGCCACTTTTATTGATTGCCGATATTTCTTGGCCTTTATTTGATTGATGACTTAGAGCTCATGATGTTGTTGTCTACTTGGCTAAATGTTACGTGGTTTCTTTCTTCCATGTTGTTGAGATGGTTCTATGCTTCATGTATCGTGACAATTATCGTATGGGGGTACACCCTGGGTGTCTTAAATGTCATTTTAGGTGCTTAAAGTCATGCCTTGGTTATGGATGCATGAAACCTTGAGTGTGTCTAAGGTCTTAGAGTGACCCTTTTTGTTACTTGAACTTGCTAGAAAGGAAGTTTTCTATGTACTATGGTATAGAGGACAGTCTGACAACGGTGGTGGTGATTTTATTTCAATCTAGTGAGTGCTTGACCCTCGTCGGAGTAGAAGTGTTTTTTTTATGGGATTTTAGATTTTGTTAAGATTGGATTGCCTCTTTGGTTGACTTTAAATGTTACTGGAAAATTGTTTGTTTTGATAGTGACTTTTGATCGATGGCATGTTAAATTGTAGCTTGGGTTCCTGGTTGCATCATAGAAAGTTTTGAATCGTGGAATGTATGCATCTTGGTAATTATGGATAGATTTAAGCCTTTCAGGAAGTGTGTTTATTTAAATGTACTTGTTTTACTCTCTTGACTTATAAATAAGTTTACCCTTACCTTAAATTTACTTTACTATGAATAACATTCTATAACCTATTAATCTTTGGGTTACTTGGAAACACTTATGGATGCTTTGGGTATTTTGGACCTTTCTCTTAGAGATGTTAGTTTAGTTGATCTTAATAGTTAATCTCGATGGTGCTTATATTGTACTTCCTCTTTTAAAAACTGTAACTCTTGGCTATTAAGTTCATGATTTGGTAAATTATTTGGTTGCCCCATTGCATTAGATGCCTTTTAGTGTAGATGTGGTTCCTTAGAGTAAAGTTGCATTGTCATCTAGTTTCTTGGATGGTGTTATCTTGTGGGGAAATGAGTATTGATTGGAAAACATTCATTTTTTATTAAGAGAGTAAATTGTTACCATCTTAAACAAAACAAAAAAAAAAATTAAACCTTAATAGATTCGTAAAAATAAGATTAAACCTCTTTAATGAGCCTTCCTTTAAAATTTCTTATGAAACTTATGGAGACCCACTAAGAATGCTTGATGATGCTTGAAATTATTCAGTGAATTTTTGAAATCTTGGTGTGATTCATGTTGGTTCATTGGTTCCTAGTTCTTACAGAAAATTAATAATGTGCTTTCTATGTTAAATGTCTCTTGATCCTTTAGAATTACAAATGTAGTGTGTTGATTTACATCTCCTCCCCATTAAAGTAATTATGTGGTATGATTGAACCTTCATTCTCATTAAAATTTGATTGATAAGACAACTCAACCAAAACACCATAAAACTATAGTTAAGGATATTTAACCTCTGAACTTAACTGGAGCATAAAAAAAGGGAAGTGATTCTTGTTTTACCTTTGGTAGAATAATAGAAGAAATTAATAAAAAAACCATGTAGAAGAATAGAAGAGAAATATTGTCCATCCACATTCCTTGCAAGTAAAGTAAATTCTCTCTACCTATACAAAATGGTGAGACATCATGCCCACCTTAGTGGTGCTCTTTATAACATAAACTGATGATGTCCTAATAGAAGGAAGTTTGTAACTAAGGAAGTATGAAAGGAATGTTCTTATCAAGAAAAGCTATAACTTTTAACTTAATAAGTTGATTTATAAAATGGGTAAAATTTATGTGTATTGAGTGCAATATATATTTGAACTTGTAGTTCTTTCACCTACCTAAAATTGTGAAACACCCGGTGGATAGTAATGTGTTCTAGTTTCTTACTAGTTCTTGTACATGGATGTATGTGCCTTTCTTGTGGGAGTTTTGGGTCATCACACCCTTATCATTCCATAGCTCAATGGACATGAGTTGTAGTCCTTTTGGATTGAGACTTATTTGTTATTTGAGAAGAAACCACCGTCAGTGGTGTCTTTTCCTTGGAGACCTAAGTTAATGTAATTTAAAGGAAACATATGTTAAGGATAAAAGATAACTTCGGAAAGTCTTATTTTCTTCATATCTTCTTGGGAAACCTTGTTGTTGAAGCCCTTCTTACCATTAGGATGAAAATTGAAAGATTATGTTATTCACCCTTGGATTTGATTGCACCCCGTGTTACTTTCGTTCTCCCTAGCAACCTTGAATGGTCCTTGGTGTTCCTTGTGCTCTATTTATGGTTATTCTAAGATTGAGTATGACTTATTTAGTTTGGTTGGTATGGTGTGCTCGATTCTTAAAACAAAATTGTAAAAATTAGACTGTAAGAAACCTTGTGGTCTTGAATTTGCTTAGTATTACCATTAAAAGTTAATTGTGCCCTCTCAAGCTATAGAAGTTCTTTCCTTGAATATTTTCTTATTTGTAAATGTTTGCTGATTTAGGTGTCCTTGTTGATCCACCTCATCCTTGGTGATCCTCAAATTATGGACCTTGAGTAGACTTTTTCCTCATGTAATCTTGGCCATGGTTGATTTTTGTTAGCCTTGTCTAAACAATAAACTATGAAAGATAATTTAACCCTAGTGGAAACCTCAATTTTGGTTAATGTGGTATGTGTATTAGTGCGAAACTGTGTAGTAATCTCAAGTTATGGAAAATTTTCCCTGTAATTCCCTACTTTGTGGTTACTCTTGATGATCTTTTGGAACTCTTCTTGTTATATTGTTATGCGTTGTATCTTGTTTGATAGCATAAAGTTACTCCTTAGATTCTTATGTTTATAGCCTTGTATGCTGAAAGTTTAGAATTCACCCCTTGAAATATCCCTCTTATTGTAAAATTATATTGGACCAAACTGGAGTTTTGTAGACCCTCTCTTGTTTGAAGCAAACAATCCCATAATGGGAGTGATCCTTTTTCTGTTGCAGTTATTCCTATCTCTCTTTCCTGTGACTTCCAAGAGGAAGTCAAGTCTTAGAGGAGGGGGATGTAGTGCCCACTTCCCTTTCGCATTTTTTTTTAACTGATCATGATACTGTAGACTATATGACTGACATTTTAATAGTTTTGATTTAGTATGGTGTTAGATGTCAAATCCTAGATTATTGTTGAATCTGATTATATATAATGCATGATGATTATTAGAGACACTCATATGTGGATGATGATATACTATTGACATGGATGTTTAATGGAAGTTATTCAGACATGTGATTTTGGAGATTATGAGTAAACCTAGAAAAGGAAAATTATTTGATGATGATATAGTTATCGATATAAATTGTAAATGATTTCGTTGATTGCCTTGGTGATTGTTGTGATTCATATGTATAGATGATTTTGTGATTTTATTATATATTCTTTTTGGACATTTTGATATGGCCATGAGGTTGAAGGGGGTATTGTGTTTTACAGGTTTAAATTATCACAACAAACATCAAGGGATTGGAGACTAACCAAAGTGGAATTCCAGGTGAATTCGACAAGGTCACCATGGCAACTTCTTTTATTGTGTGTGTGTGTTGTAATTTTTTTAGAGATTCCCATGGGGGGATCATTTTTACATGTGACCATGGGTTTGTGTATTTTATTAATGGGTTTGTCTATTTTCTTTAACCACTTTAGCTTGTATTTATGTTTTGGCCACCCAGTAAATAGTTTTTTCCCTTTGTTTATAGTAAAAGAGATCAATTGGGAGTTACCCTCTTGTAAATGCAATTGTTATAAATAGCCAGCTTGTTTTCAAACAAATGGACCCTCTCCTTCTCTATTCAATTATTCAGTTTATTTGAAGTTTTTGCTTAGAGTTCCAATAGTTTCATGTTTTGCATCAGTTATCAGCCTTCCTTTGTTGTTTAGAGATCATTTGATCTTCTTGTTTCATCTTACTTCATTGTTGTTCCATAAAATGAGTTTAGAATAAGGTAGTTTCATTTTAGAATTGGAGTCCATTTAGAGTTGCAAGTTTTGTTTTGTCACAAAATATAGTTTCCAGAATTCTCAATGTATTTGTGTTGTATTCTCGTAATAAATCCTAGTAGGAATTGCATAGTCAAGCTCTGTTTAATTGCACCATCCCTCTCTTACTTGCATTGTATTCGGTCTATATCAAAAGCTGTCATTGTTCAAGTATATTCTTTTACTTACGCTATCATATACATTCTTTTCTGGATTCACAAGAACACAAAGGAACAAGTAGATCACACTGAGGGGACGAAGTCACACACAACTGGATTTATCACTATTCTATAAACTCTAGGTTTGATCTATCAAAGTTCTAGTTACATTATATCAAATAGAGTAGTAAATTATTTCATTTCAGTTAAAGTTCACTTTCAATATTGCCAGGGAAGCTATGGGGAATGATAGTTTCTGAGAAACTATGATTCATTCCTCACTTTTGAGGTAGGGTTGAGATTTTTTCAATTAAACTAGTTAGTTAATTAGATATTTAGGATAAACTCACAACTGCATAGGAAAATAGCTACATCGGGATAATTTGTTTGTTTTTATTATGTCATTAGATTAATTGTCCATTTTCTGAATATATTAGAATAGCTGCTATTTTAATTTCATTAAAATACTTCATCGAAAATATAAAAAATAAAAGAATATATGCATAGTGTAGATACATCTTTCATAAGTAGTTTATTGATTTTAGTTAAAATTGAATCATCTTTACATGAAAATCACAGGACCTAGAGAACTCAGGGAATATGTATTTGAACCAATAGTGCCTCAACCAAATCTCCCCATGACACTAGCTGATATAGATCAAGACCTTAGGATTCAGGTTTTTTGAACAACAGTAAACCGACGAGCAGTTAGTGAAAAATTGAGAGAGATAAATATTGAAGACAACAAGGCATACACATTTTGGTCAAATCACCCTAACTATAGACTGCCTTGATAGGATATCTATATGGCTGTATAAGGACTCGAAAGAGAACAAATATTTGGTTGCAATCCTTTAGTTCCACAGTCCAACGTAGGAGACCTCCTCATCGACATAGATACTAGCTTACATATTCAAGTTGCCAGAACACCTGTAAGATATTCTGAGAAAATTACACAACTTTTAGTTCTAAACATAGAGGCTAAAAAAGCTTACAAATACTAGATAGTCAGGAGAAGAGATTGAATTCTCATATGACCATAGGAGGTCCGCCACAACCAGGAACTTACAGTTGTGATCCAAAGGTCCCACAACCTAACGTGCCTACTGATCAACCATACATTGATGCTAGTTTACACACACTAATATTCAGATCCTCACCACTTCCACCAAACATCATTACACAATTCTTCATATTAAACGTAGCAGCCAATTAGGCTAGAGATTTCTGGACTAGACCAAAGAATCGTCCATAAAACTCCAGAGGATCCACTACACCTCTCATCACCATTTTCATGACCTTGTCTGGAAATATACATGAAGAACCTACAGGTCACTTTCCATGTATCCAAAAGCCAATAAATAGGATCTCAGCAGAGCTCAACATTGATTAGAGCCTCTGAGCAGCTATTATATCTGAATGATCTATTACACTAATTCATGTTAGGAGGGACTTATTTTCCTTAGATTCACATATTCCATTATTTTGTATTGAGGATATAATATTTCCCAACTAATTTGTTTGTATCCATATATATTCCATTTCCACTAGTTGTCTCAGCATGACCTCAAGAGGTTGGGTATGAAGAAGAGTTGTTTGTAGATTCTCATGCTCGCATGTCACTTTTTTATTGTACAAAATTGGTGAGCCCAATGTGAACAAACAATTGTTCCCCTTTTATTTTAATTTCTTTCTTTCATTCACCTTCGCTCTTTCCCATTATTCTACGGGTATTCATATACCCCCCAAATATGTTGGGATACGATGCGTATGGTAGACCTCTCTCAAGTCTCGAAGCAAATTATGGCCAAAAAAATAGACAACTATCAACCTCACTTTCTACATGGGATGAAAACTATTCAAGTAATTAATTTTCATCACAAACTACCCTTCAAAGAACTAGCTCTAGTTCTTCTTTCTTAATTGAGGAGTTGGATCAGCCTGCACAAATGTAAGAACTAGAGCCCTTAAGATGTAACAATATGATGTTTACTGGAGAATACATTTCATCTCCTCAGGTTTTGTTTAGACCATAAATCAATAGATAGTCAGATCCACTCTCATTTTTTGATTAGGAGTATTTAGTGCGCTATGTTAGAAGTGAACAACACTTCCAAAACATGTACCCACCTATAGGGAGTTTGCAAACACAACCCCCTACTCCAAGAAAACACCCCCATTCCTCCACCTATGGGAAATACTCTCAGTGAAGCTTGGTAGGGCAATGATCAATTCATAGTAGGGTATCATACCCCTTTACAACCTCAAGGTGTAAAAAAATGCCATTAAGACAAAACACCATGTCTTCACCAATTGAGGTCATTTCAGCCTTAGTTGAGAAAGTTAGAGGATTGGAACTTGCTCAAGCGAATCAAAATTCATATTTTGGGCAAGCAGGAATCCCCAACCCTCTGCATCATCCCAGCCAGGTTGACCTCCTTATAGGAACAAGTACGTTGGGCATGCCTCCTCAACATTTCTATAACTATCCACAATAAACACCAACTAGGACCTCATTTTCAAACACCGCTCCAGTTGAAAATATGATACCTTCTGACTTAGCACCAAACAATCCTTACCAGAGAAATGTTCCTCCTTATTTAAACATTTATTAAAAATCACCATAGGGAGACATTTTCTCTTCTCCTAGGATGTTCACTCAGCCACAGAGATTCCCTTATGCCCCTACAAATACATATGTTATGCCATATCAATAACCCATTCCACCCCCACCCCCTTAGTAAACACCTTCGATGGTTGAAGCCTATACGATAGGGACTTACTTAGAATATTTAAAAGAGCCCCTAGACTTCACCATATGAAGTATCATGCTTCCAAGACCTCTTCCTGATTTACCCAAATACAAAGGGGAGGGAGATCCAAATGCACACATCAAGGCCTACGCCACGGCCATATGGGAATTACTCCTTTGGGATGTGGTTTTTGCTAAGATATTCCGTAAAACCTTATAGGGTATTGCCTTATATTGGTACTACAGAATACCTAAAGCCTCGATACACTCATTTAAACAACTCGTGTCATATTTCATCAAATATTTCGACACAAACAAATTATTAAGAATAGGAATCAGGGAATTCTTACATATCAAACAAGATCATAATGAATCCACCACTCATTTTATTCAAAGATGGCATACATTTCTCTACTCATTAGCAAGTGCTCCAAATATGGATAAGATGAAACTATGTGATTTATTCCTTCATTCCCTCAATAGAGAGATAAAGAAAGAAGTCTAGAAGTTCCCACTAAGAACTTATGATGAAGTACTTGAGAGTGCTCTCGAAATAGATCAAGTAACAATAGATAGTGGTCGTAAGACATATGGAATAGATGGGAAATTAATCACTCCCAATCAAAACACTATAGCTTACCCTAACACTGGGAATACCAATCAAGGACCCAAAATCCTTAACAAAAACCGTGAGGTTACAACAGATGGAGTAAAAAACCAAGTTAAAAGAGAAAACGTTGTAAACATTTCACCACCCATTAACAATTAGTGAAATAACAATTTTACTCCAACAATCAATGCAGTGGATTTTAATCATCCACCACGACCACAAAAAAAACAACAATGATGAAAAATCCAAATACAAGGTCAAAATCGAAACCCAACTAGATATCAGAGTCAAAACCAAAGGCAACAGCCTCAAAATTTTAACTCTAACAACTAGCAACCTTATCAGAATTTTGGGCCATAGCAGGTTTCAAATCAACAACCTCAAAATTATAATCCCAATTTATATTGTGGTTCCCACAAGATTCAAGGCCATGATACTAGGACTTTTCGTGACTATAATAAATTCATGCAGCGTTCGCTAGAAGACCAAAGACAACTCTTTATAGATATGTTCTTAGTAAATTTTGTAGTACCCATGCCAAAAACTTACATAGGGGAAGTTTCCCCTCAAAATTCACCCCTCAAGATCTTTAACGATCTGCTCCCAAATCATACTAACAATAACAGGTTAGACCCAAGTGAAACAAACAAGGGTGTTATGGTAGGAAATAATGATCATGAAGCTTTAACTTCATTAAATCCACCGGTCACACCCCAATTAGGAACTCGACCACAAACCAAGATAGTTGGTCTGGTAGATTTAGGCATCGAGCTACCCGTAGAAACCATAACAATAATACGGGATTATTATTCTCAACCAATTCCAAGTTATCCATTAGAACTAGACAACATTCAACAAACGTTGGTAAAACCCATAAGTGCTTATTATTTAATTAATGACTTAACAAAGACCTTCTCTCACATCTCCTTTTTGGAATTGTTAAAGAACTCTTCCACCCATAAGGCTTCTCTCTTAGAAGCATTAGGCCTTGGTCATTTAATTAACATCACTCCTCCTCTAGAAACATAAGTAAACCATGTAGAATTTGACATCTACCCTCCAGAGAAGCCAGATAGGGATACCAAGTTTATATTTGATATAAGCAAAATGCCAACGGATTCTGAAATTACATAAAGAGGTGACCTAGATTTACATTTACAACTATGGCTTTATAATAATTATGTTAAACACGTAATGATTGATGATGGGGTAGTATTTAACATAGTCCCCTTCACTTTTCTTCAAAATCTAGGATATGGAGAAACAAATTGTTCCACAACACGAAATACGATAAGAGGTTATGATAGCCTCAAATCAACTTCAATTGGAACCATAGTTTTACCAGTCACCTTAGGGCCTAAGACAGTCCTCACCGAATTTTATATTATAGATTAGGAAAACAACCATAATATGATCTTCGGTTGACCATGGATACACCACATGAAGGAAATCCCTTCCATGTTATTCCAAGAAATAAGATTTTTACACTTAGGTAAAATATTTGTGGCACAAGGTGACCCAAAACCCTTCGATATACACATAGCTGACTTGAAGAAAAGACCAAGCGTTCACTCCAAGTTTGAACTCCCAACGAATCAACTTAGCAAACCAATTAATTTAAAACCAAAAGAGAAGTTGATACCTACCACAGAATTGGAAATTACAAATCTATTCAAGGGCATTCCAACACTCAAAAATGAGGCTAACATCATAGAAACAATTTCATTAGGGACTACCACAAAAAATTTCGAATTTCTAGAGAAAGATCTACCCATTCTCCTACCATTTGATTCTATGGGTATGGGATACACCCTAGGAATTGGTTCCCTTCCATCAGACAAAGTTTTTATGGTAGAATTAACTGAGGCAGAAGAAACAAACATGAAAAATATCCCAACATCCATTTTCCCAAGAAAATATTTGACTCTCCACTTCGATGGAGCTAGATGTCACTTTGGAGCTAGGGAAAAAGTGATCTTTACTTATCCTGAGGGAAAGATCCTACCTTTTTCCTTTAAATTAAACTTTGAGTGTACAAACAACAGGCTGAAGTACGAGGCCCTTCTCCTTGGCCTCATCCTAGCCAAAAGAATGGGTGTTGACAACATTAGAGTACTAGGAGACTCACAACTAGTTGCAAACCAATTCTCTAAGGTATATGAGACTAGAGCTGAAAATTTACAACTCTACAAAACAACGGTACTAGATCTAAGCAAGGGATTCAACTTCATATCAATTGAAGCAATTCCATAAGAGTAGAACCTTCTCATAGATTCAATAGAAACCTCAGCTTCCTGTTTCTTCCAAATAGTGAGTTGGAAGATACAAGTTTTATGTTATCACTTCGTACTGAACCATTAGTGTGTAAAATACCAACAAACCCACTCCTGACTCATAGAGAAGCTGAGAATGATTTTTCTATCTTGGATCACTTTGATAGTGATAGAGTCACTCTCGAATATCTAAATGCCTATGCAAAGTTACATATTTCTCACCGTATAGTAGATCTTTCCCTAATACCACATTCCTCTTCCTATTTTGGAAATCCCATGATAGAATCTCCTCCAGAAAAGGATCTCGATATCTACGAGGTAGAGAATGAAGAAACTTTGGAACTACCTCCGGCCCCGCCTGAATTTTAAGAAGGCAAAACTTCTTTAATTGAAGAAACAATTGGCATAAACATCATAACGGAGGAAGAACCAAAAATTTTTAAGTTGGGATCCTCGTTAACTTAAGAGGAGATAGAAATACACACCCAGATCCTCAAAGAGCATCAAAAGGCTTTCGCATTTAACTATAAAGAAATGATAGGAATTGCACCACATATCATGGTACATAATCTTATCACTAAACCAAATGCAAAACCAATTAAACAAAATTCAAGACCAATGAAGCCAAAAGTGGCTCTCATGGTAAAATATTAAGTATTGAAACTTCTCCAAGTGGGATTCATCAAACCCGTTGACTATTCACAATGGGTATCTAATATCATCCCTGTTCTAAAAAAGAATGGGAAGATACGCATTTGCATAGAATTTCCAGATATTAACAGAGCTTGTCCCAAGGATGACTTCTTGTTACCATCCATTGACATCATTGTTGATGCAATAGATGGATTTGAACTATTGTCCCTCATGGATGGGTTTTCAGGGTATAATCAGATAAAAATATCTGAACAAGATCGAGCCAAAACCATGTTTATAACTCCCTGGGGAACTTATTGTTATGATGTCATGCCATTCAGTCTTAAGAACGTCGGCGCAACTTACCAGTGGGAAATGACATACATATTCCATGATATTATCCATAAAATTGTGGAATCCTGTGTGGATGATTTTTTGGCCAAGGCCAAGAAGTGTTGTGATCACCTAGAAGTACTTTGTATCATCCTCTCACGATTGATTGAATATGGCATCACATTGAACCCAGAGAAATGCATATTTGGTGTAACAGGAGGCAAGCTTCTGGGTTACATTATATCCTCATGAGGGATTGTTATTGATCTAGCCAAATTCTAGGTTGTTCTTTAAATGATTCCACTATCAAACGAGTATGGTATCGGATCATTTCTTGGGAAACTTGGTGTAATCCGAAGGTTCATCCCAGACTTAAGTTTTGTTATTCATCCAATCAACAATCTATTAAAGAAATATTATAGCATTGATTGGACAGAAGAATGCAACGAGGCCTTCGAAGAAGTTAAACACTTCTTGTTGTCTCCACTCACGCTAATGCTTCCCAGACTAAATCATCCTTTGATCCTATACTCACGGGCTACTGATGTCTCGCTAGCCTACATGCTTGCTCAAGAAGACAATGATAAACAAGAACGTGTAGTCTATTTCATTAGCCGAACCAAAATACCTTGCCATAGTCTTTGTAACAAAACATTTAAGACATTATATGTTAAATCAAGAAATAAGGGTCATTGTAAAGACAGATCATTTACAAACATTCCTCACGCAAGATTCTCTATCTAAAAAGGATGGACATTTCATAACCTTAATGGGAGAATTTGAATTAACATTTGTAAACCAAAAATCTGTTAAGGGACAAATCATTACAGACTAGTTAGCTGAAAATCCATTAGATGGAGGTGATTTGGTAAATCTGGACTTTCCCAATGAGTGTATATACTTTATTGAAACTAATCCCCCCATCTCTACATGTCCCTGGTACACTGACATCATTAATTTTATCATGGACCATACATACCTTGAAGGTTACACATCACAATAAAGAAGGTGGTTACACATTATCGCTACTAAATACGTTATTTTAGAACAAGTACTCTATCATAAAGCCTTTGATGGCATGCTTCTAAGATGCGTCGAAATCAAAGAATCCAAGAAGATTCTTTATGAATACCATAGTGGGATATGTGGAGGTCACTTCAGTGGTCATCCCACCACTCAAAAAATACATCAGATGGGCTATTTTTGGCCCACTCTTGAACATGACGTAGTAGATTTTATACGTAAGTACCATAAATGCCAAGAATTCTCCCATGAGATTCACATGTCAGCACAATCTCTACAACCAATAGCAACCCCATGGCCTTTCTCCACATGGGCTCTAGATTTGATAGGGAAATTCTCTCCCTCATCAACAGATGGCCATAACTTTATAATTACGGCCATAGAATATTTTACCAAATGGGTAGAGGCCATGCCTCTCACCACGGTACCAGGTTTGGTAATCATCAAGTTCATTCTGATGCAAATAAATTACAGGTACAATGTCCCACAAGTCATTATCTCAAATAATGGTACATACTTTAAGAATGATGAGGTTCATGAGCTATGCAGTAATTTAAAAATAAACCATCATACGACCTCTCTTTACTACCCTCAAGCCAATGGACAAGCCAAAGAAATGAACAAAACATTAAAATCTATTCTCCTCAAAATAGTTAAGGAGAAAAAACAAGATTGACATTTAAAATTATATCTAGCCTTGTGGGCCCATCGAACCTCAATAAGAACACTAACAAGAGTAACCCCCTTCTCATTAGTATTTGGGGCAGAAGTAGTTCTCCCACTTGAGGTCGAAATACCTAGTCTCCGCATCTCATTACAAGGGATTCTAGGAGAAGATGCCTATAGAGAGGCACGCCTCTCTCAACTAAAAAGTATTGATGAGGCCAGGCTAAAAGATGAACAACAATGTAGATCCTATGCTGACCAAATGTGCTAGCATTATAACAAAAAAGTCTACGAGCGAGAAATATATGAGGGAGATCTAGTTTTAAGACTAGAAAACTGGATTGACAAAAAAACCAGCAAAGGAAGTAAATTCCAGCCCAAGTGGTTGGGTACATATCGAGTCATGAAAGAAAATAGAAATGGTGCATATCTCTTGTGTACATTAGAAGGTGAGGAATTCAATGAAATAGTCAATTCTTTACATCTTAAATGGTTTTACGCATGAGACGTCAGTATCACCATCTGTATATTATATCTACCTACATTGCATTTGTCACTTAGTTGTTTCATTTTGTCCACTCATTTCATAAAATTGTAGTCAAGGAACTTACTCTTAATCAATCTATTATAAATTTATGAAAATATTGGTAAAAGCATTCAAATCACATCTCTTCAAACATCATCAAGTAGTTTCAAAATATTTTCATCAAGTTTGATAGACAAATGTTGACGAAAACCATACCAAGGCCTACATACTTGGTTTTTCTCTTTCTGTCTACTAGGTGAAGTTTTTCTTACCTACGGTCTATTCTAGAAGCTTCTTGGTGTCACATCTATCCCTCTTATGTCTCTTTAAAAATGGATATCCCAAAATCACAGATCAGAAGTGTAATAATCAAATAGAATCAAAAATACCAAGAAAATAGAATATTTTATTTTACACACTTCTTTGTCCCACCAACCTTCGGTGATAAGCCCGCATCTCTTATTGGTGGTGTGAGGTTGGGGAAGGAAAAAAGTTATCTTACTCGACTATATCCTGCCTTTGGTGAAAAACCCATGCTTCTGAGTAGTGGCATGGGGCAGGGTGTGGGGGGTCCAATCACACAAATTAACAAATCTTGGTATTTACAAAAATAAATCAAATTATATTAAGTGAAAATAAGTGTCCAAATTCTAAAGAGATCAAATCCTAAAATCCAGGTTTTGTCAACCAGGTTGCCATTTATAAATCTAAGTCTAGATAAACTGAAAATTATGTTTCCTTCTGATCTTGGTGGTAGTTCTGAGTAGAGTAATTATGTAGGTCTAAGTTTGGTTTCTGTCATAGGTTTTTCTATCTCTAATCGTTCCATTTAGTCAAACTCATATAATTTGTGCCCTTCCCAACTCTTGGTGTTGAGCCCTCACATTTGACTAGTTGTGTGGATTTTGGGAATGGGGCAAGTTCATCTCTTTATCTCTATACATTCATCACATTTTTCCAACATAAGAAGAAACAACAGACATTTCCCAAAGAGGCCAAAAGTTCAGTACTACAAAATGTTCTACATCATCACATATGAGCATTACAAAAGAAAATAAAGTAAAACATTTTGCTTAGTATTTTTTATCATTTTTCATCCATTGCATACATTCTGAAAAACATATAAAAACAAATACTCTAAAAACATCCATTGTACACATGGGAAATGAATCACAAAATACTAGACACAAGAAGATCTAGATCCAAAAAGAGATGTATATATAAATTTTGTTTTATGTACAATATCATCATGCACTAAGGCATGGTCAAAATTCTCAATGAGCCCAGAAGATACAAAAATACTCGTAATATCCAACCAAAGATCACTACAAAAAGGACCATGATCTCTTAATCCCTGTGAGATCCCTCAGAAGGTGCACAACCTCATCTAGGACTTTGGCTGTGATGACACTCTAAATGAACTAATTCCTCATGATCACGGCCATCAGCTATGGTCTCACTATGAGAGAAACTCCTCCTCATCAAGCACTCAGCAGTCCTATATCCAGCTAGCTCAGTGTGAAAGGAGGTCATGGTCTTTGCCACCTTCCAAACAAGGGTAAAGACATTAGTATGTTGGCCAGTTGCAGAGGGCTCTCCAACATCCTCAGTTAACTTAGCAAGAGTACCCTCCAAAGGGAGCAGTAGAGTGTCCATGTAAACCTGGCAAATCAAATCTTGCCATCCCTCAGTAGTCACTGAAAATAAAAAAGGAGAAACAAAAGAAGTTAGAAAGTTGTCCAAAATAAGACAAAAAATAAACAAAACAACAAAAGGGAAACATCAACCAAACAATTCTAACTAACAAAAAATGAATAAAAGAATAGTAAGTAACTCACTTGGATCTCTATACCTCTAGGTGGAATTTCTAGGATCTACGCCGGCTACTAATGTTGCCACCAACTATTTTGCCTCTCCCACATTTGGATAAAATTGATGCCCTTCCATAGACTCATCATCTCCCCCTAAATCCTGAGAAGTCAACTCCTGTGAAATCAGGATCACCTTCTCTATGCTCTCCTCTGCCCTCTCAGCCCACAAGATATCCTGAGTGTCATGCCACTCAGAATCACTATCATCCTCCTCACCTGTCTTTCCAGCTCCGGTCTCAACCTCCTCTGTCTCCCCCCAGTGAAATCCTCAATCTCAAAGTCCACATCAATGGGCTCATCTCCACTACGAGTAGGACTGGTGCCAATCTAAAGTAAAGGCACTCAAGGAGAACTAGCTACCCCTCAAGCATGAGCCACCCTCCTAGCTACAATGGGAATGCCAGGAGTGATCATAGTCCAACCTTGGCCTCTAGGACCTCCGCTAGCCTCATGAACAGATCTGTATACTAGCCCTGATGGAGGAAACATATCAATATAAGGGAGTCCAAATTGTTGTGGTACTCTATCAAAGGGGTGGATCTCCAACTTCCCCGTCATGTCTATCAACTGGTTGGTAGTGTGGTATGAAATCAATATAAGTGTCTCCTCTTCCCATAACCCTGTCATAGCCTGATAAGGAGTAGCCTCCATGTCTGTAGTAGTCAAAGAAGCCACTGGTTGGTATGGCATCGTAAGAATAGTCATCCCTATCCACCTCGCTTCCCTGATAGCCCCGGGATCCTCTACCTGTATGCCTCTCTAGTAGGAAATGATGTGCTCATACACCCAACTCATGACTAGATTAGGGTGGCTCAATGACTGCCCCTATAATTTGACCACCCTATACAAATCATGATATGTGGTCCCAAGAATGTCTTCTCCCCAAGTGTAAACACAGCCATACACCTCAATCTGTGTGATAATAGGAGCCCAACAGTATAAAATAGTATCCCCTCCCTTTCCCCCAATCCACTGTGAGGTAAGGATGCCCATAATGGCCTTGCGGAGCATAAGAATATCTAACTCAATAATGGAGTGAACCTTCACCCCCTTCTTTGACCCCATGCAAAAAATGACATCTCCCATATATGTGGCCCACTAGACTATCTAAGATCTGGATACTACTTTCTTAAGAGATAATCACCTCCCAAGAATTGGGACCCCCCAATATGCGGTAGACATCCTCAAGGGTGATAGTCCACTCACCCCTAGCACCTGGTAACCGAAAGGTATTCCAGTTGGTATCCCAATATGAGAATAAGTCATATAGTATGTAACTAGAAGGAGAAACATGACGAGCCCCAGAGATCTGCAAGATGTCAGCCCATTGCAAAGTGTCTCTCTCATCCTGGGTCAATGCATCCAACATTGCCTAGAGCCAAACACACTCCCTCTCTCTAATCCATCTGATATAATCCTCCTTCTACATCAACCCAAAATCATAGAAAAGGAGTAAGTTAGTAACATAATCCAACTGGAAAAATCATTAGGAACATATAAATATGCAAAAATAACAAAGTAAAATGTCTCCTTTTGCATTCTGTTTGAAACCAATGCCCTTTGCAAATCAAAGGTTTCACAACCACTGCCTTCGGTGGTGGTATTAATTTAACTGCCACCTTATAGGGTGGTGGTTTTGTAACCACCGCCTTCATGGGGAGGAAGTCCCATGACTGCCACCCTATGCAGGGTAGCGGTCCTGTCCCAAATCGCCAAATGGCTTGAAAAACCTAAAAACACTTTAAAAAATGTAAAAATGCATCATTTTAGATGAAATAAAAACCTACCCTATGGGCTTCCCCCCTAGAGACTCATTTAAAACTAGCATTTTTGAAAATAACCCCCCCCAAGACAAATATTTCTATATTTCTATCTTTTAGGTTTAAAAACGATAAATTGAGAGTAACTAACCTGAGACTTCATGGGCTAATGTACTAATCTCGGAGGCATGATCATGATCTTGCAATGGATGTTTTGACTATACTCTCATCTAAAATGGTCAACGTGGGTCCCAGAGCTCAAAAACCACCAAATCAACACGCATAAATGAATAGTAAAATGAGCTCATTTTATATATATATAGTTTTCTAATTTGGTTTTGAATGTCTTTCACAGGGTTGGATCTTCGATAGAGGTAAGTGTAGACACTAAACTTAGGTCGAACTCCCCTTTTATACCTTGACATATAAGCACCCTTTATTACATTTACCTAGCCATGACCCCCCCTTCACCCCACTAATATTAATTTAATTAATTTAACTAAATTAATGCATTATCCTCACTATATTTATTATTTAAATAATATCCCCACATACAGTTCACTTAAACACCTCACCAAGCCAACTCAACCTAAGACCTATTCTTAGCAAGTGCCCATAACTAACTGAGACTTACCCAAACCCTAAAAATCAATGCCTACATTCCCTCTAACCACATTCCCACATGCTCACAAGAAGCTCCCAGTCTAATCTGTAGGATAATGACATGAGATCCAAGGAAATCAGGAGGATCTCCCTAGTTTAGTAAACCTAGGAAATCCCACCTTGACCGACGTTGGTTACCCCTAACCATCGCCGGTTAAGCCAGACCACCGTCGGTTACCTTTTTTAACCCCTAAACTACCTTATTATGAAGGTTGGAAAACATTGGGATAAATTAGATGAGCAAGAACACATCTCAGAGAGGTAACGCATCTTTAGAGACCCAATTCCAATGAAAAACTCACATCCAAGGAAGGAGATTGACCATCTTCTCCTACACATCCATCCCAACCATGATTTGATCTATCCAAGCAGAGAGGAGTGTACATGCAGCCCATGTAGAAGATTTTCTTTAGTTGGTGATCACTTGCAACCTTCAAACCCATCATCAACACCTCCATCCCTCACACACATACATTCAAGAATGAAATCCAAGTAAGTACAACATCATACTTTCTTGGTTATTTCATTTCATCATAATTTTATCATCCATTATTTATCTTGCTCCCTATTGACCTTCTCCACATTTTTACCTCCATATACCCATTAAAACCTTGCAAAATCCTACTCTAGTCATCTAATACCTCATCCCGACCAGCCAAAGTCCTTTGTGCAATAAAAAAGGAGACCCCAGTTTGTTCTGTGACATTTCTAGATCTGATAATAATCGGCACTGGTTACACCTAACTGCCATCGGTCACCCCTGACTGACACCAATCTCTGTGTTTTCCCACACAGCCCTAAACAGAGACCTACCCACCTAAAATTATCTCACCCTCTTTCACCTGTGATCTACTTGAGACCCTTTATCAGACCTACAAAGACCCAGAACCAATCATTTGACCTTTGGATTCTATTCTAGCTTAGCCTGTTAGATTAGATCTATTTATTATTGTGTTTTTAAGTGAGATACCTAAATCATTTTAAAATAATAATAGGATTTACTTTGTTTACAACATTTAATTGTTTAAAATAGTGGACTGACAGCCATATAGGAAGTATCATACTTCCCAGATCTAGCATACGCTAGGTAGTTCACTGTCCATATTGTTTAATTCCTTTTAGTGGTCTTGTTTTCATTACATGTAGTTCTTCCTAGCCAAAAGGAACCTCTCACAGTCATATGTGGATTTGGAAGTCATATGCACACAATAACCCATCAACCGACATTTGAACATGTATTCCTCCTATGCTTGTTACCCTATCTATTTTTCCAACACTTCAAAGAAACATTCTAAGAAAAAGGTGAAACATTTTGGCACACCTGGTGGGACCCATACGGGGTTCCTTGCATTTCATTCATTCCTAGGAAAAAATTGTGTGTTTTTTTCCCTTCTGAAAAGTGTGCATGCTAATTTTCTTCTTTGGTAATCCACCTCTTCTTTCTATTTGCTCTAAAGGAAACTATTCTTTTGGTGTAATTAAAAAGAATCGTTTCTTCATGTTTTCTACATTGTAGTGAAAGATCATCCCTCTTCCTCTTCTTCTTATTTTGTCATCCAATTTCACATTTTTTATTTGGGTTTAAAAAAAGTGCATTCCATTCTAATTTATTACATTAGCTCACATTAATTGAGGGTAAGCTATATGCTAGAAGTCATGAACAGTTGATGGTTGACAAATGAATCATAGAAAATCACTTCTATCCTTTTCTCTTTCTCTGATTCTTATAAAACCACAAAAAATTTTAAAATACATACATTACTAAACAACATCCTACCTGGAAGAATTTGTAGGTGATCACACGATCACGCCACAGTGGGCACCTAGCTCGTTGCTCTGTCGAGTCATACTTCAAAGTGAAGCCCACCCCCACCATATGATACCTAAAACCTCACCTTTTAGATCTCCTTCTTTGTAGGAAGCCATCCTCACCAAAAATCTATTTCACAATTCATGTTTCATTCCCTAAATAGCATAAGCTAAACAAACTTAATAGAAAACGCACTCCTAGGATCACATTTTCTTAGTGTTTTTTCTTGTCTTGCATTTTGAAGTGAGAGATCACGTTCATCACTTTTTTCTATTCATCCTTGCATGCTCCTCATCATAGCTATTATATTTTGGATTCACCTGAGTGTGCCTGGGCCATATCATCATCATTCCCAAAATTCTAGGTCTGATTCTACATCATATTTTAATTCACAACCACTTTCTTTCATCACTGTTTAAATTTCACAGTAACCGTTTTCAGTTACCTCTTACCACCATCAGTTATACCCAACCAATGTCGGTTCCAAGTCCTTTTGCTAACCTACTCAAAAGGACATTTTCACTTCACTTTCTTCCACTTTTCACAGTCTCTATCACTGTCATTATTCCCATTGATGTTTTAAACATCCTCAGATTTGGCATACCTATCATATTTTACCTTCTTCCTCGCAGTGATTATCCCTTACCGGCGTCAATTTTCCCTAACTGTCATCGGTTGTCCTATTTCACATTCTAGCCATCATTTGGTCCTTCATCCACTTTTTAGCACCATATTTGCCTGTTCCTACTATTCTTTGTATCATTTACAGAGAAGCAGGCCTACATGATCAATACTGGTTCACATGGTGTTGACCCAAAGAAAAGCAAGCACCCTCATATTCCATGCTAGTTACCAACCACTCCCACCTAGTCCTTCACCACCTTCTATTTTATCACTAGCCATGGATCCCATCCAACCTACTACTATCGCTACCAGATATAAGGAGTTCACATGACTCCTTGACCAGAACCCTATCATCTTGTAATTTTACCTTACCCATTAGTCCACTCAAGATGCCTCGGGTTAGTTGATATATGACATGCCCGTATCTATCCGCCCGACTCTTGTACCGACTTTTGTATCGGCCCTATCTGGCTCCGTACTACCTGCATCTACCTTACCTCTAGTCATTTCATAGTTAGGTTCTATACCCGATATGACTTCTTCATATGTTACCTCTGTGGCACCCATTACATCCACCATAGCCTCGACGACTACCCCAAACACAACCTCATCCGCTCCTAATGTCTCATACATACATGTAGCTACATTTCCACCTCTAGTGTCGGTGACCCCTACCCCATTTCAGAATGTGGTTCTTTCCATCCCACAATCATTATCTCGTATTTCCACTAGGGTTACCATTACCCTTCCACCCCCATATACATACTCCTTACAACCTCATGTTTCATCCATTATTCATTCCTGGTACGTACCCCCTATTTCACTACCTTCTTCTCCATCACCGTACATGGTAGCCCCATACACTAGAGCGCCACCCCTGTTATATGCCCAAAACCAACCTCCCCATGCTACAGGAGGCATATAATCATCACAACCCACCAATCACCTAATTAAATTGATGTTGGACAAGATGCAGACATTGGAGGCATTGGTTTCTAGCTCCCACAAAACTCTCACCTATGACAAGATTTGCAATGAGCCTGTTCACCCATCCATTCCTATCCATTCATACCCTGTGCATTGGGAAATTCTTAAATTCAATCACTTCAATAACAAAGAAGACCTCCAGTAACATTTGTGGTAATTCAAACATGGGTGTTATCTGATCGCTCATGAAGATGCCTTGCTTTTGAGAACTTTTCCCATGTCCCTCACTAGACCTGCATTAGATTGGTATAGTGGGTTACCTAAACACTCTATATTCTCATTTAATCAGGTAGCCCAAGCCTTCTTGGATCATTTATCTATCAATATTGTCAAGAAGCTTACCATGACCGATCTATATTCCACACGTTAGTATGAGGATGAATCCATCACAGATTTTTTCACTCGTTGGCGTAGCCTAATCAATCAACTTACCTTCTAACTGCCATAAATTGAACTTATTGAGCTCTACACATGAGCTTACGCTAGACATATCTCTATGACCTTGTAGCTCTGAACCTTCTGAACATTCAATGAGGCATTCACTATGGCACGAAAGTTAGAGATTTGGGCCATCGAAGAGAAGAAAATCCAAATACGTAATAAGAATTCAGCATTCAAGTCGAATGATACCTCTTCCTCTTCCAAACCAAAAACTAATTATTAAAAATATAAGGGCACTACTAACACATTGGTACTCAAGGCCGTCCCAACTCACTCGTCAAATTAGGCTACACCCTCATCTAATCTCTCACCTGTTTAGACTTTTCAATTCAAATGAGAGCAGTAAAAATATACCCCAATTAGGGAACCTTACTCTTATGTCTTAGAAAAGCTTATCAAATCTAGAGCCATCACCCTTCCACCCTTAAAACCACACTCTTGTTTTGACCTTGCTCGCCCCATGCTCGCATGGTATAAAGAACATGATTTTCAAAACTATCATCGAGTAAAGGGTCATAGTGATGGAAAATGCATCACTTTCAAGAATATTACCCAAGAAATTCTCGAGAAAGGTGAGTTAACTATGGATAATCCAAACACCACCCCCAACCAAAATCTACAAATATTCAAAAAATCATTTCCCAACCATGCCCCTTCATCCAATCAAACCGATGAGACATCAAATCACGATACCCATACCCGTGAGGTTCACGCTATCTTTAACGAGGTACCTGTCACCTCTCAATTACCTCACATCCCTTCCATATAAGAAATCCTATCCAAAAATCCTCCTTCCACATTGGAACCAACCTCCCCTATTCCTTCACTAACAGAGGAGCACTTTTCATCTCCTTCATCACCTACGGAGGGGTCTTCCTTTAACATTGAGACCATCTCACCCCTGGCTTCTCTACTTAGAGAACCTTTACCTATAGTCCCTCTTCCACCCATAGAGGATCTCCCATTACGTCCTCCACCCACACTGGAGCACCCATTACCTCCTCCACCCATAGAGGAGCACCTATCCATTCCTCCACTTATAGAGGAGATCCCATCATCTCCTCCACCCATCATAGACCTAGTTGAGATACCTTTGCCTTTCGGTGAGCATTCTCCATGAGCTACCCAAAATCCAACAGACCTAATTTCAGCTCTCTTACCCACGGAAGCTGAAGCTGGCTAATTCCCTATCTCTAACACGCATATTATGGGAATTCCCATTAGGTCCTCACCAACTCCACCCACAGACATGTCATTCTCACATTTGGTCGATCACTTAGATTATGTGGATAGGGCTTTACTATGGGGGCACCTCTTACTCCCTGTCTCAACATAGATGCAGAGATCCCTCGCTAATACCTCCAATATCTACCCAAACACATTTTGACCCTTCAAACCAAATACAAACACTATGGTCACAACCCCTTTCACAATACCCATTAGCACTCTCACCACACCCTTACCCATAACCTGACCTACATCTAAACCCAAACCCATACCCATAACATTTACCTCCACTAAACCTATTACCACTTTATGGGTCACCCTGACCACTAGCCTTACTCATCAACCTATTAAACTGGACTTAGCTACATCCTCCAACATCAATACCACACCTACTCTGACACCCAAACCAAATAAACAAACTCATCGACCTCATACCTCTACCACATCAATCATGCCCGCACTTGTCCCATTTTCCTTAAGACCTCAGTTTCCCAACATGGTCAAGCACCCTTCACCCATCCATAAACCAATAACACAATAAGCCATTCCTTCCTCACAAACCTCTAACCTACCCAAGCACACAACATGAATTATACCCACACCTGCAGTCTCTTTATCACTAATACCTCTAATACCTTCAGCTATTGCTTTACTACCCACTACACTTCAGTCATTGTCCCTCACACCCCAAGTATGACCCACGTCATCTAGCTTCACAGCACCCCCGTTATCCCTATGGGTAACTCGCCCTCTTCCTCCATATGCTTTTCCTTCTAGACCTCATACACCCACATCACCTTTACCCAAGAAGGTGCAACCAAAAAACAAAACCCCACTACCCCACACCCTCCTACCCATCCATCTACTGTACCCCTACCCAAATGAACCTAACCGATACCTGAAACCACATTGGCACCTAAACCCATAGCTCAACCCATTCCTACTCTTCCAAAAATAGTTCCTCGACAATCAACGACACCTACACCCAAACCCACGTTCACTTCCCATTGTGATCCACTAGCAGGGTCCTATGCCAAAATTTTAACCAACCTCCTCGAGACTTATGTTATCACATTACCCCCAGTGTGACCTTACGACCCCCTTAAACCCAAGCCAAAAGGGTTTTATGATACTAAAATTTGTGCATACCATCATGTGCCTGGGTATGATGTGGAGAACAACAAGGCCTTGAAAACCATCCTTATCCAATTATGTCCACCAGAAACCAAATTTTATGATGACGTCCTTCTCGACAAGGATCCTACTTCACATACACCCATTCCCACACTTCCCTCTCAAAAACCACAACCTCCACCCTTACAAATCCTAAAGCCATACCCAAGATTTGAAATTAACATGGTTCTCATTAGAGAACTTGCCATGCCACCACCCAAATGTCATTTCACCCAGCTAACCTCACAGGGTTTTTCCCATCATGTCATTATACCACTCACCCTGTACCTTCTCCATTTTCCAACTTCCCTGAAATCAACATGATACATGTCACTACACATGCGCAGAAGGGCAAAGAAAAGGAAATTAACCCACCAACCAATCCTATACCCAACATACCATCTGCACCCACACCTAAAATAACTATCCATAGCCCCACGTACCCCATTTCTAATGGTGTCACACATCCCACCATGCTCAAACAATTACACCAATCTCCTCTCAAAATGTCCTTATATGATCTCATCCAAACCTCAAAATCCCATCGTCAATCCCTCATGGACCTTCTTAAATCTATTGAGGTTTTACCCAATGAACCTACACTCGTAGCCTCCATTATCACACCCCATCATATAGCCTCTCTCACCAAATTACCACCTTCATCCTTACCTCACCTTGTTCACCAATTTTCCTCCCTTAGCTTCTCAGAGGAGGAGATCACGCCACACCAAAACGATGACCCAGACCCAACCTTCTTCATCTCTGTCCACATTGAAGACATACGGGTGCGCCATGTGATGATTGATGGAGGCACTAGCATTAACATCATTTCATCCCATGCATTTGCTCAAATGCACATACCTGATAAATGCATGCATAAACATCTGGTCATGTTGCATTCATTCAATGACACTATCACCTCCACACTAGGCATTGTCATCCATCACATTCGCATGGGCCCCTACACTGTTCCAGAATTGTTTTATGTTTTGGAGGGGGAATTCCAATATAATTTTTTCTTGGTAGACCCTAGATCTGTGTCATGGGTTGTGTTCCTTCCACTTTGCATCATTGTGTAAAGTTTGAACACAAAGGAAACACTTATACCATTCTAGCCGACCAATCACCTTTCAAAACATGCAACATGCTTTACCGACCCAATGATGTGCTGATACCTATCAAGCCGTCTACCTCCACAACTAATACTACTTCAGCTACACCTCCACCTACTAATACAGTCGCTACCTTAGCCACACATACCTCCTCTATTCCTACCACTGCTATAACCTCCACGGGTGACCCATTAGCTTCCCAATCCGTCATCTCCACCTCCACATTGACTTCTGACACATTATCCATACCAACTACCTACATATGAACCAATGATCCCTTGGAAGGTGTTTTTCAATGCCTCACTCTGGGGGAGCACCACCTATATACTGTCAACACATTCCTTACTCCTCATGAGTATAGAATCCTTCACCAACACCCTCACTATGATCATCATATAGGAAAATTCCTCCTTTATGATCCCCCTCATCTTCGTACTAGTATCACCTATGGGGGACTTAATACTACCACTTACACACCTGAACCACCATCAAAAGCCCGCCCATTTTCTATTGACTTCAAATCACTTACCAATCATTGTTTCACCCACACCTTCCTGCACCACTATGTATGGAAGGGTTTTGGTTTTGGATTTTACGAGAAAGGCTACCATGCCATTATTCCACATACCACCCGTAAACATAATGACCGTAGTGGTATTGGCTTCCCAAAACCTCCTACCAAACAGGCCCGTATTGAACTCATTGAAGACCCTAGCCCTCCTCCACCTTTATCTTCATCACTACCTTCACCAGCTCCACCTTCATCACCACCCTCACTGACAGAGTTGATGGATCCTGAATCTATCCCCCCTAATTTTTTTTTTCATAAACACCATTTCTTTGGGGCCTTTGACTTATCAACATGAAGGCGAGGCTCCTTGCACTCTTCCATTCCTGTATCCTAAAATGATCGATGATGACACACCTACAATTAATTTCATTCAATGTTAGGATGATGAATCCATAATCACCTACCTTGGTGTAGAAGAATCATATATTCATCGGTCATTACCATCTGAGATGAAAACCATGTTGAATGAATTAACTATCAAGATCAACATTCATACTTAGGAAAGCTCCTAAGATTTCTTTTTTCCCTCCGTGGTATAGAATTTGACCCTACTAAGGTCAAGGCCATTTTGGAAACACCTCCTCATTCTAACCTTACACAACTCCATAGACTACAAGGTAAATTACAGTCCATTTGCCATTTCATTTCATAATTATTTGATCAGTGTCAACCATTTCATGATCTTCTTAGTAAGCATGTCTCATTTAAATGGGATGATGAATGTCACAAATATTTTGAGGCCCTAAAACAATACCTTCTCCAACCACCCATACTCATTCCACCTAAAGATGATCAACCTTTTTACCTATACATATCAGCTACCGATCATTCCTTAGGAGCCATGCTCCCTCATCATGATGAAAAACATAGAGAGCAAGTGGTTTATTACATAAGGCATACTCTTTTGGACTATGAAACCAAATACAACCATCCAAAAAATATTTCCTTATCCTTATTTTTCATTGCTACCAAACTCCGCCATTACCTACTCAACCACAAAACCTATGTCATGACCAACACTGATCCCTTACACTTCATGTACACCAAACCTTATAAAAATCAGCATGTCGCATGATGGCTTATGCTTTTAGCTGATATTGACCTCAAATTCATTCACCAAAATTCCATCAAGGGCTAAGCTATCACCAACCAATTGGCTGACACGCCTATTTCCAAGGATCCACCCTCTAATTTTGAATTTCCTGATGAGTCAATTGCTACTCTTTCCTTGGATGAACCCCCTTACCAAATGACACTATTCTTCAATGTTTCTAAGTGTCAGCATGGGGGTGGGGTTTGTGTTATCCTCATTCCTCTAGATGGAGAACCCATGCCTTTGTCTTTACAACTAGACTTTGAATGCACCAACAATATTTTCGAGTATGAAGCTCTCGTACTAGGTATCCAGACCGCATATGCCCTAGATGTCAAATCAATCCACATCCTTGGTGATTCACAATTGGTCATAAACCAAGTCAATGGTATGTACCAATGTCATAACGAGACACTTCAAAAGTATAAAAATCATGTAGGCATACTTTTGACCACCTTTGATCGTTACACCCTTCAAACCATCCCATGTTCAACCAACAAATTTGTAGATACCTTGGCCTACTTAGCTTCCCAAATACCTGCTTCCCTTGTCGATTCCAAAATATTTTCACCATACAACGTCTCGATTCACCTTCTTATCTACCTCATTTTGTTTACTCAATCAAAACTGACACCCCTGACCCAAGTGACCTTTGGTATAAACAATACTCTGACTACCTTTCTCTCTCCATCTTACCTCATGATCTCACCCATAATGGAAAACATGCCTTCCTTAAAAAGGTCTCTCGTTTTGTCATTCTAGGGGGATGCCTCTATAAGCATGGCTTTGATGGTATTATCTTACGATGCCTCACAAGTTCTGAAATTCCTTATACCATTAAGGAGGTTCATGATGGTATATGTGGAGATCACTTTAGTGGCCTTGTTGTTGTTAAGTGTATTCTTTTCCTAGGGTACTACTGGCCAACCCTTAACCATGATTATTGTGAATATGTCAAACGTTGTGTGAAATGTCAACAACATTCCAACCTTCATCATACACCCAATCATGCCTTACAGGTCACTCGTGCCCTATGGCCCTTCTCTCAATGGGGTTTGGATCTTTTAGGAGAAATCAATCCTTATTCTTCCCAATGCCATCAATGGATCATAACTTCTATTGAATACTACACAAAATGGGTGGAAGCCATACCACTCATCTCCATGAAAGCCAAGAAGATATGTGAGTTCATTAACCATCACATCATTTTTTATTTTGTGTTCCTCATCGCCTCATCACTGAAAATGGAAAACAATTAAAGAACAAAACATTGCAAAAAATTTGCGACGCCTTTGGCATTCAACTTAGTTTCTCATCACCTTATTACTGACAAACCAACAGTTAAGCCGAAACCGCTTACAAAACCCTCAAAAAAATTCTCATGAAAGTGGTTGATGATACTAGGAAGAATTGGCATACACACATTCCTTTTTCCCTATGGGCATACCGCACTAGTATTCACACTTCCACTTCAGCCACACCCTTTTGCTAGTCTACAGTACAAATGCTATTCTCCATCTCGAAGTCTAGATCCCCTCACTCTACATTTCTCTCCATGACATGCTTACTGATGATGAATTTTGTTAGGACTGCTTAGCACAACTAGATTTATTAGATGAACGTCACCTTAATGCTCTAGATCACCTTAAAGTTTACCAACAACATATCAAACGTGCTTATGAAAAACATGTTCATGAACAAACCTTCCAAGTCGATGACCTTGTCTTGAAATAAAATCAACACGTAACCAAAGCAAAAAAAAGTAAACGGGGAAAATTTTCTCCTAATTGGCTAGGACCATACATCGTAAATCATACCTATGGATGAGGTGCCTATCGTTTATCCTTGCTTGATGGTAAACCCAAACCTAAGCCCCTTAATGCATTGCATCTTCAACCATTCTATTGTTGACTTGTTATCCTACCTCACCCTTAAACTCTTTACAGGCTCGTCCCTTGAGCATTATCCACTCCATACACCTCCCTAACGATTAAACAAGAATCATGTGAGTACTCATCACTTGTTATCTTCTCTTGAACATGTGTACCACAGCACTGCACATAACATGATTTTAATGGATACTTTTTGTCTACCTTTAGATGAGATCCCATGTTCGTTCCACCTTACCTTTTAAACAAGATTCCTATCTTCCACCTTGGTTTTTTCCATGATTTCAAAGACCTCACATGGGACCAAACTCCTTGAGTCAAACTTTTAATAAAAAGATGACTCCCTCAAAAGGACATCTTCCTCTTGAAAAAATTTCTACTATAAATAGACTTGTCCCTCGAAGGACAACTATATGAAGCTCTAAAAAAAATGAGAGAAACCGAAGCTTCGTACATCGATCAGCTTCATGAAGACCTCAAGGAGTACCATATTATTTATCCCATATGGACTTCCCACATCAATCAGTCTATCACAACAACAAAAAATTAGTCACGGACTTTCCCATTGTGACCTCAGACCTCTTTCCCAAAATTCATGTCACTCAAACCATACACGATTAATTACCTTTCACCCACCTTACCATTTCCATTCTCATTTCCTCAATTACCTCAAGGGACATCTTGGAATTTAGAAATTTGGCCATCCTTTGACTACCTTCATCATAGAATAGTTAATCGTCCAATGATTTTTGGGTCTTGTTTTCATCACTCCCTCCGAGTATAACCATATTTGTTTACGTTTTGATTACCTTATATAGAACTTGGTACTCAATGCTTACCTTTGAGGTAGTCATCCCCTCTTTCCATAATTTCTTTCACCTACATCCTTTTACCTATAATCTACCCACACCTATTAAACCTAAACCCACAACATGACCACAAACCTACTAACTCATTTTCATATTCTTCCCTAGCTCATGGGAGAACTACATCAGCCTGAGGTCTGTTTTCGCTAGGACTATGTAGGTAGCACTCTGAGGGCATGGGGCCCTTGGAGGATAGCTCAACCATTCTCTACCCTAAACCAATTCATCAACCATGCCTAACTCACCATTACGTCACATTTCACTCAGTTTCCCTTTTTCTAACAAAATTGGAAATTAAGCCACATACATAACAAGTTGCTTCCTATAGCATACATTTACTACACCTACCATCTCTCTATCATCACTATGAATAGATTATACAACATTTCACATATAACCCATAGTATCATTCATTGCCAAAATAATGAATCATAACTAAACCTACTTTCAACTCAACCATGTCTATGACCTGACTCATCCATGTCTATAACCTAACTCAAACATGCTTATAACCTAACTCAACCATGTATATAACCTGACACAATCCATGCCTAAACTGACCTAACTCCATCATGCCTAACTCACTTAATTTCAAACCACATTAAATTAACAAATCCATATCTCCTCTAACACAAGCCATACATCCAATATCTCATAAACATATTAACACATCACAAAATACCATGAATCTCATCATATAAATCAATAAATGTGTATCTTAAAATACATTCCTATCTCATCCTATCCATCATCTCAAAAATGTTGGCACGCAGACTGATATACAATACAAAATGCCATTGGCATGTAGGCCAATCTCATATGTACAAAAAGAATGAATGAATCCATACAAAAAATCTTCGGCACGTAGGCCAGTATATGCTCACAATATACAAAACTCACTCATACATCCTCACTATCTTTGACACATAGGCCGGTATTTGATAAAAAACACAACTATCTTCGGCGCGCAGGTCAGTATATATATCAACAATAATCACTCGTATACATCAAAAATTGGGTGGCCGTATATTAGACATCTCGCTAGATGTCCTCCATATATGTGTCACCTAAACCCTCGGCCTCATATGTACCTGTTGGCACAACACCTAGCTCTAGTTGCCATGTGCTGGTGGCCTCTCCTTGATTAGGCCTCGGAGCTCGCTGACCTCCTATGCTCTCCACACTATGTGTGCAGGATCTCGTCCTCTCACTAGACACCTGTTATGCCTTGTACTCTCTGTAAGAGAGGAAGTCTATCCTGGCTGCCATGAGCTAGTCTTGATAATATCTCACCTTACCTAGGGCATCCCATAACCTAGATATAGGCACAATCTGTGTTGGTCCCATAGGTCTCGGCCCTTGTACCTACCCTGTGCCAGCTTGTGAACTGGGACCAGCTCCCTGTGCCTATGGTGGTCCCCCTGTCCCTATGTTTATGGTGGTGCTCCCTACCCTTGTGCCTATATTTGGACCTATAAGGCCCCAATCTATGCCTGGGTTATGGCCAACTGGCCCTGTAAACCTGCCACCAGACCATCTCTGTCTCCATCTCCTCCATCACCTCCACCCTCTCCCTCTGCCATCTGAGCCTATAGAATTACCACTTGTACTCATAGCTCTACTACCTCTACCTCTGACCCCTCCAACTGTGTCTTTAGTATACCCATCTACGTTATCAGTGTCACTACCTTCCCTTGTAGGGTGTCTCTCTACACTATAACGGTAGCTAGGTCAGGCTACCTCGGTCTAGGTGGTATGGCTCATAACTGAGCCACCCACCACTGCCTATACTTATATGTACATATGGCATCATCAATCCACCGATCCACTAGTTGCACCTCTCCTGTAAGCATTGTAGGATGTGGTAGATGTAGAGGCCTCTCCACGTCATCTCTCCGATATTGTGGGAAGGATGAAGGAATATCTTGTGTAATCCTGAACTGCCATCAGACCATGTCTATTGGGATCATCTCATCCTCCCTGGCATGATGACCCTATATCCACCTCCCTAGTTGGAGCTCAGCTAGCTCCTCATGCATGTTCCTATATGAGGGGAATCCCACATATGGCCTCTAGATAATGTCCACTCCAGACAACCCCTCCAAACACTACCAAAAATGAGCCACATCATATGTCAGCCTATCCGATCTCCACTCTCCTATATCCCAACTACACACATCTCATCGAAAATGCATCTACTCAAGGAATCCCTATAGGTCAAACACAAACTATGTGCTCGTAGGCTCAATAGCGTAGTATAACTGTATATCACAAGATAAACCTACTCAACTTCCCATACACCCACAACTCTTTGTATAGCTGCACCAAGAATATTAGTGCCCAGGAAAAGTGTGTCTCATGCACCATCATATCATGGAGCACCCCCATCAGTGACTGGGGAAATCATCCACCCTCTGCATTGGGTAGTTTATAGCAACACACTACCTCCATTAATAAAACCACTAGCCTCATCTCATTCATACGAGCTAGGTACATCTTGTCATATCTCAAACTAGCGCTATGGAATCTCAACTCCGCTGCCCCCTCACCAAAAAAATTTCCAATCAGCTCTTCTGAGGCCTTGGAGGAGATAGAGTACACCTGGGCCCCCAATATAGCTAACCATAAAATCCAAAACACATCCTCTAAGCTGATAGTCATCTCACCCGTTGGAAGGTGGAACGTGTTGGTCACGGAGTTCCATTTATTGATGAGCATGACCATCAAACTAGGTTGTTGAATAGCATGTCGGTAGTGCCAAATACCACTCAAGCCAACTACTTCCACGTGCTATAGCTCCAAAGGGGTCATTAAACCATGTAATGTCACCAGTAGTGATAGAAACCCTGTCCCGCATATGTAACTACGATCTCCCCTACATCCAATCCAAGTACAACATTAATCTACATTTACCATGACCATATTCACCAATTATCATTACCCTCCACCCTATTTTTAATTTACCCATCTCAATTACCTGGTCCACATCCCTCTTGGACCCTTGTGCCCAAAATACTGACTGGTGCTGGTTTAGCCTAACCGACTCTAGTCACCCTTACACCGACATCGGTCACCTATTTAGTGATTGATACCAGTTCAACTGTACCAACCATGGTTACCACTTAACCGGCATCGGTTACCTATTTGGTGACCGATCCCAATTCTTACCAATTGACACTGACCAAGCTTGACCAACATCGGTCACTGTCGTGGAAAAATATGTGACTTCCCAAACCCCCCTTTTTCTACAAACCTCCGCTGCCCCTTTTACCCCACCTATAATGACCTAAACTCCCCTTAGATCCCTACTCACCCCACCTATACAATTTTCTAACCCCCCCTGTTTTTGGCCCATTATTCCCCCATACCTGATTTGACTTTTTCCCACCCACAACATACAAAAAACCCACAAAAACCTACAAATAACAACTATCACAACCTCTACTCTATCTAATTAACACTATAGAGTTAGATGCTTACCTCGTCGCACTTCTGGTGTCTCGGTAACATGTATGGCTGTTGTGCCAGTGGTCCACCTGATCCCTCTCCATCCTCTACCCTCCCTGAATATCTACCCATAACCTTCGACCAATCAACTCTCTCGCCTTGATCCCATGGACCCGCTACTCACTAACCCAACCCTCATTAAATCACGTTGTCAGTTCACCGTCCCATCTTATCCAGACACTTTTCCCTCTTTTCTCTCTTTTTTTTTGTCTCTTCCCTTCGCAAATAACAAATGAATAATCAAAACATGGATTTTTTGTTTTTATACAAAATGTGACCTAACCGACATTGGTTCCCATAAACTGGCATTGATCTTGTGCCCTACCTCACCATCATCATTTTTCCTATACCAACGTTAGTTATCCATGACCACCATCAGTCAACCTAACCTACGCATTGCCCCTACTTTTCCATTTTACCCCACCCTTTACCTTACTCCTTTACCCCATCCAACCTTTACCCAACCCATTCCCTTACCTTTCCTGACCTCCTCACTTCCTACCTCTATTTTTCCTCCTTTGAGGACTTCTTATTCTTTTACCCCTACCTTGGCCTTGCCCGTGCCATGAACTAGATATTTGGACCTGGACCATCACTAGTGACCTTTAACCTCATGTGTTTGCCATACCTTATGGCACTATTACCTGTGCCGATTGACCTAACGACCTTACTTAGCCTATTGTCATGACTGTTTATCCTGACCCTCCCTTTAGTGTACCGGAACATAACTACAACTTTCCTACACCTAACCTATGTTGTGTTTCCTGACCATATCCTATACCTTGGATACCAGATTCACTTCAACCTTTTTTGGATAAACCTATCGACCTTAGATGATGTAGATTTTTCCTACTCTTCAACCTGGTAGTGTGGTGTAGTTTATATGTGTGCGTGTGTTTGACTGTTGCTACCTATGACCCTGACCCATTACCTAGATTTCCTGATTAGACCTTTCACCCTTTTCACATGTACCCACTTGCCTTTTCCTCATATTTCACTTTTATCAACCCACTCACCGCTTTAGCCTACTGCCTCATCAATTCCTTGTTTGAAGGGGATCACCTTCACCCACACATGGGGTAACCACATCTTATTTTTGTTAGCATCGCTTACCAATACAAGCTACACAACAAAAAGGGGAAAAATGTAGACACTAAAAATAGGTCACACTCCCCTTTTGTCCCTCAACATATAAGCACCCTTTATTAAATTTACCTATCCATGGCCCCCCCTTTACCCCACTAATATTAATTTAATTAAATTAATGCATTATCCTCACTATATTTATTATTTAAATAATATCCCCACATACAGTTCACTTAAACACATCACCAAGCCAACTCAACCTAAGACCTATTCTTAGCAAGTGCCCATAACTAACTGAGACTTTCCCAAACCCTAAAAATCAATGCCTACATTCCCTCTAACCACATTCCCGCATGCTCACAAGAAGCTCCCAGTCTAATCTGCAAGATAATGACAAAATATCCAAGGAAATCAAGAGGATCTCCCTAGTTTAGTAAACCTAGGAAATCCTACCTTGACTGACGTTGGTTACCCATAACCATCGCTGGTTAAGTCAGACTACCATTAGTTACCCCTTTTAACCCCTAAACTACCTTATTCTTAGGGTTGGAAAACATTGGGAGAAAGTTGACAAGAAATAACACATCTCAGAGAGATAACACATCTTTAGAGAGCTAATTCCAACAAAAAATCACATCCAAGGAAGGAGATTGAGCATCTTCTCCTGCACAGCCATCCCAACCATGATCTGATCTATCCAAGCAAAGAGGAGTGTACATGCAGCCCATGCAGAAGATTTTCTTCAGATGGTGATCACTTGCAACCTTCAAACCCATCATCAGCACCTCCATCCCTCACATGCAGACATTCAGGAATGAAATCAAAGTAAGTACAACATCATACTTTCCTAGTTATTTCATTGCATCATCATTTTATCATCCATTGTTTATCTTGCTCCCTATTGACCTTCTCCACATTTTTACCTCCATATAATCATTGAAACCTTGCAAAATCCTACTCCAATCATCCAATATCTTGTCTTGACCAACCAAAGTCCTTTGTGTAATCACAAAGGATACCCCAGCTTATTCTGTGACATTTCAAGATCTGACAGTAACCTGCACCGATTACACCTAACCGTCATCAGTCACCCCTAACCGACACCGATCTCTATGTTTTCCCACACATCCCTAAACATAGACCTACCCACCTAATTTTATCTCACCCTCTTTCACCTGTGATCTACTCGAGACCCTTTATCAAACTTGAAAAGACCCAGAACCAATCATTTGACCTTTGGATTCTATTCTAGCTTAGCCTGTTAGATTAGATCTATTTATTATTGTGTTTTTAAGTGAGATACCTAAATAATTTTAAAATAACAATAGGATTTACTTTGTTTACAACATTAAATTTTTTAAAACAGTGGACTGACAGCCATCTAGGAAGTATCATACTTCCCAGATCTAGCATACGCTAGACAGTTCACTGCCCATATTGTTTAATTTCTTTTGGTGGTCTTCTTTTCATTACAGGTAGTTCCTCCTACCCAAAAGGAAGCTTTCACGGTCACCTATGGATTTGGAAGTCATACGTGCGCAACAACCCATCAAGAAACATTTGAACAAGTATTCCTCCTACTCTCGTTACACTATTTGTTTTGTCAACACATCAAAGAAAAAATCTAAGAAAAAGGTGAAACAATAAGTTGTAAATCCCCACACAGATGGTAAGTCCTCATTTCATACTAATTTAATTTAGTTTTATTTCTCAATTTATATTATGTATCTACACTTGAGTCCTCTTTTCATTTTACAGGTGGCAGGAATTTGGATGGTGATGTTTTGACACACGAGCATGTCAGGTACAACTTCTAACTCCCCATTTTGGGACCGCCATACTCAGACCGACTTTTTTATGTCTCTCCATCGCTAAAACAGTTCTGTGAGGGGACAATAGTCACCATGGCAACTTGTTTTATTGTGTGTGTGTGTTGTAATTTTGTTAGAGATTCCTATGGGGGGATCATCTTTACATATGACCATGGGTTTGTGTATTGTATTAATGTGGTAAAATGTTTATTTATTGTTTTATGTATTTTATTAGTAATGTATTCCTTCCTTTAATTAATTAAAGTTGTGGTAGATTAATTTGGAAATCATATGATTAAAATTTAAATAAATCAAATGGGGGGTATGGGAAAATAATAATGGAAGTTTTTGGTTTGTGTAAGAGTATGTTTAAGTCTGTTTTGGAGTATGAAACACTCCACCTCCATGAAGAATTCGAATTTATCCTTGGGAGCTGTTTTTGGAGGCTTGTGGGACAAGAAAAACTTGTCCCATACCTCTAAATTTAATATACCAACCATACTTATGGATGAATATGTGATTTGTGACTTTTAAATGCATTTTATTCCTCATGTTGCTTGTTTTGGATTGCACTCTCTTACATTTTATTAAATTTCTGTCCCTTGAGGTGTGGGCTCCTTTTGGAGTGTGCAAGTAACTTGTCATTTTTCACCCACCTCTTTATTGTGCTTGGGAGAATGGATTTTTGTATTTGGTGTTTGAATTGGTGGATGTTTGATGTGGCATCCTACATGGATCCACATCATCTTCTTCTCTCCATATTTTATTTAATTCAAACTCTCTTCTTATTTTGGGGGTTGTTGAAACATTTTGCATGCATCCTTGGATGTATTTTTTTTGTGATTAGAGCTCTTGTTGATTTGGAGGAGATTAGAGAGAAGTTGATCATTTTTCACTACTTTTTTGGGACTGAATTTTTGACATTCAAAGCTTGTTATGTGGAGCAAATCCTTTCATGGAGATGTAGGATTTTATTCCTTCTTTTATTGTTGTTATTTTCTTAATGTGTGTGTGTATGGAGAATGTTTTATTACATTTTTTCGCTGGTTGAGTAGAATACCTTAGGAAGATGTAGGAGAAGGATATGGGGAATCCATGTGTAGGGGCATAAGGATATGCCATTGGCATCATAGTTTTTGGTGAGGGAGTTTGGGTTTGGGATCAACCATGGAAAAGAAATAGCTTGCATTTATTACTTTGTGGGGGGGCATAAGGAAATCTTTGGGGGGCATAAGGAGGGATTTGTAGGGTGCATAAGGAAATGTGTGTGATGAATTATTTGGTAGTTTGTTATTGGTGGATGCCCAATTCCTAATTGGGAGGCATAAGCAACTTTACCCATAGGCCTTTCTCTTTTTGCTTGCATGATCAAGCCTGAGTTATTTTTGAAATGCTTTTAAATGTAGTTGTGAACTGCTGTGCTGTGTTGCATTGTGTTTTTTAAAAAAATGTGTATGTGAAATAATGTTGTGTTATGGAAGCTAGTTGTTACCATGGTTATATTACACCTTTGATTGTGATTTGGTTGGGGCTTGGGGGTCAATGATGAAGGAAGGATTCTCCTTTCATTGGATGTCTTGATTGGGTGGAGAGCGTTTCCTTTCTCCCTCTTTTGTTGTGATCAACTTGGAGAAAAGAGAAAATGAGCATGCTGCTATTTTTGAGCAAGAGGAAGATACAGTTTGACAGTCCCTTCTTTGAGAAAGTTCATTGTAACCCTTCCCACTTAGAAGTGGATGAATTGAATAGCAATTTGTAATGTGAAGATACTTGTATTGATGATGGAATATTGAAATTGGAATGTGAAATGTAAAGAAGTTATACCATACTCTCTATTTTGAAAAGAAACGTGAAAGAATGTTGTATATTTTGTAAACTATATTTGAAACCAAATGGAAATGAGAATTTTTAAAGTTTTAATTTTTGAATTCAATAAAGGAATGAACTACTTTTCTCAAACTTGCATTGTTTCTTGGAATTGAATTTCTATTGTGAATTATAATCTCTGTTTGAAAGAAGAATGGGTATGAAGGAAAAAGGAAGTGCTTTGTCCCTTTTGAAATGAGTTGAAATTTGGAAATCAAACTTTTCTTATTGACTATTAATTGTTGTGTGAATTTGATGGAATGTAATAGAATTGCATGGAATGAACTCCCACACTTGGAGAACAGAATTTTTTTTTAGAGATCCTTTAGTGATTGAGTCATGTTTTATAGTTCAAATCTTGCAATCAAATTTATCAAAGAAATGAGAAGCTCAAACTTGCACCAAGCAATAAGATATGAGACATTGAATTTGATAATTAACAAGTCCTAAGGAAATCAATTTGACGATAAAACTTAAGAAAGAAATTTCAGTACTTTGTAAAATCAAAATCAAAGCTTGTACAGTCATCCTGCTATCAAGTGATGTAAAATTTAAATTACAACTCTCCTAAACAAATTGATTCTTGGAACCTTCTTAAATCCATATAAAAACAAGTCTGCATGTCTTTTTGATATGTTGAGAAAGTAGGAATTCCAAATTTAACAAAAAAAATTATAGTTAGAAATTTCCAGTTTGCTTTACAAACCTTGCAGATTGGTTTCTAAAAATTTACCACTTAAACTTCATAAAATTCCAAAATTGATGACTCTTATGTAAAGAGGTCTTTGAGAGATTTCCAGAAAGTCCTTGCTTGACCAAATCTGAGATTCCTATCAAATGTTATGGCCATTTGAAGTTTTACTTCAATTTGGCATTCAAAAATAAAATAAATCTAACTGTTAACTTTAATTTTTGACTTTGGAAAAAATTTCCACAAAAATTCCATGGCCCCACCTTCCCGCAACCAATTGGGACCTACCATGTGGCACCTCGAAGGAGCGGACCAGTTTTCAACTTGTCTTTTTTGAAAAAATTTACATTGGGAAAATTTTCCCACTTCTCCCCGCATCCCCTCTAGCCCACAGCAAATCATGTGCTGACACATGGGATGGAGGAGATTCAAACCCCTTTTAAACTTAACCCTTTTAAGTTTTGGACCTCAGAAAAATTTCCAATTTTTTTTGGCATCCCCGCTTACCCGTGGCTAATCACATGCCGACATGTGTCTAGGTCGAAGTGCGGGAGATTTGTTTGGACTTAGTGCCTCTGTTCCCTTTTTGGTGAAATTTCCCCTTTGTCCCCATGGCCCCACTCCAGCACTATGACTTGGAATTTATCCTTTCATGGACATGCAGGCCTGCGAATGGATTTTGATCCATTTTTTACCTTCTGGATAAAAGTCTTAAGTTCCTCTACCACCCAACCTTCCATGTTCATCAAGGGCGTGACATTTGTCTCCCCACCAAGCTCATGGGCATGTGAATGCAAATTGTGCTTTGCACTCAAATAGGGAAAATGCCTCTAAATTCCCTTTCACTCCACCAACTCCTCACCCCTTTCCCACTTGTATCTAGACTCGACACATGTCCACTAGAGACCTGTGGAGATGTGGAAGAACTTTTAATTTTGTGCCCGCATGATGGTGAAAATTCCCCAAGTCACCCTGTGACCCACCAACCCATTGAAGGTGCTTTCCCCACCACTTGACAAGTGTCCCCCTAGGGGAAAATTTGACCTAAAAACTCTGTCCGCTCATATCTTGAGTTCTGTATGGAGTTAGGATGACTTATTTATATCACTGGAAAGGTGAAAAAATTTCCTATCCATTGGGAATGGTTTAGGGAAATTTTGGAAGCATTAAGTATGAGAAAACTCAAGTTGAAACTCTGATCTTGTTAGAGAGATAAGTATGGGGGCAAATTACTCCATGAACCTAATTGAAACTTATACCCCTAAAATTTGAACCATGTGACCTTGATAATTGTTAATAGCTGGAAAGTATGTCCCAGTTGAATTGAATTGTTACAGAACCTATCAGTGGTAATTGTTGCATGACAACTTGGTTGTAGACACTCCTAATCAAGTTCTGGGAGTGGTTAAGTGAGACCTTACTCTGTTGATTTTAAATATGTATTCCTTCTCACTGCAATTAAACCCTACTCTTGTCTTGATCTTGTGGAATTAAATACCTTCAATATTTAATTTTTTTGGGCCCCTTAACCCTAATATTTTGAATTAGGAAATATTTAGTTAAAATGTCAATGTAATCATTAATTAAATTAATCCCTAAAATATTTGAGCTAGGTGTGGACTTATTGCTCTTGTTTCTTTTTAATGGGAAAATTTATTAGTTGAATTTAAGTGTCTTTGAGACTTTGGTCATTAACTCCCAATAAAAAATAATTATTCCATAATTTTCTAACTAAACCTAGGTTGCTCATGGTTCTCAAGTAGGTTGTTTTTAACTGGGCATCACAACCTTGGGCAACACCTTAGTAGCCCATTGTCTTCTTCTATCCTGGAACCACCCCGGAGTAACCCTTCATTTTTTATATGTGGTTCACCTCCTAGTAGCCCATAAGCTTATATTCTTAGGCCATGTCTTATTATCCCTTCATCATCTTCTATCTATGGGACACCTCGGAGTAGTCCCTCCTCTTATGTACTTAGTTCACCCACTAATATTCCCTTGTTATCTTCTTCCATTCTAGGGCCACGTCCTAGTAGCCCTCCATTATCTTTCGCATATGATCCACCTTTGGGTAACCCATTATCTTATATTATGGGGCCACGTCATAGTGGACATCCGTTATTTTCTACCTATGGTACACCTCTGGGTATCCCATCCTATTCTATTTCTGGGCCATAGCCTAACATCCCTTTGTCATCTATTATTAGTGGCTCACCTCCGGGTAGCCCATCCTATTCAATTCTTGAACTGTATCTTTTTCACCTATCAGGTTATTCTTCAATCAATGACTAGGGAAAGCCCACCACCATTTATCTCATTCCTATCATCAATCATAAATGTTCTCATTCTTCTCCCATTTCTTAGGATCGTAAAAGTCTCGCATTAGCTTATAAGAAACCCAGACATGTTATTTATCAAGATAAACTCAAAATAATGAAGAGCTCCAAAGCTTCCAAAAAATCAAAATCAAAATCCACCATGATTCAATAACACACATCAACACAACCATAAAGTATGGCATAAAGTGCAGAAACCTATGGATAGGGAAATGAAGCTCCTGCATACGAAATCCTCATTTCACAAAAAAATTGCAATCTTTTTTTGAGTAGGAGCTCACCATTATCATTGAGATTGGAGATAATATGACTCTTGATAAACAAACATGCCTAATCTCCCTTATTAAGGAAGTTGCAAACATTGTTGTTGGATATTTTCATGTAGATTGACTTTTTTGGTCCCACCTTTCTAAAAAATATCAAAAATCTAAAAGTCATAAACAAATTCAAAAATACAAAAAAATAAGAAAACATTAAAACATTACAAAATAATAAACAAAAGAAAATAATCAAAGGTACAAAGATGAAACATTGCAATCAGGTATTACGTACACATGGATGTTTCTTTCTTCCCTTGTTATTCTTCCACAAGTATTCCTACCATTTTCATCCCTTCGATGATATTTTTTTTATCCTTTTCACACACATTTTGCAACATTTATCTCTATGGTATCTGTTTGACCCTAGTCTTTTATCACCTTGGTAAATTAAAGAATGACAGACCTCTTAGAGATCCTATCACATAAATATATAATAAACTTGTTCCAAATAACTTTTGGGTATATTTGTTGACACTAGCCAATGTCAATATCGTAATCACTTCCATTTATTTCCATCAAGCCATCAGTGGTTCTTAACCCCTTGTCAAACAAGAGAGATGAAATAAGTTTTTACAAATAAAAAGAATAAAAATCAATAAAAAAAGTCAAAAGCTAAAGGCTAAAATCAAAATCTAATTGATTATATTACTCTCTTGCGGTATTTCCAATAATATCTACCAGGGATATGGATGTCTGACTGGAAGTAGAGAATTTTTTTGATTAGGATCAGATGCATCTCCATCAAGGCTATGGATGTCTAGCTGGCAGCAGAGCAATGTACGGATCTCCCTTCACCCTCAATTACCAAATCACCTATCAAAATCAATAATTCCTACACATTGGCTAGTTTTTCTTCATTGTTTATCCTATTAAGTCTTCCCTCCAAAAATAAATTCATTTCCACGTACACACACTAGATATCTATGAGTAATTACCAATTGTCTTTTTTTGGACCTTGTTCAGACTCTTACTTTAGTCCTTATCTCATCTCATGATTTGTGCCTTTGGCTAATCACTTTTTCATCATGACGCTTCTAAGATACATTCATAACATTCATTATTCCTCTTCTTTGTTCAGAACATTCATGTGTATAATATTGTCTTTTTTCCATGTTTACAAACACCTTTGTCTCTTTCACAAAAACAATATTCTACTTCATCTCTATGATGTGTTTATTGGCCAACGTACATTGGGGCCATCCTTGATCCTTCCTAGCACTCCATATGTTTGTTTTCTTTGTCATATTGAACATATCTATTTTAGCCATGATCCCTCGTTCATCTTCTTCTCATGAAGAGTTTTCCTTTGAATAATCCCACCTACTGCTGGGGAATTTTTATATCTTCAATTTCTTGGGAATGTGCATGGCATTCTTCCCTTGTACATCCCATCTATCTCTAGGGGCATCCACGTTTCCTTGTATCCATATACATAGCTTCAGAAAAATTTCAAAATCATAAAAAAAACATTCAAATATGTTTTGAGAAAAATAAAAAAATAATATAAATCATCCTACAAAATGTCTATCTTTGGTTCTCACCTGTTCATGTGTGTGACTCATATGTCATCTTAATCTACCTCCATCAACAAAAGATAGGTTTCTTACTTCATCTATACTCTGGGGCACAACGAGTTTCCTAGTACTAATTCGTAGTGCACATTTCTTTTTCATCAGACACAAGTGTCCTCTGTTATTCACCTCGCATGTATAATTTTATTGAGGCACCATCATTAACCATTTTCTTTAACTTGAATAGGTTAGAACTAAATCTTGATAACAAAAAAAACATTATATTATGTTTCTCTATTAGGTTAGCTTTTTTACTTTCTCGTATTGCATTGCATTATGTATGTTGCATGGAGTTAGGCATATTTTACTTTCTCGTAGTGCATTGAATTTTTTATGTTGCATGGAGTTAGTGTTTTTAGCAATGGACATTTGTTCATATATGGATTTCCATTTCATACTAGACTTTTTTTCATTCTTTTTTATAATAACTATTGATGAATATCACTAAGAATATGATGACAATAAATTTGTTTTAAAGGTAGTGGATGGATGTTGGCTCATTCCCCCTACCTCATTCTCCTTTTATTCTATATCCCCTTTATTTTCTTCTTCATCACACTATTCTATCTTTTGTTCTCTTTTTGTCATCTTTTCAATCATTGATTGAGTTCTTCCATCACCCCATCGACACTTGAGGGGGTATCCTTCATTCTACTCAGTTTTCTTCTATCCCTGCAAAATTTTACTTATTTATGTTTGTCTGCTTTCTTTGAAGTGAAATCACTTACACCACCTCGAAGAGGTGAAAATGTAGACACCTAGAATATGTTTACACTTAGCATTTCCTCCAATTCAACTGATTAATGACACTTCGCTACTTCCCCACTCTTTGATCCATTCTCAGATGCCCATATATGAAACCTTCTTTGTCATATTCCTCCTATATTCAACCCATTTGGTTAATAAAACCCCTTTTATTAGCTAAACATCTTCAGATTCCTCTCTAAACCACTTTTGTAAGATTTCTAGGCTATATATCAATGAAAAATGATTAACCAGGCCCCTCCTAACTCTCAATGAGTCTCTAATCACTTGCTAATCATATTTAACTAGCCTAATCCTAGCTTAAGTAGTCTATATCATGTAAACTTAGATCCTAATCCTAAAGTGATTTTTAGACTTCAGTCCCACATGCACAAGAATTCAGAACTCTTCCAAACCAATATCTATAAATACAAGCCTAAGTGAATTCCTTCAAACAACAAGTTTTCCTCTCTTAGCACAAGCCATGCCATGTTAGAATATTGAGCTCTATTCCATTGTTTTTGAGCTAACCATTTCACTATCCACTCAATATTTGAGTAAATGGGAGGAACCATATGGTCTTGTAGCCATTAATAGTGAGCTCTCACTCTCAAATACCTTGAGGAATAACCAAAAAATTTGATTTCTTAGAATTTGAACTACATTAACATTCATTAAGATTTTATGGAATAAAGAGATATTTAGATATGCAAGGGTTTTAATGTTTGTTTCAAGTTTATCTATGCACAAAAATAGATAGTTTCTAGTTTAGCTCTAATCTTATGGTCCATAGATGAGTTAGCAAAGCTTTGAGATTCTTTAGCCTCATTCGATAGCTTTTGAAAATCTTCTTTATTCACAGGATGTATCAACAATATTTGGAACTCCTTTGTAGAGTAATTGAAAAATAACTCTTGGAAGACATGGCCAATTCAACAAAGTCTAAGTATCACGAGTTGTCACTTCTAGACAATGCAGATTTCTTCTAAACAAAGCTCAGACTACTAAAGATAGTATGGAGCCATCTTGCTTTAGAATATCTTTGGATTTAATAAGGAAATCATGGGTAGTTTTGGTAGGATTAGTTAGTTTTGGTTGTATTTGATTTGGGGAATTAAGTAGGATAAAGTTGATTATACCATATTTCAAGAAACTTTTAACAAATGTTTGGAGATCTACCGAGTGCAAGACAAAAGTTTCAACTAGAAGATGTACACTGATGGAAGCCCAAGAATGCATGGTTTCACACAATATTTAAGGATTCAAACACAAAATCTTATGTTGAAGAATTAATAAAACATCAGATATTTTCAGTTTATCATGCCAAAGATACACTCAAAGGATTACAAGAAACATTTAACAAAGTGGAGACATAGTGACTTTAAAATTATTTATTACAAAAAAGAAATGAAATCTCTTCTCAATAGTGCAATTGCAATTTTTAGAATGCTACCAGAATGATAAAGTTTTGTGTGACTTAAAGGATCTCTAAAGTAGGATTGAAGTGAGAGCATGAATAAATTTTTTAAATTATATCATCATGACAACAAATACAATAATGCTCATGATTAACACAATTAATTCAAGGCTCATCAAATTTATCAGCAAGAAAAAGTAGATCTACAGTCTCAGAGCTTGTCAATGGTTGTACACTTACAACCATCTTAACATGATTTAATTTGGAGGCTCAAATAAAGTAACAAGTTTCTCAGATGAGTTCGTGGAAAAAAATTCTCTCATTTTTCCATTTTCTTTGAAAAATCTCAAAAAAATTTAACCTCCTTTATGGGAGAGTCTTCTCATCACCTTTATACAATTATATTTTCTTTTCTAGAATCTATTTTGAATGTTGTACATTTAATTTCATGCCTTTTGGGTTAGTTATCATGTATGATTCTTGTCAAATCATATCAATTCACCATTTTTGCTCAATGTCAATTGATTTCAAATTTCAATTTCCTTGTATAGATATCTTATCGGGATCTCAGGAGTGATTATCACCATGATTGCACCCAATTCAGCTCATATAATTTGAAAATCCTATAAAAACATGCCATTCACTTAATCAATTCATACTTTCTTCATTTGTGTATAGGAACTTTGAAGAAATTCAATTGTATCATGTTCGGGGAACCAATATCATCTAGTCTAAAGGAAATATCTCGTGAATACTTACATTCGATATTTTATTTATCAGGTATGGATGAAGATTTTGTGAGGATTCTTTTTCAAATTGATGACCCTAAGGATTACACCAGGCCCTTGACACCTCTAGCTATTCAAGTTGCATTAGTTAGGAAACTTGTCAAGATAAGTCTCATGTTCTCTGTCTTTGAGATGATGTACTTTCACTCGTTTAGGATTAAAATTCAGAGAACTCCCAAGTCATTGAGGAAATTTTGGCTTGTGAGAAAAAATCATATGCACTGTGTTTCTAATCATGTATTCCCATAAATTTCTAATAAGGCATTTGTTGTGAAAGAAATCCCTCTAGAGTAATATGTGCTTGATGGAGATCTTTCTTGGGACACAATACCTTCCCTCTATTTTTAATTGAATTCATTACACAATTTTGTTTCAATCTTGGAGGAAAAAAAACTAGTGATAACACCCCCAGCTCCTGAACCATCACTTCCTTTTGTGAAAAAAAATAAGTGTGAGTTTAGCTGAGGACTTCTGCTCCAATTACTAACATCTTGTATTCTACTCCATTTTTTCCAAGGTTAATTGTTGTTACACTTCCAATTCAAGCTTCTCAACCAACTTATTTTTCCAAAACCAGAGGGAAAGGGAATTTTCTAATTGTGGTTTGGATATGAGTGAATGGGTCTATTCTTACAAGAAATGGTTAGAATTGCTTAGTTTGTTAGACAGTCCTTTATCTTGTATGGATGACCTTTTACAAATGGGCATGTCTTGCACACTGACAGGAGACATTATTTTTGTTCAAATGGTACTAGGGACAGATGAACATGGGATTAGGAAAAACAAATTAGTGAAGAAACTTCCGATTTGTAGAGAGAATTTTTCAAAGGGGTTTGTGGTATTGGGTGCCTAAATTTTCTTCTTATTATTCCCTTGTTGTGATAGAACTCTAAATGATATATGTAATATTTATTTTCATAGACTAGGGTCCCTATAGATCCCCATTTTTCATTTTTCAAAGTACATAAAGTACAAACATCTCATTAGTATATATGCTTGCACAAAGGAAATAAAATTTCATCCAAACACTGTAAAAATCTAATGCATTGTATCAAATTACAACTTACATCAGAGAATAACAAGCTTTAAAAGTAATATCAATTCTTTATGAAGCAATACTATCAAATTAAGCCTCAGTTACAAATGAAATATGAAAACAAGATAAATTTTTAAGAATGACAATCCTAAGCTTGTTCATCATCTTTCATGTCTACATCCTTTTCTTCTTCATCTTCTTCTCCTGCTTCTTCTAGTAACATTTCCAAATATGCATCATACCTTCAAAAAAGCTCATTGATTTCTTCTTCATCTAACCCTTTATGGTGTTGGAAAATTAGTATCTTCCTATTTATTACATCCACACAGTGACCCATTTTCTGCTTAAACTCCATTGGTGTAGCTCTCAACTCTATAATTTTGGTCTTAATTTTCCTCAATGTTTTAATAACTTCATAAGAAAAGTCATCTTTTTGAATTCTTTTCTTAAAAGAACTAAACAACAAGTTAGTCTTTAGATCACCATAGCTCTTCTTGAATTTTTCAAAAACCATATCTTCAAGTTTTAAATAAATAGTATCTAAGGTATCATCAACCCATTTCATTTTAGCTTATATTTTTCTTTTATCCCATTCAAAAATTCCACCCTGATCCTTGCTAATTCCTCCATAACATGCTGAGTTCCTTTCGAACAATCCCTTCTGTTTCAAAAAATTCATCTCTGAGTTGAGTTATACAGTTCAAATAGGGAAAAATTCCTTCAAAGTAGAATATTATGTTATCACACAGCTCAATCATTTCATCAATATCACTAAGCCTATTATTTAGCTCTTCATACTTTGTCTTGGCTTCTTCCATTGCTTTGTTTCCCTTTTTTCTCAACTTCTCAACCCATGTTTCCACAGCTTGAACTTTCTTAACACCCTTATCAATATTTTCCATTCCTTTAGGGGTATTGGTAGATGTACTTGCTTGAGTTTGATTAGACTGCCCAATTAATTGTTGCATACTAGAACTCAAAGATTTGAGTTGTTCTTTCAATTGTTTTTTAGTTATCCTATCCTCATCCACCTTTTGCAACAAGTCACTTACTGCCTTTGATAATCCCTATTTCAATTGTTCTCTTAAAGGCTTTCCTAAGGTAATGAGTTGGACACTATAATCATTGGCTGTTATATTTTACCTTTTTTTCCCCTCATGAGGAATTTCCACTTCTAAAGTTTTAGATCCCAGTGGGTCAGTATGAGTTTTGGTGAGAACTGTATCTCTTTTAAAGGATCTTATTGGTTTTGGAAAAGATAGAGCTGTGGGATCTATAGCCTTCACAAGTACAATTTCCTCTTTTTATTTTTAGATAAGCTCTCTTATCCATCCTTTTGTAAGAGTGGTCCCAAAAATAATTTCATGTAGTTCTTGTTGGGGTTTCTTAGGGATAGTCACCAATTGATTAGATACCTCTTGTACTTCTTGGATAGATGATTCTTCTTGCTTTTCCTGTTCAGCTCCCATAGTTATCTGCTTATTCTTACTTTGTACTAGCACATCCCTTGAGTTTTTTTCCTTCTTGATATTGACTTTGGGGTTGGTCAGTCTCCTTTTGAATTACAACAGTGATTACAATTTGTTCTTTATTTGTTTCCTCAGTTGATGAAATATTTTCTTCAAACATTTCCTTGGGAGTTTCTTTAAATTGTACCTCTCTTACAGGAATTCCTTTTCCTTCAATGACTCCCATCACCTTTGGAGGCTGCTGAGTTGACACATTATCATCCTTTTCCCCTACCGATACCTCATGTTGTAGCATGGTAGGTTTTCTTTCCATTATTGGTTCCTAATCCTTACCAAAATATTGTACTTCCTCATTATCAATAAGAATATCCTTAATAGTTGCATCTTTTGCAACCTCTGCTATTTTTTCATCTGTATATTTTCATTTTTGAGATGGTTCACTATTCTTAATGACCTTAACTGCATGGGACGTATTCTTCTCATATAATACCTTTTTACTTACACTTTTTTCACTAGGTACTTATGGCTTGCTCAACTATGGAGCTTCCTAATCTACAGAGATTACTTCTAATGTTTAAACTCTAGTTCTAGTAGTTAGCACATGAGTAGTTTTTTCTACTCCTTTAATTAATTGAGGATCACTTACATCCTTTACTAGTTGTTCATCAATAGATATGTCAAATGCATCCAATGATGGAAAACTCCTCACCAATATCAACATAGATTATTTATAACTGAATCAAGTTACTGACTCTTGCAATTGTTTAAATAGAGGTACATTGATATTTTCGATTGACATGGTTTCATATGTTTTCACATCTTGATTCAGGACATCACTATCTACTAGATTAGATAAGACATTACCTTGAGTTGTTTGTTCCTAAGTTCTCCCAATTGTCACTCCCTCTAAAGACAAAGATGAAAATAAAGGCACTGATGCTACATGTTATACCTAGGAAACATCAATTCTCTCATGTTCTAGGGGATCAAATACTACATCTCTATGCTTATGTTTCTTATGTGTATAAGCACCTTCTCTTACAAGGATTGGATCATACAATTTTTTTTGTCTCTTGTGTGCCCTTTCAAACTTTTTAAGGTCTAGTGTTGCTCTCTTTTCTTCACCATGTGGCTTAGGTTGTGCATGGCCACTTGTTATGGCCCCAATCATTAACTTATCAACACTTTGGGGTTTTGGAAAAAAATCTGGAGGATTCCTATGAGTAGCCATACCATTTCCTTTTGATTGTAGTGGAACTGAAAAAGTGATAGTAGTATTTTGCATTTATTTTAGGAGCATTTCTTTAGTTTTCTACTTTAGAGAAAACATAGAAGTACCAGTCACGTTGGTAGCAGAAATCCATTCATCTAGAAGTCATGAAGTAGGCATTTTTGAAGGCAATTGAAGATATTTTCCTCCCAAGGGATCTATTTTTTCATCACCTTCTTTCAAGGGAGGAATTTCATATTTCAATTTTCCCAAATCCCTGAACTTATTAAGAACTTGTGTGCTTTGAATTGATAAATCAATGTTTTTATGGGTCAACCAATTCAATGTTCTTATCATTACATCAGTTATTCAAGTATATGAGTCATCTATCTCCTCTTCATTACAATTCAACAGGACCATTGGTTGCCCCTCCACCTTTTGATGAAGATAGTATTTACTCAAAGTATGTGGGTCATCCACAACTCCCTCAGGGATAACAAAAATCTTGACATCTATAATTTGAGTAAGGGTCATTCTTGAGAAATATCTTAGCCTGACCTCTTCCTCATCTCTACACTTCATCTATTAATTCTAAAATTGAGGCTCATGTTCAAAAGTGTTTATAAGATTATTAAATACCCACCTGATGTCATAGTTGGACCTTGCCTCAAACCTTTCCATCTCAAGACTTTTTGTAGTGCCCACTTCCCTTTGGCACCTTTTATTACTGATCATGATACTTTCAACTATATGATGGACATTATTATAGTTTTGATTTAGTATGATGTTATATTTCAGATCCTGGATTATTATTGAATCTGATTCATATATGATGTATGATGATTGTTGGAGACATTTTATATAGATGTTGACATGTTGTTAGACATGGTTATATATGTATTTATGGGTGTTGTTAGGACATGTGATATTTGGATATATTGAGTAGACCGAGAAAATTGAATTTAAAATTGATGATTATATAGTTTTTGATGAAATTTTAAGTGATATTGTTGATTGTCTAGATGTTGTTGTGATTCATATATATATATATATATATATATATATTGATGATTCTGAAATTATATTATATTCATTTTGGACATTCTGATATGGTCATGAGACCGAAGGAGGTATTTTTGTTTTGCAGGTTAAAACATCACAACAAACATCAGAGGATTGGAGAACAACCACATTGGAATTCTAGATGAATTCAACAAGGTCACCATGGTAACATGTTTTGTGTGTGTGTGTGTTGTATTTCGTTAGGGATTCCCATGTGGGGAATCACATTTATCTGTGACCATGGGTTTTGTGTATTTTATTAATATGGTTCCTTTTTATTATTGGTTGTATGTATTTTATTAGTGATGTGTCCCTTTCTTTTATTTAATTAAATTGTGGAGATTAATGTGAGAAAACATATGGTTAAAAGTTAATTAATCAAATTGGGATATGGGAAAGTAATTATTAAATTTGTTGAACCTTGTGTTAGATGTTGTAAGGTGTGTGTAAGTAAGGTTGTAAGTTATGTGTAAGTATGTGTAAGGGTTGTGTAAGTCATATTTTGGAGTATGAAACACTCCACCTCCTTGAAAATTCGAATTTGTCCTTGGAGGCTTATGGGACAAGTAAAACGTGTCCCATGCCTTTTAATTTTATTTACCAACCATGCCTATGGTTGGAGGGTTGATTTTAGACCCTTTTAATGCTTTTTTTATTAATCATGTTGCATTGTTTTAATTGCACTCTTCCTATAGTTTATTTAATTCAGTCCTCTGGGGTGTGGGCTTTTGGAGTGTGTAAGTTAATTTTTCATATTTTCACCCACCTCTTTATTGTGCTTTGGAGAATGAAATTTGAATTTTTTTGTTGGAGTGATGATGTGTGATGTTGCATCCTACATGGATCCACCTCATCCTCTTATTTTCCCTCTTCTATAAAATTGAAACTCTTTTCTTTGTTTTGAGTGTTTGAATCATTTTTGCATGCTTCCTTGGTGAAAATTTTCTTGTGCTTGGATTCTTTTGGAAGGGGTTTGGAAAACTTTGCATGCTTGTTGGCTGCTGATTTTGGGACTATGTTCTTGGCATTGGGAGCTTGATGTTTGGAAACAAAATCTTCCATGAAGAAGTAGGATCTTAGCTCTTCTTTTATGTTGTTATCTCTTTTCGTGTATGTGTGAATGGTGAATGTGTTTGTGTGTTTATTGGCTATTTGGGTCGACTGCCATAGGGATGGTGTAGGAGAAGGCTATGGGGAATTCATGTGGGGGGGCATAATGGAATTCCAGTGGCATCATAATTCTTGTGGAGGGATTTTGGGTTTGGGATACACCATGGAAAAGAAATAGCTTGAATTTATTACATTGTGGGGGGCATAAGGATGGATTGTTGGGGGGGTGGGGGGCATAAAGATATGTGTGGTGAAATTTATTGGTAGTTTGTTACAGGTGGATGTCCAATTCCCATTGGGAGGCATAAGTAGCTTCCCCCATATTCCTTGCTTCTTTGGCTTGCATGATAAAGCATGAGTTCTATTTTAATGTTGTCAATGTAGTTGTGAACTATTGTTTTGTGTTTAATTATGTTTTAACTTGAGTGTGTATGTTGAAAGAATGTTGTGTGTTGTGGAAGCATGTTGTTTCCATGGGTTGCTATCGATTTCTTATTACATTTTGGTTGGGGCTCTGGGTCCAATGATGAAGGATGGCTTCTCCTTTCTTTTGATGTCTTGGTCGGGTGGAGAGCGTTGCCTTTCCCCCACTTTTTTGAGATCGAATTGGAAGAAAAAAAGAAACTTGCATGTTGCTGTTCTGGAGCAAAGGAAAATGCAGTTTTGAAAATACCTTGTGAAACAAAATCATTTGTAACCTTTCCCACTTGAAGTGTATGAAATTGTAATATTTTGTGAAGGAAGGATGTTTTTAATTTCTTATGATAGTTACATATTCGAAATATGAAAGATATTTTTATTTTGTTTAGTGCATTTGAAAGAAAGAAAGTGAAATCTTCTAATTGCATTCAATGAATGGAAGAATGTAAAGATGTATTTATTTTAGAATTAATAAAGGATTGCAAGACCTTTCCTCATTTGCATTGTTGATTCAAATTGGAATATCAAATTGTGATTGAAATCCCTGTTTAGAAAAAAATGGAAAATGAAGAAATACGTATGAAGGAATTATATGACTTTATCTTTTTTGGAGATATACTAAATTGGAAACCAGACTTTACAATTTAGCTTTTAAATGATTTGTTTATAAAAAACTAAATGCTTTGGACTAGAATAGAAATTAATTTCTACACTTGAATGACGAAATTGATAAACAAATTCTCTAGAAATGGATCTTTGTTGTAAATTTAAAACTGGAAAATATTTTAATTAAAATGCACAGTTCGAACCTGTAATTAATAATAAACATTGAAATTTTAAAATTCAGCATGATATGACATCAAGGAACTCAAATTTGAAAAAAAAAAACTCAAGGAAATAATTTAAAACATTGCCAAATCAGGCCCAAACTGTTAACAGTTATTTTACATTCCTTTGTTTCTATCAAATGTTGGAAAATGCAAATTGGAAATCAAACAAGTGAAATTACCTTCCTAAATCATCCTAAATCCTTCTTAGAGAAATCCTCCATGTCTTTTTGGCATGTTGAGTGAAGGAGAAGATCAAATTGAACAAAATTTATAAGTTAAAATTTACCAGTTGGTTTTTTAAAAATCCTGCAGAAAGTTTTCTTTAAAATGACCCGTTAAACTTTATCAAAATGTAAAATTGATGATTCCTGTGAAAATAGGACACCGAGATCTTTCCAGAAAGTCCTCGTTTTCCCAAAACTGATCTTTCTAGAAAAAATTATGGCTCTTTGAAGTTTTCCTTCCTTGGAAGGAAAATTTGGGAAAATTTTCCCTTGCAGGCCCGCGGGCCCGAAAATTCCCTTTAAAAATCCATAGAAAAATTTTGGAAAAAAATTTTAGGGAATTTTTTTTTTAAAATTTCCCTATAAGCCAACTAGAGGGTGCCATGTGGCACCATGGGGTGATAGCCGAGTGGGGGTGCAACGACCACACAACCTTTATCTGTTTTGAATTATTGTTTTGGAAAATTTTCTTGAAATTTCCCACGGCCCCGCACTCCCACCCCTACCCTTTTGTGACCCTTCCGCGGACATGTGAACCCACATGCACCAAACTTACCTTTTTTCCCCCTCCCTTTGGCAAAAATATTCCACTTAACTTTTTCCACTGCCTCGCACCTTCCTTGGTTTCTCCCCCATGTCGGCTTGTTGAGCAACACATGTCCCTGGCGGACCCATAGGTGCATGGGGCACTAGTTGGTTTTTTTTCTTCCCTTGGGAAGGTCTCCCCAATTTTCTCCACCATCCATCCTTCCCTCTCCCTTTCTCCCTGCCATGGTTGTTCGGGTGCCACATGTCCTTGGTGGACCTGCAGGTGCGTGCGTGCATAATTTGGATCTTTTTCCCATGCAAGAGAAAAATTGGCAAAGTCTCCCCATGATCTGTCACTGACCCATCCCCTTGGAAAATTTTCATCCCTGGGCTCGCTGCTCCTTTGGGAAAATTTGACCTCTATGGTCCACCAGCCCATAACTAGATTTTTACAAGGAGTTAGGAGGAATTATTTATATCGTCAAAAAGGTGAGAAAATTTCCTATCCAATGGGTTTGATTTAGAGAAATTTTGAATACGTTAAGTGTGAGTAAAATAAAATTGAAACTATAAGCTTGTTAGAGAGTGGGTTTGGTGATAATTTACCCCATTAACCTAATAAAAACTTCTAACCCTAAAATTTGGACCTTGTGACCTCTAATAATTGTTAATAAAGGAAAATTATGTTCTAATGAATGTGATTTGTTCTGGAATCTATTAGTGGTAGTTGTTGCCTTTGTAACCTTGTTGTAGACACTCTCAACCGAGTTCTAGGAGTGGGTAGGTAAGACTTTACTCTGATGATTTGAAATATGTATACCCTTTCCCCTACTATAATTAAAACCTTCTCTTGTCTTAGATCTTGTGGAATTAAATACCTTGGGTATTTAATTATTTTTGGTCCCTTAACCCTAAAATTTTATTCAGGGAATATTTAGCTAAAATGTCAATGTAATCAAGTGATTAATTTAATCCCCTAAGAATATTTGAGCTAGGTGTGGACTTATTACACTTGTTGCTTTATAATGTGGAATCAGTAATTATTATAATGGGAAAAGTTATTAGTTGAATTTTAATTGTCCTTAAGACTTTCGTTGTTGAAACTTAAAAATAAAATAAAAATTACTCCATAATTTTGTAACTAAGCCTAGGTTTTTCATGGGTCTCAAGTGGGTTGTTTTAGTGGGCATCACACTTTTCATCTCATCTTCCATCAATCTGGATTTTATAATTGAAGGCTAGGAGTAGCTTCTAATCTTGATGGGGAACTTAATAGTTGTCTTGTGTTTTCCAGCAATTAATTAATTCACACAAGGCCATTTTATCATCTAATTATTTGGGAAGATTACAAGGTTGGCCTTCAAATATTCTAACCATGATGTATCTAAACTTATAGTAATGAATGAAATAGCATCCATATTCCATGACTACATGTCTAGCGTCTTCAGAAATCCTATATTGTTCCCATTCTGTCTTGAAATAAGAAGATGATTGGTACAAAAAAGGCATCATTAATTAATCTCACATTATCTCTCTAATTAATCAATTATAGTTGAGGAAATATCTTATGCATTTGGCACTTCTTAAATTCATCACGTGGCTCTAGAGAAGCGCCTGTGGCCTGTAATATTATAAATCAAGTACGTCATCATTTAAAATTCCAATTCTCTAGTGACATCCATCTGTATTTTTTTTGTTAGTGCTGTCATGTGGTCATGAAGAGCTTCTGCAATGAAGGTTTCCCAGAAAATGTTCCTCTTCTTCTCAAAAATTATCCACATATAAGTGCACATCCACTCCTTAAATTCATTATTTGTCTCTAATTTAGTCATTCAACTCAACAATAAAATCACATCTTATACTTCCTCAATGAATTGTTCCCTAACAAGTATTTTAGGTATTCGAGTGGTTGTTTTATTCTTTGTTAAATTTCATTTGGTATTTATAAGCTAGGCATAGTCCTTTTCTTAGCTTCATAATCTCTTAGGGAAAACTCGATACCCAGGGTTATCATATTTTTAATCACATGCAATTTTAGCATTATCATGATGGTTGTGGGTGTCAAATTTAATACCACTTCCATCTAGTACTTCCCTCTTCTCTGGGTTGTAATTCATCGTGCAAAGTCTTACCAATTCTGGGTAGTGGAATAAGGGTGAAATAACACCAGCTACAACAATATTAATAGTTTGAATTGATTCCATTAGTTCATTATTGTTTTGGCTATGGACTCTTTGTAAGAATTCATCTAGGTCAGCATTCATCAAATCTATATTCATGATTTTTTCTAGATTACTAGTGATTCCAGAAGTAACAGGAAACCTAACGACATGGTCTTCATCTTTAGTGCCCAAGTTTTACTTCAAATTTCCTTAAAAATGAATAAGAAGTCAAGGGTATCTTACTTCTTATTGATTTTCTGGTGAACACCCATGTAATTTGGCTCTAGTTTCATATATTTTCAATATCCAGTTCTTTATTCGTGCTCTATAATCAATTTCACGTTGTTCCTCAAGGAATTCTACTAACAATGACATATTGATATCAAAAAATGATATAAAAAATCTCAATGCATTCGAATACTTAAAAAATCCTCCTTGATTTATGAAAAAATGCATTGATAGTGGAAGTCATTAATGTGTTGCATCATGGTTATCCATTTCTCCTTTCCCAATTTTAATTATGAGTCATCCACATGGAAAAACTTTATGCAATGCGGGCTTGAGGAAACGTTTTTCACTCTTGCATATTTTTTTAAATGCATACATATTGAGCTATTTGACTCGATTTCTTGCCCTTTACTTCCATCACGAGTTTGACACGTGGTTATATCCCAATAGTGGTGGAGATGCGGGCCATTTTAGAATATTTTGTCTCCTTCCATTTGAACTCAAAGTTACCAATTTCCTCTTATGACCCACTTTCCCACTCTTTACATGAAAAAGTGCCACATTTCCTTAGTGAGTCTTAGGAGATTCTTTGCACTTTTATATTTTATCACCTTATAGTCGAGAGATACAATCAATCCCTGACCCCCCAAATTCAACCAACTTGTGACACGTGTACTTCTTGGAGGTGGAGTCAATTTCTATTTTTACATTTTTTGACTACGAATATTCGAAGGAATATTCGTCGGGCCTCGGGGATGAGTTAGCAAATATTTAATGTTATATGATTGTTTTAACTTTGCAATTTAAACCTTCCATACCACAACTAACTTGAGAACATCACGTATCATCGAACGATGGAACCAAACGTGAAATTTACAACATGACCCAGGAATGATATACAAAGGCATTTTTTATGATTTAAAACTGATTCATAATTATTTCTTTGTAGGGATCTTTAGGAATAACACGTCTAACACAATCCTCAACCGTGAAAGAGGAAAAAAAACTAAATATAGTATTTTCAAATGGATTTAACATTACTGTAAAATTTGAACTTGCATTTTCACATGGACAAACCAAACAACATAAAAACAATTGAAGGCATGTTCAAGAAAAAGGGGAGAGATCATTTCAAGCACCAACATTGTGTATGAAAATCAATGCAACCCTTGTCCCTTATATGAATATTCTAGATGTATCCTTTTAAGTGCTCTTGTTCCTTTTATGCAAACTTAAGTGATGATAGATAATTCTTATAGTGCTTGGACCCTTATTTAAAAAAAATAAGTATGTATGATTCCCTTGATTGAATTTTGTAATTGAAAACTGAAAGGCCAACCCAAAGTTTTAAAATGTGAAAAGTAATTAAAAGATAACCAAAGGAGTAAGAAGAAGATAAATAATTACATAAGCATTTAGAAGGGACAAGATTTCCTAGGAGATTCTTTCCTAACTGGGAGATAGTGTTCAAGGCCATAAAAGACAAATCAATTAAGTGTCGCAGAGATTTAAGATATGTAAGGCCAATAAAAGTGTAAGAGATCAATAAAAAGGCCCGAAATAATTTTTCAACCACTATTTTTACTACATAGGAATCATGTATATATTAGTATGCTTTAGGACCTATAAATGTACCCAAGTCCATAGATTTTGCGTCTACATCCAATCTATTGGTTACTTTTTTACATTTATCCATGACATTCACAATGTTCTTCTTCTTCATTTAGAAAATCTATGTACATAAATTGCCTTATTATAATGTCTAAGGGAAACTTTGTCCCCTTTTTAATGAACAAATATTTTACTTCTTTTTATGATTTATTTCTTCTCTAGCTTGCACTTTGGGGCATGATCATTCCTTCCTAACTTTTCATTGGCTCACCTCTGTAGTCTATCTAACTTTATCCCTCTTGGCCTTTATCTAACTTGTAATATTCATGTATATATGTGTGCAAATTTCCCCTTGTATATTATCATCTATCGTTGGGTGCATCTTAATGCTTTGTTATCATGTACATAGTTTTGGTAAAATATTTAAAAAATCCTAAAAATTTGAAATCTATTTTAAAATTCGTAAACATGCAAAACGTTTGAAAATCCTAAAACATTCACAAAACCTATAAAATTCCAAAAACATTAAAAATCTTATAAAATATTAAACATTCAAAATATTAGAAAATCAAAAACATTTGAAATCTCCTAAACATTCAAAAATTTACAAAACCTAAAAACAATGAAAAAAACTAGAAAATACTAAACATTGGAAACTATACCACAAAACATACTAATTCAGTGCTTGCTTGTTCTAGCACATGACCTGTGGATCATCTTATTATCTTCTTTCATCAACAAATCTTGTTTTATTACTATTTTTTCCTTCCCAACATATATCATTTCCTGAGGTAGTTTTATAATGTATGTTTACTTTACTTGGGACTTGTATGTCATTTATCCAATTTCTTATGCGTACCTAAAAGGAATGATAACCAGATCGTACCAAGCCAAGAACACAGATGCTAATCAAACACCACAATCTATAAGATGAAATTAATTCACCATAATAACTTTACATAAAACCTTTGCAAACAAATTAGCAACAATATCATATATTATTATGGAACTCAGTGTAATACATTGAGAATGAGCCTTGCTTATATAGGCAAGGAATAACAATCTAAGAACCAGTCAAGGTCATAGATCAAGCCATAAATCAAGGAAATAACTAGTCATCAAAGAACTAGTCAAGACCATAGATTTAGGAGAGAACTAGACATCAAGGATCTAGTCAATACCATAGATCAAGGAAATAACTATACCTAACAACTAGATAATATCTCCTAATATCTAAATAGGATAAAAGAAATATCCACACACATAAGTGGGTGAGGATAAATACAATAAAGGTAAATAAATTACTTATGTGAACATGAGATAAGGTAAATACCTACTCTAATAGTACCCACTTGGGATATAATTTTAACCCTTTTCCTATATCTCAAACATTTGGGTACTAAAGGTGGATAACAAAAAAATGGTACAATTTTCTTTAACTTTTTTTTGTTTTAGTTTGTTTGATTGTTCCTATTTACTTGTTTGCTTTCTTTCTTATTTATTTTCTCATATTAAATTGCTTATCTATTTTGCTTTGATTCAGTTCTTTAGGATTACATGAAAAATTAGTATTATGGATTTTCATGTCATTTTACCTTTTTTTGTATGCTTATATCAAATAAAAAGGTACTTTCGAGCCATGATGGTCCACAGATTATGTTAAGATCTTCCCATCCCTCATCATAACTAATAAATCTTCTATATTGTTTCTCATTCTAAATAACATTCCCTCTTACTAACCTTTTATATTTCTTCTAACCCACTGAATTACAATTGTATGAATGACTTGTTTGAACCCCTCCCGCTCCTTATATAACCTTCACTATTATTGTTTTGACCGATGTGATGGCCTATCAGCCTCAGCGGTGGTATTTTTTTCCATTGTGAACAATTTTCTCTTCTTTCCAATTGTCAATCAATCTCTTCTATCACCCCATCAATACTCAATATGGAATCATCCATCTTACAATTTTTTCTTCTACCCATACAAAATTATTTTTTCTACCATATTTGAAATGACATTTCTTGTGCTACACCACATCAAAGAGGGGAAAATATAGACACCTAACTCCAACCACACAATTTAAAAAATAAATTTTCCCTAATTGTCTTCTTTCCCGTAATTTTGTTATAATTAGTGATTTCCCAATAATTAGCTAATATCCCCCATCTTCTCAGTCAATTAACAATATTTCGTTAATTAACTAGCTTTGTCCCTCATCTTGAATTTTAATTAACGTTGCTTCATTTGTTAAAATCCTCTTTTAATTAATTAATTATCCATTATTAATTAATTACCCTTCCACAATCTTATATTTATTTGATAAACCTTATTATTAGTTAAATTCCCCTCTCAAACCCTTTAAATTCTACTAATTTCCCTCCAAATCAGCTCTAAATGGCTTTTATAAGCTAAGTTTTACATATTAATTAATCTCAATTAATTAATTAAACCTTATCAAACTCCCATGGGTCACTATCCTCTAATTAATATCTTCTAATCATGTTTATCCTCTTTTAATTCTACATTCACTTTATCTCACATTCACTAGGTTGCAAGCTTCTCCCAAATTGGAAAGATATATAAGAAACCTAGTACACCTTGTCACACCTTACACCTTGTTCTTATAAGACATCATATATCTCAAGAGATAATTTACCTCATAATAAAATATTGCACAAATTGAAAAACCTCTTTTCTAAAGTTAGTATGAGAAGAGTCAAAAATGGAATTAAATCCATATTGATGAGATCTCTTCCACCTTAGTAAAAACCCTTTGATTACACATTACTTACATTCGGTTTGTATAAGGGGGAATCTACATATCAAAGAACATTCAAACATCAAAAGGGAGGTTTGCATTCTTTTTTTGTAGCATTATGTGCAATTTAGTTAGCTTTTCCTTTTATGCTCAATCATGATGTATTTATATAAATGAACATAGTTAAGGACTTACTTGGTATTTGTTCCATTCAATCAGCGTATTTACATTAACATGCATGCACCTCCCACACTTGCTACCCATTTTCTTGATAATATTACTCCCCATTTTCTAGGGCAATAATAACAACGACATTAATTGTCAAGTACTTTCTAGGGTGAGCCACCAATTGCACAACCAATCCCTTGACACATACAACAATAAGTACTTCTCTTTAATCCATGGCATTACATCTTCCATTAGTATTTTTTATATTTATACCAAGTTCATTCATAGTCACTAATGAAATTATATTACAAGAAGCACCTAAGTCAAACATACAATTATTAGGAGCTAACCATTTACAAACAGTTTAGTGTAAAAAGGATCCACATGTAACTGGATCTCAACTATATTTATACCCAAATATACCTCAAGGGATGGGTCAATGACCTTTTGATGTTCTTCAATATCATTTTCAGCAACAAGGGGAGGGATATATTTTTTTCAATAACACCCTCATTTAATTTTGAATACTTAAATGCCCTATTTTTGTTCTCAGGAATACTAAGTAATTATGCTTAAGGGGCAACTATATTTATTTGGCTTAAGATCTGGGCCATATCAAAAACATTATACTTGAATAGGGATGTACTGGAAGGGAGATTTATCATCTTCTAAGATGGTATACATTCTTTCAAAATAGGAACAACAAGAGGAACACTAGTATTATGATCAATAGCAGGGATTGTGTATGCTATATTTCTCTTGGGATGCCTTTAGGAACATTAATCAAGATTGGCATATTAAATTTAGAGGTCGGGCCAGGACTCTTTACTTACCTTTCTTAAATTTTATTCCTCTTGGGTAATATTTTCATTGATCAATAATTCCTTGTCCTCCTTATAAGGGACTTATCCATCATACTTTTTTTCCATCAAATCTCTTATGTACTCAAAATCATGATTGGGAAATTCAAAATATCGAGTTGTATAATTTTTAGCATTAACTTCAAGAAGAAGATAACATACCTTATTTACACTTTCCCAAAAACTATCAATAGTTCTAGCACATAAAAGGTTAGTACAGGCTACACCTTGTTCAAATCTTACTTGATGATCATGACACATGCATCATCAGAGTCTAGTCTAGTATCATCCTCCTCTATGGTTGATTTTACACAAGGAGTATGAGGTAATATGATTTATAAAACAACTCAATGATGTTTACCTCTTCAATCGATGAAATTATTATCTCAATGGATCAAGGTTTGAATTTTTGTATTTGAACAAATGTTGCCTATAATTTTGATTCTTAGGTCTCTTTCCTCTATCATCTAATATAGGATCTTCTCTAAAACAATTATTTTGATTCTGATTTTGAACTTGAGGGCTGAAAGAAAACTCTTTATTAGTAATTTCCATCTTATATGATATTTCCTTAACTACCCCCACTAAATTCTTAACCACTTCTTCCATATCAATAGTTTTTCTTACTTGTTATTTATCAAGGTTGACAAGTGTAACTCCTTCCCTTTTAGGTGGTTTTCTAGTAGCCTTGATATTGTTTTAAATTTTGAATGGCCATGAAAAATTCTTGCCTAAAATTGATGGGGTTTTTTCTCTTAAGTAACAGACTACCTTCTTGTCAAATGCATCAGAATACTTGATCAGATAGGACTTGTCACTCAGTCTCAAGTTAGTTGGTGATATCATCATTTTGTCTTGTATAACCTTGTGTTGAAATATTATACACATTCATTGGGATTTTTATTTATGTTTTCAAAATCAAATAGGAGGAACCTATGGAGGGTCATGTCACCATATTGAATTATTAAGGAATTCATCATTACATCTCAAGAATAAATTGAACCTTGAGGCGAGGTATTAAACCATTATCTTGCATCTTCTTTTAAAGTGTGCAAAAATAATTTAAAGAAAACATATTCATATTACACTTCATAATCATCCATAATATTTTGTAAGAACTTGAGATGTTGATGACTACTAAAAAAATTATTTTTGATTAACTAAAATTGGACTAACTATGTAGTGCTAAGGTAGTTAATCTAAGTTATGCATAATTGTACAAAAGTAAATAAATTTAGTAAAGAAATATTTTAATGATTTAAGAAAATCTATAAAATGAAATACTAAAACCTAATGTGCTAGAGGGAAGATGAAATAACTCAGATGAATAACTAAATTTTGTCAGACTGTGTCACAATGGTGAAAAGAAAATCAGAAAACTAGAACAACTGTGTCAGGGTCCTATAGAGGATAGATATGGATGATTTGGCTTGTTTGAGGTTCTTGGAAGAGGAATGGGGTGCCCGCAGGCACTTTGGTAAGGAAAATAGGTGCCCTGACGTAGGGAAATGGTTTGGGGAATTACTATTATCCTTCATTGATTATCACATTATTTTCTCTGTATTAAGACGAATGCTCCAAATATTCCAAGAGGAAGAATAACCTACAAAATTCCCAAAAGGAAGTATCAAAACCCTAAAAAAAAGAAAGATGCAAATGAATGGGTTGGACTGAAATTAGCTACCACAATAGTGGGCTTACTAAACTAAGCATTACACTACATTTCATACCCAAATTTAGTTCTTGTGAGTATCTGCATGTCATGCCCTAGGTGCTCTTGTGAAAGTTGCACTTTTTGAAATAGCGAGAAAGAGCTAAATGTAGAAAATGTAATAGAATGTGTATATGGAATAGAATAGAATCCATTTCCCTATGAAGTGTGATGTAGATGTACTAGCTTGTGCCTTGATGATGGAGCTATGTGGATGACAATGTAATAGATGGATGCAACTCTAGATGGAGTGATAGTAGTAGATGATGTTAGGTCCCTCATTATGGTCTCATAATTTTATATTTATGGGGTTCTCTTTCTCTAATTTATTCATTAACCTTGAAAAGGCTGACCCCAAGAAAGATAAATATGAAAAATGGCTAGAAGAGGCCCAAAAAATTGTGGGAAAGTTCTCGAATGATTAGGGAACACCTAGGTGGGACCAGGGTGCCCCAGTACTAAATATGGGCACCCTAACCAAGGCTAAAATAATGCAGGATGTCTACAAATGGTTGGGCATGTGGGTGCAATAGGTCATAAATTATGAAATAAAATAAACAAGATGGCCAAAGAATGGGGGTTAATAGTACTTTATTTACTCAAGAACCTTCTACATAGTAGTATGAGACTGAGATAAATAAAATGTCTAAAGTGCATGATTTTTTGACTACATGTTGCTCCCACTTTATGTTGGTGATTGGAAATCTTGGTAACATAAAGTAGATAGATATGTGTACCTGATGTCAATGAAGAGTGTAGTAGAAATGTGCCGAAGAACTAGACAAAAGTGTGGAATGATAAAAATATGGAGGAATGTGGAAACTATAAATGAAAAATGCTCAAATAAAAAGTGATGAGAGTGAACCTATGGTGAAACACATTTGTATAGATGTTGCATAGTGTATTGTACCTACATAAAAGTGTGTTATGTGTGCTATAGAGTGCCACCACATAGTATTGTTATTTTTTCCACTCTTTTTGTTGTTGTTGTTACCCTCATTTAACTGTTCGTTTCTCATATGAATGGACCTGTAAGGAGTAAATGATCAAGTACTCAAATATTCATGTATGTTGAATGTAGAAACACTATGTAAAAGATCCATATGTATGTAAATGTAAAGTACGCAAATGTAAATGGAAAATTTAAATGTAAATGGAATATGTGTACCTTATCCATGTCAACAAAGAGTGTAGAAGGATATCTTATACTGTGATTGTTTTCACCGATCTCATGTCATAGGTTAAATAAGTGTAGGGAGGAAATTTTATGTGTCCTCCAAACTCTAACTACTTCCTTGAATGGGTGCATATATCTTTGTATTGTCTTGGTTTTTTAGGCTATCCGACACCACTGGATGAAGTAGTGTAGGGAGGCACACCCATTGTAACCTCTAAGCTTATAACTTCTTCCAAGAAATTATAAGTACACCATGTCCTATAAAATCCATTGTGTATGGGGTTTGTAGACCAGTCTAAACCCACTCTTTGAATATAACTGAACTAAAATGGTGTAGAACCTCTATGTTAGTATGTAAACCCCCAAATAATGTCCCCCTATTTGGGGATGCATGTGACATCATTGATAGGGGACATGCGGCCTCAAAAAAGGTACAACTGCATGCAAAATGTAATGCTAAAAATTTCTTGGTAGAAACCAAGGCACACACAAAAATGAATGCTAGCAAAAGACAAGTGTAAAGACGCATGCATGTAGAAAACAATGTATAAGCTATGAAAACAATTTAAAATATACCAAGAAATGTAATATAAACATGCAATAAGACAAGTATGCCACACAAGTGGGTTGCAAACATGGGACATCACTCACAATGTTGCAAGACATGCAAGGCCATCATGGTCGTAAACAAAAGACAAGCGTGCACACCAAATATAGGGAAATACCCACAAAAAATTGAAGATAATGGAAGACAATCAAATAAGTATAAAAACCAATATCCCTATATAAAAAATACCACACATGAAGCACCCATTAGTATGTTATAAAGATAGAAAGTATGGAAAAAGCGTGTATAATCAAGTAATGTAAAGTGCTAAGTATGAAGTGAAACAATAGCACCTGGAAGACATGAATGTGTGGATGCCCCCAATGACCAATGTAGGATGGGTAGAAGGAGAACATCCATGCATTGTGTAAGATACTTGTATCTGTGATCAAAACTAGAAGAAAGTGTGAACATGCATGTGTATATGATATAGATAAATTATAATGAAGTAATCTAACTAGCATGTGTAATAAAGTGATCATGAGCAACAAAAGTAAGAAATAGTATAAACAACCATAATATGCAGCATGTTGTGGATGGATGCAATGATATGTAAGATGGAGTGATGTGAGCCACGCGCCCCTCGAGTGGATGAAAATGTATGCAATGAGGTTCATTTAGTTTTCCCCCTCAATATTCAATAATGAACTATAAACAAGAGTGTGTCATCATAAAATGTTCGAGTATTATGTATCGTGTCTAGAGTGCTATGAGGAAATATGTATATGTGTAGTGGTGATGATATGTGATATGTAGAATAGATGTGTGTGAACCTTATATCCTAAGTGTTTACCTCGATGAGATAAAATGTGGAATGATGATTTATCCCCAAGTGTATATCACTATAAGATGAATGGATGAGTGATGATTTAGCGCTAAGCGTATATCACTATAAGGTGTAAGGAGGGTTTGGTGATTTAACCTAAGGTGTATACCACCACAAAATCATATAATAGGTGCCAATTTATCCTAAAGCATATGTCACTACAAGATGAATGGTAGGGATTGGTGATGTAACCTAAGGTGTATATCACTACAAGATGATAGAATAGGTGATGATTAAGCCTAAAGTGTATGTCACTACACTAGTAATGTCACATGATGAAAGGTGGAATAGTGAATGTGTGGTGAATGTAAAGTCCATTTGATTTGTAAACCCTCGACATTCGGGTATGGGCTAAGGAACTAAAGTACGTCATCGGGTAATGAGTGTTGTGCGCAATAGACAATTTAGTATATGTAATGATAAAATATAACCATGTGATGAATGGGATGTATGAAGATGTGATGTGTATAATGTAATGTAATATGTGTTGAATGTGTACAATGTAATGTATAGAGTGTCATGTAATGTATGTATATAGGCTAGTATTGTAGTATGTCTGATGATGTGGTGCTAGACTTATATGTGATGAACACTAGGATGATATATGATATGTAAATGCGTTAATTTCAAAATGGTGTAGACTAAATGTAGAGTGTATAGTGTATAACACGTGATGTGTGATGAAACACAATGACTAATCCTTATAGTATAGTGTGTGGGGTTCATTTTTGGTAATCCCTAAATAGTCAAGTGTGAACTAAAACACAAAATTATGACATCAAGTAATGGTCAATGCTAAAACATGGATTGAGTATGTATAATCTAGGAGATTGATGTATGATTCTACAAAGATGAGAGATACACATATGTGAATATGATGGGGGGATTGTGTAATGCATATGCCCCCTAAGTGTACTATGATGATGGAGAGCATTGTTTTGGTTGTGATAAGAGTGAGGGCCAACACAATAGTAGGCCAAAGAAATAGTAGGACCATGTAATAGTGGTAGCATTTTAAATATGTCTTGGCCATTAGTAGAAGGAGTAGTTAATTGGAAAAAAGTGATTAGATGAAAAAGTGGAATAGGATGGGGAGGAATCTTGAATGGCGGTATCTTTGGTGGTATTGTTGATCAAGCAGAAGAGTTGATAGGGGAAGAAGTTTGGTTTATTATGGTAGGTTATGACATGGTTTGACTTAGTGAGACTTGTTGGTACCCAAATCATTCCTACCTTGTAAGTCAAGCAGCATCAATGAGATAAACATGATGCTTAGAGAAAGACAAAATAGTATTTAAGTCATTTTGTACTTAGGGATGGATTTGGTAGTCTCTTTATCACTTTGTCTTAGGAAAAGTTAGATAGCACCTCACTAAGGGTATGACCTACCGTGATAATTTAGATTTTTCCTATAGCCATGGTGAGAGAACCCATTTTGTAACCTATATCTGTGAAAGAAATAGATATAATGGCAATATTTGGATTCTCTTTCTTAAATAAATTGTAAAACAACCCTAAGAAGACATGGTCAATGCAGACATAATCTATCTCTCATGAGTTACTAAGGAAATAGTTATCACACTAGAAAATGTAGATGTCTTCTAAAGGAGGATCAAGTTACTAAATAAATTGGTATTTTCATCTTGCTTTTGCATATTTTAGATAAAGGATGCACAAAATTAACAAATCTCCTTAATATTTGTACATAAATAGTGCAAACATGGGTAATTCAATTAGATCATATGGTTATTGGTTGTGGTTTTTATGTATGGATGGAAATTTAAGCATGATCAACAACGGGACATAGCACCTATGACCTCAATGTTTACCAATGAGTCTATAGTGCAATCATCTTGGCGAGAAGGTTTGGGAATGAATGAATAAAAACTTAGATATCTTAGATTGGTTCGGCTTTAGACAATATAAATTGGTCTTCTCCTTATCTCTCTAAAAAATTAGACAACTTTAACCCCCTCTTATGTAAGAGTTTTCACATCAAATTTATACAATTTTGATCACTCATTCATTTTCTCATTTCCCCCCAAAAGCATGAATCTTTAAAGAATATTCTATTTTATGTTGTCAGGTGTAAGAATCATGAGTCATTCATGTTTTTCACTCTCTTAGAATGACTAGGATACCATGTCATTTCTTTGATATTTGTTTAATCATTTATCCCTTCAGGTGGGTAAAGAGACCTCTTTTTGATGATTTTTGAGTGCCTCCAGGTGAATTGATTTGATGTGTAATCCCTTTTACCTTTTAATAATTTTTCTTGGGAAACACACTCATTTTCATGTTTTTCTATGTTGATTTTTATTGCATGGATCATTTCATATCAAGCCAACCGATATCTTTTTCATAATACCAACTTACTTCAAAATTATTTCTCCCATGTGAATATCTCATACAGATTTTGGAGGTCATCTCACCATGATTATAATTTAGTCATATTTCTTGCCTCTGGTTCTTTATAAATGAATGTTGTTCACTTCTCAAATTTATGTCCTTTTGAGTGTAAAAATATTTGATGAACTTCTCTTATTGGTGACATGACAGGAGTAGCAGTGGTATCTAGTTTGAAGGAAATATCTTCAAAAGATTTGAACCAAATCTTTGACCTATGAGGCCCTGATGAGGCATTTATAAGGATGTTATTTGACATTGTCAACCTAGAAGATTACAAGGGGCCATTAACCTCCCAAACAATTCATGTAGCATTGATTAGAAGGTTTATCAGGATAAGTCTTGCATTTTCTACCTTCTAGATGATGTATTTCCATCTCTTCAGACTAGAACATCAAAAGACTCCTGATATGTTGAAGAAATTTTGTCTTGTGAGCAAGCCTTCTATGCAAGTTATAAATAACTATTCATGTCCCTTCATTTGAGATGAAACATTTACTATGAAATATATCCCCTTAGGGTCTTATGAAATTGATGGAGAAATTTCATTAGGTACTATGCCTACCCTCTTTTGTAGGATGAATAAACTGAAGCAACATGTTTCAAACTTGAAGAAGAAACCATCAAGGACCATACCTTCTCAGTCTCCTAAAGCATCACCAATATTTGTGAAGAAATGTAGGGGTGAGTCTAGTTCCAGGCCTCCTAATCCATCCACTCTAGGATTAGTTATAATTTCACTTCCATCTCAAGTTGTCAATCCATATTCTATTTTAAAAGAAATAGGGAAAGAGGCATTTCCTAAAGGAGGTCTGAACATGACTGAATGGTTTTTTTCCTATGAGAGGAGATCACAATTTCTTAGTTTGTTATATGGTCCTATGATAAATATTGATAATCTCATGTCTTTGGGTATGTCTTACACCCTGACAGGAGACATTGTGTTTGTTCAAATGGAATTGGGAATAGAGGAATTTGTTCTTAGAAATAATAGGATTGTGAAGAAACTTTTTCTTTGCAGAGAGGATTTTATAGTGTAAGATAATTAGGTTTCTCTCTTCTTGTTTATTTTTTATATAATCTCCAAAATGTATGCAAATGTTTTCAAGGGGCTGGGGCCCCTATAGAACTCCAATTTTTCTTTTTTCTACAATATAAAAGATGTCAAACAGTTACATTATTTTACATGCTTCATAATAAATTTGAAATTCTATCAAAGCAATATAATGATCTAATGTATTGCATCAAGTTAAATTCATGTTTGAAAAAAAAAATCAAAATAATATTTAGTTTTCATGAACAAGACTAATAATTAAAATAAGATGATTTTTTTTTCAAAGAAGACGAGCCTAAGCTTACTCATCACACTTCACATTTGTTTATTCATCTTCATCATCTTTCTCCTCCTTTGGTTGATTTTACACATATGCACCATATCTTTTAAACAACTACCTTATATCCTCTTTAGTTAGACATGTGTGGTGTTGAAAAATTAAGGTCTTCCTATTCAATGCATCTCTACATTGATCCATCATTTTCTTGTATTCTCATGGCTATTCTTTCAACTTTGTAATTCTACTTACTACAGCCATTAGTGTCTCAATGACCTCATAAGAAAAATTTTTAACTCAGAAAATTTTCTCAAAATAATTGATTAGGAAGTCCATTTATAGGTCACCATAACTCTTTTTGAATTTATCAAGCACCATACCTTCCAATTTTGTATCTATGGTGGCAATGACTTTGTCAACCCATTTGCTTTTTGTCTCCATCTTTTCTCTAAATTAATTTAAAACTTCAACACTAATTTAAGCTAGATATTTGATTGCATACTGAGTTCCCATTTGTTCTAGTGGCACAATTCCTTACTTTTCAACTATATATTCATCAAGTTGAGTAATACAATTCAACTTGGTAATAATTCCTTCATAGTAGGAAAGCTCATTGTCACATTGTTCAATTAATTCATTAATTTCACTAATATTGGTCTTAAGTTATCCATATTTCATTATGGATTTCTTGAGGCTCTTCTTCCCTTTTTCAAATAAATTTCTACCCAATAATCAACAACTTTAACCTTCTTGGCAACCTTTTCAATATGTCCAATAAATTCAGGAGTAAGAGTAGAGAGATCTTCTTCGCTTTCACTAGATTGGAAAACTAACTATTGTAAACATGAATTCAAATACCTTACTTGTTATTTCAAATGTTTTTTAATATCTTTTCCTCTTCCACTTTATACAACAAACTTTAGACTGCTTTTGAAACCTCTTGTTTCAATGCTTCTCTTAAGGGTTTTCCTAAAGGGATAAACTGGGCATTATAATCACTTGATGTTATATAATTTCTTGATTTACCTTTATGTGGGGTTGTTACTTCCAATGTTCTATATGCATATGGATCTACATCAGTCTTAGTAATAACCCTACCCCTTTTTGGAGTCTTTTGGGGATTTAGGAAATCCAAGGTTGTAATATATATAACTTTCTCAAGTGTAATCTTCTCTTATTCTTCTTAGATCAACCCTCCCAACCAAACAGTTGTAAGAGAAGTCCTCACTTTTACCTTGTGTGATTCCTACTAGGGTTTTTCAGAGAAACAACCAATTGTTTAGATGTTTCTTGCACTGGTGGAGCTTCTTGTTGTGCCTTGTCTACTCCCAATGTTGACTCTTAGGGTTCATCCTTTCTTGGAACTTCATATAACACCATATTTCCTTGATCTTGAACTTGGGATTGATTAATTTCCTTTTGAGTCACATCATCAGTTGGAGCATGTTATTTATTTGTTCCCTTAGCTGAGGTAGCCATAAATCCTATGGTTTCCTTAGGAACCTGTTGCACTAGTGTTATTTTTGGGCAATTCATCTCTTTTTGCAATATATACCTCCTTTAGAGGTGGTTGTCTAGTGGAAAAACCTTCATGAATGGGTATACTAATGTCCTTTTATTCCTTTAGTTATTCCTGTTTTGCGTCGATATGTTGACCTGTAGTAACTGGTCCTTCATCTTTATCAATAGTTTGCACACTTTTACTATCATCAATCTTCACTTATGTAGTGGATTCCTTTGTAGTTTCTATCACTACTTCCTCAGTAGAATCTTCCTTTTGAGGTGGTTCATTATATTTGATGACTTTTGTTTCCTCTTGATGATATTCTTTGTTTGGTGCCACAATACATGTAATTACTTCACTATAAATCCTCTAAGTTTCTGATTGACCTACGTCTGAAATAACTTGTCCTTCAACATAAACTTTTGGTATTGGGGTTTTTAGTTCAATAACTAGAAAATGGGTGATTTCCTTTACTTATTCATCTAACTGGAGAACACCTACAGTTTCTACCACATGTGTTTTGACTGATACATTAAATGGTTTTAGTATATTAATATCCTCACTTATGTCTATGTCCATTACTTCAATTGGGATATTTTTTTTCATGTGATTCGTGAAAAATAAGTACATTCACACTTCTAAATGGTATTGCATCAGGATTCTTCAAGCCCTAGTCAATCAAAAAACTACCTGGTATACTGGGTGGGAGATTACTTTGGGTTACATGTTCTTGGATAACATCAGATACTACTCTTTCTAAAACAAAATTGGAGATGGGGAAGTTCGTTGCACAATTGGATTAACTTGGGGTGTCTCTTGATCAAGTGGTGGTGTTACCTGGTGAGCCAAGGAAGAAGCTAATCTTTTTTTTTCTTCTGTAAGAGAAAGAGGATTAATCACCTCAAGTTATCTATTCTTTTTCTTCCTTGATTTATGGCCACTAACATCTCTTTCCAAGGGTTATTCAAATATAAGTTTAACCTTCTTCCTAGATCTTTAAAAATGCCTAACATCATGTTGCTCTCTTTCTTTTGCACCTTGTACCAAAGATGCAGGGTCCACACCTGATATAGATCCTCTCATTTTCCTAGTTGAGATGGATCCCATGTTAATATTGTTATGGGGGTTCATATTTTGGTTACACCAATTGCATTATCCTGTATGGGCATTGAAAATTTAATATGGGCATCAATAGCATTTCCTATGTCTTCTTCTTCAAAGTAGACACGGAAGTCCCAATTTCACTAGTAATAGTATTCCATTCATCAACAATACATGTGGTAGGTATCTTTGAAGTAAATTGAGGGTCCTTTCCTCCTAAAGGGTCTATCTTATTAGCCCATTTCTTCAAAGGGATAAGATCTTCGTTCAAAATTTCCAAGTCCCTAAATATATTAAGTACCTTTTTGTTTTGAATGGATAGATCTATACTCTTTCCTTTTAGCCAAGTCAAGGTATTCCTCATCACATTATCAATATGTTATAATAATCATATGACTCTCCCTTGTATCACTTTATGGGACCCATTGGATGTCCTTCTATCTTTTCATCGATATAGTATTGACTCACTGTTTGTTGGTCATCCACAATTCCTTGAGGAACTACAACAATTTTAAAATCAATGACTTGTCTAAGAGTCATCCTTGAGAAATATCTGAGAATAACTTCCTCCTCATCTCTACAATTCATCCAATAATCCTCAAAGTGAGTTTTATAATCAAAGGAATTTCCCAAAGTTGTGTTGTCCACCCATCTAATATCATAGTTAGATCTTGCCTCAAATTTTCCCATGTCAAATATTTCCATCTCTTCCTCTATCAATGTAGCTTTTATAATGGAGGGGCAAGAGTATCTTCCAATTTTAATAGGAAATTTGATGTTTTTTTTGTGTCTCCCAGTAATCAACTTGTGAAACCGTGTTAGTTGTCTTGAAAGTTCACAAAAATCCATCTTATCATATAAATATCTTGGCAATTTACATGACTGCCCTTCTAACCTATTGACTCTAATGTAGGTAAAAAATCTATATTGGAGCAATCATAATCCATTTTTTATTTCTTGACTTCTTATGATATTCTGTATTATTATTACTAAGGTTTGAATAAGCATATGACAGGTGAAAATAATGCATCATTCACAAATCTCAAATTTCCTTTCCAATTACTCAATTATAATTGGGGATAAATCTCATGCACTTTATTTTGTTTGAAAGGGGATTGTGGTACAAGACCATGAAAATGTCTACAACCTGGCATATTATAAATCAAATATGTCGTCATATGTAAATCAAGCTCCTGAGTACTACCCATTTTTTTTTTGTAGTCAATTGTAAAAGATGTTCATGAATTGAATCAACTACAAGGGTCGCCCAAAAAATGCTCCCTTTATTTTCTAAAATAACACAAATATATGGGCACATCCATTCCTTGAATTCATTGTTTATTTCCATGCAATCCATCTTTCTTAGTAACACAATTAAATCTTCCACTTCTTCCACAAACTGTACCCTAACCATTTTTTTGGGGAGTTTAGTGCTTACCTTCTTATCTACTAGCAGCCACTTAGTATTTATAACCTTTGCATAATATTTCTTTTTGGCTTCAAAGTCCTTAAGGGATGATTCAATATTTAGGATTTATGGTGTTTTTATTATTGGTAATCTCATCATTACCCTAAAATATCTAGGTGTTAGAGTCAACACTGCCTCACCACTTCCATCCAAAACTTCCCTCTTCTCTGGATTATAATTCATAGCACAAATCCTTACCAACTCGGGGCAGTGAATTGAAAGATGTATAACACAAGCTAGGGAAATGTTACTAGCATAGATTTCCTCTATGAATTCTTTTTTTTCTTTCCTATTGATTCTTTGCAAAAAAAATTTAGAACTCATCAAGTTTGTGTCCATAATTTTATCTAAGTCACTAACAAATAATGGAACAAACAATGAAAAATATGAATGCAGTTCAATCCTTACCAGTTTTCCATGCAAATGTTTGTACAATTTTCCTTTGACTCTTAAAATCTCAATCCTATAGCTCCAAATTGACACTTATCGGTCAACTTCACTTCATTCCCCTATGAATTATGATATCTAGGGCATCCAAATCCTCACATGCGATAGTAAAAATGTTGAAGTATTTAAACACTTCAAACATTTTTTCTTTGATTTTGCAAAAATGCATTAATGGTGGCAATTATAAATGTGTCACATAATATCCTTTGATCATGTCTTTCTTATTTGAATGTGCACCATCCACATGGATTAATGTGATGCTTCATGGGCTCAGGGATTTTATTTTCACTTTTTCACTATATTTTAGATGCATACAGGTTTACATGTCTAACCCAAGAACCCACCCTTGACTTTTGTTAAGATCATGGAACATGTTTAAATATTAGAGGTAATGGAGTCACGAGACCTTTTTTCATGTTTCTATCTCTTCAATTAGGCAAAAAATTACCAATTCAACCCAAAACCCCACTTCTTTGACCCTTGTTGAGAATATGCCACTTGTCCTTAATGGGATTTAGAGATTTTATTACATTTTACACTTCATCAACTCATTGTCACACATTCATCATTGGCCTAACTCTCTGCTCCAATCATCTTTTGACACATATACCTCTTCGAGAGTGGAGTCAATTCTTATTTCCTAAATCTTTTAACTTGAATATTCAATGGAATATTCGTCAGGGCCTCATGGATAATTTTGCATCTTGTATTTACTATGTAGATAATAAAATTTTATAAATTATGTCTACTATAGTGCAACCAATGGAGGTGTCCCATGTATCTTTAGGTGGCAGAGAAAAATATGAAATTTTCAACGAAGGTCCAAAGGATAATATACAAGGAAATGTTTCACCATTAAACCTAATCCATGATAAATTTTTCATAGGGATTTTAAGGGTCAACATGACTATTACATTTCTTGAGCAAAAAAGAGGATTCACTCCCTAAACAAAAGATTTTTATTAGTATCCAACATGATCACAGCTGAATGAGGATATTTTTTAAAATGTGGGAAAACCATTCAAAGAAAATTTTTCGAAGGCATACCTTAGATAAGAGGGTAATATAAAATCAAGAACCAACACTAGCTCTGACTTGGGGATGGGCACCCCTTGTGGGTGCCACAAGATCTAGATAAAACAAACAATAAACAAACCAAGTTCCTAAATCCATTGGGCTACAAAGTCATATAGAAACATGTACAAGGTCTAATAGATCTACCATACTTCATAAAAACAAACAGAGAAACCAAGATAGATGGTCACTGTAGACCACGAAAACGAAAGTGAAACAAAAACAAGAAAAACAAAACACAAAGAATATACATTATAAAAAAAATTCTTACCTTGATTGTGATCAATCCCAGAAATGCTTCAAATGTCTACCATTAACAAGAAACTCTAGTAAATCTCCATTCAAATCTTTTAGGAAGAAATTATGTTCACCAGTCCTTATATCGATAGAGTAGGGGTCCATCCACAAAGCATAAAATTTCAATGCTTTCATTTTTCCTCATTTATATTATCCCATAGTAATACGAAATCTCTGACAATGAAACCTCTAGGTGTCACCTTTTTATCAAACCATTTCTTGATTTTCTCTCTAAACTTAAGGTATCTTTGGTGAGACTCCCTTATTTCTTCATCCAACTCCACTATATGATTAATATTGGTTTTATAAGGACTTACTTCTTCATATTCAATTTGTTGAATAAATTGATAAGAGGAGAATTACATATATAGGTGAAAAAAATCGTGAACTTCATAAACTAGTTCAAAGGTATTTTTTCCAGAAGCTCTCTTAGTAATAATTTTGTCTACCCATTAAGAAAATTTCAACTGACTACCCCACTTTATTTTATTAACCTCTGATCTCCTCCTAATTATCTTGAGAAAAAAATTATTACTTCACTTATCTCGACCATTCCCTTGAGGATTGTAATTCGAAGCATATGTCAAAATAATTCCATGGTCTTGGCACATAGTTACTAATGGCTTAGCTCTTAAGCTCATAGCATAATCAGCAACTATTTTTGTACATAATCCAAACCTGTAGATTATATGATTCAGAATGAAGTCCGTGACTATCTGTTTAGTTTCCTTTTTGGTGGGAATAGATTCAACCCATTTGGTGAAATAATCCTCTGGTTACTAGTATCCATTTGTTCCCTGCACTTGAGGGGTATGATATCTCTCCAATGAATTCCATCCCCCATTTTTTAAAAGGAGATTCTATTGATATTGGTTGTAAAGGAAAAGAACCTAAATATTTCATTCTTCCTCAAAACCTTTGACAAATTTCACACTTCCTAACCAAAAAGGATTCATCTTTAATAAGTGTAGGCCACCAGTAACATGCCCTCAAGATCTTGTGGGCAGTCACTCTTCTAGCAAAGTGACCTCCATATACTCCCCCATGGAATTTTGCAGTAAGTTTGGGAAATTCTTCTTCTATAATACATCTTAAAAGGACCCCTTCAAGATTATTCTAATCCAATCCATAATCAGTTATGATATATTTTTGGAAGACTAGTTTGAGTTTTCTTCTCTATTTTTTTTCTAAATGACTTGGAGACTCCAAATTCCTAAGATAAAATATTATGTCCTTATACCATGTGAAATTGATTAGCTTTTCTTGGACTTCCATATGTAATTCTTCAATTTAATTGATCTCCATTACCTATAGGTTACTTTCTACCATCATCTTTGCAAGGCCCAAACCTCTAACCAACATGGTGGTTTGCATATCCATATGATACTCTTGTAGATTATTCATTGAGTGACACATTTTGCAAGAAACTTCCATCTCTGAAAAAATGTCCTTAACCATAGTATGGGGAACATAAGCTACAATCTTGGAACTCAGAATGTAAGGCCTAAAAATTTTAGTTGATCTCACCAAATAAAAAGCATTCTTTTCCATCATAGTATATTTTAATTCAGCAGCTTATAAGGCCTTACTGAAAAAGGCAATAGGTCTTTAATTCCCTTCATCATCCTTTTGCAATAACACTAATGCAATTTTGTTCTCATATGCAAAAGAGAATATCTGAAAACCTTTTTATAATCATGGGATGCAAAAATTGAGGCATTCTTCAATGCTTCTTTTATTCCATTAAAATTTTGGATGGCTTCCTCTTCCCATTTGATGGTTTTGTCCCTTTTCAGCATGTTTTTTATAGGAATAGTTATCTCAGCAAAACTTGAAATAAACCTCCTGATAAAATTTATTTGACCAAAAAAGGATTGCTTCCACTCTCTCAAGATCAATCATGACCCCTTCCTGACACACTATAGGCCCCAATAACTTTTATCTTTGAACACCAAAATGGCACTTTTTAGGATTTAATGAAATATCATACTATCTACATCTAATCAACATTTTTTACACATGGCCAAGGTGGTCATTATTTTCCTATAGAATGTAGTTACATCATCCTGATATACTATGATAAATTCATTAATGTAACCTAAAAAGGAAACATCCATAGCTCTTTGGAAGGTAGCCCGTATATTCATTAATGGAAATCTCACATATACATAGGTACCCTAAGGAGTGGTAAAAGTAGTTTTAATTCTTTCTGATTGCTTCAAAACCACCTGATTGTATCCTGAGAATCCATCTAATGTAGAGAAAAACTCAGATCTAGTAACCAATTGTGGCATATTATCCATGTTAGGTAATGGATAATTATCTTTGATTGAGGCCTTGTTTGAATTTCTAAAATCCACACACAACATTATATCTCCATTTTTCTTCCTAATAGTCACAAGAATTTCCACCCATGAATAATATCTTATGGGCTTTATTATCCCCCTATCCCTCAAATTTGTTAATTCTTCTTGCATCTTAAGGGAGAGGAGTGGATTGATATACCTCTATTTTTGCCTAAATGGTTTAGCATTTGGTTCCAAGGGTATTTCATGTTGAAATAGATATTCCCTATATGCTTTTAATTCTAAGTAAGACAAGACCAAACAATATTGATACTTTTTCAACAATTCAACATAAGACTAATTTTCTTCCTTACTTAAATTTCTCTCTATCCAACCTTTTCTAGGTTGTTCTTTAGTTCCCAAATTGAATTGTTCAACATCCTTTGAAGCATAGATGTTTCTATGAACCACCCTATTTTCATTGTCAAAATTAGACTCCAAAGAAAAAAAATCCTCTGGGAATTATGTTCGTTTTCAATTGAATTATATCTTTACCAAACAAGGTTTCTTTCCCATCACAAATAAAGATCATAGGTTCCTAGTCCATACACTGATTTGTGAATTCTCCTTCATTTAGTAAAAACCTTTGTACTTGGGAATCATCATCAAATACTTGAAAATGCCTCACATTATGTAGCACACATGGTTTAGACAATATTTCAACATCATAACTGCAATAAGGAGAGACTGTGCAATTACCAAACCTTGATCCAAGAACCACCAATCTATCTGATGCAACATTTTGAGTTATGTCATGATATATAATATTAAAGGAGTCAAACATCTCAATAAAACTCCATAATTCATTCTTATATTGTTGCATCCTTTGATTTTTTGTAGCATACAATTTTTTAACTTGTGTGACCACTAATTCCTAATCTCCTTTAACAATTATATCTCTTATACCATACCTGCAAGAAATCCTCAAACCCAAGAGTAATGCCTCATACTCTACAATGTTTTTTATGCATTCAAATTTTAGTTTGAAAGAAAAATTAAAAGTCTCTTGTCTTGGAAATATGAGTACAACCCCAGCCTTGTTTCCCATGTTAGAGCAAGCTCCATAAAACATCAAGTTCTTAGGGACACCAATTTTTTCAAAGCACTTACTCTCATTGATAAAATTCTCCTCAAAATATACATAACCAACAAAATTTATAACATCCACATCAGCAAACAACACTTCATAGGAAGTAATGTTAAGATATTCAATCAGATGCAACATCTTCTTCTCCCCATACAACTTGACAATATTTCCTTCCACTAGTATAGTGGCATATGACATGTTCATTTACACACTTCCTCACACACTAGCAGCTCACTTCCTTGACAATAACATACCCCATTTAGTAGGGAAATCCAAAATGACCACATTCATGGTTAAAAACTTACTAGGGTAAGATGCTAATTACACCACCAAACCTTTGACATATCTAATTACTATAAATTCTCTTGAATCCATATCAACACACTTTCCAAAGGTTGATGTTACTTTTATATCTAGTTCATTCATAACTTTAAGGGGCATCACATTACATGAAGCTCCTGAATCAAACATGCAGTTATGAACAATTTTGTCTTTAATAATCAAATTAGTGTAAAAGGGATCAACATCAAGTTGATATTTAACAAGAGAGGTGCCTAAATATACTTCAGCAAATTCCCCCAAATTTTCCAATTCTTATGGCACTTCCAATTCTTCAATTATAGGGGGAATATCAATGCTATTAACATCTTTATCTGAGACCACTTCTTCCTCTTTGAAACCCTAGTATTCAAACAATATTTTTCTATGCTCAGGGATTCTAAGCAACTCAACAATGGGTACCGTAACCATGATCTGACTCAAAACATGAGCCATATCCCAATGGGTATACTTGGGTAATATTGTATTGAGAGGTAGGGTAACTTCCATTTCTTGTAGTATGAGGTTATTTATGGCTTGGGAAGGGTTACTAGATTTATTGGCATTAGCTAGGATTTTTTTTGGAACATCTTTCTTCAAGAGATCCCTTGGGATATTAGTGAGGATAGGAGTCTTTAGTTTGGGATGTAGCCCTCCCCCTTTAACAACTATGTTTCTGAGATTATATTCCTTTTCTTGGAAAACCACTTCATTCATCAAATATGCTTTTCTTCCTCAGAAAGAATTCCTCCATCATACTTTTGGATCATTAATGCCCTTAAGTACTCAAAATTATTATTGGGAAACTCAAAATCTTGAACATATCAACATCCAAATTAGTAGTGGAAGGGACAGAAATTACCCATTGTACGCAATCCTAGAATCCTTCCACATTCCTTGTACTTAGCAACCCACTGGAAGTGGCTCCTTGTTGTGATTTTTATCAAAATCCATCATACAAACATCCCCATAGGTAGCATTGTGATTAACATCTTCAATTTCTTCAGCAGAGTCACATGAAAGGTGTGGGAGGAAGAACCTATCACACCAGTCAATCACACGATCTTCTTCAACCAAAAAAACACTAGCAGTTAATTGATTAGGGACCAATTTTATTTCTTGTGGTTGTTTTTTATTATTTCCTAATCCCATGGGCCCCTTCCCTCTTCATCTGATCTATGTTCATTTCTAGGGTGATTACCAAATAATTTTTGACTTTGAGGTTGATTCTAGGCCTGAGAACTCTATCATGTTCCCTTTTCTACCCTATCAAGATTGTAAGAAATTTCTTTCACTACTCCCACAAGATTCATTAGGATTATTCTTGATATTTTTTAATTTTGAGAGAAGAAACATATGATTAATCGTGTCCCCATATTTTCATCTCAGCCCATCAATCAATAGAATTATTTGGTAAGGCTTTATACTAATCAGTGGTATCCTCTTCTAAGATATGAATGAACAATTTCACATACACATCATCATTTTAAATCTCAAAATATTCCATACTATTAGTAAATATCCTAAGGTGTTGGTCACCACTGATGGCATTATTTCCTTAAAACTTAGGTAGCCTATTTCTCACCTCTTGTGGAACTAGTTTAGGATAACCCACCATACCCCTAAAATCTATGGGTCTAAAAACATTTAAAACAAAGGGAGGTCTAGGTGGAGGGTGAGCCATATTATTTTGAGGAGGTATCCCATTAGGATAATTAAAATGGTATGGGATGGGAGATATTGTAGGAAATGGGGTATTATCTTAAAAATATTGATCCTTCAATGATTCAATTTCATAGAACACTCTATTATTTCTAAGTAATAGAGGGAGATGAGGGATACCTATATCAGTTGAAAATGAAGGATCCTCTTGAGCTGGAGTGTAAAAATTTGTGCAAGGACTGCTTGATCAAAAAAATATGAGGAACAAGAGTAATAATCTACCAAAGGTTGATCACTCTCAATAATAGGCACCACTTTCTATTTTGACCTTTGATCACCCAAATCTCTCTAGACTTGTTTCTTAGCTGGATTTTTCCTTCGTAACTCTAGGAACAACTTTCTACCAAGATCTATCTTGAAGAAAGATCTTCTTCCTTCCAGCTTTGTAAATTTCACTAACAGATCACAATATTTGAAATTCAGGGTCTGCTATTTACCACATCTTCTAAATAACGTGGAGTCTTCAATAAGTTCTTTCACCTTATATGTGTAAATCAATATAAAAAAAATTCTAATTGAAAATTAATAATAATTTTTAACAAAGATTGGAAAATTTTGCTATCCTTTATCAATATTTACCCCTAACAGAGTCAAATTTAATGGAAGGCTTGCTTGATTAGGAAAATAATGAATAGATGACTTCTGATTAAGCTCATTTTTTATAAATATTTATAAAGGATCAAGTCTAGATCATGTATTTGCATCTAAACACACTTCGTACATTACCATATATGATATTTCTTTGTATTTACAAAAACAATTCCCCGGAAATGGTACCACGAAGGTGTTGGTACCCAAATCAGTCCTGCTTCGTAAGTCAAGCAACATCAATGAGCTAAGTAGGATGCTTAGAGAAATACAGACTAGGATTTACTTTGTTTTGTATCTAGGGATGGATCTAGAAATCTATTTGTCACTTTCACTTGGGAAATGTTATATAGCACCTCACTAAGGGTATGACCTACCCTACTACTCTGTCTATAACCAGGGTGAGAGGACCCATTTTGTAACATGTATTTGTGAAATAAATAGATAGAATGAAAATATTTGTACTCTCTTTCCTAAAGAAATGGTAATAAATCCCTAAGAATACATGGTCAATGCAGACATAATATAACTATCATGAGTTATCATACTAGAAAATGTAGATGTAATCTAAAGGAGGCTTGGGTTATTAAAGACAGAGGTATTTCCATCCTTCTTTTGTATATTTTGGATAAAGGATGGACATAATTAAAAAATATCCTTAGCATCTATGCATAAACAGTGCAAGCATGCATATTTCAAGTGGTTTAGATGGTTATTGGTTGTGGTTTTGATGTATGGGTGGGAAATTAAGCAAGATAAAGTTGATTATATAAAATACTTAGATAAAACTTAACAAATGTTATAGATAATTATTCTTGATGCAAAATACAGATCACACAACTCACAACACTCCTTTAACCAGAATATTTGTATTCAAGGAGACCCAAGAATATAGGATTTCACACAAAATTTGAGAACCTAAACACAAAATATCATGATAAATTATCATTGAGATGCTGATAACTTCTAATCAAATACATTCTAAATACCTTAAAGGACTTACAAAGAGCTTGAAATCAAACAGACCAACTTGAATTTAAAATTGTTTACTGCAGTATGAAGGAAATATCCATCAATAATGCAATTACAGTTTCTAAATTTCCACTATTTAAAACAAGACTTTTTGTAATTCAAATAAATTAATCAACATAAGATTGCAATAGGAAAGTAGATAGTGGATTCACAGTAATAAATCTTGGAAGAAAATAACTTTTCTCATAATAATACACAAATTAATTAAAGAAACATTACTACTTCAACAAGGGTACATAACACCTATGACCTCAATATTTATTAATGAATGTACAGTTCAATCATATTGGTGAGAAGGTTTGGGAACAAATGAATAGAAACTTAGGTATCTTAGATTGGTTCAGCTTCAGACAATATAAATTGGTCCTCTCATTATCTCTCTAAAAATTTAGAAAAATTTAACTCCCCCTTATGCGAGATTATTCTCATCACATTTATACATTTTTTATCACTCATTCATTTTCTCATTTTCCCCCAAGCACATGAATCTTAAAAGAATATTCTATTTTATGTTGCTAAGTGGAAGAATCACGAGTCCTTTAAATTTTTTACTCTCCGAGAATAACTAGGATTCCATGTCATTTCTTTCATATTTTTTTAATCATTTATCCCTTTAGCTGGGTAAATAGACCCCTTTTTATGATATCTGAGCACCTCTAAGTGACTTGATTTTATGTGTAATCCATTTTAACTTTTGAGAATCCGTCTTGAAAAACAAACACTCATTTTCATGTTTTTTTGGGTAGATTGTTCTCACATGGATCATGTTATATCTAGCCAACCATTGTTTTTTGCATAATGCCAACTTACTTTAAATTTATTTTTCATGTGTAAATATCTCATATAGATTTTGGAGGTCATCTCACCATGATTATACTATACTCGGCTTGTATGCCTCTGGTTCTTTGTAAATGCATCTTATTCCCTTCTTAAATTTATGTCCTTTTGAGTTTAAAAAATATGGTGAGCTTCTCTTATTTGCAACATGGCAGGAGGAATAATGGAATCTAGTTTGAAGGAAATATATTTAGAAGATTTGAACCAAATCTTCGACCTATCAGGCCCTGATGAGGCATTTGTAGGGATATTATTTGACATTTCAGACATAGAAGATTACAAGGGGACATTGACTACCTTAACCATTCATGTAGAATTGATTAGAAGGCTTATAAGGATAATTCATGTCTTTTCTTCCTTCCAGATGATGTATTTCCATCTCTTCATAATAGAACATCAAAATAATCCTAATATGTTGAATAAATTTTGGCTTATGAGCATGCCTTCTATGCAAGGTGTAACTAACTATTCATGTCCCTTCATTTATGATGAAGCATTTACTATGAAAGATATCCCCTTAGGGTAATATGCAGTTTATGGAGATATTTCACTAGGTACCATGCCTACCCTCTTTTGTAGGATGAATGAACTGGAGTAACGTCTTTCAAACTTGGAGAAGTAAAAATTGCACACACAATGAAAAGAAGGCCTTCATCTATCTCTATCGAAAATATAGTGATATCTTCTAATGGGAGTATGAAGACCTCAAAGTTTTTCACCCTAGTTTTGTTCAGCACTCTATTGACCTTGATCTTGGTATCAAGCCATCAGATAAAAGCAGTGACCGGTCAATCTAAAGATAGAGCCCCTCATGAGAAAGGAGTTATCAAAACTCATTGAGGTGAAGATTATTTTTCCCATCAATATTCTACCTGGGTCATGAATCTAGTTCCAGTGGGAAAGAAGAACAATGAAATCAAACTCTGTGTTGATTTCAGAGATTTGAATAAGGAATCTCTAAAGGATAATTATCCTTTTCCTTCTATGGAGCAGATTCTATAGACTATGGCTAGTGCACAAATATTATCAATGTTGGATGGATATTCAGGTTTCAATTAGATCCTAGTCAAGGAAGAGGATCAATTTAAAACAATGTTTACAACCAAGTGGGGAACATATGTGTATCATAAGAGGCACTTTAGTCTATCAAACATGGGTGCAATGTTTCATCGTGTTATGGAATTTGCCTTCAAATGTTACATCAATGAGTTTATCTTGGTTTACCTTGATGACATTACAATAGTCTCAAATCAGAGTGTGGATCACATGGCACACCTGGAGAAATTATTTGAGAGACACTGAAAGTATGGGGTATCTCTTAACCCCAAGAAGTGTTATTTTGATGTGGCTCCTGGACCATGTGGTTTCAAAGTATGACATCACAATTGACCCTGAGCACATTTCATCCATCCTATCTCTTTCCCTATCAGTGCACAAAAAGGCCTTTCATTCCTTCCTTAGTCAGATAAATTTCGTTAGATGTTTCATCCCTAGATTTTTAAACTGGTTTGGCCCATCACCTTGATGCTCAAGAAATACAGATTTCAGATGGAAAATAGAAGGAAAGGAAATTTTCAAAAAAATCAAGCAAGAGATTTCTTGGGTACCAACACTCATCAACCCAGATTATTCCAACGATTTCATCGTTTATGCTTATGGTGGTGATGCAAGTGTTGTTATTGTTATAACACAAGAAAATGAACAAGAGTTGGAATAACCAGTGGCTTTCTTTAGCCAGACGCTGAAGGATTATGAATTAAAATACAATCACATGGAGAATCATGTTTTCACCGACATGCACATTCTCAAAAAATTGAATATTATGCTCACCACAAATCATATCAAATTGTTAGTCTCCCACTCTTTTGTCAGAGACTTCATTATGGGAGAAGAAATCAGTGAAAAGAGAGCATGATGGGTGACCAAAATCATGGAGTATGATGTGACTATCAAAGCCACAAAGCTGGTGAGAGGTATTGTACTCTACAAGTAGCTTGTTGAGGACACGAACAATGAATCTAACACTTCATTATTTCTTGATTAATCTCTCTCACACGTAGAAATTGAGCAAAATACAGATCTTGGCATGCATGATTAAATGAAGGAAATGATCACATTTCTTTCTTAGGGTACATACCCTCCTGTATTAAAAAATAAAAATAGAATACATCTGAGGTTACAATCTATCCCTTATATTTTTATTAATGGAATTATCTTCTAGAAGAAACTTGATGGTGTGCTATTAAGGTGTATTAATGGCATGAAAATTAAAAATGTTTTAACAGAATTGCATGATGGATTCTCTGGTGGAAACGTTTCTGCCAAGACTACAACAATGAAAATCATAATGGCGGGTATCTTCTGGCCAACTCTATTTGCAGATGCACACAAGTGGGTCACAAAATGTAGGGAATGTGCTTTATTTACAGGAAAGAAAAGACTAGCAGCACTTTCCCCTTGACCAATCCAAGCAGATTGGCCTTTTGTGCAATGGGGTCTCAACTTCATAGGCATGATCAATCCACCTTTAAGTGTTGGACATAGATGGGTGATGACAGCTATCGAATACTTTACCAGATGGACAGAAGTTTTCATGCTCAAGGAATCAACCGAGTCAGTTATCCTTGAATTTCTTGAGGGTATAGTCACAAGGTTTGGCATTCCTTAAACCATTATCTCTGGTAATGCAAAAACCTTACTTTTCACTAAAATCACTATTTGGGCTCTAAATCTAGGCATATATCTAAATACTTCTTCCAAGTATTACCCTCAAGGTAATGGTCTAGCAGAGTCAAAAAATAAGAAACTGATCAGAATCATGAAGCATATAATAAACATCAGCCAAAGATAGCAGCAAACAAAGTTATCTCATGTGCTCTGGGTAGATAGAATCATAGTTAAAAAACTAATGGGAACCTCACCTTACAAGATTATATATGGTAAGGAGGATACCCTTACTTTGACATTGGAGTTGAACTCATTGGTGATTTCCCAATAGCTTGAGTTCAAAGGCATAGACCAGAGAGAAATCAGAATGGCAGAGCTAGTTAATCTTGAAGAATCAAGGAACTCTACCATGATCAAGTTGGAACATTATCAACAAGCAACAAAGAACTAGTTTGATAGAAAGGATAGGCCTCAAGATTTCAAATTTGGGGACTTGTTCTATAAATGGGATGCTAACAGAGCTAAGTCAGGGTGTCATTCAAAGTTTCATGCACTTTGGAGTGGCCCATATATCGTCAGTTCATGTAAGGAATCTAACTCTTTCGAGTTAACTCATTTTCATGAAGGTGCGCTGTAAATCCCAATAAATGGGATCTATCTTAAACCCTTCCATTGATTATTTTACATTGTTTTATATATATTAGAGTAGTTTAAATTCCTCTAAGTGTATTGCACACACATTGTTTGTTTGTACATAGTTCTTTCTTCTCGTGTGCTTCCTATGTGTTCTCTTGTTTTGCTTCCAGGGTGTCACTCTTCTTTTATCACTTTGCAAGATTTAGAATAGGTTCAAGAAATGATCCTTAAAGTGACTAAAAGAGTAATTATTCAAAGGTAAAGATCAGAATTTCATGATTACATAGTAGACTTCATGCCCAATGGATGCTCTAGGATACTAATTTCCTTCATCTAATAGGAAAATGGCCCTGAAAGTCACCAAAATTGTTATCCAAATAACTCTCCTAGTTATTTGGACAACTTACATACATATTCTAGCTCAAATATCTTCATTACAAGTGGTGCATACCTCAGTTTTCTCTTTCACACATTTACTTGGCCATTGTTTCCTTTTGCACCCTTACATGCTTCCCCTTTTCCTTTTCCTCTTTAGTCCACTCTGACCTTGCACACATCTTCTGCACATTCACCTTTTTCATAGCAGCTATTCATCATGCACGTGCATTGCACTTTCTTAGATCATCTAAGTCTTTGGCCCTCTCACACGCTCCGCACATTGCCTAGTAATAGTTTCACCTTGACCATATGTTCTCCGCTCACTAGTTTTCTTGATTTCCTCCATACATAATTGTGTGTGCCTTCCTTCTATCATCCCCCCATGTCGTATTCTTCCATATGCATACCTTTGCACCCTCCTCTATGAAATTATGTGCCATTTCATTCTCTAGAATACTTGATTATACCAAACACAACCTATTAAAGTGTGCCAGGTGGGTGTTGAATCCTTACAACAAATCAATAAGTGACATGTGGAAGAAATGATAAAAACATTTGCACATCTTTTCATCCTTTTAGCTAATCCACATATGCCATGTGTCTTGCATGTGCATACAACTCTGAAAATATTCTAAAAAACCATATATTTTTCTACAAAGATTCGATCGGCACATGTCTAGTCTCAATTGATAGATATTGACATGGGATGAATTGCTAGATATTAAAATTCAAATTATTTACATAGTAGTTGAAAAATGTGAAAACGTATTTCTAGGAATTGATGAACATATCTAATGATTCCAAACACCTGATTTGATCTTATCCTCCCTCCTTCTCTAACATAAAAAATAGACTTGGGGAAATGTATTTGACTGATTTGTAGGTAGATTTATAAGCATTGAATGCTTCTTATTGGTGGTTGTATTTCAAAATCAGTTTTTCCATCCTTCTTCTCTTTTGATTCCATGGATTCATCTATAAATGTAAGATTTGGGATAATTGTTAATGTTGGACACTTTGGATCTTTACACACTTTTCTAAGGACTTCATATTTATGTGTTCTGAGTCACAGATCTCTTTATCTTGTGCATGTGGATATCAGCCTCTTTCACCATTGTAACAGTTTTGTGCATTTTTGGAAGTAATGAAAGCATCATTTTGTGACTATTCCATGTCCTAAGCATGTTTGTTTTCTTTCTTCTTTCCTTTATTTTACATTGCGTGCTTCTTGTGTCATTCTACGTCCCTTGCAGTTCCATTTTTAGTTGTTTTCCATGAAACTGATTTGGTAAATACGTCTTAGCTGTGCTACATGTTCCTAACCTTCTTTCACGCCTTTCCCTTCATTTTCACTCAGAACAGATAGTGTTCATCCCTTGTTTTCTGGTGCTATCACCTTCCTTAGATTAGTTTTTCTTTTTGTTATCCTTCTATCCTTGGTCCCTTGGCATTGCTAGCTTAGTTTTTCCTTTCAACATTAGGAGTAGCAGTAGCAGTGGAAATCGATAGAGGAACCAACCTTCTTTGGAGATATTTCTCAAGTGCATAATGTCCCACAACTTAGATACAGTTCCATTGTTGTCTTAAATGACTCGATTCTTCCAGCTCTAAGACACGGGTCTAAGTTTGACCACCAACACATGGTATGTCATAGTTCATGCAGGAGTAGTTTTGACAATGGGTAGAGGTAAGATGAGACCTCTCGATTTTTTTATTATGAAATTATATTGGGCCATGAGAGACAAGATGTGATACTATGAATTGTTCATGAAAGAGCACCTCCCAAATGCACCTCATTATGTGGAGCATAGAGATAGCAATCATAGATAAGATAGATATGCCACTTTGGAAAGCAATAGTAGTGTGTCATAGTCTTAGGAAGATCCATGACATGATGGAGGACTAGAGGGAGGTCAAGTTGGTGAAATATTTTCTAACTTTCATTTTAATGCATAGTTGGACAATTTTGTATATGACTCGGATTTATAGATCCCGCTTTTGAGGCATTTTGTATAAATTTCCGATGATATATATATATATATATATATATGATTTTTAATTCATGTGTTGTGATTGATTTTGTTATATATCAATTTGTGATGAGATTTTAAGATGTTTAGATAGATGTATTAATGTGATGTTTGATGTTTATGTGATGTGACTTAAATATGTTGATATTTGTTTGTTTTAATGTAATTTATAATGGTGAATAATAAATGTGAAATATTTTATTTTTTGAACTAGATTTGACATATATATGATCTTATGGAAAATTTAATACGTGTGATAATGCACTTTTGGCCTTGTAATAAATGTTAACATATAACTAACAATAATTAGTCACATGTAGGATCATGGATATATGGAATGCATTTGTATACATTCTTTCAACATGAGAATGGATCATATGTATTTTGTATGGGGATAATGGACTCTTATTTAATGGATTATAGGCTTATGCCCCATCTGTATTGTTATTACACAAACTGATCAATGTGGGAATTTCATTTGTTTATGGGAAAGTTAATCGATGCAGGAAGCTTTCCTAAGATGATTTTGATTATTTTTACTTTAATATGAAATCCAATCAATGTGGGAAGCATTTTTTATCTATCTTGGGTAACCTTCCTTCAAGGAAGTGGTCTACAACTTTAGATAGCCTTCCTTTAAGTGATCAGTCTACATTTTGATGTAATATGATTAATAGTTATCCTTCGAGGGATCAGTTTATTATTTTGATAGTATGATTAATAGTGGTCCTTCAAGGGATTAGTTTATATTTTCTATAGTGTGAATCCATACATATATTTTTAATTTTATTTAAGCTAAGGAAAGGCTTAGTAGACCATTTTGGGGAGGGTAAAAGACGTGTACAAACTGCACATGTGTACCCCTTAGCATATTTTCATTTGGTAATATAAGGGGGAGACAGAAGTAATGAAGGTGGGGTTCCTAATTATTAGGAGGAACTTTTCAATGTGGAAAATATAATAAACATAGTCATGGTGCTCATCTTTAAGGTCGCAACTATAGGGTGTTGATGGGAGACCACATAATTTTTTATCATTACAAAGGTAAGTCGAAAGTTTGGTGATGGAATGAGATATTTGACATGACTAATGTCATGTAAGTAGATGTGTTAACAATAGAAAGGGAACGGGTGTAAAGAATTTAGGGGTTCCATTTCTTTTTTACCATCAAGTGAGGCTAAGCAATAGGCTCTAGACCCATATTTATGAGTCATGATATATGGACCAATATTGTTCGGATAAAACTTTCCATGTTTACTCCTTTCTAGAATAGTGACATTTTGATTCTTTTTAAGGATAAGATCATCAATATGGAAGTCATTTTCTTTGAATTATTTATTGTATGCTTTTTTGATGCATTCTTAATAATAATGATAGTGTTCAAGGGTTGTTAGGTGGCGTAAGTCCATCAATTCAAGTTGTGCTAAATGTTCTTGATGATACTCCTCATAAGAAATGAAGTCTCTGAGGGAGACATGAAGTGATGGAATCTAGACTTTGAGAGGAAGGCTAGCCTTAGAGCCATAGACTAAGGAAAAGGTAGTAGCACCTGTAGGAGTATGGATTTAGTCCAATAAGCCTAGAGAGAATATGGAGTTTTGGAGATGTCATTCCCTTCCAACTTGATCAACAATTTTCATGAGGATTTTATTGAGTTCTTTGTTGGAGGATTTTTCTTAACCATTTTATTATGGATAATAAGGATATGAAAAGCTCAGTTTGATATTATAGTTGTCACAAAGCTTTTGAATCTTTTTTTTGAAATATTTTCCATTATCTTTGATAATTTTTTTAGGAATGTCAAAGGAATGGATAATGTGATGGTGGATGAAGTCAAAAATCTTATTAGCTTTAGTAGAGATGAGGGGAATATCATTAACCCATTTTTTGAATTATTCGGTAGTGGTGATGAATGGGGGATGATGAGGCCAATGAGGTCAAGTTCCCATTGTGAAAAATGCCATAAATCTTGAGCAGGTTGTAGGGCCTAGCTTAGGATGTGAGTGAGGTTATTCATATAATGTAAATTGAACTAAATATTATTTTTAGAGTAACTACTATACATAATGATGTGCAAATGTTAGTATATAGTAAGACACAAAAAAAATATCATGTGCAATATAAAACCCTAAGCAAGAAAGAGAGATAGGGGACTTATATGATTTCTGAATGAATGGGAAGTGATATAGGAAAATGAAATACTGAAACATACTAAGAGGAGTGTCGCAAAGGCTCATTACAGATTCTAAACTCTAAAAATACATAGAACATGAGCTCTTAGGAGAAAACAAGAGTTCCTGACACCAATGTCTAGATCTAGGCACTAGTGTCCAAATAGATGTTGTGGATATAGATATTTCATGGATGGAAGATGTTAGTTTTCCTTTCCTACCTATCTCTTTGGATTCATTGTTTGTGTAGACACCTGAAATCTACTTACGTAGTTTTACTACTAAGATTGCATTAATTACCCTCTTTCCTATTGTTTCTGTTACAATTAGTGATTTTTCGCTAATTAACTAATGTTTCCCTCCATTTTGGTCAATTAATGACACATTTTTAATTAACTAGCATTTACTTCCCTCTGTACGTCAATTAATGACACTCTGTTAGATATAATCCTCTTTCGATTGAACAATTAACTATTATTAATTAATTAAGCCTATCTACCCTTGTATTTAATCAATAATCCCTCTTATTTGCTAAAACCTTCTCTTCCAACCATTCAAAATCACCCCATTTCCCTGTAAATCTTCTCTAAAGGATTTTTAAGCTTATCCTAGACTATTAATTAATCCTATTTGATTAATTAAAGAACCCCCAAATCCCATGAGTTGTTAATCACTTGTTAATTCCTCTAATCAAGCTTATCTCTTCTAAATCTAATTTATCCTTTATCACACATGCACTAGTTTGTAAGATTCACCCAAATAGGAAAGTTATATAAAGGAACCTCCTACATTCTTTCACACCTACACCATAATCTTTCTAGTATTTCATATAAGACATGTGATAAGATCCTTCTCAATCATTTTGGAATAACTACTTCATCTTGAGCATCCATTCTACCATTTTTTGAGAAGAAAGGAAGATCTAAGTAAGGCCTTGTAGCCATTTCTTGTTGAGATCCTTCCCTCTCTTTGGAGATCAAACACACAAATTTTATTACTCATGATCTAAAGAGGCTCGTGTTTAGGAGTAATCATACATTAAACAATAGGAATGGCTAGCATTAGATGATTTATTTCATATTTATGCAATGATTAACTAGTTTCCTTTAAGGTATTATCATAATGTTAATGGTAGATTTAGTTTTACTTTGATACTACTAGGTATTAGTTTCTTTCAATTAGCATAGAAAGTTTAACATGAACACATTAGGCACACTCGGTGTGACCTACTCCATTGTCCTTTGCATTCATTTTAAAGTTTTGTAAATTAGTTTCAATTTTGTTTACTAACCCTCCTTTTAGCATATTTTAGATAAATATGGTGTTTCTTAACTAGATTAGTTTAGTTTTCATTTTTTTTCTCTTTGTGGCGATGAAGGAGGTGAGGTGTTGCCGAATTTGGATAAAATTGACAAAGTTTTGAGCTTTTTTACTTTCCTTTTGTCAAATTCTATATTTTGTGTTTACAAAGGTGCCTTGCGCTAGTGGGAAGAACCCTTGCACTATTCATTCAAATCTTGCACTACTACTTAAATTTGTGTGCTACCGCTATAAATATTGTTCCACCATTTGATAGGATTTCCCTAACACCTATTTCCCTGTGTTTCTGATAAACTAAATTTATTTCTCTATGTATGGCATGCACTAGTGCACCATAGGCTTACGCTACCACTTACCTGGCTTACACTACTGACTCTCTACCTATGCTAGTATTAAACTGTTCTTTTTTATCTTAGACCTACATTTTTGACATTACCCTTGCGCTAGTGTAAGATTCCTTTTGTTAGTAGTCTTATCCTTACACTACTACTTACTTGGCTTGCACTACTACTACAAAAGCTTGCGCTACCACTCTGTGTTAATATTTGGCTTAGTTTTTTAGGTTTCCATATATTGAATTTTGATGTTTAATATTATTTGACAAGTTTTATAACTCTTTTTCCACATTTTTAATCAAATTTCTAACATGTTATTAAGATTTAATTAATGTAATGTTTGCATGCTTTTCTTAAGTTAGGCTAAAAAATTTGTATGCTCTTCTCTTGCACCTTTGGGTGATCTTGAGAAACAAAAACAACTTTAGTCTTCATTTTTCTAACATTTGGTTAATTTAGAAACTTGATCTTTCATTTTTTCTTAAGGGAATGAACAATTTATCAAGAATTTTTTAAAGTTTGTTTGATTTAAATTTTTCATTTTCATTAACCTAGTTGAATCAAATCATTGTGTATTCTCTTATTTTGCATCCTTGGATGATCTTGACAATCAAAAGTAACTTTAGTTCACTTTCTATTAGAAAGTACTAAATATTTTGTGCACAAGACTTAACACTTGTCAAAGACTTGGGATCTAAACAAACTCTAACTATAAGTGTGTTGCAGGTTACCAATGGTGTGCTAAACCATATTTTAATCAAAAGATAAAAAACACACCACTTTATTCAACACATTATATTTACAGGTTTTAGTTAAGATATACGGCTCGTCCACTTTAAACTGGGGGAAGTATCTTGGCATAGGCCATAAAACTCATTGTTAGGATTACCCCAAAACCACCAAAGTAGTCCACACCTTGAGAGAATTGGTGGATGAAATGAGAAGTGCCCCACTACCCACTTGACTAGTTGAAAAACCTTGTGAGAAAAGCTTCATGTTGCTTGTATGAGGTGTCATTCATTAATTTTATTGTGGGGTAATGGTATACTATCTATTTTAATATAAGTATGTACCTCTTCTAGGAAATGATTGGTGAGTTTTTGAACAAAGTCCTAGGAAACCATTTGGCATTGGGGCCAACTTGAATTTATCCATCGTATTCCAAAGAGCTCTCACAAAGCAAAAAAAAATTAGGATTCAAAACCTTTTTATTCGTAAAACGAGAGAGTTCATAAAAATTAAAGTTGCATGTTATTCATCATGAAAATTATAAGGAATCACTTTGTCCTAGTTTCTACCTTGTCCTAAGACAAGGAAAAACTCTGCCAGAGTTGTGCTAAGTATTTTTCATCACCACTTGGTCTACTCCCTTTTTTTCTTATTTCCCATTTTGGGACAAAAGAAATCATATATATATGTGGTACCTGTTGTTGCAGGATCACAGTACCCCTGGATGCACATCAAGCTTCTAGGTTTATGTTTCAGGCATCCAGTGTGATTGCACAACATGGAAACCTCTCTGCAAGTGTGGGACTTGTGAAACTGAGAGAGGAATCTCCATATTAGAGGTTGGTTCCTCAAACTCCTTTGATTTAGATCTATATTTGCACAACTACAGAGGTTAAGATCCTAATCCTACTCTAAATTGCAAGGAGACAGGGATAGAAGTACAAAAATTGAAACTAACTAAAGATGGTGATGCACTAAAAGGAGTGGTGAATATTTTATTCATGCAAATAGACACAAACCAAAGATTGCAACATAAAACATACAAAGGATGATAAGATATAATTTAGGATCTGAAATGAAGCAAATAATACAAATAAAGGACTGAAACTCATTCACAAAGCTTGCATTATCATCTCCAATGTCAAAACCACTGCATTACAACCTCAGAGAGGTAGAAAATCTGTTACATTCTTTGAAGAGGTCTGATTCTTGCAACAATCACTTGCTGGAGGTGAAAGAAGAAGATTGTTATGCCAAAAAGTGTTCCACACTTTAGAAATGAGCAAAAACTGGCTTTTACATTACATGGGTCGAGCCCAGGAGAGAGAAAACGTACAAAACATGGGAGCCCATTCCTCATTAATTGCAAATACATTAAATTAGCATGGAGGACCTTACAAACCCATACCCTACCATTTTTGACCGAATTACAGGAGAATGCGACCCATTTTGCATTAAATCTAGTTGGTGAAATGTCACTTCTGGCCTATGAACATGCGTCAGAGATCGTTTCTTCAATTTCCTCTCTCCAGACTACACCAAAATTCAATATTAACCCCAAAATCATGTAGATAATTTCATAAGCTTTCCGTTGATACAAAGAATGTGTAAATTTGAGCTCTGGATCAAAAGATATGGAGATCTGAAGATTTAGGGCACGAAACAGGCAAAAATGGGTTTTGAAATTTTTTCCTACGCTCTGCCACCTGGACGACACGTGTTGGGCACTGATTGGATGAGAAATTCTCTCTCCTTTCCTTACCCATGGGTTTTCCTTGAAAGTTTTGAGTTTTTGTAACTTTTGGAAAAAAATTCATTCTCCCCTCGCGCCCTCGCCACTTGGGACACGTGGCATGCATCTGATTGGTCGTCAGGGGCGCGGGGTCAGACCTTTACCTTTTAGATTTTGGCCAAAACTTCTTGCCAAATTATCTAACTCCTCCCCCGAGCTCCGCACTCCCCTTGATCTCTCAGGACACGTGTCCTCCTTTTGATTGACTCGGGCTGACCACTCAAACCTCGCCCTTTGAAATTTTTGGACATTTTCTCCTTGTGACACGTGTCATGATTCCTGGTTGGTCCGCGGGGTCTGCCGGCTCTTTCACGGTCCACCACGTCCATTTATCTCGGATGTCCCAGTGCTGTCTGGGACAAAAACTTCCGATCCGCCCGAAATCAGGCTTCCCTGTCCCTTATTTGCCGGCAAAGACACGTGGCGTGATCTGATTGGCTCTCAGATTTTTCGGCTATTTACGTCTTCCACGTCCCTTTTTCCCAGACTGTCCCAGTATGAAGAGTTCTCTGCATTTCAGCTGAACCAGGCTGGTTCATGTCATCCTTCGTGTCTTCTTGTCCCAAATGTCCCAGCCTATTCTGCACAAGAGTTAGTCGATTTTGCTTCTACCTTCAACTGAACCGGCTTGCCTTTTCGCGTCCCGCACGTCCCGATGCCCTGGATTGTTCCTTTGCTGCTGCAGACTACCTAGCGGCTTTTTCGGCGGATTCACGCCCCGATGTCCCTCACTGTCCCAAGGACCGTTGCGAGGACTAGGACCTTAGCCATTTTTCATGATTTTTCCTGGCCCAAGCTTGTTTTTTCTGCAACTTTGTCACCATTGTTCTCAGAACTTGCTCCTTTACTTTCTTCGGCCAGGGGAGTTAGAAAAAATCTGAGGGGACCCTAGAAACATGATTTTTTGCCCTAAATCAATCAATTTTCCTAGGGACTTGAGAATTCTGATGCATGTTATCAAAATTTACTCTGGGGGGTGAATTTTGGATAACAATTTGGTGACTCAGCGGGGGGTCACCTGCCTTCTAGGTAGAAAATGCCAGTAGCCAAAAGCAGTCCATTGGGCATGGAGTTATCAAACATTTAGTTTAGAATCCCAAATGACTAAGAATGTGTAAGGAGGAAGATGGGATATCACCTGATGAAAGCAAAAGACTGTAAAACATCTCCATGGACAGCAAGTTTGTGCCAAAGCACTTAGGGAAAAAAAAACTAACCTACAACAAAACAATGTGCACAAGCACTTGGAGGAAAGAAAATCTAATCTAATATTTACAGAGGTAGTGAACTTCCCTCTAGAAGCAACGCTTGAGATAGATTCCATTGACTGGAATCTGCAGTTCTTCACCATCCAATGAGGCCAATTGGAAAGCATTGCTGTTCTTGCACTTTGTGACCATGTATGGGCCACTCCAAATGGCATCAAATTTTGAAATGCCTTCCTGGTTTTTGCTCTATCCACATCCCATTTTAACACTAGATCTCTAACCTCGAAAAGATCTATCTTTGGCCTTCCTATTAAAGGTCTTCTTGATCAAAGCTTGATCCTTTTCCATTACTTGGGGATGCCTGGTTTCTGATCTCTTGCAGCTCCATCAACTCTGCATACCTCACCTCCATGGGCTCAAACTCTAGGCAACTCCAGATGCTTCATGAGTTCCAATTGTTGGCAACTCAAGTGACATGGGAAAGATTTCCTCTCTTCCATAGACAAGCCTAAATGGAGAGTTACCTGTGGATCTTTTGGGAGTTATCCTATTAGCCCACAAGGTTGATTTCAGTTTGGTATGCCAAGACCTCTAATTCTCATCAAGAGTCCTCCTAATGATCCTCAACAAGTTCTTGTTTGTAAACTCGGACCTAGCCATTACCTTGAGGGTAATAGTTCGATGAAGTGCTTAGGTAAATACCGTTCTTAACAGCCCACTCAGTTACCCTAGATCCAATGAATGCCAATGCATTATCAGAGATTATTATAGCAGGTACACAAAAATCTGGTTGTTATTCCCTCATAAAAGTCTAAGATGCTAGACTCATTTGCCTCTTTGAGTGCTACTGCTTCTGTCCATTTGGTGAAGTAGTTAGTGGCTGTCAAAATCCATTTGTGCCCTTAGCTTGAAATGGGATTAATGACTCTGATGAAGTCCAAACCCCATTGCATGAATGGTTGGTCAACTGAGATTGGATGCAATGGGAGGGCAGCAAGTCTCTCTTTTCCTGTGAAGAATGCATAATTCTTACACCTCTTGATCCATGCATAGCAATCACTGAATATTTTAGGCCAATCATAACCGGCCTTCATGATTTTTTAGAGCTATCACTCTTGGTGCAAAATGGCCACCAGCTGGTCCACCATGAAACTCTTCCAACACCCTTTGAATCTGATTTGTGCTAATGCATCTCAGCAGCACTCCATTCACATCTTTCTTGAACAAAACTCCATCAACAATGGCATACAGAACAACCTACAATCTGAAGTGTCTCCTTTGGGTCTTGTTCATCTCCGGAGGGCATAGGCCTGTGCCTAGGAAGTGCATAATACCTTGGGTCCAGCAAGGAGTGGGGGCAACATTGTCTTCTTCTTGATTGCCACTTGGCTCATTGCTGTCCTGGACTGTCAAAACAGCCTCTTCTTCATTACATACTCATTTTTGCTTCCCCAAAACCAGCTGCTCACACAATCCTTTCCCTCTTACCAGCTTGGTGATCTTGATCTCAATGTCATACTCCATGACACGGGTGATCCAACCTACCCTTTTCTCATTCAAATCCTTGTTGAGGAGGAAGTCCTTAACCCCAGCATGTGAGACCAGCAACTGGACTTTGTTGTTTGAAACTAAATGCTTGAATTTCTTCAAGCTTCTAATTACTGCAAGTACATGCTTCTCAATAAAAGAGTACCTCACCTCATAGTCATCTAGGCTCCGTCTGAAGAAGGAAATCAGCTACTCATCATTATCCTTGTTCTGTTGTACCAAAATGGCAGAAATAGTGTCATTACCTCCAAATGCATAGAGGATGAAATTCTTTGATTGCTTCAAAACTCTCCTTACCTTCTGCCATCCACTTGAAAGCCATGCTCTTCCTTAACATTTTGGTGATGGGCTTGACAAGGGCTACAAAATCTGGGACAAACCTCTAAACAAAGTTTATCCTTCCCAAGAAACTCTGAAGGGATTTTTTGTGGCTTGGCAATGGTAGTGCCCTTATGGCTTCAACCTTCTCTAGATCAATTGCTAATCCTTCCTTGGAGACAATATGGCCAAGGAGCTTTCCTTCATGTGCAAGAAATATGCACTTCGTAGGATTCAAAGACACTCCAAATCTCCTGCATCTCGTGAAGACTTGCCTCAAATGAGAGAGGTGATCTACTGCATTTTTGGAAAAAACAGTGATATCATCAAGGTAGATCAGCACCACATTGTTAATCAAACCTTTTAATGCCATGTACATTGCCCTTTGGAAGGTAGCACCAGCGTTGGACAGCCCAAATGGCATTTTCCTGTATGCAAAAGTTCCCCATTTGGTTGTGAAGGCCATCTTGAACTAGTCCTCCTTCTTCACCATAATCTGATTGTAGCCTGAGTACCCATCAAGCAGTGAAAACCTCTCAGAGCCAGCCACAACTTGCAAGATTTGCTGGGTAATGGTCCTTGAGAGAGGCTCTATTCAAGTCTCTGAAGTCAACACACAATCTGATCTCTCCACTCTTCTTTCTGACTGGAACTAAGTTGGAAACCCAACTAGAATGCTTGATTGGGAATATGATCCTTTACTCAATCAGCTTATCCAATTCCTTCCTCATGAGGGGCTACATGTGTGGATTGATTGGTATTTGTTTCTGCCTGACAGACTTAGTATTCGGATCCAATTCGATGGTATGCTGAGCTAAGTTGGGATTGAAACCTTTCAAGTCTTCATAGCTCCAAGAAAACACGTCAGGGAACTCTTGACACAGCTGTATGAACTCATACCTTTCTTGTTCAGTTGTCATCTTTCCAATTTGCAATGGTTTATTCTCTTCTACCAAGATGGATACTGAATCCTCTCTCTTGACCTGAATGTTTGCTTTTTCCTTTCTAAACTGATCATTAGGGTTAAAAATGGACTCCAAAGTGATAAGTCCCTTGGGCAGCTTGTTAGTTCTCAGCTGTACTATTTGGTCACCACACTGCTATTCCAATCTCTCTTGATTCTGGGCTGAGAACTCAACTTCTTGCAACAAATGGATGATTTACTGGTCATTCTCAAACACTTTCCAACTAACATTGTTATCTGGCACTGAAGGCCTCACAATCACGTGGATGTTTGGTTGCACCTTGTCTTATTGAATGCTTTCCATAATGTCAAAGGCTGCCCCTACTGCTGTAAGCCTGTCAGTAGCTTGATTCTCTTTCCTAGGAATGGATTTGATGCCAAAACCCTAAAAATCTTCCATGAGGTCCCACACCCTGTTCTTGTAGCACCTGAGTAGATCATTCTTGGCAGCATTTTGTCCCTTGACCTGATTTACAATCAATTGACTGTCACCAAAGACTTGCAAGTTCTTTATTTTCTTCTTGATTGCCCAATGCATCCTTTGCACTAAGGCTTCATATTCAGTAGTGTTATTGGAGCATGCAAAATGAAATCTAAAAGCTGAATAGTACTATATTCCTTGAGGTGAAACAAGCATAGCTCCACCTCCTGCACCTTGTCTACTCCTTGATCCATCAAAAAACAGCTGCCATACCTCATTATCATCTTTGTGGTTTGTCTTGGTGATGCTAGGAATAGGCTGATTTTCTTCGTGTATGCAATAGACCCCTAGCTCAGATTCTTCCACTTCTTGATAAGGATCAAATGCATGTATCTTGTTTGCCCATTCATCAAGAGTTAGATCTAGGATGCTCCCAACCTTAGTGTCAGCTTCATCAGTGCTTGGGTGATCTTCTTGATCAAATGCTGAGCAATTGGCATTAATCTAAGTTGGAGTGTAAGGATCAATGTGAAAGTTTGCAATAGGTTCAAACCTAATTGTAGCCTTAGTTCCATACCTCATTCTGAACAGCATGTGTGACCAATCAGTAGACAAATATCCCACAATCTTGGCTGTGAAGTCCCTTGACAAGCATAGGGCAAAGATTGGTGGAAGGTCTATGACTGATACATCTTGTAAAACAACAACATTTGGACATGCATGCAAGGTAAGACTCAAGTTTCCAATAACTCCAACTATTGCTACTGCTGTCCCATCCAACTGCACTACCCCTTTGGATATTGTTTCATACTGGAGCCCTAGCTAATCAGCTATTTGTTTAGGCATTACCGAGCTACTTGCCCCGGAGTCTATCATGCAATTGTGTACTAGCTGATTTCCAATGATCAATGAAACATAGAAAGGAGGGGGTTTTAACATTTTACCTTGCTATCCTCCATGATTTCCCTCAGGTTGGGCAGCATTTGTAAGAACTTTGTCTTGCATCTGAACTTGCTATTCAAAGTTGGCCAGTCCTTCATGGCAGCTTGTAGCAGATCTCTTTGGCCTAGGATGGATAGGGATTCCCACATTGATATATTGACGTTTGTCTTCTTCATCTGATCAATGATACTAAATGGTGATGAAGGATCTCTTTGTTTTCCCTTGGTTTTCACATTCACTCCTTGCATGTGGGCAGCACCAACTGGTATTTGATTTGGCCTAGGGGCTGTTCTTAGCTGCCCTTGTGCATTTACAACCGGATTTTGCTTGCCAATCATTTGTGGAGCCATGGAAGGTTGTGGATTGGTTGGGGCTAATAGCTGTTCTTCACCCAAATTCCTCCTTTTTGACCTTGTGTTGGCTGCAACACCTTGAGAAACTACCTGGTTCATGCCACAAAAATCCTCTGCTTGCCAATTTACCAATGTGGTGTCATTTGGGGCTGATTGCTGTTGGAATGTTTCTTGTTGTTGGTTGTTTCCTTGATTGCCCTCACCCTCCACACCAGTAGTTGTCATCATTAATGCTTGATTCAAAGCACCATTGAAGCACATGGATTGGTTATGAGGTTCATTGCATGAAAAACACCAATCATACTCCTGAGCAATGTTGTTTTGTGTTGGCACTAATGCCTTAGAGGCAGATATGGCATTTAGATTATAGGGCTGAAATGGTCTATTGGTAGGAGGCCTTACTTGATTCATATTTGTAGTAGGATTAGGTGGACTTTGTGGTTGGTATGGATACCTATTAGGCTGAGCTTAGGGTTGATAAGAAGGTCTAAAACTTTGGGCTTGTTGCCTTTTGAGAGTAACCAGCTCATTGCCTAGGTTTTGCAATTGCTTCATGACTTCTTAAAGCTCATTTGGGGCACTTGGAGATGAAGTGGAAGCTTCATTTGAACTCTAATTTCTAGGAGTGGGAGAAGGAGCCAAATTAGCTGCTTGACGGGTTTTTGGACTCTATAAACTTGGAAACAGTGGCATGGGAGGCCTAGGGGCAAGTTTGCCAGCTTGGATCAAAAAAATTTCAGCCCTAATGGCAATGCTATAAGCCATAGGGATAGTTATGCATCCCATGGACTGAATTAACATAGAAATATCAGAATTTAGAGTTTTGAGATAGTAGAGAAAAGCACCTTCTGCTGTTGGCCTAACTGCCACTAGAATTCTCTCCCAAGTCTTTTGAAATTTGAAGTTGAAATTGGTCAGCTACTCATTGGGAGCTCTCTTTATGGTTGTCAGCTGCTCCAAAAGAGACAAGTTGTCTCCCTTCTCTCCGAATTGCTCATGAAGTGCTATACACATCTGATTCCAATTTGTGATAGAACCAGCTCCAAGGCTCCTAAACCATTGCAATGCTTTACCCTTGAATGAAGATGCCAGTAACTTGACAGCCACTTGCATCTCATTGATTTCATAGATTGCACAAAGGTTAGCAATGTCTTTAACATGATCACCTAGAGTAGTCTGATTTTCTCCAGTGAAGTAGGGAATGTTCTTCAAGGCTGCAATAGGAATTGGATGTTGTGCATTGAGGGCAAGTGGGATGTTTCCTGTGAATTTGACATAGGGGTTGTTTTGTGCCATTCTAATTGGTCTTAAAACCCTTGTTAACTAAATGAAAGGCCTACCAGGTGGAGGAGATGAGAGAGTTCTGTTTGGTGGAGATGGATACCTTTGAATCCTTCTTCCTCTTTACCTTCTTCTTCTAGATAATTGCAAGTATTCAAACAGCACTTCTTCTTCTCCAGCTCTTGACCTTGTGGTGACTCTTCTCATGAGTTTTCAGGCCTGCACTGCTAAAACCAGTTGATTCTTCTCCTTGGAGTCACCAGATATGCAAATAACAGCTCTTTTCAAGCAAGAAAATTACAGCATATGCACATCAACTTTGCTGCAATAAAAATGAGACCTCTAGTCCCATCAAGCGTACCAAAACTATTAATGCAGGATCACAGCACCCCTAGACACACATCAAGCCTCTAGGTTGATGTTTCAGGCATCCAGTGTGATTGCACAACATGGAAACCTCTCTCCAAGTGTGGGACTTGTGAAACTGATAGAGGAATCTCTAGATTAGAGGCTGGTTCCTCAAACTCCTCTGATTTAGATCTATATTTGCACAACTACAAAGGTTCAAATCCTAATCCTACTCTAAATTACAAGGAGACAGGGATAGAAGTGCAAAAATTGAAACTAACTAAAGATGGTGATGCACTAAAAGGAGTGGTGAATATTTTTTTCATGGAAATAGACACAAACCAAAGATTGCAACATAAAACATACACAGGCTAATAAGATATAATTTAGGATCTGAAATGAAGCAAATAATACAAACAAAGGACTGAAACTCATTCACAAAGCTTGCATTATCATCTCCAATGTCAAAACCATTGCATTACAGCCTCAAAGAAGTAGAAAATCTGTTACATTCTTTAAAGAGGTCTGATTCTTCCAACAATCACTTGCTAGAGGTGAAAGAAGAAGATTGCTATGCCAAAAAGTGTTCCACACTTTAGAAATGAGCCAAAACTAGCTTTTACATTACATGGGTCGAGCCCAGGAGAGAGAAAACGTACAAAACATGGGAGCCCATTCCTCATTGACTATAGATGCATTAAATCAGCATGGAGGACCTTACAAACCCATACCCTACCATTTTTGACTAAATTGGAGGAGAATGCGACCCATTATGTATTAAATTTGGTCACTGAAATGTCACTTCTGGCCATGAACATGCGTCAGAGTCATTTCTTAACTTTCTCTCTCTAAACTGAACCAAAATTCAAGATTGAACCCGGAATCATGTAGAGAATTTTATAATCTTTCCAATGATATAAATAATGTGCAAATCCGAGCTCTGGATCGAAAGATATGGCGATCTGAAGATTTAGGGCACGAAATAGGCAAAAATGGGTTTTGAAATTTTTTCCTGCACTCCGCCACCTGGACGACACGTGTCGAGCACTGATTGGATGAGAAATTCTCTCTCCTTTCCTTAGGAATGGGTTTTCCTTAAAATTTTTGACTTTTTGTAACTTTTGGAAAAAAATTCTTTTTCCCCCCGCGCCCCCGCCACTTGGGACACATGGCATGATCTGGTTAGAGGACAGGGGCGCAAGGTCATCCTTTACCTTTTAGTTTTTGGCCAAAACTTTTGCCAAATTTTCTAATTCCTCCCCGAGCTCTGCACTCCCCTTCTCCTTAGGACACATGTCCTCCTTATATTAGCTCGGGCCGACGCTTCAAACCTTGCCCTTTGAAATTTTTGGACATTTTCCCTTGTGACATGTGGCGTTTCCTGATTCATCCGTGGGCCTGCCGGGTTTTCACGTCCACCACGTCCTTTTGTCCCGGATGTCCCAAACTATCTGGGAAAAAAACTTCCGATCCGCTCGATTTAGGCTTCTCTGTCCCTCTTTGAGGTGAAGACACGTGGTGTGATTTGATTGGCTCTCGGATCCTTTAGCTTTCCGCGTCTTCCGCGTCCCTTTGTCCCAACTATCCCAGATGAAAGTTCTCTACACTGGCCAATCTAGGTGGTTTGCATCCTCACGGCCCAAATGTCCCATCCTATTCTGCTCAATAGTTAGTTGATTTTGCTTTTACCTTCGGCCGGTTCACCTTTTCGCGTCCCACGCGTCCTTATGTCCCAACTGTCTTTGTGCTGCGCAGACCGCCTGGAGGCTTTTCAGCCGGTTCGCGCCCCGACATCCCAACTGTCCCAAGGACCGCCTGGACTAGGACTTAGCCAGTTTTCATGATTTTTTCTGGCCCAAGCTTGTTTTTTTTGAACTTTTTCACCCTTTTTTAGAACTTTCTCCTTTCTTCTTGGACAGGAGAGTTAGAAAAAATCTGAGGGGACCCTAGAATCATGATTTTTTGCCTTGAATCAATCTATTTACCTGGGACTTGAGTATTCTGATGTATGTTATCAAATTTACCCTGGGGGGTGAATTTTGGATAACAGTACCACCTGAAATAATCATGTCCACCACTTTTGTATTCTACTCACATGACTAGGTTATAATGCTAGAATGTGAGTGTTGAAAGTGTGCTAGTATGTATTCATGTTTTGGTAGGTCCTTGTCTTGATACCCACGTCAATACTCTTTCATTGTAGTTAGGTTGTCTCATCAGTGACTACATCTAGAGTTTTTATGTTTCTCACATCATATTGATACATTTTTGATACTTACATCTTGTTTCCTTTGTGATACTTGATTTATGTATCTAATTTGTATTGTTACACTACTCGCATAACTATCAACTTCTTGATATACTTAGACCTTTTTTTATTCCATCATTTCCTTGAGATTTGGAAAGTGATTTCGTTATGTTGTTTGTATTATTTCAACACCATTTTGATACTAATATCTTGCTTTGTCTACAAATCTTGATTAACGTGTCCAAATTTTGTTATTATGTAACTCACATTTGTAGCTTCCATTTACAACACTTAGACTTTTTGGGTGTCTAATATTGTTTAAGTATACCTTATTTTGAAATCAAATGTCAACACCATCTTAGTATTGACTTTGTGCATTTTCATTATTACACAAAATCTATCTTTGAGAACATAGGAAGTAATTATTGTTTTGATTGGATCTTGGCCTTATACTTGATTGATTTGTCATAGATAATTCTTATTATACAATTATGTATCAGCATACCATTCTTTATTCTTGGGTATCCTTGGTTCATATTGCCTTGATTCTTTTGATTCTTTTACATTCATTATTTGGAATTCTTTGTGACCATTTGGCATCTTCACACTACTTAATTTTTCCTAGGGTCCATTCTAATCAACCTTAGTAAAATATTTCCTATTATGCCTTCTATGACAAGGATGGGGTATCGAAGATTAGGGTCAAACCATTTTTTTAATGAAAATTTAAATCCTCTTTTTGAGGATAATAACATGGTTGACCATAGTGGTGACGAGGGGAATTATCCTCAGAATTCCTTTGAATTTGATCCCACCTACATATTTAGCTTTGTATTCCAAAATAAGGATGAATTCCTTATGCACGTCGTAGAATTACCAGATAAATTTCCACCTACATTTGATCCCACCATCCTCATGAACATAGTTCATAGAGAGTAATAATTAGAGCTTCTTCTTCACAATGTTTATGAAATCCTAAACCCAGGATGTGTGTATACTTCTAGCCAATAGAATGAGGAAGAATTTCCTTCTCAAAATAATGGTGGTTATCACATTCTCAATGTTAAATTTTTTTGTGAGAATAATGAGGAACATGCCAATCATCAACAATCCCTCCTCGTGATAATTTTGAAGAGACAAAAAATGAAGAGGTGACAATAGAAAAAAAAATACAAGCTCTTACTCACCAATTGGTAAGGTTCATTTCCCATGTTAACAAAGAGCCTACAAAGACTCCAAGACAGGAAAAATGTAGAGCTTCATATCATTATTTTTATACCAAAACTCCACATCAAGAAAAAAATAAATAGGTGTATCATGAATTATACATTGATAATAAAGGTGGTGAAACATCTAAAATTAACCGTGTATATATGCCTACTTCACCTACGCATGGTCAAATATTCAACCAGGAATGGTTATCTATGAAGAATTCCCTCACTTATTTACAAGAAGGAAATGTGGAACATAGCAAAAAATATCAGTTTTAAGAGATATTCTCATACCCATTTGATAGGGCTATGTTGAGAACACCTTTCCCTCATCACATTGATTTTCCAAAATTTGATAATTATAAAGGTAAAGGTGATCCATGGGATCATGTCAAATAATTATTTATGGAATTTTAAGAGGTTACATATAGTGATAATTATCCCATTCGCCTCTTCCCATGGAGTCTAGGGGGTCAAGCGCTCGGATGGTTTTTACACATACCTAAAGGGTCAATCTTTACATGGCCGGAATTAGCAAAAAAATTTATATGTCCCTTTTCCTTTAACATGGAAAATGACGTCACCATGATATAATTTTGCAATACAAAACAACAAAATAATGATAAATTTTCTATTTTCTTATAAAGATGGCAAGGTTTAGTTAGTTTTTTCCCTTTCTCCATACCATAGAAACAATTGGTTAGTTTTTTTTCCTAATCTACACCCTAATATTTCTTTCCACTTACAAATATATTATGTTAACACTTTTGAGGAATTTATAGAAAAATGTATCTAAATCAAACAAGTGTTGTTAGGAAACGGGACATTGAAACCCTTTTCCAAAGATAACCATGAATCAAATCCTATAGATAAACTAAATTTCTTTCAAAATAAGAATAAAAACATCATAGGTGATGCTATAGCTAATTCTAAACATGTGCAGGAAGTCCTAAATAACATACCTTTGAAAATTACCAAAGGTATTGCTTCCCTTGAATTCAAAAGTCTCACATTCACCCCTTACACGGATTCTTTGTCCTCTTTATTAAAATAGTTAGAGGCGGTAAACATTGATAACTACCCAAACATTGTACCCTATAGAGATGATGCACTAAAACCAATATGGTTATGAGAAAATTAATATTGTGGGTTTCATCATGTTAGTGGTCACAAGAATGATAATTTTCTAATGTTAAAACACTTCGTACAAGATATAATCCATAACGGAGATGTGGAAATGGATTCCCAAGGACTTAGCAAGTCTACCAATTTAACCTTTCCCTAAGCATAATAAAGGGAAGGAGAAATCAGATCAAGGTCATTCTTCCCAAAACAGGAGTACCAAATTTGTTGCTTAAAAAATAATCCTTTTGATTCTATAATTGATTGTGTCAACCCACCTATTGAACATATCAACACTATTAAGATTGAAATGAGAGAGTGTTTCACGAGAGCGTGTCATGCTCTCCTTGTTATCCCATAACCTCTTTTACCTACCCCTCAGGATATTCATTACGAAGTTTTAGAACAACTTGAGAATACCAATACTAATATTTTGATCTTAGATCTTCTTAAAATATCTAATTTTCACAAAGAAATCCTTTTCAAAATGCTACAGGAGTCATAAGTGTCACTTGATATTGATCCTACACACTTTGAAGCCTTGGTCATGCAGATTGCTCCTACTAAGAATATAACCTTTAGTCATCAAGATATTCTTGAAGAGGATCCTACACATAATCTAACCTTGCATATTGAATTCATTATACATCATAAGAATATTAAAAGGCTTCTTGTGAACATTGGATTAGGCCTAAATATTTGTACTCTAAAACTGGTTCGACAACTGGGTCACACTGATGTTGATTTATAACTTAAATTCATCACTATCAAGGCCTATGATAACAAATAGTGGAAATCAAATGACATGGTTAGCTTTCTTATGGAAGTAGGTCATACTACTCATGACATCGAGTTCTATTTTATGGACTTGGAACTTCCTTACAACATGTTCCTCATTCGACCATGGATTCATACCATGTGGGTTATACCTTCCATGTACCATCAGTGTCTAAAGTTATATTATGAAGGAAAAATTATTACCATTCAAGGGGATCCTCAACCCTTTTCTCATTTCAGATCACTATTAGGTTACTTTCCCACCAAATTTGAATTTCCTTCTACATAAATGGTCATTCAAGTTCAATCCAAGGCTCTTTCCTCATGTGTTGATTTAGATACCTTGTGTTCTCATGATGATGGTGCTTATACATTAGACTCTCCCTTTTCTTCATGGGATATGAATTTTTTTGCAAATTTTTGTGGATAATATGATCTCAAACAGGACATTTTAGTTTCCAAACTCCCCTATTGCCCAAGACATGGGGTAGGCCTAGCTATAAATATCAATGACCCTGAGAGCATTGTAACATCATTAATTTTACTCCTAGTGGTCTACTAACAGATGATAAATTGCTTAACAATATTGTATCCTAACCTTCGGATGATGAAATGGCTCCATATTATCAATCACTCAAGTATGTTATGCCAAATAAAATGATGTATGATATGGGATATAAAGGATTTGGTTGCGGCATAAATGAACAAGGTATGCATGAATCTCTTTCGATACCACATCGCAAGGTTTTTAAGTATGGTATTGGTATTCAACCATATGGTTCCAATCCCTCAGAGGTTAAAGAAACTTCCTCCAAATGAGAATAAGTTCGTCTTATTATGAAAGTGACACAAATTCCCGATATAGTATTTACAAATAAATTTCCTCTACAAACTTATTTTCCTACATGGTTATATTAACCATATTCCCTACCATTTCTGATTTAAATCTTGTTTATCCTTCCCTTGTCCATTAGGACCAACAACAACATGTACCAATTGACATCTTTGAAAATGATGAAGCAATTGGTGATCATAAAAAGGGATTCTCCATTAATATTGATGCATGTATGTACTTCAAGGAAGAGATTGAACTTCATGGTCAGCGAAATCAAAAGAAAATAAAGGAAAAAATAACCTTAGAGAAGCCTTGTATAAATAAAAATTCCAATTCCTATAGTGAAAATCTTTTTGAGACATTTACAGGAAAAAAAATAGAATATATCACTAGACATAAAAAGTTCCTATGCTAAAGAGGAAAATATCATTGAGATGCATTTACATGAAGATCTCAATCCCCCACCTGATCCTACGTATATGGAGGAAGAATCCAAATTACTAATGGAGGAGCCTATTGACGTAAACATTGGAATAGAGGGGCAACCTAGAATGCATAAGTCGGGAGCTTCACTTTTAGCACAAGAATAGAAGACCTTTGTCTTACTTCTGCATGAATTTTTAGATATATTTACTTAGTCATATGCAGACATTTCAAGGTTTGATCCCTCATTAGTAGTTCATAACTTAGTTGTGCACAAAGAATCAAATCCCAACAAGTAGAAGCTCAGAAATATGCATCCTCATGTTACCCTATTAGTGAAAGAAGAACTGGAAACATTATTAGTGGTGGGATTAATTAGTCCTATTGATTATTCAAAATAGATTTCCAATATAGTCCATGTACAAAATAAACCCATTGGTATCGAGATATGTACATATTTCACATATGTTAATAAAGTGTGTCCTAAGGATGATTTTCCTCTTCCAAACATCGACATGATTTTTTATTCAACTACTGGTTAAGAAATGTTATCACTCATGGATGGATTTTTAGGATCTAATTAGATTAAAATTACAAAGGGAGACTAGAAAAAAATAGCTTTTACTACCAATTAGGGGACATTATATTATAAATTCATGCCCTTCAGTCTCAAGAATGCAGGCAACCTATCAAAGCTATGAATTTAATCTTTCACGACATCATAAATGATATAATGAGAGATTATGTGGATGACATCTTAGGTAAATCCAAGATGATAGAAGACCATCCAATGATCTTGTGGCACATATTTCAATGTCTTAGAGATTATAAGGTCAGACTCAACCCAAAGAAATTTGTTTTTGGGGTACTATCAGGAAATTTGTTACATTTATTTTTTTGAGGAGAGGAACTAAATTAGATCCTACAAAGGTTACTTCCATAATAGAAATGCCTCCTCCTAAGAACATCGAGCAACTATGTATTATAAAGGGGAAGATTCAAGCTACCATATTATTTATCTCCCATCTCACAAATAAGTGTCACTCATTCACACATCTTTTGAAGAAATATGTTGATTTTTATTGGGGTTCAGAACACTAGAAAGAATTTTATTTTCTCAAAGAATATTTGTCTAAACCCCATGTTCTAATGTTTCTTACTGTAAAAATACAATTTTTCTTTTAAATTTCTACAAATCCATTTACAATTGGTGTGTTTTTGGCCCAGTATGATATAATTCATAAATAAAAATATGTCTAATATCTTAGTCACACATTTATTTCTTATGAGTGTAATTATCCAAATATTGAAAAAGCTTACTTGGCAGTCGTTTTCACTTTTCAAAAACTTCATCATTATTTGTTAAATAATAAAACCAACCTCATTTCCGGAATTGACCCACTAAAGTACTTATTATATAAACTCACACTTACAAGAATGATTCTTAATTAGATCATCCTACTCATCGATTTTGATATTGAGTACGTCAATTAAAATTCAATCAAAAGATAGGTACTGGTAGATCAACTAGTTGAAGCCCCTTTACCAGGGACTAAACCAATGAGTCTGGAACTTCCATAAATTTCTCTGATGTATCTTGAGGATTCTGTTACATGGTAATTATACTTTGATAGATCCTTTACTTTTCATGGTTCAGAAGCAAAAGTTGTGTTTATCACTCCTGTGGGTGATCATATTCCTCAAGCATTGGTTTCACATGTACAAATAACATAGTGAAATATGAATCCCTTATTGCAAGGATGAAAATGGCTATCAAGTGGGACATTAGATAATTGAATGTAATAGGTGATCCTCAGTTAATTATCAAATAGAAAAAATAATGAATATAGGGTTAAGGATGAAAAACTTATTCCTTACAAGAAATTGGTTGACACTTTGAAGGATTTATTTGAGTAAACCATGTTCCAATAAATACCTAGAGTGTAGAATTACTTATCAGATGTGATGGATATATTTGGTTTTATGTTACACATCCCACCTAGAAATAATGACATGTCATTCTTAATTGAACATCTACAAACATGTGTATATGAAATTTTAGAGTCTTGTTTGGTATGTGAAGTTATTGGTCTCTTTTCCCCCTGGTATAAATAAATATTTAACTATCTCCATGATGGAACCTTTCTGAATGAAATTTCCCAATATGATAAAAGAAACCTTATCCAACAAATAACTTGTTACACCTTACTTGGGGGCATTCTCTATCATAGAGGCTATGATAGGAATATATTATGTTTCATTAATTCAAACGAATCTTCCTTAGTGGTCAAGGAGGTGCACAAAGGCATCTACAGGGCCCATAAAAGTGGTATGATTTTGGCTAAAAAATTCTTAAGAGTAGGATATTATTGGCCTACCATGGAAATTTATTTATGTTAGTATGTTAAGAAATTATTTCTGTACCAAAAGTACAACAACCTGATACATGCCCCAGTATAGTCTTTACAGCCAATCACAACATTGTGGCCTTATTCAAAATGGGGACTTAATCTCATTGGAAAACTTACCCCTACTTTTTCTTATGACCACATGTTCATTATTACTGCCACTAATTATTTCACAAAATGGGTAGAGGATGTTCCTCTTACGTATGTTATTGGTGCCCAGATTTCAAATTTCATCATGAACCACCTCATTTTCCATTACAGAATTCCCTTGGCCAGTGTAGCTGATAATGGGAAGTATTTTAAGAAAAAAACTATGAAGGCGTTGTGTCAACATTTTCAAATTCAGATCAAATTTTCAAATCCCTATTACCCTCAATGTAATGGCTAGGCTAAATCCTCGAATAAGACTCTTGTTTGAATAATAGAGAATATGGTTAACAAGACTAGTCATAATTGACATTTGCAGATCCATCTTGCCCTCTGGTCACATAAAACAACTATCTGCACCCCTACTGGTACTACCCTATACTCCTTATTTTTTGGTAAAGAAGTCACCATACCCCTTGAGATCGAGATCCCTTCTTTACACATATAATTTCAAGATCGTTTAGACATAGAGGGGGATTATAGAGTTTCCAAACTCACACAAGTAGAGTTGATGGATGAGAAATTACTTCACACCTTTGATCACCTCAATGTGTATTAGAATCAAGTGAATTGTGGCTACAACAAAAGATTCATAACTTTCTAGTTTGAGGGAGGAGGCCTTTTCCTAAAGGAGAACAAATTTGATACCACCAAGGATAGAGAGAAGAAAGGTAAATTTCAGCTAACCAGTTAAGACCATATGTTTTGGTTACTAAGTTTGGTTTAGGAGTGTACAAACTTGTTTATTTTGATGGTGATGAGATGTGGGACCCTATGAATTCCACGCACCTCAAGTAGTTCTATGCTTAAGCATAGAGTTCCTTTAAATATCAGAAAATCAAAAAATTACAAAAATTAGAAAAAGGAGAAATCAATTAATCCAATTGTCAAAACCACAAAATTGTGGAACTTTGGACAAGTCCTTTAGTGCAAAATGGTATCTGGAGCCATCGTAGGGTCCATTGTTCACAAGAATATCATATATAGGAATACCTATTATCCAAAATGTTCCCCTTGCACATTTTGTGGCTAACTCCCTTCATTATTCCCTCTCTTGTGCCTTATTCATAATTTTTTTCTTTTTAAGCACTCAAAACCCTCTGGAAATGGCATCATTAGATAGAGCTCTTTCTTAGCTTTCCAGAAAGGTAAAGTTTTCCTCCTAACTCCATGTATTTTTGAAGTTATGGCTCGGTGGAGTTTTTGTGGAAATTTTCCCATGGAAGGCCCGCAGCCAGTAATATCATGCCACGTGTCTTGAACTGGCAGAGGGCGGAGGTAAAATTGGAAATTTTACCAAGTGATTCGGAAATTTTTCAAAAGGAATAATTCACGCTGCAGGCCCACCAGTGAATTGGATCGTGCCACGTGTCCAAAGGGGAAAAAATTAAAAAAATGACTAAGTGTTGGTGCCATGGAAAAATATCTGGGAAAGGCCCATGCCCAACCACATTGCGCCACGTGTTCTCAGTCCCTGGAATAGTGGAGCGTGGAGGGAAACTTAAAATTATGGTGAAGCATTTCGGTAAAAGGGAAAGGAGTAGTTTTGCCCCGCCGACCAATCAGAGATTTCTGCGTGTCCCCAGGGGTCGGATCGGTGGAGCGCGAGGGGAGATTGGGATTTTTTTCCAAAGGCTAAAATGAAAATAAAAATATTTTCCCCAAGGGCCCGCGTCGAATGGGATGCTGCCACGTGTCTCGGACCGGTAGAAGGCGGGGAAAATTTAGAAAATTTTCCCCAAAGCAAAACGAAGGAAATTTGCAAAGAAAAATTCCATCCCCTAAGTGCGAGCCAGTGAGATCATGCCATGTGTCCATGTGGCAGAAAAAAATTCAAGACAAGCCCGCAAGAAAAATTCGAAGCTAAAAGCCCGCATCCAATGGGGTCATGCCATGTGTCCAACGGGGAAAAATGGCCAAAATGAAGGAAAATAAAGCACAGAAGGTCCACACCCAATCAAAATGTGCCACATGGCACCTGGAATGGTGGAGTGTGGGGATTTTTTGGAAAATTTTCCCAAATGCAAAAAGTGGAAAGTTTCAAAAATTTCACCCGCCAATCCGTTTTGGGCCTGTTTTGCCCTGAAATTTCAAATGGCCATATCTTTCGATCCAGAGCTCAATTTTTCATGTTCTTTATATCAACAGAAATATGGTGAAATTCTCTACAAGATTCTGGGCTCATTTTTGTATTTTGATGGATTTTGGAGACATAAAATTTAAAAACTCCTCAAGCAGGTGGTTATGAGTAGAAATGATGTTTCAACCACCATTTTTAATGAAGAATGGCTCGTATTCTCTCCCAACATGGTGGAAAATGTTAGGGAATGGACCTGTAAGGATGCCCATGTTGTTTGATTGAATTTTTGGTCAGTGGTTGAAGATCTCCCATGTTTTCCCATGTTTCTCTCTCCTGGGGTCGCTTCTTGCACTATAAATGCCAGATTTGGCTCATTTTTTGAAAAGTGGAATGTTTTTCATGTATTGTAGGCTCCCTCTTTCACCTTCAAAGTGATTTTGTGGAATATCATACCTTTTCCAAGACTACAACCTTTTTCTTTTCCTCTCAGATGTTGTAATGCATGTGTTTTGGTAATGGAAATGACAATGCAGGCTATGTGAATGAGTTTTAATCCTCTATTTGTGTTGTTTGATTCATTTCTGACCTTCCATTAAAATTTATCAGTTTGTGCATGATTTTTGTTGCATTTCCATGATTTGTGTCAATCTGCAGAAGTTAAAAATGCTCACCACTCCTTTGGTGCATCACTTACTAGCACTAGTTTCAATTTTTTTTTACATTCTCTATCTTTGTCCTCTTTGGAACTTAGAGTAGGATTTTGAGCTTAAAACCTACATAACTTGCAAGTAATCCCCCTTATCAGAGGATTTGAGGAACTAACCTCTAACTTGGAGATTATTTTCTCATTTTTACAAGTCCCACACTTGGGGAAAAGATTCAATGTTGTGTAATCACACTGGATGTTCATCTCCATTAAACAGAAATCTGATCAACATCCAGGGGTGTTAATAATTTGCAACAACTATTTTGGCATGCCTGGTGGGACCTTAGAGGTCTTCATCTTCATTGCAACAAAATTGATGTGCATTTGTTACAAGTTTCTTGCTTAAAAGAGCCCTAAATTGCACATTTGGTGACTCCAAGGAAGAAGAATCAGCTAGTTTTAGCAGTGCAGACTTGAAAACTCATGAGAAGAATCACCACAAGGTCAAGAGTTGGAGAAGAAGAGGTGTAGTTTGAGTATCTGCAGTTATCGCCAACAAGTAGGCAAAGAGGGAGGATAATTCAAAGGTCTCCATATCCCCCAAACAGAACTCTATCAACTCCTCCACTTGGTAGGCCTTTCATTCAATCAACAAGGGTTCTAAGGCCAATCAGAATGGCATAACACAACCCCTATGTCAATTTCACTTGCAGCATCCCACTTGCTCTCAATGCACAAAATCCAATCCCAGTTGCAGCATTGAAGAACATTCCATACTTTACTGGAGAGAATTAGACCACTCCTGGTGATCATGTCAAGGATATTGCCAATATTTGTGAAATCCATGAGATTAATGAGATGCAAGTTACTGTAAAAATTATGGCATCTTCATTTAAAGGGAAAGCTTTGCAATGGTTCAGGATTTTTTCCTCAATTTCTATCCAAAATTGGAACCAGCTATGTATAGCCCTCCATGATCAGTTTGGAGAAAAGGGAGACAACTTGTCCCTTTTGGAACAACTTACAACCATCAAGACAGCTCCCAATGAGCAACTAAATGACCTCCAATTCAGGTTTCAAATGACTTGGGAGAGAATTCTAGTGGCAATAAGGCCAACAACAAAATTTTCTTTTCTATATTACCTTAAAGCTTTAAATTTTGATATTTCTATGTTGATTTAATCCATGGGAGGCACAACTATCCCTGTTGCTTATAGCATTTCCATTAGAGCTGAAAATTGTTTGATTCAAGCTGGCAAGCTAGCTCCTAGGCCTCCAATTCCATTATTTACAAGTTTAGAAAGCCCAAATACTAGTCAAGTTCCTATTTTAGCCCCTATTCCCACTCCAAGAAATCATAATTCAAGTGAAGCTTCTACTTCATCTCCTAGTGCCTTAAATGAACTTCAAGAAGTCATGAAGCAATTACAAAATTTAGGTAATGAGCTGGTTACACTCAAGAGGCAGTAAGCCCAAGGTTTTAGACCTCCTTTCTAGCCTCAAGCTCAGCCTAATAAGTAGCCATACCAGCCTCAAAGACCACTCAATATAGTTGCAAATCAAAATCAAACAAGACCTCCTGCTAACAGACCATTTCAGTCCTATAATCCCAATGCTATATCTGCCTCTAAGGCATTAGTGCCAATGCAAAACAACATAGATCAAGAAAATGATTGGTGTTTCCCATGTAATGAACCTCACAACTAGTCTATGTGTTTCAACGGTGCCTTAAATCAAGCATTAATGGTGACTACAAATGGTGTGGAGGGTGAAGGTAGTCAAGGAAATAACCAACAACAAGACACGTTCCAGCAACAATCAGCTCTAAATGATACAACACTTGTAAAATGGTAGGAAGAATATTTTTGTGGCATGAATCAAATGATTCCCCAAAGTGTTCTAGCCAACACAAGGTCAAAAAGGAGAAATTTAGGTGAATAACAGTCATTGGCTCTAAGTAATCCACAATCTTCTATCACTCCACAAATTATTGGCAAGCAAAATGCAGTTCCAAACACACAAGGGATGCCTAAAACAGCTCCTAGGCCAACTCAAATTCCAGTTGTTGTTGCCCACATGCAAGGAGTGAATTTGCAGGGAAAGGGATAGCAAAGAGATGTTTCATCTCCATTTAACATCATTGATCAGATGAAGAAGACAAATGTAAACATATCAATGTGGGAATCACTATCTATCCCAGGCCAAAGAGATTTGCTACAAGCTTCCATGAAGGACTGGTCAACTTCAAATCAGCAAGTCCAAATGTAAGAGAAGGTGCTCACAAATTTTGCCCAGCTTGAATGGAATCATGGAGGACAGCAAGGTAAAATGTTGAAGCTCCCTCCATTTGATGTTTCATTGATCCTTGGAAACCAATTAGTACACAATTGCATGATTTATTCCGAGGAAAGTATTTCAGTAATGCCCAAACAAATAGCTGATCAGTTGGGGCTTCAATATGAAGTCATATCCAAAGGGGTAGTGCAATTGAATGGGACAGTAGTAACAATAGTTCGGGTGATAAAAAAAATTGAGTCTTACTTTGCATGCATGCCCCAACGTTGTTGTTTTGCAATATGTCTCAGTAATAGATCTTACACCACTCTTTTCCCTATGTTTGTCAAGGGATTTCATAGCCAAGATTGGAGGTTACTTATATGCTGATTGGTCACACATGTTGTTTAGAGCAAGATATGGAGCCAAGGCCACAATCAGATCTGAGCCTATTGCAAACTTTCACGTTGAGCCTCACACTCCAAGCCAAGTCCATACCAATTGTTCAGCATTTGATCAAGAAGATTATCCAAGTACTGATGAAGCTAACACTAAGGTTAGAAGCATCCTAGATCTAACTCTTGATGAATGGGAAAACAAGGTGCATGATTTTTATCCTTATCAAGAAATAGAAGAATCTGAGCTAGGAGTCTATTGCATGCATGAAGAAAATCAGCCTATCCCTAGCATCACCAAGCCAAACCACAAGGATGACAATGAGGTATGACAGTTTTTTTTTTTATGGATAAAGGAGTAGACAAGGTGTAGGAGGGGGAGCTATGCTCATTTCACCTCAAGGAGTTAAGTATTATTCAGCTTTTAGATTTTAGTTTGCATGCTCTAATAAATTCAGCTTTTAGATTTTAGTTTACATGCTCTAATAACACTGCTGAATATGAAGCCTTGATACAAGCATTGCATTGGTCAATCAAGAGAGGAATAAAGAACTTGCAAGTCTTTAGTGATAGTGAATTAATTGTCAACCAAGTTAAGGGGCAACATGCTGTCAAGAATGGTCTACTCAAGTGCTACAAAAATAGGGTGTGGGACCTCATTGAAGATTTTGAAGGCTTTGGCATCAAATCCATTCCTAGAAAAGAGAACCAAGCTGCTGACAGGATTGTAGCAGTCAGAGCAGCCTTTGATGTTGTTGAAAGCATCAAAAAAGAAAAAGTACAGCCAAGCATCCATGTGATTGTAAGGCCTTCAGTGCTAGACAACAATGTAAGTTGGCAAGTGTTTGAAAATGATTAGCAAATCATCCATTTCTTGAAAGAAGAGGCTGAGTTCTCAGCTAAAAATCAGGAAAATTTGGAGCAGCAGTTGTTGTTGCAAATCAGCAGCACCCCTGGATACAAATCAAGGTAATGAATTGATGTTTTAGGCATCCAGTGTGATTGCACAACATGGAAACCTCTCTCCAAGTGTGGGACTTGTGAAAATGAGAGAGGAATCTCTAGATTAGAGGCTGGTTCCTCAAACTCCTCTGATTTAGATCTATATTTTTCACAACTACAGAGGTTCAGATCCTAATCCTACTCTAAATTGCAAGGGGACAGGGATAGAAATGCAAAAATTGAAACTTGTAACATACTCATTTTATACATTAGAACAGGTCAATTTTTTTTTTAATTTTTTTTTTGATAAATGCTTCCTGGTTCTAAATACATAATTTAGAACTCACAAATCAAATAGCCATTCTTATAACAGATAACCATATGCAGCTGTAATGACTTGGAGTACCTCCGATCTATTCATTCCATGACTCGATAATCTACCGATCTATTCATGAGTGATAAGAGTTGACGTTTTTATTTAACACCCCACTCTTACGGTTCTCTTCCCTATTCTGGGAATCAGAATGCTCTGTCCAAGGAACCTATCTGAATAATTGTTACTATTATTCATCGGCATCTCATTCCTTAGACTAGGTGATTTAGGACAAAGCAATCAGCAGCTTGCGATACTTTGGCCAAAGATTTGAAACATACTGCTTATGTCTCATATTCCTTAACGGCATACTCGTCAATCTGGAATACGTTCCTCACCCCATTCTTATGTTATGTAGAATTTCCTATACCGACTTCAGTTAGTCCCTCCTATCCCAACTTATTCACTCGGAAATGGATTAGTAAGGTGATAACGTTATATGGATGCCCACGAGGACTAGGGATACGATGACATACTGGTTCAACCCTAGTTAAACCAGTGTGTCAAGATACCCCGAATCTCCTAGGCAGCCTTATAACGTGACCACATTCCTAATCGGTCCCTGAGTAACTCGTTCGAGATCAAGATGTAAATCTTAGTGATCAATGCAAAGGGTGTCGTCATAAGTCACCTGCATTGTTGTAACTTCGAGAAGATCCTAATCTTCTCGGAGGTACAACCCTACAGTTGACTTGTGTCATCAACCCTTTAAATCCACCTTGAAAAAATCTACTTATTAATAAGTGTTACGCACACTAAGTTTAAATTACATTAAAGACATTCCCCTAAGGTTAGCCTTTCCCGATCCCTAGATTCCTCATCTTAAGATGACCTTTCTCAATAAAACCCATTACACAGAGGAGTTATTAAGGCCAAGGTCTCATCAAGGAGTTCATAGAATATACATAATTCTAAAACAACGGAATTGGACAATATCTCATAAACTTCACATGAGATTGCCATCTGAACCCCATTAGGTTTATATCAGTTCTCATAACTGAATTTATATCATACTTATTAGTATCAAGATATAAATGATTAAGAACCCAATTAAATGTTGTCCTGTCATAATCAGGACTAGGGATTAATAATTTAATTCAGCTTGTTTAGCGTTCTACTTACATATATTTTAACCCTATGTTCCAAAAATACAGTGATCTAAATTTCAATTTAGCCTTCGATAGAACATACAAGAACTGCTAAACACTCATAAGAATGCAATCACATATTCTTGTAAGCTTTCATTGACAATCACAAAAGTCTCCAAATTATACAATGATAACAATGCCCCTCCGGTATATAAACCGAAGAAGGTCAACTATCAAAATAAGAATACAACACATAAGTAACAAATACTTATTTCTATTCCTTTCAGAACTATACAAATACATTTTATGCATTCAACATACTTGATACAATGCTCAACGGAAAAAGAACATCTTTCCCCATATAGTACATTTAGAGAATCAACTGTAATTCTACTTAAAATCAAATCTAGACAATCTGATCATTCTATCAGATCTGCATGCTTTTACCACTTACGGCAACCATCTACAAAAATAGTCAACATGGGTCAGTTCGATGAACTGAGCATGATAAGCACTAACTCTTAAAATAATTGCAATCCATCAATTGTTTTCATTAAACACCCTGTTTAAATGAGATCAATTCACCAAACAAGTAAACATAATTCAGACTATACTTTAGTAATTCAACATGTCTATAACGTGTAAATACAAATTTTCGTTACAGAATAGTCCTAGATACGTCTCAAATATTTCATCAAAATATTAGGGATCAAGAAGGACGAAAGTTTCCAAACAACTATCCATTGTAATTCCCAAAATGAACAAACATCATACAGATCATTACATTCAACATAAGAAGAGGAAAATCATATAAAAACATGATTCCATCATTATATAAAAACAATTTCAGAAGTTAGATAAACATTTATATCAACTTACAATTTGCAATAGAAGAGGAATACACGAATTATACATAATTCCCTCAGAACTAGCTCATGACTGTACCGCCTTTCCAAGAGCAAGGCATTCACCTTAAACACATGCAAATAAAATAGACCAGACCACCAAAAGCACCACTGTTCCGTTTAAGTTTACAATATAACAAACTAAAGTACAGTAGCTCTCATGCCAAACAGTGGAGACTAACTACCAAACAGACTTTGTATGACCTCCCACAAGAAGCGACAGACAAGAAGATGTTCACTGCTAGTACCTATTGAGGTGCAGTCGACAACTCATAAGTTAAATCATACTCAAGAGTATATATACCTGCCATAGAAGACGTAACATGCCAAAAATCCCTTACATCAACCTACAACCCATTCTAGTCCTTACTAAACACTGTAAGGCCTTTAGATCCAAAGTCAAAATCAGAAGATCTTCTCTGTTATCGCAGTCAACAAGAGACTCAAAAGCATTAAAGCAATGACATTACCCTATGTCTATGTAGAGAGATTTTTAAATGAAATCCACGCAACATGCACAGCCACATCTAACTGGAATTTAATCAGAAAGAAAACATAACATATCGTAGTCACTTCTGAACGTATCCAGAGTTGAAAGTATGGTATTCACAACCTACTAAACAAAAAGCCGAAAGACATGATGTCAAGCTATTTAACGAAATCCAACAAAGCCAAAAACATTACATGTTCATAATCAGGCTTATACAGAAGCAGTGACATTGATTACCTATCAAGGATTTAAAAGTAAATCCGTAGAACAGTATTCACGATTAATCTTTTACAGAAGCCGATATACAAGATATCTTTCTCTACTCAAGGAACCCAACAGTGTCGAAAACAACAGTAAACCAAACAGGCTTAATTTGAGGCAATTTCACTGTTTATTTATCAAGAATTCAACTGAGTCTAAACAACAGTATACAAGATAAATAATAGTTAATGATTCCATCCATGCCAACAATGGTAAGCATTCAAAATCAGGCTTATACAAAAGCTAAATTACAATTTTGTAACAAGGAATCCAACTGAGCCCGTATAACAATATTCGCTCAAGCTTACATAGTGGAAACATAATAAGTACCCAACTGAGTCTGAACCAAAATTCCTTGTAAAACAAAGGTATTCATTACAAAATAACAGAAGTCGCATTACATGTTACTCCTTCCAGACTCTGTCAAATCTAATTACCAATATTCAAGTATATATAGCTTCCACAGTGGTCCATAGTACACGAATCATTCAATGGACTCTACAGAGTCGTTTCAAATACAATAATCATATATATATATATATATATATATATATATATATATATATATATGCATGCTATGAATGGGTTGAATCCCATAACCTCAACGCAAGGGAAAAATAACTTCAACAAGGATACAATGAAATACTGTAACACAACAAGTTATCTATTCACAAATAACTTTAAATTTCAAATGAAACCCAACAAGAATCAATAACCACCACCAATAATAACCATGACAGAGCTTACAAAAAGTTCAATTAAACTGAACAATCAAACAAATGTCTAGCAGTATCCCTTCCGACGAGTATCAACAACAAGCATCGACGACAAGTGTCAACAACAAGCATCGACTACGAGTATAAATCAACAAGCATCACAGTAGCCTATACCCATGACGAGATCAATTCATGGGTTCTCACAGAGAATGCCTAGCATACATTCATTTCATATATTTCACAAACTTAAAGACGGAATGCAAAACACAAGGAAATATAGCAACAGTTTGAAATATAATAAACATCCATCAAGGGTTAAATTGAAAAACCGAACCAGCATGAAGATACAGTGCCAAAAATCACACAAGACTACCATAGAAACCAACCAATTCCAAAAATCATCTAAACAGAGTTGTTCTAATGAAATCACTTGAAAGACAGCAAGATTTTTAAAGGTTAGGGCCTAACATGCCTGGATATTTGCTCAAAATTCTGAAGCAGACCACTGAAAGAGCTCGATCCTTCTCTTCCTTTTCCAAGTTAGAGCCACCAACAAAAATTTTCTATTTCCATGACTTATATATTTTCCTTGCCAGAGGAAAGAGCTAGTTACGCTCATACTTTCCATGCAACACCAAGAAGACTGGTGCAAAGAACCAGTGAATAGACAGAAGGAAAACCGGAGCGCATGCAAAACTAAACAAACCATTAACTTTCCATTTTGCCTACCTTTCCGTGAAATCCGAGCTCGATTACCGAGTTCATTGATTGCATTAGTTCCCAGTTTCCCGCTCAAACTCCACTGCCATCGACCGCCATAGTTGGCAATGGACAAATGAAATTCAAAGACCATTTCCAACTTTGGCGACCTGCCACGTCGGCTCTAGTTAGCCATTTTAAAACCTCCACCAAATTACCTGTCTCTCAAGCTTATCCATGCATTTAATAACATAGAAACTGCCGCCCATGGTTCGCACCCCTCCATAGGTCTCCTTTAATCCTTTCTCAATAGTTAGGTTAGTAACTTAGCTTAGGATTTAGGATAACACCTAAGCTAACCTCTTAGAACATAGATACTAACTTAGAGCATTAGCTCTTAGCCTAGGTCTAGGTTAGATTAACACTAATCTAACCCCTAGGTTAAGTTTAGTTTTAGGTTACTAACATTAATAATTCCAGTTAGGTCTAACATTTCATATGCTCAAAAAAATAACCTACAACATACATTCTTGAACAGGGTTCACTCCTGTACTTCCATTAGGCTATAAAATTATATGTAACAGAATTATTACCTGGTCTGTAATCAAGACCTTCCAGATATATTGCGATATCGGGAACCAATTCATTTAACATGATCAGCCTGAGTTATACTCCGGACTAGCTTATTCAATGCATCCAGACCTTACAACCTGCTTAAGGTCTGTAATTTTAATTCATCACGAATAAACTTAAAGCACCACTTAAGGCTAGGTCTTATAGATGGATAACTCCATAATTCATTCCGAGATCGGATTAAACTTAGATGCAAAATGAAATAAATAAAAGAGTCCAATCATAATCGAACTCAGTCAAAGATCTGCAATCTGCAAAGAAGATACTGTACATATCAAGCATGAATTCTCAATCAAGGAACACATCCTTTTACAAAGAAATCACATATCAACACTTGTATGCTTAGGAGGAAGTAACAACAGTTCAGGGTGTTACATGCTTCCCTCCTAAAAAGATTCATCGTCCTGATGATTACATATTCAATTAACCTTCAGGTCAACCAATTTATTAGTTCACAAATCAATGTGACTATTTTCCAACTTGAATAGTTCCAGAAGTCAATGTCACAACACATTTTATTCAACCTGAATAATGTTTTCCTCCATCCGGATTTCATATAAACTAAAAAAAATAAGTTCATAAAAGAAATGTTTTGTCAACAGATTTCATTCTATTGAAAAAGAGAAGGAAAAGTAATTTTCATTTCCTCCATATTTTCCCAAGTTGTACTTTCTTCGCTAAACTGGTTCCCCTTGGACCTTACATTGCTGTATTTCATGATTTCTTAAATGCAATTGGTGAGTTTCCAGCACTCATGTGGGTTTAACCACGATTATTCCTGGGTCTTGGACCTGCAAGGAATTCCAATTTAAAACATGTGACAGATTTGAAACGTATTTCTTAAGCAAAGAAATATGGAAAACATCATGCATGCGAGATAAAGTAGGTGGTAATGCTAAACGATAAGCTACAGGATTGATTATTTTGACAATTTCGAAAGGTCCCACGAATCGAGGTGATAACTTGGCAGCCTTGCCAAAAGTTATAGAACTCTTTCTGGGTTTAACACGAAGAAAAACCTTCTCACCAAGCTCAAACTTCTGATCAACCCACTTAAGGTCAGCATAGCTCTTCTGTCTATCTGCTGCTTCCTTTAATTGTTCACGAATCAGCTTAACTTGCTGTTCCATTTCTGTGAGAATCTCTGGTCCAATTACCACTCTATCCTCAACACTTTCCCAACTAACAGGAGTTCTGCACTTTCTTCCATAAAGTGCTTCAAATGGTGCCATTTTAAGAGATGAATGATAAGTATTGTTGTATGCGAACTCAACTAATGGAAGATACTCTTCCCATTTATACTGTTGATCCATACAATACATTCGCAACATGTCCTCCAACACTTGATTTACCCTCTCAGTTTGTCCATCCATTTCCAGATTATATGCAGAACTGAATTTTAGTTTCATTCCAAGAGCTGCATTAAGCATTTGCCAAAACCTTAACGTCATTCTAGGATCCCTGTCAGATATAATCAATTCTGGTACACCATGCAACCTGAAAATTTCGTGTACGAATCTTTTGGCCAACACTGGTGAATCATCCTTTAGATTTCCAGTTATGAAATGAGCTACCTTAGTCAGTTTATCTACAACTACCAGGATAACATCATGTTTATTCCTGGACATGGGTAATCCTTGTACAAAATCCATGGTTATTACTTTCCATTTGTACTGTGGTATGCTATGAGGATATAACAGTCTAGCAGGGTGCATATGTTCTGCCTTAACCCGCTGACACTCCAAACAATGGGTCACAAAATTTATGACATCCTTTTTCATACCTTTCCAAAAGTATTGCTGTTTCAGATCAGCTAGCATCTTTGTGATACCCGGGTGTCCAGAGAAAGGTGAATTATGAAATTTAACTAACAACTTCTTTCTCAAGTCGTTCAACATAGGTACATATACCCTGTTTTCATAACGTAAGATTCCTTAATTATCAAAATGAAAACCTTTATACCTTTCATCATTAGGTTCTGCAGCAAGCGCTATTTTTACTTGCTGAAAGTAATTATCAGATTCTGAGGCACTCTTTACCTCCTCCTTGAACTGAGTTCTTAATGTTATAAGAGCATAAATGTGCCTCCTACGACTTAGAGCATCAGCTACTCTATTCTCCTTCCTTTGATATAGCTAATATCAAAATCATATTGTGATAAAAATTCTAACCACCTTCTCTGTCTGGCATTAAGATTAGGCTGAGTGAAAATATATTTCAGTCCTAAGTGATCAGTTTTCAACTCAAAAGGTTTCCCAAGTAAGTAGTGTCTCTAGACTTGAAGTGCATGAACAATGGAAGCAAGTTCCAAATCATGAGGGGCATAATTCAGCTCATGAAATTTAATTTTTCTACTTTCATATGCTATGACTTGATCATTTTGTAGCAAAACACCTCCAAGGCCTTCCCCAGAAGCATCCGTTACAACTGTAAAATTCCCATTAGGGTCTGGTACAGCTAATATAGGTACAGAAGTCAACTGGTCTTTCAAACTTTTGAAAGCCGCTTCGCACTTATCATTCCATATGAATTTCTTATCCTTTTTTTGCAATGAAGTTATTGGTGCAGCTACTTTAGAAAAATCCTTTACAAATTTTCTATAGTAACCAGCAAGACCCATGAAGCTTCTTACTTCATGCACGTTCTTTGGTGCAGGCCACTCAGTTATTGCCACTATTTTTGAAGGATCTACAGCAATTCCTTCTTTACTTATAACATGACCCAAATAGTGAACTTCTGAATCAAAGAAAGAACATTTGGATAACTTACCATACAACTTTATTTTTCTCAGGATTCCCAAAACTATCTTCAAATGCTCATTGTGCTCCTCAACACTTTTAGAATAAATGAGAATATCGTCCAAGAATACAAGTACAAACTTGTCCAAATATTCTTGAAAAATATTGTTCATTAAGTTCATAAAGGCTGTGGGTGCATTGGTTAATCCAAAGGGTAGAACCGTGAATTCATAATGTCCATACCTTGTTTGGAAAGCTGTTTTATGAATATCTTCTTCTCTAATCCTTAAATGATGATAGCCAAATCGAAGATCTATCTTAGAATAAACCGCTGCTCCACGCATCTGATCAAATAGATCGTCGATCCTAGGAAGTGGATATCTATTCTTGATTGTTGCTTTGTTCAACATCCGATAATCAATACACAGGCTTAGTGTTACATCCTTCTTTTTCACAAATATTACAGGCGCTCCCCAAGGTGAAACACTTGGTCTGATCAAACCTTTAGACAAAAGCTCTTGTAATTGTGCCTTAAGCTCAACTAACTACGTGGTAGTCATCTGATAAGGTTCTTTGGAAATAGGTTCTGTTCCTGGCTTGATTTTGATGGTGAAGTCAAATTCTCTCTTGGGTGGTAACCTTTGTAATTCCTCAGGAAAAACATCCCTGAAACTTTGTAACAGAGGGAATTGTTTCATGAAATCATCATCTTCTTCTAAAGATTCAGATATCTTTACTGCATAAAGGGTACATCCTTTATTTTTAGCCTTTTTAAGCTGCATAGCTGATAGTTTTCTAACTGAAATTTCCCATTTCACCCTTGAATCTCTACTGATTCCAGCTGATCATCTAAACATTTTATGTTCTTTTCATAGCAGTCTACTTTTGCTTTATGGTCAGCTAACCAATTGACATTGATGACAATGTCATATGATCCTAAGGGTGTAACATAGAGATCAACTTCCGTGGAAAAGTTAGGTAAGTCAAGGACTGCCCCAAAAAGACACATACTCACTGTATGAACAAAGTTATTACCATACTGTACAGTCCAAGATTTATCCATTTTTCCAGCTTTTCTTTTAAGTTTAGAAGCAAGTTTATTAGAAATAAAACATTCAGTAGCTCCTGTATCAAAAAGAATAGTGACAGGTATGCCAAATAACTTACCCGGAACTTCTATAGGTGTCACTTGCTTTTCAGCTTGCTTGTCTACTACTACAGCATGTATCTTATGCTGCTGATTACGATCATCCTTCTTAAAAGGGAACTGATTTGCATAGTGATCTTTGCCACAATTGTAGCAGCCTCCTACAGGTCCCTTTTTAGGCTCAAAATTGCCTCCAGTTTTGTAATTGTCACATTGTCCTCCATAGGGCTTCTACCCATTGTTATAATTTTTAGCAAAATTATCCCTTACGTTTCCAGCAGGCTTATTTACTACTGCTTTCTTACTGTTATCTCCTGGAAACTTACTCTTGTTTCCAAAAATTTTCCATGGTCCCTTTTTAGGTGCAAGAGAGGTTGAAGAAGGGTTTGCAGTCTTCTTCCGCACTTCCTCTTTATGAGCAGAAATAGCCTTTAATTTCTGTTCTTGCCTTATGGCCTTTTCAACAACTCCTTCCATAGTGGTTGGACTGTGAACATCGACCTCTCCCCCTATCACGGGATTCAATCCCATGATGAATTTCCGTATTCTGAACTTCTCGTCAGTTTGATACTGCGGTACATACTTGAGGAGTTTTGTAAACCGCTCCCAGTATTCAGTTACCGTTAGCTTCCCTTGAGCTAAGTTCTGAAATTCTGTCATTTTCTGATCATAGAAAAGTTGTGGCAGCCAACGTTGCCTAAAATAGCCTTTAAATTGATCCCAAGTAATATTGGTCTCATCAATGTTTAGTTCAGCTTTACGGCTATCCCACCATGAAGATGCTTCGTGGGAAAGCTGATAGGCTCCCCAAATAGCTTTGGTTTCCTCTGAGAAGTTCCTTATTGCAAAGTACTTCTCCATTTCGCTGAGCCAGTTCTCAGCTCTATCTCCTAATGTGGTGCCATCATACTTAGGTGGACTTATCCTTTTTATATCATTAGTGAGTTCTGCTGCCAATCTGGCCTTTTTATTTTCTGGTTGGACAGGTGCATTCCCAGCATTAACATCAACACCCATATTGGGGTTGTCCTTAGGAGGTGGCTGATTGTCATTACCAGCTTCTTCATCCTCCTCATTTCCCATCACCTGTTGTTCAAGTACAGCTAAGTGATCTGTTGTGTCCAACAGGGCAGCAAGGATCTCATCAAGTTTCTGGGTTGTTGCCGCTCCTCCATCAGGTGGAGCATTATTCGCAACGTTCCCCCTTGTTCTAACCATTTTTTGTTACAAGAAAATTTAGGTTTTTATCAGATTATTGACACAATAGGCCCAAGAGCTACTACCTTCAGCTCTGATACCAAGATGTAACATCCTCATTTTATACATTAGAACAAGTCAATTTTTTTTTTTTGATAAATGCTTCCTGGTTCTAAATACATAATTTAGAACTCACAAATCAAATAACCATTCTTATAATAGATAACCATATGTAGCTGTAATGACTCGGAGTACATCCGATCTATTCATTCCATGACTCGGTAATCTACCGATCTATTTATGAGTGATAAGAGTTGACATTTTTATTTAACACCCCACTCTTACAGTTCTCTTACCTATTCTGGGAATCAGAATGCTCTTTCCAAGGAACCTATCTGAATAATTTTTACTATTATTCATCGGCATCTCATTCCTTAGACTAGGTGATTTAGGACAAAGCAATCAGCAGCTTGCGATACTTTGGCCAAAGATTTGAAACATACTGCTTATGTCTCGTATTCCTTATCGGCATACTCGTCAATTTGGAATATGTCCCTCACCCCATTCTTATGTTATGTAGAATGTCTTATACCAACTTCAGTCAGTCCCTCCTATCCCAACTTATTCACTCGGAAACGGATTAGTAAGGTGATAACGTTATATGGATGCCCACTAGGACTAGGGATACGATGACATACTGGTTCAACCCTAGTTAAACCAGTGTGTCAAGATACCCTGAATCTCCTAGGCAGCCTTATAACGTGACCACATTCCTAATCGGTCCCTGAGTAACTCGTTCGAGATCAAGATGTAAATCTTAGTGATCAATGCAAAGGGTGTCGTCATAAGTCACCTGCATTGTTGTAACTTCGAGAAGATCCTAATCTTCTCGGAGGTACAACCCTACAGTTGACTTGTGTCGTCAACCTTTAAATCCGCCTCGAAAAAATCTACTTATTAATAAGTGTTACGCACACTAAGTTTAAATTACATTAAAGACATTCCCCTAAGGTTAGCCTTTCCCGATCCCTAGATTCCTCATCTTAGGATGACCTTTCTCAATAAAACCCATTACACAGAGGAGTTATTAAGGCCAAGGTCTCATCAAGGAGTTCATAGAATATACATAATTCTAAAACAACGGAATTGGACAATATCTCATAAACTTCACATGAGATTGCCATCTGAACCTCATTAGGTTTATATCAGTTCTCATAACTGAATTTATATCATACTTATTAGTATCAAGATATAAATGATTAAGAATCCAATTAAATGTTGTCCTGTCATAATCAGGACTAGGGATTAATAATTTAATTAAGCTTGTTTAGCGTTTTACTTACGTATATTTTAACCCTATCTTCCAAAAAGACAGTGATCTAAATTTCAATTTAGCCTTCGATAGAACATACAAGAACTACTAAACACTCATAAGAATGCAATCACATATTCTTGTAAGCTTTCATTGACAATCACAAAAGTCTCCAAATTATACAATGATAACAATGCCCCTCCGGTATATAAACCGAAGAAGGTCAACTATCAAAATAAGAATACAACACATAAGTAGCAAATACTTATTTCTATTCCTTTCAGAACTATACAAATACATTTTATGCATTCAACATACTTGATACAATGCTCAACGGAAAAAGAACATCTTTCCCCATATAGTACATTTAGAGAATCAACTATAATTCTACTTAAAATCAAATCTAGACAATCTGATCATCCTATCAGATCTACATGCTTTTACCACTTACAGCAACCATCTGCAAAAATAGTCAACATGGGTCAGTTCGATGAACTGAGCATGATAAGCACTAACTCTTAAAATAATTGCAATCCATCAATTGTTTTCATTAAACACCCTGTTTAAATGAGATCAATTCACCAAACAAGTAAACATAATTCAGACTATACTTTAGTAATTCAACATGTCTATAACGTGTAAATACAAATTTTCGTTACAGAATAGTCCTAGATACGTCTCAAATATTTCATCAAAATATTAGGGATCAAGAAGGATGAAAGTTTCCAAACAACTATCCATTGTAATTGCCAAGATGAACAAACATCATACAGATCATTACATTCAACATAAGAAGAGGAAAATCATATAAAAACATGATTCCATCATTATATAAAAACAATTTTAGAAGTTAGTTAAAAATTTATATCAACTTACAATTTGCAACAGAAGAGGAATACACGAATTATACATAATTCCCTCAGAACTAGCTCATGAGTGTACCACCTTTCCAAGAGCAAGGCATTCACCTTAAACACATGCGAATAAAACAGACTAGACCACCAAAAGCACCACTGTTCCGTTTAATTTTACAATATAACAAACTAAAGTACAGTAGCTCTCATGCCAAACAGTGGAGAATAACTACGAAACAGACTCTGTATGACCTCCCACAAGAAGCGACAGACAAGAAGATGTTAACTGCTAGTACCTGTTGAGGTGCAGTCGACAACTCATAAGTTCAATCATACTCAAGAGTAGATATACCTGCCATAGAAGACGTAACACGCCAACAATCCCTTACATCAACCTAAAGCCCATTCTAGTCCTTACTAAACACTGTAAGGCCTTTAGATCCAAAGTTGAAATCAAAATATCTTCTCAGTTAACGTAGTCAACAAGAGACTCAAAATCATTAAAGCAATGACATTACCCTATGTCTATGCAAAGAGATTTTTAATCGAAATCCACGCAACATGCACAGCCACATCTAACTGGAATTTAATCAGAAAGAAAACATAACATATCGTAGTCACTTCTGAATGCATCCAGAGTTGAAAGTATGGTATTCATGACATACTAAACAAAAATCCGAAAGACATGATGTCAAGCTATTTAACGAAATCCAACAAAGCCAAAAACATTACATGTTCATAATCAGGCTTATACAGAAGTAGTGACACTGATTACCTATCAAGGATTTAAAACTAAATCCGTAGAACAGTATTCACGATTAAGCTTTTACAGAAGATGATATACAAGATATCTTTCTCTACTCAAGGAACCCAACAGTGTCGAAAACAACAGTAAACCAAATAGGCTTAATTTGAGGCATTTACACTATTTATTTATCAAGAATTCAACTAAGTCTAAACAACAGTATACAAGATAAATAATAGTTAATGATTCCATCCGTGCCAACAATGGTAAGAATTCAAAATCAGGCTTATACAAAAGCTAAATTACGATTTTGTAACAAGGAATCCAACTGAGCCCGTATAACAATATTCGCTCAAGCTTACATAGTGGAAACATAATAAGTACCCAACTGAGTCTGAACCACAATTCCTTTTAAAATGAAGGTATTCATTACAAAATAACAGAAGTCGCACTACCTGTTACTCCTTCCAGACTCTGTCAAATCAAATTACCAATATTCAAGTATATATAGCTTCCACAGTGGTCCATAGTACACGAATCATTCAATGGACTCTACAGAGTCATTTCAAATACAATAATCATATATATATATATGTGTGTGTGTGTGTGTGTGTGTGTGTGTGTGTGTGCATGCTATGAATGGGTTGAATCCCATAACCTCAACGCAAGGGAAAAACAACTTCAACAAGGTTACAATGAAATAATGTAACACAACAAGTTATCTATTCACAAATAACTTTAAATTTCAAACGAAACCCAACAAGAATCAATAACCACCACCAATAATAACCACGACAGAGCTTACAAAAAGTTCAATTAAATTGAACAATCAAACAAATGTCCAGCAGTATCCCTTCTGACGAGTATCAACAACAAGCATCGATGACAAGTGTCAACAACAAGCATCGACTACGAGTATAAATCAACAAGCATCACAGTAGCCTGTACCCATCACGAGATCAATTCATGGGTTCTCACAGAGAAAGCCTAGCATACATTCATTTCATATATTTCACAAAGTTAAAGCCGGAATGCAAAACACAAGGAAATATAGCAACAGTTTGAAATACAATAAACACCCATCAAGGGTTAAATTGAAAAACCAAACCAGCATGAAGATACAGTGCCAAAAATCACATAAGACTACCATAGAAACCAACAAATTTCAAAAATCATCTGAACAGAGTTTTTCTAATGAAATCACATGAAAGACAGCAAGATTTTTAAAGGTTAGGGCCTAATATGCCTGGATATTTTCTCAAAATTCCGAAGTAGACCACTGAAAGAGCTTGATCCTTCTCTTTCTTTTCCAAGTTAGAGCCACCAACAAAAATTTGCTATTTCCATGACTTATATATTTTCCTTGCCAGAGGAAAGATCTAGTTACGCTCATACTTGCCATGCAACACCAAGAAGACTGGTGCGAAGAACCAGTGAATAGACAGGAAAACCGAAGCGCATGCAAAACAAAACAAACCATTAACTTTCCATTTTTCCTGCCTTTCCGTGAAATCTGAGCTCGACTACCGAGTTCATTGATTGCATTAATTCCCAGTTTCCCACTCAAACTCCACTGCCACCGACCGCCATAGTTGGCGATAGACAAATGAAATTCAAAGACCATTTCCAACTTTGGCGACCTGCCACGTCAGCTCTAGTTAGCCGTTTTAAAACCTCCACCAAATTACCTATCTCTCAAGCTTATCCACGCATTTAATAACATAGAAACTGCCGCCCATGGTTCACACCCCTCCATAGGTCCCCTTTAATCCTTTCTCAATAGTTAGGTTAGTAACTTAGGTTAGGATTTAGGATAACACCTAAGCTAACCTCTTAGAACATAGATACTAACTTAGAGCATTAGCTCTTAGCCTAGGTCTAGGTTAGATTAACACTAATCTAACCCCTAGGTTAAGTTTAGTTTTAGGTTACTAACATTAATAATTCCAGTTAGGTCTAACATTTCATATGCTCAGAAAAAAACCTACAACATAAATTATCGAATAGGGTTCACTCCTGTACTGCCATTAGGCTACAGAATTATATGTAACAGAATTATTACCTGGTCTGCAATCAAGACCTTCCAGATATATTACGATATCGGGAACCAATTCATTTAACATGATCAGCCTGAGTTATACTCTGGACTAGCTTATTCAATGCATCCAAACCTTGCAACCTGCTTAAGGTCTGTAATTTTAATTCATCACGAATAAACTTAAAGCACCACTTGGATCAATTCCACTGATCCAAGGCTAGGTCTTATAGATGGATAACTCCATAATTCATTCCGAGATCGGATTAAACTCAGATGCAAAATGAAATAAATAAAAGAGTCCAATCATAATCCGACTCATTCAAAGATCTGCAATCTGCAAAGAAGATACAGTACATATCAAGCATGACTTCTCAATCAAGGAACACATCCTTTTACAAAGAAATCACATATCAACACTTGTATGCTTAGGAGGAAGTAACAACAGTTCAGGGTGTTACAAAACTAACTAATGATGGTGATGCACCAAAGGAGTGGTGAAACATTTTTTGCCATGTAAATAGACACAAATTCATGAAATGCAACAAGGGAAAACATACACAAGCTGATAGATGCAATTGGAGGTCTTTAAATGAAGTAAAACAATATAAACAGAGGACTGAAAGCATTCATAGAATTTACATTGTCATTTCCATGCAAAATCTCTTGTATTCCATCCTTAAAGAGGTATAAACCTACTACAATACTTGAAAAAGGTCTAATTCTTGCAACAACCACTTGCTGGAGGTGAAAGAAGAAGTTTTCTATGCCAAAAAGTGTTCAACCATGAAGAAATGAGCCAAATCTGGCTTTTACAGTCCATGGGTCGAGCCCAGGCGAGAGAAAACATGAAAAATGAATGGGAGCCATCCCTCATTGAATGAAACTACATTAAAACATCATGGAGGTCCTTACAAACCCATGCTCTGACATTTTTAACCATACTGGAGAAGAATGCGACCCATTTTGTATTAAATTTGGTTGTTGAAATGTCATTTCTGGCCATGGAAACGTACTAGAAGCATTTTTGAATTTTATCTCTCTAAAATGAACCCAAATTCAAAATTTACCATGGAATCATGTAGATAATTTCATAAGATTTCCGTTGATATAAAGAACGTGAAAATCTGAGCTCTGGATCGAAAGTTATGCTCGTTTGAAGATTTAGGGCAAAAACGGGCCAAAAACGGATCGGCGGGAAAAATTTTTGAATTTTACCTTTTTTTTCTCTTTGGAAAATTTTTCGAAAAAAACCCACACTCCACTGGTTAGATGCCATGTGTGAGCTTCTAATTTTCCACTGCAATTCTCTCTCCTTCTTCCTCCGCGGGTTTTCCTTTGAAAATTTTACCTTTTATACTTTGGGAAAATTTCCCGATTTTTCCCCGCGCCCCGCCACTTGTGGACACGTGGCATGATTTGGTTGGTCGACAGGGGCGCGGGCTCATCCTTTGCCTTTTAATTTTTTACCAAAACTTTTGCCAAATTTTCCTAAATCCTCCCCGAGCTTCGAACTCCCCTTCCCCTCAAGACACGTGTCCTATGTCTATTGGCTCGGGCCCTTTGTTCCATTTTCCCCTTTGAAACTTTTACTGACCACTTAGCAACTTTTTTCCTTTCTCCCCCCATGCTGTGAGCTCCTCGTGACTTGTGCCACCTATCATGCCCCTATTGGCTGAGGGAAAATCCTTCCAAAATTTTCCTTTGAAAACTTGGCAAAACCCTTAGCATTTTTCATTTTCTCCTCCACCGGTTCGGGTTCCATTGGACACGTGGCCCATTTTCATTGGGTGCGGGCTACGCGGGACAAATGTTGCATTTGAAACTTTTACCAAAACTTAGAAAAAATTTCAATTTTAACCCCGACACCCATGACCCTCCTTGGGCACGTGGCGAGTTCCTATTGGCCGCGGGCCAAAATTCAAAAATTTTCCTGCTCAAACACTTAGCCAATGTTTTCACTATGCCTCCCCTTGTGACACGTGTCACACTGTGATTGGTCCGCAGGCCCCGCGGGAAAAATTTTCCATTTGAACCTTTGACCCAAACTTGGAAAATTTTCCAAGTTCACCTCCGACCTCCGAACTCCATTGCCACGTGGCAGCTTCTTATTGGCTGCAGGCCTCCAATGGGAAAATTTCCCACAAAAACTCTGCCGAGCCATATCTTGAGAAATATGAGGAGTTAGGAGGCAAACTTTACCTTTCTGGAAAGCTAAGAGAGAGCTCTATCTGATGGTGTCATCTCCAAAAAGATTTGAGTGCCTCAAAATTAGAAAATGAAGACTGAGGCACAAGAGAGGTAGGAACATAAGGAGTTAGCCACAAAAATGAGTAGGGGCACATTTTGGATAACAATTTTGGCGACTCAGAGGGGTCATCAAATTTTTGAAGCAGTCCATTGGGCATGGAGTCATCAAATTTTTTGTTTAGAACCCTAACCTGACTTAGAATGTTGTAAGGAGGAAGATGGAATATCACCTGATGGAAGCAAGGATTGCAAAACATTTCCATGGACAGCAAGTTGTGCCAAAGCACTTAGGGGAAACAAAACTAACCTATAGCAAAAAAATGTGCAAAGCACTTGGAGGAATGAAAATATAATCTAATATTTACAAGGTGGAGAATTTCCCTCTAGAAGTAATGCCTGAGATAGATTCCATTGACTGGAATCTGCAGTTCTTCACCATCCAATGAGGCCAATTGGAAAGCATTGCTATTCTTGCACTTTGTGACCATGTATGGGTCACTCCAAATGGCATCAAATTTTGAATGCCTTCCCGGTTTTACTCTATCCACATCCCATTTCAACACTAGATATCCAACTTGAAAAGATCTATCCTTGGCCTTCCTATCAAAGGTCTTCTTGATCAAAGCTTGATTCTTCTCCATTGCTTGGGATGCCTCATTTCTAATCTCTTGTAGCTCCATCAACTCTGCATATCTCACTTCCATCAGCCCAAACTCTAGCAACTCTAACTGCTTCATGAGTTCCAATGTTGGCTACTCAAGTGACATGGGCAAGATTTCCTCTCTTCCATAAACAAGCTTGAATGGAGAGTTAACTGTGGATCTCTTGGGAGTTATCCTATCAGCCCATAAGGCTGATTTAAGTTTGGTATGCCAAGACCTCTGATTCTCGTCAAGAGTCCTCCTAATGATCCTCAACAAGTTCTTGTTTGTAGACTCGGCCTGGCCATTACCTTGAGGGTATAGTTTGATGAAGTGCTTAGGTAGATCCCGTTCTTGACAGCCCACTCAGTCACCTTGGATCCAATGAATGCCAATGCATTGTCAAAGATTATTGTAGCAGGTACACCAAATCTAGTTGTTATCCCCTCATAAAAGTCTAAGATGGTAGATTCATTTGCCTCTTTGAGTGCTACTACTTGTGTCCATTTGGTGAAGTAGTCCATTGCTGTCAAAATCCATTTGTGCCCTTGGCTTGAATTGGGATTAATGACTCCAATGAAGTCCAAACCCCATTGCATGAATGGCTGGTCAACTGAGATTGGATGCAATGGAAGGGCAGCAAGTCTCTCTTTTCTTGTGAAGAATGCACAATTCTTACACCTCTTGATCCATGCATAGTAATCACTGAAAATTTTAGGCCAATAATAACCAGCCTTCATGATTTTTAGAGCTGTCACTCTCGGTGCAAAATGACCACCAGCTGATCCACCATGGAACTCTTCCAACACCCTATGAATCTGATTTGTGCTAATGCATCTCAGCAACACTCCATTCACATCTTTCTTGAACAAAACTCCATCAACAATGGCATATGGGATAGCCTGCAAACTGAAGTGTCTTCTTTGGGTCTTGTTCATCTCTGGAGGGCATAGGCCTTTTCTTAGGAAGTGCATTATACCTTGGGTCTAGCAAGGAGTGGGGGCAGCATTGTTTTCTTCTTGAGTGCCACATGGCTCATGGCTGTCTTGAACTGTCAAAACAGCCTCTCCTTCATTGCATGCTTCTTTTTGCTTCCCCAAAACCAGCTGCTCACATAATCCTTTTCCTCTTACCAGCTTGGTGATTTTGATCTCAATGTCATACTCCATGACACGGGTGATCCAACCTACCCTTTTCTCATTCAAATCTTTGTTGAGGAGGAAGTCCTTAACCCTAGCATGTGAGACCAGCAACTAGACCTTGTTGTTTGAGACTAAATGCTTGAATTTCTTCAAGCTTCTGATTACTGCGAGCACATGCTTCTCAATAAAAGAATACCTCACCTCATACTCATCTAGGCTCTGGCTGAAGAAAGCAATTGGCTGCTCATTGTTGTCCTTGTTCTGTTGTACCAAAATGGTAGAAATAGTATCATTACCTCCAAATGCATAGAGGATGAAATCCTTGGAGAAATTTGGGTTGATGAGAGTTGGTACTTGAGAGATAGCTTCTTTGATTTCTTCAAAACTCTCCTTGCCTTCTGCTATCCACTTGAAATCCATGCTCTTCTTTAACATTTTGGTGATGGGCTTGACAAGGGCTACAAAATCTGGGACAAACCTATAGACAAAGTTTATTCTCCCCAAGAAACTCTGAAGGGCCTTCTTGTGGCTTGGAAATGGTAGTGCTCTTATGGCTTCAACCCTCTCTAGATCAATTTCTAATCCTTCTTTGGAGACAATATGGCCAAGGAGCTTTCCTTTATGTGTAAGAAATATACACTTCTTAGGATTCAAAGACACTCCAAATCTCTTACAGCTCGTGAAGACTTGCCTCAAATGAGAGAGGTGGTCTGCTGCATTCTTGGAAAAAATAGTGATATCATCAAGGTAAATCAGCACCACGTTGTTAATCAAACCTTTGAACGCCATGTCCATTGCTCTTTGGAAAGTAGAACTAGTGTTGGACAACCCAAATGGCATTTTCCTGTATGCAAAAGTTCCCCATTTGGTTGTGAAGGTTGTCTTGAACTGGTCTTCTTCCTTCACCATAATCTGATTGTAGCCTAAGTAGCCATCAAGTAGTGAAAACCTCTCGGAGCTAGCCACAACTTGCAAGATTTTCTCCATGGAAGGGAGTGGGTAATGGTCCTTGAGAGATGCTCTATTCAAGTCTCTGAAGTCAACACACAATCTGATCTCTCCACTCTTCTTTCTGACTGGAACCAAGTTGGCAACCCAACTAGAATGCTTGATTGAGAATATGATCCTTGACTCAATCAGCTTGTTCAATTCTTTCCTCATGAGAGGCTCCATATGTGGACTGACTGGTCTTTGTTTCTATCTGACAGGCTTAGTATTTGGATCCAATTCAATGGTATGCTGAGCTAAGTTGGGATTGAAACCTTTCAAGTCTTCATAGCTCCAAGCAAACACATCAGGGAACTCTTGACACAGCTGTATGAACTCATACCTTTCTTATTCAGTTGTCATATTTCCAATTTGCAATGGTTTGTTCTCTTCCACCAAGATGGATACTGAATCTTCTCTCTTGACCTGAATGTTTGCTTTCTCTTTCCTAAATTGATCATTGGGATTAAAAATGGACTCCAAAGTGATAAGTCCCTTGGGTAGCTTGTTAGTTCTCAACTGTACCACTTGGTCACCATACTGCTGTTCCAGTTTTTCTTGATTCTTAGCTGAGAACTCAGCTTCTTCTTGCAAGAAATGGATGATTTGCTGGTCATTCTCAAATACTTGCCAACTGACATTGTTATCCAGCACTGAAGGCCTCACAATCATGTGGATGTTTGGTTGTACCTTGTCTTTTTGAATGCTTTCCACAATGTCAAAGGCTTCCCCTACTACTATAAGCCTGTCAGCAGCTTGATTCTCTTTCCTAGGAATGGATTTGACACCAAAACCCTCAAAATCTTCCATGAGGTCCCGTACCCTGTTCTTGTAGCACTTGAGTAGATCATTCTTGGTAGCATGTTTTCCCTTGACCTAATTTACAATCAATTCACTGTCACTAAAGACTTGCAAGTTCTTTATTTTCTTCTTGATTGCCCAATGCATTCCTTGCACCAAGGCTTCATATTCAGCAGTGTTATTGGAGCATGCAAACTGAAATCTAAAATATGAATAGTACTTTACTCCTTGAGGTGAAACAAGCATAGCTCCACCTCCTGCACCTTGTCTACTCCTTGATCCATCAAAAAACAGCTACCATACCTCATTGTCATCCTTGTGGTTTGGCTTGGTGATGCTAGGAATAGGCTGATTTTCTTCATGTATACAATAGACCCCTAGCTCAGATTCTTCTACTTCTTGATAAGGATCAAAAGCATGTACCTTGTTTTCCCATTCATCAAGAGTTAGATCCGGGATGCTCCCAACCTTGGTGTCAGCTTCATCAGTGCTTGGGTGATCTTCTTGATCAAATGCTGAGCAATTGGCATTAATCTGACTTGGAGTGTAAGGCTCAATGTGGAAGTTTGCAATAGGTTTAGACCTGACTGTAGCTTTGGTTCCATACCTCGTTCTGAACAAGCATGTGTGACCAATCAGTAGACAAATATCCTCCAATCCAATCTTGGCTGTGAAGTCCCTTGACAAGCAAAGGGCAAAGAGCGGTGGAAGGTCTATGACTGATACATCTTGTAAAACAACAACATTTAGACATGCATGCAAGGTAAGACTCAAGTTTTTAATCACTCCAACTGTTGTTACTGCTATCCCATCTAGCTGCACTACCCCTTTGGATATTGTTTCATACTGGAGCCCTAGCTGATCAACTATTTTTTTAGGCATCACTGAGCTACTTGCCCCGGAGTCTATCATGCAATTGTGCACTAGCTGATTTCCAATGATTAATGAAACATAGAAGGGAGGGGGCTTCAACATTTTACCTTGCTGTCCTCCATGATTTCCCTCAGGCTGGGCAGCATTTGTAAGCACTTTTTCTTGCATCTGAACTTGCTGATTCAAAGTTGGTCAGTCCTTCATGGCAGCTTGTAGCAAATCTCTTTGGCCTGGGATAGACAGGGATTCCCACATTGATATATTAACATTTGTCTTCTTCATCTGATCAATGATACTGAATGGTGATGAAGGATCTCTTTGTTGTCCCTTTGTTTGCACATTCACTCCTTGCACGTGGGCAGCAACAACTGGTATTTGAGTTGGCCTAGGAGTTGTTCTTGGCTGTCCTTGTGCATTTACAACTGGATTTTGTTTTCCAACCATTTGTGGATCCATAGAGGGTTGGAGATTAGTTGGAGCTAATGGTTGTTCTTCACCCAAATTCCTTCTTTTTGACCTTGTGTTGGCTACCACACCTTGAGAGACCATTTGATTCATGCCACAAAAATCCTCTGCTTGCCAATTTACCAACGTGGTGTCGTTTGGAGCTGATTGCTGTTGGAATGTTTCTTGTTGTTGGTTGTTTCCTTGATTGCCCTCACCCTCCATGCCAGTAGTTGTCATCATTAATGCACCATTGAAGCACATGGATTGGTTATGAGGTTCATTGCATGGAAAGCACCAATCATACTCCTGAGCAATGTTGTTTTGTGTTGGCACTAATGCCTTAGAGGCAGATATGGCATTTGGATTATAGGGCTGAAATGGTCTATTGGCAGGAGGCCTTGTTTGATTTATATTTGCAGCTGGTTTAGGAGGTCTTTGTGGTTGGTATGGCTGCCTGTTGGGTTGAGCTTGGGGTTGATAAGAAGGTCTAAGACCTTGGGCTTGCTGCCTCTTGAGAGTGACTAGCTCATTGCCTAGGTTTTGCAATTGCTTCATGACTTCTTGAAGCTCATTTGGGGCACTTGGAGATGAAGTAGAAGCTTCATTTGAACTCTTATTTCTAGGAGTGGGAGAAGGAGCTAAATTAGGTGCTTGATTGGTGTTTGGACTCTCTAAACTTGGAAATAATGGCATGTGAGGTCTAGGGGCTAGTTTGCCAGCTTGGATCAAACAATTTTCAGCCCTAATGGCAATGCTATAAGCCATAGGGATAGTTATGCCTCCCATGCACTGAATCAACATAGAAATATCAGAATTTAGAGCTTTTAGATAGTAGAGAAAAGCACCTTCTGTTGTTGGTCTGACTGCCACTGGAATTCTCTCCCAAGTCTTTTGAAATCTGAAGTTGAAATCAGTCAACTGCTCATTGGGAGCTCTCTTGATGGTTGTCAGCTGCTCCAAAAGAGACAAGTTGTCTCCCTTCTCTCCAAATTGCTCATGAAGTGCTATACATAGCTGATTCCAATTTGTGATAGAACCAAGTCCAAGGCTTCTAAACCATTGCAATGCTTTCCCCTTGAATGAAGATGCCAGTAATTTGACAGCCACTTGCATCTCATTGATTTCATGAATTGCACAAAGATTGGCAATGTCTTTAACATGATCACTTGGAGTAGTCTGATTTTCTCCAGTGAAGTAGGGAATGTTCTTCAAGGCTGCAATTGGAATTGGATGTTGTGCATTGAGGGCAAGTGGGCTGCTGCATGTTAAGTTGACATAGGGGTTGTTTTGTGCCATTCTAATTGGTCTTAAAACCCATGTTGACTGAATGAAAGGCCTACCAGGTGGAGGAGTTGAGAGAGTTCTGTTTCGTGGAGATGGAGACCTATGAATCCTTCTTCCTCTTTGCCTTCTTCTTGGAGATAACTTCAAGTATTCAAACAGCACTTCTTCTTCTCCAACTCTTGACCTTGTGGTGATTCTTCTCATGAGTTTTTAGGCCTGCATTACTGAAACCAATTGATTCTTCCCCTTCGAGTCGCCAGATATGAAAATTATAGATCTTTTCAAGCAAGAAAATTGTAGTAGATGCACATCAACTTTGCTGCGAGAAAAATGAGACCTCTAAGATCCCACTGGGTGTGCCAAAGCTGTTGTTGTAAATTAGCAACACCCCTGGATGCAAATCAAGGTTCTGAATTGATGTTTTTTGGCATCCAGTGTGATTGCACAACATGGAAACCTCTCTCCAAGTGTGGGACTTGTTAAAATGAGATAGGAATCTCTAGATTAGAGACTGGTTCCTCAAACTCCTCTGATTTAGATCTATATTTTTCACAACTACAGAGGTTCATCTCCTAATCTTACTCTAAATTGCAAGGGGACAGGGATAGAAATGCAAAAATTGAAACTAACTAATGATGGTGATGCACCAAAGGAGTGGTGAAACATTTTTTTCCATGTAAATAGACACAAATTCATGAAATGCAACAAGGGAAAACATACACAAGCTGATAGATGCAATTAGAGGTCTTAAAATGAAGTAAAACAATACAAACAGAGGACTGAAAGCATTCACAGAGTTTGCACTGTCATTTCCATGTAAAAGCTTTTTCATTCCACCCTCAAAGAGGTATAAACCTGATACAATACTTGAAAAAGGTTTGATTCTTGCAACAATCACTTACTGAAGGTGAAAGAAGAAGTTTTCTATGCCAAAAAGTGTTCAACCATGAAGAAATGAGCCAAATCTAGCTTTTACAGTACATAGGTCGAGCCCAGGAGAGAGAAAACATGAAAAACGCATGGGAGCCATCCCTCATTGAATGAAACTACATTAAAACAGCATGGAGGTCCTTACAAACCCATGCTCTGACATTTTTGACCATACTGGAGAAGAATACGACCCATTTTGTATTAAATTTGGTTGTTGAAATGTCATTTCTGGCCATGGACACATACCAGAAGTGTTTTTGAATTTTCTCTCTCCAAACTGAACCAAAATTCAAAATTGACCATGGAATCAAGTAGATAATTTCATAAGACTTACGTTGATATAAATAACGTGCAAATATGAGATCTGGATCAAAATTTATGCTCGTTTGAAAATTTAGGGCAAAAACGGGCCAAAAACGGATCGGCGGGAAAAAAATTTGAATTTTACCTTTTTTTTGTCTTTGGAAAATTTTTCAAAAAAATCCCACACTCCGCTGGTCAGATGCCACATGTGAGCTTTTGATTCACCACTGGAATTCTCTCTCCTTCTTCCTCCGTGGGTTTTCCTTTGAAAATTTTACCTTTTTATACTTTGGGAAAATTTCCTGATTTTCCCCCGCGCCCCGCCACTTGTGGACACGTGGCATGATTTGGTTGGTCGACAGGGGCGCGGGCTCATCCTTTTCCTTTGAATTTTTGACTGAAATTTTTTCCAAATTTTTCTAAGTCCTCCCCGAGCTCCGAACTCCCCTTCCCCTTAGGACACGTGTCCTGTGTCTATTGGCTTGGGCCCTTTGTTCCATTTTCCCCTTTGAAACTTTTACCGACCACTTAGCAAATTTTTTCCTTTCTCCCCCCATGCCACGAGCTCCCCGCCACTTGTGCCACCTTTCATGCCCCTATTGGCTACGAGAAAATCCTTCCAAAATTTTCCTTTGAAAACTCGGTAAAACCCTTAGCATTTTTCATTTTCTCCTTCGCCGGTTCGGGCTCCATTGGACACGTGGCCCATTTTCATTGGGAACAGGCTACGCGGGACAAATGTTGCATTTGAAAATTTTACCAAAATTTAGCAAAAATTTAAATTTTAACCCCGACGCCCGCGACCCTCCTTGGCCACGTGGTGAGTTCCTATTGGCTGCGGGCCAAAATTCAAAAATTTTCCTACTCAAACACTTAGCCAATTTTTTCACTCTGCCTCCCCTTGTGACACGTGTCACACTGTGATTGGTCTGCGGGCCCCATAGGAATTTTTTTCCATTTGAACCTTCAACCCAAACTTGGAAAATTTTCCAAGTTCACCTCCGACCTCTGAACTCCCTTGCCACGTGGTAGCTTGTTATTGGCTGCGGGCCTCCAATGGGAAAATTTCCCACAAAAACTCCGCCGAGCCATAACTTGAAAAATACGAGGAGTTAGGAGGAAAACTTTACCTTTCTGGAAAGCTGAGAGAAAGCTCTATCTGATGGTGCCATCTCTAGAAAGATTTGAGTGCCTGAAAATCAAAAAATGAAAACTGAGGCACAAGAGAGGTAGGAACACAAGGAGTTAGCCATAAAAATGAGTAGGGGCACATTTTGGATAACAGCAGTATGGAGACCAAGTGGTATAGTTGAGAACCAACAAACTACCAAAGGGGCTTATTACTTTGGAGTCCATTTTCAATCCTAATGATTAGTTTAGGAAGGAGAAAGTAAACAAGTTAGTCAAGAGAGAAGATTCAGTGTCCATCTTAGTGGAAGAAGGCAAATCACTCCAAGTTGGTAAAGTGACAACTGAGAAAGAAAGGTATGATTTCATACAGCTTTGTCAAAAATTCTCTGATGTGTTTGCTTGGAGCTATGAAGATTTGAAAGGTTTCAATTTTGAGTTAGCTCAACACACCATTGAATTAGATCCAAGTACTAAACCCATCAGGAAAAAATAAAGGCTAGTCAATCCACACATGAAGCCTCTCATGAGAAAATAATTGAATAAGTTGATAGAGTCAAGAATTATGATCCCTATCAAGCATTCTAGTTGGGTGGCCAGCTTGGTTTCAGTTAGAAAGAAGAGTGGGGAAATCAGATTGTGTGTTGACTTCAGAGATTTGAATAGATCATCTCTCGAGGATCATTATCCACTTCCTTCTATGGATCATATTTTACAAGTTGTTGCTGGCTTTGAGAGGTTTTCATTACTTGATGGCTATTCAGGGTACAATCAGATCATGGTGAAAGAAGGGGATCACTTCAAGACAGCCTTTACAACCAAATGGGGAACTTATGCATACAGGAAGATGCCATTTGGGTTGTCCAGCACTGGAGCAACTGTCCAAAGGGAAATGGACATGGCGTTTAAGGATGTGATTAACAACATGGTGCTGATATATCTTGAAGATATCACTGTTTTTTCAAAAAATGCAGCAGACCATCTCTTTCATTTGAGACAAGTGTTCCAAAGGTGCAGAAGATTTGGAGTATCCTTGAATCCTAAAAAGTGTATTTTTCTAGCCCATGAAGGAAAGCTCCTTGGCCACATTATCTCCAAAGTAGGATTAGCAATTGATCCAGAAAGAGTTGAAGCCATAAAATCACTACCATTGCAAAGCCACAAGAAGGCCCTTCAAAGTTTCTTAGGGAGAATAAATTTTATAGCCCTAGTCAAGCCTATCACCAAGATGTTGAAGAAAAGAATGGATTTCAAACGGATAGCAGAAGGCAAGGAAATTTTTGAAGCAATCAAAGAATCCATCTCTCAAGCCCAAACTCTCACTAACCCAAATTTCTCCAAGGATTTCATCTTCTACGCATTTGGGGGTGATGATACTATTTTTGCAATTTTGGTACAACAGAAAAAAGACAATGAGGAGCAGCCAATTACTTTCTTCAACCAAATCCTGGAGGACTATGAGGTGAGATATTATTTCATTGAGAATAATATTCTTTTAGTAATCAGGATCTTGAAGAAATTCAAGCATCTAGTTTCAAACAACAAGGTTCAATTGTTGGTCTCTCATGTGGGAGTTAAGGACGTCCTCCTCAACAAAGACTTGAATGAAAAGAGGGCAGGTTGGATTACTCGTGTCATGGAGTATGACATTGAGATCAAAGTCACCAAGCTGGTCAGAGGAAAAAGGTTGTGTGAGCAGCTGGTCTTGAACAAACACAAGGAAGCATGCAATGAGGAGGAGGATGTTTTGGTGTTGCAAGACAGCCATGAGCAAGGAAGCACTCAAAAGTAAAATGATGGTGTCCTCACTCCTTGTTGGACCCAAGACATAAGACACTTCAGATTTTAGGATATCCCATACACCCTTGTTAATGGTATTTTGTTTAAAAAGGATGTGAATGGAGTGTTGTTGAGATGCATTGGTACAAATCAGATTCATAGGGTGCTGGAAGAGTTCCATGGTGGATCAGTTGGTGGTCATTTTTCACCGAGAGTGATAGCTCTAAAGATCACGAGGGTTGGCTATTATTGGCCCATGATTTTCAGTGATTGTTATGCATGGATCAAGAGGTGCAAGAATTGTGCATTCTTCACAGGTAAAGAGAGACTAGATGCCCTTCCATTGCATCCAATTTAAGTTGACTAGCCATTCATGCAATGGGGTTTGGACTTCATTGGAGTCATTACTCCAAATTCAAGCCAAGGGCACAAATGGCTCCTAACAGCAACATATTCCTTCACCAAAAGGACTGAAGCAGTAGCACTCAAGGAAGCAAATGAATCTAGCATCCTATACTTCTATGAGGGAATAGCAACTAGATTTGGCATACCTGCTACAATAATATCAGATAATACATTGGCATTCATTGGGTCCAAGGTGACTGAATGGGTGATCAAGAATGGGATCTACCTAAGTACTTCAGCAAACTATTACCCTTAGGGTAATGGCCAGGATGAATCTACCAACAAGAACTTATTAAGGATCATTAGGAGAACTCTTGATGAAAATAAGAGATCTTGGCATACTAAGTTGAAATCAGCCTTATGGCCTGATAGGATAACTCCTAAAATATCTATAGGTAACTCCCCATTCAAGCTTGTTTACGGAAGAGATACAATTCTTCCCATGTCACTTGAGTTGCCAACATTGGAACTCATGAAACAATTGGAGTTTTTGGAGTTTGGGCCCATGGAGGTTAGATATGCAGAATTGATAGAGCTCTAAGAAATCAAAAATTAGGCATCCCTAGCAATGGAGAAGGATCAAGCTTTCATCAAGAATACCTTTCAAAGGAAGGCCAAGGATAGATCTTTCCAAATTGGAGATCTAGTGTTAAAATGGGATGCAGACAGAGAAAAACCGGGAAGGCATTCAAAATTTGATGCCATTTGGAGTGGCCCATACATGGTCACAAAGTGTAAGGACAACAATGCCTTCCAATTGTCTTCATTGGATGGTGAAGAATTATAGATTCCATTCAATGGAATCCATCTGAAGCATTGTTACTGAAGGAAGTTATCCACCTTGTACATATTAGCTTAGGTTTTCATTCCTCCAAGTGCTTGTGCACATTGTTTTGTTGTAGATTAGATTTACTTTCCCTAAGTGCTTCGGCACAAGCTTGTTGTTCCTGGAAATGTGTTTTGCAGGCCTTACCCAAATAAGATGATGTTCCACCCTCCATCTTCCTCCTTGCATTGTTATGATTAGTTGGGGTACAAAGCAAATAATTTGATGACCCCATGCCCAATGGATTGCTTCAGGAAACTGGTAACTTCATCCAGCAGGCAGATGACCCCTCTGAGTCACCAAAATTGTTATCCAAAATGTTCCCCTTGCACATTTTGTGGCTAACTCCCTTCATTCTTCCCTCTCTTGTGCCTTAGTCATAATTTTTTCTTTTCAAGCACTCAAAACCCTTTGGAAATGACACCATTGGATAGATCTCTTTCTCATCTTTCCAGAAAAGTAAATTTTTCCTCCTAACTCCATGTATTTTTGAAGTTATCGCTCAGCGGAATTTTTGTGGGAAATTTTCCCCTGGAAGGCCTATAGCCAGTAAAATCATGCCATGTGTCTCAAGCTGGCAGAGGGCATAGGTAAACTTGGAAATTTTACCAAGTGATTCGGCAAGTTTTCAAAGGGAATAATTCACCCCGCAGGCCCGCCGGTGAATTGGATCATGCCACGTGTCCAAAGGGGGAAATTTTTGAAAAAATGACTAAGTGTTGGCGCCATGGAAAAATCTCCAGGAAAGGCCCGCACCCAACCACATTGTGCCACATGTTCTCAGTCCCCGGAACAGTGTAGCATGGAGGGAAACTTAAAATTTTGGCGAAGCGTTTCGGTAAAAGGGAAAGGAGAAGTTTTGGCCCGCCGCCTTGCCGACCAGTTAGAGATTGCCACGTGTCCCTAGGGTCAGATTGGTGAAGTGCGGGGGGAGATTGGGATTTTTTTTCCAAAGGCTAAAATGAAAAGAAAAAAAAAATCCCCAAGGGCCCGTGTCGAATGGGATGCTACCACGTGTCTCAGACCGGCGGAAGGCAGGGAAAATTTAGAAAATTTTCCCCGAAGCAAAACGAATGAAATTTACAAAGAAAAATTCCATCCCCTAAGCACGAGCCAATCAGATCGTGCCACGTTTCCATGTGCCAACAAAAAATTCAAGACAAGCCCACAGGATCTACCTAAGTACTTCATCAAACTATTACCCTTAGGGTAATGGCCAGGCTGAATCTACCAACAAGAACTTATTAAGGATCATTAGGAGAACTCTTGATGAAAATAAAAGATCTTGGCATACTAAATTGAAATCAGCCTTATGGGCTGATAGGATAACTCCTAAAAGATCTATAGGTAACTCCCCATTCAAGCTTGTTTATAGAAGAGAGGTAATTTTTCTCATGTCACTTGAGTTGCCAACATTGGAACTCATGAAACAGTTAGAGTTTTTGGAGTTTGGGCCCATGGAGGTTAGATATACATAATTGATGGAGCTCTAAGAAATCAAAAATTAGGCATCCCAAGCAATGGAGAAGGATCAAGCTTTCATCAAGAAGACCTTTGATAGGAATGCCAAGGATAGATCTTTCCAAGTTGGAGATCTAGTGTTAAAATGGGATGCAAACAGAGCAAAACCGGGAAGGCTTTCAAAATTTGATGCCATTTGGAGTGGCCCATACATGGTCACAAAGTGTAAGGACAACAATGCCTTCCAATTGTCTTCATTGGATGGTGAAGAGTTATAGATTCCATTCAATGGAATCCATATGAAGAATTGTTACTGAAGGAAGTTATCCGCCTTGTACATATTAGCTTAGGTTTTCATTCCTCCAAGTGCTTGTGCACATTATTTTGTTGTAGATTAGATTTACTTTCCCTAAGTGCTTTGGCACAAGCTTGTTGTTTCTGGAAATGTGTTTTGCAGGCCTTACCCAAATCAGATGATGTTCCACCCTCCATCTTTCTCCTTGCATTGTTATGATCAGTTGAGGTACAAAGCAAAGAATTTGATGACCCATGCCCAATGGATTACTTTAGGAAACTGGTAACTTCATCCAGAAGGCAGATGACCCCTCTGAGTCACCAAAATTGTTATCTAAAATGTTCCCCGTGCACATTTTGTGGCTAACTCCCTTCATTCTTCCCTCTCTTGTGCCTCAGTCATAATTGTTGCTTTTCAAGCACTCAAAACCATTTGGAAATGACACCATTGGATAGGTCTCTTTCTCATCTTTCCAGAAAAGTAAAGTTTTCCTCCTAACTCCATGTATTTTTGAAGTTATGGCTCAGCGGAATTTTGTGGGAAATTTTCCCCTGGAAGGCCTACAACCAGTAATATCATGCCACGTGTCTCAAACTGGCGGAGGGTGGAGGTAAACTTGGAAATTTTACCAAGTGATTCGGCAAGTTTTCAAAGGGAATAATTCACCCCGCAGGCCCGCCGGTGAATTGGATCATGCCACGTGTCCAAAGGGGGAAAAATTTGAAAAAATGACTAAGTGTTGGCGCCATGGAAAAATCTCTAGGAAAGGCCCGCACCCAACCACATTGCGTCACATGTTCTCAGTCCTCGGAACAGTGTAGCACGGAGGGAAACTTAAAATTTTGGCGAAGCGTTTTGGTTAAAGGGAAAGGAGAAGTTTTGGCACACCACCTTGCCGACCAGTCACAGATTGCCACGTGTCCCCTGGGTCAGATTGGTGAAGTGCGGGGGGAGATTGGGATTTTTTTTCCAAAGCCTAAAATGAAAAGAAAAATGTTTTCCCCAAGGGCCCATGTCGAATGGGATGCTGCCACGTGTCTCAGACCGGCGGAAGGCAGGGAAAATTTAGAAAATTTTCCCCGAAGCAAAACAAATGAAATTTGCAAAGAAAAATTCCATCCCCTAGCACGAGCCAATCAGATCATGCCACGTTTCCATGTGGCAACAAAAAATTCAAGACAAGCCCACAGGATCTACCTAAGTAATTCATCAAACTATTACCCTCAGGGTAATGGCCAGGCTGAATCTACCAACAAGAACTTATTAAGGATCATTAGGAGAACTCTTGATGAAAATCAAAGATCTTGGCATACTAAGTTGAAATCAGCCTTATGGGCTGATAGGATAACTCCTAAAAGATCTATAGGTAACTCCCCATTCAAGATTTTTTATGGAAGAGAGGCAATTTTTCCCATGTCACTAGAGTTGCCAACATTGGAACTCATGAAACAGTTGGAGTTGTTGGAGTTTGGGCCCATGGAGGTTAGATATACAGAATTGATGGAGCTCTAAGAAATAAAAAATTAGGCATCCCAAGCAATGGAGAAGGATCAAGCTTTCATCAAGAAGACCTTTGATAGGAAGGCCAAGGATAGATCTTTCCAAGTTGGAGATCTACTGTTAAAATGGGATGCAGACAGAGAAAATCTGGGAAGGAATTCAAAATTTGATGCCATTTGGAGTGGCCCATACATGATCACAAAGTGTAAGGACAACAATGCCTTCCAATTATCTTCATTGGATGGTGAAGAATTATAGATTCCATTCAATGGAATCCATCTGAAGCATTGTTAATGAAGGAAGTTATCCACCTTGTACATATTAGCTTAGGTTTTCATTCCTCCAAGTGCTTGTGCACATTGTTTTGTTGTAGATTAGATTTACTTTCCCTAAGTGCTTTGGCACAAGCTTGTTGTTCCTGGAAATGTGTTTTGCAGGCCTTACCCAAATCAGATGATGTTCCACCCTCCATCTTCCTCCTTGCATTGTTATTATCAGTTGGGGTACAAAGCAAAGAATTTGATGACCCCATGCCCAATGGATTGCTTCAGGCAACTGGTAACTTCATCCAGCAGGCAGATGACCCCTCTGAGTCACCAAAATTGTTATCCAAAATGTTCCCCTTGCACATTTTGTGGCTAACTCCCTTCATGCTTCCCTCTCTTGTGCCTCAGTCATAATTTTTTCTTTTCAAGCACTCAAAACCCTTTGGAAATGACACCATTGGATAGATCTCTTTCTCATCTTTCCAAAAAAGTAAAGTTTTCCTCCTAACTCCATGTATTTTTGAAGTTATGGCTCAGCAAAATTTTTGTGGGAAATTTTCCCCTGGAAGGCCTACAACCAGTAATATCATGCCACGTGTCTCAAACTGGCAGAGGGTGGAGATAAACTTGGAAATTTTACCAAGTGATTCGACAAGTTTTCAAAGGGAATAATTCACCTCGCAGGCCCGCCGGTGAATTGGATCATGCCACGTGTCCAAAGGGGGAAAATTTTGAAAAAATGACTAAGTGTTGATGCCATGGAAAAATCTCTAGGAAAGGCCCACACCCAACCACATTGCGCGACATGTTCTCAGTCCCCGGAACAGTGTAGCATGGAGGGAAACTTAAAATTTTGGTGAAACATTTTGGTAAAAGGGAAAGGAGAAGTTTTGGCCCGCCGCCTTGCCGACCAGTCAGAGATTGCCACGTGTCCCCGAGGTCAGATTGACAAAGTGCGGGGGGAGATTGGGATTTTTTTTCCAAAGGCTAAAATGAAAAGAAAAATGTTTTCCCCAAGGGTCCGTGTCGAATGGGATGCTGCCACGTGTCTCAGACCGGCAAAAGGCAGGGAAAATTTAGAAAATTTTCCCTGAAGAAAAACGAAGGAAATTTGCAAAGAAAAATTCCGTCCCCTAAGCACAAGCCAATCAAATCATGCCACGTTTCCATGTGGCAACAAAAAATTCAAGACAAGCCCACAGGAAAAATTCGAAGGTAAAATCCCGCATCCAATGGGGTCATGCCACGTGTCCAACGGGGAAAAATGTCCAAAATGGAGGAAAATAAAGTGCAGAAGGTCCGTGCCCAATCATCACGTGCCATGTGGCACTCGGAATGGTAGAGTGTGGGGATTTTCTAGGAAATTTTCCCAAATGCAAAAAGTGGAAAATTTCAAAAAAATTCACCCGCCAATCCATTTTGGCCCTGTTTTTCCCTAAAATTTCAAACGACCATATCTTTCAATCCAGAGCTCGGTTTTTTGCATTCTTTATATCAACGGAAAGCTGGTGAAATTATATTCAAGATTATGGGGCTAATTTTTGTATTTTGATGGATTTTGGAGAGATAAAATTGAAAAATGCCTCTGGCACGTGGTCATGAGCAGAAATGACATTTCATCCACTATTTTTAATGAAGAATGGCTTGCATTCTCTCCCAGCATGGTTGAAAATGTCAGGGAATGGACCTGTAAGGATGCCCATGCTGTTTTATTGCATTTTTTTTGTGGTTGAAGATCTCCCACATTTTCCCATGTTTCTCTCTCCTGGGGTCGCTTCTTGCACTGTAAATGCCAGATTTCACTCATTTTTTGAAAGGTGGAACATTTTTCATGTATTGCAGTCTCCCTCTTTCACCTTGGAAGTGATTTTGTGGAATATCATACCTTTTCCAATACTGCAACCTATTTTTTTGCCTCTCAGATGTTGTAATGCATGTGTTTTGGTAATGGAAATGACAATGTAGGCTCTGTGAATGAGTTTTAATCCTCTGTTTGTGTTGTTTGATTCATTTTTGACCTTCCATTACAGTTTATCTATTTGTACATGAAGTTTTGTTGCATTTCCATGATTTTTGTCAATCTGCAAAAGTGAAGAATGCTCACCACTCCTTTGGTGCATCACCTTACTAGCACTAGTTTCAATTTTTTTTTGCATTCTCTATCTTTGTCCTCTTTGAAATTTAGAGTAGGATTTTGAGCTTAAAACCTACATAACTTGCAAGTAATCCCCCTTATCAGAGGATTTGAGGAACCAGCCTCTAACCTGGAGATTCTTTTCTCATTTTTACAAGTCCCACACTTGGGGAAAAGATTCAATGTTGTGCAATCACACTGGATGTCCATCTCCGTTAAACATAAATCTGATCAACATCCAGGGGTGCTGATGATTTGTAACAACAATACCATGGCTTTATCCTAAGCTAGTTTTTATGTGTGTCTGAGGTACTTTTGAGCCTATTCTTTGTGGCCTTTATCTAGTTAATCCTACTTTACATGTGAAGTGTTTTCCTTTTTACATTCTTATCTAAAGCTCAGGGCATCTTCACATGTTTACTTTCTTAAAAATATGTGTGAGGTTTTTCCCTACTATATTCCCCATCTAACACTAGGGGCATCCATGTATCTTTTTCATAGCTTTAGAAAACTTCCTTAAAAACTTTAAACATTAATATAAATTTTTGGAAAATTTCAAAAACATTCAAATATGTTTCATAGAAAACTCAATGTGTGCATGTATACTGTGCTTAATGCTAAATCAAATGAAGCAAGAACTACCACCTAAAATAGTTCTACAATTTAGCTAAAACAAAGCATAAACACCATCATGATAAGAATTAAACAAGGGTTAGATGCTAGCATTCATCAATACAAACTTTGAAACTAACAATGCTAAATATCTAAACTCCTCTATTCTCTAACAACAAATAAATGAATGGACCTAAGTAAGCTCCATGGCTATCAAAATAGTTGTCCTTAATGCTCCAAGAACCAAGGAATGGGGGCTAATCAAAGTTGGGCTACAAGACCATTTTGACACCTCCCATATGACCCAAGCACTTTAAGAAAGAGGCTTAACTCTTCAAGATGATGAACTCTCAAAAGGGCAAGGTGCAAGCTCTTAGTCTCTTTGCTATATGCTTTTCATTTGCTCTCTTAGAAAGTTTAGGTGTAAGTAAAAAGGTAGGTGGAGGGCTCTTTATATAGCCCAAAGGATAAAGGATTCAACACATTCTCATGAATGTGGGATAAAGGTAAAAAATGATTAGGAATGGATAAGGTTGCTTTATTAAAGGTAACCTTACTTTAGAAAGGTTTAATACATGTTTAACAAGTCATGGGAGTTGGGGGGGATTTTAATTAATCAAAGGTGATTAATTAATAGGTAGATGTAAGCTTATAGAAGCTAATTAGAGGAATATTAGTACGATTTAGGCTATTATAAGGGAATTAAATCAATTAAATATTGATTTATTGGTTAAATGGAAGGGAAATATAATTAATTAATAATAATTAATTAGTCTAGGTAGAAGGGGTGATTAATTAATGGAAAGCCGTTAATTAGGGTATGTTAGTTGGATAGGTGACTTAATCAATTAGCGTAGTGTATACTTAATTAATGACAATAAGAGGGAATATGAGTGCTTTTGACAATGTGTCGTCAATTATGCGAGAAAGGTGATAATTAGCACAATTTAAGTATTTAAATTGCTTGGGTGTAATTATAGGTGTCTATAGAATGCCCCTCTTTGGGGTTTCCCAAGTGATTAGCCACTACTAAGATATTAGACAAATGATATTTTCCAAGACCCTGGAATAGTAGTGAGTGAGTCATGTATATATATGATTCCCTCGAGTGTTGAATTTAATCATTGAAGAACTCGAAAGTATGACTCAAAAAAGGTGATAAAAAAGACTCTAGAAGAATGGATACCAGGCATGATGTGGCCGAGGAGAGGGAGAATCAGGGGTGAAAGGACAAAAAGGTGTAGAAAAAATTATGGATGAGGGGACAATAATAGCCTAGGACGTCTAGCCGCTTCCATAATGGGTGGTAGTGTCCAATTTGATGTCTTACAAGATATCCACAGTCAACTACAAAGCTAGGTCCTACATGAAAAATCTAAGTGTCCAAAATTAAAGTAGATCATTCCATGAAAATAAAATAATACGAACAGTGTGGTCCAAAGATAAAAGTACCAATTAAAGTGTAAGATAGGTGTTATTAATGCAATGTAGTCTTCTTACTTAGGAATCATGCTCATATAACAGGGATATACTTAAGTACGGACACACATATGTAACCCATACAACGTGTCATGATTTCAGTTGTATATAATGTCCAATTGTTATGCTACCCGTGTCAAATATAATAGATTACACATGCTCCTGATTTATGACAAGGGTTATAAATGATGCCCCATGTAAACTATTCTTGTATTATGCGATTTCATAAATCGACACGGGATCCATGAACATTATTTGCATTGCATAATTATATTATAGCACCAGGCAGCCATAAATGTGCCCCTCTTTTACAGACATAGCAAGCAGCTAGCTATAGTAAAATGGTTGATCAATCCAGTGATCCACGAATCGTAATTTTATCCAGGGAATATGTAAGAAACAAAACCAACATGATTTATTTTTAAAGATACCATGAAGTAAGACATTAAATTTCAGCCGTAACAAGTATGTAACAAAAGTTTTATCAAAGATAGTTTTACTTGATAACATCCATTATCTTTGAAAAATAAATCATGCCTTACAATTGTTACATGCTTATGATAAAGATCAACCTCCATTGTATCATATTCTATGGCATGTCAATTTCCCATCCATCCATGTATCTATTGTATACATCCATCCAGTTGTCTGAAACAGATTTTCTATTCATTTTGCACCTCTGGTCATCCCAGACCCATTTTCTACCAACCATTATGTTTGCTCACTGACCCACACTAATCTACCGTTTTTGACCCCATCTGAAACAATTTTCTATTATTTACCCTTGTGTTTTCTCAAACAATTTTCTATTGCATCCTTTATGTTTTCCCACTATTTCAGACCTTATTGTAGGTTCCTGTTTATCACTCCAGTGTTGCATCAGCTCCAAATGCAGGTAACCATTAGAACTTGCATATATGCATTTTTCATCATTTTTTTGTTCAACTTCTCCCAGGTCATTGTTGACTGGCCCTTATGAAAAAGAAGGTGAAGTCGTTGAGTTGCCACCAGCGTAAGATGGGAAATAACGAAAGACCACGTCCCTTACAGATCGAATAGAAGAAGGCAAAGCCGGATCAAGGTTGGACTAGATGGTGTGCACAAGGAAACTCGAAGGTAGAACCAGGTCCAGGACAAAGACAACTACCCTTCTAATATAGAATGCTTGTGAACAACGAATCCTCCCGAGGCACCGGAAACCAGTTTTCACCCAAGGAATTGTCCAAAGTGCCACAATTGCGTGGTTTTCACTAGTGGACGACCTTTTTTCTCTTTTTCTTTTTTCTTTTTTCTTTTTTATTTTTTTTTTTATTTTTATGTTTTTATTTTTTTTGTGATTTTTATGACTTTCTTGTGCCATGTTTAGGCATAAAACCTCTTAAGATGCATGGCATTCATGGGCTCCCGGAGCTCATCACCATTGGGGTGAGCTAACTTGTATGCCCCTGTTGCATACTTGGCAACTATGACATAGGGTCCTAACCAGTGTGGTTCGAACTTCCCTTTCTTTTCTCACTCTGCTCTGGTGTTGAACTGGTTCTCCTTCATAACTAAATCACCCACCTCAAACTGGCGAGGGATGATTCTCTTGTTATAGTTGCAGGAGATTCTGTGTTGATATACTTTCAGGTGATTAAGAGTGCGAATGCGCCTCTCATCCAGGAGCTCTAACTCATCCAATCTTGCCACTCGGTAATCTTCATCCTTATCCAAATAGTCCCGAAGAGAAATTCGCAGGGATGGGAGTTCAATCTCTAAAGGGATGATAGATTATGTCCCGAACACGAGGGAATATGGCGTCAGACCCGTAGGAGTACGAATTGATGTTTGGTAGGCCCAGAGGGCTGGGTGGATTTGTAGGTGTTAGTTTCGACCAGTTTTGCTAACCATCTTCTCCATTATCCTTACCAAAGTCTTGTTTGTTGCCTCAGCTTGTCCATTACCCTGAGGGTAATATGGTGTGGACCATTTCAATATGATTTGGAACCATTGGCAAAGACCTTTCACAGTTTTGTTCTTAAATGAATTCCCATTATCTGTGATAATGGCTGCAGGGATACCATATCGGCAAATAATGTGATTCATGATGAATTTAGAAATCTGTGCTCCTATGACATAGGTTAAAGGGACAGCCTCCACCCATTTTGTAAAGTATTCTATAGCTGTGATGATATGTGTATGACCATCAGATGAGGTAGGATTAAGCTTCCCTATTAAATCAAGTCCCCACTTGGAGAATGGCCACAGGGTAGTGATTGGTTGCAATGGTTGCGATGGAGCATGGATGAAATTTCCATACTTTTGGCATAGCACACATTTTCTAACATAATTACAACAATCAGTTTCCATGGTAGGCCAATAGTAACCTACTCTTAACAGTTTCTTAGCCAAGACCATTCCATTTGTATGTGCTCCACATACTCCTTCGTGTACTTCTTTAATTGCCTGGATTGACTCCGGCACATCCAGACAATGTAACAGATTCCCATTGTAGCCATGACGATAAAGTGTACCTCCTAACAGGGTGTAACGGGCTATCTGGCGAATTAGGCTCTACTTTTCAGAGCAGGAGATTTCGAGAGGGAATGTATTGTCCTTAAGATAGGTGAAAATGGGTTCATACCATGGTGAATGGGGACCAACAACCTCACAAGCCAAGCAAGATTCTAGCATGTCATACACGGGTTGGCGTAGATTTTCTACGAAGAATGGCATATCATTGTTCCCTAGAAGAATACAAAGCACAGATCCCACCGTTTCCATAGCATCTGCCGATCTATTCTACGCTCTTGGGATTTTCTCAAAGGTAATGCGCACAAAATACTCCTTCAGAGTTTCCACCAACTTCTTATAAGGTATGAGCTTCTCATCCTTAACTTTATACTCATCATTAACCTGTTTGATGATTAGCTGTGAATCACCTACAACCTTCACATGTTGAATATTCCACTTGATGGCTAGCTTCATCCCTGCAATGAGTGCTTCATATTCCGCAATGTTGTTTGTGCAAGGGAAGGCTAGGCGGAAAGCCTGTAGTATAGGATCACCTGAAGGAGTAATAAGGACCACTCCTGCACCTGAACCATGAAACATAAAAGATCCATTAAAATGTATCTGCCATACGACAAATTCTTCAATGTAGAGCAAAGATGCATCTGGCAGATCCAGACTCAAAGGTTTTTTGCTTTGCAAAGGTGCTTCCGCTAGCTGGTCAGCAAGTACTTGTCCTTTAATTGATTTTTGATGGACAAATTCTATATCAAACTCACTGAGTAAAATGATCCAATTAGCCATTCTCCCTGTGAGGGCGGGTTTGGACAAAAAATACTTGAGTGGGTCAACCTTGGATATGAGCTTGGTCTTAGTATTTAACAGGTAATGGCGAATTTTCTGAAAGGTAAAAACAACAGCCAAGCAAGCCTTCTCAATCTGAGGATAATTACGTTCATAGGCGATGAGGGTGTGACTTAGATAGTACACTGCTTTCTCTTTATGGCTAAGGTCATATTGGGTGAGCACTGCACCAATAGCATATTGCATAGCGGAAATATAGAGCAAAAGTGGTTCTCCCAGAGTGGGAGGCATGAGGACAGGTGGATTAGCCAGGTAATGTTTAAGCAAAGCAAAGGCTTGTTTTTGCTCAGGTCCCCAAATGAAAGTGATGTCCTTCTTAAGCAAATCAGTGAATGAGTGACATTTATCTGCAAGCTGGGAGATAAAGCGATGAATGGCTTGAATTTTCCCTTGCAAGCTACGTAGTTGCTTGATATTCTCAGGTGGAGGCATTTCTGTGATGGCAGATACTTTAGTAAGGTCTACCTCAATACCTTGTCTTGACACGATGAAGCCTAATAGTTTCCTAGATAGCACACCAAAGACACACTTCTTTGGATTTATCCTGACTTTGTATTCACGTAGGCGTTCAAAGATACGCCGCAAAATGATAGGATGTTCCTCTCTTGTTTTGGACTTTCCCAGTATGTTGTCTACAAAGTCTTCCATGATGCCATGAATCATATCGTGAAATATTACTGTCAAGGCCCACTAATAAGTTGCTTCCACATTCTTAAGGCCGAATGGCATCACCTGATAACAGAAGGTGCCCCAAGGAGTTGTGAAAGTTGTTTTGTGTTGGTCTTCCTCGGTGATCTTAATTTGATTATAACCCGAAAAGCCATCCATAAGTGATAGCATTTCATACCCTGCGGTTGAGTCAACAATCATGTCAATGTTGGGCAATGGAAAGTCATCTTTAGGGCAAGCTTTATTGATGTCCCTAAAATCTGTACAAATTCAGATACCTATAGGTTTCTTCTGGACAGGAACAATATTCGATATCCATTCAGAATAATCAATTGGCCTGATGAATCCTACTGCAAGCAACCTTTCCAACTCTTCTTTAACTAACAAGGCCACTCTTGGGTGCATCTTTCGAAGCTTCTGTTTGATAGGCTTAGTGTCTGCGTTCACAACCAAGTTATGCATGACCAAAGTTGGATCTAAGCCGGGCATGTCTTTGTAAGACCATGCGAACACATCAATAAACTCTCACAGTAGCATAGTGAACGTCTTTTGTTCTCTGGCTGAGAGTGATGCTCCCAATTTTACTATCTTGGGATCTTCTTCAGTACCAATATTGACATCAATGGTTTCTTCAACTAACAATTTTGATAAATCCTCCATACGCGTGGGATCGGGAGGTAGGTTGAGATATTCATCCAAGGATGTCTCTACGAGATTTTCATCCTTGGCATGGTCACTTTGTTTGTCCTTTGATTTTCTTATTTGTTTGTCAGCCAATGCCTCAAAGAGGTTTTCATTGTGTGACTTGGACTTTGATTTTTTTCGAGGCTTTTCTTTAGAACTCTTGCCCTCACTTTTCTTTAAATTTTGCTGACCACAAAGTTCAGCCTCCTCACCGAAGTAGGCGTAGGTGTCTAATTCGATAAAGAAACCCTTCTTGTGATCTCCAATGGGAATTGTATCCATTATGCCCATGAACTCTGCAATAGCCTCGTCATTCTCGAATAAATCTAGTGGCACGTGATGTTGTTGGTCCCATTCAACAAGGGAGGGGTATACAAGGTCAAGGGTTGGTTCATTGGGGGTGATGGTTAGGACATCATTATTCATGAAAATGTTCGTGGAGGCCAGATCCTCATATTGGCTACAACAGGAATCCGTATCGCTGTCTAGATAATAGGAGCTATCCTCATGCTCAAAACAAGTCGCATCTTGATCATTGGGGTGTGCTCCATAAGGGTGAATCCCAATGCCATATCTTTCTGTTTTGAAAATGTGGAAGAGGGACTGATTCTCTTTGTCCTTGTTCATTCCTCCCACGTCCTAGGCCTTTGTAGCCCATGGAGTACATCATTCTGCTAGATTTTTCATATTCTGGGGTTTGATAACAAGATGGCTGAGTGTCCTCAGGGACCCAAGTAGTAGGTGGATCAAGTAATTTTTTCTCAGCTAACAAGCCTCCAGGTAGGAACGACCCAATAGTATGTTCCTCTCTAGGTCTCCTGAAGCGGTAGTTGGGTCAACCTCTAGTCTTGGGTGACAAGGAGAGGTCAGAAACCAAGAGCGCTTGTTGTACATTATACTCCCCACAGCCATATTCCAAAATTTTCATCTCCCATGAATTAAATGGAGATGTTGAAGTAGATGCCCCATGAGTGCAAGAACTTAGAGAATTTGAATCTACTCGAGATTCTATGGCCTCAGAATGAAGAGGGACAGCTATATCTATGGAGGGACATGCGTATGTACCCTTTCGTGTAAAGCTATTAAGAGCTCTACAATGAGCAAAGGGCTCTGAGTCTCCTGGTATTGTTATTATATGTCCCTCATGCTTCAGCTTGATGCATTAATGAAATGTTGATGGCACTACTTGCATGGCATGGATCCATGGTCGGCCTAGAAGCATATTATATGGAAGTTCCAAGTCTAAGACGTGAAACTTTGCTTGATGGCAAGTGGGGCCCGCCTCCATGGGCAGCGTAATGGTGCCTGCTGACTCTCTTTCCACGTTTTCGTATGCGGTGATAGTGATGATATGGGACTCAAGATCTGCCTCTGTATGTCCCAATTGTTTGACCAACTTAAGCTTGCAGATATTCAATCCCGATCCATTGTCCCCAAGCACCCGTTTAATTTTCCTACGGGTGACAACTACCTCAATGTATAAGGGAAGATTATCTGTAGGATTCTCAGTAGGGACCTCCCTATGGTTGAAAGTGAGATGCTCACTAGGTGCAATATTTGCCACCGCAGCTTGAAGGTATGCAGGATCGACTTCTAAAGGCATTCCCGACCCCTGAAGAGTTTGATACAAAATTTCCTTATGTACATTGGATATCTTGAGAAGATCTAAGATCGAGATCTTAGCAGGTGTCTTCTCAAGTTGTTCTAAAAGGTTATATTTACCAGTTTGCGGGGTCAACAGAGAGGGTTCTAGAATCACGAGGCGGGAAGGCCTTGTTACCGTAGCACAGTCCTTTCCCTTGATCTAGATGGTATTGACACGGTCAGCAGGGGAGTGAATACATCTGATAAGTGAATCGCAATGATTGTTATCTCTCTTGGTATATAAGTAGTTCGTGGCTTTATATGTTTGGGATGACTCTCCCCGATCCGGTTTTGCCTTTTCCGACTTATCATGCTTGGGGAATGGTTCCTTATAAATCCCCATTTTCTCGTTAGGTGTTTGCATGTGGCTAGGGTTATCCACCTCTATCTCCCCGTTGTCAATGAGGTCTTGAATATAGTGGCGAAGTCACAAACATTTGTCTGTTTTATGACCTTTAACGCGATGCATTTCACAGTATTCATGCTCCTTATACCATGAAGGTTTAGGAGTGTTGTCATCGAACGGTTGTGTTGTAGGATAGGTCATCATGTGGGCCGCATCCAACTGTTTTAGTATGACAGACAACGGCTCATTGAGGGAGGTGAATGTTCTTCGCTTTGGTGGTGGTTGAATTGGGCCCTTGGTCAGTTTAAAATTTTGACTGCTTTGGACTGTTTGAACACGTTTGGAATCAGTCATTCCGTCTCCCACCATGTTTTTGTTTTTGTTAAAGATCTTTGGGTTTTCAGCGGGTTTGACACTTTGGTTGTCTTTAGATTGGGTTTTGAGGGTGCCTTTGGCAATGAGAGCCTTTTCTATTTGAATCCCTTTCTCAATAACCTCCTCAAAGGTGTGGACACAATGCATTTGGAGGTGGAAAGCTATATCTGGGTTGAGATTAGGGACGAAAATACTGACTAGCTGCTTCTCAGGGAAAGCGCAAGGGAAGCGACTAGCTATCCCTCTCCATCGTTGGAGGAAGATGGCGAAGGTCTCATTTGGGCATTGTTTTGTGCCACACAAGTCTGCCATGGTGACGTCACTCTCTATGTTATATGAGAAATGACGCATGAATCTTTCCGCCAATTCTGGCCAGGTGAAAATTGATCCTCGTGGCAAGCGCGTAAACCATTCTAATGCTTGACCTCCGAGACTCTTAGGAAAAATTCTGATGAGGTAATTATCACTATAAGACACCTCTTGACATGCCATGTAGAAATCTTTAACATGATCCCTTGGGTCTCCCTTTCCTTTGTATTTGTCGAACTTTGGCATATCAAATTTCTTTGGAAAGGGTTAAAGGGTCATTTTCTTGTCAAAAGGATAGAGGCATAGTTATTCATATTGGTATTTCCTAATACTCCCTATATTGCTTTCTTGTATGCTTGCAAGTGTTGCTTTCATATATTGTACTTCTTGTGCAAGCAATTGTTCTTTAGTGGGAGAAATGGGGATGTGTACATGATGATACCCTGTGTCTTCTTCTCCTTGGTTTTCTCGATGGAGTTCGTGGATCCTAAACTTAGGCTTTGACTTTTGAACGTTCTTGTTTATGTCTTTCTGTACTTGGAAAGTAAGCAAAGCTAGTTGTCGGCTTAAGTTACTGAGTTGTTGTTGGATTGTGACTTGGTTTGTGTCTTCTTCTTCTAAAGGTTCTTCCCCTATCTCCCCTATCTCATGTTCTATCTTTTTTCTTCGTGGCACTTTGATGAGGGGTATTCTATGCCCTACCACTTTCTCATTTTCTGTGTAAGAAGTGGAAGCATGCCCACCTGTTAAAATATCTTCCATATTGATAAGGGGGGATTCTTCCTTAGTAGTGTCATTTGTAGGTAATATTGGTTCATTTTCGGTGGGCAATTTATCCCCTAATTCCATGACCCGTGCCAAAACTCTATCTTTATTTCTAAGGAGAAACTCATCTAGTAGAGTGGGGTCAAAATCAAATTTTGCGTGTGGTGATTCTAATTCATTTCCACTATGGTCGACCATTTCTTCTATTTCCTTTTCTACAGAAAATAGTGGTCCTAGATCGTGTCCGATAAATGGGTTTGACCCTTGTTTGTTAGAGGTTTCCCAAGCTTGCGCCTGTTGTTCCTCATATGTTTGTTTCTTTAAACCTAGACACATCTTAGGAGCCATGTTTTCGTGATAAGTTTCACTAAGGTAAGTTGTAGATTTGTTCAAAATTCAATGACTACCCCTAAGTGAAACACAAGATGTACGTGTTAAGAGTAAATTAACAGTGTGAGAATACCAATGTGATAGAATGATAAAGTCACCAATGAAACAATCATTTGGTATCAAAACTTAATCAAATGAAGTACCTCCTAGATTACGTTTTAAAGTAATTTACGACGTCAGATGATTAACAAGATGTCTCCACTTATGCCAAGTTCAAAGGAATGAACAAGACGTAAGTAAATACATGAAGTTAAATGCGATCTCCCAATCAAGATATACGATGAGCAATCTCAAGTTTGATTAAGACCTATATCTCAAAAAGTGTCAATTACGATTTGTGAATGACACAACAATATCACCAAGATATGTTAACCCACTTTGCAAGAAAGTGGAGTATTGATATCAAGGTGTTATTGATATAACACGCACAAATGGTAGTTCCTAACACTTTTTGAAATCGAGGTAATAATAAAACTCAACAAAAAAAATCTCAAAGTATAGCTAGGAATAGTTAAGAATGTGTGCAGCGTAACCATACAATATAGGTATTTATGTCGAGTTTACAAGAAACAAGACGTAAATATCGAAATTGTAATGATACGAGACAAACAAACTAACTCCTCTTATGGAAGTCTGCAATGATGAACCATGCCTAACTACAATGATGATCTTGACGTGGGTATCAAGATCACAATGGCTACCAAATGACGTGAAAACGCCTCCACTCACTTTAGACGTTTAACTAACCCAGCCGCAAACATGGATGGGCATAAACGGACATAAAAGTGAGAGAAACAGTCGAATGGCAACACAAAGGTAATCACACCTCTTTTGATCAACAAAGTGTCAAAATAATATGAAGGAAATAAATCAAGAAAAAATGACAAAAAATGCTAGTCTCACTTCGGCAGAGTTTTGCCTTGCCCTAAGGCAAGTAAAAACTAGGCGAAAGTAATACATCACACATTTCTCAAAAAGAAGGTTCACAACTCAACACTGTTTTAAAGTGGTCAAAGTGGGCTCCTGGCCAAAGTATATTCTCCTAGGTGGTTCTCTCACCCTAGGTGTTACAAAGTTATCACGAGCGAGCGTGATTTACCCAAAAAGTCATACTGACTAGTTTGGGAGTATCTCGGCTTTACTTTACCCCCTTCAAGAATAGTAGGAAACTAGTGCGTCTACGTGTACTATCACTGGGGTCGCCACAACGGACAACCTGTAACTCTATCTCACAAAGGAATCACTAGTCAAGTAGGTAGTGCGGAGCACTTCCCGTTTCATCCACAAGGTTCCCTCTTGCGTGGACTACTTTGGGATTCCTTGAACCACCCCCATTGTTGTAGCTTAAGGTGTTATGCCAAAGGGGTTATGTTCCAGTTGAGCGGAGAGGGACGTACCCTTTTCCAAAACCTGCAATACAGTGTTTTGAATATGTTGTTCTTTTTATCTTGTTTAATTAGGCGTGGTTTGCTTGAACACCTTTTGGCAACCTGTATAACAACTGTATTAGTAGTTTTTGATTTCATCTTGATTCCTCCTTTCTTTGACAAGTGTTTTTAGGTCCTGCACTCAAGCGTTAGTAGTTCTCCAAGAAAATCACATTATTTAATAGAGGATTAAGAGTTGCTTTTGATTCTCAAGATCATCCAAGGATGCAAGAGAAGAGCATACACAACAAATAATCCAACTAAAAAGTAAAGAAAATCTTTTCGATCAATGAACCATACAAAATTCTTGATAAATGTTCATTCCCTTTAAACCAAAAGTGAAAGATGAAGTTTCCAATTTACCAAATGTTATAAAATGAAGACTAAAGTTACTTTTGATTCTCAAGATCACCTTAAGGTGAAATAGAAGAGCATACACAAACTTTATCCCAACTATATAGAAATGGAAAACTTTAAATCAAAGAACCATTGAAAAATGCTTTGTAAAAGGTTCATTCCCTTAAGCAAAATGAATAATCAAGTTTCCAAGTTTAATCCCAATGTTAACAATATAGAGATCAAAGTTGTTTTTGATTCTCAAGATCAAAAAAATGTGCAAGAGAAGAGCATACACACGCTTTGGTATAAATCGAGTAAGCATGGAAATACAACATTCATCAAAACATTAGACATGTTAGAAAATGACCAGTTTTAAACTAACAGAAAAACCTACAATTTCTATAATTATAAATCTTGAATTTATGTTTTCATTATATAGTTAACTTCAATACCTTTCCACCGCAAAAAAAATGGAGTCATTTTGAGTTCGGGAGAAAAATTTATGGCCTTCAGAAGATGGGTTACGCATATGCTCTTATGCTCATGGGTATGCACTTGACATGCACTCAAAAAATGTCAAAAAAAACGTCCCTTAATATGCAAAATGGGTAAATTTTTCCAACCAAGATTCAATTTTGACAACAACCCATCACATTAATATATGAATAGAAGACTCAACGCTATCAAACATTAACATACATGCTCAAGAATTTAAGATTTTCAAGAAATTGACAAAACTAGCATGTAGAATGATGAAAAAGTAAGCTCTAAAAATGAAAACATGATGAAATCTTGAAATTTTCTCCCCAACATTAAATTTTGACAGCAACCCACCACATTAATATGTAAATATAAGACTCAGCACTATCAAACACTAACATATATGCTCAAGAATTGAAAATTTTCAAGAAATTGACAAAACTAGCATGTAAAATGATGAAAAAGTAAGCTCTAAAAATGAAAACATGATGAAATCTTGAAATTTTCTCACCAAGATTAAGTTTTGACAGCAACCCACCACATTAATATGTAAATAGAAGACGCGTCACTATCAAACACTAACCTACATGCTCAAGAATTGAAAATTTTCAAGAAATTGACAAAACTAGCATGTAAAATGTGGAAAAAGTAAGCTCTAAAAAATGAAAACATGGAGAAATCTTGAAATTTTCCCCTCAACTCCAATTTTGACAGCACTTCACCTCCTTCATACCTACAAGGAAGACCCAACACATGCAAACTCAACAAAACATGTTAAAAAAACAAGTTAGATCAACATGTGTAAAAGAGGGTTAGTAACCAAAAATAAAACTTAACTACAAAAACTTGAAATTAAGTGCAAAGGACAATGGAGTAAGTCCCACCAGGCGTGCCAAATGTGTGCATGTATACTTTTCTTAATGCTAAATCAAATGAAGCAAGAACTACCACATAAAATAGTTCTACAATTTAGCTAAAACAAAGCATAAACACCATCATGATAAGAATTAAACAAGGGTTAGATGCTAGCATTCATCAATACAAACTTTGAAACTAACAATGTTAAATATCTACACTCCTCTATTCTATAACAAAAAATAAATGAATGGACCTAAGTAAGCTCCATGGCTATCAAAATAGTTGTCCTTAATGCTCCAAGAACCTAGGAATGGGGGCTAATCAAAGTTGGGCTACAAGACCCTTTTGACACCTCCCATATGACCCAAGCACTTTAAAAAAGAGGCTTAAATCTTCAAGATGATGAACTCTCAAAAGGGCAAGGTGCAAGCTCTTAGTCTCTTTGCTATATGCTTTGCATTTTCTCTCTTAGAAATTTTAGGTGTAAGTAAAAAGGTAGGTGGAGGGCTCTTTATATAGCCCAAAGGATAAAGGATTCAACACATTCTCATGAATGTGGGATAAAGGTAAAACATGATTAGGAATGGATAAGGTTTCTTTATTAAAGGTAACCTTACTTTAGAAGGGTTTAATACATGTTTAACAAGTCATGGGAGTTGGGGGGGATTTTAATTAATCAAAGGTGATTAATTAATAGGTGGATGTAAGCTTATAGAAGCTAATTAGAGGAATATTAGTACGATTTAGGCTATTATAAGGGGATTAAATCAATTAAATATTGATTTATTGGTTAAATGGAAGGGAAAACTAATTAATTAATAATAATTAATTAGTCTAGGTAGAAGGGGTGATTTATTAACGGAAGGTCGTTAATTAGGGTATTTGTTGGATAAGCAACTTAATTAATTAGCTTAGTGTAATTAATTAATGATGATATGAGGGAAAATGAGTGCCTTTGACGATATGTCATTGATTTGCGAGAAAGGGGATAATTAGCACAATTTAAGTATTTAAATTGCTTGGGCATAATTATAGGTGTCTACACTAAAAAACAATACAACATTATATCAAGAAAATACATAAACAACATAAAACATTTCAAAATTGTCCCACAAAAAAGTAGTATTTGTTGTTTTAGTTGTTTTTTCATGCATGGTTTTTTTTGTTTAGTTCTTTTCGTGTTGTATGATTTTATAATGACTCATTTTTTATTTTCTTACATAGATTAAGTCTTACTTAAATCTGGTGTGAATTTCATTAGATTAGCTATATTTGCATGCTTGTACATATTTGTGATTAGAGTACATTTGATTAACTTTTACTTGTTATTGGTTTTACTTGTACAGTTTGTTATTGTTTCATATCATCTATCATATATCATCTATCATTTATCATCCATCACCCATCACCCATCACCCATCACCCATCACCCATCACCCATCACCCATCACTATCATCAATCATCTATCATCTATCCTCTATCATCACATATCAATAAATTCTAAGCTACATCATCAGGAAAATGAAAATTACATATTTATGTTAAGCTAAAATCATATAATATCATCAAAGAGTGGAAAGACAAATTATTTGTATCCCCCTGTTCATAGACCATAATAAAAATATCGGCTAAACGTCATAACTCATACAACACAAGGTGATATCATAAACATGTTATCTCATAAAAACAACATGCAATATAATCTAATTCCATCATCATCATATATTTGTATCAAATTTTAATGTCCATATACAAAAAAATGTCTCAATATATATCAGATACAAGGTATGCCACCATGGGCATGGATCAAAAATATGCATTCATCTTGAGGATTTAAAAAAAAAAATACATACACATTCATACAAAAATTCTCCTTCGTCATGAGGCATACATCAAAAATAGTACATAAATAAAGAGTCATGGATGACTCTCACCAACACTAGGACTACCTAGCTTAATACTCAAGCTGGCCTATCTCAAGAAGGGTGGTGGCACTGGTACTAATCTGGTAGACCTATATGGCATGTGTGACCTTGATTTGGATTTGATACCTATGGTCTAACTATAAGGGGCTGCCCTCTATCCCTTTGGAATGGTCACATGATATAGACCCCTATAATGAACTGCCTCACCTAAATAAGTTGCAAAGCCATATACTAAGTCTCTGGTACCATATATCTCAGTTGCGCATTAAAGAGCATCATGTTCTCCTGTAATATGGGCTATATCCACCCCCATCTATGTCGTAAGTTAATCCCAGGAATATATGGCTTGATCTCTCTCTCAACTCTAGCCTAGTTCATGGTTACTTGTTGTAACTATTTGTATAGATATTATACCATAATGCATTCTATAATACCCCACCTAATGGTCATGGCCATCTGTACCTATAGCGTAACCACTGATGGCCCATCTTCTCCTAGAATGATCCTAAGTCTAGGCACTGGTATCTGTAGTCCTCTCTATTATGATCTAGGTGGTGAGCCCCATCCCCCACCTACAAAATATGGGGGTGATCCCCACCCATCCCGTACATCTCCCCCATTCCCACTGGATGCAAGGTTTGGACTCATTACTCGCAATGGTGAAATTGGAACCTGTACCATAGGCACCTATTGTACTTACACCTGTACACCCTGTATAAGAACTTGCTAAATAATGGGAACCTGATGTGCCTATGCCTATGCCTATTTTTGTAATGGTTGTTGTTGGGGAGGACCCTGTGGGGCTGGTACTTGTACATGTACCTATATCCATGGACCCTAGCCCAGAGTCTGTAAAGTTTCATCTACCTTGGGTTTTCCTAATCTGGTCTGATCTCTCAATATCTATCCATGTAAACCATGTGCTACTGCAGCTATACATGCATCTATCATAGCCTGTGGGATCATAATTCGTAGAGGACATATTGTCACATACCGAGGCCTATAATCTAGCATGGTCCCAAGGTCTACCACATATGGATATGTAACCCATTGTTGTTGGACAACAAAACTGAAGTTATCTCAAGCTCACCACAATCTAATATGTGGAACGAAATCAAATTTCTTACATGTCTTATACACGTACCACATGTCATCTCTGGGTATGCCCTAGATTTGGCCTAGCTATCATTTTATTTTTTCAACATGATACCACTCTCTGATATAAATAGAGCTACCAATAATAAATTGATCAACCTCTGTGGTGTTGAGCTCTATACCATCATCATGCCACTGATATAGTCTGTAAGGATGCCAAGTTATCATGTGGAGATGTAAATTATCAAAGGAACATCTACAAAAGGTAGTGTCACCCATATGTGCTCTCACATCCTTACCCACTAGGTCCCACCCCATGTAGGAGAGTTCATCTAGAGCCTTAACTCATAGTACTCCTAGTGGGCCCCCTATCGCAATGTGGTCCCACACCCAAATCTATAGTAGAGTGGCTGGTCCTATGTTCCTCTGACCTTCGTAGGAAATCAAATGAAGATGCCAATACAAGTGGGCCAATATACACTGACCCCAGCAGAAGACCTCTCCATCCATGATCATGTGCACTACTCCTGTCAGATCAAGTGGGAAGTGCATGTTAGTTTTGTCAGGAAGTAAATAGTTACTGATTAGAGCCATCATGTATACAGGTATACAGGAAATCCATCGATCCTCAAATCATATGTATAACTAGGAGCATCGCCATAACCCTACTAGGGAATGTCCTATCGTAAAAACATATCCAAAATGCAATCTAAGATCTGGGTGCGATCGTCATCATATGTCACTAAGTTTCCCTAAATTAGAATTATGAGGATCTGATATACATCCTCTAGTGCCATAGTCATCTCACCTAGTCGGTAGTCTAAAATGGTATAGATCTCGCTCTGCCACCGCTTCTGCTACTAACGCATTCAAGGAGGGCGTGATCCAGTCATAATGTGAGGCAGTATGTGCAATATAATCAGAGGCTTGTAGCCTCTAATGTGGCAGTAAGAAAAATCTGACTCTCACTATGAAGAATGTCTGCACATAGTCCCTGAAGGCATCCATGCCGCTCTCGCATACCTCCAAATTGCATAACTATCACCTGTAATATTATGCACAAGACACTTGATTAACATAATTTATTCTCATAACATCTTCTGAAGGTTTTTTAATTACTTCTACATTCTCCTATATTCATCCCTAAGTTTTTCTTAAAAAAATTCCAATCTCCTCTATCAAACATTTCCTACAGCCTAAGATTCTGCACTATCACACCCCTTTTGGCACTAGCACAAGCCTGCACTAGCACACACCTTCATGCTTACACACACCTATTTTTGCAATACCGCAAGCCTACGCTAGCACAAGCCCATTTTCTCACTGATAATTTCTCACCTAGTTTTACACTTACAAGAGCCCCATTTGACCTAGACCCTAGTTCTACACTTAGACGTAACCTAGTTTTTGCGCCATAGCGTGTGACCCTTTGATGCTAAGTTCACACCCTAGCCACTAGCGCACCCTAGGGTTTTTGTTAGCACGACCCCACATTTTTCCCTAGCTAAAATGTGTCATAAATGCACTCAATTTTTTTGTAAATGTTTACATACCAGTTTTGGCCTGTTCGAAGGATTCTTTGCATACTCTCATAATTTTTCCAAATGATGTCTATAGTTCTGAACTCAATCCATTTATCTCCAAGGTTAGAGAAAAACCCTCACCAAATCTCAACATGGTCTGGTAACAATAACTAGTCACAATGGATTTTACCCTCCCAACCTGCTATTTATATTCGTTTTGACCTAATTCTTAAATTTTCTTATCTCCTTCTAAGTGTTGGATAACTAACGTGTTATTTTTCTATATTCTTCTGCACCATGTGTTGACATTCCTTCGTGATGATTATTTTTATTAAATAGTCATTTTTCGATCCCATTTTCCCTTCGTTGGGGCACTTTTTTGCTTCGTGATGACCTTTTCTTCTACCTGGGGCATATTTTTGCATCTCAGTGATTTTTTCCGAAGCCTCATATGCCTCATCATTCTTTTATATCACATTCTTCCTAGATTTAAAAAAAAAATCTAAAAAATCAAATATTTAAAAAAATCGAAACAAATGTTGAAAAAATCCAAATATTGGTAAAATTCTACAAATCCAAAAAATTGGTAAAAATAAAAAATTCTATCAAAATTTGGTAAAAAGCATTATCACATCTAAATCATTTACTGGATGCAAAATGTTCTCAAAAATTGAATTTTTGTCCTACAAAACATCATTTCCTTTGGTTCTCTCATTTGTTCTTGCGTGTGACTTACGGGAATCATGTTGATCTACCTCCATTAACAAAAGTTGGTTTTCTTGTTATGTATGTCTTACCTTGCACAAATGAGTTGCTTGGACAATTTCATAGTGCATGGTTGCTTTTTCATGGGACTTCTATGTCCTCCATTTATTCACCTCGGATGTATCCTTGTTTGGGTGCCATTTTTAACCCTTGTCATTAACTTGAACATTTTGGAACCAAATCTTGATAAAATAAACATTGGTGCAACTATCTTGAACGTTGTTTGTTTGAGTACGTTTGTTTTTGCTTGTCTCCTTGTTAGTTTTCTTGTTTAATTTCTCATACTACATTACTTCATGTATGTTACATTGAGATTAGTGTTTTCGCAATGAATAAATGTTAGTATTATGGCTTTTCATGTTGTTTTGCACTTTTGTTGTATGCTTATATATATAATAATAGGTCGATGACGTAGATCATGAGAAAAGTGATGAAATAAAGTTGTTATTGAGCCACAATGAATGAAATATATTTCCATTCTCTTCATCTCCATTTCTTTTGCATTATCATTTTTCTTCATCATCATTTTATTCTATCACGTTGTTCTTCCAAATCACCTAGGGTAATAGGGATTATATTTATCCCTCCCCCCCTCCTTATTTCTTCTCTCCATTTCCTACATCTTTTTATCGTCGATCTACCTTTTTCATCACCCCATTAACACTCAAGGGGGCATCCTACATTATTCTATTTTTTCTTCCATTCCATCATAAATTTACTTATTTATAATTGTCTACTATATTTGAAATGACGTTTCTTATGCCACCCAAAAGAGGGGCAAATGTAGACAACTAAAATCCTCCTTCGCAGTTTTACTACTAAAATTGTACCAATTACCCTCTTTCCCGTCACTTTTATAATAATTAGTGATTTCCCACTAATTAACTAGTGTTTCTCTCCATTTCAATCAATTAATGACATTTCGTTAATTAACTAGCATTTTCTTCACTTCAGATGCCAATTAACGACACTTCATTAGTTATAATCCTCTTATGATTGAATAATTAGCTATTATTAGTTAATTAAGCCTATTTACCCTTGTATTTAATCAATAAACCCTCTTATTGGTTAAAACCACCTTCTAACCATTCAAAATTTTCCTATTTCCCTCCAAATCATCTCTAAAGGCTTTTTAGACTTATCCTAGCCTATTAATTAATCCTATTTGATTAATTAAAACACCCCCAACTCCCATGAGTTGCTAATCACTTGATAATTCTTCTAATCAAGTCTTAATCTTTTCTAAATTTCACTTTATCATTTATCCCACATGCACTAGGATTGCATAGCTTCTCTAAAACATGGAAAGCTATATAATAGGAACCTAGTACATTCCCCTCACACACTACACCACACTTTGAATAGTGGAAATCCATATAGCACATGTTGATAAGAACATTCTCCATTGATTTTGGAATAACTACTTCATCCATGTGCATCAATTCTACTCATTGTTGAGTAGAAAGGAATATCTAAGAATGTCCTTATAGCCATTTCTTGGTGATATCCTTCTCTCTCTTTGGAGATAAAACACATAAATTTGATTGCTCATTCATCTAAAGAGGCTCATGTTTTAGAAGTAATCATACATATAAGTATTAGGAAATGGTTAGCATTAAATGATTTCATTCATGTTTATCCAATAGAGTGGCTAGTTTCCTTTGATCTTTTATCTTGATGTTCTTATGATATATTTAGCCTTAGCTTTGATAGCTACTTGGTGTTAGTTTCATGCAATTAGTGTATAGTTAGTTTAGTATGAACTACAATGGTCATAGGTGAATGTGGCGGTAGGACACGTGGTAAGGCTTGAGTTCACTCTACACATTGGGAGATTTACCACATCCAATACCCAAATAATCCCACATGCACCATGGGAATTTCAGACTGACTGTTGCATTTAAATACAAAGATTGTGACCATGGTAATGACTGAAGTCTTACACTAGGCAAAGGTTCAGACTCCGTAAAATGATTTTGTGTGTCATAGAAATGGATTCCTTGAGATGCCCCTAACCAACGTTAAATAGTGATAGTGCCCACCTAGATCCACACTGTAGAAGATGTCAAAGACTGTGTGGGATGATAAACCAATAAACTTCTACTCCTATTCTACCATTTTTATAATGTTTTGCACTACCACGTGTCGCTTATATCCGATTGGTAGATGGTTACATCCTGATGCTCTTGTGCTCCTTCAATTGGGAACTATCTAAGGATGGTAATCTTGCTCGAATGATTAGTTCATTTTTCATGTTCAATTAGGAAAGAATAACTATATATTTAGAGTGATTCTACCTTGTACCACCATTATCTTGGGAGATTGATAAGGGAAACTGCTTTCTACAAATTGAGTAAACTGTAATTAATTCCTTTCCCTCCTACTAGAGGTCCACAATGATCAACACAGCCAAATTTAAAGAGTGAAATGGGGCACCTAGAAGGACATGAATGCCTCATGCTAGTGTCCCAAATGGGCACTTTGGAGGAACATGAGGCCATTGTAACTATAAATTCCTCCTATTCCCTGGCATAGAGTGCAACATGCCTAAAGATAATAAGGGGGCACAACCGAAGAAATCCAGGACAGTATCAGGAAGGGGTGGATTATCAGTTACTCATGTTCCAATTGTTCCTAGATGGGGCAACATCATGGACATACTACCATGCTTTAAGGTAGCAAAGACATTCATCAGTCAAAGCGGGTAGATTCATTTGTCTACATTTTTGACACACTTGAGAATGGTTGTCTGAACTGATTCCTTTATAGCCTCAAGTAGATACCCACTGTGTACCTTAGGCCCCATGATAGAAAATGTGTTAAATCATCTTGTCGAGTGGATAGGTGAAGTTTGAACCATGATCGCAAAGTTCCTCATCGTGCACTAGGAAAAAGTCTGCAGTAGGCCATATCTTTCTCTCCTAAACTCCAAATTTGTAAAAATTGGACTTGTTGGAAAGTTCGCATCATGTAAATTGCTTCTTGTTGTGTATCAAGGACAGACCTGAGAAATTAATGGAGTTTGGTGGGAAAAAATGTTAAATTTCTATATATGGTACATCAATTGAAAGTGCATTTCTAGGTAGGTCAACCATTAAGAAAGTATGTAAAAAGTATGGGGCTGCTTACCTAATATCCATACAGAGTCTAGAGGATATCATATATGTCATGGGGGTTTGTATAGGGTGACCATGATGTCTGATCTCACACCAATTTAATGCATGTTGTTGGGTGGTTTAAGGTAGAAAACATGTGATTTACCTCGAGTTTTCCCTCCCCCTCTCTCCTAGTTTTTTGGGATATATCATGGCGACATGGTGAATCATTTGTAAAGGTTGGACCCCTCTAGTAATACAAATGCACCTTGCTATGAGTGATTGTACAAGTATTTTTGAGTTACATGCACTACAGATATGGACACTTTGCAAGGTGTTATTATGCCTATCTGTCTTTCAATTGTAATGGAATATGCAGTCTTGGATAGAGGTCTACAAATCTCATGGTTTTGTGAGTTGAGAAAGTACCCTAGTTAATGTGTTTTATTTGACAATTTTACTTTGCCTCTTGCCATCCACTACCAAGGTATGATGTGTATGTTTTTCACTTAAATTATACTCTATTTGGAATTGTGTTTTACATGGGATTCATGTTGGAAGGTAAGGTGTTGTTTTGGATCTATGACATCAACAGTTTGCCCTCTCCAACCATCATTTTCTTCCCACTTTCTCCCTCATTTGAGAGTCTCTTTCCCATTTTTATTGGTGTTATCAACTTTTGTTAGCTTAGGATTTTCAAATTAAATCATGCATAACTCATTCTAACCATAAATTCCCTAATGATTCTTAGATTAGGGACTGTAAGATAGTTGAATTTATAGTTGTAGGCATATCTTCGTACCCATTACCCCTAATAGGTCGAGCCAGGAACCAACCGATGTAGAATGAATGTGAATGTTTTTCTCAATGATGGGGAAAAAGGTCTCACACTTGGAGATAATCCCATGTCTACCAACATATAAAATCAGGTTACTGCGAGTCTCATGATAAATCAGATCTCTCCTTGTTTGGAGTGGTGATAAAGAAGTTCTGTTTGATGATGATATCAAGTGAGAGACTCCAATCAATGATCGAGATATGCCAAGATTCTATGATGATGGATTAGATGAACAGGTAGAAAATGACCTGTAGATGAACCTCATGAGGGATTTCTAGATGAATATGGCCATGGAAGTTAGATTGAGTTTGCATGGATGGAGCTGTGATAGGATTTATGGGGGCACCATCTAGTTTGGTCCAGATAGTACTTAGTCTAATAGGGGTATATGTATATGATTTAGTAAGATGAAGTTGATGTGATAATGACTCAAGTAGGAAGTTATGAATATGATCAATACAAAAATGTGACATTATTGAAGTAGTTTTAATGTCTAACTAGATTAGCAGGCCTGTTGGGTTGTGGAACATAATGCATGACATCCAAATACTTGTTGATACTTAATGGCCATTGTATGGTAACATGGATGGGGAAAATTTCATATCATGGATCCATGGATAACATAATAGGATATTGTATAATAACCCTCCTATTTTCTGAACAAAAGTTACAGGTGTGTATAAGACTGTCAAACTTAAAATGGTATCAATTTCAGTTATCAATTCTGGCTTGTTCAGTTATGGGACCAAGGGATCACAACTATATGTCTTTTCATATTGTGGACCTTTGATGGTCATAAAAAATGAAATAAAATGATTTTTTATTAGAAAACTAATTATTGAAGGAAACCTAATCTATGTTTTTGGAGTTTTCACAATATATTGGATCAAAGCAATAAAATAAGACTAATCTATCAAAGGAAATATTTTTGATCTTTTCTAATTTTTAAGCAATGTGTTCTAATATAGTAAATAAACTAAAGACAAGTAATCAACTAGATGTAGTTGTTTACTTGTGCGAATATGTGAATCTAATCTAAACCAATTAACTTAATTCAACCAAAAAACTTCAAACCCTACATCATAGATGAAGAACAAATCATGACCCTGAAAGGGCTATTGTTCCCCAAAACTTCCCTGGTAATGTTAAAGAGAAAACTTCCTAATGGTCTTATCTTCTTGTGATTTCCTAACTTATTGAAATGAAATATTTTCTACTCTATTTGATATGTAATTAAAACTAGTGATTTGAAATTGACAATTTAACAAATAAAGCAAAAAAATAGACAATTCCAACCTGGACAAGTAAGAGCTTTGGAAAATTTGGTTGTATTTTTATTTTTCCCCTTAGTATGTTCCTTTCTTTTTCTGAATGTTCATGTAAGTCCAAGGGATTGGGAATGCAAGAACAACAATAGGAGGATGGCATTTGAGCAATGGCATGTTGATGACAGTCTGGATGCAATGCAAGTAGAAGAGATATAACACAAGATATCATATCTTGGTTATACAATTCCTAGCAAGATTGTGGCAAAAATACAATACAAGATACACAAAATACTCATGTCTTTTTCTTGAATACAAGAATGGAATATATATGAATTGAGGATGGGATGTGCCTTCATGCACAAGGCAAGAAGAAGTAGTTCTAATTAATTAAATCTATTTAAAAATAGGAGGAAGGAGAACCAAGAAATCAAAGCTAATTTTAGACAATTTGGCTCATGGATGCATGCTAAAAGTTAAATTAAGTGAACCATTACATGTCAAAACATGTGTGACAAAATCTAAAAAAAGTGGCCCAGACTGCCACCCTATGCAGGGTGGTAGTTTCAGGACTGCTACCCTATTTTGGGTGGCAGTTTCAGAATCGCCACCCAGGAAAGGGGGAGGTCAATGCACAAAAGGTCAAAACATGCGCAGAAAGAGGCAGGAAACTGGAAAAAGTGTTAGAAGGCTAAGTAAACACATCTAGGAAACAAATATACACTACAAATGGGATTTGGAGTTCGAAAACATTCTTGAAAGGACCTGAATCATCATTAGGGACTTTTGTAACTATTTTCTGATAATTTAGCACAGGCAATTTTGGGTGTGTACATATTTCCCCCTCAGAGAAGTGTATTAACCATTAAAAAGGTGTAAAATGTAGAGTCTGAGTATGGCATTCCCAAAAAGGGGAGTTAGAAGTTATACCTGACATGTGCGTGTGTCAAAATGTGACTGTCCAAACTCCCGCTACCTGCAAGGGAAAAAGAAGACTCAAGTGCAGATAAATAAAACATTGAAAAATAAACACTAAATAAAAACGACAAGAGGACTTACCATTTTTGCGGGCATATAGAGATATACCTACACCAACACTCCAACCCTGTGAAATCATACACTCAAAATGAGGTTAAAAAATACATATATATATATATATATATCCATTGTATCTAAGTTGACCATATTTTGGTTTATTTCTCATGTGTACTCTAGATGTTTAGAATTATCATTTTTCTATGCTTTTCAGAATGCATGCAATGGGTGTGAAATGATAATAGAATGATTTCTTTTTTTATTTTATAATGATGATATATGATAATGCGAACACAATGTGATGTTGAACTTTAGTTTCTTTGAGCAATCCTTGATAATTCATATTGCCTTGGAAAAACATGGTGATACAAATATATGATAAGTAAATGTACTTGTTCCACTCCCAACTCCATGCAACCAGTAATATGCAAGGTCTCAACACCAACATCTGGAAAGGGAACAAGTTAAGAATTTTTTTTGAATGGTAATGATGAGGGAAAGACAATGGTTTGATAGGACCAAATTGAGACACTACAACCTCACCCTACTCAAGTTACTTCATAGCTTAGAATGTGATTTAATTTCTAGTTTATCTAGACTTAGAACTGTAAATGGCTACTTGGTAAACAAAATCTGGTTTTGAGGTTTTAAACTCTTTTAGAATTTTGGAAATATAAATCACTTTATTTTTGACTTATGATTTCACAACATTTGAATGAATTATTTTTAACTTTCAATTTTATCAAAGAGAACTCCTATACCTTACCCCATGCTACCAGTAGGGAGCATGGGATCATCACCATGGACAAGGAATAGGCGAGTAAGGGATTTTATCTCTTTTCCCAACCCTACATCACCAGTAAGAGATGAAGGCTTAACAACAAAGGTTAGTAGGGAAAAGAAATGTGTAAAATAATTTTTTTTTGGATTTTCATTTTACTTACTCATCTAGGAAAAAAAATTAGTATGTTCTTATTTCCAAAGATATTTTTATGGGATAGATGTGACACCATGAAGCTTCTAGAATAGACTATAGGTAAAGACACCTAATCTAGCAAGAGACTATAAGCATAACTAAGTATGCAGGCCTTGGTATGATCATGGTCAAAACTTTGTCTTATCATGTTTGAACTGATGAAATGATTTGAAAACAATTGATGATACCATGAAAATTTGAAGAGACATGATTTGAATTTTTTGCCAATGTTTTTTAGAAGTTTTTTGGAGTTGCTATAAGAATAAATAACTTGATCACAAATTTTATAGAATGAGCTAGAAAATGAAAGTATAATGCAGATGCAGTAATGTACATATGAAAATGCTAATGGATCATGTGTAATACCTCTTTAGGTGAAGATATTTCCTAGATTCGTTAAACTCCTCACCCTCTAGTGTACACAAGCAAAATGCCCCATTTTTGTAGTCTTCTACTACTTGATATAGACCCAACCACCTAGGTCTGAATTTTCTTCCCTCACCGGTCTTTTTGTCTATCCGGATGTCAAGTCCTAAGACCAAATCTCCCTCATATATTTCACACTCTTAAACCTTCTTGTTGTATTGCTGATCCATCTGGTCAACGTAAATGTTGTGTCATTGTTCAATGTTGATTATAACCTCATCAAGACTTTCTAATTGAGAGAGTCACCCTTCTCGATAGGATTCTTCTCCCAAGATTCCTTGTAGTGAAATACAAAGACTCAATATTTCAACCTCAAGTGGAACAATTTCTTTCGCACTAAATAACAAAGAAAAGGGGGTTTCCCCTATTGGTGTTCTAACTAACTTCTAATAGGCCCACAAGGCCAGGAAAATCTTTAAATGCCAATCTTGTTTGTTCTCCTTAACAGTCTTAAGGGGGATGAAATTTAATATTTTATCCATAGCCTCATCCTATCCATTGGCCTAAGGATAATAAAAAGATGTTGTGTGGTGACTTATCTTGAAATTTTCACACAGTTCACACACCTCATCATTCTTGAAGGACGTGCCATTATCCAAGATAATGAGTTATGGGACCCTGTACCTACAAATGATCTGGTTCAAAATGAACTTAGCGATCACAGACCCAGGCATAGTGGTAAGAGGCATGGCCTCTACCCACTTGGTAAAGTACTCTATAGCTGTGATTATGAAGTTATGGCCATCTGTTGATGAGGGAGAGAATTTTCCTATTAAATCCAAGCCCCTCATGGAAAAGGGCCATGGGGTTGTGATTGGTTTTAAATCTTGTACTAGTATGTGGATCTCATTGGATAACTCTTGGAATTTGTGGCATCTGTGTAAAAACTCTACTACGTCATGCTCTACAGTGGGATAGAAATATCCCATCCAATATATCTTCCAAGAAGTGGCATGGCTTCCGAAGTGACCTCCACATACTCCACTATGTGATTCATAAAGAATATTTTTGGATTCTTCTACGTCAACACATCTTAAAAACATTATTTTGAAGGCTCTATAATAGAGCACTTGCTCCAAAATAACGTACTTAGTAGAAATTATGTGTAGCCACCTTCTTTGTTGTGATGTTGTCCCTTCTAGATACATATGGTCCACTATAAAAATAAATGATGTCAGTATACCATGGACACCCAGAAATTGGGGGCCTAGTCTTGAAAAAGTATACACACTCATTGGGGAAGTCTAGATCTACCATATTTCCTCTATCTAACAGATTATCAGCCAACCAATCCATAATGATTTCTGATTAACAAATGTTATCTCAAATTCACCCATCAGAGTTATGAAGCACCCGACCTTCTAAGATAAGGATCCTTGTTTGAATAATTTTTGCAAGTGATCTAACTTAACAATAACCTTTGTTTCTTGATTTAGCATATAATGTCTTAAGTGCTTCGTCACAAAGACTATGGAAAGGCATTTTTTCTCTACTTGGGTGTAACGTGTCTCATAATCAAGAAACATTTGACTAATAAAATAGATTGTACACTCTCATTTGTCATTATCCTCTTGATCCAACATGCAGGCTAGCAAAAAATCTGTAGCTCATGAATACAAGATCAAGCGGTGATCTAATCTAGATGGCATGAGTATCAGATGGGAAAATAAGAATCATTTAACTAACTCAAATGCCTCATTGCATTCATTTTTCCAATCAATGTGGTAATCCTTTTTCAAAAAATTGTTGATTGGGTGAATAGAAAAGGTCAACTCAGGGATAAATCTTCAGATTGCCCTGGAGTTTTCCAAGAAAAGATATGATACCAGAATCTTCCATTGGTGGAATCATTTCCAATATAGCTCAGATTTTGGTTGTGTATACATCGATTCCTCATGAAGATATGATGTTCCCCAAAATATTTCCTCCTATTACACCGAATACACACTTTTCTATATTTAGTACATGACAATGTATTCGATTAAGTGAGAAAGGATGATACAAAGCACCTATGGGTGATCACAACACTTTCTGGCCTTAGCCAACAAGTCATTCACGTAGGATTCCATAATATTATGTATAATATCATGGAATATATAATTCATCACTCGTTAGTACATACCACAAATTTTATTAAGCCCGAATGGCATGACAACATAATAGTAGGTTCCCAAAGGACTTATAAATATAGTTTTGGCCTGATCCTCTTTAGATATTCTGATCTAATTGTACCCAGAGAATCCATCCATAAGAGACAACAACTCAAAACTAGTTTTTGTGTCAACGATAACATTGATGGATGGTAATGGGAAATCATCCTTGGGACAAGCCTTATTTATATCCTGAAAATCTATGCAGATGCGGATCTTTCCATTTTTCTTAAGAATGGGGACTATATTAGATACCCATTGTGAGTAGTCAACTGGCTTGATAAATCCCACCTAGAGGAGTTTCATCACTTATTCCTTTCCCATGAGGGCCACCTTTGGATTCATAGGCCTTGAATTTTTCTTAATCATCTTTGCATCTGGTTTGGTGATGAGATTGTGTACTGCAATGTGTGATGCAATCCCCATCATTTATTTGTAATTAAATTTGAATACTTTTTTATGCTCCTTGAGAATTTGTTATGTATTTCACCCTCCTCGGGAGTTAAAGAGGACCTTAGCTTCAAAAATTTTGGTTCTTCCTCTGTCCTGATATTTATATCGATTGTTCCCTCAATCAAGGAGGTGTTTCCTTCCTCAAACTTAGGAGGGGCCAGAGGAAACTCTAAATCCCCCTTCTCCTACCTCACAAATTTTGAGTTCCCTCTTAGCGGAGGATTCCATCATGGGATTTCCAAAATAGGAAGAAGAGTGTAGAATTAGAGAAATATTAACCTCATGATGTGTAAGGTGTAATTTTGTGAGAGTGTTTAGATATTCTAGAGTTGATTTTTTAATGTCAATGTGATCTGCAATGAAATATTCACTTTCAGTCTCTATGTATGTCAAAATCATAGTTACCAATGTCTTATGAACCAATGGTTTTGCACAAACCGAGACTGTGAATTTTGAATCTTTCAACTCATCACTTGGAGTGAAGCAAGAAATGGAAGTTTCAATTGAGTCTGCAAGGAGATTCTAGTCTTGTAGAATTTCTTAAATTGATATGAAGTCAAACCTCTTTGTTAAATTCAGCACTATTGTTTTGTAGAGTTGTAAATGCTCACCTCTAGTCTCATACACTTCAGATACCTGATTTACAACTAGTTGTGAATCACCCAGCACCCTAATATTAAGAGCACCCATTCTTTTGGCCATGATGAGACCAAGTAGAAGGGCTTTTTATTCAGACCCATTATTCATGGACTCAAAGTTTAATTTGAAGTAAAAATGTATAATCCTTCTCTCAAGAGAGGTAAGAATCACACCTGCCCTAGCACCAAAATGGCATTTCACTCTATCGAAATGGAGATTCCAATAGTTACTTGGAAAAATGGATGTTGGATCATCTTTTGAATCTTTCTCCTTCACTTTAGTTACCTCAACCATACAAACCTCATTTGTTGGCAGAGAACCAAGTCCTAGGGTATGTCCCATGCCCATAGAATCGAAAGGAAGGAGAATGGGTAAATATTTTTCCAATAGCTTGAAAATAATTATCACAGTTCCTAACAATACTATCTATATGATGACAATTTCATCTTTGACTGTTGGAATACCTTCAATCAAACCCATGACTTCTAACTCTATTGTAGGAACCAGTTTTTCCTCTGGTAATAAACTTACAGTTTTATTTAAATGATTTGTAGGAAGCTAAAATTAAAAGTTGACCCCTGGCCTCTTTTTCAAATTATTTAAGTGTATGTCAAAGGTTTTTTTATCACCATGCACCACAAAGACCTTCCCTAAATGTAGGAACCTAACTTCCTGAAACAGAGTGGAGGGAATCACCTTCAAGCGATGAATCCAAGGATGACCAAGGATCATATTATAGTTGGTTTCTCGATCTATAATATAAAACTCATTTAGTATCATCTTAGGTCCAAGCGTGAGCAACAACACTATAGTTATGATTGACATTGCTTTAAGGTTGTTATAGCCCCTCATCATATTTTATGTCAAAGATAAATTGGTCTCTCTCTACCCTAGATTTTGAAGTAAATAGAAGGGAACTATGTTGACTATTTCCCCATCATCAATCATCACACACTTTACATAGATTTTGTAAATCCATACTTGTAAAAACAACATCGGATCACCTCTACGAACTATTTCAGCATCTATGGGTATCTTGCTGATGTTGAATACAAACCCACCATCTCTTTCAGGTTTCCTTAGAGGATGGAAATCAAACTCCATGTTGTTTATTTGTGCTTCTAGAGGAGGGGTGATGTTAGAAAAATGACCAAGACCTAACGCTTCTAGTAGAGTAGACCTATGAGTAGGAGTATTATTTAACATATCCAAGAAGGAAATGTGTGAAAGTGTCTTAGTGAAGTTGCTAATCAAATTGTAAGCTCCTGATGGCTTGTGTAGCATATCACGAATGTCATTTGATGTAGTCAAGTAGATTGGGATAGTCTGTGAAGAATAATCCTTAGTTCTAGTAGTAGCGTTAATTTGATGTTCAATGTATAACTCCACCAACCCCAAAAATGTTCATTTGTTGACAACCATCCAAAGGAGGTTCCACTTATGGGTTTGAAAAATTTGAGGCTTCGAGATCATGGGTCCCTATTACAATCCCTTTGTTCTAATCATTGGGATCTATTCTACCAGCCTTTGGATGCATGGGGAGAGGATCATTAAATATTCCCAGTGTTGTGTTTTGTGGAGATACTGGTCCATGTAGGTGTTTTGAGTGGGAGCTGTTGGGTTTGTCAAAAATATGTCAATAAATAATTGTCTTTGATTCTCTAGAAAACACTTTAAAAACTTGTTACAATCATTCCATGTTCTTACGTCATTCCTACGAACCCTATGGAAACCGCAATATAAATCAAGATCGTAATCTTGTGGCCTTTGGTTTGCACCTTATTTTGGCCCAAAATTATGATTATTGTTTAGCTGTTTATTGTTATTGTTAAAATTTTGGAACCCTTACCCTTGATCCTAAAATTGGTTCAGATACCCGCTTGGGTATTGGTTAGGGCCTTGGGTCAATGTTTTTCTTGCTTGTTGAGGTTTTTGTTATTGTTGACGGTTAAAATATACAACATTGACTGAGGGTGAGAAGTTATTGTTTCTTTGATTGTTGTCATTGTTATTGTTTTTGTTTGAGGTGCTTGTATTGGGAGCATTAATAATGTTAGGTTTCTAGGTTGGTTCGTCACTAAAATCTATCACGAATCCATGATTCTTATTAAGTATTTTTTATCCTTGGTTGTTATTCGTGTTGTTGGAGTAACTAGGGTTATTTTGATTAGGGGTTACTAACCTTACATTAGCTCCAGAAGTTGTACGACCATTTTAAATGGATACTTGATAAATTCAAAGAGCACCCTATATCACCTCTTCATAGCTCCTTATTGGGAAATTTTGTACCTCTTCCTTTATCTCCCTATTTAGAGGGTGGAGGAACAAATCACAAAGCTCCATTTGTTCCATGTTTGGAGTACTTGTAGAGGAGTAGAGAAATTTTCACCACCTTTGAATGAAGTGGGTTGTAAACTCATTGTGCTCTTCCTTGATATGAAATAATTCCATGATTCATGTTCTAAAAAAAATCATATCAAAAGCTTTAATAAATTATGATACAAGTTTCTCAAATGAGTGTATTGAATCCTTTGGTATCCTATAGTACCAGTTGAGAGTAATAACTTCTAGCATTTTAGGGAAACGTTTCGCAATGGCTACCTCCCATGGGCGCAACTCTCTCAAATGGCCATTGTGTAAGCCTTGATGTGGGCATGAGGATCACCCTCCCCTTTGAATTTAAAAAGATAAAGAAAGGGTCTCAGGAGCATGACTTTCTAGATGGAGAAGTCTAGGGGCTCCTTGAGATATTCAAAATAGTTCCCCATTACGTATGTTTCCACCATTTAAGACCCTTGTTGGGGAGGTGGAGGTTTCATAAGTTGTTGAAATGAGACAACATAGACATTTTTTGGGGCATATGGCATCCCATGTAGTTGTCCATACAAACCTGGGTAGGTGTACATGTCCCTCTAAGGATATTTAGAATACATGTATACATAGGGGGGTTGATTACCTTAATATGGAATTATAGGCACAAAGCCAAGGAACATTGCATTTCTAGTTGGTATGGCATTTGATAATGCACTTTCGGTTGGTGCCTATTATAGATATCTATACGTGGTGTGAGGGGGCATACCCAAAGTTCCCTTCCCCGTAAGCATATCTCTAGGGTTTTGAGTAATCATATAAACAAGAGGATTTTGTGCAGTAGGTATTTTTCCATAATTCTATGGATAGGGAGAAGTTCGTGCCTTGGCTTTGTATCAATTCTGAGTATTTTGGGAAAGCTCTAGCTCCTTGACTTTGTCTACCAAATTTGAGATAACATAGCCCATTGATGAGGTGGTTCTTTCCTTAGGTGATTTTTTTAAACCCTCAGAGGTTGTTGAGGAATATGGTATCCTGCTATGAATTGTATACTATGTTGCCACCCCCTATTGGAAATATTTTTAGTTGGTGGAGGGGTAGAGTTATTGTTTTGGAGCATAACATCACCTTGTCCTTGCAACCTATCGAAATCTTGGTTCGTGCTCTGAAGTGTTGTTTACTCCTAGCACATCATGTTAAATATTCCTCATTTAGATGTGGCAGTTGATTTTATTTCATGTTAATGGGCTACTGAAACAATGCCCAAGGAGATGAACTTGTTTCGCTAGTGAAATTCATGTTGTTTGAACTTGATTGTTTGTGATGATAGGTCTATGTGACTTGGTCAAGTTCCTTAATAAGTACAGAGGAACCAACATTTGTTCCCTGAAGTAGAGAGTTTTGAACTGATGAGATTTTTTCCACCCACGTTGAAAGTGAAGGTGATTTTTTAAGTATACTTGATTAGTAGTTGTACATGTCAAAACCCGAGATGGGTTGATCGTACTCATCGTATCTTAACATATTTGGGTGATATAAGAATACCCGAATAATAAAGGATGGATGAAGAAAGTGGAAACATTCAGAGACTAGCTCTTCACGTCGGGTTCAACGATTTGTATGATAGAAAATCAACACGTGACCTTCTTCACACCCAACCCCTCAAGGTTGTGTCGAGAAAACTAGTGTAGAATGCATGTGAATGTGAGTGTAATGACAGGGATCAAGCTAATTGGGAAATCTTATATCTTCAACATGTAATATTAGGATCTACAATTCTAACGCAAAGAATTCTCTCTGAACTTGAAGTGATGTGATGGTTCGGTCTGAGATAATAGCCACTCAGAGACTCTAATCAATGTCGAGCTCTACTGATATTTTTTTTTTTGTTTTTGAACACTTAGAAAATGACTTGCAGGCACCTCATATAGATTTCAAGACAAGGTCATGGAAGTAAGAATGAGAGGCATGGTGGAGCCACAGGGATTTATGGGAGATTTTCTAGTCTAGTCTAGAAATTCTTAGCGTGATCGGCTGCTATGTTTAATAAGGAAAGCTATGAAATAATGTCTGGTGGAAGTGGTGAAGATCTAAATACTAATTTACACAAACTAGTATCAATGTCTAACTGATTAGTAGGCCCATTGGGTTGTGGGACCTAAGGATCACAACAAAAGACTTGTGGAGGTTACGGCCCTTGTATGGTCATGCACGTAATCAAACCTTGTTGCAAAGAGTAGTCCAATAGTCATAGGATTGATTAGCAATGATGTTTATTATATTGAGTTGTTCTATTTTCTCATCAAAAGTTGTAGATGTGCATAAGACTGTCAAAAATAAATTGGTATCAATGTCGGTTATTAATTTTGGCCTGTTGGGTTGTGGGACTAAGGGATAAAAACTATATGTATTTTCCTGTTGTGGACCATTGATGGTCATACAGAATGAAATAAAATTAATTTTGAGAAGAAAACTAATTACTAAAGGAAACCTAATCTATGTTTTTGGAGTTATTACAATATATCTGATCAAAGAAATAAAAGAAAACTAATATATCAAAGGAAATATTAGTTTTTTTTATAGATTAGTTTGAAAATCACCAAGTTGGTATGTATAAATGAATTGAAAAATGAGTTTGTTTTGGTATCTATGTTGTTTTGACCTCATTTTGAGTGTATGTGTTCACAGGGTTGGAGCTTTGGCACAGGTATATTTCTGTATTCTATTTGATGGTTATTGAACATGTGGAAAATGACTTGAGGGCACCTCATATAGATTTCTAGACAAGGTAATGAAAGTAAGAACGAGAGGTGCGGTGGAGCCACAGGGATTTATGGGAAGTTTTCTAGTCTAGTCCAGAAAGTCTTAGCTTGATTGACCACTATGTTAAGTAAGGAAAGTTGTGTAATAATGTCTCGTTGAAGTGGTGAAGATCTAAATAATAATGTATGCAAACTAGTGTCAATGTCTAACTGATTAGCAAGCCCATTGGGTTGTGGGACCTAAGGATCACAATAAAAGACTCATGGAGGTTGTGGCCCTTGTATGGTCATGCGCATGATAAAACCCTATTTCCAAGAGTAGTCTAGTAGTTGTAGGCTTGATTAACAGTAATGTTTAGTGTATTGTGTTGTTCTATTTTCTCAACAAAAGTTGCAGATGTGTGTAAGACTATCAAATGTAAACTAGTATTAATGTTAGTTATCAATTCTTGCATGTTGGGTTGTGGTACCAAGGGATCAAAACTGGATTTTTTTCCTATTTTGGACCGTTGATGCTTATACAAAATGAAATAAAATTATTTTTGATAAGAAAAATAATTATTGAAGGAAACCTAATCTATGTTTTTGGAGTTTTCACAATATATTGGATCAAAGGAAATATTTTTTATCTTTTCTAATTTTTAAGAAATGCATTCTAATCTAATAAATAAACTAAAGACAAGTAATCAACCAGATGTAGCTTGTTACTTGTATGAATATGTGAATCTAATGTAAACCAATTAACTTAATTCAACCAAAAACACTTCAAACCCTACCTCAGAGATGAAGAACAAATCATAACCCTAAAAAGGATATTATTCCCAATAACTTCCCTGGTAATGTTAAAGAGAAAACTTCCTAATGATCTAATCTACTTGTGATTGCCTAACTTATTGAAATGAATGATATTCTACTTTATTTGATATGTAATTAAAACTAGTGATTTGAAATTAATTTAAAAAATAAAGAAAATAAACACACAATTCCAACCTAGACAAGCAAGAGTTTTGGAAAATATGGTTGTATCTGTATTTGTCCCCTCAGTATGTTCCTTTCTTTCTTCGAGTTTTAATGTGAGTCCAAGGGATTGGTAATGCAAAAAAAACAAGAAGAGGATGGTGCTTGACCAATGGCATCTTGATGGCAGTCTGGATGCAATGCAAGTAGAAGAGAGATAACACAAGTGATTAGAGCTTGGCTATGCAATTCCTAGCAAGATTGTGACACCAATACAATGCAAGATACATAAAATTTTCAAGCCTTTTTCTTGAATATAAGCATGAAATATATAGGAATTGAGGATGGAATGTGCCTTCATGCACAAGGCAAGAAGAATCAGTTCCAACTAATTAAATATATATAAAAATAGAAGGAGAAAGGAGAACGAAGCAATCAAAGATAATTTTAGACAATTTGGCTCACTGATGTATGCTAAAAGTGAAATTAATTGATCTGTCACATGTCAAAACATGTGTGAAAAAATATGGAAAAACAGGGTAGGACCGCCATCCTATGTAGGGTGGCAGTTTCTTGACCGCCACCCAGGCAGGGCGGCAGTTCTGGCACTAAAGGCCAAAACATGCACAGAAAGATGCAGGAAGCTGGAAAACTCATGGGAAGGATAAGTAAAGATGTCTAGGAAATAAATATATGTTACAAATGGGCTTTAGATCTCAAACACCTTCTTAAAAAGTACTTGAATCATCATCGAGGAATTTTATAACCATTTTTTCGATAATGTAGCACATGTAATTTTGGGTGTGTACAAGGACCAATCATTAAGCACTATTATCATCACTTAAGGTTACATCCATCAAAGGATCCATTTGCATCCATCTAACTCCATCACAAGGCATAAGGATGGTTCATTTGCATCATACTGCATATGAGGGAAGCTTTATTCTATTCCATCCACCATTTTATTACATTTCTACACATATTTATTACACGCTTCTTTCACAAAGGTTGACTGGCATAAGAGCACTTAGGGCATGATTGCACACACACATAGAAATAAATCAGGTCTGAGATGTAGTGTAGCACTTTATTAGTTAGTCACCCATTACGGCTGTTGAGGCCATTTCGACCCCTTCATATGCATCTTTCTTTTTTTAGGGGTTCTATGTTTGTCTTGGGGTTTTGTAGGTCTCATCTTCATCACTAATTTCCAACGAAATATTGTGTAGTCCAACAAATATAGTGTGACGGGAAGTGAAGGAAGGAAATCATTCAATGACACCTCAGATAAAGGTTGTAGACCTTTTTCATAGACTAGGGTACCCATTTCTTAAACCAAGGTGCCCACAGGTACCCCTGTCCCTCTTTAGGAGCCCCATTATATCCTACTATTCCATATCAATGTTTTCTAGAGCTTCTATGTTTTTTTTCTGACATTTTTTTATCTGGTCTTCTCTGTGACACACTCACAACATATCTATGAATCAGATAAGCTCTTTCTAACTCTCATTGCAGATTAGGGTTTTATATTTCTACTTTCTTAATTACTTTGGTCATTTCCTTTACGCATTTATCTGTTATTTACGGCTTTCCTTAATATTAGATTAACCTAAAATAAATCAACATTTTAGTTAATCACCAGGCAGGATGTCAGTCCAAGGCATCCTCATCCCCTTTAGAGCCCCTGGCCCCTTTGTACTTTACTCACTTTTTGGATCCTATCTATCCTTTTGAGCATCTTATATTTTTGGTAGTCATCCTTTTTAGGGTTAATTATGAAATTCAAGCAAAGGAATCATATAAATATAGAGTTATGTGATTATAATAAAAGACCAAGCACTAAGCATTAGCTATCATCACCTAAGGTTTCATCCATCTAGCACCATCACAAGGGACACAAGGGATGATTATTCTACATACACTTTATAGGAGGGAATTTCATTCCATTCCATGCACACATCTATTACATCTCTCTACATTTATCTATTTTCTCGTTATCAAGTGCAACTCACACAAGAGCCACCTAGGGCACAATTATGCACACACACACATAGAATTACATTGGGTCTGAGATGTAGCGTAACTCTTAGTTGTAAGTTCACCATTTTGATAGCTAAGGAAAGTATGACCCCTCATTTTGCATCTTTCTTTTTTAAGATTTGATGTCTATTTGAGGGTTTTACATGTTCATATTTCATTCTAGATTTCCAGTGACCTTGGAGATCTTTGTGTGACCTCGGAGCAACCAAATATGACTAACAATGAATATCTTGTGACCACCCAGAGGAGGTTTCAAGATATTTTTCACAGAACCAAATTCCTATAAATAGGCCTGGGGCACCCGTGGGTGCCCCTCTAACTCTCCAAGTACCCTAGTCTGGCCTATCTATCTAGATATGCATTTTTCTATGTCTCTGTGTGATGCTCCTACTACACTACTCATATGGTCAGAACTTTGGTACACTATAGATTTTATTATGAATCAGCTAAGTACCTTCTTCTCCTCCTTGCAACTAGGATTTCATGATTTATTACTTAGTTTGCTTGAGAATTCATTTTTGTAATTAATTTCATATTTATGTACTACTACAATAGCATTAAATTAGGCATAAATTCACATTTAGATTAATCATTTTGGTGAAACCATCATTCAAATCCACCTTCTTTCTAAGGTTTTCTTATTATTCCCATCACGCGTAGTGGTCGATTTGGGTCTCTTCAGTATCTCAATATTCCTCCATCCTCTTGTAGGTTTTCCAAATCAATGGTTGAAGTCTCTACATCAATGACTGCAACTAAAAAAATATCTTTGTTAACTCCCGTAATGTTGCCCTTATCAAAATAGAAAAATATGATAGTGAAAATTCATATGATGAGGATACTAATGTTGATCAAGACCAATTAAACACACTTACTGATTTTTGACAAGATTTATGTAATAATCCCACTCATATTCCGCATATTCTGCATGTTTTCATCACTGTTAAAAATAATCGTAATGTTTCCTCAAATCCTCTTATTTCTTAACTCTTTGGCTCTCATGGTCTCCATACAACCTCTTGCTCCAATTTCCATTCCAACCACTACCACTCCTCTCATTCTACCTAGTACTCCCAATGCACAACTTGGATCTTCTTCAAATACTCTTGATTTAACTTCTTTATATCAGGATCTGTAAACACAATTTTTTTGGTTGTAGCTCATCACTTCTCATTTATCTCCACCTCTTGACTCCACTTCACTTCTTCACACTCCTTCTGCACCTTCCATTTATACCTACCCACTACCACCAAACTTCACCCCCTAAGTTATCAATCTTCAATGGCCATGATGAGGGTCATCAATCCAAGTTGGTGTTCGAAGGTTGTAAGCATTAAGATAAGAAAATATTGCAAAGTAAATATTTTAAACACAAACCAAACTTGCATAAAATAAATCACACTTGCGGAAAATGAAAGGCACACTTGTAGAAAAAAATTTTGCATGAAAGAAACTTGCATGAATTAAAAGGCACACTTGCATAAACAAAATCACACTTGTATAAATAAATGTTGCATGAAAGAAATGAAAGTTTCATAAATAAAATTGTTGAATTAAAAAATAAACATAATTGAAAGAAACACCTGCAGGTTTACAATGGACTGAATTTTCACTATACAAAGATAAAAATAATACAACATAATGAATTAAAGACAAATGAATAAACATAAACATAAATACACATATCCATCTTCCTTGGAATGAGTGGCCAGCTCACTCCTTGGAAGAGGATTTAAATCATACTTTTGAGATCTCAAAACTACAGAGTATTTGAGAGAAAAGAATAGATCTTTATTTCTTTGGAGAAAAGCATTACATAGCTAAGTGTGGAAGGTTACATTTATAATTCATGCATCTAACCAAATCCTTATTTTAGGAAATATAATCTGATCTTATATTTATTCCAATCCTAATAATAACCAATATCTCCATCTCCACAAAATATGGAGAGAGATATATTATTGAAGTCAAATCTTATCTCACTTACTTTAGGAAGATTTGCTCCCAAATCTTCTCCTTTCTTTTCAGTAACAAGAATCATAATGATTTTATTCCTATACATTATTAGAAGGAGGATTTTCCTCAGAATATGATTTTGACCAAATACCTTTCTTGGATTTTCCATTTGACTTTGTTTTTTTTGATTGTGGAAATTTTGACGCTTGTCAAATACGCTTTTTCCTTGGACTGCAAGTTCACTAAAGTTAGATTTATCTTGATTGGTAAAACCTATAGACAAATATGAATGAAATTTTTGTTTTAAACATGTTTCTATGAACACAAAACCTCTCTCATATTTTCCATTTGATTTTTTTTGTTTCTATTTATGAAAACTTTTAGTGCTTGTCTGATACACGTTTCCTCATAATGCAGCTCACTAAAAGTTATATATCTCTTTATTGGTAAAACTTGTAACATATCTGAATGAGGTTTTTGTTTAAAAACATTTCTATCAATAAAAACCTCTCTAATATTTTCTATTTGAATTTTCTATTTCTATTTATGGTAATTTTTAGTGCTCGTCTGATACACGTTTCTTCGGACTGCAGTTCATTAAAAGTTAGATCTCTCTTCATTCGTAAAACCTGTAGCAAATATGAATGAATTTTTTTTAAATACATTCCTATGAACAAAAAACTCTCTCATATTTCTCATTGGAATCTCTGATTTTTTCACAATCCCTCAAAAACTGTAATTCCGTTAATGTAAGTTCCAAAACTAAAGTTGTCATTCTTTTATGCAAGTTCTGGAACTAAATCTGCAAGTTCCAGAACTAAATCTAATTTTTCCATGAATTGACAAGTTCCAAAACTAACTATCATTCAATTGATACAAGTTCTGGAACTAAATCTTTGAGTTCCAGAACTAAACCTACATGTTCAAAAACTAACTCTGCGAGTTCCATAACTAACTCTACGAGTTCTGTACGGTTAAATTAAAACAACTATAAATTTTGCATGTGACCTCAAATTGAGATGATTCTTTGTTTGAAATTGTATAATTTTTTGTGAGGAATATTAATATGAAATAAAATCTAATTTTAAATGTACTGTTCATGATCAATTCTACTTTTCCCAATACTAGCATTATCTTTCCTTTATGGCCTCTATACACAAGACTTTGCATCTTTTCCCAAATAATCAATAAGATTAGTCAAAAAAATATATTAAAAAATATTTATAAAGAATGAACAAGATATATATCCTATATTCTAATCTTAAGCAAAACTATAAGTTCCTAGAATTACATTTAAATTCCACTTTCAAAGGTAACTTGGAAGGACAAAATAATGGTAATTTATGGCCAATTTATGGCCTCATCAGGGAGAGAGGTCTACTTTACTCTCCTTCCATGACTCTACCCAATAAGCACCACTGCATATGATACATCATACTTTTTTTTCTATTGTCCCAATTTGTTCTGAATTATTCTGATTATATCTGATTTCCTAAGACATAGTCTGCAACTTTATGTGACTAAAGGCCATTTCTAGTTACTGACATATTTGTTCACTCATTAGACAACTTGTGTACGACATCTATCTGATGCTATCAAAATTACTCATTTTTCTGATCCCTATTTTATTTAAGTATCCCATATGGGTAGCTTGCACATGACTTGCCCAGATGGGTCAGTGAACTATTTAATAGGCACTAGTGTATGCTCTATGATACAAAAACAACCAAGTCTAAGATGTCTAATGGCCTAATTCTGTAAACTATGAGATTCTAGCCTTATTCATTTAAAGTACTATTGCTAGCTCTGAACTGATAGTGCTCTGAGCTGCTATAGAGATGATCCCTTATTTCACCCAACGTATGTCACCCTCTCAAACTATTTGAAATTCATGCGATGACTGTAGGATAATACGGTCCAAAGGAGAGGACTTGATGTTGATCTAAAGTGAAATGCCTCATAGGGGTCAAGGGGATGTGTCAAAGTAGAAACCAAGGCACGTGTAAAAAAATTGGGCTAGAAATATTTGTTAGTGGGTAAAATATAGCATGTAAGAGAATACAATGAAACAATTAAACATGCAGACAATATAGACCGCAAAAAGTGGGTTTAGACATGGGAAATTGCACATGGTGTTATAAGAAAATTAGGGCCAAAGAATCAAAAGTATACAATGATGTCATGATACATATGACATAGCCCTCAAACAATAGCATATAGTGGCAAAGAAGATCAAGACAAATATATCAAATAACCATTGTGTATGTAATCCTACAAGGAAAATGCTACACATGAAGAACTTGCCATCATGTTAGAAAGATAAATATCATGTCAAAGTATGTATATATCAGTGAAATAGTAGAGTCATCAGCTAACCATACGTATCACGCAGTGCCTCCTACATACAAAGTTATTTATTTCCTAGTTGCTCATGCTAACATTTCACCACCAATCATTTATTTCTCTGATCATGATCATCATGTTACATTCTCTTCTGATCACTTGCACATCAACATTTCTATCAGATCAATCCATATCAATAACACCAAAATTGATCCATCATGATGTATCAGCACATGTTATTTCCCACTTCTTGTTGTTAATTTTTATCCACTCTCACAAATTTCATATCTAATTGATAATTCATATGGGGTCACCAAGCTTCAGATTATTTTTGTTCCTCTCACTATGCTTGTTCCCTTTCTAGTAGCACAATCAGTTGAAGGGTGTGATATGTTCTTAGGTCTTACTTGGATTCTTCGGTCTCAGTCTATCATCTCCTTGAACCAATTGTGTCTAAAGTTCATTCACATAAATTATTTCATCTCTTTCAATGGTTTTCCTCGCTCCACTCCATGGTCATAGTCTCCTCTTGAGGTTGTCATTGCATCACATAGTGCATCTAGTTCCCCATGGCCTATCAATCCTAAAGCACAATTTTCTCCTAGCTCACTTGTTCTCTTACGACCTATGTGTTCTCATCATTCTGTCAATCCAATATATCAGCATATGTCCCTCATGAGGAAAACTCCTATATCTAGGCATACTTCACCACTTCGTTTCACTCAAAGTAGGTGTTTATTACCTCAACGCTCTACTTCACATTGGTGTTCACCACCTCCGTGTTCTGCTTTATATAGGTCTCCATCACCTCCACATTTTATTACATAAAGGTTTCTTTCATATACTCAATGGTAACATGCATCTAGGATTCATTTACAAACGTAATTTCTATCTCATATACCACCACTTTTAGAGCATGGTCACATTATAATACCTCTACCATGGATGTTATCTTTGATCACTTCTATTAATGAAGTAACGACGTTGATAGGTGATTTTTCAATTTGAAGACGGTGTACTCTAAAAAAGTGGGCTAATAGACTGATGAGGATGACAAGGTCATGGTGTAGGTTGAGTGATAATAGGATAGCTAAGTACATAGGTTTCTTTAGATTTTAGATGTGGAGGTATCCTAGATGTCATTATTGTTGTATCAGTAAAAGTAGGTTAAGGAAACGGTGTGCATGGTGGAACACCTTTTGATATGAAAATTGTTTTATTTTGGATGAACTTAAGACAAAAATGATTCATGGTCAGGGACTCCCCTTTGGTCCCTCGACAAATAAATACCTTCGTCACATTCACCTAACCATGAAGATGCCCATTCACCCCACTAATATTAATTTAATTAATTTATTATCCTCACCATATTTATTATTTAAATATCTTAATTTAGATAATTCCCACACTTACACCTCACCTAGACACCTCACCAAGCCAACTCAGCCTAAGATCTATTCTTAGTAAGTTGCCATAACTAACTAAGACTTACCCAAACCCTAAAAAATCAATGCCTACATTCCCTTTAACTACATTCCCGCATGTTTATAGGAAGCTTCAAGTCTAATCCGTGGGTTAACGACACGAGATCCCAAAAAATCAATGGGATCTGCCTAGTTTAGCAAACCTAGGAAATCCCGCATTGACCGATGTCGTTTCCCCTAACCATCACCGGTTAAGCCGGAACCGCCCATTAAGTCACCTTTTAATCCCCAAAACAACCTTATTTTCAAGGTTGGCTAAAAGGTTGGCAGATTCCTAAGAGATAACACATCTTTTGAGAACAATTTTCCGTGAGTTCCCAACACATTGGATGATAAAGAAGGAGATCAAGCATTTGGCCTCTTGCACAGGCATCCAACATTCAGTTGTGGAGGAACCATCCAATGACCATCTAACACATTATTTGATCCAACCAGGTAAAAAGGAATGTACATGCATCCCATGCAGGAGCTTTCCAATGCTTTGGTGATGTCAATTAACATTGACCTCTTGGGAACCAGAAACACATTAATTGTGCCATTACTTCAGTGGTACCCTGAACCAGATTTCAAGTAAGTAGATTTAGCTTACTCCTCTGGTTCATTCATTTAATGCATTGTATCTTCATCCTTTGTTCTCCTAGATAACCCATTGACCTCCTTTAATACTCACCCCTCCATATCCCCATTAAAACCTCTCCAAATCCCATTCAAACCAGCCTAATACCTCACTCTGACTGGAGCCTAGTCCCTTGTGTAATCACAAGGGAGATCCACAATCTCATTCTGTAGCATTCCTAGTTTTCCACAGATAACCGACATCTGGTTATCCCAAACTGGAATCAGTCACCCTTAACTAGAATCAGATCTCTGTATTTACCAATAGAGGCATAAGAATAATAACTTACCCCTCATATTCCTGGACATTACTCTTAATCAAGGATGACCTCAGCTCGAGACCTCTGTCAGACCTAAGTTAGAGTGACCAGAACCAACTACTTGACCTTCAGATCTTATTTTAACCTAGCCTATTAGATTAGAATCTTTCTTATTGTGTTTTTAATGAGATACCTAAATAATTTCAATTACAATAGGATTTAATTCATTATCAACATTAAATTGTTTTTAACATTGGAATGATAGCCGTCTAGGAAGTATCATACTTCCCAGATCTAACACATGTTAGGTAGTTCACTGCACATATTGTTTAACTCTTATTTGGTGGTCTTGTGTTCCATTTTAGGTAGTTCCTCCTAGCCAAAAGGAAGCTCTCAGGATCAGAGTGTGGATTCAGAAGTCATACGTGTGCAACAACGCAATAACCAGCATTTCAACAGGTATTCCTCCTACGCCCATTACCCTGTCTGTTTTGTAAATATTCAAAGAAACATCTATGAATCAAGTGAAACATTTTGGCAGAACCCAAAGCGATGGGACCCATTTAGGGTTCCTTGCATTTTATTCATTCCTAGGAAAAGTTGTGTGTTTGTTTCCCTTCTGAAAAGCATACACATTAATTTTCTTCCTTGGTAACCCTCTTTTTCTTTCTATTTGCTCTAAAAGAAACCTTTCTTTTGGTGTACTTAAAAAGAATCATTTCTTCTTGTTTTCTGCATTTTAGTGAAAGAGTATCCCTATTTCATATTCATCCATTTGTGTCATCAAAATTCATATTTCGATTTGGGATTAAAAATCATTGCATTTCATTCTGATTTATGGCATTAGCTCACATTAATTGAGGGCAACCTATACGATGGAAGTCATTCCCAGCTGATGGTTGACAAAATGAATTGTAGAAAGCACATCTCTCTCTCTCTCTCTGAGTCTTGCCAAATTACACAAATTCAAAACAAATACATATTCTTAAACAACATCTTTCCTGATAACGCCTGTCAATGATCACACTGATATGAGGATTGGAAGGTACTCCCTAACTCGCTGCTCAATTGAGTCATACTTCAGAGAAAATTCCGCCCCCGCCATCACATACCAAAAACCTCACCTTTTAGATCTCCTTCTTTGTAGGAAGCCATCCTCACCAAAAAATTTATTTTACAGTTCATGTGTCAGTCCTTAAATAACATAAGTTAAACAGACATAATAGAAAAGGCACTCTTAGGATCACATTTTTCTTAGTGTTTCTGCTTGGCTTACATTTTGAGGTGAGAGGTCACGTTCTTCATTCTTCTTGTTTCTCCTTGCATGCTCCTCATCATAGTTGGTGTTATTCCAGCTTCTTCTGAGTGTTCCTGGACCATATTCTCATCATTCTCAGAATTATGGGTCTGATTCCACATCAGATTTTAATTCACAACCACTTTTCTTTCATCACTATTTCAATTTCACAGTGACCGGTGTTGGTCTAGTGACCATCATCGGTTACCCCTTGACTGTCGTCGGTTATACCCAACTGGCGTCAGTTCACTGTCATTTTGGTTAACCTACCCAAAAGGAAATTTATTCACCTTCTTCAACTTTTTAGAGTCCCTATCACTACTATCATTCCCATTGACCTTGTAAAACTCATCAGGTTTGGCATACCTGTCAGATTTGACCTTATACCTTGTTTTTGACTCACTGTCCATTTCCCACAGTGACTGGCATCAGTTACCCCTAACCGACGTCGGTTTACCCTGACCAACATCGGTTATCCTATGCCAATTTCCAGCCAACATTTGGTACCTAGTCCACTTTTTACCACTTGTTTCACCTGTTCCTGCTGTTTTTCTATGTCATTTACAGAGAAGTGGCCTAACCTGATTAGTACTGGTTCACATGGTGCTAACTCAAAGACAAGCAAGCGCACTCGTATTCCATGCAAGTTGTCAACCGCTCCCACCTAGTCCTTCACCACCTTCCATTTTATCACCCGCCATGGATCCTATCAAACCTATCACTATCGCTACCGGAGATGAAGAGTCTGCACGAATCCTTGACCAAAACCCTTCCACCTTGTAGTTTTATCTTTCCCACTTGTCCACCCGAGATGCTTCAGGTTAGTTAATATACGACATGCCCATATCTATCCCTCCGAATCTTGCTCCAACTCTTGCGTCAACCCCATCTAGCTCCATTTTTCCCATATCTACCTTACCCCCAGTCATTTCATAGCTAGGTCCTATACCTGCTATGACTGCCACGTCTGCTACATCCATTGCATCTGCCACATCCACCATACCTTCAAAAACCACCCAAAATGCAACCTCATCCGCCCCTATTATCTCGCATATACCCGTAGCTACACTACCACCTTCTAGTGTCAGTGACCCCTACCCCTTTTCAGAACATGGTCCTTTCCATTCCATAGTTCGTTGGCCCCCATTACCACTAGGGTTACCATGACCCTTCCACCTCCATATACGTACTATCAGTAAGCCTCCCGTTTCATCTATTATTCACTCTGGGTACATGCCCCCTATTTTACTACCTTCTTCTCAATCAACCTACACGAAAACACCATATACTAGAATGCCACCCCTTTTATATGCCCAAAACCAACCCTCTCACACTACAAGAGGCACCCAATCATCGCAACCTACCAATGACCTAATCAAATTGATGATGGACAAGATGCAAACATTAGAGGCATCGGTTTCTGGCTCCTGCAATACTCTCATCTATGACGAGATTTATAATGAGCCTATCCACCCATCCATTCCTATCGGTCCATATCCCATGCATTAGGAGATGCCTAAATTCAACTGTTTCAATAGCAAGGAAGACCTGCAACAACATTTGTAGTCATTCAAACATGGGTGCTACCTAATCACCCACGATGATGCTTTGCTCTTAAGGACCTTTCCCATGTCTCTGACTAGACCTGTGTTAGATTGGTATAGTGGGTTACCTAGACACTCTATATTTTCATTTAATCAGGTAGCCCAAGCCTTCTTGGATCACTTCTCCATCAATATCATTAAGAAGGTTACCATGACTGACCTATACTCCACACGTCAGTATGAGGATGAATCTATCACATATTTTGTCGCTCATTGGCGTAGCCTGATCAATCAACTCACCTTCCAACTACCACAAACATAACTCATCGATCTCTTCACATGGGCTTGTGCTAGACATATCTCACCGACCCTACAGGTCCAAACCTTCTGAACATTTGATGAAGCATTCACCATGGCATGAAAGCTAGAGATTCGGGCCATTGAAGAGAAGAAAATCCAATTACACAGTAAGAATTTGGCATTCAAGTCAAATGATACCTCTTCTTCTTCCAAACCACAGAACAATTATTCAAAGGCCAAGGGCACCACTAACATAGTGGTACTCAAATCTGGCTCAGCTCATCTGTCAAATTAGGCTACCCCCTCATCTAATCTCTCACTTGTCCAGACTTTTCAATTCAGATGAGAACAACAGAAATACACCCCAATTGGGGAGCCCTACTCTTCTGTCTTAGAAAATCTCATCAAAGTTGGGGCCATCACCCTTCCACCTATAAAACCACACACTGGTTTTGACCCTGCTTGCCCCATGCCCGCATGGTATAAAGAATATGAATTCTGTAACTATCATCGAGTAAAGGGTCATAGTGACGGAAATTGCATCACTTTCAAAAATATTTTCCAAGAAATGCTCAAGAAAGGTGAGTTAACTATGGATAATCCTAACACACCCACTAATCAAAACCTACATATCTTCAAGAAACCATTTCCCAATCATGCCCCCTCGTCTGATCAAACCGGTGAGACCTCAACTCATGATGGCCATACCCGCGAGGTCCATGCTATTTTTAGTGATGCATACCTGTTGCTTCCCAATTACCCCATATTCCTTCCATAGAGGAAATTCTAGCTTGAAACCCTCCTTCTGCATTGGAACCTACCTCACCTATTCCTCCACCCATAGAGGAACACCTTTCACCTCCTTCCTCACCCGTGGAGGATCCCTTCACTAATATCGAGACCATTTCACCTTTGGCTTCTCCACCTAGGGAACCGTCACCCACAATACTTCTTCAGTCCATGGAAGATACTTGTTTATCTCCTCCACCCATAGAGGAGCACCCATCATCTTCTCCACCTACAGAGGAGCACCCAGACCTATCAAAGATCTAGAAGAGATACCTTTACCTCTAGGTGAGCATTCTCCATCAGCTAGCTAAGATCCTGCAGACCTACTTTCAGCGCTCTTACCCACAGAAGCTGAAGCTAATGAATTCCCCATCTCTAAGACACATTTTACAGGAATAGCCATTGGGTCCTCATCAACATCACCTACAGATGTGCCATTCTCATGTTTGGCCGATCACCTAGATTATGTGGACAGAGCCTTATTGTGGGGGTGTCTTTTGCTTCCTGTTTCAACACAAATGCAGATGTCACTTGCTGATACTTCCACTATCTACCCAAAAATATTCCAGCTAGTTAAACCGAGCACAACCACCTCTATCACTACTTCTTCCATAACCCTCCACACCACTCAACATATTCCCTTACCCAAAACCCAACATACATCTAAATCTAAACCCACACCTTCATCATCTTCCTCGACTAAACCTATTACTACCTTAGGGGTCACCCCAACCACCAGCCTTACTCATCCACCTATCAAACTAGATTTAGCTACATCCTCCAAAGTCAACACCACACCTACTCTGGCACCCAAACAGAAGAACTAAACCCATATAACTCATACCCCAGCTACGCCAATCACACCTGCACCTGTCCTGTTCCATCTTAGGACCTCAACTTCCCAACATGGTTAAGAAACCTCCACCCATCAATAAACCAAAAACACAACATCCCACTCCTTCCTCACAAACCTCTAACCTACCCAAGCACCCGACATGACTTACACCTACACCTGCAACATATTTACCACCCATACCTCTAATAACCTCAACAACTTATTCATTACCCACTACACTTCAGTCTTTGTCTCTCACACCCCCTGCTCGACCCACATCATCTACCTTCACAGCACCTCCATTATCCCTCATGGGTAACTCACCCTCTTTCCCCATCTACTTTTCTCTCTAGATATCATACACCCATATCACCTTTACCCAAGAAAGTGCAACTCAAATATGAAAATCTGCTACCCTCCAATAAGGTAGTCAAAACAACCATACACCCTCCTACCCATTCATCTACCATACCCCTACCCAAACAAACACGACCAACACCCAAGACCATGCCAGCACCCAAAACCATAACTCGACCCACTCCCCCTCATGCAAGGACCGTTCCTCAACAATCAGTCACACCTACACCCAAACCCACTTTCACTTCCCATTGCAACCCACTAGCAGGGTCCTATGCCAAAATCTTAACCAACCTCCTTGAGACTTCTGTCATCACATTACCATCACTCAGACCTTATGACCCCCTCAAACCCAAGCCAAAAGGGTTTGATGACACTAAAATTTGTGCCTACCATCATGTGCCAGGGCATGATGTGGAGAACTACAAGGCTTTGAAAACCATCCTTATCTAGTTGTGTCCTCTGGAAGCCAACTTTGATGATGATGACCTTCTTGATGAGGACCCTGCTTCATTGAAACCCATTCCCATAGTCCTTCCCTCACTGCCCACTCAACAACCATGACCTCCACCCCCACAGCTACTAGAGCCACCTCTAAGATTTGAAATTAACATGGTTTGCATCAGAGAACTTTCTATGCCATCACCTAAATGTTGTTGTGCCCAGCTCACCTCACAAGGTTTTTCTCCTCGGTAGGTTTTTTCCCGTCATGTTGTTATACCACCCATCCTACACCTTCTCCATTTGCCAACTCCCCTCAGATCAACATGATCCATGTTACTACCCGTGCTCAGAAGGATAAAGGAAAAGAAAAGGTAACTGACTCACCGACCAATCCTATACCCAACATACCATCTACACCCACACCTAAGATTACTATCTGTGGACCCACATACCCTATTTCTAATGGGGTCACACATCGCACCATGCTCAAACAATTACACCAATCTCCCCTCAAAATGTCCCTATATGACCTCATCCAAACCTCAGAATCCCATCGTCAAGCTCTCATGGAGGTTCTTCAATCTATTGAGGTTTTACCCAATGACCCTACACCCGTAGCCTCCATTATCACACCCCATCATGTAGCCTCTCTCACCAAATTTCCACCTTTATCCACACCTCACCCTTACTCACCAAATAGCCTCCCTTAGCTTCTCAGAGGAAGAGATCACACCACACCAAATGGATGACCCAGACCCAACCCTCTTCATCTTTGTCCACATCGATGATATATGTGTACGATGGGTAATGATTTATGGGGGTGCTAGCATTAATATCCTTTCATCCCATGCATTCACTTGAATGCGCATACCTGAAAATTACATGCATAAACATCCTGTCATGTTACATTCATTCAATGACACTATCACCTCTACACTAGGCATCGTCATTCTCCACATTCACATGGGCCCCCATGCCATTCCAGAGTTATTCTATGTCTTGGAGGGGGAATTTCAATATAACCTGTTGCTTGGCAGACCCTAGATTCGTGTCATGGGTTGTGTTCCTTCCACGTTGCATCATTGTGTAAAGTTTGAACATGAAGGACACACCTATACCATTCCAGCTAATCCATCACCTTTTAAAACATGCAACATGCTTTACTGACCTAATGATGTGCTCATACCCATTAAGGCATCTACCTCCATCGACCACTACCACTTCATCTACACCTCTACTTACTAGCACAGTCGCTACCTCAACTGCACATACCTCCTCCATTCCTACCGCCACCACAACCTCCACGGCCAACCCATCGGTCTCCTAATCCGTTAACTCCACCTCCTGCATCAACCTCTGACACATCATCTATTCCTAGCTACCCACATACCAACCACCAATCCCTTGGAAGGTGTTTTTCAATGCCTCACTCTGGGGGAATACCACCTATATAGTGTCAACACATTCCTTACTCCACAAGAGTATGGAAGTCTTCACCAACACCCTCGCTATGATCACCGCATAGGAGAATGCCTCCTTTATGGTCCTCCTCATCTTCATACTAGTCTCACCTATGGGGGACTTGATACTACCACTTACACACCCGAACCACTGTCACAAACCTGCCCATTTTCCATTGACTTCCAGTCTCTCACCAATCGCCATTTTTCCCACACCTTCCTGCACCGATGTGCGTGGAAGGGTTTTGGTTTTGGATTTTATGAGCAAGGCCACCATACCATTATTCCATGTACCACCCACAAACATAACGAATGTAGTGGTATCAACTTTCCTAAACCACCTACCAAACATGCCTGCATTGAACTCATTGAGAACGTCAACCCTTCTCCACCTTCTTCACCCACTCCACCTTCATCACCACCTTCGCCGATGGAGTTGATGGATCCAAGAATCTATCCCTCCTAACTTTTTTTTTTTCATAAACACCATTTCCTTGGGGCCTTTGACTTATCAACGTGAGGGTGAGGCCCCTTCCTCTCTTCCCTTCCTGTATCCTGAAATGATCGATGATGATACACCTTCAATTAACATCGTTCAATGTCAGGATGATGAATCTATACTCACCTACCTTGGTGCAGAAGACTCATATATTCATCGGTCATTACCCTCTGAGATGCAAACCATGTTGAATGAATCGACTATCGAGATCAACATTCATACTCAGGATGACCCACACATCCTAAAGATCAGTCAATCTTTAGATGTTACTGAACAGGAAGCCATCACTTCTTTTCTCAAAGATCATAACCAAGCTTTCACTTGGTCTTATGCAGACATGCTTGGTATTGACCCCACCATAGTGGTCCACAATATCGTAACCATTCCTGATGCCAAACCCATCAAACAAAAGTTGAGGAAAATGCACCCTCGCATTTCCCTTCTCGTCAAAGAATAACTTCAATGCCTTCTTTCCTGTTTCCTTCATATTACCCATTGATTATCCTCATTGGATTTATAACATTGTCCCTGTCACTAAGGCGACAGGGGGACTTCACATTTGCATGGATTTCCATGACCTCAACCTAGCCTACCCAAAAGATGATTTCCCCTTACCTGGTATTGATCAACTGGTTGACCTTACCACTAGTCACGAGATGCTATCACTCATGGATGGCTTCTTGGGTTATAACCAAATCCTAATTGACCCAGAAGATCAACACAAAACCTTGTTCATCACCCCTTAGGGGACCTTCTGCTATCGAGTCATAAATTTTGGCCTTAAAAATTTTGGTGCCACATATCAGCGGGCTATGACTTACATCTTCCATGATATCATGCATCATATATTGGAAGATTATATGGATGATCTCTTGGCCAAATCTAAATCTGCTCCGAGCACCTTTACTGTCCTCAAAACCATTTTTTATCGTCTCATTAAATATTGCATTCACCTTCAGCCTAAGAAGTGCATCTTTGTGGTCCTCTCAGGAAAAATCTTGGGCTTTATCATTTCCCTACATGGTATAGAAGTTGACCCTACTAAAGTCAAGGCCATTCTCAAAATTCCTCCGCCTACTAACCTTAGACAACTCTGTAGCCTGCAAGGTAAGTTGCAGTCTATTCACCATTTCATTTCACAATTATCTGATCGGTGTCAACCATTTCATCATCTTCTCAAGAAGGATGTCTCCTTTAAATGGGATGATGACTTCCATAAAGATTTTGAGGCCCTAAAAAAATACCTTCTCCAACCACCCGTACTCATTCCACCTAAAGATGATCAACCTTTCTACCTATACATATCAGCTACCGATCACTCCTTGGGAGCCATGCTCGCTCATCGTGATGAACAACACAGGGAGCAGGTGGTTTATTACATAATCCATACTCTTTTGGACTATGAAACCTGATACACCCATTACGAAAAAACTTTCTTAGCCTTAGTTTTTGTTGCCACCAAACTCTGCCATTACCTACTCAACCACAAAACCTATGTTGTGACCAACACTGACCCCTTACACTTCATGTATGCCAAGCCTTATCAAAATCAACGTGCCACATGTTGGCTTATGCTTTTAGCTGACCTCGACCTCGAATTCATTCATCAAAATTCCATCAAGGGCCAAGCTATCACTGACCAATTGGCATGACGCACCTATTACCAGGGATCAACCCTCTAATTTTGACTTTCCAGATGAGTCAATTGCTACCCTTTCCTTGGGCGAACCCGCCTATCAAATGACACTCTTCTTCGATGGTTCCAAGTGTCAGCGTGGGGGTGGGGCTGGTATTATCCTCATTCCTCTTGATGGTGAACCCATGCCTTTGTCTTTCAAACTCGATTTTGATTGTACAAATAATATTGCCGAATACGAAGCACTCGTACTAGGTCTCCAAGCTGCCTATGCCCTAGATGTCAAATCAATCAACATCTTTGGTGATTCTCAATTGGTCGTAAACCAAGTCAATGGTATATACCAATGTCATAATGAGATACTTCAAAAGTATAAACATCATGTAGACATACTTTTGACCACCTTTGACTGTTACGCCCTGCAAACCATCCCTCGTTCAACCAACAAATTTGTAGACACCATGGCCTGCTTGGCTTCTCAAATACCCGCTTCACCCACTGATTCTAAAATATTTGTCACCATACAATGAATCCAATCACCCTCTTACTTACCTCACAAAGTTTCCTCCATTGGAACCATCACCCCTGACCCGAGTGACCTTTGGTATAAACAATACTCTGACTATCTTTCTCTCTCCATCTTACCCCCTGATCTCACCCATAACAGACAACGCACCTTCCTTAAAAAGGTCTCTCATTATGTCATCATGGGGGGCCTCCTCTATAAGTGTGGCTTTGATGGTATTCTCTTACGATGCCTCACGAGTTCTGAAATTCCTTATACCATTAAGGAAGTTCATGATGGCATATGTGGAGGTCACTTCAGTGGCCTTGCTGTGGCTAAGCGTATTCTTCATCTGGGCTATTACTGGCCAACCCTTAACCATGATTGTTGTGACTATGTCAAGCATTTTGTAAAATTCCAACAACATGCCAACCTTCATCACACACCCAGTCATGCCTTACAGGTCACCTGTGACCTTTGGCCCTTCTCTCAATGGGGTTTGGATCTTGTCAGAGAGATCAACCCCCATTCTTCCCAGTGCCATCAATGGATCATCACTGCTACTGAATACTACACAAAATGGGTGGAAGCCATACCACTCATCTCCATGAAAGCTGAGAAAATATGTGAGTTCATCAATCATCACATCATTTGTCACTTTGGTGTTCCTCATCACCTCATCACTGACAACGGAAAACAATTCAAAAACAAAACATTACAAAAACTTTGTGATGCCTTTGGCATTCAGCTAAGTTTCTCATCACCTTATTACCCACAAACCAATGGCCAAGCTGAATCCACTAACAAAACCCTAAACAAAATTCTCATGAAAGTGGTTAACGATACTGGGAAGGATTGGCATACACACATTCCTTTTTCCCTATGGGCATACCACACTAGTATTCACACTTCCACTTCTGCCACACCATTTTCTCTGGTCTATGGTACGAGGTTGTTCTACCTCTTGAAGTCTAGATTCCCTCACTCTGCATTTCTCTCCATGACATGCTCAATGATGATGACTTTTTGTCAGGACCATTTAGCACAACTTGAGTTATTAGATGAACGTCATCTTAACGCTCTTGATCACCTTCAAGTTTACCAAAAATGTATCAAACATGCCTACGAAAAATGTGTCCATGAACGAACCTTCCAAGTCGGTGACCTTGTCCTGAAAGAAAATCAACATGTAACCAAAGTAGAAAAAAGTAAACGGGGAAAATTTTCTCCTAATTGGCTTGGACCATACATCGTGACTCATACTTATGGATCAGGTGCTTATCGTTTATCTTCACTTGATGGTAAACCTGAACCTAAGCCCCTTAATGCCTTACATATTTAACCATTCTATTATTGACCTATAGTCCTACCTCACCTTTTTCCTCTTTCCATGCTCGTCCCTTGAGCGCTACCCACTTCCTACATCTCACCGATGACTAAAAATGAATCATGTGAGTACCTGTCACTTGTTATCTTCTCTTGAATATGTGTACCACGACACTGCACATAACATGATTCTCATGGATACTTTTCATCTACCTTTAGATGAGATCCCATGGTCATTTCACCCTGCTATCTGAACAAGAATCCTATTCCTCACCTTGGTCTTGTCCATGACTTCGAAGCCCTCATTTGGGACACAACTCCTTGAGTCAAACTTCTAATAAAACGATGACTTCCTCAAAAGGACATCTTCCTCTCGACAATCACTGCTATAAATAGACTGCTCCCTCGAAGGACAACTATGTAAGGCTCTTTCACAAAAAAAAGAAACAAAAACAAAAAAAAAAGTGAGAGAATTTGAAGCTTCCCGCATCGATCAGCTTCACGAAGACCTCAAGGAGTTAATTTCATCATCCCATATAGACTTCCCACATTGATCAGTCTATCTCAAATACAAGTCAAAACAGAAGACTTTTCTTCATGGACTTGCCCATTGTGACCTCAGATCTCTTGCCCAAAGAGCATGCTACCACATATCATATAAAAATTACCCACCTTTCACCTTTCTCACCATTCCCACTCCCATTTCCTACTGCCTCAAGGGACCTCTTAGAAACCAAGACATTTGGTGATCATGTGACTACTTTTCACCTTAGAAAAATCAATCATGCAATGTCTTTAGGGTCTTATGTTCATCACCTCCTCCAAGGTATGATCTACTCGGTATGATCCTAACCAATCAGGTGGCTTTATTGCCTCCTCTTATCTTTTAAAACGTCATTATTTATGTTTTGATTACCTTATACAGGACTTGGTCCTCGACGCTTACCTTTGGGGTAATCTTCTTCTTTTTCCACAATCAACATCACCTATACCAATTTTCCTATAACCCACACACACCTAACAGACCTAAACCCACAACATGCCTAAAACCTACCAACTCATTTTCATACCCCCTCATATTCTTCCCTAGCTTATGGGAGAACTACATCGGCCTGAGGTCCCTTTTTGTTTGGGACTATGTAGGTAGCACTCCGAGGGCATGGGGCCCTTGGAGGTTAGCTCGGCCACTCTCTACCCTAACCAATCCATCTTTCATCTTCCTAAAATACATTCTACCCCACTTAGTTTCCTTTTTATATCAACAATTGAAAATCAAACCAAACAGACAACGAGTTGCTTAACATTTTTATCATCATCACAACATACATTTCTTATGACTACTATTTCTCTACCATCATCATGCGTATATTATAAAACATCTCACACATGACCCATATTATCATTCATTACACAAAATAATGAATCACAACTTCAACAGACCTAACTTCACCATGCCTAAACTGACCTGACTCAATCCATGCCTAAACCAACCTGACTCGATCCATGCCTATGACCTGACTCGATCCATGCCTAAACCAACTTGACTCGATCCATGCCTAAGACCTGACTCGATCCATGCCTAAACTGACCTGACTCATCATGCCTAACTCACCTAATTTCCATCCATATCACAACAACAAATCAAAAGTCTCATCAAAACACCAACAAATCAAGCATCTCACGTATCTCATCATATAAATAAATATGTGTCTCAATACAATGTACACAGGATATCCAATCATGTCCATCATCTCAAAATCATTGGCACATAGGCCGATACTCAATACAAAATGTCAACGGCACGCAGGCTAGTATCATATACACTGAAACAATAAACCAATACAAAATCTCTTCGGCATGCAGGTCGGGTATATGCTCAAAATATACAAAAACTCTCATACATCCTCACTATCTTCGGCATTTGCCAGTATATATCAAAAAAAAACTATAATACATCAAAAATCAGGAGTCATATCTCAGGCATCTCGGTGCACATCCTCCATATCTGTGTCACCTATACCCTCTGCCTCCTCGGCCCCAGTCTAGGTCCCTGCTGGTGCCTCACCTGGAGCTGGTCTCCATGAGCTGGTGGCCTCTCCATGATCTGGCCTCAGAGCTCGATGGCCCCCTATGCTCTCTACACTGTGAGTGCGGGATCTAGTCCTCTCACTTGAAGCCTATTGTGCCCGGTACTCTCCATAGGATAGAAAGTCTATCCTGGCTGCCATTAGCTGGTCCTGGTAGTATCTGGCCTCACCTAGGGCATCCCGTAACCTAGATATAGGCATGGTATGTGGTGGTCCCATAGGCCTTGGCCCCTGTACCTATCTTGCGGGACCCTGTCCCACTCCTGCCTGTGAACTAGGACCCTGTCCCGGTGCCTGTGGTGGTACCCTCTGTCCCTGTACCTATATCTAGGGCCTGTAAGGCCCCAATCTGTGCCTGAGATGTGGCCAACTGGCCCTACAACCCTGTCACCTATGCCTGTAAGGCCACCACCCGACCATCATCCTCATCTTCGTCTCCACCCCCACCCCCAGCCATCTGGGCCTGCAGACTGGCCACCTATACATGTAGCTCCACTACCTCTACCTCTGAGCTCGCAAGCTGTGTCTACACCATACCCAACTAGGTAATCAGAGTAGCCACCTGCCCCTGTAGGGTGTCTCTCTACACCGTGATGGTGGCTAGATCCGGTTGCCCCAGTCTGGGTGGTATGGCTCGTAAATGAGCCACCCACCACTATCTATACCTGTCTGTGACCCTGACATCATCAATCCACTAGTCTACTACCTGCTCCTCCTACCCTGTGGGCACTTGTAGGCTGTGGTAGAGGTAAGGGCCTCTCCATGTTGTCTCTCCTATACTGTGGGAAGGGCAGAGGTATGTCCTGTAATAGCCCAAACTGCCACCTAACTCTGTCAACCAGGATCATCTTGTGCTCCTCGGCACGATGACCCTATATCCATCTCAGTAGTTGTAGCTCAGCTAGCTCATCACACATCTTCCTATATGAGGGGAAGCCCACATATGGCCTCTAAATGATATCCACCCTAGACAACCCCTCCAATAGTCGTCAGAAATAGGCCACATCATGTGTGGGCCTGGCTGATCTCTACTCTCCAATAGCGAGAACCCATCACCTATACCCCACTCATACATAGCCTGGTGGAAAGGCATCGGCCCAAGGCATGCCCACTGGATGCACACAGACAATGTGCTCATATGCCCAGCAGTGCAATAAAAAGGTACAACACAGGATGAACCTTCATAGCCATCCATATGCCCATAACTCCCTGTATAACTGCACCAGGAATGCTGGCACCCAGGAAAAGTGGGTCTAGTCCATCATCATGTCATGTAATACCCCCATCAATGAGTGGGGAAATGTACAACCCTATGTATATATCAGTGCAAAGCAACACACTACCTCCATCAATAGAACTACTAGCCTCATCTCCTCCAGACGGGCTAGGTACATCTCTCCATAGCAAATGTTAGCACTATGGAATGTCAGCTCGGCCATCCCCTCTCCAAACACCATCAGCATCAGCTCCTCCGAGGCCTCAGAGGAGATAGAGTAGACCTATGTACCCAATATGGGTAGCCGTAGAATCCTGAACATGTCCTCCAGGGTGACTGTGATCTCACCCGTCGGCAGGTGGAACGTGTTGGACCCAGAATCCCATCTATCGATGAGCATGACCATCAAACTAGGCTACCGGACTACATGCCGGTAATGTCAGACCCCACTCAGGCCTACCACCTCCACATGTCATAGCTCCTCAAGGGGTCATGTGCACATGCACTGTCACAAGTAGGGGTGGAACCCTGTCCTGCATACATAGCTGATCTCTCCCCTACATCCAATACAAACAACACATTAATCTACATTTATCACACCCATACTTGCCCCCTATCATTTTCCAACACCTTATTTTACCCCTACCCATCTCAATCACCCAACCTGTGGCACTTTTGACCCCTTGCCCTCCAAAACCTAACTGGTGCCAGTTCTCTCTAACCGACCCCAACCACCCCTAAACCGACATCGGTCACCTATTTTTTTATCAATACCAGTTTAACCCTACCAATGTCGGTTCATCCTGACTGACGGTGGTCACTGTCGTGGTGAAAACCTGCGACCCCCAAACCCCCCTTTTTTCAAAAAATTCCCACCCTACCCCTTTTACCCACCTAAACTCACCTACACCTCCCCTTACACCTCATCCCCTCCCCCCTCTCCCACTTATCTCTCTCCCCATTCCTATTTTACCCACTTTACCCTCCCATTTCCAAATTTTTATTTTTTCCCCCACCCAAAATAAAAACTAAAAAACCAATTTGCAAATCACCTAATCTATCTAACCAAATACAACTAGAGTTGGATGCTTACCTCATCGTGCTACCATCATCATGGTGGCACATCTGGCCGCTGCACCGGTGGCCCGCCAAATCCCTCTCCGGCCTCTTCCATCACAAAATCTCTACCTACATCTCCAACTGATCGAATCACACACACCAATCCTGTGGACCTACCTCTCACCAACCAATCACCCACCATTCAGACCGCCAACTCAACACTCCGTTCCGTCTGGACACTTTTCCCTCTTTTCTCTCTCTTTTTTCATTTTCTCAATTCGTTATATGACAAATGAATAACAAAAAACATGGATTTTTTGTTTTTATAACAAACCTGACCTAACCGATGTCGGTTTAACCTTCACCGGCATCGGTCACGTGCCCTACCTTACCGTAGTCAGTTGCACTATACCGACGTCGGTTACCCCTGATCGGCATCGGTCACCCTCTCTTGCACAAAACCCAACATTTTACCCTATTACCCCACCTATCCCTCCTTTTTTTTCCACACCTACCCTTTACCCTGACCATTTACCTCACCCAACCATTACCCTGACTATTTATCTCATCCTCATGACCTCATCATTTACTACCTACCCTTTTCCTCATTTGGGGACTCATTCTTTTACCCATGCCGTGACCTATATTCTTGAACCTGCAACATCGCTAGTGACCCTTAACCTCATGTGTTCGCTATACCTTATGGCACTGAACCCTATGTTTTTGACCTAATAACCTTACCTAGCCTATTTCCATGATCATTTATCCTGACCCTACCTTTGGTGTACTGGAACATACTAAAACATTCCTACACCTAACCTACATTGTGCTTCCTGACCATATCCTACACCTTGGATACCGGAATCACTTCAACCTTGTTTGGATAAACCTATCGACCTTAGACAATGTAGAGTTTTCCTACTCTTCAAACTAGTATTGTGCTGTAGTTTATATGTGTGTGTGCATTTGACTATTCCTACCTTTGACCCTGACCCATTACCTAGATTACCTGAGTAGACATGGCTCCTTTTTTCCCCTGTTACCCACCTTCCTTTTCATCACATTTACCTTTTATCAAACCACTCACTGATTCTACCTTCTACCTCATCAGTTCCTGGTTTGAGGGGGATCACCTTCACCCACACATGGGGCAACCACATCTTATTTTTGTCTAGCGTCACTTACCAATACAAGCTACACAACAAAAAGGGGCAAAATGTAGACACCAAAATTAGGTCACACTCCCCTTTGGTCCCTCGACAAATAAATACCTTCATCACATTCACCTAGCCATGGTCCCCTTCACCCCACTAATATTAATTTAATTTAATTAATTCATTATCCTCACCATATTTATTATTTAAATATCTTAATTTAGATAATGCCCACACTTACACCTCACCTAGACACCTCACCAAGCCAACTCACCCTAAGACCTATTCTTAGTAAGTTGCCATAACTAACTAAGACTTACCCAAACCCTAAAAATCAATGCCTACATTCCCTCTAACCACATTCCCACATGTTTACAAGAAGCTTCCTAGTCTGATCCATGGGTAACGACATGAGATCCCAGAAAATCAAGGGGATCTACCTAGTTTAGTAAACCTAGAAAATCCCACCTTGACCGACGCCGGTTACCCCTAACTATCGTTGGTTAATTCCGAACCACCGTCGGTCACCTTTTAATCCCTAAAACAACTTTATTTTCAAGGTTGGAAAAAGGTTGGTAGATTCCTGAGAGATAACACATCTTTTGAGAACAATTTTCCATGAGAACATGCATGCAAAGAAGGAGATCAAGCATTTTCTCTTGCACAGGCATCCAACATTCACCCAACAACCATCCAGTGACCATCCAGCATAGATTTGATCCAACCAAGAAAAAAGGAATGCACATGCAGCCCATGCAGGAGCTTTCCAATGTTTGGTGATCCTCAACAACATTCAACCTCTTACCAGCACCTTCATCCATCACTCACAGGCACCCTGAACCAGATTTTAAGTAAGTAGAATAGTTTACTCCTCTGGTTCATTCATTTAATTATTGTATCTTCATCCTTTGTTCTCCTAGTCACCCATTGACCTCCTTTAATACTCACCCCTCCATATCCCCATTAAAACCTCACCAAACCCCATCCAAATAGCCTAATACCTCACTCTGACCAGCCTAGTCCCTTGTGTAATCATAAGGGAGATCCAAAGCTCATTTTGTGGCATTCCTAGTTTTCCATAGTAACTAGCACCAGTTCTCCCTAACCGGCATCGATCACCCTTAACCGGCATCGGTCTCTGTATTTACCAATAAAGCCCAGAACAGTGACTTACCCCTCTATTCCCACATCACCCTTATTCACCTGTGACCTACCTGAGACCTCTGTCAGACCTGTAGAGAACCAAAACCAACTACTTGACCTTCGGATCTTATTTTAACCTAGCCTATTAGATTAGATCTTTCTTATTTTGTTTTTAATGAGATACCTAAATCATTTCAATTACAATAGGATTTACTTCATTACCAGCATTAAATTGTTTTAAACAGTGGACTGACAGCCATCTAGGAAGTATCACACTTCCTGGATCTAGCACACGCTAGGTAGTTCACTGCACATATTGTTTAACTCTTTCTGGTGGTCTTGTGTTCCATTTCAGGTAGTTCCTCCTAGCCAAAAGGAAGCTCTCACAATCAGCTATGGATTTAGAAGTCATACACATGCAACAACCCAATAACCAACATTTCAACAGGTATTCCTCCCACACCCATTACCCTATCTGTTTCATCAATATTCAAAGAAATTTTTTATGTGTTGAACATCTTGATCAGTCAGTCATAATATCTAATTTCTGCACCCAGGATTACACTGGGGTCACAGGGATGTATTGTAGCATCTTTTGGATTTCACCCTTCAAGATGATATGTTCATCTTTTTTATGAACTGTGGAAGGTAACATTCTTTGATTAATTAATTAAGACCTAATTAATCTGCATGTTTTATTATTGATATATCATAAACTTATGCTAAGTTGAATTATTCATTATATTCATTAAATCCTAAAAAGGATAATGGGGAACTATCCTAAGTTGGACACTAATTAATCCTAAGCTATTTGGAACTATTCCTAAGGTCCTAAGCTATGGTTTCTAAAGTATTATTATTATGACCTAATCTATTAAAAATCAACCTAACCTATGGTGATGGGATTGGCTTTGTTGTAAAATGGATTTGGATGGTGGTGGCACCATTCCAAATGCATCACCAGTTTTAAATGTTCCATTTAATTTTAAGTACCGCCAAACTTGGCCAAGGTTTGGGGAAGGTAGAAATTTTATGAGCTGGAAACAATGCTATTTTTGGTGACTGAATTTGTAACTGTTAGTTATGACTAACAGAGAATAAGGCTATTAGGGATTTTTTAGAGGGGACTCTATCATTCCTATTTCATTTATGATCCTCGACCAGACTGAAAATCACTTAGAGAATAGTAAGGAGGTTGGAGGAAAAATAAACAGTTTTGTTTTTATTATTTCATTTGAAATTTTTGAGCCTTTAAGCTCTGCATGTTGTTTTTCATTTTTTGAACCTCTAGTTTGAATCTGTTGCATGTATGATTTTGCCTTACATGGCATAATTAATGGCAAAATCTGATCAAGGAAGCTATAAGAAGAAATTGGCAAGAGTTTTAGAGGATTGTTTTGGAATTTTTGTTGGAAATATTTTTGTGGAAGAGAAGGCATGAGCACTACCAAGAATGATAGGCCCTATCTGTTTAAAATATCTTACTTTTATGTAAACATTTTCATAAAAATAACTCTGCTCCTTATGAAAACACCTCTAAGAATGTTTTCTTGTGTGATTATTTTCTCTTTCTTGATTTTGTGAGTATTTTTAGACATGGTTTCTTTGGGTAATAATAGGTATGTGAAATAATGGTGTTTTACTGAATCTAGGTTTCAATAAATTTGGTAAACAGATGTGTGGCTTTATTAGAAATTTGGGTATGAGATTTCTTGGGCATTTTTTGTTTTGAAATACATTTGTGTCTCCTCATTTTGTATCCATTGGAAATTTTAATTTTTTATAAGGATCTTGATGGAAATATCTTGAATGCTAGAGTCCTCCAAGTTGTAGTGAAACTAGGTTTGGTTTAAGAGTTGATAGGTCAAGTTTTTTCATTGAATAAAACTATGTGTGTAATGGAAATTTTGTTTTAGAGATGGTCATACATTTTTGGTTGTATTATGATTTAATACGGATCATCTTGTTCTTGTAGGCCTATTTTGGATTTTGTTTCATTTATATTGACCTTCATTTCATCTTAAGTTCATTTCAGATCTTTTGATCTTTTCATTGTTTTGTGGAGATCTTGTTTCAACTCTCCCTGGGTAAAAATGGAGGTTGGTTTTGAGCACTGTAAGTGCATGTTGTTAAGAAAACTATAGATCTTTCTTTTACATTCTACTTAAGTTGCATTTCATAGTTTTATACCCTACTCAAGTGAAAAAAAATTTTAAAAATATATAGAGACTAGTAATAGTATGTCTCCCTCACTTTTGTGGGCTTGTTTTTCGTTGCTCTAATACCCTTCTTGGGTCAGATCAAATTTTATGGAGGTGGGTTTGTTTTATTTAGTTGTTTGACCCTACAATGGACTGTTTGCTTGAGCATCATGTATGGAGCAATGTGATTTGGAAATAGTTCTTGTTATCATGGAGTTTCTTTTGATTTGGATCATCGTCACTTCATTCAGTATGGTCGCATACTTTATTGTGTGTTGGAACCTATGAAACATCTCTTTGAGATTTTTCTTGCATCTTTGGGATATTATATAGGTCTGAGCATGGTTACTGGATCTTAATCGAGTTCATTTTAAACAATTAGGAATACGTGAAGCCTATTTTGGTCTCTGTTAAGGAAGTTTTCATTTTTTAAACTTGGTTGTTGGTCATCTAGGTAAGACTATGCTCTGCATTTTTAGTTCTTTGAAATTGTTTGGTTTGCATTCTCCTTTGGTTAGAATGTAGAAAAAATTGAGCATCCCATTATTGATTGTTTGTTATAATGCAAGACTGTGATGGTTATGTTTTGGATTAAATAGGTTTTGGAACTTAGCTTGTGTAATTGAAGATCCTTCTAGAACTCTTTATCGTGTGTTTGTTTTGTCTTGTGAAGCCTTTAGTAATTCTCTTATAGGCTATTTATATGTTTATGCTCTATATTTCTATCCTCTTCATTAGAGGTAGGAATTTTGTTGGCATGGTTTTCAGGATAGCTACTATCCATGCTGAATCTTTAGAGTTTATTTCAATCCTTTTAGTTTTTTGATATGAAATTTGTTTTATAGGAACAACATTCTTCTCTTATTTAATCATTGTGTTGTTATATCAATTTATTTTTTTGTGATTTATTTGGAACTGTTTGTGCTTGTGGAAATTTTCTTGGTAAATTAAATTGAAGCCATTATGGATAGATCATGATTTGAATTAATTATTTTCTTAATTGATTACAGTTGACTGTTA